>OW569399.1:37306228-38556228 GCA_937620795.1 Thecophora atra
TTCGTTGACGAGAGTGGGGGCTTGCGAAACTGCTGTCGAGTTCAGCACACGAGAATTGCGCATACTTCCTCCACCCCCCCCCCCCCCCCCCCCCCCCCCGATCTCAGTGCTCACCAGAGCCAACCATAAGCGATCTATTTCGTTTACGAATTCCTCGCCGCTCATAGCCTGCGGCTGCCGTGCCAACTCATTCACCCCCTGCATCACCTCCGTGTACAGAGGCTCTCGGCCTTGAGGCAGGGATCAACCCTCCGATCTGCCTCGAGCAGATAGGGCAGCTCTGAAAGCGCTCTAGCCAAGCTTCCAGGCACCACCCGTGAAACTCGTGGTGGCATGGCGTTCTGAGTGTCGCCTCGTCTGTCTTTAGTAGCTTCCCGTAAATGTGACACTTGACAGGGCGCGCATGCTGGCCAACCGGCCCAGAGCCGCTGGTGGCCATATTGTACCGGGCAAAAAAAAAAAAAGAAAAACCAAAATTTTGCGAAACAACGGAATCGCTTGAAAATGCGCAAGGAGAGAGAAAAACAATCTCTACGTGATAATTAATAAAAAAAAACAATTGTTGGTGTCCCTAGTAGAGTACTATAGAATTACCAATAAAAATTACAGAATAAATCAAAAAAAAAATTTTTTTTTTTTTTTTTTTTTTTAATTAAATTTTTAATTAACCAAAAGAGTTAGATCCAATTAAATCAACGAAGTCACGAGATAGGCAACAGGTGTTAGAGTAGCGGCTCCACACCACCAGGCAACACATTCCTCCCTACAACTCTCTACCACTCCCAAAATAATTTTTAAATTTGTACGCCAAACCAATGTATCGATCACGAGTGGTTTTCAGTAGCAACCACTAGTGAAGCGATAAGAACACATGGACTAATCTATAAAAAAAAAATTAAAATTTATTAAAGTGAGCGTCGTCCAACGAGTCACCAACGAAAATGTCCATTGAAATGAAATCTCCAGTTGAACAAGGCTACACTGTACTACAGCAAAAAAAAAATATTTAAAAAAAAAATTAATTAGTTGGGAAGCCCTGATGAGTTGCTAAACGACAATTGCCATCATAAAACAAAATCTCGAATCAGAAGTTTCCTGTTGATGATGTTAATTTAATAGAAGAAAGTATTTATATATATTATTGTTTCGAAACATTTCCTTCTTCGGCGGAATGACCGAAGACAAACAATCACACGAAGAGTTGATTCAGCGGTACGCACCGAACATAAGCGTTCAATCGCGTAAATCCAGCGAGAATCTAAAGGAAACCGAATTTAAAATTATTTTAAGTTAAAGTTAAAAAAAAATTAAATTGCTACCGAAAGTTTTGGCACCTCTGCACAGGGACTCGCAAACGTTTCGGACGGAGACAAAAAAAATTCAACCACAGTGGGCCCCACGTTGGGCGCCATTTTGTAATGTTTGGGGGTGGGTCCGCGGTAAACTAAATTAAAAAAATAAAAAAAAATTCAAATGACGAAAAAGATGACCACTGTCAGGGCAGCTCAGCTCGTCCGGCCGTGCTCTGGGAAAGGGGGGGGGGGGGGGGGGGGGGGGTTCTTCAACAACCCCGACAGTGTCTTTATACCCCAGTTACAAAAAAACAGATCGGAGCTGAGGCTTACATTGGCTCTACAGCCAAAGACAAGACCGATAACCGAAAATTTACACGACGAAATCCGTTCGTGATCGACACCAAGTTGGGGGCGTCTAAGCAAACGTACAACAAAAAAAAAATAAGTACGCGGAGGTTCGGTGGAATCACGAGGGGGAGAGAGATGAGAGGAGGAGGGGGGGGGGGGAGTAGGTGTTATTTCCCTCCCCGTTTCTATACCCACCCTACCATGGTTGGCGCGTCGGCATTTGTTGCGCCAACCCCTTTTCGTGTGTCGCCTGGCTGCGCGGAGTGAAACCGCTAACTCACCTGTTAACCTAAGTAAATGTTCAATTCATTACCTAGCAAAAAGATAATTAATTTTCAATACATATTAATTCATTTATTATAAAGACTTTTATAAGTTTTAACAATACCAAAGACAGTAATAAATATAATAATTAAAAATACAATAATTAAATATAATTATTCATACGGGTGGTCATATTAAATAAAGCGAAAAGAGGAAAGAAAAAAAAAATTATAATTTTTACTTGGCTTAATATGTAAATTAAATAATAATGACGTCAGTAAGGGAAACGCTTGTAATCATTTGCAAATGTTTACAAAAAAAAACCCCCAAAATTTATAAGAACGCATACAAAGAACTTACAGCGTGCATATGTATGAGATTATCGACTAGTATATATCGCAAATGTTTATCTTAAACTTTATTTAGACTAAATACAGTTACGGTTAGATTATGTGCGTATTTACTATATAATAGACCCAATAGAGCCGGTTTGTATTTTTTTTATTGTATTTAATTATTGTAATACTATTTAATTATTGTATTTATTTATAATTTTAAACTACACAATTGACAACAGAAAACATGCATTTAATATGCATTTTTTTGCATATTGTGCACTAATGTTGAATGTTGAAAGTAGAAGGGTGACAATAATAATAATAATAATAATGAATTCGTATCAATAATAATTAGGCAAAAGAAATTGTTTGAGGTTCTATTAAACTATTTAATAATAATTACTATTAAGCTATTTCATTTATATGTATTTTTAACTGGCTGCGTTGGATTTTTCGCCATTTTCACTTTGCAGTCACCTTTTACTTAATTTATTGCTGTTGCTTTCGCGAATTGATTCCTCATTTTTCGTTACGTTTCTTTATATTATTGCTCTTTCTTTCACTTGAAGTCGTTTCAGTTAATTTCTACTTTGTATTGAACACTTTTTCTTCAATTGATTTTTAATGTTGTTTCATTTTGGCTTGTTTTTTATTCTGTTTTAATTTTCGTGCTCCTGCATTTCTCCTGATTGTGGGCTTAATTTTGTTTTTATTCTTGTTGTTGTTCTTGTTGGATGGCGTGATGTGAAGTTCATAGAAAAAAACTTGTTTTGTCGAAACTTCCACCACGCCATCATACGGGACTCATCAGTCCGTCGCATGATGGAAAAAGGAGATGCCGATATCTGCATTGCAGACACGGGCTGGAAAGAGCGGCTCTCCGTTTGCTTACGCTCTGCGCTCCGACACAGACCGTGAGCCCCGCCACACCTCACACAACAATTCATGGAAAGGGAAGTTTATAGACAATCAAGTAAGGTCTGGAGTAGTCTGACGATAATGTAGCGATAATTATCGAACAGTATAAATAGACATAAACCATTGTAGCGAACACAGTTTGAATTTGGAAAGCAACTAAGTGACATCGTGGAAGTAACAGATCGAAAAGAAATCTGGAATGTGGATTGTGGGCGAAACTGCTTGAAGATTCTTATAATATTCATTGAATTTGGTAACACTGTAAGATTTGGTAACACTCGTAAATATTGCACGTATCGGCGTGAAGATGTCGCTTTATATCACATTATTATGGTTATTGCATGACGTATAGGTGGCGCTGTATTTTCGCAACACTGCCCCCCACTTAAGTCTGATCGTCCCGATCTGACCGGGACGATCAGACACCAAATTCCTTGCTCCATACGGCGCAAGCCGCTCTAAATTGGCAATTTTAATTTTACCTCGTTTTAGATGTACTGTATGCGATACACAACATCATTTAGTAGCTTAATGACTTTGTACGGACCCTCCCACGATGTTTACAGCTTTGGAGACATGCCCTTCCTCCGTTGCGGATTGTACAGTAGCACTAAGTCGCCCTCTTTGATCCGTCCGTATTCATACCTCGATCATAGCGATCCTTCATTTTGTTACTCATTAGCTGTGTACGCCGCCTCACCATTTCGTTCATTTCAGATTGTAACATGTGCCAGTAGTTGTCTTCTGTTTCGGAAAGATCACTGCTTTTGCCAAATTTTAGATCCGTCGGCAGTCTCAAGTCTGAGCCAAAAACTACTTGCGCAGGTGAATGACCAGTAGTGTCATGGACTGCTGATCGGTAAGCCGATAAGAACATTTGAATGTGCTTATCCCAATTGCGCTGATATTTGCCCACGACTTTCCGCAGATGCTCTTTTAATATGCGGTTGAACCTTTCCACCATACCATCTGACTGCGGATGTAGAGGTGTCGTTCGAGTCTTCTTGATACCCAGCAATCGCCACATTTCTTGAAATATTGAAGACTCAAAATTTCGTCCTTGATCGGAGTGCAACTCGATTGATATGCTGAATCGCATGACCTAGTTCTGAACAAATACCTCAGCTACAGTTTTAGCCTCCTGATTTGGTATAGGGTAGACTTCTGGCCATTTGCTGAAATAGTCCATAATGTCCAACACGTACTTATTTCCAGAGTCACTAGTCGGAAATGGGCCAGCTACATCCATTGCAACTCGCTCAAATGGGGCTCCAACGTTGTACTGCTGAAACTTCCCTCTGCTTCGAAATTTAGGTCCCTTACCAGCCATGCACTGCGTGCAGTTTTTGATCCATTCCGCTACCGCTTCTTGACAGTTCACCCAATAAAATCGTTGTTTAATCTTCTCCACAGTTTTTGTAATACCGAGATGGCCACCACTTGGTCCATTGTGAAATTCTTTTAATACAGCATCTATTCGCGACTTTGACCTATCCCTATGACCTTATCAAATGGTTTGTTTGGAGTGGCTGTCAAAACCAGCGGCATTTTCATCAATCTGCTGGATTTATTGGTTTGACATTTTGAACAGTTCCTGACAAACTCCTTTATTTGTTTCTGCATGCCTGGCCATCTGTACTGATTTCTTATTCTTATGTTTCACAGCCCCCTGATGTCCGACCAATGGTGAATTGTGGAAGTCCTTCAGAACTGTTTCGATTTCAGCAGAATCTGACAATAATATCACTGTATTCTTGCTAGGTGTATCTGTGCTGTCTGGTTCTACACTGGATGAATTGAAATTATCAACATTGGGATTGTTGGTATTCTGTAATCTCTTCACCTCCGTGTGGGCACGTGTCTGAACTGCTACCACCCTGTTTTGATTTTTAGGTATTCTACTTAATGCATCCGCATTCAAATTCTTCTTTCCCGGCTTGTAGATAATCTCGAAATCATATTCCGACAATTTATGCCTGAATCGTGCCAGTCTGGAAGTTTGGTCCCTTAAATTTGCTATTTCCCTCAACGGTTGTTGATCTGTCACTACCTTAAACGGTTTTCCTAATAAGTACGCTCTATAGATCTTTGTGGCCCAAAACTATCGCTAAAAACTCTCTTTCAATTGTGGAGTAACGCTTTTCTGCGTCATTCAGCGCTCTACTTGCAAACGCGATTGGTCTATCCGCACCTATTTTGCCCTGCATTCCAATCCTTGGAATAGGGAATAATTGTTTAAGTGTGGCGTCGTTTAATTTCCTATAGTATATAACTAGTCGCCATTTCTTTTCCGCATCTTTTCCACATTTTTTCGGTACTAACAACAAAGGAGAATTCCATGGAGATACGCTAGGAGCTATAATTTCTTCACCTATCATTTTTTGAATTTGTTTATTAACTTCATCCCTATGCGAATGAGGTAGGCGGTATTGTTTCTGATTAATCGGAGGCTGATCCACCTTCGTCGGAATTTTATGAGTCATTACATCCGTATATGTCAGTAGGTCTACCTCTAACAAGAAAATATCGTTGTAAGCCGCACAAATATCTAATATCTATTTTCTTTCCTCACTGTTCAAATTTTTGTCTAAATCTAGTTCATTCACTAAAATTTGGAGTTTTTTATTTACATCAGAACTTACTACTTTCTTAATGTTCACGCATTTGCTTACTGTTTCATAATTGTCAAAATCGCTATAATTCACTTCGAAGATATCGTCGAAACAAAATCCTGTTCCGTAGAATTTCAAATTGGAACGTATACTTTATTTTTATCTACCAGTGTTTCTCCCATGTACACTCCTGGTGCTAGTTCTTTTTTATGAATTATTATTGTCTTACCTTCAGAGTTTATCTTCAAGTGTATTATGTGAATACCATTAATTTCATTTTCTGCCTTTTCCGCGTCACTTGGCAAGCTTGCTAAGAACCTTTTATTTTCATTATAAAAAATTATAAAAATGACTTTTTATTTATTGTGTCTACAATGAACCTATTACATAAATTGTCCCTGCCAAGTATACCATCACCTAGCAAACCTTGTTCAAGTACTACTTCGTGTAACGTTAAACTAAGCTTTTGCCAATTGTCAATGTGACATTGACAGCTCCTTTTGTTGTAGCACATCTTACATACGATACGAATACATTCTTGTATTCGAATTATCAACTCTTTTTTTATGACTCCTTTTTTTTAATAAACTCGTGTCTGCTCCCGTATTTACCAGCAAGACAAGTTTTCCATTAATCGCCTCCGCGCAAGGAAATTCAATGAACACGTCATCCGCTGTATTATCTTCGTAGCAGCATTTATTAATATAGCTCTTACAATTTCTTTCAGTTTCGTTCGAATGGCTTTTCTCTTTTCTTTTTAAATTCACCGAAATACATTTTTTTTTGATTCCTTTTTTTAAGATTATTCTCTTCTTTTAGATTTTCTTCATTAATTATTTTATCCACGACCATATCAGTCTCGTTCTTTAGCTGTAAGATAAGTTTTTCATTGGTTTCCTCTGCGACAGGGAACTCATTGAACACATTATCTTCCAGCTCAATGCTGTAACTGTCGTAAGGTTTTTCGTATTCTATGATTTTAGCTTCAATAGACTCCGTTTTGTCTGTTTTTGTTGCACCTCTTACTTTAATATTACATTGTAAATTTTCACTGTACACTATACCTTTTTTTGAAATTCCACATGATTCTTTTTCATTTTCTGTTGGGTGTTAATTTGACGTATTTCATTCAGACTCGAAGATGGGATAACTGCATGGACGTATAAACCATCTCCCCTAATCTGTCTGGCCCAAAAATTTCTATTTTTTCTGGGTTCCCAGGTTACTGGCCTTGCCTGGGCCCTCGGTAGTTTCCCTGAAACGATTCCCAGTTCTTCTTGGCTTGACAATCTCGTACCCAGTGTCCTGGTCTATTGCACCAATGGCATGCATTGTCCGTATTCTTTTTATCTCTATTAGGCCCTTTCGTTGTCGGTTTAGGTTGATTTAGTTCTTTTTTTAAACCGCCTTCATTCCACCTTTGATTGGTTCCCATTTGCTGCTGCTGTTATTTGACCAATATCCTTGTTGTCCTTTTTTGTTGTTGGCCATCTCTTCTAAAAGGATATACTTTGGTTAGAAACAACTTTTTACACTTTAAATTTGTCTCATGGCCATACTTACAACATTCCTGACAGTACGGCGAGTTTTTTTTCAGTAGGCACTCATCTCTTGTATGACCCTTTCGGTTACAGAAACTACAAGTAATATTCTGTATTGATTGCCCATTGCTGTTTTGCACCGGCTTATTCCATTGGCCTTCGACTTCTGCTGAAACTTCGTCCTTTCTATAGCGTAGACTGAGGAATGGCTGTTTCTGATTGGAATAATCACTAAACGGGTTTTCGACCACCTCGACGAAGTGCCTACTGCGGATCGTCTCTGCTTGTCGTATGTCATCCGCAACATCCAATGCTTGCTCCACTAGCTCTTCAAATGTTGACTTCTCTATACCTACCAAATAAAGCCGCAGCGCACTGTCCTGTAAGCCCAGCTTGAATGTCCTCATTACTGCCCTATCCACTTCTATTCTTAATGCTATATCCGACTTACCTTGGTAGACCGCAGTCATAATGTCCTCTGCTTGACACTTTAATGACATCAGTTTTTCCGCGAACTGACGGATATCCTCGGTGGGCAGTTGTCTTATAGCTTGAATTTCTGCCAAAACCATATCTAAAGACTTATGTTGTAAATAATGTCTTTTTATTGCATTACTTAACTCTTCTAGGCTCTCAAAATTCTTTGAACGCAGAAGGCTGTATGCATTTCCATGCAGGCGCTGTTTTATGCATGCTATAGATCTCTGTCTCTTTGATGTTTCTGTGGGCTAGATCGCATCCTTCAATAAACTTATATACCTCATTTCGGAGGTCAACATTCTATTCACTATTCACAACTATTCACTGTCTTCGCTATTTCTTCAATGCCCATTTTGTTTAAATTGCAGTATTTCCCCTCTCTTTAAGTGGATCTTTGCGGTGCTGTTCGTTTCTTCTCAAAATCGCGATCACTTTCCTCAACTAATCGTTTTCTATTTCAAGTGGTTTGAAATCGTGTGCCTGCGAAATTTTTGTCTCTTCTTTCTTGTTGTCTGGTGACGTCTCTGTGAAAAGATCCTCTTGTGCACCGAGTATTTTCCTTAACTGCTCGTTCTCGAGTTCCAATTGTTGAAGACTGTCTTCTTGCAAGGCCCTACTTGCCAAATAATTATCGTACCTACCTTTCAAAAAGTTGAATTCTTTTTTACACGCGCTTATTTCTGTTGTAATTGCCGCGATTTTATTTTCTAGGAAGCCAATTATTTCGTCGACAATTAAATCACCTTCTTCTATCTTGGAAATGTCTTTCACTGAATTTATTTGCGATTTAATTAACTCAATTGTTTGCCTATTACTTGCTGCACGTGTAAGACTTTCCCAGGCTTTTTCTACAAACCTGTCTAGCTGACTAGATAATGCTCGATATTTCGATACTAACTGTTCATATTCCCCATCCATTAAAGAAGATTAATTTTTATTATAGTGAATTACCTCAATCAACATCTTAAAATTTTAATACGATTTGCCTACTTTTATAATTTTCAAACACTAAATTATTCGAAACTTAATATTTATTCCCAAGCTAATTAATATTTTTCGCGGATTATTTTGTCACGGATCTTAAATTTCATACCATGTGAAGGCACTTGCACTCGCAAAAATGCAAACGACGATGAAACTCAAGTCCAAGTTCAAGTTTCAAGTTTATATTCTTGCTTATAAAATATGTATCAACGCTTTTATAAGCTTTTTTTTTTCTATTTATTCGTAGCTTCACAAACTTCGCTATAAAACTATGATACCGCTGAATCGTGTTTTGATAATTGTCTTTAATTATCACTCTAGTTACTTTTTCAAACAGAAAGATCAACTCGACAATTTTTGGCTTGTCGTTCTTTTTTGTTTTACAATAAACACACCTTATTTTTAAGGCATAATCGATTTTCCTTAACTACCATAAATGAAACAACTTTAACAACAACTCTTTTTCCTCTTTATGTTTTCATTATTCCCTTGTAAATTTCAAAGTTTGATTTGTTTTTTCACTCTTATTCAATTAATTTTTCGCGTATGGTCTCGCAATTTATAAGCACTTCCCTCAGCATAAATTAAAACACAATTTTAAGTATTATTTTATTTAGTATTAACTTTATTTGCTCTTAAAATGTGCAATACTTATTTCAAAATTAATTTTCAACAAAGTGTTGTTGTCTCTTAAAATGTGCTAATATTTATTTAAAATTTCTACTTTCACTCACCTGAACGATTTTTGGTCCGAAAACCGGTGGCGCCACAATATTGTGGTCTCTTACCACGACGATTAGAAGTTGCTGTGTTTATCCTACGTCCTCTCCAATTGGGAAATATTCCGCACTCAATAGTTGAATTACACATAAGTTTATTTAGTTCTAAACTTTATTTATTGCTCTCTTTTATTGTTTACCGTTTACTAAAGTTAAAGCCTAACTAGCTTTAAACGTTTCACACTTAGTTCGCGTTAATAGTCTTAAGGTTTTATCGATATATTTATTAGACAAACACAATGTTACTCGAAATAGTTCACTATTTAAGATAGATATAATATAATATCTCTGTTCACCGGCACTTAAAAACTAGGCTCTATGTTCGTTTAAACGTAAGACTTTCGACACGAGTCTCTACGTTAACTAATAATCCAAGACTTCTCCAATATTTCAAAATCTTCTTCCTTATATCAAGTTTGTAAGTCGGAAATGCTGTTCTGCCGAAATTCTGCAACTACCTCAAAAATCATTATCAGAATAATTTTGGAGGCTGCATTGCACAGAAGTGCTGACTTCCTTTTTCCGCGTCAGCTCTTTGTTAAGCGTTCCACCAACGGTCTTATTGGTGTCATGGTCAAGCTTTGATTTCCGTAACTTCCGTAACTTTAAAGTAAGGCCTAAAATTGTGCAAGCGAGTTTTTTAATTAAAGACATCAAACTGCCAGTGGAAATTCATTCCCAAAAATATGTGTTACTAACGTTAAGCGTTAGCAAGCCGTGCCAAATATCTATGATAATAACAACATTAGGCGTCGTTATTACCTGGACCATCATTTCGACATACAACATTGTTCCTACTCCTGGTCTGCACTGTTTAGAATCAGATTTACGTTGAGGTTTCGGCCACTTTTGTGTTTAGCACAATTGTGGAACGTTGAAATTTTTGAAATTATTACTAATTACAATTTACATAATTTGTGAGATTAAAGTGAAGAAAACTACGCGTATCACATCATAATTTATATGTTTTCATACTTAATAGATTTGTAAGTTTGTAGAACTCAAATATATTCAATATTATTCTATTAAAACCTTTTTAATAGATAGCGCATTCATTGACACAAAATGCCGCCTCAAATGAAAATTTCGTCAACGCAAACAAGAAGCAAAAAAAAATTTTGAAAACCACCAAAAACTCCAAAAATGCAAACATTTTGATACATAAAAGTTAGTACTGCACGCACACAAACTAATGCTGTAAGTGGTTGAAAAAAAAAACCCTGTATGCGGGAGAGTTTACGTACATACGAACACATTTCAATTTCGAAAATTACTGTTTATGTCACTAAAACCGGCATTTAGACTAATAAATATAGTTTTTGCGTTTGATTGTTTCGGGAATTATATAAATTGTTAGTTTTAAAGAATAACAAGAAACCAAAACCCTTCTCGCTTCTCCCAAAACCCATAACTATGCTTTACCAAACCCGATAAATATGCCGCCTCCTATAGCTCTGCCGACCGGGCCACGGCTCGGAAGACCTTCTGAAGGGTCTCTGTAGTACTTTGTTGAATTGATACTATTTCCGTTCACTTTGAAAACTTGTTAAAAAAGACAAGTAAATATTTACTTGTTGACGCCAAATGAATTGCACTTTGATTATCGCAATAAATTCTTGTAGATTTCTAATTGAGACCTGGATTTAATTATACCCTACAACTTAAGGTTGAGGGTATATTCACTTTCTACCGGAGTGTGTAACGCATAGAACTAGACAAGATAGGTATGGAAAACTATATATATTCTTGATCAGCATCACAACCGAAGTTGAAATAACGATGTCTGTCCGTCTGTCTGTCTGTCTGTCTGTCCGTTGAAATCACGATCACAGGAGAACGGATAAAGATTTCAAAATGAAATTTGGCAAAAATATTCGTTGCTATGTTGGGGTGTTTCGTATTGAAAATGGGCAAAATCGCCCAAGGATCACGCCTACTTTTTATATCGAGAGTGCAGTTACCTCTGTTTTGCCTATTAAAAGAGGCCATATCAGAATCAATTTTAGGGAGAAGACAAGAAAATTTTATATGTAGGTTTAGACTAATGCTTCCAGTTAATATGCCAAATATGGGCGTGATCGGCCCACTTTTAAAAAAAATTTTTGTGTTTATTATTATTATTATATATATATTGTATATTTATTATTAGATATATAATATATATATTGTATATATATGTATATACGAGTATATTATATCGCACCACTTCTAAATATATATACGAGTATATATGCAGCTTTAAGGTGTAGGGTATTTCGGCTACAGCCCGGCTGTAGACAACACCTTTACTAGTTTTTTTTTCGTCAAGCTCACGAAGCCAAAAAACTTCTTGGGCAGCTGCTAAAATAGCCATATATTAGGCAGCTTTTGTTGTTGTCAAAGCAATAGTCGGCTGATGCTTTGTAGCCCAAGAAATGACACCACCTTGCATAATGCACACATATCCTACCAGTGACCTTCTTTCATAATCACTTGCTCAATCCGAATCCGAAAATACTGTCAATTCACCGCTTCCTCGTTTAGAGTATTTTAATTTTGTTGATGATGTCCCGTTCAAGTACCTAAATGTCTAATACAATAGCAATTATTAAATTTACTGGGCTTTTTAACCGCCAGTCAAGTCAAGGTCAAGTGCATTTTGATGCAACATTAAGCTTCCAATAGCATGCTGATATAAAATACAATCCACTTCTTCTTCCTCTTTAAATTTTGTCCTTCGCGAATTTAACATTGATTCGAGTTTGGATTGGATTACATTTATCCATGTTATATTTCCTCAACATTTCGCCAATATAGTCTTCTTTATCTAAATAAATTCCATCTTTTTATCGTGATATTCGAATGCCTAAACAACGTTTTGCATTTCCTAACAACTTCATTTTAAAATCTTCCATTAAATTTGATTTAATTGAATGGCGTGCGCCATCTACACGCGATGCGATAAGTACAATAATGTGAAATACAGCGCCATCTACACGCCGATACGTGCAATATTTACGAGTGCTACCAAATCTTACAGTGTTACCAAATCCAATGAATATCACATTCTCGATCATGCCACATTCTAGTGGAATAAGTAAATGAGACATCTAGCAAAAGATCCAGAAGGTACTCCAAAACGAACCAGTAAGATCTGGAATAGTCTGGCGATAATCATGGAACAGTATAAATAGACGCAAACCATAGCAGCGAAGACAGTTAGCTTCATTCGTCTACCTCCTCTTCAGCATCCTGCCACCAGATTCCGATATCTCCACACGCATGCAGTCAACGAAATAGATCACAACTTCTTCAAGATTAAGAATACCAGCCATCACAGAGGTTAAACTTTTTAAGTTATCATTTAATTTTTATTACTTAATTCCAATTTGTTATTATAAGTGTATCAAATTCAATGTTTTTTCATAATTATTTCATTCACTTAACTGTTATTTTGTAATTAGTTAAGTTAATTTTAAATTATTTCATTGTTCTTTAGTGCGACCCGTTCTGTGCCGACTAAATTAATCTTGTCTAGTCTAAGAATATGTATGTATATAACAATTGTAAATATTATTAAAATAAATTGTATTTAATAATGTTAATGTTATTTTGTAATTAGTTAAGTTAATTTTAAATTATTTCACTGTTCTTCAGTGCGGCCCGTTCTGTGCCGACTAAATTAATGTTGTATAGTCTAAGAATATTTATATAATAATTGTAAATATTATTAAATAATTGTAAATATTATTATTCGAATTAATAAAGTAAAACTTGAAAAAAGGGAAGACAGTTTGATTTTGGAAACCTACCAAGTGACATCGTGTAAGTTACAGTTTAAAAAGTGTTCAATACAGTCGAATAAGAATAAAATAGTTGAATAGCTTCTAATAATAAATAGTAAAGAAGTGTTAAAATAGGAGCAAGCAATAATAAATTATAGATACATTATTTGAAACTAACGACTGTTTATAATTCGAATTTACGATTATTCACAATCCAGTGATCGAACCTGAAGAGAGTTCAAGAGGTAATTTTGGAAATTACGTAACAATACATACAAGGATCGGATTTTGAACACTTCTAGTCTATTAACAAAAAACTGCTATTCAATTTTGAATTCCAAACCAAACACGACTGCTTATGTCTATATAGAGCTTTGTTCAGTTTTGATACTTAACAGTCTTTTCCAATGGAAATACCTTTTGGTTTCTCAATGTATATATCTTCATTAAGCTCACCCTGCAGAAAAGCAGTCACAGCTTCCATTTGTAAGATATCTAGATAATATCTTACTGGTAAGGCCATAAGATACCGAACAGATGTGTATCTGACTACAGGGAAATAAATTTCGTCGTAGTCAATGCTATTTTTTGCGTAAAACCTTTTACAACCAAACGAGCCTTGTAAAGAATATTTTTTTCTTGTTCTTGCTTTCTTTTAAATACCCATTTAGGTATTACTATATTCGCAACAGCAGGTTTATCTACAGCTTTCCAACTGTTATTTTCATTGAATTAGAATTATTTAAACTTGTCAAGTGTTTTAGAAAAAGCTCAATAGACTTCAACTGCAAACTTCATACTTGAAAAAATACAGAAAACAATAAAGTACCATAACACCACAACCAGAGTTTCCCAAAAGCGTTCGATTTCAATCGATAGGCAACTGCACCAAGTACAAAATGCACTTTAAACGGCTGGTAAACAAGTTCGAAATTTATAAACAAATTTTCCATATTACAGACACTTCCAGTATTCATCGATTGGTTTAAATACTCACAATATAAAACTGTATTTTTATACCCTACACCTTAAGGTTGAGAGTATATTCACTTTCTACCGGAGTGTGTAACGCATAGAACTAGACAAGATAGGTATGGAAAAGTATATATATTCTTGATCAGCATCACCACCAGAATTGAAATAACGATGTCTGTCCGTCTGTCTGTCTGTCTGTCTGTCCGTTGAAATCACGATCACAGGAGAACGGATTAAGATTTCCGAAATGAAATTTAGCAAAAATATTCGTTGCTATGTTGGGGTGTTTCGTATTGAAAATGGGCAAAATCGCCCAAGGATCACGCCTACTTTTTATATCGAGAGTGCAGGTACCTCTGTTTTGCCTATTAAAAAAGGCCATATCAGCATCACTTTTTGAGAGAAGACAAGAAAATTTTATGTGTAGGTTTAGACTAATGCTTCCAGTTAATATGCAAAATATGGGCGTGATCCGCCCACTTAAAAAAAAATTTTTTTTTTTTATTATTATTATTATTATTATTATTATATATATATTGTATATTTTTATTAGATATATAATATATATATTGTATATATATACGAGTATATATGCAGCTTTAACGTGTAGGGTATTTCGGCTACAGCCCGGCTGTAGACAACACCTTTACTAGTTTTATATAAAACTTCAGTTAAAAATTTAATTTGCATTGTATGTGCACTGTATGAGTGCTCAAATATTATTTCTCTAAATTTGTAGTGTAGTGTATCCACTGACCGCACTCCGCTCCTGTACACAACAGCGCTCGAAACATTCAATAAATGCAGAGCATGCACTTTGCATGCACTGACCCACTAACGCGTTGATGACCTCGACTCAGCGTCACACATTGTCACACGAACCTTGAAACGCCCAATTTTAAATCGCCTCAATGATTGGGTATCGATTCAATGATTTTTATAAACAAATAGAAATTTTGAGTGAGAATAAAAATGTGAAGCTTAGAGAAATAACTATGCATAGAATTAAGTATAAGAAAGAATAGCTTAGCCATATATATTAATATTGTTTATACATTTACACTCTAAGAGAAATGGGATCACTTGGGTATAAAAACCCGAGCGATCCAAAATAAAGTTAAGAATTAATCTAGCCAGAAAACATTCAAGGCTTTTATTTAATTCTACGCCAGCAACATAGCAAGGCGTCTTTGGTCACAGGACGTGCCAACTTAATTGCAGGCACTCCTTCTCGTCCAGCGGCGTTTACGCCAGGACACATATTAGGGCGACCTTTTCCACTTGGGAAGCATTTCCTTGAAAGAGTTACACACGTAACTTAGCAGTAGTTCAGATTGATATTCCTAGCATTGCTGATGATAATTACTTGGAATTAGCGAGTGCGAAAACGGAAAGCGTCCTCAAACCTAGCAGAGAGAAACGCGTGAAAGTAAATGTGAATATCGAAGGTAACATGATCGAAATCATGCCCGCTATAGAATATATTCGAATAGTGTCAGATGCGACACTCTTCTTAAACGGTGCGTATAGAACTGGCACGCACTGAAGCTCAGAGCGCTTATCATTATTGTTATTATTAATGGACAATCACGTACCGCGACGCTTGGGATCTACTTTGCATGCCCTAGTTTTAATACAGGTTTAGGCTATTTATCTATCTAGGCACAGTACCCTTGTTGGTAATGTAATAGCCTCCGATTGCTGAGGCCCGGACATTCGCAGAAGACGTGCGATTTTATTGCAACGGTAATTTCGGCCACAGTGGCCAGTAACAAAGTCCGCGGAATTCGTTCCTTTTTCACCTCAGGAGCTTGCTAGATACCCTTTCACATAGGGTAAAAAATCGTTTTGCCTGCCGATGTCCAGAAACTCTGTCCAAGGCAAAAGCAAAATAAGTCTCTTTCCATTTGCGGATTGCCGCTAGTTTATACGCCTTAGATAGTCCACAGAAGGTTTGTGGACCAATGAAAGGTATTTGTGGTCGGCGTTTTTTTCTCGCTCCAGAAAACCTCCTACGAAGGCACTCTCTCACACATACTTCTGTGGCGTATAGCTCCACCTGAAAGATAGTGGTAAGCTCACCCATTTGTATACCTTTTTGAAATCTAAGGCTCACAATGGCCTAGCGGCCGGTGAGAAATTGAAATTCTTTAGTCTGTAGTTACCACGGGCAAATATAACAACCGTGTAGTTCCTCGACAATGACAATTTTCTTGGCATGTTGTCACTGAATTTAGCAATGGGCTCTTTCATAATGATTTTTGCTATCCTCATATACCCATGAAGATGGGTATATAAATACCCTTTACGGTGGAAATGTTTTTGAGTATAAGAGCCGCGAAGCATGCCACCCTTTTTAGAATTAGCGATAGGGGAAGAATGTGTTAGAGAATACCGAGGGCAATGGTTGGGCACGATTTCATTACTCCAATTATGCTCACACAGACTAGACAGTGTAGCTTGCTTAGTGCATTCATGGCACTAGTTTGCTCATCCTTGGGCCACCAGACAAGTCAGTTATAATCGTTCGCACAGTAGTCACAATTGCTCATTAAGTTGTTTTGGGGCTAACTCCCCAGGTCTCTCCGCAGAACCTGGTACGGGCATAAAATGCCCTTGTCGTTCTTCTCATATCATACCGAAGGTGCGAGCCCCAATTTAGCGTCTTCTCTAGGATGACACCTAGATATGTCGCCCCATTAAACAGTGTGACTTCAGTACCCCAGTAGGTCGGATCCAACCACGTAAACCACGATGTCATTAACAGAAGGGATAATACCTTTCCTTGAGGGCAACCTCTGGTCGCTTTGACTGATTGTTCTCTCCTCCCAGCTCAAATTGCATGCAATTCCCGATCATGGATGGAATATTGTTCCTTTCATGGAGGCTCGAATTGTACACAGAGCATCTCTCTATGTATCTAGAGCAGCGATGTCCAAACTCACACTGTCACATTTTAAGCATGTGTATGAACGACTTCTCAACCTGCACTGAAAAAAATTAATACTTCGAAATACGAAGCATTAGTTTCTTTTTGTTAAATTCTGCTACGATTATTGCAACACATTTAAAGTTTTAACAAACCAGTACAAGCGTGAAAAGTATCACACCTCAATTATTTGCTAAAAATTTACGAATCTTTAGTTGGAGAAGGACGGAAAACGATATATTAGATGCGTTAATGTGAAGAATTGAGCTTATTCGTAACAAATCTTGTAGATTGTACATAAAATATGATTTTTGCAATAAAATATAATAATATTATATAATATAAAGGAAAAATCCGCATTAACACAAACAGCGATAATTTTTTTGGGTGTAGCCAAATCAAACTTTCCTGAATGCTCACGCAATTTCGGCAAATGCACTCATTGTATACATATTAAGGTGCTCAAAAATTGAGTGGCCGAATGGCTGCTCATGGGCGACGCTGCTCTAGATCAGCGTCGCCCATGAGCAGCCTTTCGGCCACTCAATTTTTGAGCACCTTAATATGTATACAATGAGTGCATTTGCCGAAATTGCGTGAGCATTCAGGAAAGTTTGATTGCTGCTCTAGATCAGCGTCGCCCATGAGCAGCCTTTCGGCCACTCAATTTTTGAGCACCTTAATATGTATACAATGAGTGCATTTGCCGAAATTGCGTGAGCATTCAGGAAAGTTTGATTTGGCTACACCCAAAAAAATTATCGCTGTTTGTGTTAATGCGGATTTTTCCTTTATATTATATAATATTATTATATTTTATTGCAAAAATCATATTTTATGTACAATCTACAAGATTTGTTACGAATAAGCTCAATTCTTCATATTAACACATCTATATATCGTTTTACGTCCTTCTCCAACTAAAGATTCGTAAATTTTTAGCAAATAATTGAGGTGTTATACTTTTTACGCTTGTACTGGTTTGTTAAAACTTTAAATGTGTTGCAATAATCATATCAGAATTTAACAAAAAGAAACTAATGCTTCGTACTTCGAAGTATTAAGTTTTTTCAGTGCAGGTTGAGAAGTCGTTCATACACATGCTTAAAATGTGACAGTGTGAGTTTGGACATCGCTGATCTAGAGTATCTACGACCGTAGTTAGGCAATGAATAGCAGCTCAGTTGATTTGGCAAAGCATACCATGTCTTCTTTAATTATACTCTAAAACGTTGGAAAAACAAATATAATTCAGTTCACGAAATAAATAAAGTTTGCAATATCAAAAGGCCGTTTTCACACCAATTAGACAAGAGAGAGAATTTTATTCTTGTTTTGCTAATAAAATTGTAAGAAGAACAAGCGGGTGAATTTGTATCTCTAGTTCATTTTTGTCTCACGTTCGTGAGACAAAGAAACAAAAGTGTTGTCGCACCCATACAGTAAAAGTGTATTACGCTGCGGAGTGAAATTTAGTCCGTTATGTGAAATTAGGACTAAGTTTTACTACTTTGTATACAAAAAACGCATGACATTTGCAGTTGCATGCAAAGATTTTATAGTTTTGTGTATGTTATATATTTTGTCGTCGTATGCACATAATATATAGCTCATAGGATCTCGATTTCGTACTATTTTATTTGCAGCATTGCCACGATAGCAATACCGACCACCACTAAAGTATCAAAAAGTCTCAAGACTTTAGTCTCCTTAAAGTAAATGCCACAAGAGTCAAAAGTGAACAAGAACTTTCTCATGTCTCTCGTCTCATTGGTGTGAAAACGACCTAATGCATTATCGGCTTATTTCATTTGCTATCGTGTTGGAAAAAATAAATATATGTTGAGAGTAGGTTCACAAAAGTCGTCAATGGAAGCCGCTTGCAAAGATCCCTACCAATCAGTAAGTTGCACAAATTCGACCTAAAATCTGATTAGTAAAATGTTTTGATTCGTACTGTTACATCTGTATGCGCGGTGATTGGTTGTTCATCTGCAATAATTTCCAATCAACCAATCAGTTCTTCAACTTTAATAAGTTGGAATCCACCAATCAGCATGAATAAAGAAGTTGGTATCAAGTTTTGCTGTACACAAGACCAATCAGCAGCAGTTTACGAATTGTATGTCGTGTGCTCTATCGATTTAGTGTTTATAATGTCTGCAAAATCATAGACCAATGGGGTCATTATGCATGTTAAGTGTACCGCGAATGAGATTCTTGCTGAACTTATTTTTTTAATTATATACTGTCATTAGTAATTTACTATTTGTTCGTTCTGTTTTTAGTAATTAAAGAGAGAATATAATTGCATATGTTAAAACAAATGTTTAACCATGTTCTTTCCTTTCTTGTGATTGGCTGTAATTTCTATTGGTTCTTTAATAACCGAACCAGTGAAATTCTTAGTAAAATTGAAATGGTGGTTGCAAGCCATCTAAAGCAGCGTACGCAGGGCAAGATCTTTGCGTATGTGTGTGTGAATTCTGAACAACTAAGTTGATGGTGCTGAATGCGATCGGAAATAAATAACAGGTTGGGATTATTGCTATATCTTTCTCTTGTTCGCTTAGCCAAGGCTGTATTGTTTTATTTGCTAAATTGCATTTTCCCACGTATTTTAATATTGAACCCTCTCTTTCGGAACTGTTTGTTCGTTGAGATTGTCGCTACGAACCGCTTTGTTGCTAGTAACATTACACAGCGGGATTCAGTTGGGGTTTAACAGTCACCCGGGACAGTGGAGTGATTACACACGCGGTGGTGAGACGATTTTTAGAAAATGCCATATTCTCTCCTGTGTATTAAATTAATTTATTTGATCGATTGGTGAAATCTAATATAAAACAAGCTGAAAAAAATAGTTCTTGAATGGAATAAACGTGTTAGTTTCAACCAGGCAGAATATTTATTAATATTAAATTATATTTAAATACCGAAACACCATTGAGATTATATAATCTGTATAGAATACTCAGAAGTGGTCGTTTGCCCGGATCCTCTTGTGTTTAGACATCACAATCATTTAGTGTTCAACTATCGTGTGTTTTTTTTTTTAACTTTTACCAAACCGCCTTCAAACTGCGCTCAGAAGAGCCTGTGCCGGGTTTCAGCTCGGCGTCAGCATGGCCCAGTTTGGATTTGGAATGGGGTCGAAAGCTGTATCCAACAGCTGGACCCAGAACAGCCAGTGGGCTTATGTTCGGATTGGCACCTACTACTGCGGACATGAATCAGCCACGAGGACCGATAACGTCTCTAAAGGAGGAGCCATTAGGTGCACGTTCATGGATGCAGCCTGTAATCGATCAAACGAAGTAAGTTCACCATAATTTATGAATTTATTATATTTTTATCTAATACCTTTATTATAACAATCGATATGATATACTTATATATTAGATATACTTTCATTATACATACATATATACGTGTATGTCTGTATATGCATATGTATAAAAAAATGTGTTGTTAATAGTTTGTTGGTTTTTAACTCAACTTCTACCGGAAACTCTACTGGAATTTAATAAATTTTTTTTGTAAATAGTGTTACGATTTTGTAGGTTTGTAAACTAACATTTTTCCCTATGTGATTCAAATTGCAAGATTTCAAATGGCTACAACATGATAACTATATCGCGTAGGAAGCTGAATTGCATGCTGATTGGTCTTACACAGTACAGTTGCATTACAAACGAATTTTAAAAACATTCGCCAATTCTATCCTCTGAAAACTTAGTTACTGCCACTTTCTGCAAGGTTTTTTTTGGGTGAGATGAAGTTCGCTGGGTTCGCTAGTTCATTTATTAATACACGCAACTCGCGTTCATTTATTAATACACCCAACTCTTGTTTCAAAAATATACAAAATTTTCTATGAAAACGCGTGTAAACCGTTAAAACCCTTAAAAACTAAATTTAGATATAGTTAAAAATAATCATAAATTAATGAATAAAACGCCTTGAATAAAACATGCGACTGTGACGTTTTTGTTTACTTCTCAAACAAATTTGTAATTTCTTGCTAGCTTCCTGAAATCTTAAGCTTACAAATTTCCTGCAACCCGGCCATGCAGATCGGAAGATTACGTTGAAACTTTGACGCACCTTTATTTGGGCATTATATGTGACAAAAAGTCCTCAAAAACTCTGCTGATTAATTTAGCTATTAATTGCGGAATTGAAAGCTCTAAATTAATAATCCATCGAACTCCACCGGTGGCAAATTTTTAATGCGATCAGAGGTAAATCCTTGGGACAAAGTTAGGATTTCTGAGCGCACAATTGATGCATTTATGTTGGAGTTTTTAGTTTGAACACATTCTGGCAAACTTTACCCTTAAAGTCCATCTTCGAGATTGTGGGTGTTTATTACATTTCAAACACATATATATATATATAGACTATTATTATTTATTTATATTATATATTATTTATTATTTATTATTATTTATTTATTTACCTTCACAATATATGAATAAGTACATATACGTATAGAAATCAAGTACGGCTTTGTACTAATTGTTGCGCAAAATATATATACATATATATAATTTATATATATGGATTATATAAAAAAACAATACTTCAGTCCATAGTCCATTTCGTTCTCCATCTTTTGAATCGCGAAACTGTACAAATACTCTCAATTTCAGCCGAAATTACTTTATAGATTGAATACAATAATAGCAACAAGAGGCAGCAGTACTTTTCATCAAAAATACTAGAGATATCAAACTGTAGTAAAAAGCGCCATTCCCATTTAGGTGCAATTCATACATTGATACACAATATTACAATAGAAAAGAGTATTTCTGCTGTTAAAAAACTTCAACAATCAATTCAATATAAGCAGCAATTACCCGAGGGGCAAGAGGAAATAAAATTTCTTTCTCTCCAAAAGCGCCAATGTAATTTTGAAATTTTGAATTTCCCTCTTGCTTCTTGCTGCTATGATTGTAGAAGCAGATTATACTAATGTTGCATGCATAAAGTAGACAAATTAGCTAAATATGTGTATTGATGGAACAATGGTTTCTTTGGTCGCGCGATAGACTTTTGTATGGTAAAATAAGCGGGTAACCGGTTAGTTTACCGGCTATACGCTATTTCGGTAGCTGTCAATTTTGAAGCTGCTATTTTTGACATTTCGCAAGTTAAAACTACGCCATTACTAAAAATGGAACGATACTTGCTGCAACAATGTAATAAAATTATTAAAATTCACTACAGAAATGGTAAAAAGTTTGCAGTCACAGTTCACAAAACTAACGCATTTTTGGGTAGTAACACCTTGTCGGAGCGCAATACAGAAATTGGTGGAAAAATTGAAGCTGTTGGGACAATCTAGTGATGTGAAGATAAAACCCGTGCACGTCGCTCAAGAACAACTGAGAATATTGCTGCTGTAGCTCAAAATGTTCAGGATAACCCAGGTTTGTCTATTCCTCGTCGTTCTTTGGAATTGCGCATTCCACAAACGTCATTACACGGTTTTTTGAATAAAGACTTGGTTCTTAAGGCTTATAAAGTTCAGTTAACACAAGAACTCAAGCAGGTCGATCATAAATAACAACGCTTCTTTGCTGATTGGGTCCTTGAAATGCATGAAAATTATGCGGAATTCCATCGAAAACTCATCTTGACTGATGAGGCCCATTTCCATCTCGGTGGCTACGTCAACAAGCAAAATTGTCGCATTTTGGGCTTGGAAACCCAAGAGTTATTGTAGAGAAGCCTGTCTATCCTCAACGTGTGACTTGGTGCGGTTTATGATCCGGCGGGTTCAGTGGACCTTACTTTTTCGAAAATGAGGTTGGATCAACTGTTACGGTGAATGGATTGCGCTATCGATTTTTTATGGCCGGAGTTAGATGGTATTTTTCTGGACAACGTTTACTTTCAACAAGACGGCGATACGTGCCACACAAGTAGCGAAACCATTGATCTTTTACGGAAAAAGTTTCCTGACCGTGTTATCTCTCTAAGAGGTGATCACAATTGGCCACCGAGACTACTACCACCGGGGCTACGTGAAAGATAATGTCTACGCCTAGTCTATGTCAGTATTAGATAATTTTTTAACGTATTACTTAATGTTTCGTGCTCTTCTCTTTTGCTATTGCCAATGGTAATCCTTCTCTTTTGCTATTGCCAATGATAATGAGAATGCTTCGCACTCTCCGCTGTAGATATTGCCTTTGTTTGTGTGTTTTTGCACTGATCCTCTGAGAATTCGGTCATACCACTGACCATATAACATATAGACAGCAAGTCGGCGCTGCTTGACTCCAAATCTGCGCTGAAGCATCGATGATTCAGTTCACCGCGGAACTGCTGGGTATGTATTCACATATACTTACAGCAGTTCCCTATTGCATCCTCAATTTCTGAAAACTGCAATTGCTTTTCACCACAGCTTATTGCTGAATACTTACAACTTTTGATAGCGAAGCAGCTGCAATATTTTCCAACTTCCTTAAACTACTGAGTACTTGCTTCTTTAGGAAGTTACGAAGGTGCAATAGCGTACAGCAACCAAAATCTATTGCATCCTCCTAGCTTCCCTGCGAAGCTAGAATTCAGCAATGTTCAATGTTCAAAATTTTTTTGACATCATTGCTGAAAGTTTGCAGTTTCGAAAAGTTTAGTGTATGCAATACTGGTTCCGATTATTTCAGGCACTATATATCATAGATTATTAGTTGTGACACTCGCTATTCGCCGCTTCAAAAAATCGGTTTGACATTTGACTGTTTGGTATGTTGAACCATAGAGAAAGAATAACAAGAGGCCGAATCAGCGAAATTTACTCGAAACCCAAATGGAAGCGGTCGGTCCGGTCCGCAAGGGAAACGAAGAAACGAAATGAGTGCAAAGTCTCTCCTCAAGGAGAGACTAACAAATTTCAATAAATTGACTCACGCATGTATAATATGAACTATAAAGCAGGCAGCTTAGTTCAATCTTTTTAAATAAATAAATAAATAAATAAATACTGCGACTATTTCAATCATTCAACTTTTTTTTATCATGCCTGAAACTGTTTCCGCTTGGTTGTGTGTGGCTAATTTGTATCAAAATTTTTGTTGCATTTCTGGTGTTTTTGCTGCTTTCCTGATTTTTGATTGCGATGACTTTATTATGACGCTTATTTTGAGTCGGCATGCTGGTTACTGAAATACCCTATAAAAAATATATGTTTTCAGAAATACTATTATGAATATATTTAATTTCTAGCAAATATGCTAATTATGAATACATTTCAATTTTGAAACGATTAATTATAATTTTCTTATTTTAATCTCATAAATTTTTGTGTTTTAAGATTTCCAAAAATCATCTCCTAAAGCTTTCAGCTTTTCCGCGGTTATTTAAACTGCTAAGTACTATTAATTGCAGCAATTTTAGTTTTCTACAATGTTCTGTATGCGTGAGTAAATTTATTGAAATTTGCTAGTCTCTCCTTGAGGACGCATTTTGCACTCATTTCGTTTCTTCGTTTCCCTTGCGGACCGACCGCTTCCATTTGGGTTTTGAGTAAATTTCGCTGATTCGGCCTCTTGTTATTCTTTCTCTATGGTTGAACTCACGTATACAATACGTGAGAGGTACTACATTGTTGTTCTTGTTTCTTTATCAATCAATGTATACGATTTTTTAACAGTGCAACCGTAGGTGCTAAAGGTTTTTAGAGCCCCAACTAGGCCAATAACGTATAATTTCCAACTATTTTGTAACAATTTGTATTCAGTTTCCTTTTTACTATTTGCTAACATCAATCTAAAATACTTTCGCAATTAGGCGCATCATTGTGTATTTATAACAAAAAAGTTTTGATTACCGACTGCATTTATAGGAAATATAACGAAGCAAATTAGGAAATGCTGTGTAAAATGTGATAGAATATATTATTAACCTTAAAACTATGTTTTATACATGTTTTTCAAGAATAGAAAAAATTTTTGCGGCGAGGCTACATTATTTTACGGCGAGGCTACACTTTTTTACGGCGAGGCTACACTTTTTTTGCAGCGAATCAAAGTTTTCTTTCATAGTATCAGTGCAATTCCAGCAAAAATGCATTAGTGTATAAGGGACATTTTCGAGTGTCTCATCTACTAATCTATGCTATATATTGCAGATTTGACTTTATCAAGCAATGATCATTCGTAGCTCATAGGACAGTGTACTGGGCTGATAAACGGAAAGCTGAGAGATCGAATCACGACTGGGCTGAAAAATAATTTGTAAGTTCTACATTAATTCAAATATAGATTACATAGTTCATCCCGAGGAAAAATATTTCTGCAGCACTTTGTGGAAGTGGAATAAACATAGCCGACGCATGGTTTTCCTAAACTGATTTAACTCCATCCCATCCTTTTTTTCAATTCCTACGTACTAGTTTCTTATAAAGTCCATAAGTAAAGAAAAAGTTATTGCGAATTATCAATTTGCAGGCAAAATAATTTCAATCAACGGAAGCATACATGGAAGCTACCGATCAGCAATATTGCATCCATCAAGCTTCCTTAATCTGCAAACATTCATCAGTGAGGTGGAAAAGTCATTTGCTGAAACCATGCCGTTTTTCAGCATTTTTCAGCACGAGTGCTTACCGTCCTAGGACATGCAATGGTAAAAAAGATATGGTTTCAGCTTATAACCAGCTTTCAGTCACCTGGTCCCAATTAATTTCTTACTCTCATGTGCTCTTTTTCATGCAATTGTTTTTGTTTTACCCAGCAGTGATACATACCCAGCAGTTTCGCGATGCACTGAATCATCGATGCTTCAGCGCAGATTTGGAGTCAAGCAGCCTCGACTCGACCATTTCCTCCTTATCTCGTTTCCATAGCATGTCCTAGGCCGTCAGCACATCTGCTGAAACGTTTTGCCAAGAGATGCATGGTATCAGCAGATTGACCTCATTGCTGAGAGTTTGCAGTTTCGGGAAGCTTGACGGGTATGCTCCCGATGATGGAATTTTTTTTGCCATGCAACTGAAAAATTTTCAATAACTTCTTCTTTGCTTATGGAGTTTAAAAGAACTGATTACGTAAGAATTAACAAAAAAGCTCATTGTTGCTGGGATGGTTAAATCAATTCTGGAAAAACTGCACTTAAAACAAATTGCTGGAGAAATCTTTTTCCTTGGGATGAATTATTTAAATTTCTATTTGAAAATGAATTTACAACTTACAAATTATTTTTCAGCCGCAGGCGAGTATCGAACCGTCGGCTTTCCGTTTATAAGCCAGCACACTATCCTATGAGTTACGTGTGAATATTGCTTCATTGGGTTAAATCTGCAATATTTACTCGCTGAAAAAATCGAAAGTCTACGGATAAAGGCTAATGTCTATTGCCCTGTTCTAGCTTCCCAGGGAATCTTGGAGGCTTTAATATGTTTCAGTTGCTGTACGCTAGCAATATCTATTGCAGTTTCGTAACTTCCTACAAAACCAAGTAAGCAGCAGTATGAGAAAATTGGAAACTCTTGCAGATGCTTCTATACATAAACTCGCAAGCATTCAGCAATGAGCTATGGTGAAAATCAATTGCAGCGCGCACCAAAATTCAGAACTGCCATTTATATCTGCTGGGTATTGATAACTTCTTAACTTTGAGATTTCTGGACTTATTTTGTTTGTCTTTTCTATAATTACTGCTGCTGTGTTACAGTTAGAAATTCGTTGAAGGGCGGTTGTATTGATCAATCAATTGTCAGAAAAATTGTGGAAAAGTGAAATTATTGCAATTAATAGTAATTAGCAGCTTAAATAACTCCGGAAAAGCTGGAAGCTTTAGAAGATGATTCTCGGAAATCTTAAAACACAAATATTTAGGATATTACAAAAAAAAATTATTATTAATCGTATCAAAATAAAACTGTGTTCATAATTACCATATTTGCTAGCTTGTAGAAGTTAAATATATTTATAATAGTTTTCCTAAAACATTTATTTTTTATGGGACATTTCTATACACAGCATGCCGACTCAAATAAATCGATCGTCATCGCAAACAAAAATCAGAAAACCATCAAAACCTTCAGAAATGCAAAAAAATATTGCTTCTTGAAAATTAGTCACATACACACAAACAAACGAAACAGTTCCAGCCATACACAAAACATGAGAATGATCAAACCAAAAAAGATATGCTGTTGCATGACCGCCTGATGCTATGTAGACGAATGAGTAAATTTGGCTTATTCGGCCTCTTTCTAATAAAAAATTTCCTAAGCTTACTGAAAAAAAAACTTGTCAGACATACAAATTCCAAACGTTATCCACACATCCAGCGAATTCCAGAAAATTTTGGGTTATTTTGTGTTGTGTTTTTTCCTCACACTCTCATCCCGCATCCACTCAATAAAATTTGAGAACTTCACCACCTCTATTTATATATGGAAAACTAAATTTGTCAATACAATTCTTAGAACAACCACTGGGCCATAAACTTAAGAATACGCAACAAATATTCAATCATTTAGTTTAAACATTTCCCCATATGACTCTGACCTGATTGGGCTTAGTAAATGCCGGCAAAAATCTGACAGCATTTTAACAATTGGCTGGTCCAGCGGAAGAATACAATATTTTCGATGATGATATTTACGCACACAGTAATTATAGTATATAGTACGTTCGAATTCAGATTTCTCTGTTACGCACATAATAAATTATGTAAATAAATTGTATAAATTATATAAATAATTATTGGGAGTTTACTTAAGTGTCAAGTCAAATCATTGTGATTGGCTGCATATGTATAACAAAAAAGTGGGAATTTGGAAATTTCCCCATAACTTCGATAGAAACCTGTATAAAACCTGGCTAAGTGTCACTTGTATAGAGAAGAACTATATAGTTCATTAAAAAACCACGGGTATTATTTAAACAGATACTTAAATATCTCCAAAGAAATAACCGATTGCTGTCGCACCCTTAACACGAACAAAACTATGTTCATCCTTTAATAAAATAGCAATTTTACTGCACACCGACTCTATTTGCGAACTACGTTCCGTAAGGAAATTGTGAAGAATTCCTATTGTTATATAGATATTATCATTTCAAGCATTTCATGATGATGCACACAACCAACTTACCAATAACAAGAGCTCCAGCTGCTGTTTACTTACTTACTTCTGGCCACTACTACGTAATTTCGGTAAGCAGGAATCGATGAAAACTTGAATATGTTCCGCAAGTTAAATATCCTTCAAAAATATACAAAACAATATATATATATATATATATATATATATATATATATATATATATATTTACTTTACTTACTTATTTTACTTTGCTTGCATTAAGTAGTGCGCAAACTTTGCGTAGGGTTCCTTTACAGGCGTGCTGATAACAAAGCCAATAAAACAATTTCGAAGTATTCCTTTTTTCCTAAGCGGGCTGGTAAGGTCAAAAAGAGATTTTTGAGTATATATCACTTGTTTTTATAACAAAGAAACACAATTATCTTAACCCAACGTTTTGTGGGTTTTTCTCCTACTTCATCAGGGGTTTTTACAATTGTAATTTATTTAATTTGCAAATGATACACAATTATTAAAACGTTTTACAGTAGTTCAAAAATACAATAATTTTATTTGTTTCGAGCAAACGAACGCCTAACCAACAACTGTTGTTTTTCACCGGTTTCTTAAAAGCACTGTGTATGCTTTACGGATACCATTTGTGTCTTCCTTCTTATTCATTGTTATTGATATTTTTTGTTGAATTCTTAATCCCTCCAATTTATACCGCTGAGGTCAAAAAGAGATTTTTGAGTATCTATCACTTGTTTTTATAACTTAACAAGTGATATATACTCAAAAATCTATTTTTGACCTCACCAGCCCGCTAAGGAAAAAAAGGAATAAAATCAAAGAAGTGGTCACTAAAATCGAATATCTAAAATAATTTTTTCGGAGAGCTTGCCGATTTGAACAATAACTAGTAAGGGTACCTTCGGTCAGACCGAAGCTTATATACCCTACATCCCGCCGATTTTCACCATTTTCAATACAGAGTTATCTATGATGGCAGAGAATATTCGTACTGAATTTCAAGTCAATTCTTCCAACCGTTATTCTGGAATTGCGGTTCTATGAATGTCATATGTTCGTGGGCGGACACGCCCATTTTTTTTAAAAATTTAATCTACCTGTACCGATGTATTCGGAAACAAAATTGAAGCTCAAAACTAAGTCTACAAGTTGAAATATTGTTAAAAGAATTAGTATTTGTTAAAAAAGTAGGCGTGGCGCTGCACCGATTTATCCCATTTTCAATCCCACAGAGTTTCGGATGACAAAGAATATACGTGCAAAATTTCATCGCGATAGCTTCATTCGTTCTCCTGTAATCGTGATTTCCACAGACAGACAGACAGACAGACAGACAGACAGACAGACAGACAGACTACGGACATGGCTAAATCGACTCAGGAGGTGACACTGATCAAGAATATATATACTTTTCCATACCTGCCACGCCTCCTTTACTGCGTTACACACGGAAGCACAAAGTGAATATACCCTCATTCCTTCGGATGTAGGGTATAAAAACAACAATAAGAAAATGGAGTATTTTTTTTAGAAAAATTAGAAGACAATACAGTTTTGAAGTTTGTACATTACTTAAAATATATTCCAAATTGGAAGAAAAATCTGCTAAATTTTTGTTTGTTCAACGATTAAAGTAGCGAAGTTATTTAACATCCACACAGTAAGGGTAAAATTATGCAAACCACAACATTATAATCACTTGAAATTACTTAACATGGGAATAGATGAAACTACTTTAACCATAACTAGTAAGGGTACCTTCGGTCAGACCGAAGCTTATATACCCTACATCCCAGCAACCTTTATTATACATATTTATACATATTTCCGATTTATTTAAATAGTCCGATTTTCTTAAATTTCCGTATCAAGAATTTGTTATAAAAAGTAGGCGTGTCACTCCGCCGATTTTCCCCATTTTCAATACAGAGTTATCTATGATGGCAGAGAATATTCGTACCGAATTTCAAGTCAATTCTTCCAACCGTTATTCTGGAATTGCGGTTTATATCAATGTCATATGTTCGTGGGCGGACACGCCCATTTTTTTTAAAAATTTAATCTACCTGTACCGATGTATTCGGAAACAAAATTGAAGCTCAAAACTAAGTCTACAAGTTGAAATATTGTTAAAAGAATTAGTATTTGTTAAAAAAGTAGGCGTGGCGCTGCACCGATTTATCCCATTTTCAATCCCACAGAGTTTCGGATGACAAAGAATATACGTGCAAAATTTCATCGCGATAGCTTCATTCGTTCTCCTGTAATCGTGATTTCCACAGACAGACAGACAGACAGACAGACAGACAGACAGACAGACAGACAGACAGACAGACTACGGACATGGCTAAATCGACTCAGGAGGTGACACTGATCAAGAATATATATACTTTTCCATACCTGCCACGTCTCCTTTAATGCGTTACACACGGAAGCACAAAGTGAATATACCCTCATTCCTTCGGATGTAGGGTATAAAAAGGATCATAAACAACCTTTCAAGTATATCCAACAAAATTGAGCAGGTTCTATACTGATTACAAAAAATTCATCTCACAAAAAGATATGTTTTCTAACACAAAACAACGATCACAAAACACAACCTCATAAAATAAAAGCAATGAAAGACATGGGATTTACATACAATGATAGTTGGTTTTTAAACGAAACCGACGTAGTTTTTCCACAAGAAATAAAGTGGCTTCTGTCACTAGGTGAAAGATTTGCAATACCGGTACATAGGGGAAATTTTTCACCCATAAATTTCATAGCAGATATAGAGCAAACTATACAATTAATAGAAGACGAAAATGAGAAAGTGGTTACCGGGGTAAAGCTAGCTACAATAGTAGCAAATAACATAAGGCACATCTACAATAATAACAAAGAAAAATTCATTCTAAGAGTCTTATAAAACACGAAGTTTTTCCTTAAGAAACATAAAAACATAATATTAATAACACACTCTGACAAAGGGAATAAGACAGTAGTAATGTACAAAAAAGACTACATGAAGAAGATGCTGACGTTACTGGAAGACAAGCACACATATAAGATATCAAGAAGGGATCCAACAGAAAAATTACAAAAAGTTAATAACGACATGATTAATACTCTTTACAAACTAGGAACAATAGATAAAAAGCAAAAATATCAATTATCATGTTCTGCAGCATTGGCACCTAGGTTATATGATCTGCCTAAAATACATAAACCAGATGTACCACTACGACCGATATCATATCAAGTCCCCTGCTATGGACGATCTAAGCACATCGGAAACATACTAAAGAATATTATATCAGAGAAATTCAACATAAAAAATACTCTACAATTAAAGGAGCAGCTTAATAAGATAACAATAGGTAACAATGAAATGTTAGTATCGTTTGATGTAATTTCTTTATTCACAAACATACCCATCTATACAGCAATAAAAACGATTATGAAAAAATGGAATACAATTTGCCAACACACAAGAATAAATAAAAAATTTTTTTGAAAGCATTACAATTTTGTCTTCAAGACAACAATTATTTCAAATTTAATAGCCAAATATACACTCAAGTTCAGGGTATGCCAATGGGAAATCCACTGTCACCAATCATAGCAGACATAGTGATGGACAATCTACTAGAATACGCAATAGAAGAATTAAAAAACCAACATATTACAAGAAAATATATAATTAAATATGTGGATGACATTTTCGCCATAGTAAAAAACGATGACAAAAACACAATATTAAAAATCTTAAATCAATATCACAATAAAATACAATTCACAATTGAGGAAGAACAAAACTACATGATATCATTTTTAAACATTATCATATATCGGATTAACAACATTTTTACACTAAATTGGTACTCTAAGCCAATATCATCAGGAACGATGATCAATTTTAACTCGAACCAAAAAATTAATGAACAGCAGAAAATTAATGCAGTAAAAAAAACTTCATACAGAAAGTACTATTAGTGACCCTTCGTATGAACAGGAAAACAAAACAAGAATAAGGAATTTATTGTTAAAGAATAACTATCCAAAATACTTCATTGAAAACCTTCTTAAAAATCACAATAACAAAGAAAATACAGACACTATAAGAAAACCAAATAACGACAACCAAGTAGGTTTGGAGGACAAAAGGTTCATCAGTATTCCTTACTTATCCAACATAATAAGATCGGACAAACTAAAGGATTTAACTGGAAAAAACAACAATATCATTTCTACGTACAAACCAAATAAAACAATAAGAGATCTTTTTACCAACACAAAGGATAAAGTACCATTGGAGGACTGTAACAATGTGGTTTACGAGATAGCATGCAATGGCAACGATTATGAATCTTGTAACAAAATATATATAGTCACAACAAAACGTACAGTAAAAACTAGGATGACGGAACATAAAAAGGACAAACAAAAATAAAAAAATCACAGCATTAAGTCAACATGTAATACAACATATACATAAAGCTGATTTAGAACACATAAAAATTGTAGATAAAGAAAAACACGCTAACACCCGGTATATATTAGAGGGATTAAGAATTCAACAAAAAATATCAATAACAATGAATAAGAAGGAAGACACAAATGGTATCCGTAAAGCATACACAGTGCTTTTAAGAAACCGGTGAGAAAGAACAGTTGTTGGTTAGGCGTTCGTTTGCTTGAATCAAATAAAATTATTATATTTTTGAACTACTGTAAAACGTTTTAATAATTGTGTATCATTTGCAAATAAAATAAATTACAATTGTAAAAACCCCTGATGAAGTAGGAGAAAAACCCACAAAACGTTGGGTTAAGATAATTGAGTTTCTTTGTTATAAAAACAAGTGATATATACTCAAAAATCTCTTTTTGACCTTACCAGCCCGCTTAGGAAAAAAAGGAATAAAATCAAAGAAGTCATCACTAAAATCGAATATCTAAAATTTCGAAGTATGTTCGTTAATTTATTTTGCAAAACAATTGATAATTAACGCACTCGTACTACAGTAGCTTCAACTTCACGCAGATGCAGAAGAAGAGGGAAGAAATTTCGAATAATTGTTTGCCTAACGTTTCTGTTGAGGAATTCGGCAAAACCAGAGATAACGGCTGCTCATTCGGATTCCAGAAGTTTGTTTCTGTACGTGAAAAACTTGGAATTTTGTATCGTAGAGTTCGTGAAAATTGGAAATCTGATGAATAACTACCCACAAGAGACTCACAACTCACCACAGGCCCCGATGACGAGTTGGAGACGACAAGATTTTTCCTTTGTTTACATTATAATGTATTTTCACCACAGTTTGTTTTCAAATTTCAACTAGATTGTATACTTCTAAAAATTAAATAAATTATTGAAATTCAACGCATATTGATTTCACATGTGATTATTACATTACCTTAAGCGCATATATATATAGTGATGTTATTTAAAGTTCGCAGCACAAAAAATCTGATATATATATTGATATGTTTTGCATTTCCAGAAACTTTAATATACGTTTTTCTTATGCGTATCAAACCCAAGTATGTATATATTTCGGTTCCGCTCAAAAGGAGTTGTATTTTTGGCATAAAAAATACATGGCAGAATTTTTTAACGCTTTGTCGTTGCATTATCTTGCATATGCATATTATACAACTTTATCCAGTCCTCAGAAAAACACTTCAATAGTAGTTCTTTATTTATTTATGTCAATACAAAAATAAATTATACATCTTTTCTAAAAATATTTTTTAAATTTAGGTTATGAAGTAGTATAAAGAAAATAGCACCAATGTTGTATTGGCATATCTACATTTTCATTTCCACCTTACTAGTGAATTTTATTACCCGTTTGTAAATTGCGCATGTCCCCGCGTACTTTTGCATGCTCTATAGTCCGCCAGCGTCAGTCAGCGTCTTACTTTTTTTACCTGATGTTATGCTTTGCAGACTGTCGTAGTTTGCAGATCGAATAGGGTTACCGTCCACGGGAAACCTTTTTGTAGTTTGGTGATATAGGTTGGAAGCATTTTTAAAAACACAAAAAAAATGCAGTCACTTCGATTTCAACAACGTGAGAATCCTAGTGGACACATATATTATTTTATATAAAATATGAACATGAGTATGTGGCAACAATGTATGAAGCAAAAAGCAACTATTTGTCTTATCACAATAATAACAACTAGAACCTCCATTTGACTTGTTCGTGTAATATAGAATGCAGCACTCGATACCATTTCTATTTTTGTTCGAAAATAAAGCCTTACATAAAAAGGTAGCACTTGTGAGAGATTTTTTTAAATTTAAAAATTTTAAAAATAAAATTAAGTTATTTACTAACAAATAAATAATTAATAATTTAATAAATCTACCTTTAATAATTAATAAGTTATTAGTTATTACTTCAATAATTAGTAAATTAGTAATTATTAATTTAATAACTAATAAATTAGTAACAATTATTTAAATTTATTTATTAAAAACTTCGTTACAAAAATTTTGTGGTTGACAAAAATTTCTGGCAACCACAAAATTTTTGTTCTAGTCGACAACTTTTTGTTCCCGTCTCATTTCCAACCGACTAGGTTTTTGCGTAATGCATCGTCTAAAGATTGACAACTGAAAATGTCTGCAAAGCAGGTAAAATATCAACAAAATTATACAGACACCGCCAGCGACCGACTGAGTCCCGTCTGGGTTTTTTTGGCAGCGCAGTTTTTTCGAAAGCCATCGACGCTGGCATCAACTACGAAGAAAAACAACGAAAACGGCAAAAGAAAATAAACAACTACGGAGCGTCTGTGACGCGAGCGAGTATCCGAAATGTGGCTGTAAATTAAAGTAATTCGTAAATTGAAGTCATTTTTAGAAACAAGTAATTATCTCTGCCTGAAGCGTATGCATTGCAGACATGGCGAATTCATTCGCTTTTAACTTAAACACGATCAATTTTTTTTTGTTTAAATTGTTCTTAGTTTTTAAAACTATAATACAAAGTTATCTTTAATTATAATAAAAACTAGTAGAGGTGTTGTCTACAGCCGGGCTGTAGCCGAAATACCCTACACCTTAAAGCTGCATATATACTCGTATATATATTTAGAAGTGGTGCGATATAATATACTCGTATATATATACAATATATATATTATATATCTAATAATAAATATACAATACTATATATATAATAATAATAATAAAAACAAAAAATTTTTTTTAAAAAGTGGGCGGAGCACGCCCATATTTGGCATATTAACTGGAAGCATTAGTCTAAACCTACTTATAAAATTTTCTTGTCTTCTCTCAAAAAGTGATGCTGATATGGCCCTTTTTAATAGGCAAAACAGAGGTACCTGCACTCTCGATATAAAAAGTAGGCGTGGGCCTTGGCCGATTTTGCCCATTTTCAATACGAAACACCCCAACATAGCAACGAATATTTTTGCCAAATTTCATTTCGAAATCTTAATCCGTTCTCCTGTCATCGTGATTTCAACGGACAGACAGACAGACAGACAGACGGACAGACATCGTTATTTCAATTTCGGTGGTGATGCTGATCAAGAATATATATACTTTTCCATACCTATCTTGTCTAGTTCTATGCGTTACACACTCCGGTAGAAAGTGAATATACCCTCAACCTTAAGGTGTAGGGTATAATAATACGACTTTCAATAAAGCCCGAACCCATGTTTATACCCTACACCTTAAGGTTGAGGGTATATTCACTTTCTACCGGAGTGTGTAACGCATAGAACTAGACAAGATAGGTATGGGAAAGTATATATATTCTTGATCAGCATCACCACCAAAATTGAAATAACTATGTCTGTCTGTCTGTCTGCCTGTCTGTCCGTTGAAATCACGATCACGTGAGAACGGATTAAGATTTGACAATAAAATTTGGCAAAAATATTCGTTGCTATGTTGGGGTGTTTCGTATTGAAAATGGGCAAAATCGCCCAAGGAACACGCCTACTTTTTATATCGAGAATGCAAGTACCTCTGTTTTGCCTATTAAAAAAAGGCCATATCAGCATCACTTTTTGAGAGAAGACAAGAAAATTTTATAAGTAGGTTTAGACTAATGCTTCCAGTTAATACGCCAAATATGGGCGTGATCCGCCCACTTTTAGTTTACATAGGTCATAGAGGATTTTAAATGGATTGTATTGAAAAGTATATAAGTTTTCTGAATAATGGTGTACAAAATATTGTAGTTTGTGAACCAATAATATTTTGTTGGGAAAAAATGGGCGGGCCACGCCTCCTTTTTACCCATCCACCCAGTATTGTAATATATTTTTATACCCTACACCTAAATTTTGAGAGTAAACGCACTTAGTACTTAGTGTTTGTAACGCACAGAAATAGTTAAGCAGCTATAATTATAGTTTATCTTATATATACGAGTATATATGCAGCTTTAAGGTGTAGGGTATTTCGGCTACAGCCGGCTGTAGACAACACCTTTACTAGTTTTACTGTTGTGTTGAAACTGCCAGACAAATTTTCTTTACACAATTGAATGACAAAGAAAACAAGAACAACAATATGGCAATATGACGTATTGTGTATGTGATTTCAACAGTGCATATACATAAAATAGACGTCAAACTAATTTTAGAAACGACGAATTCGAAGTGTACAAAGCACAAGTGATCACATGTGCTAAGTGTGAAAATACATATAAAATAAAAACGTTTGTTCATAGTTTAGTGAATCTATACCAAGGGCCACATTTTTACTGCCGAAAGTACCACTACAGAATCCGAATCCAGTAGCCGGTGTACATGAAATACAAGACAGGTGTTGGGAAGGTGGAGCACGGCACACAACATATCCTATGAAGCTATCAACGAGCAAAACATACAAAACTATGAAAAAAATTGTTAAATTATAAGGTGTATTTTAGTTTAAAGATAAATAAATAAATTTAAATAGATCACGATACATTTTTTTGAGATTCTTAACAGAAAAAATGGAGAACAAAGGACACAAGGGTTTGTAGGAAAATTGGAAGACGTTTAGGTACAAGATTGGGGAACGCTTGGCAACGAGTTTGGAAAACGTTTGGAAATAAGTTTGGAACATTTTTGGAAACAAGTTAGGGAAATGTTTGGAAACAAGTTTGGAAAACGTTTGGAAACAAGCTTGGAAAACGTTTGGAAACATGTTTGTAGGAAACTTAAAAAATGTTTCGTTTCGTTTATTTAGCAATTGTTTAACAACATTTTACAAACAAAAATCCACACTTATCGTTTGTTTTAAAAAATTTGCGTTTGTTTAAAAGCTTACTCCAAGCTTACATGGTTTATTGGGTTGTCATTCTTTCTCTGTCTAATATGATTCAACCATACATAATCAAATCGTTCTCTGATTGAACCTAAACCTTAATTTGGGTTTAAATTGAGATGATTTGTACAGTTTCGCCATACAAGAAGATAGTGAACGAAATTGACGATAAAATAGAAATAAAGTATAGGTTCTTACTAAAAGGTGCACTAAAAGTAATATTCAGACACTTAATCAATATCAAGGCTTAATTAATTTCTCAATTAATTTTTGTAAATGAAAAAAAACGTACAAAAAACCTAATCAATCATCTAGCGTGTTTATATGGTTGCTCCATATATACGTTAATTATTTATAAAACAAGTGCATACTACTTCCATTGTTTGCTTATTTTGCCGAGCATTGTTAATTTTAAATGAAATTGTAGACGAAATTCTTTTTAGTGTGAACATAGCATAAATTTGCTTCAACTTTTAAATCAAAAACTTTTATAACTTCTCTTTTAAAAGTAAAAGTTAACTTTAAACTTTTAAACTTTTTCCAAAAATACAGCATAGTCCCATGAATATAAAGCCTGAGACAGAATTGGACGAACAAGAGACAAAGTACAAAATCAACTGTCAAAATTACATAGGCTCTTATGGGAGTCAAGAAATAAAGGAGTTATCTGCGAACGTTCGTACTGATTAATTAAAATTGTTGCTTTTTCTGATCGTCATAAACTTCTTCTTCGTTTCCCTTCTCGAATCTATGTTATTAAAGAGCAAATAAAATCGAACTGTGAGAATTCTAACTATCTCTTAATTGCCGCTCTGAAAAGCTCTACTGGGATTTACGCTAAATCCCATCCGAATTTTTGTGAGGACGCTTGCTTATATGAGAGTGGCACATCTTTGTAATCTATAATCTTTGCTTGAAGTCTTATAGCAAAAATTACAGTGGCAACACAGTATTTTCCCGCGCTACTTTCTATTGCAACATACTAAGTCTGACGTTTGGGTTAACATAGTGTTGTTTGTTGACCTGGTATAGCCGAGCTTTTCTATTGAACTTTGTATAGTGTACATACTGCTCCCTCATAAGACATAGCTTTAAAAGAGCTTTCAAAAGCTTGGGGAGGCTTTGATCATCGCAAGTTAGTGTTAACAGTTTCCGCTAGGGGTGCTTTCTTCAGGGGTTATTGTCTTCAGTAACGTTGTAATGAAAATAGATACACTAAAGAAGAATCGTACAGCACAATGCTCGACGAGCGAAAATTATGGCCTCCGGGCAGACCAATCAAATGTTGTAAATCCCTTTGTTAATAGCGGACGTATGGCGCGGTCACCATTGAGAAGTGGTCGCCATTGAATGCGAGCAAATTCTTCGCCACCGTCCGTACAGCTTTCTAGTAATGATGGATTGCAGAAAATAACGCTATTTGTGAAAATGAGAAGAAGGTGGAGGATGACGTTCAATTCACAAGCCGATGAGAGAACTAATTGAGAATATCTCAAAACTATATGAGAGAGTGGCGAACGACATAAGAAATGGTGGGTACAAAATGTGCAGTAAGCAGAGCTGAGTATGGTGTGCAGACATCAATGGTGGTGGAGAGGAAAGAGGAGCAAGCAGCCAAAATGGTTCAGTCTGCTTCTAAAAAACATAAGGTGCCTAAACCTACGAGCTACGCCAGACTCAGAAAGAGGAGTGGTTTCAAAAGACGGATGGACACCGGTGTTGTCAAGGAAGCTGAAGAAGACAGATAAACACGTTAAGAGACCCAAACCAGAGCCTATCTTAATCGGAAATAGTATGTCTGAGAGAAGGGAAGCCAAAAGTCAGTCACGCCTCTGGAAGCTTCAAGTGCCCACCGTACCAAAAAGCAAGAATAGCAAAAGATACTGCAATTAAATCTGAACCATTGCGAGGCAGCTCAGCAACTACTAATGCAAGCAGTGCTGGAGCAGAATGTAGATGTCGCGATATTGAGTGAGCCCAATGCCTGTAAGACGGATGATAACTGGGCCTACGGTAAGACTAAAACATGTTCTATTTAGACTTGTGCAAACTTACCCTTTGAAAGTATGCCTGATCAGCAAGAGGAACACTTTGTACATGCAAAAATAAAAGGAATACATTTTTACAGCTGTTATATGCCTCCTAGTTTACCGCTAGAAACCTTCACATTGGTGATTGACAAGATTGTTGCTCATGTCAGAGGAAAATCACCTGCAGTAATTGAGGGAGACTCTAACGCGTGGCGATTGAATGGGGGAGTGTCAGAACTAGTAGTAGGGGTTCGGTACTTCTAGAAGCGTTTTCCAGTCTTGACCTCGCCCTGTTAAACCATGGCTCGGCTAGCACGTATAGCAAAGCAGGTCGATGCTCAATAATTGATCTAACCTTTTGCAGCATAGCACTTGCTAGACAAACCAAATGGATGGTTTCTGACCTATACACACACTGTGACCACAACGCCTTAACGTATGAGATCTATAAGCCGGGTATTAGTAGGCATAAAGCCTCGATTAAACCCATTAGAACAAGTCGGAGAGTCAAGTTACTTGATAAAGATGTTCTTGACCGTATGATTGATGGTATGTCTCCCCCACTGGAGGAACGGAAGAAAGCGTGCAGCAGATCACAGAAGAATTAAGGAAAGTGTGTGATGCATCAATGCCACGTAAGTACTCAGCTTGCAAACGAAGAGAGACGTATTAGTGAAACGAGGGTCTGGATGTGTTGTGTTCAGATACACTTAAATATAGAAGGCAAAAACAAAGACACATATGACAAGAAGGATATGAAATCTGGGAAAACTTGTTCAAACGAAAAAAAGAACTCTGCAAGGCGATCAAGGAAAGTAAGAAAACAGTAATGCGTGTGCTTATAGATGTTGAGGCGAACCCTTGGGGGAATGCGTATAAAGTTATTTTTGCAAAAATAAAAGGAGGAAAAAGCCATATCATCAAATGCTCCAGAATGTTAGAAAAAATAGTTAAGGGACTCTTTCCGAATGACGTCCAGAGAAGTGGATTGCATATTAAGCAAAAACTCCAACCCGCAAATACCTGAGGTGACAATGCATGAGATAGCGGAAATAGCAAGGAACATTAAGCTCAACAAAGCGCCGGGATTAGATGGCATTCCGAACGTCGTTATTAAAACAGCCTTAAACAAGCGGCCAGAGCTCTTTGCCAAATATTGGCAACCTGTTTAAGTGATGGTAAATTTCCGCGGCCCTGGAAACGTCAACGTTTGTTTCTTATACCTAAAGGGAAAAAGCCACCTGAAGAGCCGTCCTGCTATCGCCCACTGTGGATGATTGATGGACTAGGGAAAGTGTTAAACAAAACTATAGCTAACCGCATGGAGAGATATACTGAAGGCATTGGCGGTCTATCTAAGCGGCAATATGGCTTTAGGAAGCAGAGGTCAACACCCGATATAATCAGTGATGTGTGTAATTTAGCAAGTAATGCTATAGCGGGCCAGAGATGGAAAGGCGGCAGCAAAGAGTATTGTGTAGTAGTCACTCTGGATATTAAGAATGCATTTAACTCACGAGCTGGAGAGCGCTATTTGAGGCTGTTCATGCGCTGTGAGTGTCTAATTATCTAGTGAGCATCATAGAGGACTACTTAAATAACCGTAGTATACTACGACCCTGATGATGGAGTAAAAAAAAACACATAATAAGAAAAGGAGTACCTCAAGGATCTGTCCTTGGACCTATCCTATGGAACATAATGTACGATGGAGTTTTTCATGTACTATTGCGGAAGTTGCCATGAATTGTGCAATTTCCATTCAAAACATTAAAGATTGGTTGTAGAAAGTGCGACTGGAGCTAGCCTCGCAAAAAACAGAACGGTGTTATTCATTAACCGGAAAAAAGTTGAAATGATGCAGATACGAGTTGATGGCTACATAATCGAATCAAAACACAGTTTGAAATACTTCAAGGTGTTTAGTACCATCTTGTACCACACATCAAGGCTTGGTACAAGAGAGAATTTGGACAACTCGATTACTACCTTACACAGTTTCTTTCTGGACATGGATGCTTTCGAGAATAACTCTATAAATACATATATAACTGGTAAGTGATCCATTTTACATGTCTTGTAGAACAAAAGAAGATATCGTAGAGCACGTTATCCAATAGTGCGTGCGATGTGAGCGACAGTGCAATGCCCTTCAAGAAATGATTGGACAAAGAGTTACCCTTTGGAATAGTGCATCAGGGCAAATAATGCAACTGCAGCCTGTTCATAAGCAAGCCGAGAACGGTAACGAACGTAGATCAACCTAAACACTGACGATTGAGCAGAAATGCTCTTACGGCCTCCTGACGTAGTACCTAACGGTGGTTCCAGGAGGATTACCGTGATGACGAGAGGAGATGTTTAGCGGGTTAAAGTCCCGCACTGACTTAGGCTTTTGATGATTTTACTCCTCGTTAAAAACAAAACAACTTATGAAGACCAAGCAAATGACGAAATAAAATAAATCAAACTAACACTCGCGTTAACCATATATACATTCAAACATACCTACCATATGAATGACCGACAGAGTAAAACAAAACAGAAAGTATTACACTACGAATAATAACTACACAAAAACACAAATATGTACAATTCCAGATCGATTAGAGAAAACCAGAAAGCATACATCAACTGAAGTGTGAATAAATAGCAATCAGCCAACGGACAAAATGTTGTTTGGAATGGAATTTGCCTCCGTTCACGGCCGATTCCATAGGAAATATCTTACGATTCGCACACGTTTTATTTCGCTTGTCGCTTTTAACGAGCTCATCCGAACATAGCAAATCAGCCTTTGATCTCATGCAAACACTAATATATTATATATATTAGTGTATCTGCAACAATAAACAAAGTTTCGGATTTTTGACGTATCTTGGTGGCCCTGAGTCCTCTCCTCTTTTGAGATATCTTGGTGGCCCAACTCCGAAATCCTCTTGTAATAAATAACGACCGTGCAAACGGCTCTTGTATTTTAAGCGACCCACTGTGGCTCTTGTATTTAAGCGACCCGTTGTGGCTCTTCCTAGTGCTAAGATATAAAAATTATTAAGTAAATAGAATAAATACGATACTCAACTTTGCGTCCGGGCTGAACTCTCTGAGTCAGTGCTAGACTGGTGGACACACCAACGGAACGAAATTCGTAAACGGAGCTTGAAATATTATCCGCAAGTGGTTGCGAGATCCACTTGCCACGAACCATGCGAGGAGAGAGCTATTCCCGGCTGGGAAAGAAAAACTCATCGTTATAACTTTTCAAACTATAACTTCCACGATGTCACAAAAAACGGTAAGTTTCCAAAATCAAACTGTCTTCACTGCTGTGGTTTGTCTCTATTTATACTGTTCGATAATAATCGCTATGTTATCGCCAGACTATTGGAGATCTTTTTGGTTGGTCGAGAAACTTTCATTTGCATGAATTGTTTGTCTCAGCAACGAACCATGTTCTATTTTCTATGCTACGTTGTGGAAATATAGTAACTAGATACCTAGAAATCATACACATGGTTTGTTCAAACGAGTTGAAAGAGCTCGAAACTAACGTGACCTAAGGGTTTAGTGGGCCGTTCACCTGAGTGGGAGTCCCACACTATCGGGGGGTTGGTTCGGCAACCATACCGGTGTTAGTGCGTAAATGCATCTCCTGCCTCTTTAAATAAAAAAAACTAGTAAAGGTGTTGTCTACAGCCGGGCTGTAGCCGAAATACCCTACACCTTAAAGGGTATATATAAATATATATTTAGAAGTGGTGCGATATAATATACTCGTATATATATACAATATATATATTATATATCTAATAATAAATATAATATATATATGTAATAATAATAATAATTATATCGCACCACTTCTAAACGGCAAAACTTTATATTCCTATGAAATTTTTACAACTATGCCGTCATGATAGCTGTATGCAGTTTCATAAGTGAAAGCATAAGGAGGCGTGGCCCGTCCATTTTTTCCCAACAGAATATTATTGGTTCACAAACTACAATATTATGTACACCATTATTCAGGAAACTTATATACTTTTCAAGTAAAACCCTCCATGACCTATGTAAACTAATAGTGCGGATCATGCCCATATTTGGCATATTAACTGGAAGCATTAGTCTAAACTTACATATAAAATTTTCTTGTCTTCTCTCAAAAAGTGATGCTGATATGACCTTTTTTAATAGGCACAACAGAGGTACCTGCACTCTCGATATAAAAAGTAGACGTGGTCCTTGGGCGATTTTGCCCATTTTCAATAAGAAACACCCCAACATAGCAACGAATATTTTTGCCAAATTTCATTTTGAAATCTTAATCCGTTCTCCTGTGATCGTGATTTCAACGGACAGACAGACAGGCATACAGACAGACAAAGAGACAGACGGACAGACATCGTTATTTCAATTTTGGTGGTGATGCTGATCAAGAATATATATACTTTTCCATACCTATCTTGTCTAGTTCTATGCGTTACACACTCCGGTAGAAAGTGAATATACCCTCAACCTTAAGGTGTAGGCTATAAAAACGTGAGCCAACATTTATAGAAATAATTTCATTAGGAAGGCAAAGCAAGTGAAGTAAAAATTGGTTCGATTACGCATTTTTAAACAAACGAAGCAAACACAGAGAAACAACACACAGGCGAACAAAAACCATGTATTGTTGTTGTTGTTGGAGTTCTTAAGCATTTTGCTTTGCATTTTTATGGTTTATGGTTTGTCACTTCAAAAGTTGATCGATTTATATTTTGTGAAAAGTCAACCATTGATTGACGTTTTATTATCGGCGTGTGACGGAGACAGCGGGGTAGTTCGTCCTCTTCTAGTTGTTTGTTTGTAAGTATTCGTATTTGTATTCAGTTTCTTAGGCGGTTTTCACACCAATGAGACAGAGACAAAGAGACAGTTCGTGTTCATTTTTGACTCTTGTGGCATTTACATTGAAGAGACTAAAGTCTCTTTTTCTTTTTGCTACTTTACTGCTGGGGAGTATTGCCGTTCTGTCATTATTACAAATAAAATCGTACTAAATCGAAGCCGACAGTTTTTAAAACAGTTTTATACTTTAATTGCAATTATGGAATCAAATAGGTTATTAAGAAGAAATTCCATAAACCAATTTATAACAGAAACAACAAAAAACTGATAAAAACTAAACAAGGTATACTTTAATCTAATAGCTCAGCAACCCACTTCTATTGTACAAAGTAGTAAAATTTAGTCCGAATTTCACAAAAGGGACTAAATTCCACTCCAAAGCTTAATACACTTTTACTGTATTGGTGCGACAACACTTTTGTCTCTTTGTCTCACGGAATGCCGTGAGACATAAATGAACCAAAGAGACAAATTCATCCGCTTGTTCTTCTTACAATTTTATTAGCAAAATAAGAACAAAATTTTGTCTCTTTGTCTCTGTCTCATTGGTGTGAAAACCGCCTTACCGAAATTTTTGTTTTTATAATGTAAGGGTTGTATGCAAGATGCAAATTATGCAAAACCGTCTGCGAAGGTTAAATATGTTTTTTGTGCTTGGTTTGGTTTTTTACGTTGATCATTTGGCAAAGTTTGATTTTTTCAGTTTCATGGCATTTTTTGCTTTATGAATTGGAAAGTCATGCAAGCTCTTTATTAATATATACTCGTTGATTCCTGTAGTAATAAATATGTGATTTACATTGGATTTGGTAACACAGTAAATATTGCACGATGGCGCTGTATTCGCATTTGCGTATAGATGACGCTCTATTGTCATCACAATATAAAAAATATAATCAGTGAGAAGCAAAAATGTGGAGCCATTAAGTGAAAATTGACTGTACGACACAAATTCGAATGAAACGTCACAAAATTTGTAAGCAGTGCAATGATACACTTACGGTCTATAGAAAATTAGTACTTTAGAGACGACTTAGGTGTTTCCACAAAAGTAGGAACTCTTAACAGGCGTAAAGTAGGAAGAATCATGAATATATGAGAAAAATTTGAAAGAAATAAAGCTAGAATTAAAAAACACAAATTTCGCAGACTTTTGGTCTGGAAGACGTAGGAGTTTTTTTGGAGTTACATCACACTGGATTTCAGAAGCGTATGCAAGAAAATCGCTTCTCTAAGGCTGCGTACATTAAAAAGCGGTTTGTGAATTTTTTTGACTTCTCATATAAGGAAGCAATATTAGCTGCAGTAACACACTCGCATTTTAAAAGCTCATGGTTTTGGATTGAGGAAAATTCCAGAAAACAAATTGCGGAATATTTCAAAAAACTGCTGGCTGAGTCAATGTCGAAGCGTCTCGAGCCTTCAGCAAGCAGTGATGATACCGTAATCGTCGTCTTGTAAATACAAATTTATACTCATAAGACACGCGATATTAACACCCGACTGCTGACATGACGGACATACATGATGTAAACGTATTCAGTGTGCGAACCTTATTCCTACGAAAACGTATCTAGTATGCGACCAGCCTAACAGCCTAACCCAGAGCGTCACCTCGTGTTACGACAACCAAAAAGTCACCTTTGTAGAAATCCGTACCCAGAGCGTCACTTTCTTACAGCTTATTGCAGTAGTTTTACACATTTAAGGTTTTTATACCAACTACAATTTATATGCAAAACAGTACAAAGAATTGCTTATTGCGTTACATTAGCTAACCGTCTGTCGGCATAGTTAAGAGGCAGTGGAATATTTTACGCATCTCTATGATTGAAAGTCGACAGCAACCGAGATATCCAGTGAGAAGGATAAGACCAGTATCAGAATGATATTTCGACAATATTGAAGGGAACTTTTTCAAAATTAAGAAGAATTAATGAAGAAATGTCAACCTAATATTTTTCCTATCAATCTTTTATATTTTCAAATGTTAAAATCATATTAAAACAGGCGGTAGCGATATTTAACATTATTGGTTTCACATTGCTCCATTTTAAGAATTGATACTGTAAAATATCCAAATAATATTTGTTATTATTTAATTATACCATCTTTTGGTTGCAAATAACAAAAACTCTATAGACTCGAAAATAAAACTTCAGCTTTAACCTCATTCCAACCTGAAAAATTGAGCTATAAACACCAAAGAGTTCATATTTACTATACAAAGTGGGCGTATCAGTGAGTCAATTTTCCTGATCTATTATACAACCTAAGATACAACCTCTGATGACAGAATATTGGTGCAAATTTCTAGAATCTACTAAAATTCGTTCTTATGTAATTGCCATTTATATTATATGTACGTGGGCGTAACACGCCTATTTTTTGAAACATTGTCCTATTATCACAGAAGAATTAAATTTTTTCATATGTATTGCACATAAAAAGAATGCATGTTTCAACAATTTTAATAGCAAACATTCTAGGATGACAAAGAATATACGTGCAAAATTTCATCGCACTAACTTCATTCGTTCTCTGGTAATAGTGATTTTACAAACAGACAGACGGACGGGCATGACTAAATCGACTTAAAAGATTACGCTGATCAATAATCAAAGCCAATACAAGACAGGAAACTTAATTTTATCTTTAACTGTGTTATTGAAATCATGCTTAGCTGTAGTGGATTACAAATAGAAAATGCATGCAAATTTGACAACTCCAAGTGAATTTGTGATAACTTCGAGTTTTGTTTACAAAAGTTTTGAGAGTCGTTTTTCAAATATGCAAACAAAGCCAATGGCAATGGATTAAAACCAACTAATGCTTGTGTAAATTCACAAGGAACATTTTTCAAGTCTTGAATTTGTTCAATATTGCTTATTTTAATGAAAAAAAAACAAGTTAATTTTCATCAAAATTGCAAATATAGTCAGTTGTTTTTATCTACCATAGTTTCTTTCATATGCTCGAGATATGCCAATATATTTTCATTTTAATGTTGATTATTTAACCACACTATTTTTAAGAAGTTTCTGTTCGTCTAGCTGTACAGGTTTTATGTCATTCAGTTCCATTAAGTATGGACAGTTTATATAGCTCAGGAGTCTCGGATGTTCCAAACAAGCCTAGATTTCAAATACTTTTCCGTTTATTATAACTTAATTATTGAGAGAAATTTTTGAACCCTAAAATACTTTCACGTCTGAAAGTGTTTGTTCTTCCTAAAGAGTCTTCTGCGATTCAAAGGAACAAAGTCATTACTGCTATAGAAGCCATAACATATTAATTTCTGACATGTTTATTGGGGGCATCGGTTTCGTTTCATTATTTTTTAGCATATTGAATACAATTAATCTGTGATTTAATATTAACTTTTGGTTAATTATTATTTTGTTTCGTTCGATCATATCTTAATTGTGATATTATTAGTATGAGACTTAATTGAGTCTTGTGTTCACATGCTAGCAGATTCAAAGAAATAGTTAATAGAAACCTTGTCCGGTTGATATCCTGCTCGTAACTCACCTCATAATCTTAAGATGGTGTGGTAACAAGCTAAAACAGATTATTTTTGCACGTTACGCGCTTTGTAACAGCTAGTTTCAGCATGTAAGAAAGAGCGATTTTCAACATAAGAATCACATACAGTGTACGTGAGCTTGTGGACGGACATTTTTCGAAATGAGAGAACTTTCCTGTCTTGTATCGTCTTTGTCCATAATTTACAAATACATGTACATACGACGTCAAAAAATTATAGAATACTCTTATTCTTGAGCTAAGTAGAATGCGGTAATAGTACTGTTTCTGTAATACCGCGTTTACATAAAATGGTTTTTCCTGAAATTGGAAGTACAAATTTTTAGGACCTAAAACCGCTCGTAAACTTTTTATATACCATTGAAATTGTTGTTGCTATTCCAGCGCTAAACCGAAATGCTTTTGGGTTTTAGCTTCACATTTTTAATTTGCAACTCAGGTTCGAAGTTCGGAATTACATGGAACTTATGCTTCTCCTTGTCTAGTGCCAATTAGTTGAAAAGAAATGACCAGACAATTAATCATGGCAAACCTTTTTTATGTATAAAAAAAAAGTAGCTATGATTTAAATTTTTTCACCCAATTCACATACATTTCTACTATTTTTAATATTATTACAATTTATTCAGTTTGAACAATAGCTGCACAACACAACATTAACACAAATTTACAATATTAACACAAAACAACAGGTATTTATATTTTCTAGTTTGACAGCCAGGACCGGATTACCAATGGCAACTTCTGGAAAGCTGATCAGTTTGCGAACAGCTTAATCGGATTAAATATTTTTATGCGAACGGGGTATAAGGCAATCGAATTGAGTTTTATCGACCATTCATATTGCCATCAAGAAACGTAGTGTAAGGACTCGATTAGTAAATTTTTAGCATAAACGCAATAATCAATAGAAACCAATATGATATTAAATCAATTAAAATAATTAACGAGTTTTAGTATACACAATTCACTTAATTCCTGATTTAGAAAGTCTTCAGCAAATTCTATGGCGTTGTCTCTCAAAAGCAATTAACCACTCAGAATCCACTATTATAAAGCAAGAATAACAGCATATCATATTGCGCAGATCGCGTTTCAAAAATAATTCGTTCTGCGCACCTACGTCACAGCAGGATGGAAATATGGCCGCACTGTGAAATTAGTTTACAACCTGTAAGTTAAAGTGTAAAAATTGAGCTAAATTATTGAAATTATTAATAATTGTGCGGTTTTGTATGAAAAGATTGTAACAATTGTGTAAAGTGAACATTTCTTATACAGAAAAAACTAATTCAAATATAGTAATAAGACAACGAACGATGCAATAATCTCGCACTAGAATAGGAAAATTCTGCCAAAGAAGAGAAGTAATTTCGTGCATTATAATTAAATCTCTAAAAAGGAAAAAAATTGTATACAACGACCAAATAATTGTTATAACTATAAAAATACAATTTTATTAATTTATTGATTAAAAAATAAATTACATAATAATTTAACTTATATTTAAATTGGGAAACTATATCACAATATTGCATAGTTTCCGTTTCTGGCATACCTACGTGTGGTCCTAGAGTATCGTAATCTTTACTCATGAGTAATGTGTCGATTACTTTCTTATTCTCCTGTCTGTGGTTCCATTTGGCACGTTTTGAAGAAAGCAATTGGCTATTAGGAATTGGATCAAATATCGATGCAAATCCTATTAATTTAGACACATATTAATACCGAATAAAACTGAAATTTTTTTTTTTTTGGCGTTGTTTTGGGAAGGTAAAGTATAGTAAAGATTTTTGGAAGAAAATTAAGGATTTTGGTGTGGCAGGCGGCTCGCGAGAGCACGTGGAACTAAGCGCAAATGATCTCAATAAATTTTTTGTGTCACTCCATGCTTCGAAAGATTCTACGTTTACTTCTGATCACATCAGCGGCAATAGCAATCGCGAAGATGGCCGCACGTTTTCCGCTGTGTTTCGTTAGATGAAACTTATGACTCGCTGCATTTCATGAAATCTAACTCGGTGGGCTTGGAAGGGCTTGGCTTGGACGGTATGGAAGAAGGCAAGGATCACTCCAATTTCAAAAACACCTTCTGCCTCTGCGGTTGAGGATTTCCGCCCCATCAGTATTTTGTCATGCCTTTCCAAATTATGTGAAATAATTTTGAAAAAACAAATAATGGGGTTTTTGCACACTGATGTTAGAGTTAATATCTCTGATTGCCAGTTTGGCTTCAGGTCTAATCGTAGCACTATCATATAGATATCACTTCTACTTCTGATGAATTTCAGTAAGGCATTTGTAGTAAACTAAGGGAGCAGCTCTTTTTCTCTAAAATGGCGTCTAAGATGATGATTCATACTTGTCGGGCAGAACGCAGTGTGTTTTGGGAAATGAGGAATGCTCTGGATTTCTTCAAAGTTATAGTGGGGTGTATCAGGGTCGGTGCTTGGGCCCTTACTTTTCCTTCTTTATATAAACGACCTTCTGGAGGTGGTGCGTCATTCGATGGTCACCATTTACGCAGATGATGTTCAATTGCTACTTGGCTCTAGGGGCATTTACGCAAGTAGAGGGGTAGGGTGGCTAAGTGAGGACCTAGCTGCGATTGCTGCTTGGGCCTTTGCTAATAAACTGAGTTTATTTATTTATTTATTTATTTATTTAATTCTTTCAAAACATTACACTTTAAGACTAGGAGGTCTTATTAATTGTATAATTCAGTGTACAATAAATGAAAAAATGAACAGCTGTAATACTAATAATAATAATAATAATAATAATAGTAATACAATAATGCGAGAAGTAGGGGAAATCAAAAAGTATGCAGAGTTTTTAAAATACAGAAGCTAGTAAGTTGAAGAAAGGATAAAGAGAGAGAATAATAATGAAAGTGGGAGACAAGAACCGACGCAGGCCAACTACGAGTTTATTGTGAAGCGGATATAAAATGTTGTAACAATTTCCGCTTGAAGTGCAGTGTACTGGTGATTCTCTGTATCTGAGTTGGTAAGGAGTTCCACCGCCTGATTGCAAATATATAGGAATGACGCTCAGAAATCAAATAATGGGACCTGATTGGAATTAAGACGTTATTGCGGTTAGATCTGGAAAAATTTAGTCTACGTAATAGGTATGTGGGCTCCTTGAGAGCAATTACCTTATGCAGGCAAATTAAAACCCTAAGAACCAATAAGGAGTCAAAAGATATGCCATACACCAGATTACGATACATCGAGATGGTGTAAACCCCAAATATATCGCACAATATTATTATATGCAAAAGTCAATTTCCCCTTACTTGGGCAATCACAGTTGCAATATAACTCACTACCATACAAGAGGCTAGGCATTAAATACGTCTTAGCAAGCAAAAGTCGGATTTTAAGTGGAGTAACAAATTTAGTACACCACAGAGCTCGAAGTTTAGCATAAGTAATTCCTACAACATGGTTAATGTGGTCATTCCACGATAAGGACCCATTTATAATGACTCCAAGATTTTTCGCTTTGTCAACATATTCAATTATATTTGCATTTAATTTTACTTTAGGCAGACTAACATTACTTATTTTCTTTCTACTAATAACTAAGCATTTAGACTTTAATGGATTAAGACAAAGTCCATTTCTAAGTGCCCACTGATTAAGTCTTTCAAGGTCGTTATTTAAGTCACGAACACATAATGCAATGTCATGATGCATGCAAGAGAAATAGACTTGCACGTCGTCAGCGTACATATGGATTTTGCTGTGTACTAGAACATCAGGTAAGTCATTAATGTAAAAGGAAAACAATAAGGGACCCAGTATGGACCCTTGGGGTACACCACGCTTTAAAGAAGCAGGCTGAGAGACAGATCCATTATGCCAAACTACCTGTGTTCTATTAGCAAGATAAGACCGAATTAAATTCACTGCAGACGACGGGAACCCAAACATGCGTGATAACTTAGTGAGCAAAATATCATGGTTGAATGAATCAAAGGCTTTGGAGTGATCCAATAGTACAAGAAAAGTGACTTTATCATCCTCAGCTGCGTCCATTTCTAAAGCCAGACTGTTTATCCGAGATAACACGCATTGAAGATATTTGGTTGAAAGCTATTCTTTCAAAAATTTTTTATAAGAAAGGGAGAATAGAAATTGGACGAAAATCATTATCGGATTTCGGAATTGGAATAACCTTAGCCACCTTCCAGGCATCCGGAAATGATGAGGCCGTAAAGATTCTATAAGAGTGTATGTTATAACAGAAAGTGATTCAGTGGTTAGCAGCCTGATGAAGGATGGATAAATGCCATCTAGTCCAACTGCATTGGATTTAAGAATTTTTAGGCTTTCTAGAACTTCATATCCATCAACGCATCTGAAACAAAATGGATTGGAAGGACCAAGCGAGCGGAGGCTGCAGGCCATGTAATGATTCGAACTAATAAAAGGAACATTAAGATTTAGAAATATGTTAAGTACATCACAGTTTACGTCATCGTGATACGAGGATCTAGAATCCTTAATAAGACCAAGATTACGGATTTAGTTCCAAGTACGCTTAGAATTAATTGCAGATGAAAATTTGGTACTAAAATAAGCACGCTTGCCCTTTTTGACAGCTTTGGTTACGGATCTTTTAGCATTAGTGAACTTTAAATGCAGAGCCGGTAGTCTAAATCGTTTCCATCGCTTGAACGCTAAATCACGTTGTGATTTAGTTCCCCCTTTTTTACGAGGGGAACGAACTTATCAAAAGCTTTTTTAATTTCCATATTAATAAAATTAATTTGTTCATTGACAGATAACATAGTGTGAGTGGCGTTCCAGTTAACAAGTGCAATATCAGAGCGTAGCCTAGGAATATTAATATCTCTAAAGTTTCGAAAGGTAAATGATACAGGAATGCAATTAAGTCTAAAATCATAGACTAGAAACAGTAAATCATGTCGCGAAAATTGAGATGCAGATAATTGATTATAAAATCGGATTTTATTACTATCGGACACAAAGATGACATCGATTAGGGTCTCACTACTACATGTGTAGTGAGTAGGAACGTTCACATTTACCGGGTATAGGGCGAGGCTACACATGCGGTCGGTTAAGATATTATCAGCAAGCAAGTTACAATTAAAGTCCCCAACAACAATAATGTTCTGATAACAGGGCACTAAGTTTTGAATAAAATCGAAAAACTCATCCATGCTTACACGACAATTGGGAATCCAGTAGCAACTTGTCATCTTCAGAGTGAATTTCGACAAATAAGTATTCAATACTTGAGTTTAGAGGCGATTTGAGTTTCACTTTACAGGTGATATTATTTCTGATAAAGATTGCGACGCCTCCAGCATGCGACAATCTGTCATTACGAACTAATCGATACCCATGAACCAAGAACAATCCATCATGCAATGTAGGGTTAAACCATGTTTCAGAGATGCATACTGCATCTATATCGGACTTCTCAAAAATGTATCTAAATTCGTCAATTTTATTATTTAGACTCTTTGCATTAATATGGCAGATTTTGAGGGCATCACTTTGTCTACACAACACGCGCACCATATTATACAAACAGGCACTGGAACTTCTACCATTAGTGACATCTGAATTCATAACAGACATTAGAACAGGGGAACAACCACCAGTACATCCAGCCTGTTTTAAAGGCGTAACCACAAAAAAAGTAGAAAAATTGAATAGAGGCGGTCGGTCGTTGAGGCTCCGTAGAAGTAGTGAGGAATATAAGAGAAGTAAAAAGTTAAAATACATAGAAATAAGATGAACATGAGAATTATAGGCAATAAATTTTTCTTACAGGTAATAATGTACTAAATACGAAGGTGATGATTTCGGTTTAAAGCTTTCATTGGAGGTTGTCGTCAACTTGGTCGCTATCCGCCATAGCCCCCAATTGTCCTGCATGTGTAATAGTTGACCAGCTGCTGTTGTTCCTCAGTTTCACACTAACAACACCCCGCCTCGTGGACACTGCATAAATCACTGCATAGAAGATTCCATACCAACGTCAGAAAGCAAAAGTTGACGAGCCTCTCGTTTACGAAAATTAGCAGTAGCTTTAAAAACTGTGTTCTTCTCTGACAACGTTTTGAATCTGATGATAATGGGCGGATCTAGATCACGGTTTTTCTGCGGTGGGCGAAAAATTGAAATAGTGGCAGGCATTGAACATCCCACAGCAAAGCACAATTTATTAATAATAATATTTAAGTCCTCGCCATCAAGTTTGGGGACCCCTGCAATAACTGCATCACACGCAATTGCGCTTCTCTCAGCTGCATCACACCTTAATTTCAATTTTGCTAACGAATATTTAGTTGTGGCAAAGTCCATTTTTATTTGTTGGCAATCGCACCTCTGCTCCTCCACACAAAACACACGCCGTTGCAGATCTTTCAAAGAGTCATCGAAAGCGTTCAATCTCTGAGTAATGTTCGTCTCCATCTGACTAACTAGATCAGAGAGCTCGCTCCGATGACGAGTCAATTCTGCCGAGAAGCGACTCAGCAGAAGATCGGCATGCTTTTCAAGCCCCACTTCAAGCTCACGAGCTGTGAGGGGTATGGAATTTACATCGCTCAAATTTACCGCACTCTTAGTGGAGAAATCCGATCCCACAGCACCGAGAACAGCAAACTGAGCTTTCTTAGAGCGAGTGTTGATCACAGCGTGAGAGGAAGAACCGTTAGGCATGTTTCACAGAAATATGTGTATAAGCGAAATATGTATATATAAGAATGCAAGGTCACAAAATAATTTTCAAATAATTATACTTTAATTAGTTATTTTTGATGTTGCACTATTCACTGATTTAATCAAATTTCAATATAGTAATTATGACAGAGATTATTACGTAGAAGACTGTGTACAAAAAAAATTGAATAAATGGAGGAAAACACAAGCCACGGCGGAGACCAAAAAAAACACGTCTGCTTACTCTCGCATCACAACTTAAACTCAGTTTAAACGTGAAGAAAACGAAGGCCATGGCAATTTTTAATAGATCTGTTAGTGCTGCGTTGTCTAAGATCTCCGTTGATGGCGTTGACCTGACATTCGTTGAGACTGCCAAGAATCTGGGTGTTATGTTCTCAGACACGATGTCATGGGACGAGCAGGTGGCGCTAGTGAGGAGGCGAATCTATTTGGTTTTGGGAAAGCTTTATATGATAAAACATATTCTTCCTAAGGAGAGAAGGCTCTTGTTGGTGAAGGTTGTCATCATACCTCTGTTAACTTATGGATGCGAGATATTCTGTGGAGGCAGTATTGATTGCATTAAGAAACTGAAAACTTGTTTAAATACTGTGGTTTGTAACAGGCATAATTAATGCCATGTTACAATTCTTTTTATTATATACAAAACACTGCGGCAATCAATTTCTTTATATTCTTTTTTTTATTCTTTAACTATGTTTTCTATTTTTTTATTGAAGTAGATTAATAGAAATAAATTATAAACAAATAAAACATAAAAAAAGCATCAAATTAAACAAACGACGAAATCCGCCAAATACGGGTTTCGAAGGCGCTAACATACGTCACACAAGCAAAACCATTTCATTTGCTTTTGCTTTCCCGCTGATTCGTAATCAGAGCTTTGAATTCTCAAACAGTTCAACCATCATACCACGTATAGGATGCAAAAACTGCAAAGTAATTTCAGAGTTGGAAACCGATCAAAGTCGTTTGCAGTAGTTGCAAAGTCTTTGTGTTTTTTTAATGCCTTTCCCCTCCCCCTTCCAACTCTTTCGGCTTTGGCCTCAGTCACAGAACTAACAGTGACTTTCGACTTCGGTCTCAGCGTTCAGAAATAACTGACGCTTTTGGCTTTGGCCTCAGGCATAGAACTAACAGTGGCTTTCGACTTCGGTCTCAGCGTTCAGAAATAACTGACGCTTTCGGCTTCGGCCTCAGTCACAGAACTAACAGAGCCTTTCGACTTCGGTCTCCGTTGTGCAAAAATAATTGTACAACAACTAGGTAGGACACCTACACCAGGTACCAAACCAGAGACTTTTTGTTGGTGGACGCTCTGACGTCACCGAATAAATTTAAGGCCATCTGCCGAGTAGCACTTTTGCTCCCATTCTAACCTCTCGCCTTCCGCATATCAAGGCCTTCTGCCAGGAAGTTGTTGTACTTCCTACCAACCATATTTGAATATGTGATACACATTGTGCACCCTACTGCTGCGAGATACTCTATCCCCCTCTTTCATTGTACGTATTATTAGGTATAGAAATTGTTAAGCATTAGTATAAGTTTAAGAATTGTTAAGCAAATAATAATAAAATAATAAAAATCATTAAACACAATAACAACGTCCGAGCTGACCTCTTTACAGAGTCAGTGCTACACTGTCGCGAAGGCAGTCGTGAGTAATTCGGAAATACGTTGTAAGTTAGAGGGTTGCGAGACCCCTTTAACGAACCCTGGACAGACTGAGTTTTATCCCAGCCTAAGGCCCAAAACTCGTTATAGGTTCGTTTTGTTTTTTCACTGAGCAAACTCGTAGCTAATAAATTACATTCTAAGTACAATTGATTTAAGGTTTAGGACCTTTGTTGTACAGTTATTAAACAAATAAATGATATGAATGAAATGAAAATTCCTTAAGAAAAATGCTTACCTATTTCAAATTGCATTTCATTTTGTCGGCAAAAATGTTTCCACAACTTCACAACTAATTCCACAACTAATTTCACTGGTTTTGTAGTTACCAAAACTATTACAGCCTTTCCCTTTGCACTGCATTTTTAATTTTTGGTTGTAATTTTTATTAATTTTTCACGTAAAGAGCAAAATATACATTTGTTTACAGCCAGAGCCAAAGCAATTTATCCTGGTGTGACGTCATGCACTAGAAAACCGCCTGTCAAAAATTTTGACATCGAATAACGGACCTGCGCAATGCGCAATCTTGCAATCTATAATTCTTCTTGATCATAAAGTCTATAGCTGAGAATAGACTTTAGCTTACGTCGTAGACTTCTTCGTTTACGTTGTTTGCTCAGCCATTGGTTTTTGCTAGGAAGATTTTAGTGCTGCCAAAATTTATTTTTACAAAAACTTCGTTGAAGCGATAATGTTGAAATATTAATGATCTTGTAAAATTGGTTTGTGAGTTGGGTCCTATACTAACGCGTTCCGACTTTTCACGATTTATTGGTACCAAAATACTACTGGGAAACACACAACCTCTTTCTCTCTCTCTCTCTCTCTCTCTCTCTCTCACTTTGTCTACAACGAACGTTTACGTTCTTACCGAATAAACAATAGCCGTGGTTTCTTTAATGAACTATATGGTTCTTGCTACCCGGTTCATTAAAAAACGATGTGGGAAATTTCAATTTATGTAAAGTCACTAAGCGAAGTACGAATGTGTATTGCTAAATTTCTGTTTCTCAATCATCAAAGATAGTCAATTATGTACATAAAATGCGTAAATTATATAAATAATTGTTGAGAGGTTGAGCAAGTGTCAAGTCAAATGCGTTTGATTGGCTGCATAGTAGAACAAAGTGGGAATTTACAAATTTCTCCATAACCTCGATAGAAACCTAGCAAGTTTTATATAAGAAACGATAAGTTTGGATTTTCGTTTGGAAAACGTTATTCAACAATTGCTGAATAAACGAAACGGCACTTACTTTTAAGCTTATTTGCAAACATTATCCAAACTTCCTACAAACATGTTTCCAAACGTTTTCGAAACTTGTTTCCACACGTTTTCCAAACTTGTACCCAAATGTTTTCTAAAGTCTCTACAAACCCTTCTGCCCATTGTTCACCAATTCTTCTGTTCTATTCTACCAAACAGGTTGCAATCTCAAAAAATGTATTGTGGTCTATGAAAAATTCTTTATTTATCTTTAAATTAAAATACACTTTATAATAAAAATTTTTTTCATAGTTTTGTATATTTCCCTCGTTGATAGCTTTATGGGATATGTTGTGTTTCGTGCTGCACCTTGCCAAAACTTGTCCTGTATTAGATGTACACCGTCTACTGGATTCGGATGCTGTAGTGGTACCAAAGACTGTACAAGACAGGAAATCTCTCTCATATCGTGAGAGACCCCAAAAAAATGTCCGTCCGCGAGCTCACGTATGTGATTCTTATGGTGAAATAAACTCTTTCCTACAAAGAAAAACTAACTCTTACAAAGAATGTTAACTGCAAAAATAATCCATTTTGGGTTGTTACCACACCATCTTAAGATTATGGGGTGAGTTATGAGAAGGGATACCAAGTGGACAATATTGATATTTATTATTTCTTTGAATCCTTCAACGAACGAAAAGAGAAAAAGTTCAGAGTGTTTAGGAGATGCACGCAGTAATGATTTTCTAGCGATTTAAACATAATGAAGTGTAAATTTTTTATTGAATTTCAGGAACTAATTAAAATTATAGGTGTTGAGATATGCAGTTAACATACTCTGCTTGCGCAACATCGGTCAACGATCGCGTCGCTGACCGCCCTTATCTAGGAGAGTCAGGTGTCACATCGGGTGGCCGCTGCTGCTTTCCGCTGCGCCAGCATGTGGGACTCAAATGCAACGACCTCATTATGCTGACGCAGCTATAGTTCAATTTTTGTATTTTTATTTTGTCACTTTTTGCTGTTAAATTAGTTCAATTTTTATATTTTAACTAGCTTTGCCCCGGTGCGCTTTGCTGCCCCACTAAAAATGTTAAAAAAAGATAAAGTTTGTTGTTTTCTAACTTGTTTAGAAAAAGAAAATATAAAAGATTGTCTAGATAATAGTGCTAAAATTATTCTAATGCACGTGGATAAACAATGTTTCTTGTTTGTCTGTCTGGCGCCTAAACGTATATATAGATTAATTAATCCACATTAATTCTTATATATAAGATATTTTCTGTACATAATAAGAAGATATTTATGAAAATTTATAATTATAATAAAAGATAGCGAAACCTTCGCCCGCTTCACAGGGCGAATACACAAAAGAAACTTGCGAAATTTCTTTTCAATTTTCAGTAAAACTCATCCACAATCAATTTCTTACAATAATTTATTTTCAAATAAAAAGGTCGAAAATGAAAATACTTTAAAAATTAACTTAATGCTCTTTGATAAACAACGTTTTTAGTTTTTCCATCTTTTGTGTTTATAAATAATGCAGAGGGTTTACCACAACGTGAACAACCAACATACAATTGTCCATGCGAGAAAACAGGTTGCTCCAAATCTAAGCCACAAATATTCAAAGTCTGACCTTGAGCTTTATTAATGGTTATAGCGAAGGCAAGACGGACAGGAAATTGAAGCCGTTTAAATTCAAATGGCATATCTGATGGAATCATTGGAATTCGGGGGATTAGAACGTTTTCGCCTCTATATTTACCACTCAGAATAGTTGCTTCAATTAAATTGGCCATCAGTTTTTTCACGGAAAGTCTGGTGCCATTACAAAGCCGTGGTTGATTTATATTTCGGAGCATTATTATCGGTGCTCCCTCTTTCAATGCCAAATAATGTGGTGGCAAGCCTGGCAAATCAAGTGAATTCAAAAATTCAGTAGGATAGTTCACTACCTCATCTTCATTTATTATCGTATCCACTGATTTGTATGCAAAAAATTGGCCATCTATTTCTTGCAAAATACTTGCATTTAAATCGTTCACGTCTTTATTTTTTCCTGCCAATATTGCGCGTTCGCTCAACCAATCATGATTCCTGTACTTCTGCAATATATTTGGAAACACACGTTGAACCAGTTCCTTTTTCGATTGAGTGATATTACAAAAATTGCTTGGTAATGTTATTAATCCGGTTGATTTATCGACTGCAACTTTACCATTCCCAATTTCCAAAAGTTGTTTTGAAAATTCAGCTGCAGAAGGATCATTTTGCAATTGTACACGTACATTTTGATTAAGACGCAATGTTTTAACATATTTCCACAAAACTGAAGACTTCAAACATGCGTTTAGCTCATCAGCAGCAGTAGATCGTGGAATGACAGGTAAAGTTTGCCTAAAATCACCTGATAACAATATAAAGGCGCCACCAAAAAGTCTTTCATTTCCTCGAAGATCTTGCATGGTTCGATTTAATGCTTCTAATGATCTTTTGTGAGCCATTGTACATTCGTCCCATACGATTATTTTACACTGCTGCAAAACTTTTGCCATTGCCGACGTTTTGGAAATGTTGCACGTAGGAGATTCAATCGTTGTTATATTCAAAGGCAATTTAAGTGCAGAATGCGCAGTTCGACCACCGTCTAATAAGGTAGCAGCAATTCCAGATGAAGCAACTGCAAGAGCAATTTTATTATCCGATCGTATGGTTGCCAGAATCAATGACAGCAAAAATGTTTTTCCAGTGCCTCCTGGTGCATCAATAAAGTAAAATCCACCTCCTTCATTGTTCACACCTTCCATGATTTTGTCATAAGCATATTTCTGTTGACTATTCAATTGTGGAACTTTTAACTGCACAAATGTTCTCAATTGATTACGATCATATTGTTGTTCACGATGCATTTCTTGATTAATAACATCATGAACTGCACGATTAGGCGCTATCATTCCTAACTGCACTAATATTTTGTTTGCAATCATTATACACATGTCTTCAATCAAAATCAAAGCTTCGTTATGCATTTCCGGTGTGATTTCTAATTCAGGATTTGAAACTGAACGTCGCACTCTAAGTAAAATGTCTTCCGTCATGTCATCACGAAATTTATGCCATATTTCAAATGGATTTGATGGACTGCATGTAGATATTATAATTGCAAATAATGTTCGTATTTGATGTGGAGATGATGAAATTACGGAATCAGCAAGTGTAGCTTCCCAATGCATATCATCTTCAAGTAGATTCAAACGCTGGCATGCTTGCCGATAAGTCGCACACAATTCACCATCGACTGTTCTTAAATCTTCAAATGACGTAGGACCACGAACGTTAATCAATAATAAACGCAAATAAAAACATTCATAATGATTTGGATGAACGGTATACACACGACCCAATGCTTCTGTAGAAAATACATTTGGATGGCCTCGTACTGGTTGCCCTTGTTTCCGTCTTTGAAAAACTTTCGCAGATTCATTCCATGTGAAATATCGTGGCACTTCAGAATACAATAACATTTTAGCAAATTCGTCATTTCTGCACATATCAAAAAATGAAGTCAACGTTGTTTTCGGTGGCTGTTCTGCTCGTTGCGCCGCATTCTCAGGTGTGAAGTACACACGTTGACCATTCTGAAGATGAACTGCCAAGTGCAGTACATTTGGATACCTTTCGTGTATTGCAAATGAAAAAATTCGCCATATTGCTTCATTTGTACTAATATAACGGCCTAATTGATATGAAGTGATTTCATCACTTTTATCCCCAGCAATTCCAAAATAGGCCAAATCACTTCCTTTGTTAACATATTTGCATATGTACTTGATGGATTTTACTGAGTTACAATACTCAACATTTATATGAGCACCAAAAGTTTTGGATAATAGCGGCGAATATGGAACGATCCAACGATTGTCAATTTTAATGTCTTGATTTTTGCATTTCACCATAACTGTTTCGCCATCATCTTCAGGTGAACGTCTACGATATAACGGATAACCATCATTACCAGAAATTGTTTCCGCTATTAATGCTCTTGGGTACCGTTTTGTGCATTTTCCTTCAGCCATGCACGGTGAGTTGACATTTAATGCCCCACATGGTCCATGAATCATGTGCTTCGTAACTGATTCAAACAGTCCTGGATCAATGATTGGATTAGGAATTTCGGCTGATATTACGCTATCAATTTCATTTGGCGTAATTTTATCAACTAACCAAACCAAAATATGTGCATGCGGAAGTCCTCTTTTCTGCCATTCCACAGAATACATCCAACATTGAACTTTTCCAAACACTTGTTGTTTGACAATAAAATCCATAAGCGTTTTCAATTTTTGCTTGAACACACGCGCAACAATATCGTGGCGATCAGAAGCACTTTGACCATGAAACATATATTGCTTTATTTCATTCCATTGAGGATTACAGGTGAAAGTAATAAATAAATCGGGTCGATGATAATGCCGAACGTACGTCATTGCGTCTTGCGCGTACTCGTGCATGTGTCGTGGACTTCCAGTATATGTTGCTGGTAATATTGTCATTTGGCCAATATCGTTGATATTCCCATCATTCTGAATTGCATCGCGCAAATGAATATATTGTTCGGATTTTAACTTTTTCTGATTAAATCGAATAAAATTCAATCGTTCAGACTCAATTTTAGCGTAAACATCAACTATAAATTGGTTGCAAAGCCTTCTACAATTCAATATATGATTAATTTCGTTCAGCCGAACCATTAATCTGTACGAATAATAGTTCATCGCACTAACTTTTTTTGCTGTTTCCAAGCCTGAAATAAATGCGAATATTAAGTATCAATAATTCACAAAATGTGTGATGCATTTTATTGTAACTAACCAGTTAAACGATGTTTCATCTTAATATTGAAATGGTAACCATCCTCGCCTTGCCAAAACAAAATTGGGTACTGCAACGCATCATAACAACGATGAGTTTCCGAAACATGCACAACACTTTGATCTCGACGATGAAGTACAATATCTCGACTGCTCGCTCCTTCATCCACAATTAATACGGCAACTTCATCAATTGTTGGTGCGTTTAACCTTCCAGCATGAATTCCACCAGGTGCTTTATCGGCCCGAATAACAATTCTATGAGAATCCGAAGGCATTTGATCAAGGGCAGTTTGAAATAATTTGATCAAACAATTTTCATCGTGAAAAAACTGCTGCAATCTTTCAATTATTCCTCTTCTCACTGCATTACTATCATTTGGATTTTGTGCCACCACACAACGCCGTTCAATTTCAACATCTGAATTTCCCATGAAATAAATTTGCAAAAAGGAATGATTGGAATCCAAACATGGTAATAACGATCCAATTCGATGATAGATTTGACCTTGAATCTGCATACATGAAACATTTGATTCAATCTCACGATAGAACTCATTGTTAGTGTCGTGTTCAGTAATTACCTTAAAAGTCATGAATCCATCTCTGATTATATTTGTGGCGCCGAAAGACGTCATTTGGAAACATGAATTGTACTGCTGTATTTTAGACAAAAAATGATTCGATTCTGGAGTCAAACCAGAAACTAATGACCTCAAAGGCTCAGGAGGAGGATTCAAAACAGGCAATTTTACTTGTCCATTTGCACAACACATTCCAGGAGTTTCCGATGGAAATTTCAATGCATTGCACTGTTCGCAGACATTAGTCATAGTTCCGATTGAAAGGCATGGAAGAGAACAATAGTCAACTTCACTATCATAATTGAAAGCAGCACGCATTACTCGCTGATTAATATTGTCATTGGCACGACTTCTAACAGCGCGATTGCGACTCATTCTCGCTCGATCCGAAGAATTACTCGCGAATCGTTCTTCGATTGTTTGAGCAGAACGCGATCTCGATTGACGCTCTCTTTGCTGTTCAAGTCTCACTTCACGTTCCGCTTCAGATTCACCTGCTCTAACAGATGCAACTCGTCTTGTATTATGAGTACGACGACCAATATTGGCGCCACGTCTCGGTCGCGGCATAATTATAACTAAAAAAAAAACAAATAATGTTTATAAGTGTTTATAGTGTTTATAATAAAACACATTTCGTCTTTTTCTTGATTCGCTTCGGTTTGCTGCTTATCACTTTTAAACGCTTCCATATTTTCTGTCATACGTAACACTGTTTTGGACTTGACACACCCGAAACAGAGTAATTAATCGGCATTAAGCCTTTTATAATTTTTAATTGTTTTTCAAAATTTAAAATAAAATTCTATGTGTGTCAAAATAATTTGTCAAAACAAAGCAATAATGGAAGACATTTACAATTTACTTACTTCCATTGTCAAATTGAAATTCAAAATTAAAACGTCAAATTTATTTTTCAATTTACTTTGATTCCTCTGTTTTCCGTTATGCAAAAATAATAATTTTTTTTAAATGAAATTTTTTTAAATTATTATTTCACACAAACCTTCTACAGGCAAATAATGAAAACATACCAAAAAATCAAGCAAATCGGACTTCACGTTCGCATGTTATGAACGTACAAACGAACAATTCATTTTTATATATATAGATTTGGTCACTTTTTACTCTGTTAAATTAGTATTTAAGAGCGTTTAACAAATAAATTATGAGTTAGTAGTTATTCAACTCGCATCCAGCAAGGTTTAATTTTGTTTTTCAATCGTAGCATTGACGGAGTCGGTTCAAGTGCCGAATTCGAGAACAATTGTCGACAACCAACAGTTGTAGAGTCGGTTCAAGTGCCGAATCTATAATCCATCAACAATTATAAATCAACAGTTGTAGAGTCGATTCAAGTGCCGCATCTACAATTACAACTTCAGAACAAAAGAGTTCCTGAACATTTTGGTGACCCCGACGGTGCCACTTGAGCATGAATATTTTACTGGAGATCACTATCATTCAAGCCATGAGGTCGTCGTGAGATACTAAGAAATCTTTAAGGCTGCTCTGATTGAGCTGAACGCAAGAGAAGCCTCCAAACATCCCATCGCTTCAGTACGCCTCACGAACCCGGAGCAGACAGACGAAAAACAGCAGCAGGGAGAACAGACTAGTGAAGCTGACCAACAAGTATCAAGGTTGGTTTGTCGACAACAATTCAATAAATGTGGTATCTTAAGTCGAATCTTACGGGAGAGGCGGAGCGACTAATCCAGCACCTGCCCATGACCGAGAAGAATTGCAACACGGCCTGGCAGATGCTACAAGATCGTTACAACAATAACAGAATTCTGACATCAGTATTACTGCAAAAGCTTTTGGAGCAACCCAGCGCCCGTAGCAGCGAAACAACGGCAGCGTTTTTAAAGAACTTACATGACACAACTGCGGAGTGCCTAAATGCACTCAACAATATAGGTGTCGACACGTCGTCCTGGGGACCCATAATTTTGCACTCGTTACTGAAAAAATTAGACAACCAAAGCCATTTGTCGTTCGAGCAATCACTTCAAAATCCCAAAGAAGTACCATCACTGAAGATTTTCCTCAACTTCCTGGAGTCTCGATTTCAATACTTGGAAGCTGCTTCCTGCCAGGAAAATAAACATCGTTCAAAAATATTTACGAGCCTGCCAGCAACAGCTACGACTCAACCTACAAAATGCAGAGCATGCAACGGCGAAGGTCATCCTCTTTTCGCATACAAACAATTTTTTCAAATGGCTGCAAAAAATCGATTGCAGTTACTCAAGAAACATAACTTGTGCCAAGGGCGGTCACAGGGTAAGCAACTGCAGCTCTTGATCCTGTCTGAAATGCAACAGAAAACACAATACACTGTTGCATCTTGACGAGGCAAAGGATTATACAGCTTCGAAAGAAGTCAAACGGATGGGCGAACCATCGTCACCATCATCTGCCAAGCATCTGACCAATGAACACAACCAATATGTGAGCCTGACAAGGTCTCTGATGAAACTCGAAAAATATGTTCTGCTCGCCACTGCTCGCATCAAGGTTGTGGCAGGTGGACAAGAAGTTGAGTGTCGAGCGATATTAGACTCAGGATCACAAATAAATATCTTGTCTGAGCGCTTGGTGAAGAAGCTAAAGGTACCAGTCACTGCCACCTCTTTATCAATCAAAGGATTGATCGGAGCTGGCAACCTAAAATCACATAAGAGAGTCTTAGCAAGGTTGGCGTCAACCACAAGTAACTATTCAGCACCGCTTGAAGCCTATGTACTATAAATAATTATCTCAAATGAACCCATGCAGACTCTGGATACGTCCGCCTGGAAGATACCTTAAAACATAAGGTTAGCAGATCCAGAATTTTCCCGATCTGACAGAGTGGACGCTTTACTAGGTACCGAGTTTTATTTCCAACTGCTCGCCATAGGACAAATTATTCTTGCAGGTGATGGGCCAATCTGGCAGAACACTCTATTAGGCTGGGTCATAGCAGCGAAGGTTGACACTTGCGCCAATGCTATTGCCACGTGTGGAATATGCAGTGACAGCGAGGAACAGCAAGTAGGAGAGCTCATAGAAAGGTTTTAGAAGTTAGAGGAAGTAGCTGAGCCCGAATCCAATATGACACAAGCGGAATCTCGATGTGAAGCACATTTTGCCCAGACCACCACTCGTACTCAAGAAGGACGTTACGTAGTACGTCTTCCATTTGCCGATGATACATCATTGCTCGGCAACTCTCAGGAGCTGGCTCTCAATAGATTTCTAGTTGTGGAACGGCGATTATCAAGGGACGACAACTGTTCAAGGAGCGTTTTCCTTGGTCGTGGCAGTTGCAGCACGTGAACTACAACTCCTGTTTCTTTATTGTTCCGAAAACCGAAGGTTGCAGCACTTGGAACTACAACCCTTCTTGTTACGAAAACGAAAGATTGCAGCACTTGGAACTACAACCCTTCAAAATATTATATATGAACCGATAACCGAAAGTTGCAGCACTTGGAACTACAACTTTTATGCGATTGTTGCGACTAGTTAAAACACTGATTTTGTCTGAACTAACTTCTTTATTTTAATGACTTCATTTATATAGTACAATGTTTACCTTTACTTAGCCAATTGTATAACAGTTAGCTATACCTATACATACGCTTAACTCATATTTGTGTCATGTGCCGTTCGTCAATTCGCTCACGGCCGTGAGGTGAGGTCTCAGGTTACGGGCAGTCGTTCACCTAGCACGGCTCTTTTTTGGTGGTCAGCGAATTTGATAAACGGCCGTGACAGTGGGGTTTTCGTTGCAATTCTGTTGGTTGTTGACCCTTTCGTTTTTACTGTGGCTGCAGGCATGAACATCCTCCCCCCGTTGCGCGAAGTTACTTAGCGACAACTTCAAACGGTTGATTGTGACGTGGTGACGGTTTTGGCGTTGGTGATCTAGATCGTATCCATTTCCACAGCAGCCCAATCACTACAGCTATTCCAATTCCAAGAGACAGGTACCCGACAGTAAATTGATGGCGGTCAGTTGTGGTTAGCTGCTTGATGTCCATGTTGTCCTGGTTTTCCAGTTTCTTCTGTAATTCGCTTAGTTCCTTGAGTTTGGACACAAAGTGACTTCTGGTTAACGATGTGTGGTTGAAAACGTCCAAGGTGTCGTTGCCTTGGAACTCGGCCAAGCTTGTGTAGGAGCTGGCTAAGCTGCTGTTGAATCGTTGGAAACTGTGAGCGGTTAGTTGTTTGCTCTTAACTATACAGTTCGGCTGAAGTTTTAGGCAACCGATGCCGCGCAAGGTGAACTGAAATGAATCTAAATTGCACACCGCGTTTACTCGTACTGGTGTTTTCGTTGCGAAAATCCATTCATTCGTCTTCATCAGTGCTTGCCATGACAGGTCAGCTTTGAATTCGTAATATTCACACTTCGCCTTGGTATCATTGTTGAAGAATCCTACCTCGCATGTACACACACCCGAGCCCTGAGTGTACGTTGTCCGTACGTCATGACATAAGTACGTATTGGCGTCCAACATTGGACACTGCTGGATTGCTGTGGCACTTGTTGGGAAGTATACATCTCGATGAGGCGAAATCGCCAAATACTGCGTGGACAGCGTTGGGAATACTAGTGTGCTGTTGATGGTTCGTGGTATGGGAACTAAATTGAACAGCAAAAAGCTTCTATCATCGGTCAGTGGAATCTTTATTGAGGTGATTATCCGAGACGCCAGCCGATACCTTTAGTAGCTTGAATATTGTCACTACATTTTCGTTATCAACCGGCAACTGCAACGTGTTTGGCAGGTGATTCCTGATCTTCATTATTTCTTCTGTCAATTGGATGGGTGAAAGCAGCAATGGATGGATTTTTCCGTGATTAACATCGGTCAGAACAGACAGAATAGCTGTTTGGGTGTGCTTCAGCTCTGCTCTCATGATTAGTAGCTGTAAGGCTAGCGACGCGAACATTTGGAAACCTCCCTGCTTGCTAAAAGAGTCTTGTTGCTTGTTTAGCATGGCTTCGACTTCAGCTAGCTGCTTGTCTATCTCCTCAAATTTACTCGTTATTGCCGTTTGGTCCCTTTTCATTAAGTTCATCGTTGAGTCGACTAATGACGTTTGATTTTTGAGTAGAGTCAGCAAGTGTGCTTGATTGTCGTTTACCCGATCTATCGTTGCTGCCATCTGCTTAGCATAGTTCGAATCTAAAACTCCGAAAAGAGTACTGGCGATGTTGCCAATCAGATTTACTGCTCCTCTTCTTTTGCGTCTGGATGTCATGATCTTGTTATTTGACTTCACCTGGTCCAAGTCTTGTTGGAATTGATCCCGTAGCACGTTGCAATTTGTATAATTCTTCATTCCTTGGCAAAGTCTGCCCAATGCTGACGTCCCCTTTGTAAAGGCATCTAAGCTTGATTGTAATAGCTTGAGATCAAAAAAGGCAATCAGGTTCCATTCGGCTGTTGTTATCTTCACTGTTCCCAGACCTTCGAAATGAACACCTGGTGTTGTGTCGTAATTTGTTATGGCGTATGGCACAGCCAATGCTTTTGGTAGTACGACAAGGATGCAAAGAAGTGTAGCCAATGTGCTGGCAAACCCGACTTTCCGTCTCTTTGGTTCCTTCCCACTCTGCTGTTCTATGCTGTCGACATTTTCCTCGACGGCTTCTTGTGGCAGTGCCATTGGCTCAACATTTGCTGGTAAGGGTGCTAGTCGGTGAATCGGTCTCTTCCATTCTCCTGTGGCCGTTTTTACCTTCACTACTCGAACAAATCCATCATCTCCTTCGTACACCTTCGTGACGCGCCCTAACGGCCAGCTTAGTGGTGGCAAGTTATCCTCTTTGATGATGACCATAGAGTCAGGCTGGATGTTAGGTGATTGTGTTCTCCATTTAGACCTCTGCTGCAGCTGGTTTAGGTATTCTGTCGACCAACGCTTCCAGAATTCATATTTGAGGTGAGACACCAATTTCCACCTTGTAAGTAGACTTGTGCTGGCTGGATTGGATGACGGTTATACCATTGCGGTTAAGGGTTCTCCAATCAGGAAATGACCTGGAGTCAAAGCGGTCAAATCATTGGGATCTGTAGACATTTCAGTGAGCGGTCGTGAGTTTAAGATAGCCTCAATTTCTACGGCCACAGTTTCGAGCTCTTCGTATGTCAATGAAGCCGTTGAGACACTTCTTGTGAGCAGATATTTTGCTGATTTCACTGCAGCCTCCCAGAGTCCTCCGAAATGTGGTGAGCGGGGTGGAATGAAGTTGAATTTTATATTCTTAGTACCACAGGTTCTTGTTATCTCGTCCTTAGCTTCTGACGAGTATAGATGGTGCAATTCATTCTTAGCTCCGACGAAGTTTGTTGCATTGTCGCAAAATATGTTTTGACAATGTCCTCGTCGGCTGATGAATCGCTTCAGTGCACCAATGAAAGCAGCTGTTGTGAGGTCGGACACGAGCTCTAAATGAACCGCCCTTGTAACGAAACAGCAAAATATGGCGATGTACGCTTTATGTGGTCGCTTTCCTCGAATTTTGTAATGCACCTCAAACGGTCCACAGTAATCGACTCCACTGTTTATAAAGGGTCGGGCCGGGCTCGCTCTTTCTGGTGGTAGGTTCCCCATAACTTGGGTTAGGAGTTTGGGGTTGGCTCTGCTGCACTTCACGCAGTGTTGAACAACTAATCTGGCCATCAACTTTCCTTTAATGGGCCAAAATCTCTGTCGTAATTGGGCGAGTAACAATTGCGGACCGCAGTGCAAGTGAGTAACGTGCACTCGTTGTATTAACAGTTTCACTATTGGGTCATTGTATGGAAGAATCATCGGATGCTTAGCGTCGTAGCTTAGTGTTGCCGTCGTAAGGCGGCCGCCCACTCGAATAATGCCCTTGTCATCCAGGAAGGGATTCAGCGAGGCTAGTGAACTAGATCTGTGTATCTGTTCACCCTTCGATAGTGCCTTCATGTCTTCTAGAAACTCAGATTGCTGTACTGTTTTTACTATAAGCATCAATGACTCATTTAGTTCTTGGGGCGACAGTTGCAGTTCACTGAAACCTGAAACTCCTTTGGAGCGCTTCACGATGCGAATTATGTATCCAATAATTCGTTGGAGCGTCGTAAATGAGTTTCCATGTTCTACCTCATAAACTAGCGATGCTGCTTTGATGCTACTTGCTAGTGATGCTGGTGTCGTTGTCTTACGTTTTCGCTCCAGGTCATTTGCTATGGATAGGCTTGGTATAAATTTTGGCGGCCAATTTGCCTCTCCTCCATGCAAAAATACTGGACCATATAACCATAAATTGCAGCACATTAACTTCCTCGGCGACATTCCTCTGGATAATACGTCTGCTGGGTTATGTTGTGATGCAACATGACACCATTGTTCCGGCAGTGTTAATTATTGAATGGCGGCAATCCTGTTGGCTACGAATGTGTGGAACGATACCGATAACGAGTTTATCCACGATAACACAATGGTCGAATCTGTCCAGAGTGTTGTCTGAATGTCAGCATTATTCAAGTCTTTCTTTACTCTGATGGCTAGCTGCGCACCTAGCAGGGCCGCACACAATTCCAATCTGGGCAATGTTTGGCGTTTGAGTGGCGCTACCCGAGACTTGGCGCATAGCAGTCTCACTGCGATCTTCTGTTCGGCACCGACGAAGCGTATGTATATCGCGGCGCCAAAAGCCTTCTCCGATGCATCCACAAATACATGCATCTGCATTGATCTTCCGTTGTTCCAATCGAAGATGTGACGAGCTATTTTGAAGTTGCTTAGCTGCCGCAAGTCTTCTCTGAACGATGTCCACCTTGTATGATGGTCAATTGATAGGGATTCGTCCCATGACAATTTTAACTGCCACAGTTCCTGTATGAATATTTTTGCCATTACTACTATCGGTGCTAGAATTCCAAGAGGATCAAAAAGTCTGGCAAGGTCTGAGCTTACTGTTCTCTTTGTTATGCGCTTGTGATCAGACAAATTAATTTTGATGCAAAATTTATCCTCTTTTGGAGACCATGCTAGCCCCAGGGTGTTGATCGTGCTCTCATCGCTTGACAGGTCAAGGTCCTTTTCCTGATTGTCGGCTGGGATACCTTGTAACAGTTGTGGATGATTTGCGCTCCATTTGTGCAACGCAAATCCAGCTGATATTAAAACCTGCACTAGTTGACGTTGCGTCTCAACTGCAGTGCTAAGACTGTCTGATCCTCCCAAACCATCGTCCACATAGAAATTCTTATTAAGGAAATCAGCTCCTAGCGGATGTGTGCTGCTGTTTTCTGTCACAAGCTGCTTAAGGCACCTGATTGCCAGATACGGCGAAGGCCTCGTTCCATACGTGACTGTGTTTAGTTCGTAGTATTCAAGTGGCTCACTTGGGTCCTTTCTCCAGATGATCACTTGGTATCTTCTGTCTGCGGGATGGACGAGAATTTGTCTATACATCTTCTTGATATCTGTCGTAAAGACAAACCGCGGGAACCGGAAACGTAGTAATGTTGTAAATAGATCGTCCTGAATAACGGGCCCTGTGTGTAGTATATCGTTGAGCGATGTTCCCAATGAGCCCTTCGAAGATGCATCGAAAACAACGCGCAGTTTCGTGGTCGTGCTGTCAGGCTTAACCACGCAATGGTGAGGCACAAAGTAGTTGGGTGATAGAATGGATTCCTTGTCAACCCTTGTCATGTGTCCTAACGTTTCGTATTCCTCCATAAATGCGACATATTGTTCCTTCAACGCATCATCCTTGGACAAGCGTCGTTCCAACGATCTGAATCTGTTGAATGCTATGTCACTTGAGTCACCTAACCTTTCTGGACTGTCAGCAAATGGAAGTCTCACCATAAAGTTGCCCTTCGACAGTCTAGACATGTTCTGAATGAATTGCATTTCGCATTGGTGTTCTGCATTGGAACGCGGTTGCTCTGCTACCACCACTTCGTCTAATTTCCACAATCGCTCAATACCGTGCTCCAGAGTGCTTTCCTCAGTGGTACATACTCCACATTGTAATGATTTAATGTGCTCACTGTTGCTGACTCTTCCTGATAATATCCACCCGAAAACTGTATTTTGTAGTGTGGGCAGGTTGTCATCCAGTTTTATTTGTCCAACCATGAGCAGTTGGTAGTAAAACTCAGCTCCTAGCAGCACATCGATGGCTTCTGGGCGATGGAAATCTGGATCGGCTAAGTTTACGTTCTTTGGTATCGGCCAATGAGATACATTTATGGATTGGGAAGGCTGCGGGGATATTATGTTCAGCAGGACGAATGCTTCTAGACGAGTTGTAAAATTGTTTCGTGGAGACTGCAGACTAACGTTTATCCGATGTTCTGTCCTTTTGGTTCCTTGGCCAATGCCCTGAATAATCATCGACGCTTTGGATGATGTTATGCCCAATTTCTTTACTATCCTTTCTGTCACTAGATTGACTTGTGATCCCGAGTCAAGAATTGCTCTACATTCCACCTGTTGTCCATTACTAGCTACCAGCCTAATTCTGGCAGTTGCTAACAGAATATATGTCTGCGAATTCTGATCTTGTGCGGCGCTTAATGATGCTGTACGGGAGCATGTTTCCGGCTTTGTTGAAGAAGTACGAGCTGTCTCTTCATCGATCCTTCGTTGGATACTGCGCGTGCATTGTAATGGGGCTTCGTCAATGTGGAGAAGCGTGTTATGTTTTTTAGAACACTTCATACAATTTCTTGATGTACATCGTCCTGTCATGTGACCAGCCTTCAGACAATTAAAACAGAGTTTCTGCTTCTTTACGAATGCGCATCGCTCTGCTGGTTTGAGCTGTAGAAACGCATGGCAAGCAAACAGCGGATGACTTCGCCCTTTGCATGACTGGCACGTTATTTCCGCTTGTCGCACAGCAGCTCCTGATGTAACAGATTTTTGGGCGTGGTGCGATGTCGAGGGCTTCTCTCTTTGACTGAATGACTCAAGCGATTGGAATTGTTTCTCCAAGAACACCATAAATTCCTCCATCGATGGAAGCTCTCTTGGCGATGTCACAGACTGCTCGAATGCCATATATGTCGTTCGATCCATTTTCTTTATCAAGAGATGCAACAGAAGCGGGTCCCACGATGTAGTGGCAATACCCAAATTGTTTAATGCCAGCAAACACTCTTGCGTAGTGTCATGAAAGCATTTTATTGACGCTGCAGATGGCACGCTCGCGGGTTGATCTAGCAGCCTTTGAATTAATGTGGATGTCAACACTCTTTTGTTGTTGTATCTATCCTGCAACATTTTCCATGCTGCTTCGTAGTTAACTTCTGACGGCGATAGATGGCGAATTAACTTCTCTGCTTCTCCTGGCAAGTTCGTCTTTAGATACCACATCTTTTGGATTGCGGGTAACGATTGCCTGTGCACCAATTGGTTGAATAAATCGAAGAATTGTCGCCACTTCAAATAATCTCCATCGAAGGATGGAATACTGATTTTGGGTAATTGTATCGCACTGGTGGCATTTCCTTCTGCTGATGGCACTGATTTGTTATTAGTTGCTTTTATGGTCAACTCCACTACCGCACATTGCACTTGCTCCTCGATGTCGTTATATTCGGTTTCATCGTAACCCGCAGCTCTGGGATCATCACAGACTTCGAATATATTTAAATTTAGCATCTCAGCCTGTTGCCACATATGTTTCAATGTCTCCAACTTCACCTCGTAGTACTGCCTGGGATGCTCGGTAGCGTCTTCCGCAATTCTATTGCACATTCGGCGCGTTGCGGCTAACGAGGCCACTAATCGTCGGACCAATCTTGTGTTCTCATTGGGCTCCTCACTTACCGGCGCGCTTAGTGTGGTTTTGGGTACCTTAGCGAGTGCCGATTCGAATTCAGACTTGTACTTTGTCGCAACTGCCATGACTTCTGTGTAGTAATTTTTTGTGAAGTAGTCATGTTCTTATTTTTTGGTCGGCATCTTGGAAGCATGAAACGGCATCCTTCAGCCGCTGAATTCGCTCTTCATAATATTTTGCACTCTGCTTCCGATCGGCGGAGTCTTTCTTGTAGTTGCGAATTAGTGCGAAGATCGTTTCACCTGTCTCCTGCTGAGATGTCACCAGTTCTTCAAACGTTGTCATCGTTGTTGTTTGATCGTTGGTTGATCGTTGTTACGTGAAGATCACGTCGGGGTCACCAAAAATGTTCAAGGAGCGTTTTCCTTGGTCGTGGCAGTTGCAGCACGTGAACTACAACTCCTGTTTCTTTATTGTTCCGAAAACCGAAGGTTGCAGCACTTGGAACTACCCTTCTTGTTACGAAAACGAAAGATTGCAGCACTTGGAACTACAACCCTTCAAAATATTATATATGAACCGATAACCGAAAGTTGCAGCACTTGGAACTACAACTTTTATGCGATTGTTGCGACTAGTTAAAACACTGATTTTGTCTGAACTAACTTCTTTATTTTAATGACTTTATTTATATAGTACAATGTTTACCTTTACTTAGCCAATTGTATAACAGTTAGCTATACCTATACATACGCTTAACTCATATTTGTGTCATGTGCCGTTCGTCAATTCGCTCACGGCCGTGAGGTGAGGTCTCAGGTTACGGGCAGTCGTTCACCTAGCACGGCTCTTTTTTGGTGGTCAGCGAATTTGATAAACGGCCGTGACAGTGGGGTTTTCGTTGCAATTCTGTTGGTTGTTGACCCTTTCGTTTTTACTGTGGCTGCAGGCATGAACAACAACCTTCGAAGACAATATGTCGATTTTATGAACGAATATCAAAAACTTGGTCACATGTCAGAAATAGATTTCGAAAAAACGTTATCGCCGAATTATGTGATTCCTCACCATTGCGTGCTGAAGCCAGAAAGTAGCACAACAAAATTACGAGTGGTTTTCGACGCCTCAGCGAAATCATCATCAGGGACCTCACTAAATGACATCATGTACACTGGGCCAAAAATTCAAGATGAGTTGTTTCATGCTGTTGAAGTCCAGAACGAAAGTTCTACAAGACATATCCCCAGAAGACCAGGAGGTAAACTTGAATTTCGACGATGAGACGGCTGCAGCGATAAAAACATTGGGTCTAACTTGGATCGCGAAATCAGATGTTTTTTGCATCAAGGTTGCCGTGACTAAAAACTCAAGGGTTACAAAGAGAATTGTGTGCTCTGAATTGGCGAGAATATTTGACCCACTCGGAATCCTTGCACCGGTGACAATTGCAGTAAAAATATTTATTCAAGAATTGTGGAGCACCAAGGTCCACTGGGATAAGGCGTTGCCGCCGTCAATGCACACGACGTGGACGACATTCCGTTCATCGCTTGGTAGCATCAATGGGATGCAAGTACCAAGACACATGTTCAAGGGCACACGCCCAATATCAATACGACTACACGGCCTTGCAGACGCATCCGAAAAGGCATATGGAGCGGCCATATACATAAGAGCAAATATGTCAGACGGAACTGTGCCTTTGAGGATACTGTGCGCAAAATCTAGAGTAGCACCATTGAAAAAACAGACAATCCCTCGGCTTGAGCTATGTGCCGCATTGTTGTGCGGGCATCTAATGGACAGACTCACAGATCGTATTGGCATGGATCCTGTCAGGCCCGGCGATGTATCGAGCCTTCGTGGCAAACCGGACGGCCAAGGTCTTGGAGCTGTCATTAGCAGGTCAGTGGCGGCACGTTGGTACTAAAAACAACACAGCTGATCTAGTTTCGAGAGGCATTTCACCACGAATGTTTGCCTCTTGTAGCATGTGGTTTTACAGTCCCTTATTTTTACATGGCAGGGAAGACAGTTGGCCACCAACACACCACAAGGCGCACTTGATACCATCTGAGGAGGAGCGAAAACAAGAAGTCAACGTAGCGGCAGCCACTTACAACAGCGCTGAAGACATCCTATACAAAATTAGAGATCGAAATTCTTTTATTATACATCAACGGATCATCGCATATGTGCTTCGCTTCATACGTCATCTGAAGAACCACAAGTCAAGAATTGGGGCTAAAATACATCTTAGTCCACATGAGTTAAACGAGGCACTGATCGCTACCATCAGGACGGTGCAACATGCAGACTTTCGGGCAGACATTGAACAACTCAAGAAGAACAAGGAGCTGGAAAGGTCAAGCTTATTGCTAGGGCTAGCACGAAGACGGAATCCTGAGAGTTGGCGGACGGCTTAGTGCCTCTTCATTACAATATGACGCAAAATATCCAATGTTGCGGCCGTACAATGACAGGACAACGAGACTCATTATGGAGATGCATCACAAGGAGAACTTCCACTGTGCACATCAAGCTCTACTGGCTCACACAAGACAACGCTTCTGGCCCCTGAAAGGGAAAACTATGGCACGATCGATCGTGCAAAAATGTGTAATATGTTGCAGATTCAAGCCAAGATTGCTCACACAAATGATGGGAAACCTCCCTAGTCACCGGCTACAGCCGGCGCGACCATTTGTGAACAGTGGGGTTGACTACTGTGGACCTTGCAAAATACACTACACAATTCGTGGCAAGAGGCCCACAAAGGCCTACATCGTGGTTTTCTGCTGCTTTGCCACGAAGGCCGTACATCTCGAATAGGTCTCCGACTTATCGACAGATGCATTCCTATGTGCATTAAAAAGATTTACAGCCAGACGAGGACATTGCCAGAACATCTACTGTGACAACGCCACTAATTTCGATGGAGCCAAAAATCAGCTAACGGAACTACAGAAGAGCATTCATTCCGCTGAAGCGCAGGAAAGAATCATCAGCAGCTGCGCCAAAAACGGAATTAATTTCAACTTCATACCACGTAGTGCCCCTCATTTTGGTGACCTATGGGAGGCCTCAGTAAAGTCCGCAAAGGCATTACTCACAAGAAGCGTGTCAAAAGAATCTTTGACTTACGAGGAGCTAGAGACGGCAATAATCGAAATTGAAGCGCTTCTCTACTCCAGACCATTAACAGAGATGTCATCAGACCCAAATGATTTAGCAGCATTAACACCAGGACATTTTCTCATAGGCGAGCCGTTGACAGCACAACCAGATGCACGAGCATGTCCAATGAGAGCAAAGCTTGGAAAGCGCTGGCGGGTCATCTCGCAGATTAAAAACGAGTTTTAGACTCGCTGGTCACGAGAATATATAGGCGAGCTTCAACAAAGAGCACGATGGAAGAGTTCACACCCAAACCTCGAAAAAAACAGACTGGTCATTATACGAGAAGACAACACACCGCCGTCAGAATGGCCATTAGGAAGGATTGTTAAGGTCTACAAGGGGGACAATAACAAGTCCAGAGTGGCAGAGATAAAAAAAGCAAAAGGAATTTCCAAACGCCCTATACACTGGCTGGCGTTGTTACCTGTAGACAGCGAAGCGAATGTCGACGACGCACAACATCATGATGGAGACAAAACAGAGAAAATCCCATCAAAGCGCTCGAGGCTGACTGCATCGATAAAAATGATGATGATGTTAGTAGCCTTCCTGGTAACATTGGTAGCTGCATCACCAGTCACCCTCTAAACGCTTCCAGCAAAGCCATTCCTGTACTTCGAAGAATTTGGGAGCGCTCACTTAATCAGAGCGCAATAGAAATTGATAATCCACTATGACCTACAACCGCTGAGGAATAATCTAGAATCATACAAAAGTGGGATAGCGACACTTGATAGCTTGTGCAAAAAAATGCACTCCCAGAAAAATTGCAGCGCCTTGGTCAACCAATTCACCAACACACAAGGAGAGGCGCAGTGGATATAGTCGGCAACATCGCGCACTCTCTCTTTGGGTTACTGGATTCAGATTACGCTGAGAAAATGTCAACAACAATTAACCATGTTAAACAAAACGAAGACCACATCATGAAGTTACTAAAAAATCAGACTTCAATAATAAATTCCACTCTCAACATAGTGAAGAACGGTCAAATCGATATAAACAAAAGGTTCGCGGAAATTGGCAATGAACTGGCGGAATTAAAAGAAGCAATACGTACAGACCATGTACTGCGGACCAGAGTGCTTGGAATGTTCGCCATGCCTTCTGCACAATTGGCCATGATAAGAGCGGACATGCAGCGAGTTCAAGCGCTACTCTTAGACTTACTTACAGATGTTCATAACGGAAGGATCAACCCTTTGATACTATCTCCCGGGATGGCCAAGGATGTGGTGACCATTAAAACTCACATAGATCCATCCCTGCAATTTCCTGTTCAGCCTCAAAACTTGATGAAACTATACCAACTAATGAAGGTAACGACGGGAATCTCCCAGGATCACATCCTTTTTCAAGTAGACGTACCCCTAGTCGGCCACGACAGGTTTTCGCTGTTCAGCATCGTACAAATACCGAGCTTCTAAGCCAACATGATGGTCACCATTGGACAAACAACACCGATACTAGCTGTCACTCCCCACAGAGATCGCTACTTCCTAGTAGCACAACCAATAAGAACGTTGTTTCACGGTCTCGAGCAAGGAGTTCTTGTGCTCAAACTCAAATACAATCTTTACTAGAGAGTCAGAGGTTTGCGCGTGCGAGATTGAACTACTCAACAATCAAAGTAGCTCACGTTGCCTCACACACGCCTCCGACCGAAACATATCATTGACGAAAATGCCATGCTCCAAACAATGGATCTACGCGGTAAAAAATCCACTACGACTGACAGCAGTCTGCCGCTCGGAGACACAACAAGTCACGCTGAACGGCTCAGGCATGATGCATGTAGATGCAGGGTGTACACTAAAGGGTGACTCCGTGACCATTTACACCGAACAAGTTGCCAACTCAAGCTCTTACACCTTCTACACATCGTTTCCTGATTTACCCCAAGCGACATTAAGTTATGAATTGCCCAACGATATCAGAAGCAATAATCATACTCACTATAAGCAGCAACTGCAAGACATCGCAGCGCTCCAGCATCAATTGACCAGCAGTAACATCTGGGAGTTACCAGCCCAAATAAAAGGTGCTCGCCAGCATTATATGACCGTCGGCTACTCCGCCTTATCCCTATCGATCGTGTTCATCGCAATACTGCTCTGGAAATGGATCAGACAGTCGAGAGATTCTCAACACACAGAGGCGCCACAACCCTCCCGCGAAGAGCACGACCAACTGGATTTATTGACCTTCAATCGCTGAAGGTCAACGCGCCGGAGGATGTTGAGATATGCAGTTAACATGCTCTGCTTGCGCAACATCGGTCACCGATCGCGTCGCTGACGCCCCTTGTCGAGGAGAGTCAGGTGTCACATCGAGTGGCCGCTGCTGCTTTCCGCTGCGCCAGCATAATGAGCAAGTCACTGACCGACCGTGACTGTGGGACTCAAATGCAACGACCTCATTATGCTGACGCATCTACAGTTCAATTTTTGTATTTTTATATTGTCACTTTTTGCTGTTAAATTAGTTCAATTTTTATATTTTAATTTGGTCACTTTTTACTCTGTTAAATTAGTATTTAAGAGCGTTTAACAAATAAATTATGAGTTAGTAGTTATTCAACACGCATCCAGCAAGGTTTAATCTTGTTTTTCAATCGTAGCATTCACGGAGTCGGTTGTAGAGTCGGTTCAAGTGCCGAATCTATAATCCATCAACAATTATAAATCAACAGTTGTAGAGTCGGTTCAAGTGCCGCATCTACAATTACAACTCCAGAACAAAACAGTTCCTGAACAATAGGAATTGCGCGCCTTGGCGCTTTACCTTTCTTTTTTAGGGGTCGCTTCTCCTGCAGGCCCATCGGTTCAAGTGCCGCATCTACAATTACAACTTCAGAACAAAACAGTTCCTGAACAATAGGAATTGCGCGCCTTGGCGCTTTACCTTTCTTTTTTAGGGGTCGCTTCTCCTGCAGGCCCATTTAATCACCCAACATAAAATAATAAATAAAACAAAATTAAAAAATATAAATGAAACCAAACTACTACAATTACATTTCAAAACAATAATAAGTATCACAATTCATTTGTTACAATTAAAGTGAGATCAAAGAAAATAAAATTAACTAAACATTAAATCACAGACTAATATTCCGCTTTCAATACGATAATAAATATTATGCATTATACACATTGCCTTATATACAAAAGAAAAAAAAAAAATTCAATTGACATGTTAAGAATATTATAAAAAAGCGTAAAAAGGCGCTCTCCTAGAATTGAAATCTGACATATTATATTTTAGTAATTATGAATGAGAAACGCACAAATATTTTTTTGAAAAGTGATGCATTGAAGCGTCTCTATTGAAATACTTTAAGACAAAGATAATCTGACTCTAGTAAATAATGCTAAACAGACTTCACTGTTGCAATTACCACAACAAATGAAAGGCTCAATGGAACTTTTCATCTCAGCAAATAAATATTTACCTACACACATATTTACACCAATCTTGTGGCAAGCTTTGGTAAACAGTTCTAAAACTACTTTCTCTAATCTAGAAACTGCCAAAATGCAGGAGGCTGCACTTTAAATTGCATTTAGGACCCATTCTACATAAAATTTATAATGTCAATTAATAGTAAATCAATTTTAACGTACCCGTATCTTTGTAAAAAACCAACTGCTGTGTTGAATCTTATATGCATGGTGGAGATCCCAGTACACTTTATTATTGTACTATTAAATGTAAAAAAAACCACCGCCATTCTGCCTGTACCCAGTGTGGAACCCAATATAATTCTACAATTAATATTTGTTACATAAAAAGCCTTTGTCTTCTACACAGTATATAAAAAAATTCAGTTTATACTATATTAAATAATTATATGTAAACATTTAAAAAACAAAACAAAAATAAACAAAAGTCTTTCAGCGTTCAATGGCTTAAAAAAAAATGTTGGCATCTCGGTCAGCTGCAAGAAAGTGTGGTAGATAAAAACAGCTGACTAAATTTGCAATTTTGATGAAAATTATCTTCAATTTTTGATAAAATTAAGCAATATTGAACAAATGCAACCCTTGAAAAATGTTCCTTGGGAATTTACACAAGCATTAGTTGCTTTTAATTCACTCCCATTGGCTTTATTTGCATATTAGAAAAACGAAGATTTTGGCCTAGCGCTGTGAAGAAGAACAAGAGTTTCATTGCTCTCTCCAAAACTTTTGTAAACAAAACGTGGAGTTGTCAAAAATTCACTTGGAGTTGTCAAAACTGCATGCATTTAGTTTTTGTAATCTACCACAGCTAAGCATAATTTCACTAACACATTTACAGATAAAATTCAGTTTCCTGTCTTGCATAGTTTTTGAGTGGTACTTTCGGCAAATAAAAATGAGGCTCTTGGTATAGATTCTCTAAAGTCTGAACAAACTAGTTAATTACATATTTTCAAATTTACAAACTAAACTAAACTAAACAACTAAATCTTTCTAAAGAAATCCGTAGAATCTACAATTTCCGGTAAAATCCCCGAATTCCCTCATAAAGAGTTGTGCGAAAAATACCCAACGCAAATTAACCAAACATTTTCTGGAATTCTGTGCATGTTTGGATAACGTTTGGAATTTGAATGTGTCACAAGTTTATTGCAAACTTCTTTTAGTAAGCTTACAAAATTGTTTATTGAGTGGACACTAAACACAATCTTGCAGTATCAGCGACCTAAAGCTTTCATCCTTTCCGTGGTTATATGAGCTGCTAACTACAAATAATTGCAAAAATTTTAGTTTCCCACAGTTGTACTGATCAAGAAAGTCCTCCAAACCTCCTTCAGCGAATTTCCAATTGTAAAATTGCAGTAAAAAAGAAAGAAAGAAAAGAAAACAAAAACCAATGTACAAACACAGTAATCCATACAAATCCACTAATTAAAAAAAAAGACAAAAAAATAATGTCAATCTGTATTCACATATATTCTTTCGACATACATGCATCTCCATTTGCTCCATAAAGAATCAAAAATGAGAAAAAGACGAAAAGTAGTAGAAAGAAAAGGTTTCTCAGAGTACGATAGCAAAAGAAAAAAGCCAAACACTCAAAAATCTTAACAATATCCCGAACTGGGTATGAGCGAATTCTCAGAGCATCAGTGCAAACAGATGCAATAGCTATAGCGGAGAGAGCGAAGCATTAAGTAATCTATCAACGATTCAGTAGTGAATAGCCAACAAATGCTCAGAGTACGAAAGCAAAAGCAAAAAACGGGAAACACTCAAAAGTCTTCATACTAACTAGTGTAAAAGGAGTAGTGCAGAGAGCGAAGCATTCAGTAATCCATCATCGATACAGTAGTGGATAAGAAACAAAATCTCAGAGCATCAATGGAAACACATAAGCATTTGCAATAGTAAGAGAGAAGAGGGCGAAACACTCAGCAATGAGTGAAAAAAAAATTTAGTACTGGATCGCCAGTGGAAAATATTTTTGTTCAAGATTCGGCCTCTTGTTACTATATTCTTTATCTATGCTTGCAGCAACCGACGATTCTAAAGGGAAAACTCACAGTAGCTGGTCGGACCGCAAAATAGAATCTTTTCTATTGACAGCCTGAACACATTCGACTGTGAAACTGTAGTGAGTGTAAACCTTATGTAAACACCATTCGGAGAACTACAACTTCTCACACGAACTAAATATTTGCTTACTCTCTTGTATTTAGCGCTACCGACTCTCATTTTTTGTGCTCTTCATGCGTCACATATTGTACATACAAAGACTTCTCTAATTGGATGTGAATTTTTGGCGAAGTAAGTACCAAATTTTACTCGAAAATCAGTAAATATTTGACACTTCGTGCGTGTATTTGTCGTTCTCCAAATGTTGTTCTATTTACAACATTATGGACTAGAACGACGCCCGGCGTCGCCATGAAAACAAACATATTTGTTGACTGCTAAAGCACGTCTGCGTTTGTATTTTTCTCTCAAACAATGATGGCTACTTTGAGGTTAACGGCCACATTTCGGATACGCGCTCGCTCTGAGAGCCCGAGACGCCAGCGTAGCCGAAACTGAGGACTTGATACCATTTCTATTTTTGTTTGAAAATAAAGCTTTACATAAAAGGGTAGCACTTGTGAGATATTTTTTGACAATTTATAATTAAAATTAGGTTATTTATTAACAAATAAATAATTAATAATTAATAAATCTACATTTAATAATTAATAATTTATTAGTTATTACTTCAATAATTAAGAAATTGGTAATTATTAATTCAATAACTAATAAATTAGTAACTATTAATTTAATAATTGATAAATAAATTTCTTTAGCAATTATAAATTTATTTATTATAAATTTCTTTACAAGAATTTCTGTCAACCACAAAATTTTTGTTCTAGTCGACAACTTTTTGTGCCCGTCTCATTTCCAACCGACTAGCTTGTACGAAATGCATTGTCCAAAGATTGGCAACTGATAATGTCTGCAAAGAAGGTAAAATACCAACAAAATTATCTAGCGTCCGCCAGCGACCGACTGAGACCCGCTGGCGTCAAATACGAAGAAAAACAACGAGAACCACAAAAGAGAATAAACAACTACGGAGCGTCTGTGACGCAAGCGAGTATCCGAAATGTGGCAGTAAAAATTTCACGTGTTCCACAAAACTAAAACAAAACGAATCACTGTTTTTGACATTCTGAGTTTTAGTGCTGAGTTGATACGTTTTGAAAATGATTTTCAAACAAATGATGAGGTAATAGCTGAACTAGCTAAGTTCAGCTGTATATAAATTATGAAAAGTGCTATTAATTATTATAAACGTGCGTTATGAAGGAGAGGCTGATTATCAAATTTAAGTAAACTAACACGCTCAAATTTTATAAAACAATAACAATATAAACAATATTATTCTCAAAAAAAATTTACATTGCGACGCTGCGACGTCAATGTTCCATTCTCTGCCAACTGCGCTAATGAGAGAAACACATTCGGATTCACGAGAAAAACCTTTGGATTTCCTTCATTTTAGAGCACTTCATTCCAGAAGGAATATATATACAAATTGTTGTATCATTCATTAAAATTGAATAAGAGTAATAGCCTAAACACATCGAAAAAGTCGGCAGACAAAGACATCTGGAAGCTGGAAAAAATACATTGGTTTTTATGGGAGTTGAGAAAAAAGTTTCATTTTCCATTTTGCATTAATGTTTTGCATTAGGATTTGTTCTATAATTTCCCACATGCAGGAATGATTTGTTCCCTTTTGGTTTGATTTCCAACACTTCCATGGGAATTTAACAACTCTACTGAAATGAAACTAGAAATCTGATCATCAGTGCAATTTTAGTGTTTGCAGGGGTAGGTGCGTGCTACTTGTAGCTACTATTCCTGCAGAAAACATGAATTCCTGAATTGAATGAATGAATTTATAATTTGAGATTGATTCTATTGCATGAATGGATCAATTATTATTATTTTCAAGTTATTTTCTTAAATTATTGCAGCACAAAATATTCATACTTGTGCTAAGAAAAATTGGAAAACAGATGACAGCAGATGCTGTGTCGTTTTCGATGTGTTTGCACTTTCCTGCATTTGTCTGCCGTCTTTTTCGATGTGTTCAGGCTATAACTCGTGGATTCGTTTCGGATCCGAACCGAAAACGTTTTTGGTTATAAAATCGAATCCATTTCCTATACGGATCGTAAACGTTTTGTCTGACCCAATTTTGCTTATAGATAGAATCGGATCCGTTTCGGACCGGAACCAGAAACCTTTTTCCGATTTTTCTAGTATTCATGTTCTAATTATCCATAGACAACTTCAATACTGAGCGCTCTGGTTCAAATCAAACCAGCGGCAAGATTTTACTTTATTTTTTTTTATATTTAATTATATTTCTAATTTCTAAAGTAAGTAAAAACATAGAAATGAGTGATAAACAAAAAAAAAATTAAAGAAATGCTAAACAAAACTGACGCACATCAGTTCTCAGCTTAAGCTTACGACAATTGCTTATATTCAATTTAAAACAACATTACAAACTACGTGCCCGTAGCCTATAGGTTAGTGTTCTGGAATGCGTTATTGACCGCCGTCGTTACAATTACAACTGGACTCCAAAAATGAAATATTTGTAAATTAAAGAAAGATGTAGAAGTTAAAAATTTCGAAAAGCTGTTCGTAAAAAAATATAGCTTGAATTGATATCTACTTCAATTAAATTTTTTTTCCGAAAATTATAAAACAAACGTGTGGAAATTGTCCCAAAACCGTTCAGAAAATTCGGACCAAAGGCGGATCCTTTCCCACGAAAATAAATCCGAAAACGGTGTCTGTTTTGGACAGATCCGGGAACAGAAAAGTCGGGTCCGTTTCGGATCCAAATCGGATCCGTTTGGTTTACTGGGATGCCATGTTTTTACACCGCGAAAATATGAACTTAACAACATTTTGCTAATTCATGCAAAGAGAAACAATACGGCATCACGATTTTAGTTGTCATTTGACTAAACGCAAACAAAATATCAAAGTCGGTATGATATTTGCTCTCAGCAAAAGTATTCGTGCTAAAACATCGGGTGCATTTTTACACCAACACACAAACACCATATAATGATATCAATATGAAACAAAGAAGCACTAAATGAAGTATACCGTTAGAATTAGCGTGAATTCCATATGAATTCAAAAAAAATGAATTAAGTTTAATTCAAGGCGAAAAATTTGTGTAGATACATTTGGAATTTAATGACGAAATTCTTTCCCAATTCGTTTTGGTACCTTACTTTACTGGAACATGCATAAAATTATCAGTTAACTGTTGTGTTTCCTGTATTTCTCTGTGGCCAGTGGACTTGTATTCTATTGTTTGTTTAAAAATATAGTAAAAAAAATAATAATAGCTTTATACAAAAAACAATACTATACTTTTATAATTTTTAAAACTGCAAAATTAATTTCTTATTTAATAAAATTTTAAAATATCAATATTATTATCAATATTCATCACAAAGAAATAGAAAGAAATCTAAAGGAATAAAATTGAAATAAATTGATCTGATCTTAAGCATGTCATAAATTTAAATACATATAGTAGGAAATACACATAATCATAATATAAATACGAGAACAAAAAATAGTACAGCAATTTGCAGGCATTTTCCTTCTCTAATGTAGTGGTGACAAAAAAACGGAAAGTTGTACTATTGCTTTGCTGTGAAGATCGTAGGAGCACGCCAGCAAGCCGGCAGTCATAACAAAAGCAAAATTTCTGTTGTGAAAACAAGGCCTCAGTCCGAAGTTCTCATGTGTTTGTTTACTTAATGCTCGGTCGGGCAGAGTGCGTTTTACGCAGGCCTGGGAAAATTGAGATAATATGTTATTTTAACAACATTATGCATGTTTTCAGTAGATTTAGGAGTTTTTAGATTGAATAATGTTATTGATTTGAATAATGTTCCTAATGATAATAAAGTTAAAAACTTAATGCGATATTTTATTTAGAAGCAATATTGTGTATTCTTGAAATGAAAATAAGAATTTCATTTACTACTTAATTCATTAATAAAAGAAATCAAACAATTTTAAACAAATTATAATTTATTATTTTTGAACCGTTTAAAAGCCTTACTCCCAGTTGCACGGCTAGGTATTTTACTGGTAGCAATACCAAAAAGCGTATTATGCGAAAGAGCGCACTATATTTTATGCATATGGAATTCGGATATGTGAGAGAATGATATGCAAGATCACATGTACACAAAAGTTTACGGTACTTTTTCCCGACGGTCTGTACAATAGTGGCCGAAAGATAAAAGAGAGATAAGAGAGACCGAAATATCGGTGACAGCTACCAAAATAACTGGTCAATAACAGGAAGCTGTCTTGTAGAATATCTTTCGTTTCGTTCTGAAAAGACCAACATTTACACCGCCTTTTTTCATTCAGTTTGACAGCAACATCAGCTGTTCTGAAAAACTGAAAATTAGATTGAACTTGTAGAACTATTTAGAAGCTGCAGAAAATGCAGCCATTGTCGCATGCATTCCGATTTGTTTCATCTGTGCAAGCACATAATTTAGCAACAGAATGCGGAGCCGATTTTTATCGGAATGTTTACTTAGGGACAGTTTCACAGTGGTAGTTGAAACCATAGATTAGTAGATGAGACCCTCGAAAATGTCCCTTATACACTAATGCATTTTTGCTGGAATTGCACTGATACAATGAAAGAAAACTTTGATTCGCTGCAAAAAAAGTGTAGCCTCGCCGTAAAAAAGTGTAGCCTCGCCGTAAAATAATGTAGCCTCGCCGCAAAAATTTTGTAGCAAGCACTGATGGAAAATTTATTTTAAGGGGGTTGTTTATCGAAACGTCAAAATAAAAAATTATAAATATTATGTTTTTTATCCGTGAAAAACATGTGTAAAACATAGTTTTAAAGTTAATAAATATATTCTATAACATTTTACACAGCATTTTCTAATTTGCTTCGTTATATTTCCTATAAATGCAGTCGGTAATCAAAACCTTTTGTTATAAATACACAATTATGCGCCTAATTGCAAAAATATTTTAGTATGCTGTTAGCAGAATAGTATAAATGAAACTAAATACAAATTATTACAAAATAATTGGAAATTATACGTTATTGGCCTAGTTGGGGGCTCCAAAACCCTTTAGCACATACGGTTGCACTGGTAAGAAATCATTGTTTGATAAAGAAACAAGAACAACAATGTGGTATCTCTCACGTATTGTATACGTGAATTCAACATACCAAACAATCAAATGTCAAACCGACTTTTTGAAGCGGCGAATAGCGAGTGTCACATCTAGTAATCTATGGTTGAAACCATAGATGTTGTTCTTGTTTCTTTATTAATCAATGTGTACGATTTCTTAACAGTGCAACCGTAGGTGTTAAAGGGTTTTAGAGCCCCAACTAGACCAATAACGTATAATTTCCAACCATTTTGTAATAATTTGTATTCAGTTTCATTTATACTATTCTGCCAACAGCATTCTAAAATATTTTCGCTATTAGGCGCATAATTGTGCATTTATAGCAAAAAAGTTTTGATTACCGACTGCATTTATAGAAAATATAACCACGCAAATTAGGAAATGCTGTGTAAAATGTGATTTGAGAATATATTTATTAACATTAAAACTATATTTTATACATGTTTTCATGGATAAAAAAAATAATATTTATAATTATTTATTTTGACGTTACGATAAACAAACCCCTTAAAATAAATTTTCCATCAGTGCTTGCTACAAAATTTTTGCGGCGAGGCTACATTATTTTACGGCGAGGCTACACTTTTTTACGGCGAGGCTACACTTATTTTGCAGCGAATCAAAGTTTTCTTTCATTGCATCAGTGCAACTCCATCAAAAAATGCATTAGTGTATAAGTGACATTTTCGAGTGTCTCATCTACTAATCTATGGTTGAAACTACTAACAAAACGGAGATTAGCTTACCGTCAGATAAAAGTTTTCTCCGGTTAAACCAAGAAGTAGTTTCATAATGCACCTTTAACTTATCTTTTTTAAACTTATTTTATCGATAAAATGTATCTAAATGCAACTTTCTACTCATTTCATAGATAGCAATTTTCTTCTTTACTTATCCAAAACAAATTGGATAAGTCGCAGTACAAATATTTTAAGAAATTTTATTAAATAAATAAATGAGATTTAGCAATTGTTAATATCAAAACGCATAATGGCGACTAGAGGCAATTTTGATTGCGCAACAGCAGAGCTTGATTTGTCATTGGAAAGGGTGAAATCCATCAACGAAAAATTTCACTGCAAACGTAGTTACAGAAACTCTAAAGAAACAGCTGTCTTTTTATCTGTGAAGAAAGATTAACCTACCAAATTTGGTGGGTCAAAGATTGTTTGAACCGGCACTGTTCAACTGACAAACGAAGATAAACAGACACTGTGAAACTGTCCCTTAAAGTGCAGCGTGAAAACGAGAAAAAGCTACGGTTGTTACAGAAGTGGTTAACGGCACTTTCTGCATCCTCAGATGATCCGACCACTCTTGTGGACGGAGGTAAGGAAATGTTTTTAGTTTTAATTTAAATAAGAAAACTTCAAACTAATAATTATTATAACAAGCGATAGAACCGCGAAAATCATTTTTGGACAAAGAAGAGTTTTAAGAAAACTTTCGTATGTCGCGGGCGTACGAACATCGTGCTCGTTTTATTCATGGGTTCGGAGCACCTCTGCCATCTCTTTATGTATGTATGTGGCCATTTTTCCGTTGGCCTCTGAGTTGGGTTATATCTCCCCCATACTTCCATCAGCATCGCTTCCGCATCCTGGTCCCATATTTTTTCCAATTTTTTTTTTTCATATTCAATCATTCAGAAAATTTTTGAATTAATCACAATCTCAATTTAGTCAATTATTTACCAGATGATTGCAAATATTTTCGTTTCATTTCCACTGTTCTGTTTTGGGAATTTCTGATTCAGACTGATTTGAAATATCATTCTTCGTCACATTTTGTTTCTTCAAAATGCATTGAAATTGGTTTGTCAAATCGTATGCAAATCTTAACAATTTGGAGGCGCATTTGGGACACTCGCTAACTCAAATGAGCGATTTGCGGACGGTATAAACGTAGCACAAGTTACAGAAAAGCTATATCCAATATAAAGGCTAGCATACACATAGTATTATTATATAATTAGATATTGTTAATTTTTGCACTTGAGTTGCTTGTTTCTTTTTTGTTTATATTAACAGTGAGTTAAGACCGAAAATGTAATTTTGTAATGTGAATGAACTATTTTCTTTTTTGAAAATATTCGAAAATAATTTCGGTTGTAGTGTGAACTTAGTATATTACCTCGTTTCCATAAAAATATTTAATTTGAGTAAGTAGTTCGAAAGTGAAGCTTGACAATCGTTTCCATAAATAATACGGTCCTAACTGTCAACTGGTTTGAATACAATTCAGTAAATAGTTTTTATTTATTTATTTTTAATTTTTTAAATGTTTTTATTTCAATAAATTTATAATTGTTTCAATCATTGGACTTTTTGAAACGCATTCGCCGACACGATGTCGTCCGACGCCAACGCCTTTGCCACGGCAGTCACTTCACCATTCACTGCGTCCGTTGTTCTTTATCATGTCAGCCGCTCCGATAAGTTTTCTATCTGGAAAACGCAAATATTTTTGGCATTTAATTTATATTTTAGTTGTTCAAAATTTACATAATTATAATTCTTACGGTATGAAAGTATTGTTTGGTATTTTTCGGGATATGTCCAGATTGTTTTGACATTTGGTAGAAAAGTTTGGTGACAACATTTATCTCTCTTCAACTTATTGATACTAGGCAAGGAGGAAATATTTTATTTTTTTGAATTAAAAAAGCTTACGAGTGGTTTGAGTCTTAAAAATTTTTAGAGCTAAAACGTGGAAAAAACAATTAATGGAAACATAGAAGGGCGCGTATAGTGTAATGGTCTATCTTCATGGTCATACTTCTTAATAAAACAACAGGTTTTTGTAAATTTTCATGTATTTTTCCAAGCTAAGGGTGTGAGGAATTCAAGTGACTTTTAAGTTTGGAAGATTTTAATGCATTTTTGATTAGCTGTGAGAACATACAACACAGATAGGTCGTGGATCCAGCGCACTACCAGGACCCTCAACTTTGTGATGTGCAATTACATATGCATACGGGTTTTTTATTCTCTATATCCGAAGGAGTATGAGGGTTTATTCAGTTTGTGGTTTTGTTTGTAAGCCAGTAAAGGAGACGCTGTTGGTATGTTAAAAATCTTATAATCTTGATTAGAGTCACGTCATAGCTAATGATGTTCAAACGTGCGTATTTTCTTCGGCTAAATCACGTTCGGGTTTTTTAAGACCTACAAATAAATCCCCAAAATGTGCATGGTTTGTCCAGATTTCACGAAAACTGCAGTTATAGAAGACGGAATAGCAGTAGATTCATCAAATTTGGCACGTATATTCTCGTTGTACGTTTTCTGCTGTCATCGACTGTATTCATTCACCAGGTGTCGGTTCCCCTGCAGGCCTATTTAATCACCCAATATAAAATAATAAATAAAAAAAAAAAATAAAAAAATATAAATGAAACCAAACTATGTACTACAATTACATTTCAAAGCAATAATAAGTATCACAATTCATTTGTTACAATGAAAATCAGATCAAAGAAAATAAAATTAACTAAAAATTAAATCACAGACTAATATTCCGCTTTCAATACGATAATAAATATTATGCATTATACACATTGCATTATATACAAAAGCAAATAAAAAAAATTCAATTGACATGTTAAGAATATTCTAGAAAAGTCTAAAAACGCGCTCTCCTAGAATTGAAATCTGATATTATATTTTAGTAAATACCACTTTGGTACACTTTTTAGTACACTTTATTATAGTACTATTAAATGTAAAGAAAAATCACCGCCATTCTGCCTGTACCCAGTGTGGAAACCAACATAATTCTACAATTAATATTTGCTACATAAAAAGCCTTTGTCTTCTACACACTATATTTAAAAATTCAGTTTATACTATATTAAATAATTATATGTAAACATTTAAAAAACAAAAGTCCTTCCTAAAAAACAGAGCGCTCAATGGCTGGCATCTCAGGAATCACCATTAAAATGAACAAATATTGGCATCTCGATCAGCTGCAAGAAAGTGTGGTAGATAAAAACAGCTGACTAAATTTGCAATTTTGATGAAAATTAACTTCAATTTTTTAAAAAAATAAGCACTATTGAACAAATGCAACACTTGAAAAATGTTCCTTGTGAATTTACACAAGCATTAGTTGCTTTTAATTCACTCCCTTTGGCATATTTGAAAAACGTTGATTTCGCCCCAGCGCTATGAAGTAAACAAAAGTTGGAGTTGTCAAAATTGCATGCATTTTGTTTTTGTAATCTAATACAGCTAAGCACAATTTCACTAACACATTTAAAGATAAAATTTAGTTTCCAGCCGTGTATAGTTTTTGTATGTTAATCGCGTATCCTATTGAAGGAAGAAATGCATGAATACTATGTAACCAATAATAAAGTATTAAATGTTACTGCATGCAAAGAGTATTAATAGGTAAAGAGATTTCACGAGGCCAATGTTGCTATCAACATTTAATTATCATGACCGGTGTTAAGCTACCATACCAAAAATAAGTTCGATAGCTCCGTCGTGCGCTTTGGCAGCGGTCGCATCAAACCATTCCCTAAGCAAATCAATAAACGAAGGTACAAAGCACTGGGTGTTGTTGTTGTTGCTTTTCCTACGCATTTTTTATATTTTATGATCGTCGTCAGGCTTTCATGGCGACCAGGCAAGTCGTCTTCTTCTTGTTCCTTCACAAGAACAAATCATGAGCAAATGTCCATCCACTCAGTTTCGGTTTCAATATAGTTATTTAAATGAAATTATGCATTTTGTGATTTTTTGCAAGCATCGAGGGCATATGATGTGTGAAGTAAAACACATGAAAGATTTATACTGGAGTGACGAGGAGAAGGAACAGGTAAATTTGCTTCTTCTTATTCTTTTACAATAACAATTCCCAATATTCCTCTGACCCAGAAAGCAGATTTTTTCAATTTATGACCTTTGAAATAATATTTTTTGTTGTAATTTTTTCTTCGATGGTTGAAAATATGTATAATTTCAACCTCTCTTCATAATTTTTGTGCTTCTTATCATTTGGCATATTTTTACATTTTCAGCTTATGAGCATTTTTGGCTTTCTATTCAATTTGCTCCTTTCGTACTTATTGAGTACAATTTTAATGGGCTTGTAGAGAAAAGTAGTGCTTATTTTAAGGAGTAATTAACTTGAATAAAATTAAGATAAAGAAAACTTTATTTATTTTAAGTACAATATGTAGAAATTTAAAAACTTCTTCTATTTTTCCACTATCAATTATGTAATATTAAAAAAAATATTCTTTAAAAGAAAGAGTTTGTCTTATTGGCTATTTTTAACGTTAGGTATTGATGAGAAATTTTAATTTGTTAACCAATGAGAAAAGGCTAAAAGCTAACTAAAGCTGCTAATAAAAATCCATAGGCTGATGAACTGAATTCTGGTGTATGAATGACAATAATATATATAATAAAATATACAGTATGTACATCTATGTATGTGAAATAAAATGCTTACGTATAAATTATAAATTTGTATAAAATTAAAAATGTAAAATTAGTAAAACGGATCAGAAAAGTATGACTGAACCAGTTGTTTGTAAGTATAAAGAAAATTCTTTAATTATTTTACTTAATTTTGTATTACGTTTCATATGTTAAGCAATATCCAGCAAATAAGAAGTTTTACAAATAAAATGTCATAATTTATAAGCGAATACTACTCTAATTCACAACCCAACATCCACAGCAAATTAATAAAACTAAAACGTTTTACTCGTTTGAGGTTCAAAATTACTCTGATTTATTCTTATCTTCAAACTTAAATTCTACTCTCATAAATCTAGATACATACAAGTAAATACGTTAATACATAATCAGTGGCCGAAGCTGCTGGGAACTGTTTTTGCTGCATCTGCAATTCCTCGATGTCTCTGGTATCTGTGCAGCTGCACTTGATATTGCACAGTTCTAATGGTGTCAGCAGTTTTGGTGGGAGAGCGCAATGCGCAGTTGGTTTTATATACATACATATTTAGAAATTGTAACCATTCCTTAACTCAGCATACGCAAAATCACAAAAATTAAAATAATAATAATACAAAAATTTAAAGAAAACAAAGAAGCCGCTCATGATTTGTTCTTGTAAGAAGCAAGAAGAGGTTGAATTGCTCCGTTGCCTCTCATACCCCCTGATACCAAGAAATCGATCATTGCGACGCTAATTTCGTCAATTGTTCAAGACAACAACACTGCGTTATGCATCATAAAACTACAGCAAAAGCAAAACACTTCGTGTGTAATATTCTGGTCTCTGCTTTGCTTGTTTCTCTGCTCTGCTTTTTCAGCGCTCTGCTAAAAACGAAGCAGGCCTAATATTTAAGCACAGCATCATCGTGTTGCTGGAAAAAAATGTTTCATGGAATCTCTTTATGAATATATCTCGTTGCATGTACTACATATTTTTGTTATTTCTATTGTAGGATTATCTTTTTTTCGCTTTGCTCGTCTTATAGAAATGAATTCAACTGATATTGCTCCGAAGACATATTTTTTAACTATTTATGCCTCCTTGGCAACCTCCCTAAGGCAACATTCATATTTGTTCCAGCATTTTTCCGAAACGAATACCACTAAATATATACGCGTGAATATATATCTAATATTTGTTAAGGAGTTAAATTACATTAAGGCATTAATAATTAATGGATATATGTTAATAATATGAAATTATACTTCATCGATTAGTAGAAAATATATGTATATGATATCATGAAGCAGCGGCCTTGAAGTGCGTCTGTTGCCTTAAGAAGACGACGCCTCGAGAGTCGCCTTTTTGCAAAACTTGTATACACAAGTGTGACTTTGGCAAATGCTACTCTATCTTACATCGCATTTGCCTCTACTCGTAAGCTCTTCACCTATTATGGAGAGATACTGAAGTTTTAGTGCTGGAAAACTACAAGCATGTTTTTTTAGTACAAAGTTAGATGTATAGCTATCAAGACGCAACACATACAAGTTCGAAATATGCTTCAAGACCGAAAACCTACAAGTTTGATATTTGTTTGAAGTTGTTTCTGCTGATGAGTAATAATAATTATAATAATAAAATAATAATAAATAAATATAATAATTTGAAATTTTTGGCATTAAATTAAGTATTGGAAGGAAGGAATGAAGTTTTGGAAAACTGCATGTTCTAGCTGCCCCGTTGTCGAAACTGTCGCAATTTTTCACTCTGTATCTCATTTTATTTTATTTAGAATATAATAATATAATATAGTCGTTTCGATGTTGTTATCACACAAGCTTAGCGCAGAAGCAAGCAAAAGTATAAACTATAGTGACGTCAACAACTGAAAAGGCGGTTGTCAAAAATTTTGACATCGAATAACGGACCTGCAATGTTCAATCATATTAGCCAGAATCGTATCGTATTAGCCAGAATGAAAATAACATTCTCTAAAATAGTACATATCTTACTGTTGGGGATCTCTAAACAACACGGAAAATGTCAGTCATGGCAGAAATGAATGCCGGGGAAAAAATCGTGAAATACTATCGGAAATCTATATTGAATAAAGATAATGTCAACTTACAAACTTTTTAAAATACCGATGCTAAAACCTAAAATTTTTAAAAGTTTTAAGTGAAAGTGAAGTAGAGAAATTTGCAAAATACATAGCTATTTGGTGATGTGAAAATTGTATCTAAACCATCAGTTCTGTGTAAAAACTAGAGTGTAAACAAAATATATGGCAAAGCTTTTTTTTTACACACAGACCCCGGTTTTGAGGCCTTGAATAGCATTTTGAGGAGAGTGTCATCTCTGATGAAAACAAACCAAACAAAGAAGAACAAGACCGTCGACGGCGGAATAAAACGAGGAAGCAGTAATTCGAGGATTAATAGCCATCGGCAACAATTTTATTTAATTCTCGTTTCCCATAAGAATCTGCGTAATTTTGACAGTGAACAACAACTAAGAACAATAAGGTACACTTATTCTCGCGTTTGTTATTCGGCAGAAGTTTATTGGTGGTCGTGAAAAACATGAAATTTTGAATCATACTGTTTCCTTGAACCTCCAAAAAGAGACCGCCAACTCACCGCAAGAAATCGTGAGAAATCAGAGACGACAAGATTCTTTGTTTATATTATAGTTTATATGTCGGAATACTTTGTTTGAATATATGAACTCGTTAAATGTTGTTTACGATGTTTATTATTTACGATGTTTATTTATATTTCATTGCATGCAAACCGGAAAAACATTACTTAGCTTACGGAATTCATTTGTTTAATAAAAAAAGTTGTTCGTCTCGTTGGCCGAACAATCAACAACTTCAATTAATTAATATGTTATACAATAATATTTTTATATTGCGATTATCTGCGTATATATGATGTGTGCATACAGCAAGAAAATAGCAACGGTATAATTTAACCTTGTGGGATACCTCTGAGCACAAGCAGGAAGTTAGAGGCTTTTATGCAGAATTTCATGTGATTGAAAACATATTGATAACGGTCATGGACATACGAATATGCTAAACTGCATAAAAGCTGATCACATTTCGGTGAAGTGACCCAAATGGGTAAAATTTTCTTGTTTCTTTGTGGCAAAACACAAAAATGGACAATTTCTCACGAGAGAAAGTGAGGGAACAGCGTGTTTATCCTTGGATAAAATGTCACTACAGAAATTTGCTGGTTTGTTTTTGAGAACAGAGTTATATACAAACAAAAAAAAAAAGAGGCAGATTACCATACAGAATGTACGAGTATGGTAAAATAGCAAACGAAACCCCTTTCGATCGTGTGCATATTTTTTCATTTGTTTTTAACTGTTGACCAGGTATAATCAGTTCACTGATGACCGCTTATCAAGGCTGTATTGATGTATGACGCACCTGTATTGACACATAAATAAATGCTTTCAGTTTTGTTAATTTTTTTTAATGGTATTTATGACTGGTTTAAGATAGCCCATTGTTGTATTTCAGATATATTTTTAACGGTTGGCTTAGTCTGGCATTTTTAACGCTGTACACGAATAAAACACTTATATAGTCATTAAAATTAACTGTTAAAATAGCCTACTGTTAAAATAGCCCATCTGCAAGTCAATATAGAAAGTATTATCGGCGTCCAGTCGATAAGCTGATACTCAGTAAGCGCAGCATTAATATAGCTGCAGCGAAGGCAGGCGCTGAATTTATTGCAGTGCTACCTCGCATGCTCATTTGGGTTCCAGAAGTTTGTTGGTGTACGTGAGAAACTTAGAATTTTGTATATTAGCGTTCCTGAAAAATTGGAATTCTGATGAATAGCTCCCCACAAGAGACCCGCAACTCACCACAGGAGATCCCCGATGAGACGACGACATTTTTCCTTTGTTTACATTATTGTATATTTGTCATAAGATTACTTTGTTTTGAGATTTCAACTCAATTGTATAGTTGTACAAATTAAATAAATTATTAAGATTCAACGCATATTGATATCATCATTATTATGATAATTATTTTGATTATGAGCCTTTTACCATGACTATTACATTACATTAAGTGTGTATATATAGTGATGTTATTTAATGTTCACATATCTTTAGTACACGTTTTTATTATGCGCAAAATGATTGTTAATATATCAAGACTTTTATTTTTTGCATAAATAATACATTTTAGATTTTTTCAAAGTTTCAATGACTGTAGTTTATACCAAAGACTACTACAAAACTGGAAACTGAATTTTATCTGTAAATGTGTTAGTGAAATTATGCTTAGCTGTGGTAGATTACAAAAACTAAATGCATGCAGTTTTGACAACTCCAAGTGAATTTTTGACAACTCCACGTTTTGTTTACAAAAGTTTTGGAGAGAGCAATGAAACTCTTGTTCTTCTTCATAGCGCTAGGCCGAAATCTTCGTTTTTCTAATATGCAAATAAAGCCAATGGGAGTGAATTAAAAGCAACTAATGCTTGTGTAAATTCCCAAGGAACAATTTTCAAGTGTTGCATTTGTTCAATATTGCTTATTTTTATCAAAAATTGAAGTTAATTTTCATCAAAGTTGCAAATTTAGTCAGCTGTTTTTATCTACCACACTTTCTTGCAGCTGATCGAGATGCCAATATTTTTTCATTTTAATGGAGCCATTGAACGCTGAAAGACCTTTGTTTTTTTTTAAATGGTTACATTTAATTATTTGATATAGTACAAATTGAATTTTTGTATATAGTGTGTCGAAGACAAAGGGTTTTTATGTAACAAATTTTAATTAAAGAATTATGTTGGTTTCTACATTGGGTACAGGCAGAATGGCGCTGGTTTTTTACATTTAATAGTGCAATATTAATGTGTACTGGGATCTCTACCATTCATATGAAATTCAACACAGCAGTAGGAATCTGTTTTGTACAAAGATAAGTATACGGGTACGTTAAAATTGTATTAAAATTAATTGACATTATTAATTTTGTGCGTTTCTTATTCATAATTACTAAAATATAATATGTCACATTTCAAATCTATGAGAGCGAATATTTTTAACATGTCAATTGTTACATTTATAATGCAATGTGTATAATGCATAGTATTTATTATCGTATTGAAAGCGGAATAATAGTCTGTGATTTAATTTTTAGTTAATTTTGCTTTATTTGATCTCATTTTAATTGTAACAAATAAATTATGATATTATTGTTTTGAAATGTAATTGTAGTAGTTTGGTCTCATTTATATTTTTTAATTTTGTTTTATTTATTATTTTATATTAAATAATATAAAATATGTGTGTTCCGCTGTAGGTGATTAAGTAGGCCTACAGCGGAACAGACACAAAAAAAAAGGTAACGTGCCAATATGCATACCTCAACTGTGGTGTGGAAATGCACGCAATTCCTATAATATCTATAAGTTCCTGAAATTCAATAAAAACTTTACACTTCATTATGTTTAAATCGCTAGAAAATCATTACTGCGTGCATCTCCTAAACGCTATGAACTTTTTCTCTTTTCGTTCGTTTAAGGAATCAAGAAATAATTAATATCAATATTGTCCGATTGGCATCCATGCTCATAACTCACCCCATAACCTTAAGGTGGTGTGGTAAGAACCCAAAATGGATTATTTTTGCAGTTTACACTCTTTGTAAGAGCTTGTTTTTCCTTGTAAAAAAGAGTTAATTCCACCATAAGAATCACATACAGTGTACGTGAGATCGCGGACGGACATTTTTTTGGCGTCTCTCACGAAATGAGAGCTTTCCTGTCTTCTATAGTCTTTGGTTTATACCGAGGACTTCAAAGTATTTGGTAGGCTGCATTTTAACTTTAACATAATCCAATCTTTATAAAAACATTATAATAATATTTTTTTACTTATTTATGTGAATACAAAACTAAATTATACATCTCTTCTAAAACTAATTTACAAATTGGTGTTATGAATTAATATAAAGAAAATAGCATTAATCAAAATTTTCATTTCACCTTACTAGTAAATTTTATTAACTTTTTGCAAACTGCGTATGTTTTCGCATACTTTTGTATGTACTATGGTTCTTAAGTTGTGTTATTATTATTATTAATGGTAAGGGCCGGACAATCGCAGAGGACATGCTCTGAGGTTTCTCCAGCATCGCCACAGAATCTGTGAAGGTCCGAATCGGAAAGTCCGATTTTCTTGCGGTGATAGTTCAGGCCACAGTGGCCAATAAGGAAACCCGCAAGGATAAGTAATTCGTTCCTACTTAGCCTCAGGATCCTTTAAGATGCTCCCTCTGCTACGGTGAGAAATCTTCTCGCTTGCCGGTAGCCAGACACTCTGTCCCAGGCATATGCAAATTCATTCTGTTCCCATTTCCGGACTACCTCTAGTTTATATCCATTTAATAATCCGCAGAACGGTTCAGGTTCAACAAAAGGCCTCTGTGCTCCGCATTTAGCAAAGCAATCTGCTTTTTCATTTCCATCGAACCCTTCATGACCCGGAATCCAACCCAAGGTAAGGGCATTACAGCTGCCCAGTTGGGTAATGATATTTCGGCAGTTATCCACAAATCGGGATTCAATTGTATCCGATCCAAAAGCTTTAAGAGCCGCCTGGCTGTCGGAAAGGATGTAAATGTGTGCACCAGCGAGCCTCCTACGAAGGCTCACACATATCTCTACGGCGTGTAGTTCAGCCTAGAAGATAGTGGCAAGCCATTGGTATCCCTTTTTGAAACGCCAACTATGTTCGCACCAGTGTCACCGTTGTGTAATTTGGACCCATCAGTATAGCAAATTTGTGCACCTGGTGCGAAATTAAAATCGTTAAGTCTCTTGTTAACTCGATCAAATATGACCACTGCATAGTTCCTAAAGATTGCCAATTTCTTTGGCATCTTATCATTAAATTTGACAATGGGCTCTTTAGTAATGATGTTAGCAATCTTCATATGCCCATTAAGATCCCCACCCTTCAAGGTTGAAATCTTGTTAAGTTTGAGCGCCGCTAAGCAAGCCTCCCTTTTTATAGTTAAATGTAGGGGAAGAATGTGCAAGAGGACACCAAGGGCAAGAGTTGGGCACGATTTCATTTAATTAATATGTTATACAATAATATTTTTATATTGCGATTATCTGCGTATATATGATGTGTGCATACAGCAAGAAAATAGCAACGGTATAATTTAACCTTGTGGGATACCTCTGAGCACAAGCAGGAAGTTAGAGGCTTTTATGCAGAATTTCATGTGATTGAAAACATATTGATAACGCTCATGGACATACGAATATGCTAAACTGCATAGAAGGTGATCACATTTCGGTGAAGTGACCCAAATGGGTAAAATTTTCTTGTTTCTTTGTGGCAAAACACAAAAATGGACAATTTCTCACGAGAGAAAGTGAGGGAACAGCGTGTTTATCCTTGGATAAAATGTCACTACAAAAATTTGCTGGTTTGTTTTTGAGAACAGAGTTATATACAAACAAAAAAAAAAAAAGAGGCAGATTACCATACAGAATGTACGAGTATGGTAAAATAGCAAACGAAACCCCTTTCGATCGTGTGCATATTTTTTCATTTGTTTTTAACTGTTGACCAGGTATAATCAGTTCACTAATGACCGCTTATCAAGGCTGTATTGATGTATGACGCACCTGTATTGACACATAAATAAATGCTTTAAGTTTTGTTAATTTTTTTAATGGTATTTATGACTGGTTTAAAATAGCCCATTGTTGTATTTCAGATATATTTTTAACGGTTGGCTTAGTCTGGCATTTTTAACGCTGTACACGAATAAAACACTTATATAGTCATTAAAACCAACTGTTAAAATAGCCTACTGTTAAAATAGCCTACTGTTAAAATAGCCCATCTGCAAGTCAATATAGAAAGTATTATCGGCGTCCAGTCGATAAGCTGATACTCAGTAAGCGCAGCATTAATATAGCTGCAGCGAAGGCAGGCGCTGAATTTATTGCAGTGCTACCTCGCATGCTCATTTGGGTTCCAGAAGTTTGTTGGTGTACGTGAGAAACTTAGAATTTTGTATATTAGCGTTCCTGAAAAATTGGAATTCCCTTCCACCCACCCTTTAAGGTTGAAATCTTGTTAAGTTTGAGCGCCGCTAAGCAAGCCTCCCTTTTTATAGTTAAATGTAGGGGAAGAATGTGCAAGAGGACACCAAGGGCAAGAGTTGGGCACGATTTCATTGCTCCAGTGGTACCGATACAGACTAAACGGTGTAGTTTGTTTAGTGCGTTGGATGCACTAACTTGTTCAACCTTGGGTCACCAGACCAGGACCGAGTAAGTAATAATCGGCCTTACTATAGTCACTGATGTGACTATAGTTATTATCAAATGCACAGTAGGTTGTTTTGGGGCTAATCCCCTACGTTTTTCCGCATAACCTAGTACAAGCATAAAATGCCCTAGTGGCTCTGCAGATAACATGCCGGAGATGTGAGCTCCAATTTAGCGTCCTGTCCAGGATAACAGCCAGATATTTCGCCTCATTAAACAATTTGAGTACAGTACCTCCCACGATTAGCTTGTTAAAAACTACACTACGATTTCTCGTGAATGGTACTGAGATGGTTTTCTCAGGATTGAATTTCAGACCCTTTTCCACACACAATCTGTTTGTGATATTGATGGCCCGTTGCATTCGTTCAGTTATGGTAGATTGGTCACCCCACACAACGTGAACCACGAGCTCATCTACACAAGCCTGCGTGCTCAGACCTAATGCGTTAAGCTTTACGAGGAGCTCATCTATGACCAAAGTCCACAACAGAGGTGATAGCACCCCTCGTTGGGTGCATCCTCTGGTGGCTTTAATTGATCTTTTTGGTCCTCCCAGCTCAAATTGCATCGTAAGATGTATTATCGAAAGCTCCTGATATATCCATGAAGGTGCACAGAGCAATCTGTCTAGACTGTAACGCCTTCTCTATGACCGTAGTTAGACGATGAATAGCAGTCTCTGTTGATTTGCCAGCCTGATAGGCAAACTGCAGATCATGCAGAGCGGATGCAACTAATATTGCATCCCTGATATACAAGTCCAGTAATTTTTCCATGGTTTTGAGGAAAAAAGAGCTAAGGCTAATGGGTCGATACGCTTTAGGTAATTGGGCTGAGCCATTATTTACCTTAGGTATAAAAACAACCCGTACTTGCGCCCAATCCTTCGGTATATGTCCAAGCACTAAACTTGCCCTAAACAATCTAATTAGAAGTGGAATTATTATATGGGCACCTTGTTGTAAAAGGCACGGATATATATCGTCGGGCCCTGGCCCTAGCCTTAAGGGGGCTAAAAGTATATATAGTCCAACGGACTCGCTTCCTGTCAAATATTGAACCAGATAGACTTACCTCCCCCTTTGATACAAGAGAGATTGGTACAATCTCCTGTACACGCTGCGTAGTAACGTCTATGAGGCCACAATCTGGAAAGTGAGTGCTCAGCAATAGTGAACTTGTCTCACTAGGAGATGTAGTGTAACTCCCATCAGGCTTTCCTGAGACGAAGAAACTCTGGGACATTTTTAATTTTCATCACAGTTACGTCTCCATGAAGCCCTCTTGGACTTTCTCAACTCTTTGTTATAGTTAGGGCACTTTTATATTCCGACCAGTCGCTCGTCGTTTTTGCCCTATTGAAGAGCCTCCTAGTCTCGGCTCTGAGTCCTTTAAGAGTGGCGTTCCACCATGGGACTAGCTTATCACGCTTTCTCGTGGTCTGTGGACAACTCCTATTAAAGGCCTCTGTCATGTTTGAATGGAGCTCTGCAGCTTCCAATTCAAGCTCTTCAACAGTACTAATAGGTGTTTCAGAGCAATTAACGATCCCTTCCAAAATAAAGCAATAATTATCCCAGTCAACTCTCCTGGAATTTTTTGTAAGGGCGGCATTGTGATCTTTGAGTTGTCAAGCCGCCCATTGAAAACCGTATGTGTCTATAATCAGACATGGATGCCTCTCGTGACATATGCCAGTTTGTGATGATGCCCGACATTTTATCGTTCGCCGGGATCAAGTCAAGTACCTCACTTCGGACGGAATTGATAAAAGTCGGCTCATCACACCGATTGATGATAATTATATTATTTTGAATAATAAACTCAAGAAGGTACTCACCCCTAGTGTTGGTGTCCCCGCTGCCCCATGTAACATTATAAGCATTAGCGTCACAGCAGAGAATCCAGGGCAGTTGCCTGTGCTGGCAGTAATCAAACAGAGCACTAATTTCTCTTAGTGGTACAGCCACAGAGTCCCCTGGAAAGTAGGCAGATGCAATAACTGCTTCCACCTCCCCTTTAGCAGTGGGCACTTTTGCCCAGACGGCTTCAAGATCAGCACTGATGAAATCTGAAGCGGAAGAAATGTTAAATCTTTCTTAAGAATAAGGGCCGCCCTCGGACGGTCACAGTTGGTGCAATATATTAAATTACCAACCGTAGTATGCCCTTAATGGCCCCACGGTAAACCCAAAGCTCCTGAATAAATGCAATGTCTAAGGCATCCGCCTGAAAGATCATGCTAAACACTGCCGACGCTGCCCTCGCATGATGGAGATTGATCTTTAGGCAATTGGCTTGCCTGTCAGTTAACCTCCCTGGTAGCGCGCTCATTGGCGGCTATTTTTTCGAGAATCCCCTTTCTTGACACGATTGCCTCTCAATAGCGCCTTCTTCTCCGGTCAATCTCTTTCGCTTTTTCTGGACCTTGCGGTACCACCAGCCTTTACACCAAGTGAGGGACGCCTCTTTATGGCTTCAGTGGTGGCTTTGTTGCTGTTGGGTGCCTTGCTAACGACCGCTTGACCTGCATCCGCAGTCCTTGGAGCGTTAGTCGCCTCGCGGATAGCAGCTTCTAAGGTGCTTAAGGGGTACTCGACAAGTCAACTTCCATGGGTGTGGGAGCTATGGAAGCAGGAGACTTCTTAGATACCTTAGCCACAGGAGGCAAACTAGGCACATATTACCCTTTGCCCTGGGCCTTAGGAAGACCATGCTGAAGCCATATCCTACCTTGTGATGGCGATTCTTCAACACCTCCGCCGCGACCGGGTCGATCGCCAGCACCAGCTCTTCAGCACGTATAGCCAGTCTTGAACCATTAAGCTAAAAGCCATCTGGTCCCTGGGACAGTACTTCATAATTCTGAAGACGTCAAAATCTTCACCCAGAAGTAAGTAAGTAGTGTTACTATATTACTACTTTTTATGGGTAACCATGTTTTCCCTACATTAAAATGACATAAATGTGGTTAAAATTCCTAATTAACTAAGTAATGCTTTATTTCAGTTTTGCTTTTTGAGTTACTGTTAAACAGCGAGGATTATAAAGTGCAATTTTTGTACCATACACTTTGGGCAGTTTCTAATAATTTCTTTTATTAGCTCGCTGCTTCATAAAATTGCGTATCTTTTCACCACAAAAAAGAAGAAGAAGTATTTAATAAAAACATAAAATACATAAACATAAACCCATGAACACTATTATCAAATACATATTGACATATATATTTAGCAGAGTTCTTTTCAAATGCGCGCTGTAACATATACGAATTTTTGCTTTATGGCTGATTCAGCGGCGTAGTTAAAAAATTTGTCTTCGGAGCAATTTTTCAGCGTCAAATAAAATCAATTAGTAGTGTTTCAATAAAACAAAGTTTATATATATTTAAATATCGCATAATAATTTATCGTGTTTAATATAATAGTAACAGTAGTAAAAATATTAATTGTGACAACAATTATACAGAACCACATTTAAAATTACGGGTTTTTACTCTTAATCCAACTTTCTGGGAGACGATATTCGTATGGTTTCGATAAAAACTTTGGATATTAGCCGGACTTTTTCAAAATATCCATGCAAATTCATAATATCTCTTGCAGTTCGAGACGGCCGCAGCTGCTTTCACTGCATATACCATAAATCTGTAAGGATATTTAATTTTTTCATAATATGCTTAAAGAAATGCTTTAGACAAAATACCGTGGTCTATGTATCTGCGTATGGATCATATCGTTCAACGGAATCTCCATATCATCCACTAATAGCAAATAAGTAACCTTTGTGCTGCAAGCTGCAAAAAAAACTAAGTTTAATTAACATTTTAAATTGTATTCTTAATTTTTGTTTATTTACGCTTGGATATGCTCGAGCTTTTCCTGCATTTTGCTGCATTCAACAACGGGGCGCTGGTGTTTCTACGTGAATGTGCATCTATAAAAGCAATTCAAATTATATTAATATAACTAGTTATTTAGTTTAACAGCATAAACAAATTTGCTAACCCTGAAAATTTTATCAAACTGATTGAAATGTCATTTCCTTTGACGGCAAATGACATTTAGATGTGACGTGGTGAATAACATGTACACTGTACGTGAAGAAATTTAAAAACGAAGACCCAAATCTTCGGAAAACCGAGTTATTTCTCTATCTCGTTATCTTTGGCCTAGGCTACTCAATTGCATTGCGATTAGTGCCCATTCCTTTTCCCATTGCTGCTTGTTCTTATCGGAAGTGTTACATGCTATTTCTAAACGTTTCCTGAGTTTCATCAACAGTGTCCGAAATTGCACGATATAAAAGCCGGAGCTATTGCAGTTTAGCGAACACGCTGTATTTTTGTTGTCGTTGTTGGTTTCTGTTAATTATTTTTGTTGTTGTATTGAGGTGTAGCTATTATGTTGTTGTTTTGGCCGGTTATTCAATAAATATTTTGAATAATCTTACCTGAAGATTTGAAACGAAGGAATGATTTCGGTGGCGTTTGGTATCAGATTCTACCTTATCAATGCATCAATCGATGTATTGGTTAACTTATCGGTGGATCCATCTCCATTTTCAAATAGTTTATAATTTTTTAATAAATTCATAATGCTATTACTATTGATAACAATCACAATTAATAACGATCGCAGTTATTTATTTGCTCAACACTATCTTATTCAAAATAAAACATTGTGAAACATTTTCACAATTGCTTTATTGCACAGCATTATCTTATTTAAGTTTTATTTTTTTTGTGATGCGCGCGAAAAATTGTTACAACAACATCAAAATCGCTCGATTTTTATCTGATATTTTCTTGTTGTTGTAAAAATTCACATTTAAATTGAAATTACAGCACCAAAACAACGTTATCGTTACACTTAATACTGTGTAAGATATCGCAGTTCAAACGAAATTCAAACGCCCATAACTTCCGAACGGAATACACGCCCCGAAATATTTAATATGTTAATTGTAAGGGTCAAGGGGACGCGGACGCTAAACTGCAATTCCGCCTAAAAGCCAATTATATTGCGATGCAACTATTGCCTAGTGTTCAAAGAGTGTTTTTACTTAACAATATATAGCAGTTACTTTTTCATTACTTTCATTTTATACAGAATACACGATTAAAGTGTTTCATCACGTGGTATGAAATCCAACTATATTAGGATGAAGCTAGTGTTCAAAGAGTATTTTTACTTAACAATAAACAGCACTTACTTTATCATTTCGGGAACTAACCATATCGTCTGGTTTGACAGCTGATTCCACGAGAAATGGAGTTAGCGCATACCTCAGAAAAGCAGTGAAATCTGCAAAGCATGGAAATTACCAACAAAAAGTTTTGTTCGAAAAATAAGAAAAGCACAAAGCAAAACACGAAAGAAACGCAACGAGTAAAGTTACGAATTACTATGTTACTATCTTTTGAGGAAAAACAGGTTTTTCCTACAGTATGTTTGAAACTTTTAATTAACCATGTAATGATTCATTTTGAACCAACTAAACCATAATTTGTACTATGTTTGAATGAAATGAATGAATAAATAAATGAAATGAATGAATGAAATTTAAGTTATAATTAAATAAAGAATATTATTTGAGTGCAATTTTCATTCCGTAAACTTTTGGCATTTTCTTGCTGTAATAAAATCTTTTAAGGAACGTTCAAAGAACCGGAGCTTCATTTATATTTTCACCTCAACGAAGAAGCAGCATTTGATAATATTAATTTGATAATATAATTATAACATTATATATGATATCGCTACAAAAAAAAAAACAAAAAAAAATGTTCTGAATTCTTCAATTTAACTCGCAATGAAATTATTGAATGAAAAACACCTTTCTTAACGATAATCTTATAGTCTATTCCCGTAGTAAAATTTTGTTTTACAATGCTGGTTTTTTACAAACTGTCAATATTGCTTTTCTTGCTGTAAAATAAAAGCTCTTTTCTTTACAATTTTGTAAAGTGCCAAATAGGTCTTCACAACGAAATTTTATTCCATAAAATGAATGAAAATTATCAAACAAACGCTTTTTATAAATAAAAGCATAATATTATAGTTGCATATAAACAAATTATTAATAAAAATGGAAGAAATAGCAACTATTCTTTCTATCGCTGTGGTTGAAAACAGCTATTCGTGACTGGCAACACACAGATTTCTTATTTTCGGCTTGTTCCATTTTGTACTGTTCCATTATGTTCCATAATCACGCTGTCATTTTACTGCGAGAATAGCACTGCAAAAAGTTTTTACAAGACGCTTTACTATGTCGTGTAAAGCTTACTACTAGAATCACCCTATTAATCTTCATTTTAATGTCTATTTAATGTTAAATTTAATTGTACAATTTAGTGGACTGTAATAAGAATACGAGGTTTACGACTGTTCAACGTGTACTGCTAAACTCATGATAACTCTCATTTACCGTGCGTCGATGACAGATCAATTAACGGGACTTTCATGTATGTACTGTTGCATAAGTAAATAAAGAAGTCCGCTCTAGTGGCTTGAACCAGATTCTCCCCGACGCTGGAGGACTGTGGGCCTACTGAATTAGGCAGCAAGGCAAGTTTTGTTATTGGACGCAGGTATTCTCGCTTTGCTGTTCTGAAAGTGACTGCTCGTACCTCGCCATCATTACTGAAATGGAGTTTCGTTATCTTAGTTAACGGCCATTGCAATTGCGGCAGATTCTGTTCGCGAAAAATCACTATATCATGCAATCGATTGTAAGAACACTCGGCTGTGAAATACGCCAGTTTTGTCGTTGCTGTAAGCTAGTGAGATATTCGGCATGCCAACGGTTCCAAAAACCTTGAGCCATGTGTTTCACCTTGTCCCACTGCTTTAATGGATTTAGATTAGTAGCTGCTTCGAACGTCCTCTCCGGTCGAGCGGTTAATGGCTGGCCTATTAGAAAATGTGCAGGCGTAAGAGCATTGATTTCATCGTCGTTGCTTGGAGACACCGCCTGCCTGACTTCAAGGGTTTATGTTGCTTAATGAGAGCTATTTTGTCAGCAAACCGTTTCTGCTGAATGATCTGAAGAATCGTAATTGTTGCTGCTTGCAATTCAATCGATGATAGATTAGTGTCGTATTTTTTTTTGCACAGTCTACCGATAAAACGCAGACAACAGGCTGTAGCACGCACCAACCGACTTCACTTCGATGTTCTCGGCTGCAGAGTTCCTATCATTACATGACTCTCTGCGGACACAAGGAAATTATTAACATGCAATGTAGACTGATTCTTACGCTCTTCCAATTGTTCATGCGTTGGTACCGCCAAGTCTGTTGATGTGGGCCACAATTTTTTGTTGCTGTTCGGCCACGTTGGACCGTTCCACCATGCTTTCAAGCTCTTTCATTCGCATGGCCATAGGCCTCTAGATGCAAGATCGGCCGCATTATGCGCTAAACGAACGTGATTCCATTGATGTCTATCATAGCTCCATCATATCTCGGATGTACGGTTAGTGATGTACACCGACCACCGACTCGGAACACTCGATAACCAGAGTAGAACCACTGAAGAGTCTGTCCAGATGCGAACGTTTGATTTGTCGAACTCCAAAGCATTAGCAACACTATTCATTAGTCTGCACAGTAGCAGAGCTCCATCCACCTGCTTCAGTGGAGCTACTCGGCTTTAAGCGGCAAGCAAATGAACGCGGATTATCCCCTCGTATTCTCAACGACAATAAACAACTGCAGCGTATGCGTTTTGTGACGCATCACAGAAGCCATGTAGCTCATTTTGCCCATTTGCAAATATTGCCCTTCGTGGAATTTGTAGATCATTAATTATTGTCAGCTTAACTTAAAGGCTCGAGCAACTTTTCGCGATTTTATTGAGTACTTCATCCTTCCAACCCAGTTTTAACAATCACAGCTTTTGAAAGAAGATTTTTATTAGTATTGTACAAGGAGTTAAAAAACCCAGAAGATCAAAGAGCAGCGTCAGACAGAATTGACTGTTTGGTGATTCGGGTTACATTAGAAAATGAAACGCCGAATTCGAAGACATCAGCAGGAGGTTTCCATTTTAGTCCAAGTAACTTAAGAGATTTAAATTCTAGAGGCAGTGTTGGCGCTTTTTGCATGTCCGGTTTAAGTGAATTGAACAACTCGGCGCAGTTGCTGGTCCATTTTCGCAAATACATTCCAGCCTCTTTTACAAGTTACACTAATTCCCGCTGTAATTCGAACAATTGATCAACGCTCCCAGCACCGGTCATGACATCGTCCATATAGAATTCCTTGTTCAGCAGCTGTGCTGCTAGGGGATATTTGTTTAACGATTCACAGCCAAGTTCATCCAGTACACGCACAGCAAGAAACGGTGCACACGATGTGCCGTACGTCACTGTTTTCAATCTGTAGTGCTCTACTAGATGTCTGGAATCCGTTCGCCACTAAATGGATGGAGATCTCTGCCGACATTACGAAACGATGACCTTGGAATCGTAGAAGAATTGGAAATAATTCACGCAATAATGATGGCCTCACTAACAACGCCTCATTTAATGATGGGCAATGAACACTGTGTGCTGATCCGTCAACAACTACTCGAAGCCGCGTAGTTGTGCTATCAGTTTTGAACACAGGATGATGAGATAAAAAAAAAACACTCTGTACTCAATTTGTCAATTTCGTCATTAGGGGTTTTCTCCATGTGGTTCAACTCGATGTATTCTGCCATAAATTTTACGTAAAGTCATTTTAATTCTGCGTTATTGTTTAGGCTGCGTTCGTTTGCCATTTGGCGTTTCACAATGACTTCAAATGAATTACCAAAATCATTACACTGTTTTCAATGGTAGCTTTACACTAAATTCACAAATGAATTTTCTGCCTTTAATTCATCGTCGGTCAGCTGTGTTTGAAACGAAACTTCCTCTGCTTCCCAGAATTTTGCTAGCGAGTGATCGACATCTACATTAGTGAAGAATATTGATGGACCTTTTGGTGGTTGCAGTGATAAATCTCCACCAACAACCCATCCAAATGATGTGGAAATTGCAGACAATTTGTTGTTGCCCTCAAGTTTTTCTCCTTGAAAAATGTTGAAAATTTTTTCCATTCCCAAAAGGATGTCAACTTGCGCTGGCATGTAGAATAACGGATCAGCCAGTTGCAAAGAAAGGAAATTACGGCAATGTTCCTTAGGTATTTCTCGCGCTGGCATTGATGCGACAATCGTCGGCATAATAAGCGCATCAACGTCAATAGGTTCACTGTTCATTCTTGACTCGATGTGAAGAGAAACCCAACCACATGAAATTCTAGTATCCGTCCCGCTCACTGGAATTATTCCAGTCCATTTATTGGTATTCTTGCATGCTTGCGACGTAGGCCTAACCGCTGCACACAACTCTTCGAAATGAGCGTTTTCTCAGACCCAGTGTCTATCAATAGGCGGCACCGCTGGTGCTCACCATAATTGCCACGCACATTACATACGGTCATTGGCAAAAGAGTATTAATTTCTGGCATCGCATTAAAATTTACTCGTTCCCTTCGTGAAGTAAGATATGATGGCGCCTATTACACTTACGACATGAATGGTTTGAGCGACATTCACTTGATATGTGACCCATCCTCAGGCCATTGTAGCATATGCGTTTGGTCACTACAATTCTTCTCTCTTTTGTGTTAAATGCTATGGTGGTGCCAATGGTGGTTTGATGGGATTTTACTGCTAGCGAGCTTTTCCCTGTCCGTGGTGGTGTCTGATTAGCAACCGATTGCAATGCCTCACAAGTAATGTTTAAAAAATCCAAAAGCTCTTCTAATTTCTGAAAGTCGTTGCTTGACTTTTCAAATTTTGTCCATTCTTGCGCAGTAGTGCTATCAAACTTTTACACCAGACAAAAATCAACCAGACGTCCCGCTTTTCTGCCTGCTCCCCTAAAGATCGTAGACCACGTATTGTCTTATCAGCAACGTCATATAATCTCCTCAGACTAACAGCCGATTGATCCCTTACGACAGAGAGGTTGAAGAATATTGAAACATGCATGCCTGCGATTAATCCGAATTTGTTGTAGCGATTGCATAGTTTACTCCAAGCTTCAGCGTAGTTCTCGTTACTTTACGGTATATGGCCAATTATCTCATACGGTTGATCGGTCAAATAGCTTTTCAAGAAATGAAACTTCTTGGCACGCTGAATAACTTTCCTTGTTCTGAATTGAACTAACAAAGGAATCATGGAACGACTTCCAATCTATTAAATTTCTATCAAAAGATTTTATTTTTAGTTTTGGTAGTAAACTGCTATGTGACCCAGAAGCTTGCCCTGCCAGACTATTCAGAATTTGAGTTTGCGCTGATAGAAAGCTGCTTATCGATGTCTGACCCTGTAACGATTCACCGCCAACTCCTGATGGTGCGGCTGTCACGATGCTATGTTCTGCAATGTACTGGCGAAACTTTCCCTTTGCTTTTAGCACTCTTTCCTCACATACTTCAAAGTCATCATCAATTTCTTTTTTCTCATCATCGTTTTCGCATTTATCCAACATAGTAGTCACCACCTCCACGTACTGTGCCATATATCCTCCAAATGTTTCAAACGGCATTCCCATTCGGACACTGTAACTTCGGACTCCGCGCGCAATATCAATGTCCACCTACGCGTAACGGCATCTTTCAACAAATACCGCTTTGCTTCTAAATGATGCATTGTCTAAGTACAGTCGGAGAAAATTTACGAAAAACCCTCGTGACCCTATCCGGTTCGAATTTGACCAAAAAAATGTTCTGAATTGCTCAATTTAACTCAAAATGAAATTATTTAATGATAAACACCTTTCTTAACGATAATGTTAATCTTTATTTTAACGTCTATTTAATGTTAAATTTAATTATACAACTTAGTGGACTGTAATAAGAATACGAGGTTTTCTGTGGCTCGATAGGCTGACTGTTCAACGTGTACTCCTGAACTCTCATTTAGCGTGCGTCGATGTCAGATCAATTAACGAGACTTGCATGTATATACTCTTGCATAAGTAAATAAAGAAGTCTGCTCTAGTGGCTTGAACCGGTTCCTAAACATATAGGTATATATATATACTATAATATATATATTATATTCTTTATTAATATGTATCCCACCTTCATGCCGCTTAACTGTCATTTAGTTTTACTAAGGACAGGTCTTTGTTCCTTTGAACCGTAGAAATATATAGTCTACTAGAATATATACTCTTTGCCCGCAGTGAGCTTTTCCATAGAATTGTTTTTGTTTAGCTACCGTGGCAACAAGATGACAGCAGAATAAAATATCAACTACATCAAAACAATTCATATGTTATAAAATTGTTATGAAAAGAATATGCCGCCGATTGTGATCATGGTTTTTTGGAGTGGAATCCACAATGCCTAGTCATCGCAGCTATTCTTATTTCCTGAAAAAATAAAATATTTAATTTCTTTTATTAAGGCTTTCAGCTTTTGCAGTATTTTCCACCAACTTCACTAAGTATTTTCAGAAACTTGGTTACATGCGCGAACGTCAGCCAAATAATATTGTTGTTTTACATAAACATGTTTTTCACTCACTCACTGACTGTTCGGAAACATTTTTTTGGTTCTTCCGATAAGACTGAAGCAGCCCTTTTCACTCGCTTTTATATTATTTTATATTATATTATATTATATTATATTATATTGTATTATATTATATTATATTATATTATATTATATTATATTATGTTATGTTATATTATATTATATTATATTATATTATATTATATTATATTATATTATATTATATTATATTATATTATATTATATTATATTATATTATATTGTATTATATTATATTATATTATATTATATTATATTATATTATATTATATTATATTATATTATATTATATTATATTATATTATATTATATTATATTATATTATATTATATTATATTATATTATATTATATTATATTACAGTCGAACTTCTCTATAGTGAATTTTTTTCAAGTACACTGCTTTTTCGTTCAATTTCTGGTCTTTTTTGATCTCCGTATAATGAATTTCTATACAGTGAATATTTCTATACAATGAACAAGTTTTACAGTTGCAATCTCAAATTTCATACGTTTTTGTCTCCTTATAATGAATTTTTTCAAATAATTTTCCGTTGGCTATACTAGTAACACTGTATTCCGATGGAAAAGTAAACTTTATATGGACATCCCCGAAATTTGAAAATGACAACAGAAAAAGATAAAAAATGACCATCACTAACAATTTTGACACCTGCATTGAGTTACTTGCATTAAGTGAACAAACAGTAGCCGTGTTTTTTTAATGAACTATATGGTTTTTGATATCCGGTTCATTAAAAAAACGATGAGGGATATTTGAACTTATACTATGTTCGCACTAGACCGAAATTAGGCAATTTCGTTGCGTAGCTCAATTTCGGCTGAAATTGTGAATTTTTATACAATTTCGCCATACAAAAATATGTCAAATGAAATTGGGTTGACAAAGCAATTTCAACGAAATTGCGAACGAAATTGACTCAAAATGGAAAACAACCATGGTTTTGTAATAGATTTGTATAATAAATTGTTATTGATCTGGCTGCACTGAGTACGTTTGACAAATAAATACAACTGTCGCAGTGATTGAATTGTTTTTTGAAAAAATGAAGAGAACCTAATGCTAATGAAACTCGCACAGTAAACAAATGAAACGTCAAATGAAATTGTGAATGCGAGTCCGAACACTTTCAATTTCGGACGAAATTGTCTCAATTTCGAAGGCAATTTCGAGCTAGTGCGAACATAGTATTATGCCAAATCATTAAGCGAAGTTATGAATGAAAACGACTGTGTATCGCTAAATTTCTGTTTCCAAATAAACAAATATAGAAATTTATATAAATAAATTGTATAAGTTATATAAATAATTATTGCGAGGTTACGCAAGTGTCAATTCAATGAGTGTGATTGGCCGCATAGTCCAAAAAAGTGGGAAATTACAAATTTCCCTATAACCTCGATAGAAACCTGGGTAAGTGTCACTTGTATGGAGAAGAACTACATAGTTCATTAAAAAAACACGGCTAGTGTGAAAAGGTCGCAGCGAAATAGTCTCTCTATTGAAAAAAAATTGTTGATTATTAATAAACTTGAAGAAGGTGGAGCAAAAAAAAAAAAACGATATTGCTAAACAATTTGGAATTTTGCCTACCACTTTTGTGGAGATGAAAAATGATGTACCTAATAAAGTTTTCGAGTCTCTTAATTTATTAGAAGCTTTCGTTGAAGAACAAAAATGAAAAAGTGTAATCCAAACTGAAATTACTGATTACTTAAAATAAAAATTTAAAAAAGTATTATGTTTTCTATATAATGAAATTTCTATATAATGAAGTAATTTTGTGGTCCCTTCGACTTCACTATAGGGAAGTTCGACTGTATATTATATTATATTATATTATATTATATTATATATATTATATATTATATTATATAATATATTATATATATTATATTATATAATATATTATATATATTATATATTATATTATATTATATTATATTATATTATATTATATTATACTATATTATATTATATTATATTATATTATATTATATTATATTATATTATATTATATTATATTATATTATATTATATTATATGTATTATATTATATTATGTTATATTATATTATACTATATCGATAACAACAACATCATCTTCGTCGAATGAGGTGATGAGCACAAACAATAATAGCGGTCAAAGTATGTACATTGGCGATCAGCTGACGCAAACGAATCGTCATTTACTTTGGATGGCAAAAAATACAGCCAAAGAAAAAAATTGGAAATTTGTTTGGGTACGGTACGGAAAAAATTACGCTAAAAAACAGGAAAACGCCACTGCTGTTAGAATATTGGCAGAATCGATAAAAAAACTTGTAACGATGCTTTTCTTCTCTCGCCTGGATATCACTCAGTCCAGTCCAAGGTCTCGTCCAGTTATTTTTTGATTTGAACGCGATACACCGATTTCGATACTAACAACTTTATTTAATTAAATCTTGACAGTAATTACAATAGTTTGAAATATGCTTATAGATACGTTTTAGCTAAGATAAGTTTTATATAACAAGTTTACAATCGTTTGGCTGAAACAGAGTTTATGATTAAGAGCCTGAAACAGAGTTTATGATCGTTAGGCTGAAACAGAGTTTATGATTAAGAGCCTAAAACAGAGTTTATGATCGTTAGGCTGAAACAGAGGTTGTGATTAAGAGCATGTCGATTATTTGGTTATCTTACAAATCTGTGCTGAAAAGAGACTTTGATTAGTGTGTCCACTGTCGCGGAGTATAAACCCAACAGGCCGACAGGACGTTAAATATAGATAGCCGCGGAGTATAAACACAACAGACCGGCTATCCACTGTCGCGGTGTATAAACCCAACAGACCGACAGGGCGTTAAATATAGATAGCCGCGGAGTATAAACCCAACAGACCGGCTGTCCACTGTCGCGGAGTATAAACCCTACAGGCCGACAGGGCGTTAAATATAGATAGCCGCGGAGTATAAACCCAACAGACCGGCTGTCCACTGTCGCGGAGTATAAATCCAACAGACCGACAGGGCTTTGTAACTATGTAGTTACGCTTGGAAGAAACGACGTTTCTTATGTTTCTTACCCGATTCAAGCCTCCACGATGCTGTAGCTGATGTTGTAGATTTATGACGCGGCGGCGTAGATGCGGCGGCAAAGATGCGGCGGCGTAGATGCGGCGGCGTAGATGTGTCGTCGACTGCGGCGTCGACCGAGACGTCGACTGCGACGTTGGCTGCGGCGTCGACTGTGACGTTGACTGCGACGTCGGCTGAGGTCCTTGCGATATTGACTACGAGTCCTTGCGATGCCGACTTGAGGTCCTTGCGATGCCTACTGTGAGTCTTTACGATGCCGACTTGAGGTCCTTGCGATGCTGACTGCGAGTCCTTGCGATGCCGACTTGAGGTCCTTGCGATGCTGACTGCGAGTCGTTGCGATGCCGACTTCAGGTCCTTGCGATCTACGGGTGTGGTTTCGAAATTACTGTTCACGGGTGTGGTTTCTGAACGACTGTCCCGATGCACTGAGTGCGCGCTCTTTTATACTTTGCTCCTCATTCTGTGAGGAGCTTTAAAGCTTTCTCCGAACTTCGGACTTGTTCGCTGGAAATGATGCGACATGTTCGTCGCTTCCAGTGTTTACGAGCTATTCAGCAAACTCGTTTGACTAGTTTTCTCTATTTACTTTGCGAAAACGAGTTTGCTGTGCTTTGTCCTTGACTTTGATGCTGAGTGTACTTCTTGTATGAACGTTAAATTTTATCAGCAAAATTTATCGTTACATTTCCCCTTGTTTCGGGGGGCCTGGCGGAAGACTGCTGTGATGAATGCTGCTGTGTTTCGTTGCCTTCCCCAGGTGTCTTGTTGTCTGCGCTGGTATGGATTCGTCGTTGATTAAAATGCCTTATTTGTTTCCAATTTTCTTAGTTTTGTACATTAATTTAAATGTAATCTTAAATTTTTTTTCCTTATTCCTTATTTTTACATGTTCGTTTTTTCTATTGGTAAAATCTTTGCTTTCTGATTACAATTTTAAATTGATTTTAGTTCAGTTAAATTAATCATCGTTCTCTGAATCTAACTCTGCGTCTATTCTTAGCTTTACTTAGTTTACTTCATCTTGGTCTGTTTTCCTATACTATAACCTTTTTACTCTAATGTTGTTTTCTTTCCTGACTTAATAACTTTGATTTTATGTTTATGTTTATTTTTATTATGTATATTTCTACTCGAATTTTGTTATATTCTTGCTTCTCTTTTTTGTTTCTTATAGTTAAATTTACTGTGTTTCAAATGTTCTTTAAAATTAATGAAAATGGTACGTCTGTATCGTTTTTCTGGCGACATCAGGTTCTCGCTGTTTACAGTGCCGCTCCGTGATGAGGTGATTTTCTATCTCGTTGAGTTTCGTAATACATTAACACACTGTTTCTTTTCTGCACTGCACATTTTCAGGGTTGTGTACTGTGAGGGGGAAGTTTCCGTTATCCTTTGGTCGAGTTGTGATGTTGATTTACTCGTGTTGTTTCATAATTTTTTCTCTTCTAAAGCATTGTGCATTACCCCTGTAGGAAATCGGCGTCTTTTGCAGGCGGCGGCGATTCCTCTGAATATATTACGGCGCGCTGAAATCTGTTGCTTGGTTCTGCTGATTGGTTTGCTCTCGTTCGTCGGTAATCGCTGAGGTATCTAAGTTGTCTGCATTTTCTCGGAATTGATTTGCAATTGTACTGCGCCATTATAACTAATAAAATCGTAGCTTGATTAACGGCGTTGATATAATATCTGAAAGAAACGAGTAAACTAGAAATTTTGGATGACAACATGAAATTAAATGTTTATTATGCCATCCATGACAATCGTTGTTGTTGCTCCCGCAGTCATGTATTTTCTTTGAGTAGTTTGCAATTACTGCTGTGGCGTCGGTTTGCGCCGTCCACTTGTATCGACGGTGACATACGGTTTTTAACTCGCTAACGTGAACCGTGTGCATTTTGGCATGTTTTAAATCTTTTATCCTTACAATGACCGGTGATATAAATGATATTACTCTGAAGGGTCCTTTGTACTTGGGTGCGAGTTTTGCAGCGAAGTAATCTATTCCTTTCGATAAATTGTGTTGTTTGGCTAACACCAATTCTCCAATCTTGGGTGACCACTGTCGACGCCTCAGATTGTAGTATCTGGCTTGGTCAGCTGTTGCTTGTGCCTGCCTGCCTCGTACAATTTCGAAGACTTCTCTTAGTGGGTTTGCTCTCGTGTTGGCGCTCTGTTCCGGTTGTCCAGTTCCTTGTGTCTCCTCATCAAATAGCGCTGCTGGCAGTCGCGGTTCCCGTCCTTGAACCAGGAATGCAGGGTTGAAGCCCGTCGTCTCTGACCTGCAAGAGTTTATAGCGAGCATTACCTCTGGTAGGCTTTCGTCCCCTTTGCGCTGTTCTCCGGCTGTTAGCTGTGCGATCATAGGCTTCACTGTCTTGTTGACGCGTTCCGTGGGATTTTCTTGTGGTGTATAAGGCGCGGTGAACTGGTGTTTGACTCCAATGTCTACAAGAAAATCTTTGAAGTGTTTACTTTTAAACTGCTTTCCGTTGTCGGTGACGAGTACTTTAGGCACGCCAAATCTCGATAAAATCCGCTCTCTAAATCCTTTTAGTAAGTTATCGCCAGTGGCTTTCCGAAGTGGTATTATTTCAGTCCATTTCGTGAACTTGTCAAAGAAGATTAATAATGACGTATTTCCATGTACGGAGCGTGGCAGTGGACCGATGAAATCGGCATACACGTTTACCCAGGGCTCCTCTGCTAGCTGCGTCAACATCTTACCTGCATGAGTCGCAACGGCGGACGTAGAGGCTAATATCGAGCATCATACCTGGCTAATAGTAGCGATTCATAATTCGTGCTGTTGTTTTTCGGATTCCTAGGTGAGCTGCAGTCGGGGTGTCGTGATTCTCGGGAAGAACGCGTGCGCGCAGGTATGCAGGAACGCAGAGTTTCCACGGTGCGTTGTCATCGTTGCCAAGCTGACTTTGGATGTGTCTGTATAGCTGGCCTGCCTCTATTCTGTAGTCGGGAAATTTTTCCGGCTTCTCTCTGATCTCTTGTAGTCGTCTTTCGGTCCATGAGCATGTTGGTTGAGTCATGCTGTCTCCTACGGCGTTGGCGATGGCGTTCGATGGTTGACGGGAAAGGGCATCAGCGACAACATTTAGTTTCCCTTTTCGATACTTGATGTCAAAGTTAAACTGCTGTAATTCCAACGCCCAGCGAGCAATGCGTCCTGACGGGGTCTCGATGCTGTTGAGCCATTTGAGCGATAGGTGGTCCGTGACCACTGTGAACTTGTAGCCTTCGAGGTAGCACCTCATCTTCCGAATTCCCCATATGATGGCCAAGCATTCCTTCTCGGTTGCTGAATAATTTCTTTCCGTCTGGTTCAACCTGCGACTCGCATATGCTAGCACCTTCTCTGCACCATCGATCTCTTGCGTGAGCACGGCTTCTAGTCCAACGTCGCTGGCGTCAGTTTGGAGCGTGAATGGCTTTGTAAATTCTGGACACGTGAGAATGGCTTTGTAAAATCTGGACACGTGGGCCGCTTATCAGCGATTTCTTGAGATTTTCAAACGCCTCTTGTTGCTCGGACTGCCACTTCCAGTGTTTCCCTTTCTTCAGCAGATTGGTGATCGGATGAACTATTGTTGCAAACTCGGGTACAAAGCGTCTGTACCATGATGCAATTCCCAAGCATCGTCGTAGTTCACGTAGATTCTTCGGTCTTTCGAGCGCTTCTATCGCCGCGATATTCTCCGGGTCGGTTTGGATGCCATGTTCACTTACCACATGTCCCAAGTATTTTGTTTCCTTCTGGAAAAACTCGCATTTGTCTACGTTGAGCTTCAGGTTCGCGTTCCGTAAGCGTCTAAAAACCTCTTTGAGATGTAGCATGTGTTCCTCCTTCGTTGCGCTTGTTACGATTATGTCGTCTAAGTAGGCGAAAGCGTTGGGCTCCAATTCTGGACCGATCACCTTATCGAGAGCTCGTTGACACGTCGCAGGTGCAGAGTGTAGTCCAAACGGCATGACCTTCCACTGAAAGAGACCTCGGCCGGGAACGGTGAAGGCTGTGTAGGGTTTACTGCTTTCCTCCATAGGAATCTGCCAATAACCATTTTTTAAGTCAAGCGTACTGATGAATCTTGCGTTCCTGAGTCGGTCAAGTATGTGTTGAATGCGTGGCAACGGGTAAGCGTCCGGTCTCGATCGAGAGTTCAATTCGCGGTAATCTATACATAGACGCCAAGTGCCGGTCTTCTTCTTTACTAAGACGATCGGAGCGCTGAAGCCGCTTGTCGATGGTTCAATGCATCCCTTTTGGATTAATTCGTCCACCTCTTTATGAATAATTTCCTGCAGCGCTGGATTCCGAGGCACATAGCGCTGTTTGATTGGTTTGTCGTCTATCATCGTGATTCTATGGGATGTAATGTTCGTTGGACCTTCTAGTCTCTCAAATATCTGTAATTCCTTCCGCAAGGTGTTTTCTGTGTCTTCGGATGTGTGCTGATTCTCCTTGTCGTCACCTTCGCTGTCGGCGCATGTATTGATTACCATTGTCTCTGATGGTTGGTAAGCAAGTCAAGCTGGCTGGGGAGAGGATGTCTGCCCTGGTCCCGCCGAGTCTCGGATCTGGCGGGGGCGCTCTTCGTTTCCCTGATGGTTCTTCTGTATTCCACTAGGACGGCGATAGCAGCAATCGATGCTCCGAAATCCTAGTTTTCCGCACGTCCAACAAAACAACCGTTGCGGATTTCGACAGTTTCTCTGGTGGTGTCCATCTTGGCCGCAGCGTCGGGACGCGGTGCTGGTGTTGATGGGTCGTGCTTCAGGTTGCGTGATTTCCATGTGCCTCTCGTTGTGTACAATGTTCGTTGGAGGCCTGTTTTCGTAACGTGCTCTTGGTGCAGGTTGTCGAGGTTCATCATATGGGCGACTGCTCTGGCGCATCGTCTCGTCTGCCTTCCCCTGGATACATTCTAAGTCCTCCGCTAAACTGACTAATTCGTCGAGGCTCGAAAAGTCCCTCCTCTTTATATAAAGTTAAAATTCTTGTCGCGAATTTCGAAACACTCTTTCTAGTTTTTGCGCCTCTGTGAAGTTTGCTGTTCGCATAAGATCGCAGATGTCCAATACAAAGTCTTTAAAAGATTCTCGCTGCCGCTGCGTGCGCATTCGAATTCAGTCCTCTATTTGTTCGAAGTACCTGCTCGATAAAAAGAATTTAAGAAACGCTGTTTTGAAGTTGTTCCAGCTTCCCCAGTCGCGTTGATTATTTCTTAGCCATGTGAGTGCACGATCGCGAAATAGTTCCGGCATCATATGAGGTAAATTGTCTATGGGTAACCGGTAAACTCCGGTCAATTCTTCGACCCTTTCAATAAAAAGTAACGGGTCCTTGCCACCGTCGTATCGGACGTTCCATTTTCGAACTTTGTGTATAATGCTTGCTTGGTCCATCGTCATTTCCCGTGGTCTCGTGTATATCAGATGCCGTCTGGGTTCGGTGAGTATGTGTTCGCTAGCTGTGGGTATCGATAGGACAAATTCCTTTTCACCAAGCTTAGGAGAAGCCGATCTAGTCTGTGTCTCGTTCCGATCATCGCCTGATCGTGGCTGGCATGCCGATGATGGCCCTCGAGCCGAGGTGTGCGCTGCCTCTAACTCCAGCAAGCGCGCGTGTACCACAGGATCCTTTTTAGCTGCTATTACGAAAGCGACGAACTGCTTTCTTAGTTCATCGGCGTTTCCTGTTTCGTCCAACTCGAACTCCTTGGCGTACTCGATCAGTTCGCCTTTTCGCAGTGTGTATATCCATGAACGCTTCGACATTTTATTATATTCTTGTTGAATTCGTTGTTCGCAAGCTATTAAATATTCGGTGTATTAAGTCCCTGCTCGGGCGCCACTGTAACGATGCTTTTCCTCTCTCGCCTGGATATCCCTCAGTCCAGTCCAAGGTCTCGTCCAGTTATTTATTGAATTGAACGCAATACACCGATTTCGATACTAACAACTTTATTTAATTAAATCTTGACAGTAATTACAATAGTTTGAAATATGCTTATAGATACGTTTTAGCTAAGATCGTTAGGCTGAAAAAGAGTTTATGATTAAGAGCCTGAAACAGAGTTTATGATCGTTAGGCTGAAACAGAGGTTGTGATTAAGAGCATGTCGATTATTTGGTTATCTTACAAATCTGTGCTGAAAAGAGACTTTGATTAGTGTGTCCACTGTCGCGGAGTATAAACCCAACAGGCCGACAGGGCGTTAAATATAGATAGCCGCGAAGTATAAACCCAACAGACCGGCTGTCGACTGTCGCGGAGTATAAACCCAACAGACCGACAGGGCGTTAAATATAGATAGCCGCGGAGTATAAACCCAACAGACCGGCTGTACACTGTGGCGAAGTATAAACCCAACAGACCGACAGGGCGCTAAATATAGATAGCCGCGGAGTATAAACCCAACAGACCGGCTGTCCACTGTCGCGGAGTATAAACCCAACAGACCGACAGGGCTTTGTAACTATGTAGTTACGCTTGAAAAAACGACGTTTCTTATGTTTCTTACCCGATTCAAGCCTCCACGATGCTGTAGCTGATGTTGTAGATTTATGACGCGGCGGCGTAGATGCGGCGGCGTAGATGTGTCGTCGACTGAGACGTTTACTGCGGCGTCGACTAAGACGTCGACTGCGACGTTGGCTGCGGCGTCGACTGATACATTGACTGCGACGTCGACTGATACATTGACTGCGACGTCGACTGTGGCGTCGACTGAGACGTTGACTGCGACGTCGGCTGAGGTCCTTGCGATATTGACTACGAGTCCTTGCGATGCCGACTTGAGGTCCTTGCGATGCTGACTGTGAGTCCTTACGATGCCGACTTGAGGTCCTTGCGATGCTGACTGCGAGTCCTTGCGATGCCGATTTGAGGTCCTTGCGATGCTGACTGCGAGTCCTTGCGATGCCGACTTGAGGTCCTTGCGATCTACGGGTGTGGTTTCGAAATTACTGTTCACGGGTGTGGTTTCTGAACGACTGTCCACGGGTGTGGTTTCTGAACGACTGTCCCGATGCACTGAGTGCGCGCTCTTTTATACTTTGCTCCTCATTCTGTGAGGAGCTTTAAAGCTTTCTCCGAACTTCGGACTTGTTCGCTGGAAATGATGCGACATGTTCGTCGCTTCCAGTGTTTACGAGCTATTCAGCAAACTCGTTTCACTAGTTTTCTCTATTTACTTTGCGAAAACGAGTTTGCATTTCATTTTCGAACAAAAATAGAAATGGCATCGCGTGCTGGTTTCTATATTACACGAACAAGATAAGACAAATAGTTGCTTTTTGCTTCATACATTGTTGCCACACACTCATGTTCATATTTTATATACAATAATATATGTGTCCACTAGGATTCTCATGTAGTTGAAATCGAAGTGACTGCATTTTTTTGTGTTTTTGAAAGTGCTTCCAAACTATATCACCAAACTACAAAAAGGTTTTCCGTGGACGGTAACACTATTCGGTCTGCAAACTACGACAGTTTGCAAAGCATAACATCAGGTAAAAAAAGCAAGACGCTGATTGACGCTGGCAGACGCTTGGATTACAAAGTCTGTCTCAGTTTCGGCTACGCTGGCGTCTCGGGCGCTCAGAGCGAGTGAGTATCGGGAATGTGGCTGTTAAGTTCACAATCGACGTACGAGAGCCGACTCTTTCACGAATCCCTTCGTGCTGGAGACGATCAATAAGTACGAAGCACGTTGTTGTCGTGCGCCGATCTCAACTCTTTCCCTTCTGTTTTTTTGTTTGAAATCGATTTTAATACTGATTTTTTATTTATTGATCTTATTTCTACATTACATTAATGTTACATTGTACATTAAACTAAATTAGCATTTATGTTTCTATTATTATGCCGTCGAAAATGTCTTTGTTCAGTTTTATTGAGAGCAAATTGTGCAAGTTTTCTTCGCATAAGTTATACCTGGTTTTTGTTAAAAGGGTGGAGAGAGCACTAAATGATCGTTTCACTGCCATATGTGTAGCAGAAATTTGAAATAAAATTATTTTGACCTAATATTTTTTGACTTAATATGAACGCATATTTTTTCTAGCGGTTTGTAGGTATGATGAAGAGGTACACTGTGGCGAAGTATAAACCCAACAGACCGACAGGGCGCTAAATATAGATAGCCGCGGAGTATAAACCCAACAGACCGGCTGTCCACTGTCGCGGAGTATAAACCCAACAGACCGACAGGGCTTTGTAACTATGTAGTTACGCTTGAAAAAACGACGTTTCTTATGTTTCTTACCCGATTCAAGCCTCCACGATGCTGTAGCTGATGTTGTAGATTTATGACGCGGCGGCGTAGATGCGGCGGCGTAGATGTGTCGTCGACTGAGACGTTTACTGCGGCGTCGACTAAGACGTCGACTGCGACGTTGGCTGCGGCGTCGACTGATACATTGACTGCGACGTCGACTGATACATTGACTGCGACGTCGACTGTGGCGTCGACTGAGACGTTGACTGCGACGTCGGCTGAGGTCCTTGCGATATTGACTACGAGTCCTTGCGATGCCGACTTGAGGTCCTTGCGATGCTGACTGTGAGTCCTTACGATGCCGACTTGAGGTCCTTGCGATGCTGACTGCGAGTCCTTGCGATGCCGATTTGAGGTCCTTGCGATGCTGACTGCGAGTCCTTGCGATGCCGACTTGAGGTCCTTGCGATCTACGGGTGTGGTTTCGAAATTACTGTTCACGGGTGTGGTTTCTGAACGACTGTCCACGGGTGTGGTTTCTGAACGACTGTCCCGATGCACTGAGTGCGCGCTCTTTTATACTTTGCTCCTCATTCTGTGAGGAGCTTTAAAGCTTTCTCCGAACTTCGGACTTGTTCGCTGGAAATGATGCGACATGTTCGTCGCTTCCAGTGTTTACGAGCTATTCAGCAAACTCGTTTCACTAGTTTTCTCTATTTACTTTGCGAAAACGAGTTTGCATTTCATTTTCGAACAAAAATAGAAATGGCATCGCGTGCTGGTTTCTATATTACACGAACAAGATAAGACAAATAGTTGCTTTTTGCTTCATACATTGTTGCCACACACTCATGTTCATATTTTATATACAATAATATATGTGTCCACTAGGATTCTCATGTAGTTGAAATCGAAGTGACTGCATTTTTTTGTGTTTTTGAAAGTGCTTCCAAACTATATCACCAAACTACAAAAAGGTTTTCCGTGGACGGTAACACTATTCGGTCTGCAAACTACGACAGTTTGCAAAGCATAACATCAGGTAAAAAAAGCAAGACGCTGATTGACGCTGGCAGACGCTTGGATTACAAAGTCTGTCTCAGTTTCGGCTACGCTGGCGTCTCGGGCGCTCAGAGCGAGTGAGTATCGGGAATGTGGCTGTTAAGTTCACAATCGACGTACGAGAGCCGACTCTTTCACGAATCCCTTCGTGCTGGAGACGATCAATAAGTACGAAGCACGTTGTTGTCGTGCGCCGATCTCAACTCTTTCCCTTCTGTTTTTTTGTTTGAAATCGATTTTAATACTGATTTTTTATTTATTGATCTTATTTCTACATTACATTAATGTTACATTGTACATTAAACTAAATTAGCATTTATGTTTCTATTATTATGCCGTCGAAAATGTCTTTGTTCAGTTTTATTGAGAGCAAATTGTGCAAGTTTTCTTCGCATAAGTTATACCTGGTTTTTGTTAAAAGGGTGGAGAGAGCACTAAATGATCGTTTCACTGCCATATGTGTAGCAGAAATTTGAAATAAAATTATTTTGACCTAATATTTTTTGACTTAATATGAACGCATATTTTTTCTAGCGGTTTGTAGGTATGATGAAGAGGTAGACGGTATCCTTGAATTTTATGGTTACTGGGAAAAAATGTACTTAACGGTAAAGAAGACATACCTTTCTTTGAAATCTTTGTAGATATTTAACGTATATTGTTTGCTATATAAGATACAGTACTTTCCAATTCTTTTTATTACATTCCTTTTAAAATTGAAACAATAGCAATGAAAAATTATAGTTCTTACGATAGTGCTACAAACAAATCTACGTGTTTAAAGTGTAAAAAATCATTTCACGGCAATAGATTTTTTCGATCAAACGGCATTATGAGAGTGTTCATAAGATAGAAATTAAAAAAAAATAATAGAAAAATAACAGATAGAAATTAAAAATAGCGTGTTAGGAATTAACGTCCATTACATCAAAAATGGGAAAAATACACATAAATACGTTGGGTAAGTTTTTCTTCATTAAAAAAATTTCAAATTTGATTAACTTGTTGTTAATATAAAATTTGTAGGTATAATAGAGTTAAAAAAATCACACACGTCTCTACTGATCAAAGAAAACATTTTTAAATGTTTGCAAGACTTTGGCATTGGCTTTTTTCAGCTATATTCGTGTACTACGGATAATTGCGCTAACATGGTACGAGCATGTCAACTATTGGAAAATGAGCAAGTGACTGAAAGCGAGCTCTTATCACACCATTGAGAAACATAACTCCGAAGAACTCATTTCTGAAGAAGACGAGCACGTGATGGAAGTTATAAATTCCACAAAAATGTTGACACCTGTTAGGTGCACCGCTCACACTGTTCAACTGGCTGTAAAGGGACGGTTGAGGGACGGTTGAGGAACGATTGGGGAACGATTGAGGACCGATTGAGGACGAGGAACGATTGAGGAACGGTTGAGGGGCGGTTTAGGGACGGTTGAGGGTCGGTTGAGGGTCGGTTGAAGGACGGTTGAGGAACGGTTGAGGGACGGTTGAGGGACGGTTGAGGGACGGTTGAGGGACGGTTGAGGGACGGTTGAGGGACGGTTGAGGGACGGTTGAGGGACGGTTGAGGGACGCCTGAGGGACGGTTGAGGGACGGTTGAGGGACGGTTGAGGGACGGTTGGGGAACGATTGGGGAACGATTGAGGACCGATTGAGGAACGATTAAGGAGACAATATATATATCTATATAACATTTTCGTGTCACTTCTATAGTTTAGGCGCAGTACTTGAAGGAGCGTATTTGTTTAAGGCGAAAAACACACCCCACTTCTTTCAGTCATATCTCGAGTTCTGGGTAACCCATCGCGCCAAGCCATAAAGCGAATGCTTCAAAACATTAGTTGTGCCAATTGCCGAACACCGCAACATCCGAAAAGCAATTCGGGGATATATGCTCACGAACATAGAGGAAGTGTCCCATAAATTGCTGGCCATTGATACTCCGACGCGATGGAACTCCACCTTTGAAATGTTTTCTTTCCTCGTACAAAACAAAACACTTCTTGTTATAACCTTCAGAACTCAGCAGAATACAAATCGAATTAGGGCTAAAAACTATCTCGAACATCTACACTGAAAGATTATTGAAGTCACTGTAACTACGGAAATTATGCTAAGTTGAAAACGATGCATTTCTGGCAGCTATGTATTGGATCCGCGATTTAATCTCTATGGATCGACAGTTCTATCCAATAGCAAGAAAGAAAAAGAATTGGTAAGTTGACGCAATTTATTTAAATTTTATTTTAAAAATATCATATTTAAGGACTAATATATAAACTTTTAACATATGACATCAGTTAATTGTTGTTTTCTTTTTCTCAGTTTTAGGAACATATTTTGAAGCTTGCAGCAGCAATACAACGCGTAAATCCCACAAACACATGTTCTGAGGTGTCAGAAAGCACAGGCGCAGAAACAATTAATATGAAGGGAACATATATGTAGATTTAAAAAAGGAATTATTTTCTTCCACATCATCGATTCAAAGCAATAGTTTTGACTTGAAGAGCATAATATCTGCTGTGTGCGATAGCCAACGGCAACATCTCAAAGCAAACATAATTTTGTATTGGCATGAGAGACTAAGTTTACAACCTTATCTAAGGAGCATCATTGATTCTGCTCTCGCTGTTCCCGCGACACAAGTGTCAGCGGAACGATCATTTGATGCTCTCTCTCCACAATTTTTTTTTTACCGCCTCTTCTTCAAGCAAAACGCCAAAAACCTCAAAAACGTGCAGTCAGCCAGCACATCCAGCACGCACATCTAGCACGCACGTAGCGTCTCCTTTTTATTTCACATTTCTGTGTTTTACCTGATGTGCCGGCTGAACTTGACAATCAAAACCGGCCGTGCAATGGAGCCGTAGCCATTTAATTGGATATTTGGATCATGCAGGTGTCAATTATGATCATAACATTGATTACGCTTAGCATCCATCTAGTCAAATTGGCAAAATGGATAAAGTTTGTAATAAATGCAATGCATTTACATTTAAAAAAATCAAGAAAAATCATTCAATCTCAAATAGATGGTGAATTGATCACATATAAATCTGTTAATACTGTGAAGAATAAAGAAGACGTAGTACATTACCCAACTGAATTTTTGAATTCTCTTGATTTGCCTGGAATGCCAACGCATAATTTACAATTGAATATCAGATCTACAATCATTATGCTTCGTAATATAAATCCACCAAATTTATGCAACGGAACAAGTCTTGCGGTCAAAAAATTTGAATTATGTAATTAAAGCACCAATTTTAAATGGAAAATTCAAAGGCGAAGATGTTTTAATACCATGCATCCCAATGATTCCCACTGATATGCCATTTTAATTTCAACGATTTCATACGGTAAGCTGCCTTTATTAATTTTTTGTGAAAATGGCAATATTAATATTGTCGTTTATCACCAAGCTTTTTGATGTTCTTACTTAAAAAAATTTATATTATTTTGCACTTCTTTTTCAGGAAAATGTCTATTGTTTCTAGAAAATTTAATTTTTAATAAAAAGACGTAAACGTAAGTAGTATAGAAAGGTCTGTTCTGGGCCACCTATGCGCCATGGCGCTATGCTTTACGTGTGTTAGAGTAAGATAGCGCTATACGGATACTGTAAAAGCGATAAGGCGATAGAAGCTTTTGGACAGACATCTGTTTGACGGTATGCTCTGTGTGTGTGTCATATTGCGATGCGGATATGTTGTGGATATGTTGGTTGTAAGTGGGAGTCGAAAGGAGATACGGACAGGCAAACTGATGTACGGACGGACAGAAATATAAACAGGCAGATGCAGAAAATCGTTGTGTAGGAACACGTTGTGGTTGTTATTTGTTGTAATATGATTGTTTAGTGATCGAGAACGTAAGTATACAGTGTTAGTATAAACAAATTTGGGTGATTTCTTTTTTGGCTTATGCTATAGGATTGCAGTATGTATGTTTGTGTGTTTCTGATAATTCTTTAAGTGAACTGACTGCCGTCGACCGGTATAGTGTAGACAAATTCCGTTGGGTTCCTCTTTCTTGCCTATCTTTGATTTGCTTTCTATGCAAGGTGACATGTGATAGGAATAAGTATGTGCTCAGCTTATACCCCGTTACAAAAAACTATTTAATCCGATGAAGCTGTTTAAAAACTGATCAGCTTTCCAGAAGTTGTTATTGGTAATCCGGTCCTGGCTGTCAAACTGGAAAAAATAAACAGTGTTGTGTTAATATAGTAAAATTGTGTTAATTTTGTGTTGTGCAGCTATTGTTCAAAATTAATAAAACAGTAATTATATTGAAAATAGTAGAAATATATGTGAATTGGGTGAAAAAATTCGAAAGTTTGCACAAACCGGTATCTTAAATCAGACGTATGTTTATATGTACTATAAAAAGTATACCATGATGAATTGTTTAGTGATCTCCTTCTAACTTATTGGGTTATATCTAGGTGGGCTATACTAATTTTAAAACTACTTTTTATTTAATTATGTTTATATTTTGTTATTTTTTTATTTTTGGCACTTTTCTTTGCAATTGGTATTTTGAATAATAATATATATAAATTGTGTTTTTGTTTTTCTATTTTCTTTTTCTCAATAGACTTGTACGCAGCCAGCTGACTAAAGGAACTCTTGCTACACACTTTTACAACAGCTGCCTGCAGTACTCAAGAAATAATAATATAATGTAGAGACATAGAGATGAATGTAACAAAACTGTTACAGTAATGCCGGAGTTGGAGAAGGCTACACTCATGTTTAAGAACTACCAGCGCAGTTTAGACGTTACGTTTGTGGTTTAAGCAGATTTTAAATGCGTTCTAATTAGTTTAGATATCGATAATAAAAAGTATATTTGTAAACATATTCCAGTATCTTTTAGTTACAATAGTTTAGTGCAATACATTGTAGCTTTAACCATAGTCGAAGTAAATTTATTAAGTACTTGGTTGGTGATGTTATAGATATTTATAGTAACTATTTCAGTAAAACTATAATTATGTAATTTTTAATTCCTCAGCAGCTAAATCAGAAATACTTAGCAAAAACGGTCATATTTGCAGTAAAGAATTGGCCGCTGACAGGGTGGCAGAGCATTGCGATCTCACTGGCAAATACAGGGCTCCAGCACACAATAGCTCATACCTTCAATATCAAATAGCCAAATTTATTCCTGTGTTCTTTCATAATTTTACTCACTCACTTACTCATGAAAGAGCTAAATCTTATTGAGGGTGATATTAAAGTTATACCCTTCAATAAGTAGTTGTATGTATCTCTTTCAAAATATATCAGTCACTGAAAACAAAACGATACAACTACAATTTTTAGCTTGGATAGTTTAGCTAAAAACTTATCAACATCTTGTTTCAAAACTGTTCGCCAAATGTATTCAAACGATGATGAGTTTACGTTACTAACAAGAAAAAGTGTATTCCCTTACGAATATATTAACTCATTCGATCGTCTAAAGGAAACTTATCTGCCTTCTCAGGATGAATTCTTCAGTCGTTTGACAAATAAAGCTTGTTCCGAAAAAGATTATGAACATGCATTAAAGGCTTAAAGCGTCTTTAAGTGCCATACACTAAACGCTTACATGCTTCTATAACTAAAAACCGATGTAATTTTAACAATTTTTTTTCTCACAACGACTTACCATTTTGCGCAGAAAACAAAATTCCGCCAAATTACAAATGCAACAAACCTATTACGGATTTAACCAATAAAACTAATTGTACAATTCATTTCAAGAACCTGCTACAATGCCTAACAAATGGCAACGAGCATATATACACAAAGAGATTACATGAGATTTTACTCGTTGCTTCAAAAAAAGATCAGGCCGCAACAATTAGAACTATGAACAACTATAAAGGAATGGATAACGCCGACTGCGGAGCAGCAGTAAGAAACAACAAACGAAGCTCATAAGTAAAATTTTATGACATCAATGAGTCGAGGCATTGCAAGCAAAAGAGATTTGTAATGAATGGGAAAGGGTAGGAGAAGGGAAAGAGAAAACTCCTTGAATTGAAGAAATTCTATTTTGTTTTGCTCGACTGCACTAACAAAATAAACGCAGTCTGTCCGTCTGCTAAGGTTGAATATGTTTTTTGTGCTTGGTTTTGTTTTTTACGTTGATCATTTGCTGATGTTTGATTTTTTCAGTTTCAGGTCATTTTTCGGCATCATTTCAATGGTTTAGAATTTGCCACTGAGATTTAGTTATTGGGGGAGGAGGAGAGAAGCGAGAGACTCTTTCTGCTTATGATTTCTGATCAATTTTTGCATTTTCAGCTTCTGAGCATTTTTGCCTTTTTCATTCAATTTGCTCCTTTTCCGCTTTAACTACAATTTTAACTACAATTTTAAAATGTTACGTACATTTAAATAAAACTTGAATAAAATTAACTAAAATCTTCTCTAATTTCTAATTAAATATATAAATAATATATATAATTATAAAGAAATCCGTATACTTACCGAAAGATTAACTTCAATTAAACAATATTGGGTTAATTTTAGATTTTCTTTCTTTATAATTATAAAGTCGAAATAAGTAAATATTAAGTTTTATTCAAACTTAAAAAAATGTTAGGGAAATTGAGAAAAATATATCTATGTATTTATATATTTAATTAGAAATTAGAGAAGATTTTATTTAATTTTATTCAAGTTTTATTTAAATGTACGTAACATTTTAAAATTGTAGTTAAAATTGTAGTTAAAGCGGAAAAGGAGCAAATTGAATGAAAAAGGCAAAAATGCTCAGAAGCTGAAAATGTAAAAATTGATCAGAAATCATAAGCAGAGGGGAAGAACTAGGTCCCTGGTGAAGGAATGGACGGACTTCGTCAACCGTTCGAAGAAGTCCAACACGAATGAATGGGCCTACCACCAGTTGCAATGGCACTTCATTCCCGCCGCTGTACCGCATATGGGAGGGATCTGGGAAACCGGCGTAAAAAGTTTCCAACTTCACTTCCGAAATTTTGTCGGCGATCAGCGCTTCACCTTCAAAGAATTTTCCACTATTCTCGCCAAGGTGGAAGCGTGCCTCGCGGCCCCTCAGCAGCATGTCAGAAAACCCATCAGATGATCTGCAACCACTCACACCCGGTCACTTCCTCATCGGACGACCGATCTTAAGAGCCGCAGAACACGAACCGATGATTGTTAATAGATGGTAAAATCTCAAAGCCATCTATAAACAATTCTGCAATCTGTGGAAAAACAAATACCATTTCGAAGTCCAACGGAGGAGCATGCGGAAAACCCCGCAACGCGATCTCCACGTAAACGATCTCGTCATTTTACGAGATATCAACCTTCCTCCCACTCAGTGGAGGTTAGGCCGCGTCTCGCGTACTTACTCCGGTTCCGACTCACGAATTCGCGTCGCCGACGTCCGAAGCGAAAAAGGACATGTCAGCCGTCCGATCAACAAATTGATACTCCTTCCTGAACATTCATAACTTTCACTCCTCATTCTCAGTTCCCTAACACTGCCGACGTCCTAAGCCACTTCGAGGACCCCCTTTCGAGATGCCACCCCTGAGCTAAGTTGCAGTACTGCAAGGCGACAGGTATGTTTACGCAAAAAACCCCTGGCGCCCTCTAGGAGCGAGTGTGTTTCCCGAACCCTGGGAAATGCATTCATTCTGGCATCACTCACCCCATTCCCAACCAAAAATTTGCGTGGTCCGGCTCGAAGGACCACGAATAATTCGAAGATTTTGAACTCATATCTCCATCTATCACCAATCTTTTCATCAATCGCATCTCCGTGATAGATAGTTATGACACAACTTCTACGAGGCAAAGGACTGCAGTGATACCGGAATAACCGTAACCCGTGGACGACATGGGCCAGCTTCAACCATGGATTTCTTAAATTTTTCCTGTCATCACTGTACCACGAGCGCCTAGACAGTCAAGACCATCAACGCTCTCAATGGCCAAACGAGGTGTTCAAGGATGACGTAATAGCAAGTAATAGATGCAAACTTTGATGCGGCAGACAGACTACGATGAGAAGCATAAATTAGATCGCATATATAGAAACAGTCGCCGCGAGTATCAATTATACGTCAGATCGAACCATCCAATTCTGCAGCTTCCTAGAACACAATCGACGTACACACAGCGTGCCGGCGGTGTGGACAGAGCGGACACTTCCTATAAGGTTGTCGGAACCCGAGAAAATATATATCTGCTGGACTTGCGGCAAGAGAGACGTCAAAACCATAGACTGTGCAGGAAGAGTTCGGGAGCGGCAATCATCATTAACGGAGGTTGGTGTTGCCAACACGACCATAACACCGAACACCGGAATGCGACTGGAAGGACTTTGTTTATTCACCGACCTTGGGACCAGATCAGTAACCGCAAGCATCGATAGTGGTGCCACCAAAAGATTCATTGCAGAATGGTTGGCGCACGAGCTCATGGAGTACGCTCGAGTATGAAACCATTAGTGCCGTATCCGTCTAGCGAACGGATCCACAATACGCGTACACTAGGTGGTCGGCATAAACGTCACTCTGAACACGCTGAACACTCGAATGTTTCATGGAGTTCTACATAATGACAACTACAGTATACCCGGCAACGCTTGGTATGGACTTTTTGTCCCTTGCCGAAACCCAAATTACTTGTAGAGGACTATGTTTAAAAATAAATGCTACTGACAACGTAGATGAGCACCATTGGATGACAGCAAAATGATCACAAGGTGGCCAGCGAAAACAATTTCTAGATTTGTCTGAGCTTTACCTGGCAAATCAGTGCAAATTGAAGCGGGAAGAAAACGCTCATTTTCGGATATCAGAAGCTTTTATATTAGCCATTAAAAATATAAAGTGTTCTTAAATAGAGCCAATCAAATTGCGACGACAAAATGGTAAATTTGAATTAATACATTTAAATTTATAGTATTATTTATCATGAATTTTTCATTTAATTTTAGCATTCTAATGTCGAGTTTTTTTTGTACTTTTAAGAAACCACAACAGCGATGGATTGGCTGGAAAAAGAACAAAATGCAAAACGTAACCCGAGTTGCCGAAGAAGTAAGAATATATTAAATTCATAAAAACTTGGAGGCTTTCGGCAGCCTCTCTGCCGGTGTCCGTCTTGGCCGCTGCGGCCAACCCCATGCAATGCTGGGGTTGATGGCCCGTACGGCGCCTTGCGAAATTTCCATGTGTCTTTCGTTTCGCATCCTCTGTGGTTGCGGTCTGCTCTCGTACTCTGCCCTTCGAAGGAATGGTTTCAGTTCATCACGTGAGCGCGTGTTCTGCCGTACCGTCTCATCTGGCTTCCCTTGAATGCACTCCAGGTCCTCTGCTAGTCTGACCAACTCGTCAAGGCTTGGAAAGTCCTTCCTTTTTATGTACAGCTGTAACTCTTGCCGCGAGTTACGAAACACACGTTCTAAATTCTGCGCATGCGTGAAGTCAGCTGTTCTCATCAGATCGCAGATGTCTAACACAAAGTCCTTGAACGATTCGTGCACATCCTGATTCAGTCCTCTATTTTCTCGAAGTACCTACTCGATCAGAAAAACTTCAAGAAAGCAGTTTAAAAGTTGCTCCAGCTTCTCCAGTCGCGTTGGTTATTCCGAAGCCACAAAAGAGTAAGGGATCCTTGCCACCGTCATATCGAATGTTCCATTTTCGAACCTTGTCGATGATGCTGACTGGGTCCACAGCCATTTCCCGTAGTCTCGTGTACAAAATATTTCGGCTGGGTTCGGTGATGACGTTTTCGCTGACTGTGTGTATCGATAAGTGAAATTCCTTTTCACTTAGCTTAGGTGAAGCTGCTCTAGTCTGTGTCTCGTTCCGATCATCTCCTGATCGTAGTAGCCGTGTTGGTGATGGCCCTCGGGCCGCAGTGTGCATTGCCTCTAACTCCAGCATGCGAATTACGTGGTTCGAGCGTTGTAATGTTAAAAAAAACAATGTTAATACTTTTTGAATCGATCTCTTTATTTTTGATTATGTGTTTATATTTAAAGTGTTTACAGCAAACTGATTCTTATCTTCTAAGTTGCTTATATATATCTTATTTTCTAGTTCCTACTTTGTGTTCTAATTCTTGTTCTTCTGTGGGAAAGAGCAACTGTTAAAATTTTCTGTTTTGTAACTTAACTGATGTGAAATCCAGTTCATCAAACTTAGAGTTTGTGAGAACTGGTCAATAGTGCAATCAAGTTCATCAAACTTCAGTTGTGAGAGCTGACCGATCGTGAACTCGAGTTCGTCAAACTTTCGTTGTGACTATTTAGAGCTCCCAATTGATTGGTAAGGGATTTGTCATGTGGTCGGTGTTAACTCTCCTGAGTTTTCGCGTTTATTTCTATAAGTATGGTCTTGCTTTTGTATTTTATGTACACAAAGAAAGAAAATATCGGTAATAGTATTACTATGATGCCTATTATTACTGCAGTGTTCAACGTGTGTCGCAGTTTTTGTTTAAATTTTAGTTCATTGATTTGTTCTATGTTTTCAATTTGTTGAATTATAATGTCGTCGAAGGTAGGTTTCGATATATATTCTGTTTTATTTGTATATTTGTCTGACTGTATTGTGAAGCTTTTGTGAAATACATTATTTTTATTTTAATATGACTTATTGTCTAATTGGATGTTACAATCATGAAATGTAATTAGATAGTTTCCTCTTAAGTTTAACAATCTTTCCTCACATGTTGAGTTAAGAGAACTATTGACATTTTTGATTACAATTAGTCCTGGTTCAATCTCGACAATTTCTGTTTCATTATGTCTTACTCTCATACAATTATTTTTAAAAATACATAAATTTGTGTTTTAAGTGTTTCAGGTTAGCGTCTTCACTATATTCACAATTCTTATTGTTTAGTTTGTAACGACCACAATTCCTTACAATAATATTTTAATATAAATAGTTTTAGATTAGACAATTAGATACACATATTTGCATACATATATCAGTTAGTTATGAAGAGCAAAGCAGAAGACGAAATAAAAATAATCAAACTTACACTTGCGTTAACCAGATGTACATACTAACATACCTACGGAACGACAAACAGAGTAAAACAAAACATAAAGAATACAAACCGACCACGAAGAATATAATTGCAATTAATACGCAAAACCTGTTCCTTTCAAGTGAACGCATGTAAACGAATACACACTACGAACACATAGCTACACAAATATGTACATTTCCAGATCAAGTAGAGAAAACCAGAAAACATACATTTACTGACATATATGCAGACATGCGAATAAGTAGCAAACAGCCGACGGACAAAATGTTGTTTGGAATGGAATTTGTCTCCGTTCACGGCCGATTCCATTGGAAATAGCTTACGATTCACACAGGCTTTATTTCGATTGTCGCTTTTAACGAGCTCATCCGAACATTGCAAATCAGTCTTTGATCTGATGCAAACACTAATATATTAGTAACGCAGCAATTAACGACAAAGGTTCACATTTTTGAGGTATCTTGGTGACCCCAAGAAGGCCTCGTGTAATAAATTGTATTTTAAGCGACCCGTTGTGGCTCTTTATTTAAGCGACCCGGTGTGGCTCTTTATCTAAGCGACCCGTTGTGGCTCTTTATCTAATCGACCCGTTGTGGCTCTTTATCTAAGCGACCCGTTGTGGCTCTTTATTTAAGCGACCCGTTGTAACTCTTTTATTCTAAGCGACCCGTAGTGGCTCTTGTATTTTAAGCGACCCACTGTGGCTCTTTTATTTTAAGCGACCCGTTGTGGCTCTTGTATAGTAAGCGACCCACTGTGGCTCTTTTATTCTAAGCGACCCGTTGTGGCTCTTGTATTGTAAGCGACCCACTGTGGCTCTTTTATTCTAAGCGACCCGTTGTGGCTCCTTATCCTAAGCGACCCGTGTGGTTCTTGTAGTACTAAATTATAAAAATTTTTAAGTAAATATAATAAATACGATATTCAACATTGCGTCCGAGCTGAACTCTCTGAGTCAGTGCTAGATTGGTTGAGACACCAATCGAACGAAATTCGGAAACGCAACGTGAACTATTATACCCAAGTGGTTACGAGATCCACTTGCCACGAACCCTGGGACGAGTGAGCTATTCCCGGCTGGGAAAGAAAAACTCGTCGTTACAAGTTTTACAATTTCTTGACTATTAAACAGTAACATGTCGAAGTTCTTATTTGGTAAAGGAATTAGTAGAGTTCTTGGGACTGATATACTGGATTTGGGAATCTGGGTAATAAATATGATCTCCCTGTTTTTAAATTGTGCTGCGGCTAATTTTATCTGCTTTAGCTTATCTATATTTATGTCACATTTAACTATTTCTTCCTCTGTCAATATGTTGCTTGTCATTATGTCTTGCTGATGCTATGTTATTCTGAATACTTTGTATGTTGTCGTCCATAATTTTGACTTTTAGCAAATAGTCCAATTGCATTAACTGTTTATAATTTCGATCATATTTGTCATTTAACTCATTAAATTTGCTTAAGATTGTGACTCTATCAGTTTCTATTGCATTTCTCAAAGTTTCGAATGTTGTATTGAAATGATCGTTGATTTGTATGTTTTTGTTCAAATTCTTTATTGCGTTATGGTTGTTTTCGTCCACTACTTCGAAATGGTCTTCTATTTCTGCTCGGTCATTATCGTCCATTGTTCCATATAACCACTTTAGTCCTGCTCCTATTATATTTACCAATCCTCGTTTTTCCCTATGTGGTAATAAAGTTTGTATTTTTTGTCTCATAGAATTAAGTTCATGATACAATATTTGTCCCTTTTTTTTTTGATATGGATACGTTAATGTTGCTTTCTAAATTGTCGATTATTGTCTCTATTTCCTTCGGATTTATGATGTGTAAAATCTTGTAGTAACTTTCGATTAGGTCGATGTTTTCTAGTCTAATTTCTGTAAATCCATTGTTTTCCTCTATTTTTTCTATCGTCAGTGTTGCTGTTATTCTAGTTGTCATTAGTAATATCGTCAATAGCGACATCATTAGTGTCCATGACACCTGAAAATTTATTTTGTCTTTTAATATTGGATGGATGTACGTTATCTAAGCTGATTCTTCTATATCTAGGTTCGTGTTTGTGCCTAAATGTCCTGTAATTTCTCGCATATCCTTCTGTTGGTTTATTTTCATAAGTTTCGCGATTTATGTTTAATTTTTGTATTCTTCGTTCTTTTGTTGCTTTTAGAGTTTGTGATATCTTTTCTATGTCACATTTTCCCTCTGTTATATCTATGGGTCTTGCGTTGGTTGTTCAGTGAATGGATTTATTATACCACGATATGCATTTCAAAACTTTTTCCTGAGGTGATAATGGGGATCTTTCGGCTTCTAATGCCCTAACCTTCTCTGATATTGTACTATGAAATCTTTTAACATCTGAATTACCTGTATGGTTATTCGGTTTAGTCAGATGTAAAATAATGTTTTCCTGTCTAAAGAATTCTTTTATATTTACTGAGTTGAAGTCGTTATCTGTAATAATTTCGATCGGTTTGTTTCTAAGAGAGAGATATAATCTGATTTTTTCGATTATTGTGATGCTATTTCTGTCCTCTAATAGGAGGGTTGTTGCGTATTTAGAAAATCTGTCTATAAAAGTTAAATAACCATATCTTTTGTTGGTGTAAACGTCCATGTGAACTATTTGGTTGACGTCCGTTGGTGTTTCTGTTAGTAGGAATTTTGGTCTTAGGGGTTTCCTATCGTAGTTTGCCCTGTTGCATATATCGCAATGTTTTATGTATTTTTGTATAAGTTGCTTTAGATTCTTGCAATAGATTACTTTCTTTAGGCCGTTATAGTTTTGTTTTATTCCTGCATGAGCTGTCTCTTGTTGATGATACTTTTTTATTTGTTTGTAAGCCTCGTCTTCGGAGTGTATATCTTTTGCGTGATGACTGCATCTAACGAACTTTAGATTTAATTATTTATTTTAAGGGGTTTGTTTATCGTAACTTCAAAACAAATAATTATAAATATTATGTTTTTTATTCGTGAAAAACATGTATAAAACATAGTTTTAATGTTAATAAATATATTCTATCACATTTTACACAGCATTTCCTAATTTGCTTCATTATATTTCCTATAAATGCAGTCGGTAATCAAAATTTTTTTTGTTATAAATACACAATTATGCGCCTAATTGCGAAAATATTTTAAAACGATGTTAGCGGAATAGTATAAAAGGAACTGAATACAAATTGTTACAAAATAGTTGGAAATTATACGTTATTGGCCTAGTTGAGGCTTTAAAACCCTTTAGCACCTACGGTTGCACTGTTAAGAAATCTTACACATTGATTGATAAAGAAACAAGAAAAACAATGTGGTACTTCTCACGTATTGTATACGTGAGTTCAACATACCAAAGAGTCAAATGTCAAACCCATTTTTTGATGCGGCGAATAGCGAGTGTCACATCTAATAATCTATGGTTAAACTGCTCGGATTGCAAAATTACTAGCATCGGTTGTCAGTTTGAATTTTTTCTTGAAGTCGGCTAAATACTAAGATGTAGTCCAAATATACTACGCAGATTGTGTTTATGAGATCTCTAAATACGGAATTCATAAATCGTTGAAATGTTGACGAGGCGTTTTTGAGACCGAAAGGCATCCTAATAAACTCGTAGTGTCCTAATGGGGTTGAGAAAGCTGTCTTTTTTCTGTCCTCGTCCCTGATTAAAATCTGATGAAATCCCTTCGCTGGATCTAGCGTAGTGAAATATTGGGCTCTGCCTAGCTTTTCAAGAATGTTATCTAAGTATATTTGGTATTGGGAATTTCTCACTTACTGTAATCTCATTCAGGGCTCTGTAATCAATTACAATTCTCCATTTCTTCTTCCCTGAATTATCCGCTTTTTTCGGAACGATCCACAGTGGGGAGTTGTAGGGTGAATTACTTTCCTTAATTATACCCTGCTCTAACATTTCTTGCATCTGCCTATTTATTTCCGTCTCATGGATTTGTGAGTAATGATATATTTTGGAATATACCGGTTTGTCTATTGTGATGACAATTTCGTGTTGAATTTCGTGTGTGTGGCTAAGTGAGTCTCCTGCTTAAAAAATTAAATCGCTATTTCTTTTTAAGATGTCCTTTAATATTCCTTTTTCTACTTCGTTCATATCTTCCCTAGGTAGCCTGCTGATAAATTCATTATTTGGAGAAGCATTATCTAACGATAAAATATGATTGTACTCATATGGGCACTCGGTTAAAAAGTTGGTTATGAAGTTGTTTATTTCTATATGGTTGTCTTTATGGCTTATGACTGCTGCTAGAGGTTTCAAATGTTTTTGACCTATAATGGCGTCGAAATTTTTGTTTTCGAATGTCATAATTTTCCAGCACATTCTATTATTTTCATTGAATTCTTTGGGTAGAGGCGTTATTATTTCTTCGTCTATTACTAGTTTTCCTTTCATTGTATTAAAGCTCAAAGGATTTCGTAATTTTATTCTTCTGTAATTTACAAGTTTTTGTTTATCTAATAGCGACGTGGTTGATCCTGTGTCAATACGGCATTTCATTTTTTTGCGTCTATAGTCAGTTCCACTATCGATAAATTATGTCTTGGCCCTGAACCCGAAAATTTCCGTTTATCTCGTTGTCAATATTTTTCTCTTGTATGTCTCCAATGTGATGTATTTCCATTGGAGTTGTCTGCTCCTGCCTAAACTGTCCGGAGTTACTGTTGCTAAAACCGTTTTGGTTACGTCTAGAATGACCTGAGTTTATGCGAAATAGTGTCGAATTTAGATTGATTGATTTCAGAAGAGCATGGAATTTGGTCTATTGGTTGCCTGTAGTGGTGTATTGTATTCAATCGGACGGATGTTGGTTCAGGTTGGTAACCTACAAGTCTACTTATATAATGCATTTGGTTATCATGTCTTCTGTCGCCAAATCTGTTCAATTGTCTTTCTGGGAATAATCTGTCTCTATTATTATTTCGTTTTCTATCCTGAACTAATAAGCCTGTTTCCGAGAAGTTGTAGTATGCTTCTCGTATTTGCCTACAATGTATTACACTAGCTAAATTGGGATTTATCCCATTAAGGAAAGTTTTTAGGATAATGAGTTCATTCGTTTTAGGACAAAATTCCTCTGGCTTATTTTTATCAAATTCATATTTTGTATTCAACTTATTTAGTATGAAATTCTTAAATTCTTGAAATAGGCACTTACATTAACGAATTTCAGATTTATTGCCTGATGGTATAAATTGTGGTAAGTCTCCCGTATTCCGAAGTTTTTTATTAGCTCGTCCTTTAACTGCGTCGAGGAAGGTGCTGCTCCTAGTGTTCTTATAGCGTGAAAGGCTGGTCCCTGGATTTTGTTTTTGATGTATCGATTGTTTTGATGTATCGAAGATGAACTCCTTCATTGCTGGATTGGAATTAGGGAAGTAAAATTAGTTCTACTTCCGTAATAAAGGATGAAAGGTCGTATTCTTTGGAGCCATTGAATTGTCTGATCCTTGCCGCTTCCTTTATCAGATCCGATCCATTTAGGGTTAAGCTTTCGCTTAGATTCGGCATTTTTGGTGTTTCTTTAATTAATGATTCCAAGTTTAAAGATGTCTCTTCGAATTCTTCCGGTATTGTTTTGAGATTTGCAATTGTTTTATTATCGTATGGAACTGCCTTCTGGCGTTGCTTTTCCTGCTTCGGCATACAGTTAATTTTCACTTCTGACCATTTGATCACTTATTTATTGTTTTGTTTCCTTTATTTCAAGCAATAGTTTTTTTCTTCACTTCACCATTCAATGTTTCTCTTATGAGGATCGCCGTTATTTATTTTGTTTTTGTGTTCAAGGATCTTAGGATCACTTTTTTTCTTCATGTGTTCAAGGATCTTAGGATCACTTTGTTTTGTGTTCCAGGATCTTAGGATCACTGTTTTGTTTTTGTGTTCAAGGATCTAAGGATCACTTTTTTATCCACAAATCACTTTGATTTAAAATCTTTGTTAACTTAAGTTAACTTTTGCCGACTGCGCCAATTACGTGGTTCGAGCGTTGTAATGTTAAAAAATGTTAAAAATGTTAATACCTTTTGAATCGATCTCTTTATTTTTGATTATGTGTTTATATTTAAAGTGTTTACAGCAAACTGATTCTTATCTTCTGAGTTGCTTTATATATATCTTATTTTCTAGTTCCTTCTTTGTGTTCTTCATCTTGTTCTTGTGTGGGAAGGAGCAGCTGTTAAGATTTTTGTAACTTAACCGATGTGAAATCCAGTTCATCAAACTTTAGTTTGTAAGAACTGGTCAATTGTGTAATCAAGTTCATCAAACTTCAGTTGTGAAAACTGACCGATCGTGAACTCGAGTTCGTCAAACTTTCGTTGTGACTATTTAGAGCTTCCAATTGATTGGTAAGGGATTTGTCATGTGGTCGGTGTTAACGTCACTCATAACTCGCGCGCGTATACCACGAGATCCTTCTCTGCTGCTATGACAAAAGCGACGAGCTACTTTCTTAGTTCATCGGCGGTTCCTGTCTCGTCTAGATCGAACCCTTTGGCATATTCAATCAATTCGTCTTTGCGTAGTGTAGGAACCCCTGAACGTTTCGACATTATTTTGGCTTTAATCAGTTCGGGCGCTCCCTGGTTGTTAGGTATTTGATGTATCAGGTCCCTGCTCGGGCGCCACTGTAACGATGCTTTCTCTCCGCCTGGATATAACTCAGTCCAGCCCAAGGTCTCGTTCAGTTATTTATTTGTTGAACGCAATATATCAATTTTTATATTAACAACTTTATTGGAACACCTTGGATTTTTGGTTACAATGTTTATCAATGTGCCTAAGGATAAGTTTTCTTATATAAGTTTAAGGTACGGTTGCTGGAAATTAAATATTTTTGATATTTAATTATTGATATTTATGCTTACTAGGCTGTACGCAAATTGTTAGATTTCTGGAAATTAAAATTTATTTGATTAGGCTGTAAGCAAATGGTTGGATTATCTTTATAATTTGTTTAATCGTTAGGCTAAAAAGAAAATTTCTGGTTAGTTTCTCCTTGAGGCGACTCACTCCGCTGTGTTGTTGCTAAGAGTCATCGGTCACTTCTAACTCCTCATTTTCACACGAATTAGAAACATTGCTAAAGCTACCACACTTGCACCCTTTTCTAATAAATCCAAAATATTTGCCTTTTCTTGTACTTTAAGCAATTTCGGTTATTTTGAGCACATTTTGGTAATGTGATACTTACGAGAACAAAAAATCAACTGAACATAAAAAAGACAACACATAGAGTTGCAATTTTTTCTATTCTACGTACTTATAAGGGGAATACCCAAATTTCTGAACTAATTTCATAAAATAAATGTGTGTGTGATCAAAACTGTGTATTTTAACAGTTGCTAAATTCAAAATGTTGGTTTATTTAAAGTTGACGTTTTAGAGCTTTGTGGTTTGGTTGACGTTTTAGAGTAGACAATGCAAAAAATTAAGGGTTGACGTTTTGAGATGTTGACGTAAACTAGCGTTGACGTTTTCCCGAGTGCACTGTATTGCTTGCATTCCTCGCTTGAAATAAGTGATTGCTTAAAATAAGTAATTATAATAACAAATTTGCAAAAGCTATATGTTAGAAAAAATTTACGCTAAAAATGTTAGTAATTTAATAATAACAAAAGAAATCAAACTGTGTTGAAGCATTACTTAAATAAATAGATTCTTTTAACAACTCCAGCGCCAATTTTAAGTTAGATAAATATGTTTTTTGATAAATAGTAGTAAAATAGCAAACTACTTAACTACCATAGTACTCGCAATAGTACAGGAAAACATATGAAGAATGCAAACGGGGAACATTTTACTACGGAGGTGAAACCAAAATGCAGATATGCCAATATTTAATTCAATGTTATCCTTTTTCTAGAAAGGTATAACCTGAATTTTTATATTATTTTTATAAATATCACATAATTTCTTTTAATGCTTATAAATAAGAATAAAAATATCATTAAATTAATTACAATTGCAAACTGAAAAACAAGTACATGAAACTCCTCAAGTCGCATAAATAATTATAATAAAAGCTACTAGAAAACTGTTAAAAATACTCCAATTTGTCTATGCATAAAATAATGTTAAAAAATCTCTTTCCTTTGCAACCGCAACCAAAATTTTTACATTATCTTATGCGCAATAAAAGATGTGTATTGAAAGTATTTTTTTTATATGCAAAATATGTTAAAATATTATGTTCCTTCGAAGGCATATAACTTCAATAATTGTAACATAAATATAATGCAATATTAATAAGTAATCAGTATGCGATTCAGCCATATTATTTATTAATTTTATGCATGGATACAATCGAATTGTAATCTCAAAACGTTTTTGCTCAAGTGTACTGACAACTAAAAAAACATGTAAGCAAAGTGGTATTTGAGGTGAAATGGTCGCCTCTCCTCTCGTTTGCCACACTTCATCCAGGGTAATTTTATTCAGGCAACCCGCACTTCATCAAGGAGTTTTGTGTAATTTTCTTCACGCTGCCCACACTTCATCCAGGGTCTGTTCAATTTTTTCACGAAAACTACCACAACAATTTTACGTTTTTCACGAATACCAACAAGCTTCTAAAAACCGAAGTCCAGCCGAACAAGCGTTGGAATAAGTGTGGTATCTCATTATTTCTGATACCAACATAATTCAAACAAACTTGTAGATTTCACGTGTGCAGCAGTTTCACATTGCTCAAATAAATCGCTAGATATTGCAGACTATCCAACTCTTTCTTAAAACTATTTTCGTATATGTCAAATTATTTGAAAAATATCTTAACACAATATTTTAAATAAAATGTAAAATTATATTTCATTTGCATTTGTAGTTTGGGTATCGGACGAGCACACTTTGAGAAACAACCGCCTAGTAATTTGCGCAAGTCCAACTTTTTCCATTTTGTTATTGCACTTTACGACCGCACTGGCCAACCTATTGAAATTGAGCGTACGGCATTTATCGGCTTTATTGAAAAAGAGTCAGAATCCGATTCCACAAAAACTAATAATGGCATCCAATACAGATTACAATTGTTGTTTTCAAATGGTAAGATTTTACATGTCTTCTATTATACTATTAGCAGTTTCCATCTTCTAGTTTTAAATGTGTTAGGTTGGTAAACAATTAATTTATTACACCGAAAAAATGTTTATCTTTCAGGTGCTCGACAAGAAGAGGACGTTTTTGTTCGCCTAATAGATTCGGTTACAAAGCAGGTACGGTTATTTTTTTTTATATAGGTATTGGTCATGCCTCTTTTAAAGTGATTTGGTCTGCTAACATATATAAATTTTAAATGTGAATCACAATCACAATCAACACAAGATACTTTTAACGCGAACGTAACCGTTCTTAAATTTCTATTCACAATCTTTGCTTATGGGATTCGTTGCGGGAAATTTCTATTCGTTTAACTTTCCAAGCTGAGTGTACTTTTTCTACACTCGTGTATAATGTACAGTAGGGAGCTGTAAATTGCCTTTCAATCGCCTTGTTTTCCATTGCAGCAGCTTGCATTGCCATTGCCTTGCATTGCCTTATCGCATCAAAGGCAAACAATTGTCTTGCCATCGACCCCGGCTGCAGTGCAATGGCAATGCAATACTTTCCGTTGCCTTCGAAAGGCATCTGGGCAATACTGTTGCTGCAAGATGCAGCTTCACAAATTTTTCAACTTCTGCTTCTCGAAAATTGAAGCACAAGGTATTATTATTTTTGATCGTTTATGTTTAAATGCTACAAAAGGTTTACAGAAGGAATACTGCGATCTACATATGAACATACTTGTATGTATCATGGTGGGAACGGCATGCTGCGGTGTATGATCATTGACGACATATTCTTTGTGTGATCCTCCTGTGGTTGACGTTTCCTGAGGTGTCGTAAAGGCGCTATTGGAGCATCCTGCCGCACCTGTTGCCGGTATTAACAGCGTCAAGTCCCTTTGCTGGTGTAGGGGTTCTGCTTGTGCGTAGACTTCCTCTAGGTCTGATATGTGCTTCAGTGTCTTCTTGTCGTGATCAGCTTGGCGCAGGAATGTGGCGAGTTGCTTCTTGGACCGTACCGGATGTGTCCAGACCGAACTCTTCGCAGTGGGCGACCAAGTCTTCCCTGTTCAGGTAGTACACCCAGCTCGTTGCAGGCATTTTGGAAGGTTTCACCTTCGTGTGTGCTGTTTCTCAAAAGCTACGATTTAATTTATAAAGATCAAGAAAAAACAAAACAACTTATATGGAGGATCTTCCTCCGAGGCTGATTTTTATTTTATTTTGATCTGTTTATCTTCTTAAGTCTTATCGGACTTATTTGGCTGTGGCAGAAATAAAACAACACGTGGAATTGTTTTTCCGACTATATGGTTTTCTATTCATTTATTGAGTTGACACTTTAATTTTGACGTCAAAGCAATCTCTTTTATTTCCTAAAACTTTCAATCTTTTAAATTTTATTAGATGCTGAACTACCGCTTAAACGATTGTTCGATCCATTTTCTCGCTTGTTATAACGTAACGTAGAAACTCTTCCGCTACTGACTGTGGCTTAACCCCTTATTAATCTTCTTACTTTGGATCTGCTTTATTTTTCAACGCATGCTACCCTCTGAACTAGATTTGTGTTTTTTTTTTTCTCTCTGCCGTACCTGTGCTTGATGCCGATTGACTTTTCCCCCTTATCTTTCGTTGTCTTTGCTTTAACTGCTTTTGGTTTCTTATTGTCCCATTTTATCCCTCTTCTATACACCGTTGAGAAGAGGACATCATGAGCTTCTGAACGATGTAAGCTTGGTGCATGCACTTTTACCACTTCGCTGTTACAGGTACCTAAACTTTGCGAAACGCGAATCGACATTCCTGTCTTTAAACGTGATTTTCGGTCAGTTAGAAAAGTTGCCTTGAAATTTGCTATGCAGCGTTGGAAAGAGGACTTCATGAGCTTCTCAGCGATGTAATCTTGGTGCATGCACCCTTACCACTTCGGTGTTAAAGGCACTTCAACTTTGCTAAACGGGAATCGGGATTCTTGTCGTTAAGCGTGATTTTCGGCTAGTCAGAAAAGTGGCCTTGAAATTTACTACTTCACTATGCTTTGCTTTTCCTTGCTTCTTTTTTTGTTTTTAGTTTCTTTCGTTTACAAAAAAACGTGTTTCCAAAATTTTTCCCGAGTTTTTGCTTCGCAATTATCAATTTATGAAACACAGGCGTTATTATTTATTTTTTTTTTCTTTGTCTATTAAGCACTTGCGTTTTTCACCACGGTTTTTGAAGCATGGACGCGATTATTTTTCTTAGTAGTTGGTTTGCAAAGTTTTAGCAACACTTTTCACTTCCTTCTATTCACCTGTTATTAGAAGTTATTATGATCGCCTGTGAATTTTTAACTATCTCTTTTTTTAAAACCCTAATAAAAAATCACTAATTGAGCTTGGTATTTTTGAGAATAAAATGCACTTAATATTTTCTTTTATTTAACTTTCTGTTCGTTTCAGAGTATTTGTTTTCCTCAGTTTATTTATGGTAAAGAATTTCACGTGGGATCTAAAATTTTCTTTTCCCGCACTTTGGTTTAATTTGATGTATTTTCCTCTCTCAGGTCCCTGCTCGGGTGCCACTGTGACCTACCTTTTTTTTCGTTATGCTCCAGATCGGCTCGCCGGATGCCGAGGGTTCCGTCTCACAGAAAGTTATATTTGTGATTGACCGTCGAGATATTAAATGAAACATCGGCGCACTAAATTCTATATATACACTTTATTTCACGAAAACTGAATTAACTGTGTATGGCTACTGTTGGGTCCCTCGTTGTCCAACGTTGATTCTTGTGATAGTTCGAAATAGGTCCTTCGTCGTCGTGTTTCGGAAATGTTCGGCGGGCGTCGGGATTTCGACTAGTAACCGACAAGGCAACGTGCTTCGGGGATGCTCGGCGGATGTCGGTATTTTGACGAGTAACCGACAAGGCTCTTCGTCAAAGTACTTTGCAAACCTTCGGCGTACTTCGGCTCGTTGGCGAACAACCGACAAGGATCTTCGTTAGCGTGCTTCGTAAGTCGTCGGCGTACTTCGGCTCGAAAACGAACAACGACGGGTATCGGGATTTTGACGAGAAACCGACAAGGCTTTTCGTCAAAGTACTTCGCAAACCTTCGGCGTACTTCGGCACGTCGGCGAACAACCGACAAGGGTCTTCGTCAGCGTGCTTCGTAAGTCATCGGTGTACTTCGGCTCGAAAACGAACAACCGATAAAAGTCTTCGTCAGCGTGCTTCATAAGTCGTCGGCGTACCTCGGCTCGAAAACGAACCACCGACAAGACTCTTCGTCAACGTGCTTCGGGGATGCTCGGCGGGTATCGGGATTTTTACGAGTAACCGACAACGCTCTTTGTCAAAGTACTAAGCTATCGTGTTGTGCTTCACCTGGATGGCTGCCGGCGTAGAGGTCTCCTTTGTTCTGTGTTTCTGCTGCTTTTATAGGCTGGCAGTTTAATTGCTTGCTGTTTAATTCATTTGTATACCTTACTAACTACTATTTTACTACATTCTCAATTTGGGTGGTTTATATCTCATTATATTAGAATTCGGACTTAATTTCGGTAAACAATGTAGTAAATAATTAATAATAATAATATTAATTATAATACTCTGATATCGTACATGATTCTTCTCACGCTACGTTCTGTAGGTCTATATATATATAGTTATAAAAAGATAATACCTGAGTTACAGTGGTATAATGAAATAAATGAAGTGGTGGCCGCTTGGCATGTTCGGATGCAAACGAGCATTGGCGACTTGCTCCGTCACAAGTCTTTGCACACAACATTATAGGTAATATTAATTATTATTATTGGAAATATTAAATACTGTAATGTAATATCTAAAAAACAACAGTGTTGAACAGTAACAAACTTTTAATTAGTAATTTGTAAACTTAGTAATTTAGTTGTGATACCTGTGCTGTTCTCTTGTATACATAAAATTATCAATAGTTTATGTTTATATATGTCTGAGCCATCGTAAATGCCATCAGGCTCCAATTGTATTGTCTATTCAAATTTATATGTAGTTAATACAATAATAATAATAATAATAATAATAATAATAGTAATAGTATACAATAACCAATACCATACGTATATCTACACATAATTATAAAGCTGCAAAGTGAATTGGGATTCAATAAAACTTTAAAATATATTTATCGCAAAGATATAAATATTGTTATAAAATAAATAGAGGGAGCAAGAGGTGTATAATGTTATCGCGACTTAAAATTTAATTAGTGAAGGTATTTTCAGCGCTGCTGAAGCTTATGTATCCTACATCCCCTTTTTATTATGTCTAATATATTTGAATAGTCTTATAGTATGTTCATTCAGTTCCATACTGAGACCTGATTTTGTAGGGAAAATTTTGCGAATGAAAGACTATACATTAAGAATGACAAAATACAAAGAAATTATTAAAGCAGCCAAACCGAAGTGAATACTAAACGATATCCATGATCATCCTTATTTTGGTTTTATGTAAATATTGCATAAATATACCACTATAATATATTTTTTCCTCAAAAGTTGCTTACAAAGTGTATTTTTACACTTGTTATGCTTGTCCTTTTTTTTGTTGTTACCAGCTGTTCACGAAAAGTCTCTCTCGTCGTGGGACCATCAAAAAATCCAGTTTTTGAAAAGTAACTTTTCAGCCTGCGTGTGAACATACGAGTATTATACGTAATTTCCAAAATTAGCTCTTCAGTCCGATCACTGTAAAAAATCGTAAATTCGAATATTCATTATCATCATTAATTTCAAATATTAAATTCGAAAATTATTATTGCTTGCTCTTATTTTAACACTTCATTATTAGTGCCGTTTACAACTTATACACGTAAACTTATTAAACAAATTCTTATATAAAGCAATTCAACTGTCTTATTCTTATTCGACTGTATAAAACTATTCAAGCTTTTGCACTGTAATTTCCACGATGTAACTTGATGAGGTTCTAAAATATGTTATGCATATGTTATAAACAGCAGTATTTAGGAATTGTTAAAATAAGAGCAAGCAATAATAATTCTTACAACGTTAAAGAACCGAAAATGGAATCGTTACTCCTATAGTTATCGCAACGAGCATATATACATGCTGGTGTACATGTGTATATATGCTCGTTGGTGATCGTTAATGTAGCGAAGTTGCTTTCATTTCGTTAACATTAAAAGTAACGAAATAAGATCGCTGATAGAATTGTTTTCGTTATTGTAACGAAGTTGGACGTTAACGAAAAAACCAAATAACTAAAAATTTTAACGGCGTTACTTCCACGCATCGTCGTTACTTTTATAGATGTGGTTACAATATAAATGAGTTCCTTGAAAGAAACCGAGGTCCTTTACAGAGATAATGAGATGTGACACTACGTCGGCTTTTGCTACCTAACTTGACAAAATTTCGTTCGGGTTTTCACATACACTGTATGCGTTATTCACCACTTTCCCACCTCTGTCGCAATACATATATTGGAATGAAGTGTCACTTCAGATTTCAGTTGTCAACAAAAATTTGCTGAAGAAGTTTGTGTAAGTGATTTTCTGATTATAAATTTAATTAATGTTATCAATGCGCATTTCAGTGCGCATTTTTACAGAAGTAAACTAAATTTATATAACATTTTTAAAAATAACACATAGTTTCTTTTTTTGCAAGTATAAGTATGTATAAAAATATTATGAAAGATTTTCATAAGGAGTGCATAAATTATAGTTGCTAACCGAGTTCACGAAATACACGAAACTATGAAATGAAATACAAATAACTTTAATATTTATACCATACATATGTAATAATACAAAAATGAATCAGTACACGATTAATCAATATAATTTATTAATTTTATAGACACAATAGAATTAAAATCTCAAAACATAGTTCTGACAAATGTAAACACATGTAAACAAAGTGGTAGCTACAAAAATTTGAGGTGAAAAATCACTTCATCGGGGTCTCCATGGTAATTTTCTTCACGCTGCCCGCATTTTTTCGGGTACCCTTGCGTCATTTTCTTCACGCTGCCCGCACTTCTTTTGTGGTTTGTTGAGTTTTTCACCAACACTACCATAAAATTTCCAAATTTTTTACGAATACTACTAAGCTTCTGGAACCAGAATATCGACCAGAACACTGGCTGGAACGAGTATCGCATCTCGTTATCTCTGGTCGTTTATATTTGCAATAGTTGGTAAATTTGTATATCAAAAGGATTTTGGTGTGAGTTTATTTCGTATTTCATTAAAACGTAGGTATTTAAGTCATTTGTAGATATGCGAATGAGTAAAGAAGACCTTTTAGAATATAAGCTGCAAAAGCAATTTAGACCGCCAGTCTCTCAAGTTGGGATGTTTAAGGTAATTGTGCCATTGATGATGTTAGATTTATTATCCGCTACGTAGGTATTGAGCTCAAGAGCGCCAGAAGGAAATTCTGTTGATGTTTATTAATTAATCTTTCATACTTATTCGCCAACATACCAGGCGACGCATTATTATAATAGCGTATTCTTCGGCGGCCGCGGCGTGCCCGTAAATGTTTGTTTTGTTAATGCTGCAGTTACTTGTAATTGTGGATTTACGGCTTATCAAAGAATTGACAGATTTCGGATTAATTTAATAGGATTAGTCGCTTGCTAGTTTAGAAATATAGAAAGGTAGTTAAAATTTAAACACCTGCAACGATTTCGAGACGGTTTTCAGCGTTTTGCTGTAGATTATAATGCTCTTTTAATTTATAACGAACTAAGACCATTTATCATTGATTTGCATCCGTTCCAGTATTAGTATAACATAAATTGAGTTAAAAAACAATTTTCTCTCCTATCCGTGAACCTTCATTTGTACGGAATGTGCATGAAGGACTTTTTCTCGGACTTCTGCGAATGTTTAATCACTTCGCCTTTTCATCTCTTCTTTACACTAATTTGGAAAGGAATGTTAAGTTTTCAATATTTAAAGAAATGTGCCGATTGCTGGATATCAAAAAGACACGTACGACACCTTTCAAAGGTTCAACTGGACATTAGAAGAGCATTAGATGAGTCGTGTGCAAATGTAAGCGCAATTGGGATAATCACATTCAAATGTCCTTGTTGGGTTATCGATCAGCAATCCATGACACTACTTAAGACTTGAGACTTGCTACGGATCTAAAATTTGGAAAAAACAGTGATCTTACCAAAACCGAAGACAACTAATTATACGAAATGGTGAGGCTATGAATACGGACGGATTCAAAGAGGGCGACTAAGTGTTACTGTACAATCCGCAACGAATGAAGGGCATGTCTCCAAAGCTACAAAATCATTAAGCGACTGAATGATGTTGTGTAAGGGATAGAGTCACACACACACGAAAACGAGGAAGAATGAACGTCTTTAATTTAGAAAGGGTTGTGTCATATGGATCAAAGATTTTGGTGTCGGGACGATCAGACCGCCGAGGAAAGTCTTCCACATTCGATGTGCGACATCTATCAGCGAAAGATCCAGAACGTACATGATATTTCTATAACGCAGCATACGAAATATAACATGGTTTATGGTTAAAGCAAACAATACATGGAAATGGTAGTATCCCGACAAACCAGTGCATAAGCTTGAAAAGTGTTTTATAGAATAAGAATACCAGTTGAATAGCTTAATATAGGAATTTGTTTAATAAGGTTACGTGCGTAATTTAAAAACGGCCGTTATATTGAAGTGTTAAAATAAGAGCAGGCAATAATAAATTATAGAATTATTATTTAAAATTATTTATTATTTGTAACTAACGACTAACAATAAGAAACAACAAACGAAGCTCATAAGTAAAATTTTATGACATCAATTTGTCGAGGCATTGCAAGCAAAAGAGATTTGTAATGAATCGGAAAGGGTAGGAGAAGGGAAAGGGAAGACTCCTTGTATTGAAGAAATTCTATTTTGTTTTGCTCGACTGCACTAACAAAATAAAGGCAGTCTGTCCGTCTGGTAAGGTTGAATATGTATTTTGTGCTTGGTTTTGTTTTTTACGTTGATCATTTGGTGATGTTTGATTTTTTCAGTTTCAGTTTCAGGGCATTTTTCGGCATCATTTCAATGGTTTAGAATTTGCCACTGAGATTTAGTTATGGGTGGAGGGGGAGAGAAGCGAGGGGCTCTTTCTGCTTATGATTTCTGATCAATTTTTACATTTTCAGCTTCTGAGCATTTTTGCATTTTTCATTCAATTTGCTCCTTTTCCGCTTTAGCTACAATTTTAACTACAATTTTAAAATGTTACGTACATTTGAATAAAACTTGAATAAAATTAACTAAAATCTTCTCTAATTTCTAATTAAATATATAAATACATAGATATATTTTTTTTTTTTTTTTTTTATAAAATCTTCTCTAATTTCTAATTAAATATATAAATACATAGATATATTTTTCTCAATTTCCCTAACATTTTTTTAAGTTTGAAGAAAACTTAATATTTACTTATTTCGACTTTATAATTATAAAGAAATCCGTATACTCACCGAAAGATTAACTTCAATTAAACAATATTGGGTTAATTTTAAATTCACATGTTTATGTGAAAGAAAGTATAATATACAATGAAAATTAGGACAACCAGAGGATAAGCTGAATAACCAAAAAACATAACACAAATAAGACTTAAGTTTATAAATAATCACAGCTACAAAAAGTATTAATGAAAGCATGTTAAAAAACAAATTACAAAAATTATTTAATAGTAGAGTTACTAGAAATAATACTATATAAGCATAATACTATACTATACTATACTATACTATACTATACTATACTATACTATACTATACTATACTATACTATACTATACTATACTATACTATACTATACTAATAATAATAGCTAGAAAAAGATGTCAATGATATAATATCTACAAAATATATAATACAAAATACAAAGCGTACAATATAATACAAATCTGCGAAAACAATAAATACTATAATAACTACGAATGTATGTATGTCATACAAACAAACACTTTCAATAAATAACAATACATACTGTATTTCAGCAATAATCTAAAACTTACATTCGGGGCTTATATATTTATTAGAATCTATATTATTTCCTTATATGATGTAATACTGTAACAGCAAAGCGAGACGACAGCTTATATGTTGTTTTTGTTCAGCATATAAACCAACAAACACATTTGAACTTCTACAGCAAAGCTGTCGCAGTACAAATATCACAAATATAAACATAATATCATAGAGATCATAATATATAGAGCTCGCACGCAGAGCACATTATTGTCCACGTTTTTCGTTTGTTTATAAACATGTATAGACAAGCACGAAAAGAGTCTAAGGGCACAGTTTTTTGCTGAAATTCTTCGTAGAAAAATGAGACGATCAAATAATGTGTGGAAAGTGGAAGAGGGAGAATTGTGACTTTCTTTCCTTTTGTTGACTTTTATTGGATCTGTTTTGTTGTTGCATTATGACTGATGGGTTTTTACCTGGTCTGGATTTATATGCATTTAGGCATAAGAAGAGTTGTTTTATTTTGTGAACTCTCCTGGATCAATCCGGGTGTTAAAGGAAAGAAAACGTGCAATGTTTACAACAATTTACAATTACATCATCTGCATAGGGCTGTCTTTCAAGTGCAATTTGTTAATGAAAATGAACTTGTTTTTGGGTAGAATTTGATTGGATTTATTTGATGAAAATTAAGAAAAAAATATCTGATGTGCCAACACATGACTTCCTTGTGCATGAAATAATTTTAATTAAAACATTTGTAGCTAAGTTATGAATAATATAGAATCCTTCGAGAGAAGTGTCCTCTTCGCGCCAGCGATCTAGCCGAAAAATAGATTATATTTGGATGTTATGGCAGCCCTAAATACCGAATATCTACTTTCTGGCGTTGTTTGTTTTGAGCTATGCATGACATTTGAAAAGTTCTCTCAAGAGAAGTGTTCTTTTGACGCAACCGATTGCATCAAAAACAGAGGTGCACAACTAGGTCTTATAAGAGTCTCAAATACCAAATTTCAACATTCTACGATTCTCCGTTTTTAATTTATTGAGGATACATACGTACGTACAGGCGTACATACGTACATACGTACACACGTCACGACCAAACTAGTCAAAATGGACTCCGCTATGGTTAAAATGTGTGTTACCATCAATATCTCAATATCGAAATTTTTCATGATTACAATACTTTCTTGTATTTACTACGTATACAAGGAAGTAATAACACGAAAATGTGCGATTTCGTAAACGGTCGCGGTCAGTAATTAAACGAACGAACTAACGAATTAACGAAGACTGAGCGACGCGCGGGTTAAGGAAAACGTGACTCGAAAATAAAAAGAAACATTGGCTGAATTTAGGATAGATAGATATTTTTTCCTGTTGTACTATTAGATTATTGATTAAATGAATAAAATTTTATTTTGTTTCAAGTAATTATCGGCGGTGCTATTATTTAATATTCCACACAAATATTCAACCTAAAATGCTAAATTCTTTAGTTAAATATTGCCAATTTGCCTCTACTCCATGCAAAAATACTAGACTATATAACCATAAATTGCAGCCTATTAATTTCCTCGGCGATATTCCTCTGGATAATACATCTGCTGGGTTATGTTGTGACGCAACATGACGCTAATGTTCCGGCAGTGTTAATTCTTGAATGGCTGCAATCCTGTTGGCTACGAATATGTGGAACGACACCGATAACGAGCTTATCGTCTTCTCTGAACGATGTCCACCTTGTATGATGGTCAATTGATAGTGATTCGTCCCATGACAATTTTAACTGCCACAGCTCCTGTATGAATATATTTTCCATTACTACTCGGTGCTAGAATTCCAAGGGGGTCGAAAAGTCTGGCAAGGTCTGAGCTTACTGTTGTCTTTGTTATGCGCTTGTGACCACACAAATTAGTCGTGATACAAAATTTATCCTCTTTTGGAGACCATGCTAGCCCTAGGGTTTTGATCGTGCTCTCATCGTTTGACAGGTCAAGGTCCTTTTCCTGATTGTCGGCTGGGATACCTTGTAACAGTTGTGAATGATTTGCGCTCCATTTGTGCAACGCAAATCCAGCCAAATTTAAAACCTGCACTAGTTGACGTTGGGTCTCAACTGCGGTGCTAATAATGTCTGATCCTCCCAAACCATCGTCCACATAGAAGTTTTTATTAAGGAACTCAGCTCCTAGCGGATGTGTGCTGCTGTTTTCTGTCAAAAGCTGCTAAAGGCACCTGATTGCCAAATACAGCGCCGGCCTCGTTTCATACGTGACTGTGTTTAGTTCGTAGTATTCAAGTGGCTCACTTGGGTCCTTTTTCCAGATGATCATTTGGTATATTCTGTCTGCGGGATGGACGAGAATTTGTCGATACATCTTCTTAATATCTGTCGTAAACACGAACCGCGGGAACCGGAAACGTAGTAATATTGTAAATAGATCGTCCTGAATAACGGGAGCTGTGTGTAGTATATCGTTGAGCGATGTTCCCAATGAGCCCTTCGAAGATGCATCGAACACGACGCGCAGTTTCGTGGTCCTGCTGTAAGGTATGGCCACGCAATGGTGAGGCACAAAGTAGTTGCGTGATAGAATGGATTCCTTGTCAACCCTTGTAATGTGTCCTAACGTTTCGTATTCCTCCATAAATGCGACATATTGTTCCTTCAACGCATCACCCTTGGACAAGCGTCGTTCCAACGATCTGAATCTACTGAATGCTATGCCATTTGAGTCACCTAATCTTTCTGGATTGTCAGAAAATGGAAGTCTCAACATAAAGGTGGCCTTCGACAGACTAGACATGTTCTGAATGAATTGCAATTCGCATTTGATGTTCTGCATTAGAACGTGGTTGCTCTGCTACCAGCACTTCGTCTAATTTCCACAATCGCTCAATACCGTGCTCCAGAGTGCTTTCCTCAGCGGTACATACTCCACATTGTAATGATTGAACGTGCTCACTGTTGCTGACTCTTCCTGAAAATATCCAACCGAAAACTGTATTTTGTAGTGTGGGCACGTTGTTACCCAGTTTTATTTGTCCAACCATGAGCAGTTGGTAATAAAACTCAGCTCCTAGCGGCACATCGATGGCTTTTGGGCCATGGAAATCTGGATCGGCTAAGTTTACGTTCTTTGGTTTCGGCCAATGAGATACATTTATCGATTGGGAAGGCTGCGGGGATATTATGTTCTGCAGGACGAATGCTTCAGACGAGTTGTAAAATTGTTCGTGGAGACTGCAGACTAACGTTTATCCGATGTTCTGTCCTTTTGATTCCTTGGCATATCATTACCTGAATAATCATCGACGCTTTGGATCAGAGACGACGAGACCCCGGACTCTTCTAGTACCATCAAAAAATGCAAAATGAAAACACATGTACACTATACATGAGATTTCCCATTGAATTGTTTTTGCTTTCAGATTGAATTAGATATCCATTCACGGAAAACAATTCACAACTGATAACATGTTATAAAGGGAATTTACTGTTGAAAATTTGTATTTTGCATGGAAAATAGAAGAATTCCCATATATTCGAAAACTTATTAAGAAATAAGAACGTGTCATAAAATGTTAACCTCACGTTGAGCTGCAAATTTTATTTTTTGAGGTCAAGTAGATATGCCATTTAACTTCACTTTAATTAAATGTGAATACTGCATTGTATTAATCCACTTTATTAACTTGTTAACGTACAAAATAAAAATTTAGACAATGAAATACAAAATGTTTGTTATGGTTTGACAAACTTACAGAGAATATGTTCATTTTATTTAGTTAAAGAGCTATTATATAAGCACACATTTTTCATACTACTTTTTATATTGTTGAATTTAAATTTTATTGTTATTTACTTAGTTAAAGAGCTAAAAGGGCACATTTTTCATACTACTTTTTATATTGTATTGCCACACCACCCGTTAGTTATACAGTTCGGTGCGTTACCTCTTTTTTTGGGTGTCGGTTCTCCTGTAGGCCTCTTTCACCGTTATGCAAACACGCTAAAAGTGCGTTATGCGAAGTAGTTTTTGCCTAAAACTAGAAGTTGATGCATCACTGTTACAAAATCTTATTGCGAAATGAATTCGAACTCTAACAAATAAACCAACGAAAGCCTCACTGCTGCAGTTATTGCAACAAACAAAGGGTACTATTCCGAGAAGTTCATCAAAGATGCACTGGCTGACTCCTACCTTGTGACTGACTTCATTAAACATTTCGAGAAACCTATCTTCTAATTTTACAACTAAAGAAAGAAAACTTTGCGGTGGTTTAATCTAATTGTAACTGTCGCATTGCTTTTCAAGCGTAAATAAAAATTCTGAAGTCACATTTTCGCAAACAAAATGGCAAGAACGCAAGTCTATTTGCTGCAGTTAAGAATAACGGAACTATTAACGTCATCATATACCAGAGACGAATTCGTCTCTGTCGTATACTAATTTGTTCCGGAAATATTTGAATACGCATTAAGTAGGAATAAAAGGAGTTTTTCTCTAACATATCTGCTTGTGTACAAATTGCAATTATTTCTGCTTGCTAATTAAAGCGCAATAGCAAAAACGATCGTTGAAATTCTACTTCTTATGGTATGTAAATAACAACATTCCATTGAACAGCGCTTTTTAAGTGATTTTTACTTTTAGAAGCCCTTAATTTCTAAACTAAGTCTTTGTGGCAAATTTTGGTAATATACTATTTTTTGGAAATGCACTGGCTATTTAATGTATAATAAGTTTTATAAATCCAAATTAGTTAACTATTTTTTACTTGAGCACGTATGCGAAAATTTTCTCTAAAATATTATCTTCACTTACTGTTTTGGATTGGAATCTCTGAACAAACATTGTATCCAAGTGTCAGTCCAAGTCACAGAAATAAAAGCGCGAGAGAAAAATCGCCAACTTTAATCAGTAATTTCTATTGAAAAACGTTATTGAAAACATATAAGTTTTATAAAATAATGGAGCGAGAACATTTTTAAAACTATTTCGTGAAAGTGAAATCCAGAAATCTAAAAAAGTGTGGTTATTTAGCGGAGTGAATATTGTACCAAAAACACACTTTTTGTGGTAAGAAGAAGAATGTAAACACGAAATATGGCTTCGATTGTTTTGTGTACGCAATGCCCCCGGGGTTTCGCGTAAACAAAAATTACATGGATTTGTTGTTGGGATCCTCGTCGATTAACGCACACATGCATGGCATTTTTAATAGTCAGTTTAATAGTCATGTTATGCCCAATTTCTTCACTATCCTTTCTGTCGCTAGATTGACCTGTGATCCGGAGTCAAGAATTGCTCTACATTCCACCTGTTGTCCATTACTAGCTGTTCTGATCTTGTGCGGCGCTTAGTGATGCTGTACGGGAGCATGTTTTCGCCTTTGTTGAAGAAGTAAGAGCTGTCTCTTCAACGATCTTTCGTTGAATACTGCGCGTGGATTTTAATTTGGCTTCGTCAATGTGGAGAAGCGTGTTATGTTTTTAGAACGCTTCATGCTTGATGTACATCGTCCTGCCATGTGCCCACCCTTCAGACAATTAAAACAGATTATCTGCTTCTTGATGAATGCGCATCGCTCTGCTGGTTTGAGCTGTAGACACGCATGGCAAGCAAACAGCGGATGACTGTCCCTTTGGCACGACTGGCACGTCATTTACGCTTGTCGCACAGCAGCATTCCTCCATCGATGGAAGCTCTCTTGGCGATGTCACAGATTGCTCGAATGCCATATCTCGTTCGATCAATTTTCTTTATCAAGAGATGCAACAGAAGTGGGTCCCACGATGTAATGGCAATACCCAAATTATTTAATGCCAGCAAACATTCTTGCGTAGTGTCATAAAGGCATTTTACTGACGCTGCAGACGGCACCATCGTGGGTTGATCTAGCAGCCCTTGAATTAATGTGGATTTCAACACTCTTTTGTTGTTGTATCTATCCTGCAACATTTTCCATGCTGCTTCGTAATTAGCTTCTGACGGCGATAGATGGCGAATTAACTTCTCTGCTTCTCCTGACAAGTTCGTCTTTAGATACCACATCTTTTGTATTGCGTGTAACGATTGTCTGTGCACCAATTGGTTGAATAAATCAAAGAATTGTCGCCACTTCAAATAATCTTCATCGAAGGATGGAATACATACTGATTCTGGGTAATTGTATCGCATTGGTGGCATTTCTTTCTGCTGATGCCACTAACCTGTTATTAGTTGCTTTTATGCGTAAATCCACTAGCGCACATTGCACTTGCTCCTCGATGTCGTTATATTCGGTTTCATCGTAACCCGCAGCTCTGGGATCATCACATTAATTAGCATCTCAGCCTGTTGCCACATATGTTTCAATGTCTCCAACTTCACCTCGTAGTGCTGCGTGGCATGCTCGGTAGCGTCTTCAGCAATTCTATTGCACATTCGGCGCGTTGCGGCTAACGAGGCCACCAATCGTCGGAGCTCGTTGGGCTCGTTGGGCTCCTCATCTTGGGTTCTCGTTGGGCTCCTCACTTACCGGCGGGCCTAGTGTGGTTTTGGGTACCTTAGCGAGTGCCGATTAGAATTTTGACGTGTACTTTGTCGCTACTGCCCTTCTGTGTAGTAATTTTTCGTGAAATAGTCATGGGTCATCGGGGCTTGCCGAAGCGTTCTTATTTTTTGGTCGACATCTTGGAAGCATGAAACGGCATCCTTCAGCCGCTGAATTCGCTCTTCATAATATTTTGCACTCTGCTTCCGATCGGCGGAGTCTTTCTTGTAGTTGCGAATTAGTGTGAAGATCGTTTCACCTGTCTCCTACTGAAATGTCAATAGTTCCTCAAACGTTGCCATCGTTGTTGTTTGATCGTTGTTGCGTGAAGATCACGTCGGGGTCACCAAAAAGGTTGAAGGAGCGTTTTCCTTGGTCGTGGCAGTTGCAGCACGTGAAATACAACTCCTGTTTCTTTATTGTTCCGAAAACCGAAGGTTGCAGCACTTGGAACTACAACCCTTCTTTGTTACGAAACCGAAATGTTGCAGCAATTGGAAATACAACCCTTCAAAATATTAGATATGAACCGATAACCGAAAGTTGGAACTACAACTTTTATGCGATTGGTGCGACTAGTTAAAACAGTGATTTTGTCTGAACTAAGTTCTTTATTTTAATGACCTTATTGGTATAGTACAATTTTTACCTTTACTTAGCCAATTGTATAACAGTTAGCTGTACCTACACATACGCTTAACTCATATTTGTGTCATGTGCCGTTCGCCAATTCGCTCACGTCCGTGAGGTGAGGTCTCAGGTTACGGGCAGTCGTTCACCTAGCACGGCTCTTTTTTGGTGGTCAGCGAATTTGATAAACGGCCGTGACAGTAGGGTTTCAGTTGCAATTCTGTTGGTTGTTGACCCTTTTGTTTTTACTGTGGCTGCAGGCATGAACAGATAATATCACATAACATTCTTTATTCAGAAATCTTGCTCTTACCTCTCTGAATTTCCAAGAACCAATTCCTTCCTATAGATCGCGATACTTGCTAATTGGATTGAAATTCACTAATGATTATCTATGACATTATTCGTTGTATATTGAGTGTTCGATTTTGCTACACGCTCAAATAATTTATTTTACGTAAAAATTTTATTACAAACTATGCTTTAAATCAACCGATGGTTAGATCGTTAATTCAATTAAATAAATTAGCTTCCAATGTAAATGTGGATTTTTCAGTTCCTAACCATAATTTCTTGGAGATTATTTAAAGCTCTTATTCATAGTAGTTATACAAATATTTTTGTTGGCTTAAGTGTTTATTATTTTATATTACAATGTCTAGCCTGTTGAGCATTTCATTTTTTGGCTGAAATAAATAAATGAATAACGTATAAAATATTTTCCCAACATATATATCAGGGAAATATTTTATATAGTAAAACCACAAACCTATAATGCGAAAATATAATTTCATGGACAAGAAGAAGCAAATATATCAGAGACACAACACAAATATAACAACAATCATACCCTTTTATAGCAAAGACACAAACCAAACCTATCAGAAACTCCAGAACCAATGGTACCTATTGATCTCTCACTTTCCTTATCTTCTCTACCATCTTCCCACTTTACCTTGTATTTATATACTATTTTAATTTTTCTTCTATCTACCTAGCGATGGTTATTTTGACTTAATTATTAACATTATTTTTTTTTTACTTCTAAATGCTAGGATTGTCGCGCATCTAATTCAATATTACTAATATCACTAGTGCTAATATGCATATATATATATATATATATATATAGTAATTACACGTTGGTTTGATTGCCCCGGTTAAGATCAAAAACTATTAACCTAATGATGGTAAAACTTATTGAGGCCATAGCTGAATTACCAAGAAAGGTTTCTGTATTACTTTTTTGAAATCCTTGACTTCTTTGAAGGTGCGGTTAAAATGGTCATAATAAGAAAACTACAAGGCGTAGGAAGCGGAAATTTTGCATGCTGATTGGTTTAACACTGCAGATGCTTTAAATGGGTGTGGCAAGATTTAAAGTGTCCATAATAGGAAAAGTGAATGGCGTAGGAAATTGAAATTGTGCATGTTTATTGGTTCCACACTGTCGTGAATAAGTTAGTTCTGGTGGTGGGGCATTGAAGTAGAAGGAAGAGGAAGGTGATGAAGTCTTTTGGAGGGCGTGTGAGTGGTAGAGCGAGAGAAAAAGTAAGAGAGGGCGAGCATAGTTCACCATCACGAAACATAATATTTTGTTCAAAACTATATTTTGGTCAGCTAGTTTTTTATATAAGAAGTACAGTTGGTAAAATTTTTTTTTGTGTGTACATGTCTGACACTTCAATAAACACAAATCTGCTAACAGTTTTTGAAGTTATCAAGTGGTTTGCAAATCTTGCCTACAAGCTTTAAGTGAAACCAATAAAATAAAATAATAAACAATTTTAAATTCAACACGAAACAATAAAATTCTGATATCAGAGCACTGTTATACAAAGTCTCTACAGCAATTTTATATTTGTTTTGCTTTTCCTCTAAAGTTAAGAAAAGTGACGATATTTAATATTAACTAAATGTAAATGTTAGTTTAGGAGTTAAAATTAACAAAAAAAAAAAAAAGATTTTTTTTAAGATATATATTTATATCAATAGTAAGGATGTCAGAAAATAGTAAAAAAAAACCGAAATAAACTAATGTTATGTATCTTTATTGATTTACTCTATTATCTCTCGCTATTTTTATTAATTATACATACACTTTATAGTCAAAAAATAAACGATTATAATCAAATAGAAGTAAGTATTTTGTGGCGACAAGCGAATAGCACAGCATGCCTTTTATTCATAAAAAAACTCGCGTACGAGTAGTTTTCGTATGTACCTTGCTAAAAGCATAGTTCCGCATAATTATCTGCTGAAATGATAATTTTTCTGATAGCTTCGTAATAATTTAATGGAATGGTGTCACAGAATTAATAGAATTTCTTATCAAAAATTCAACATATTTGTATAGTTGTAGTTTCGATGACATTTCGACTTACGAGGAAATCTTTTCATCTTAAAAAAAGTGACTCAATGTTTACAACAGTATACAACTTTACTACAACTGTCTTTTTTGGCTTTTAGTATTTTTTATTAATTAATAATTAATTAATTTTTATTTGACAAAGTAAAACAACACTCTTGACAAAATTTTTGACATCGAAAAATGGACCTGCGTAATGCGCAATTTTGTATTTTATCATTCTTGACAACAGAGGATGTTCAGCCGATAACTTTGATGCACACAGTTTCCAGCACTTTTTTGCTCATATACTTTATAATGTATAGAGGCTTATGTATAGAATACAATACCTAATTAAGTTTTGAAATATATCAATTGGTGTATATAAAAGCGAAAGTTACAGTTACTAGTTACTTCCTTTGCCAAATGGCATATGTTTGTATAAAGGGTTTTAATTAATCTTCTTTTCTACTTAAATTTATTATGACATATGCAACAAAGATTCTTTTTTACTAGAAGCAAAGAACATTAGAAGCCATAATCGCTTGCATAGTGCTAGCAATCTTATCGAGCAAGCTAATTATGCTCCCCGTTGTATCCTATACACCAAAAAAACCTTTTTCACCCTATTCAAAAGAAAACGAAACACTAGCACAATAAAAATAAACAGCCCACAACCATTCAGAGTGTAGTCAATGTAGAAATTGTAAGGTCATAGTTTTCCTATTTGAAAATAATTGAGAACAGAAACAGCAAGCAAACATATCTTCTCTCCCCTCCGTAATATATGTACGTAATCTTTATATATACGTGCCTTTAATTATATTCCAGTCAACTTCGAAACAGTGTTTGTATGATGCCTATGCTCCATCCCCGCGACGTATATATTTCGTCCTAATTTTTATTGAAGATAAATATGGATATAACAACAACATAATAATCTTGACTGGTGGCAACACGACATATGTGCATCTTTTTAGAAGTGCAGATGTAGGTATATGACCATTGTTGTTATCCTTCTATGAGAGTAACCTTAAGGTCTGTGTATCTGTAAATTAGACAAAATCAATGAAGCAGGGTAAGCCCTTCTAGGATCATCTTATTAAAACACATGAAGCAATTATTCCGAGAATCAAGCTTCAAAATCAGCAATAGATTTAATGTTGTGTAATTCTACAATTTCAACCCTAATACACGGACCTCACGAATATAATAATATCATCCCTTGTTATACTATTTAAGATTTTAATGGTAATATTTCTTAAAAGTAGAGAATTCAACATTTGCAAACTACGTTTTGTTATTTTAAAAATTCGTTTGGAAGAAGTTTGGAGTAAAGAACAAAATCTTTATTTAGGAAAATTAATAGGAAATTAATTATAGTGAAATTTTATAATGATTTTTTTTTTGCCATAATTGCCTTCAATAACTAAGGAATGAAAATATCAGCTTAATTAATTAATTATTAATCGGCTTTCAAGATTAATAAAATAATTTATTTGCAAATATTTGAAAACATAAATTCGAAGAATAAGTGAGTTAATAAGTGGTAGTGGCCTGTTAACATGAAACGGAACGTGTGTTGTTAGTACGTAAAGTAAACCAAACTAAATTTTGGTTTAGTTATTAAAAGAATTACTAGATTTTTTACAAAAAAAAATTTTTTATAAATTTATTAAAAAAGTCACGATGTCTTTAGATCAGGTTTGATCTTAATATCAAAACGAATCTTTGATCTGTAAGTATAATTTTCGTAAGAAAAAAGGAAGTCAACTGAGGACAAAACAGTTGGACTGATAGCTTTAAAACAAACTTGAAAATAGGTGTATTTAAATTTGCTTCTAAATGCAAAAGTTTACCTTTCATAAGATTCATAATAACAAATTTTGTGCACAGTGAACTTATATAACGAGTATTGCATATTAATATACATAAATAAAGATCGTTGACGAGAAGCTGTCTGTTGATCAAATTTGTATTAGAAAGATGCACTTGAGCCTATTTAATACATTTGGACAAAACATTGCATTACATTTGGTTGTTTTACAAACAAAACATTGCATTTGGACATAGGCATGCCTTATATACCCTATATTATTCAAATCTTTTTATTACGTCCAATTTATTTAAATAGTCCGATTTTCTCTATTTTTCCTAATGAAAATCTGAGGTTAAATAATCGTCCAAATTTTCTATTGTCATCGTTATCGTTTTATTATTTACAGTAGGCACGGTTTTTCGTAGGTTTGCGACACGAAAATTACACGGGTTATATTTTTAAATTTTTGCTTCGAAATATTTTTTACAAATTCAATTAGAATGTCGATCATTAGACGGTTGATGTTTAGCTTGAAATTACTCATCAAATCTTTAAAACTGTTTTTATACCCAACCCTTTACGATTAATGCTCCGTTAATAGAAAATTTGAAAGTTAATTTTCAATCACATTTTTTTTGGCATGGCATGATAATAAATGGTTGCATTCCGCTCAGACAGGTCAGTTACAACGGTTGAGTAATTTGTACGTGGAATGCTTCCTCTCTCAACATGTTGTGAGAGCGCTCACCATTTTACTGAGCGGGAAAATTCTATGCTACATCAACTCAACCTGTTGAGTTTTTTGACACTTCTATCAAACGTCTATATTATAGCCTTATAAATTTTGGGAATTTACGTAAATTTTATTTAAAAAATGTTTCAAGAGCAGTATACTTTTAAAGGACAGCTTTATTTAATTACATAAACTGCAGATATGCACAAAAAATTAATAAATGGTAAGTATATTAAGCAAAAATTCTTACAATATGCTGTTTACATAACATATAAGAGGCATTTTTTATGATTAATGTGCCTCTCAGATTTATAAACGGTCCACAATCTTCGATCTGTTTTCACAACTGGTACACAAGCAGCCGCTCCCCACTATGCAAAAAATGTGTTACCTGAAGATGAACCTATTAGGAGATGATGAAAGGCTTATTCGACATCTTTCGGTATCAGAAGCAAACTATGAAGCAGCATGGAAGATGCTGCAGGATAGGATAGCAACATAAAAATATTGACATCCACATTCAAAAGCTGTAAGGTAAACCTACGAGTTTGTCTTCAGCATCTGTAATAAAAATCCTCCATGATACTACTTCGGAATGGTTAGCAGCATTAAACAACATCGCTATTTTTTTTCTTGATAAAAAAGCTAGATACAATGCCATATCTGGGGTTCGATCACCATCGTGATCAATCATTTGCATCGTTTAGTCAAAGAGAGAGGCCCTGCACATCGCATTCGGTGCAAAAATCAGTTACGTCAGGACCACCCCTGTACAACAATTCACAATATGTGAGCTGTGTAAGACAGCAATTCATCAGTTATTTGTATGTCAAGCATTTCTCCAGCTTAAACCAGAGCAGTGCTCATTTGTAAGGAAGCAGAAGTAGTGCTTAAATTGTCTGAAGCCCGGTCACATGGAGAACAGTGCACATCCAGAAACTGTATGAAGTGTGATAAAAACCATAATTCTCTTCTTCATATAAACGACAACCCATCAAACCAACACGAATTGTAATCAACGAAAGACTAATGGAGAAAGCAATGGTAATTCCAGTACAAAAGGTAGAACATCATTCCAGAACAGCATCATTAAACGCAGCTCCAAACCAGAATTCTCAGCTCTACGTTTTGTTAGGAATGGCAAGGATCTGGCTGGTTGCTAATAACGGACGAGAAGTGGAATGCAGAGATATTCTTGATTCCGGATCACAAGTCAACATAGTGATAGAAAGGATACGTTTAGAGGGGTTTGTCTTTCAGATCATCATATCTCAACAGCTCACTCTATAAAATATATCTCAGTGGCCGATACCGAAGAACATAAACTTAGCGGCTCCCTAATTTCATCAGCCAGAAGCCATCGATGTCCTCCTAGGAGCCGAGTTCTACTACCAACTACTATTGGTTGGACAAATATCTCAAATAGCCAAGTAAGAAGAAACTATTGAGCAATTATAGAACATAAAAGAAGTCCTGGTGGCAGATCAACCGTGATCCAAAGACCCAGAACATGGCCCGATTCACGAAGTGTAATTTTATTATAAAGGTTCCGTTTGCTGACAAATTAGGAGAAGCGCTGAGATATCATGGATGAATAGGAAACAGTAGGCCACACGACGAAGATCGACAAGGAATCCATCCTGGATGAATAGGAAACAGTAGGCCACATGACGAAGATCGACAAGGAATCCATCCTAACTCCAAATTATTTTGTGGTCAAACCAGCACTACCACGAAGCTCAGAGTAGTGTTCGTTGCATCGGCCATGGGTTCTTTAGGGATATTGCTGAATGACATATTGCATACACATACATACATACAGGAACCGTGATCCAGACGATATCCTTTCAACATTGCTGCGTTTTCGTTTCCCTCAGATTCCGTTTTTCGCGCGTTTTCGTACCGTCAGATTCTGATCATCTGGAGGACAGGAGTTTTTAACTGACTATATGGAGAAGGACTCAGACAATCTGAGTACAGCAATTGAACAGAACGCTAACTAGTGTAAATTTCTAAAATCAGCTGGATTCACATTGCACAAGTGGAGCGAGAACCAACGTCAACTACTACAAGGAGTCTTAGAGGACAATCAAGAAGAGAATCTAGATCTAGCAGGAGAGCAGAATACCGTAAACACCCTAAGCCTAGGAGGAGCACCATGGATGCCAAAGGACGATAAATTCTGTATCAAGGTTAACCAGTCTCCTCACAAACTCATTACCAAGAGAACAGTGAGTTCAGATTTAGCCAGACAATTCGACCCTCTTCCAATTGTAGCACTAAGTGTGATAAAGGCGAAGATATTTATACAGGAATTGTGGCAGCTATAATTGTCGTGCGATGAATCACTATCCATCGAACATCACACAAGATTTTTTTTTCTTTTTTTTGTAATTGGATATATTTGCAGGATAGATTGCGAGGATAGATTTGATAGTGACATTACACAAATGATATCAAACTAAATATAATAACAGTTAATAATGGTAACATATTAGTGAATTAACTTCTTTAATCCATATCGTGAAGTGTTTGAAAGGAGTGCCAGGATGCAGTCAGCTCCAAATTTCACCACAAGAACTAAATGATTCTTTGGTAGTGGAAACAATGCAGCAATCTGAGTTTTTTTAAGATATTAAGGCGCTCTCAAAAGGTGAACAAGTACATAAGACTAGTACACTGGCCTCTCTGAATCCCTTTTTCGATAAGAAGGGTGTTATTCGGGCGGCCGTCTAACTTCAGCGTCAAGTATTCCATGCTTCCTCCTAATCCTAATCCTAATACAACGAGTACACATTACCCATCTTCACTATGGACCACAAAACTTTCTCGCTCAAATACGGCAAAGATTGTGGCCCATAAAGGGAAAGCTGATGGTCAGATCCGTTGTCCAACATTGCGTTAAATGCAGCCAATACCAAACTTCTACATCAAGTTATGGGGAACCTACATCCAGAACGGACGAGTCCAGCCCGACCGTTTATAAATAGTGGAGTCGACTCCTGTGTATTACAAAATCCGAGAAAAGCGCCAACATAAGGCTTACATCGCCATATTTTGCTACTTCGTCACAAAAGCCGCTCCTTGTGAACTGGTATCAGACAGCAGCTATTATTGCAGCAGTTAAGCGGTTCATTACCCGGCAAAGGCATGTTCAAAACATACTATCATTTATATGCGTCAGAAGCTAGGGAGGAAACAAAGTTTTGCAATGGTAAGAGCATAAATTCAACTTTGTTCCGCCACGTTCACCACATTTCGTAGGACTCTGGGATTCTGCAGGGAAATATGCGAAATACCTGAAACAAGAATTGTTTGAACTGCATCCCGTATGAAGACTTGGAAACTGTAGAAATAGAAGCAATTCTAAACTCGCGGCCGCTTATAAAAAGGTCTGCAGACCCAAATAGATTTACCGCTCTGACGCCAGGACACTTCTTGATTGGAGAACCTTTAACAGCTCAGGAGGATCCTTCATCCACACCAATCAGCATCCTGCAGTTAAGACAGAAATTGGTAACATATCTCAAATTCCAGTTTTAGAGGCGCTGATCGAAAGAATCCTGCAGCAGAGAAATAAATGGGGAACATATTTACCGAACATCAAGCCTGATGCTTGGTCATAATAAAAGAAGGCAAGCTGTCATCTCTTGTCGTTGGAACGTGTCACGCAGATATAAGCAGGAGAAGACAGATTTGTTAGGGTAGTGAAACATCGAATCAATCGAACTACAACCAGAAACGCTCGATACAATTGGTCTACGCAGTATTTGGAAATTTCATCTCATCAAGGTGTCTACTTTCCAACAAAGGCTACGCTGATCATGTCAGCGTTCACGTTCAACGGTTCACATACAGTGAAAGATCGGGTGCGTGTGCGTACGAGCATTCTTCTATAATGATACTGATTTGGACTGTGAATATACAGAATTCAAGGGTGATCTATCGTGGAAACCGATCATGAGAACGCGCGAATGGATCTTCGTAACGAACGAAAATGCCAGTAAGAGAAAATCCCGTACGTGGATCTGAGTCCTTACAGCTCACTTTGTCCAGCATTAAGCCTGCAGCCAAGCTGCATGGCTAAAAGCAAGCAAATAACCGTTCACAGTTTTCGACGATTCAATAGTAGCATAGCCATTTCATATACAAGTTTGGCCAAATCCAAAACCAACGAAACAATCGAATTTTTTAATCATAAGTCTCTTATTAAGAATCATTTCAAATTTAAAATTGACGAATAAAGTGACCTTCAGGAGTGGTTAGAAAACCAGGGAAAACTAACTCAACTAACCAAAAACGACCAGTACCGATTTGCTGTCGGTCTTTGAGTATTCGAATGGCTGTCGCGATTGGTTTGTTGTGGAATTAGATACGATTTAGACGAACGGCGCCCCAACCGTCTCCGCGTCACAATCAACGATTTGAGGTTGTTGCAAACGAACTTCGTACAAGGGGGAAGGGGGGAGCGCGTGACGATTTTCAGAGTACCAGAGCACACATCAACCAGAACTCGACATTCACGGCTGTTCACCGAAATATGCTGATCAGCAAAAAGGTTAAACGACTACCCGTAACCAAACAAAGAACAATTCTTACGGCCGTGAGCGAAAATGTCTCTTAGATTAGCGTTGTGCTATTGCTGTTTATTTATAATAATAAATGTATTTCGTAGTCGTAAATTAAATATTAATAATGTGACATAATTGGTAACATATAGTTTCGTATGTAGAACAATATATAAATAAAAGGCATGATTAATAAAAGAACAAGTTAATTAAAAACCGTCAACCGATAATCATCATTCTCTAGTTTCGGAATAGTTGTAGTTTCAAGTGCTGCTTATATAGTTTCAACTATATAAGCAAACATAATTTTGAATAGTTGTAAGTTCAAGTGCTGCAAATGTTTAACAACCAAACCGAATTTAAAACAGTTGTTGTAGTTTAATGTTCTGCATCTACTCCTAGGAAGTTAAAGTAACAAGTGCTTCAGCTGCAACAAACAAAAAAAACGCTTCGAGCTCAGCAGAGTATACCAGACTCAGCGGCAATGATGAGGTCTGAACTTTCCTTATTTCTAAAAGGGAATTAATCTCCGTTCCCTTCCTTCTCTTCTATCGACCCTTTCTTCTTCTTTCAATTTCTTCTTATTTACTTATAGTAGTCTTATATAATTATATAATATATACTTAATTAAATTTATATCATGTAGTATTATTTATTGAATATTGTTTATTGATTGTATTATCTTAAAATGGTTAGCGAAGATGTAATTAACAAACTAGTAAAGGTGTTGTCTACAGTATAATAAATATACAATATATATATATATTAATAATAATAATTATATCGCACCACTTCTAAAAGGCAAAACTTTATACTCCTATGAAATTTCTACAACTTTGCCGTCATGATAGCTGTAAGCAGTTTCATAAGTGAAAGCATAAGGAGGCGTGGCCTGCCCATTTTTTCCCAACAGAATATTATTAGTTTACAAACTCCAATATTATGTACACCATTATTCAGGAAACTTATATACTTTTCAATACAATCCATGTAAAACCCTCCATGACCTATGTAAACTAAAAGTGGACGGATCACCCATATTTGGCATATTAACTGGAAGCATTAGCCTAAATCTATATATAAAATTTTCTTGTCTTCTCTCAAAAAGTGATGCTGATGTGGCCTTTTTTAATAGGCAAAACAGAGGTACCTGCACTCTCGATATAAAAAGTAGGCGTGGTCCTTGGGCGATTTTACACATTTTCAATACGAAACACCCCAACATAACAACGAATATTTTTGCCAAATTTCATTTTGAAATCTTAATCCGTTCTCCTGTGATCGTGATTTCAACGGACAGACAGACAGACAGACAGACAGACGGACAGACATCTTTATTTCAATTTTGGTGGTGATGCTGATCAAGAATATATATAATTTTCCATACCTATCTTGTCTAGTTCTATGCGTTACACACTCCGGTAGAAAGTGAATATACCCTCAACCTTAAGGTGTAGGGTATAATGAAATGAAATGAAAAACTAGTAACGGTGTTGTCTACAGCTGTAGCCGAAATACCCTACACCTTAAAGCTGCATATATAATCGTATATATATTTAGAAGTGGTGCGATATAATATACTCGTATATATATACAATAAATATATTATATATCTAATAATAAATATAAAATAATGTTACGTAATTTCCAAAATTACCGCTTGAACTCTCTTCAGGTTCGATCACTGGATTGTGAACAATCGTAAATTTGAAATAATAAAATGTCGTTAGTTTTAAATAATAAATCAACTATTTATTATTGCTTGTTCTTAACTTAACACTTCTCTACTATCGCTGTTTATAAATTGGACACGTAAACACTTATACACGAATTCTTATTTGAAGCTATTCAACTATTTTATTCTTATTCAACACTTTTCAAACTGTTACTTTCACGATGTCACTAGTTGCTTTCAAAAATCAAAACTATGTTCGTTGCTGTGGTTTGCGTCTATTTATACTGTCCGACAATTATCGCTACGTTATCATCAGACTTCTCCAGATCTTACTAGATTGTCGAGAAACTTCCATTTCCATGAATTGTTTGTTTCAGCAATGAATCATGTTCTATTGTGTAGGCTGCGTTGTGGAAATATCAAGTAACTTGTAGATGTGCTTATCCCAATTGCGCTGACATTTGCCCACGACTTTCCGCAGATGCTCTTCTAATGTGCGGTTGAACCTTTCTACCATGCCATCTGACTGCGGACGTAGAGGTGTCGTTCGAGTCTTCTTGATACCCAGCAATCGGCACATTTCTTGAAATATTGAAGACTCAAAATTTCGTCCTTGATCGGAGTGCAACTCGATTGGTATGCCGAATCGCGTGACCCAGTTCTGAACAAATACCTCAGCTACAGTTTTTGACTCCTGATTTGGTATAGGATAGACTTCTGGCCATTTGCTGAAATAGTCCATAATGACCAACACGTACTTATTTCCAGAGTCACTAGTCGGAAATAGGCCAGCTACATCCATTGCAACTCGCTCAAATGGCGCTCCAGCGTTGTACTGCTGCAACTTCCCTCTGCTTCGAAATTTAGGTCCCTTAGCAGCCATGCACTGCGTGCAGTTTTTGATCCATTCCGCTACCGCTTCTTGACAGTTCACCCAATAAAATCGTTGTTTAATCTTCTCCACAGTTTTTGTAACACTGAGATGGCCGCCACTTGGTCTATTGTGGAATTCTTTTAATACAGCATCTATTCGCGACTTTGGTAGAACAATCAAATCACGAGTTTGCTTACCGTCGTTGCTTTCCCAGGAACGATGCAGCACTCCGTTTTTTAGCCTCAAACTGCTCCATTGTGCCCAATACGCCTTGGCATGCAAACTTTCTAATGCCATTTCTTCTTTGCTTGGTCTTCGGTCCATTTCTTTCGCTTCCACTAATTTCGCCAAGTCTGCATCATTAAGCTGGCTGTCCCTTAGTGAACTAGGTGTCCACTCATCGTCAGGTTGCAGACTCGTTAATCGGACGTCGACTATACCTTCGCATCTTTCAACTTTGGAGCAATGCTTACATTCGAGTGCACACGGTCGTCGAGATAAAGCATCTGCGTTTCCATGTTGTCCACCTTTTCGATGCTGTATTTCACAATCGTAGCTCTGCAGCCTTTCTATCCAGCGCGCAATTTGACCTTCTAGGTTTTTGAACTGAAGTAGCCATCTTAAAGCCGCGTGATCTGTCCTTAATAAGAAATGCTGCCCATACAAATATTTATGGAAGTGTTTCACGCATTCAACTACTGCCAATAGTTCACGCCTAGTGAGACAATAATTCATTTCTGGCTTACCGAGGACTCGACTGTAGTATCCAACAACTTTTTCTTGTCCATCGATGATCTGCGATAGCACACCTCCAATGCCATGTGCGCTGGCATCTGTGTCCAACACGAACTTCTCACCAGGAACTGGATATGCCAACATTGGAGCAGTACAGAGCAACTCCTTCAGCTGCTGAAAAGCATCTTCTTCTTCCTTTTTCCACACGAATCTGCAATTCTTTTTTGTTAAATTATGTAGACTTCGTGCAACATTGGCAAATCCGTGTACAAAGCGTCGATAATAAGTACAGAGCCCAAGGAAACTTCGCACTTCATGAACATTAGTTGGACGAGGCCAACCTCTTACCGCTTTTATTTTGGTTTCGTCAGTGTGAATTCCTGTAGTAGTGATTTTGTGGCCCAAATACGTCACTTCGGTTTTAAACAGGTTGCATTTCTTCGGATTTAATCGCAATCCAGCGGAATTGATGCGTTGAAACACTTCCTCCAAATTTTTCAGGTGGTCATCAAAATTCTTGCCCATGACAATGATGTCATCAAGATACACTAAACATGTTTTCCAGTGTAGCCCTTTCAACACGTGTTCCATCAATCGCTCAAAAGTTGCTGGAGCATTGCATAATCCGAACGGCATCACAGAGAATTGCCACAATCCGTCGCCGATGCTGAAGGCCGTCTTCTCAAGATCAGATTTTTCAATGTCTACTTGCCAATAACCGCTTTGCAAATCCAACGTTGAGAACCATTGTGCACCAGATAACGTGTCCAAAGTGTCATCTATTCGCGGAAGGGGGTAGCTGTCCTTTTTCGTGACATCGTTCAGCTTTCGGTAGTCAACGCAAAATCGAGTGCTTCCATCTTTCTTTTTTACTAACTAAAGATGGGCTTGTTGATGGTTCAATAACTCTGTCTTTCCGCATTTCATCTATCAAATGCTCCGCTTCTTTCCGTTTCGCCAGTGGGACTCTGCGTGGAGCTTGCCGGATTGGTCGTGCATCGCCAGTGTCTATTCGATGTTGTACGATAGCAGTTCTTCCAAATTTATTTTCATCGCTTGCAAATACAGCGCTATATTTTTGCAATAAGCGTTTAGCTTTAGACTTTTCTGGTTCACTTACCTCATTCAACCGGTGACCCATTATAGCAGGAGATTTTGTTGTTTCTTTCAAAGCAATGTTTTTGCTGACCTGAGTACGATCGTCACAATTTATTATGGCTTCTACTGCTTGGCACTGCCCTATTAGCGCTCCTTTTTCGAAAACGATCGTTGACTTAAACTCGTTTATTACGCGAACAGGAATTCGCTTACTTCGTTCGGTTTGCACTAAAGTTCGTCCAACCAGTATATTTGCCGTGTCATTTGATGCCTCTACTACACCCAGCTGGTCCGCTCCACTATCTCCCTCCACGTAAGCCCATAAAACCGCTTCTGATTTTGGTGGAATCTGTTGGCGATGGCTAACACTCACCTTCATGATTTGAGGCCGTTCATATCCAGCGCTTATCGGTATCTCCATATTTCGGCACGTCAGCAACTTTTTCTTCAGATCCAAAGTAAGACCTTGCGCTATCATTAAATCAACGCCGATTATTACCTCATCCATAATTTCAGCCGCCAGGAAGGTATGATTCACATGCAACATTCCAATCTGAACACGACAAATCAGTTTTCCGAAAATCGCAGCTTCCTCTCCTGTAGCAGTTCGCAGTTTGCAACCAATCAGCGGCTTGATATCATCTCGTACTAAATCTGCTCGAATAATGGAATGCGTTGCGCCTGTGTCCAGCGTCAAGTCCAGCGAGCGGCCGTTTACAGTTCCTGTTCAAATCCGCGTAGGGATTTATTATTGTTTGAAGTTAATTCAGGCACATAAACCTGAACTAAAGGATTTGTTATTTGTTTGAAGTTAGTTCAGGCACATAAACCTGAACTAAAGGATTTTTGCACAAACAGCACTTGAAACTGATTGCACTTAGGTGGATTTGATTTTAGTTCAAGCACATGAACTTGAACTAAAGCGGAATCTAGACTAAAATGAAACGGTTGATTTCGTTGACAAATTCAGACTACTCGTTTATTAATTATTTTGGCTCTTATATACTTAAATTAATTACAAACACCAATGTAACAAAATGCAGAATTGCAGTAGCCTTGGCATTGCATGAACTTGATTGAACCTTTTGGTAACAGTTCAACGACGGCGTTGAACTCGCGTTGGCCATTTTTGCTGACATAGCAATCTGCAATGCCGCGGCTAGCTGCGCTGCACAAATATAAACAAAATAAAGTTATTTTTCTTGGCCATGAACTCGTGCAATGACACTGTTTTCGGACTATACATTACGCAATGCGATTTCATGAGCAATAAATAATATGTATAATTGTTTTTATTGGAATTATACATTTTCTCCCCCTGGTGACGTCAACACGTATAATGACGTCACAAAAGTTCTTATTCGATCGATGTCGCGAAGTCTGGGGATGTTGAAATCTGACGTGGTGCTGGTTGTGGATTTCTGTTGAGTGGTTGTGCGGTGGATGATCTCGCCTTTATGATGATGACTACGATGACCGCTATTGAAATGATTAGCGCGGTGTATCCTATTGTTGTATGATGGTAATTGTGACTGTCAATTCGTGATGGTAAATCCCATATCTCTTGTTGTTTAAGTGATTCTTGAAGCTTACTGAGTTGTTCCAGTCGCGTGTTGTACTGCTGGGGTTCGTGAAGAAGTATATGAAGTTGTTCTGGCTTCGCCACGTCCGTCAAATTTCCAAATCCTGTGTATGATGTGTACAGATTACTGGAATATGATCGCTGGGCCTGGATCGTTGTGTCCTTATCCTTGATTACACATGGAGGTTGTAGAGTGATAATGCCAGATTTCTTCAGATTGAGCTGCTGAACTTCCTCGTTGCATACGGCGGTGATTCGTCTTGGGCTGCTTACGGTGTACAACCACTGATTCCTATGTGACAGTTGAGTCCAGGTTGAGTTTAATTTCTCTTCCTCAACATTGCAATCAGCTCTGCTATCGTTGTGCAGCAGATTTAACTCACAAGAGCACATTTCAGACACCTTCATGTATATCTGAAAGTTGTTAGTACATAAATAACCGTTTTCCGTTATTTTGACGCATGAGCTTAAATCATAACTACTCATAGAGATGTATTGGTCTCGATAAGAATTTATCGCCAATATGTCATTGCAACGTTTTATTTTTACAAAAACGTTGTTGACTGTCGTCGGCAACGCTATTAGCTTGTATAACGTAAACGCCTGTTGGTCGCAGAGTGGAATAGATATGTTGAATCGCACTTGGTTTTCCGTTAATCCACCTTCTGCCGACATTAATTTATATAGTTGAGTGTAGTCATCATGGTGTATGGGCAGTTGAAGAAAAGAAGGCAAATGATTTCTGATTTTTACTAACTCTTGCTGTAATTGCTGAGGTGTCAGAAGACTAGTACTGATTCTTCCGTGATGAGTATCCGTAAGCACATCTATAATGGAAACTTGTACACGTTGCAGGTTCGCGGCTACCACGATGAGTTGCATGGCTGACGATAGAAAACTTTGAAGAACCTTGGATTGGTACTCCGTGTCCGAAATCTTCTTCCATGTCTTGTTAACCAAGTTGTCGATGTTGTCGAATTTACGTTTGCTCTCCAATTGATCATGTTTAAATATGTTGATCGTAGCATCAAGTATTGATGTTTGGTTTTTGAGCAAATGTTGAAGATGGCCTTCATTTTGTTTAACTGCCTCAATGGTATCAGACATTTGATTCTCGTATTCCGAGTCTAAAACTCCAAATAGAGAATGGGCCACATTACCCACAAAGTTTAGTGCTCCTCGCTTAGTTCTACTATTCCTTGACATTTTTTCTTTAGGTCGGGTGGCTGCTAATAAACTGTTGTCTAATTGAAGTCTTTCTTCGGCGTGCTCCAGTGTCGTTACTACATCGCCACAAATCTGTTTCAGGGTCATGATTTCACATAATTTCCGTAAAGTACGAGTCTTATTCGAGAAGATCTCCATTTCTGACCAATACGGTTTAAGATCATAGTACACAATGAGACGCCAATTGGATCTGGCTATCTTCATGGATCCGAGTGCGTCAAAATGCATCCCCATCCTGGAGTCGAATTCTTGGTTTTCAACCCCTGTTGCCAAAACTATAGGCAGCATAACCATTGCGATCAGTAGTGCTGTGACTAATGTCGGTGATCGTCGCGGTCTTTTGTGCTCAGGTTGTGACTTATCATTATACCGTTGACATGCTGATTGGCTTGAAGAGGATTCATTACTGCTTGTGTGATCCTTTCGCGGCAGGGGATCTATGTTGTTTTCTATAGGTAGTGGAGCTAGACGATGAATAGGACGCTTGAATGTACCTGATGTGGTTTTTACTTCCACTACTCGGACCAGCTCGTCAATTCCTTTATGTATTTTTGTAATTCTACCAAGTGGCCACTGAAGAACTGGCGTGTCGTCCTGTTTAATAATTACCACAGTCCCGACCTTGATGTTATTGGCCTGTTCCCTCCATTTGTATCGGTGTTGAAGTTCGTTTAAATAGTCGCGGGACCATCTTTGCCAGAAATCATGCTTCACTTGAGACACCGCCTTCCATCGAGCTCCTAGACTTGCCTTTTGTTCCACCGCTCTTGCATCAACTTGGGCTGTTAGCGGTTCACCGATGAGGAAATGGCCAGGAGTCAGCGCTGTTAAGTCGTTAGGGTCATTGGACATCGGGCTAATGGGCCTGGAATTTAATATGGCTTCGGCTTCTACAATGATGGTTTCCAATTCCTCGTATGTTAGCGAGGCTGCAGCGGTGCTTCTCAATAACAGATGTTTTGCCGACTTCACTGCTGCTTCCCAAAGCCCTCCAAAGTGAGGAGCTCTAGGTGGGATAAAATGGAAATTGATTCCCTTTTCACTGCATGTGTTCACAATTTTCTCTCTGGCGCTTGGTGAATAGATTGATGTCGTTAATTCTACGAGTTGATTTCTGGCTCCAACGAAGTTTGTCGCATTATCGCTGTAAAGGTTTTGACAGCGTCCTCTTCGTGCAATGAACCTTTTAAGCGCTCCGAGGAATGCCTCTGTTGTTAAGTCACTAACGAGCTCTAGATGCACTGCTTTAGTTGTGAAACAACAGAATATGGCCAAATAAGCCTTTGTGGGTCGTTTTCCACGCAGCTTATAATGAATCCAAAATGGCCCGCAGTAATCCACACCGGCATTTATAAATGGTCGCGCTGGCGTTACTCTGGCTGCTGGTAGATTTCCCATTAGTTGCTGTAACAATTGTGGGCGTGCCTTGAAACAACGGACACAGTGGTGAACTATTGACCTGGCCATACTAGCAGCCTTGACTGGCCAAAATCGTTGTTTAGTTAGTGCTACCAATGTCGTTGGTCCACAGTGCATATTTTCTTCATGTATCGTCTGCATCAAAAGCTTAACTACCGGATCATTATATGGAAGACACATTTGATGTTTGTTTTCGTTTGGTAAACTTGAAGCTTCCAGTCTTCCTCCTACTCTTAAGATGCCTTCCCCATCCAGAAATGGTTTCAGACAATGAATTGTGCTGTTTGTTTTAACAACGTTATCCTTCTGAAGATCCCTGATTTCTGATGCAAAATCGCCAGCTTGAATGGCCTTGATAATCATTTTTAGTGCACTGTCTAATTCGAGTGGAGAAAGTGCCCAAGAGTTGTGCTGTTCTTTATGCAAATGTCTCATTCGTTTTCCAAATCGAATGACATAGCCTAAGATTCGTTGTAGTTTTCTAAAGGAATTTTTGTGATTTATGGAATAAATTATAGTTGCCGCTTCTACTTGCGCAGTGATTAATGATGCGGGCGCTTTTCTTTTGCCTTCTTGTGTTGACTTTATTTTGTACTCGCACGCAGGTCGAATCCATTCTGTTTCTCTCCCGTGTAAAAACAGAGGACCGTAAAACCACAAATCGCATTGCGTAAAGCTGCGAGGATTGCAACCCCTTGATAGCACGTCTGCTGGGTTTTGTTTTGATGGTACGTAGCGCCATTGCATCGCAGTTGATAAATCTTGGATTTTAGAAATTCTGTTGGCTACAAAAACCTCGTATGAGGACGAATCCGTGTTGATCCATGCCAGCACCACTTCCGAGTCAGACCAGAAGTGCGTGCAGTCGATGCCGTACTGTAGATCACGTTGTACTCGTGCTGCGAGCTGTGCCCCTAGGAGTGCAGCACATAATTCTAACCGGGCAATTGTTTGACGTTGGCGATTCAATGGAGCAACTCGCGATTTAGCACATAGTAGTCTCACAAGTATCCTTCCGTTGCTTGTTACTGACCTGAGGTATATAACAGCTCCATATGCCTTTTCAGAGGCGTCAGTGAAAACATGTAGCTGCCATGATTTGGGTATTTCATGATTATAGATGTGGCGAGGAAATTCCCAGTTGTTTAATTCATTGAAGCTCTGTCGAAAATCTGTCCATTCGTTGTGTTGCTGAGTGGACAATGGTTCATCCCATGATATTTTCACGTCCCATAATTGCTGTAAAAATATCTTGGCGATGATAACAACCGGTGCCATGATTCCTAGTGGATCAAATATGCGTGCCACATCTGAGCTAACGCTCCGCTTTGTGGCGAGTCTTCTACTGCTGCACGTGGAACCAATTTTTATACGAAAGGAGTCGGTTTTCGGTAACCAGGCCAGTCCTAATGTCTTGACATAATCATTCGATTTGGTATCGAAGTCAAGGTTGATTTCCTGGTGATCTGTTGGTATTTCATGAAGCAGTTGAGGATGATTTGCACACCACTTCCTAAGTTCAAAACCAGCCGAGCTTAAGATCGTTGTAATTTCCTTCTGAATTAAGATTGCTGATGATAGACTGTTGCTCCCAACTAGGCAATCGTCCACGTAGAAGTTATTTTGTATCGCTTCAGATCCTAGAGGGTGGTTAGACTGGTTCTCTTTTGCTAACTGCTGCAGACATCGGATTGCCAGATAAGGCGCTGCTCTCGTTCCATAGGTCACAGTGTTGAGTTGATAGTACTTCAATTTTGCCTCTGGCGCTGCTCTCCAAATTATTAACTGATACTTGCGGTCATCTGGGTGTACCAGTATCTGCCTATACATCTTCTGTATGTCGGCGGTGAAAACGTAACGTGGCAGTCGGAAGCGAAGTAATACGGTAAAAAGGTCATTTTGGATGACAGGACCTGTATGCATGATTTCATTTAATGAAAGACCTGATGACGTTTTGGCTGAGGCATCAAACACCACGCGAAGTTTGGTACTGCTACTTTCTGGTCTTATGACGCAATGATGTGGGATAACGTAGCACATGTTATCCCATTGGTGACTGTGAACTTCGGTCATATGACCTAGCCGCTCATATTCGTCCATGAATTCTGCGTAAGCTCTTTTTAGTTCATAGTTTTTGGACAATCGCCTTTCGAGTGCTAAAAAACGGTTGAGGGCCATGTTCTTTGATTCTCCCAATGTTTCAGGATTGTCATAAAAGGGTATCTTAACCATGAACCGTCCTTCAGGGACCCTCACGGTGTTGTGAATAAAGTGTGACTCACAACGCTTCTCAGTTGCTGTAAATTCTGGCGCGTTGCCTTCCTTCTCTTCTAAGCGCCAAAATTTCTCCAGTAGCTTGTTAGTTGTTTCCTCGTCTTCACTAAATACGCCGCAAGTAGCTGTATCCTGTTGTAATTCGTCAATCTTTCCAGTCACGACCCACCCAAATACTGTGTTTTGTAATTTGGGCAGCTTGCTGCCAAGATCGATCTGCCCGACTGACATGATTTGATGGAAGAATTCTGCGCCCAATAATACATCTATCCTCCCGGGTTGATTGAATGTGGGATCGGCCAGTTGTATATCTCTTGGAATCTGCCATGATGACACATTAAGCAGCAATGATGGTTGATCGTTGACTATTGTTGGCAGTACTAATGCTTCAAGCCGTGATGCGAATTGTCCAGTATTTGACCGCATCCCTACATTGATTCTGTGCCTGCATTCTTTTCCTTGAGCGCCAATTCCCTCTAGAGCGACGGAAGTATGTTTTCTTTGAACTCCGAGCTGCTTCACAAGCCTCTCTGTGACGAGATTTACTTGGGAGCCCGAGTCTAAGATGGCTCTGCATTCTACTTCAAGGCCACTGTTCGACACAAGTCGAAGACGAACAGTGCTGAGTAGTACATATTTTTTGTTAGGTGTATCCGCTGCTGTTGATAAACTAACTGGATTTGCTGGGGCGACTACAAGGCTCCGTGTTTTCGTGACGCTGGCTCCTAGTGTACCTTCCTTCCTGGATACTTCGTTCTTTTCATTGATGTGTAAGAGAGAGTTGTGCAACTTGTTGCACTTAGTGCATTTTCTTGAAGAACAGGCTTTGGCGAAATGTCCCTCCTTGAGGCAATTGAGGCATAATTTATTTTTCTTGATGAGTTGAATTCGATCGACTGGTTTCAGGTTCAGAAACTGCGCGCATGCAAAGATTGGATGGGTTCCCTTCTTGCATATTATACACTCATGTCGTAATTCATGTTTTGTTGATATTGCAGCAGTGTATATTCTTGGTTTAACATGCTTTTCCTTGTAGTTAACTGCTTCTAATGCTTGAAACTGGCATTCAAGGAATGCTAAGAATTCCTTGATATTTGGCAATTCTTTCGGGTTCTTCAAGGATCTTTCATACATCACATATGTATCTTTATCCATCTTTTTTAGTAGGAGGTGTAGAAGAAGTGGATCCCATGATGATGTACTAATGCCCAAACCTTCGAGTGACATCAGGCATTCATGTGTGGTATCATGCAAGCTTTTGATCGAAGTCACTGATGATGCGTTAAATGGCGTTTCGAGAAGCCTGTTGATCAGAGTGGAGCACAAAATCCGTTTGTTGTTGTACCTGTCCTTGATCATGTCCCATGCGACGTCGTAATTGCTTTCAGTAAGCTCTAAATGTCTTATTAGCTTCTCTGCGTCTCCGATAAGGTTTGTTTTCAGGTACCACATCTTGTGTACCTTAGGAAGAGGTTGTTCGTGCACCAATTGCGCGAACATGTCGAAAAATGGACGCCATTTCATGTAGTCACCATCAAATTGTGGAATGGTGACTCTGGGTAACCTGAGCGGTTCGTTGTTCGAGATCGTTGCTGCTTGTAATGAAGGTTTCGGTGCCTCGTTCAAGATGAGTAATTGCCTACGCTTTTCTTGCACTCTGTTTTCGCATGCCAAGTATTCGTCGAAGTTGTAACCCACACTGGATGGGTCATCGCACATTTCCCATATGCCGTAGTTTATGTTTTCAATTTCTTGCCACAATTTGGCAATTTGTTGAAGATTCGCTTCCATTAGTTGATCCTGATCATCTGAATGCCTTTCAATGCCATCCAACAGTCGACTCATAGAACTGATGAGTGCACGCTGTCGTCGCATCATCCTGGTGACAACTGCTACTTCGCCTTCTGAACTCTGCTGCTGTGGCAATGGCGTCTTCTTGCTGCCTGATCTCTCGTTGACAGCATTTGGATCAGCTTCAGAATCCCTATTGGTGTCATTCGTTGTCTTCCGCTGAAGGTCTTGTAGCTCAGCTTCAAACTGTTTCCGATACTGTGTCGCTATAGTCATCACCTCGACGTAGTAGTCCTTTGTGAAGTACTCATGGTTGGTTGGTACGTTAGTCAACTCCATTATTTCTTGGTGTGCGTTAGAAAATTTTGACATTGCTGCAGCTAGTTGGTTAATTCTTTCTTCATAATATGATGTCTTCACTTTTCTGTCCGCCGGATCCTTTTTGTAGTTCCGCACGATTGTGAGGATTGTATTGCCAGTCTCATCCTGAGCGGTGACCAATCCTTCGAACGTCGTCATATTAGTCTGTTGATGGGTCTGGATGATGCACGAAAATTTGACAACACTGTTCTTGTGGTGACACGAATCGAGTGTCCACCCGGGGGCGCCAAATGTTCAAATCCGCGTAGGGATTTGTTATTGTTTGAAGTTAATTCAGGCACATAAACCTGAACTAAAGGATTTGTTATTTGTTTGAAGTTAGTTCAGGCACATAAACCTGAACTAAAGGATTTTTGCACAAACAGCACTTGAAACTGATTGCACTTAGGTGGATTTGATTTTAGTTCAAGCACATGAACTTGAACTAAAGCGGAATCTAGACTAAAATGAAACGGTTGATTTCGTTGACAAATTCAGACTACTCGTTTATTAATTATTTTGGCTCTTATATACTTAAATTAATTACAAACACCAATGTAACAAAATGCAGAATTGCAGTAGCCTTGGCATTGCATGAACTTGATTGAACCTTTTGGTAACAGTTCAACGACGGCGTTGAACTCGCGTTGGCCATTTTTGCTGACATAGCAATCTGCAATGCCGCGGCTAGCTGCGCTGCACAAATATAAACAAAATAAAGTTATTTTTCTTGGCCATGAACTCGTGCAATGACACTGTTTTCGGACTATACATTACGCAATGCGATTTCATGAGCAATAAATAATATGTATAATTGTTTTTATTGGAATTATACAGTTCCACTTACTGTTAAGTTGTTGTTGTTTCGACGCATTTGCGAGACAGAGACAGTGGGGCAATCAGTTGCGGAAACCAGCTCACGCCCCTTTGGGCTGGTCCGTTTTAGTTTAACGATTCTGTTTCAGTAGCAGCACCACTTACTTTTTCGGCGCATCTCTTTCTGCCACTCACTGATGTATTGCAGTTTCGTGCAAAATGTCCAATTTTCCCGCAGTTATAACATTTTGCGTCCGAACTCTTGCGCGAGATCGGCGTCATTCGTGACATCGTCTGCATTAGTTCCCTCATTGTCTTTTCTAGCGACTCATTTGAAGCAACCTCAAGTCGATGAACCTTGTGAGATGGTCTGCTAAAAAGACTCGCTGTCTCCTGCGTCAGAGCAAACGAAACTGTTTCGGCGAAGGTCTTCTCATTATTCTTTTGGAAGCGATTCATCAGCTCCATCTGGAACATTTGCTTTCGGTGATCGCTACCGTATCGCCGCTCAATCGCTGCCATCAACGCATCATAATTACCTCGCTCGTGTTCCGGAACGGTTTGCAAAACTTCAGCAGCGGAACCCTTCAACGACACCACCAAAGCTGCCACTTTGTTTGCCAACGTCCAGTGATTCGTTTGCGCCGTTGTCTCGAACTGGAGTTTAAAGATTTTAAACGGCACAGTTCCGTCGAAGGTTGGCGCTTTCAATTTTGGTGCACTAACAGCCGCAACAGGTCCAGTCAACTGTACATCTCGTATGTGACCCTCCAGCCGCAATATTTCTGCCTTATCTTGTCTCGCCTGCAGTTCTGCAGAATTTCCCTCAATGCGCAGAAGTTGCTCCTGCAGTTGTGAAGTATTTTGTTCCAACTGTGTGGTTAGTTGCTCTTGCAGTTGTGAGGTATTTTCTTCCAACTGAACTTGTAGTTGTGAAGTCTTTTGTTCCAACTGAACTTGTAGTTGTGATGAGTTTTGTTCCAACTGAACTTGTAGTTGTGAAGTCTGCTGCGCCATTGCTGCTAAGAGCACATTCATGTCGAACGCTGGAGATCCTTGCGTCTCTACCAACTCGTGTTCAACTTTGGATGCAGCTTCGTAGATGAACTCATGTGCTTCGACGTCGATGCCCTCCTTCTCCATAGCGTCACGCAAGCGTGTTTGCAGCTCTGCTTTATTTCCTGACACCAGCAAATTGCGCGACTCCAACTCTTGCCTCAGCTGTGGTATTTTCAGGTCAGCGAATTTCATTATTACTCCGGATTATTCAGCAATCCCACTTCTGACACCAATTGTTACGTAATTTCCAAAATTACCGCTTGAACTCTCTTCAGGTTCGATCACTGGATTGTGAACAATCGTAAATTTGAAATAATAAAATGTCGTTAGTTTTAAATAATAAATCAACTATTTATTATTGCTTGTTCTTAACTTAACACTTCTCTACTATCGCTGTTTATAAATTGTACACGTAAACACTTATACACGAATTCTTATTTGAAGCTATTTAACTATTTTATTCTTATTCAACACTTTTCAAACTGTTACTTTCACGATGTCACTAGTTGCTTTCAAAAATCAAAACTGTGTCCGTTGCTGCGGTTTGCGTCTATTTATACTGTCCGACAATTATCGCTACGTTATCGTCAGACTTCTCCAGATCTTACTAGATTGTCGAGAAACTTCCATTTCCATGAATTGTTTGTTTCAGCAATGAATCATGTTCTATTGTGTAGGCTGCGTTGTGGAAATATCAAGTAACTTGTAGATCTTTCGCTAGCGCTCGATAGATGTCATTGTATTCCAGGGGAATGTGGACTGTGATTTGGTAACACTGTAACACTCGTAAATATTGCACTTATCGGCGTGTAGATGGCGCTGTATATTACATTATTGTATGACGTATAGATGGCGCTATATTTTCGCCACAATATATATATAATAATAATAATAATTATATCGCACCACTTCTAAAAGGCAAAACTTTATACTCCTATGAAATTTCTACAACTATCATTACGTCATGATAGCTGTATGCAGTTTCATAAGTGAAAGCATAAGGAGGCGTGGCCCGCCCATTTTTTGTCCCAAAATAATATTATTGTTTCACAAACTACAATATTATGTACACCATTATTCAGGACACTTATATACTTTTCAATACAATCCATATAAAACCCTCCATGACCTATGTAAACTAAAGGTGGGCGGCCCACGCCCATATTTGGAATATTAACTGGAAGCATTAGTCTAAACCTACATATAAAATTTTCTTGTCTTCTCTCAAAAAGTGATGCTGATATGGCCTTTTTTAATAGGCAAAACAGAGGTACCTGCACTCTCGAAATAAAAAGTAGGCGTGGTCCTTGGGCGATTTTGCCCATTTTCAATACGAAACACCCCAACATAGCAATGAATATTTTTGCCAAATTTCATTTTGAAATCTTAATCCGTTCTCCTGTGATCGTGATTTCAACGGACAGACAGACAGACAGACGAACAGACATCGTTATTTCAATTTTTGTGGTGATGCTGGTCAAGAATATATATACTTTTCCATACCTATCTTGTCTAGTTCTATGCGTTACACACTCCGGTAGGAAGTGAATATACCCTCAACCTTAAGGTGTAGGGTAAAACAATGAAGTATTTAGGCATTCAGAATTATTTTCTCTCAAAAGCGTTCGATTTTCTTGAAAGTTTGAATGAAGTCATGATAAATGTTGGAGTGGGTGGTTTGAACCTGTATAAAAGCTCCATAAAAGTTCTATGGCCAATAGTAGGATAAATTGTTGCTTGCCGTAAAAGGAGCCTTTACAATTGCTTGCATCTCAGGTAGCAATTTTTCTTCTCAAAATTCCTATTCAAATTGAATGTTGCACATCTGTCGATAGCAATTATTTCAGCTTGAAAGATGCTGGCATAGGTGCCCATCGGTGCCTAGTATTTTGTTCTGTGGCCAAAGACTCCAGCCCCAGTATCGCTTGGCATTAAGGAACCATCCAACCAGAATATACGTATTTGTTAGTCCTATAATAAGAAAGAATGGATCTTTCTTATTGCTTAATTTATCTTTAATAAATTGATTTAAACTGAATTTCTGTCTTTTGACTTCTTCTTCCAGCCATAGTATCGTCATTACTCAGTTGCATCCTATATTGCGCCCTCTTTGCCTGCATTTGAATATACAGATATAGAGGTGTCAGTTCCAATAGGACTTCCATCGCGTGTTGCAGTTTGATTAGCCCTGGCTGCGCATGCTATTGATCTATATGTGATGGTGGGCCTGATTATCATCAGATACATCCATCGCATAATTTACGGTACACATCCCCATCTTTTCCCAGCGATCGATCTACAGACCATTAGTGATCTTATTGTCGATTGACTGTTGAGTCAACGTGTGGTTTCCATTTTAGACTTTGGTCTAAATTTCCCCTACGTATTTGTCTTCAGGTACGTGATTTTCACTCCCTCCAATAATATTAGATCAAGTGGTTTGAGTTCATATTTTCTTGTAAACTGCACAATTGTAGTTTTTTTTAGGTTGAGTTTGAGCTCCATCTTATTGCACTATTGTCTTGTTATTCTCAGTCACTCCTTATTTATTCCAAGGAGACCTTCTTCAAATTTACCTCGACATAGTATAGCTATGTCATCGCCGTAACCTTGGCAGTAGAGTCCTGCCTCTGTCAGGTTCCACAGGAGCTCATCAACTACGATGCTCCATAGTGGAGAAAGCACTCCTTCCAGCGGGCAACTCCTCGTAGTGTTCACTTGTACATGTTTAATTCCTACATTGGTAGTCTCTCTCCTTGTTCTTCACGTTTCCTCTATCCACTTTGCAACGGTGGTGTGGATACCCTTGCGATTAAGTGCGTCTTTAACCGCTACATGTGATGTATTGTATGTGATGTACACAGAGCGCAATTTCCTTGCATTCCTAGGAGCTCTCGATTTCTTCCGTCAGCTGGTACAGTGCAGTTTATGTTGACTTACCTGCGCCGTATGCATGCTGACGCGAATGGAGCTTGAGCATATTTTCTTCATAGTTCCGTATAAAATTGTCAAGCAGATTGAAGGGAAGAATTTGGGGAGAAATGGATCTTTCTTCCCTGCCTTAGGTAAAAACACAACCTTTGCTTGCCTCCGTACGGCTGGTATGTGACCCAAAAGCTAGGCTACTTTTCAGTATTAGCGACATATTCGGTATTATACTATCTCCTACTTTTGTAAGAGTATGAGGTATATGTTGTTATAGCCTGGTGACTTATATGGTTTAAACGTCCCAAGTGCACACTTAACTCTGTCTTGAGAATACAGATTCCTCAGTTCCTACTCCTCAGTAAGCGATACTGGAAAGTGAGTAGCAGTTCTGCATTTTACTCTTCGCTTTCGGTAAAATCTCCCGACTCTTGTTTAAGAGATGCTTTGATAAGACTTTGATAAGACTTTGTAAAGCCTAGAGGCCTCAGGTCTTTGATAAGACTTTGTAAAGCCTAGGTTCCTGAGATATTTTCACAGAATTCGCCGAAATTTCTTCATTTTGCCGCTCTGATTTCTTTGTAATAATTAGTTAGAGTCTCAGTATATTCTGCCCATTCGCCTGTATTTGTAGCCCCGTTAAATAGCCTGCAAACCTCTTTTCTAAGCCTTGTTCGTCTTGTGCTCTACCAAGGCACTTCCATCCCCATGCTGATTGCTTTAGTGGGACTGCTAGGCTCATATGAGATAGCAATGACTGCTGAAGCTCTACAACCGGCGTTTCAAGTTCCGGTCTCGTATTGAGTCTCATATTGATCACATTCAGACATGTTGACGCTCAATTGGTCTTTATACATATTCCAATCGATTTCTCTGGGATAGAGCCTTATTATTCTATGATCGGGAAGTGAAGGTTCTTTGGATACCGTCCAGTTTTGTATCAGTCGTTCCGTCAGTTTATTGCCTAATGTAATGTCAAGTACTTTCTGCTTTGTTCTAGTAATAAATGTTGGTTTATTTCCCACATTATGAATAACTACCAGGCACATTCCGGATACTCGCTCACGTCACAGACGCTCCGTAGTTGTTTATTCTCTTTTGTGGTTTTCGTTGTTTTTCTTCGTATTTGACAATGGTTTTCGAAGAAACTGCGCTGCCAACAACCAAGACGGGACTCAGTCGGTCGCTGTCGGTCGCTGGCGGTCACTGTATAATTTTGTTGGTATTTTACCTGCTTTACAGACCTTATCAGTTGTCAATCTTTAGTCGATGCATTCCGTAAAAGCCTAGTCGGTTGGAAATGAGACGGGAACAAAAAGTTCTCGACTTGAACAAAAATGTTGCGGTTGGCAGAAATTTTTGTAACGTTGTTTTTAATAAATAAATTTATAATTGCTAAAGAATTTTATTTATCAATTATGAAATTAAAAGTTACTAATTTATTAGTTATTAAACTCCGTAGCTTTAACTGAGTGCTGTGGCAGCAAGCTAGTTAGTGCGAAAAAGCTCACTATACATTCCCGTTTATGGAGTTAGATCTATCATAGGAAGGGATACGTGTGTATAACATGCTAAACATCGACATAAAAGTTTATGGTAATTTTTTTCAAAATGCCCTGCAGAAGTTAATAGAAACTTTACCCGCAAAATTTGGTAACGCGCCCTGTTAATTACCTAGGTAATTTACCGGTAGCAGTCTTGCTGGGTAATAGCCTTAAACATCTCATAACATCCGTTTGAGTTTCCATAGGACATGCCTTCTTATTTCTACTTGCGTGTCAACGGTATTTAAAAGTTTGACATCCTATTGTTGGTACTATAGCATTTATATTATTTTATAGCATTCTATAAGAACACTTTTTTTTGATTTTTTGCCCACAAATCACACTATCTTCAGTGGAATACTCTAACCTGTTTTACCCCCAGCTTAATTGTTTTTATATAATTTATAATTTATACTATCTCCTACATTGAATTCTACTAAATTTAATTTACTGTCGTATTGTCTTTTGGACATCTGTTTTGACTGACCTGATTGTTTTATTTTTATTCGCTTAAAATTTTTGATACTTAAAATATAAGCTTAACAATTATACCATTATTTACAATTATACAATTATCTATACCTACTTGTAATTTATTTAAGTAAAACGCGTGCTTTATGTTCAACACCAAAAACCGGAAGAAGAATTTATTCAATGCAGGATTGTTACATATCTTAAAATTAATACATACTGTACAGGGTTGTCACTTCATATACTTAGTACTAGTTCGACTATTACTGCTCAAGAATACTACATATACCCCCAACTTAACCTTAATTTACTATTTATTTGTTCGCACTCTTAAATTATATCTTGGAGCTTCCGTAACATTTTCATTTATTTGACTAGGAGATATATTCATCTCCTTGTCATTACATACATTTTGACTAGGAGATACATTTATTTCCTTGTCATTACATACATTTTCCCCTTAATTGGCAACTCTAACGGTGGTTAAGGGATCCGTCCAAATACTTGGCCGCCCTGTAACCATCTTACAATTGTTGTGCCCAATTATTTGATTGGCATTCCTTTTCCACAAATTTGAAATACCCATTTTTACAATATACATCTGTTTACCAATTTTTTTCCATACTTTTCTATAACTCCATACCACCCTCCCGGGGCATGAGTAATCTTTTACTAGCACCTGATCATCTATTTTGAACACGTTATTTTTGCAGCCTTTGTAGTATTTGATTTGATTCTTTTTTGATTTATTTACAGTTTCTCTAATAAATTTTTTGCTTCGAAAAATAACTTTAGGTTTTTTGTTTAAAAGATCTAACCGTGTTCTCAGTTGTCGCGTGTTAAGCATGATGAAAATCCTGTACTCGAATGTACCGTATTTCTATAGTCAAATAAAAATCTATTTAAAACGGTCTTAAACTCAGACGATGGCACATTATGTAAATTTCGCTTTAGGGCTAATTTAGTTGTTTTTACTGAATTTTCCGCCTGGCCTATTAGTGTGATACCATTATTGTGTGCAAAATCTTTGAATTCCCTTAAAACCAAATTAGTGCCATTATCGGAAACAATAACTTTTGGTAACTTAAAACGCGCAAATAACTCTCTCAACACCGAAACAACTACAAAACTTGTCGTATTTTTACCCAAATCAAAAACTTTTAGTTCCAGTAATTAACATATATGTGCGATGGTAGTTCGCAGTGAGCTTCTAGATGCCCTTGTGGATATCTAAAAAAGTAGTCTGCAATGTTCTCCGATGATTTTATATGATTTATATCAAAAACATAACCGGCCAATGTCAGTGCAATCCGCTGCAATCTATTCGAAGCCATTGCAGGAATTTCCTTTTTAGGATTAAAAATATGCTGTAATGGTTTATTATCAGTCACTAAAGTAAAATGACGACCAAATAAAAATTGGTGAAACTTTTTAACACCGAACAATATGGCTGCTGCTTCGCGGTCTAATTGTGAATATCTTTTTTCTATCTCTGAGAGCTCCATCGATGCAAATTCTATTGGTCTTTCAATTCTATCATCATTTATTTGGGATAAAACCGCCCCACTCCGACAGGACTAGCGTCTACTGTTAATTTAGTGCTATAATTCGGGTTGAAATGTACTAAACACACTTCTGCTGTCAACAAGCTTTTTAATTTATTGACCGCGTCAATACATTCGTTAGTCCATTCATAATGTTTGCCTTTTTGTAAAAGCTGATGAAGTGGATGCAATATAGTTGAAACTTCTGGTAAGAATGGTCTATAAAAGTTTATAACTCCTAAAAATGCCTGCAGTTCTTTTACGTTAGTTGGATGCGGCATGTTTTTAATTTCTTTCAACTTATCCGGATTCATATGAAGCCCCTCTTTATCTATAATATGCCCTAAATACTTTATTTTTGTACAAAAGAATTCACATTTTTCTTTTGCGAGTCTAATGCCGGCGTTACTAAGTACTGATAGCACTTTTTCTACTCTTTCGATATGGTTTTTCCTATCTGGTGCACTAATTAATATGTCATCTAGGAAAACGACTGTACCTTTAATGCCCATCAACAACGACTCCGAAATATAGCCGGCGCCGAAGCCAACCCATATATGAGTCTAGTATATTGAAATAGGCCCTTAGTTGTCGAAATCGTAGTCAGTTTTCGCGAATCTTTGTTTAACATTATTTGCTGATATGCTGAACTTAAATCCAACTTTTTGAACTTCACTCCCCCATGCAATTCAGCAAAAATTTCTTCAATCCGGGGCAGTGGATAACTATCGACCTGCAAATTAGGATTCAAAGTGACTTTAAAGTCTCCACAAATACGAACACTACCATCTTTTTTCATTACTGGTACGATTGGTGTCGCCCATTCACTAAAGTCAACCGGTTGTAACACCTTTTTCCTGACTAAGTTTTCAATTTCGTTTTTTACTTTCACCTTTATGACTAACGGTAACGGTCTTGGACGAAAAAACTTTGGCTTTTCCTCGGCCTTAAGCCGTAATGTCGCACTGCTCATATTAAACAACGCTAAAGAACCGTCAAGCAGTTTGTTAAACTTTTTTAGAATACGATTTTGGTCCTGCGACGAATTTTTTCTGCATAATATAAATTTGCTGAATTTATTTCAAATGCTTCTAAAAAATGCCGCCCTAAAAGGACCACCTCCCCTTATCACGATAAATACCAAAGGTTTCTTTTGGTTATGGTATTCCACTACAGATTCACATGCACCAAGCGGCTAAATTTTACTGCCATTGTATGCTTTTAAGATCATCGCAATTTCGCGCAAGTTATTACATTTAAAATATAAATTGAAAGTTTCTTCAGATATTACGTTATTTTGGGAACAGGTATCCAACTGCATTATTAACGGTGTTTTATATCATCATATTTTTAAACTTAATTGGCTCATCGCCAGCACTACAGAACGAAAATAAACTTAAATCTCCCTCATTTAAATAATTAACATTATAAAATTTGCACATCTTTTTTAAATGCCCTTGCTGTTTACATTGGTTACATTTATAGTTTTTAAATTTACAATATTCACTCAAATGATTTGTATAATGGCAAACCTGACACTGCTGTCGATTCTGCTTCTGCTGGTGCTGCTTCTGTTTGTTCCTTTTTCTCTGTTCCAGTTGCTGTTGTTACTCTTTTTGCTGTTGATTCTCTTTTTGTCGTTGCTTGTTATGCATGTAATTGAATTTGCATTTAACCTCACTTTGTTCACGTTGTGCCAAGTAATATTCTGCCGTATTTGCTAGCTGACTAGTGACTAGCTAGTGACTTTTTCCAAGAAGATTTTGTCTCGGGCTTGACCCTTTTCCAATCCCATAATAAACTTATCTGGTAAGGAAATTTCCAGATTAACACCAAATTCGCAGTTGCTTGCTAACTTCCGCACTCTTGTAACACTCTTTGTAAAATGCAAAGCGTTCTGCCAAACCCGATGAAGTAGGCTTAAAATGCAATGTCATCGCATCTATGCATGTTTCCACCGTAACGGTTGTTGCTTCCAAATCTTTTGGACTTAATAAATTTTCTAGCAGCTTATACGCTTCTTCCGACAAAGCTGTTAGCAATATGGCTTTCTTCTTGATGTCATCAGTAACCTCGTTAGCGATAAAGTATTGTTGAATCTGCTTCTGGAAAACTTCCCACGAATTTCTACCAAGACAAAACTGCGGCATGTTAATTTGTGCTCTGGATGCCATTGGATTTTATTTTTTCTATATTTTTAACCTCGTCGCGTGCTTTATGTTCAACACCAAAAACTGGAAGAAGAATTTATTCAATGCAGGGTTGTTACATATCTTAAAATTAATACATACTGCACAGGGTTGTCACTTCATATACTTAGTACTAGTTCAACTACTACTACTCAAGAATACGTACAGTAGAAGAAAAGGGACAGAGCACCCCCTCAAAGGACCAAAGGGGGACACGGTGGTTGGTATGAAGTACATACAACAACTTCCTGGCAGAAGGCCGTAATATGCGAAAGGCGAGGTGTTCTGTTGAAGTAAGAGCAAAAGAGCTACTCGGCTGAAGGCCTTTAATTTATTCAGTAACGTCAGTGCGTTTATCAACAAGAGGTCTCTCGTTTGGTACCTTGTGCAGGTGCCCTTTTTAGGGGTTGTAGAATTATTATTGCATAACGCGGCCCGAAGCCGAAAGCGCCAGTTATTTCAGTATACTGCGGACCGAAGCCAAAAACAACTGTTAGTTCAGTTGCTGGTGGTCCGAAGCCGAAAGCGCCAGTTATTTCTGGACACTGCTGACCGAAAGTAACTGTTAGTTCAGCTACTGGTGGGCCTAAGCCGAAAGAAGTAAAAAAAGCGGTTGGTTTTTAAAATTACACAAAGTCTGCGAAATTACTTGAAAATAACTTTGGACGGATTTCAACTACTTAAAAATATTCCAATTTTGCGCCTCTTATACGTTGGAAGTTGGTTAGACTGAATGCGAATCGAAAGCTTTCGCTATGATTTAGAATACGTGGGAAAGCAAAAGCGAATGAAATGTCTTGCTTATGTGAAGTATGCCAGTGACTTCGAAAACTGTAATTGGAGGATTTCATGTTTTGTTCAAATTGGTGTTTTTATTTATTCATATTTGCTTATAATTTTTTTTTTATTAATTTTGAAATTGATAAAAAAACAAAAAAAAAATATGTAAAGTGTGTGTAAATTCAAATGTTTGAAAAACGTGAGTTCTCTCCGGCGCATACGCGATTCAAGAAAAATTCTTCAAAATGAACAAAATGAAATAATAAGAGTTAATCAAATATATATGTTTTCATTTATTTAATAATTTCAAAGTTTAAAAGAGAACTGAAGTTTACAATTTGTGTATACTCGGAGAAAGGCAAGAACATGGATGAGACTAGCAAGAACCGGTTTTGTCGATGCCGCGCTAGGAACGGTGGTAACAGTGTGGTTAAATGAAAAGTGGAAATATGCTTTGCCGCTGGTTGGCTTTGATCCGGCTTCTCTCGTGTTGGGATTTTTATATGTTGTCTCAGAGAGTAGTGTTTTATGTATAATAATAAGAATTGTAACATGACATTAATTATGCCTATTACAAAATTTAAATACACTTTATAATTATGCCTATTACAAAATTTAAATATACTTTATAATTTAACAATTTTTTTCATAGTTTTGTATGTTTCCCTCGTTGATACCTTCATGGAACATGTTGTGTTTCGTGCTGCACCTTGCCAACACCTGTCTTCCATTAGATGTACATCGGCTGAAATGGATTTGGATTCTGTAGTGGTACTATCGGCAAAAAAAATATGAGGCCCTTGGTATAGATCCACTCAAATCTGAACAAAAGTTTTTATTACATATTTGCACACTTCGCACATTTGATTACAATTTCAATTCAACAATTCCAACAGCAACTGAATCTTTCTTATAAAATCCGTAGAATCTTAAATTTGCGGTAAATTCTCCGTATTCTGGAATTCCGTGCATGTTTGGAATTTGAATGTCCCACAAGTTTATTCCAAACTTATTGTAGTAAGCTTACAAAATTGTTTATTGCGTATACACTAAACACAACGTTGCAGTATCAGCGACCGCAAAGCTCTCTCTCGCAAAGTTAGTAGACAACGTCGTTATTTGTTTTAGTATTGTATTTTGTTTTGAAAAACAAATAACAGGAACGTTGTCATGGTCGCGAGAGTAATAACCTTCAGAGATAATCTGATTTGTTTCATTTCAATAGAATATGTGCATATTATAGTAACAAAGTGGCACAAAGCAACCTTGCAGCAACCGACGACTCTAAAGGGTAAAGTCACAGTCGGCAGTCGAACCGCAAAATAGAATCTGTTCTATTAACTACCTGAAAACATTGGACCTGTGACTGCGACTGTGAAAGTGGAATGCATGTAAACCTTATGTTGTAAACAGAACAACATTCGGAGAACTACAACTACTCGCACGAACTGTCAAAAATACACAGGCTCTTATGGGATTTGAGAAAAAAATCAACTGTAGGCGCTGCTCTCGTATGTCGGTACGACCAAATTCAAACATTTGCTTACTCTCTTGTATTTAGTGCTACCGACTGTCATTTTTTGTGTTGTTTACAGCTGTGTTTTTGAATTTAATTTGAATTTTTTGGAAGTAAGTACAAAAGTTTACGTTGCTCTTTTTAATTTTTATTTATTTAATAAATATGTACTTTTAGGATGGAATTATTTGAAGAAAAATTAATCGAAGAAGTGAGGCGTCACAAATGCTTGTTCGATTTGGCTGACCCATATTACAAAATTACGCACTATAAGGAGAAGATTTGGGCAAGCATTGCTCAACGCCTCTGCACTGATGGTAAGTACTTCATGAAATCGTGTGGTTTTAGATTTTAACAATATCTATAAATTAGTTGAACACTGCAAGAAAAAATGGAGGAGTCTGCGCGATATGAAGCGTCGTGCAAATAAAATGAATTTGTTCGCTTCAGGTAGTGCTGCGCCAACACAGAGGAGCAAGTGGAAGCATGACGAGGCCATGGCGTTTTTGGACGATTGCCAGTCATATAGGAGGTGCAGTATATATATATATATACATGTATTTAAAACCATGTTTAAAAGAATGTCTATTTTTCAGCACAATCGGCAATATTCTTCAACCGGCTGCCACTGAAGTGCAACTGCAGCCTTCTTCGGCAATTAGCCCACTAATGGTTCCAGCCTCTCCTTTACCTTTCCGACGTTTGCCCACCCAGACCCATTCCTCATCACCATTGCCATATCAGCCACCTTCACCATTGCCATATCAGCCACCTTCACCATTGCCATATCAGCCACCATCACCATTGCCATATCAGCCACCATCATCATCCCAGTCACCATCGATATTCCTATTGCCATCACAATCACCATCCCAGTTCCCCTTGCTCTCACCGTCGCCGTTGAATTCGCCGGAACCGTCGCCAATGCCAACCACAGACTGGCAACGTCGGAAAGTGAGAAGGCAAGAAAAAGTAAGTTTCCATTCGTTTCTTCGGAATGCCATATAATAATAATAATAATGATTAACGCTTTAGGAAAATGATGATTTCCAGAAATTTCTCAGCGAGGCATCTGGAACAATTAGTGGGATAAGCAGCAATTTAGCGACAAGCAACGTAAGGGCAGGCTCGGTTGCGCATTTCAATTTTGCTGCTCTAGCAGAAGAGTTGGAGCAAGCCGACATGCCTCCATTGTTGGTCAGAGCAACAATCGAAAAATGTCGTCGCATTGTCCACGATGACATTGACGACTTTCACAAAAAAAAACCATAAGTTGGAGTTTATACATATATATTTATAAATATGCAAATAAATATATTTAAAATTATAAACATAATAATTGCTTTCGTTCCTCAATGTGATCTGTTCCGAAAGAGATAGTCTTTCAAATCATCCCTCAAAGCGAAAGCGGCGGCTACAGACCGGTTTGAGTTGCATCTAATGGAGGGAAGAGCACTCGTTTCACTTCTCCAAGTCCCGGCAATGTCAACGCCGTCTTCAGTCCTGTCAACCAAATCTCCAGTGTAATATATATTGTCACGTTTCAGCATTAAGAAATTGTGTAATATAGTAGTTGCTAATACAATTTTGACTGCATTTTGCGGTGAGGCATATATTTTAGAATGCAGAACACGCCAACGGTTTGCCAAGATTCCAAAAGTGTTCTCAATATGTACGCGAGCTACCGACAAGTGCTTATTAAAGCATTCCTTGTCCGCGGATAAATTTCTGCCAGGATAAGGCCTCATCAAATTCCGCTTCAACGGAAATGCATTATCAGCAACAAAAAAATATGGAAATTTCCGCGATCTGTCGGGTAGCCAACTTTCTGGTGGAACTTCCAGTGTTTCGTATAAAATTCTCTTTCCGAAAGCACTGCGCAAAAATACACCACCGTCGCTTTGGCTACCCAAAGCCCCAACGTCCACATAGTTAAATGTGTAGTTCGCGTCGCAAGCTGCTAATAGCAATATGCTAAATGTGCGTTTGTAGTTAAAAAAAAGTGATCCAGTTCTTCTTGGGCAGACCATACTTATGTGCTTGCCGTCGATAGCACCCAAGCAATTTGGCATTCCGCTTTTGTTGAAAAATAATGCAGCGTTGGCATTACAATCGGTAAGATTTGGAGGAGCCATATACACACCATGCAGCTCTTCCCAAATAGCGTCACACGTTTCGTAAATGATCTCACGAACTGTGGAAATGCCAATCTTATGCGCCCAAGCCAACATATTCACACTGCAGCCTTGGGACAAAAACCTTAAATTTCAAAGCAGTTTAATCACATGTTCTACTTCATAATATGAACCATTTGCTTACAAAATTGTTACAGACAATCGTATTTCCGGGATAATAGGTTTCCTCATGGAAAATCGGGTTAGCCTATTCCACAACAGCCTCAGTAGCGCATTAAAATTTTCGGGGTCCATTCTGGTAGCTTTGAAAAAATGTTCTCGGTCCGTTAACTGCAGTTGCTTGGTACAAGCTTCATAGAATCCTAGCTTTTCACGAGTCAGATTGACTGGCCGAACCCACCATCGTCTCTTGCAGCGTCTGCGCTGCTTTAACTTGTAGGCCTATTTATTATTAATTATACATAAGTATGTATATTATTTTTTCAGAATATGCACTTACTTTGTACACAATCGACACAATGTATGTAATTTTAACTATCGCGGAAATTGCTTGTATTGTTAAATTTTCCGTGCCGTATGGATCCATTTTTAAGGAATACATATATTGTGTAAACTAAACAGCTGAGCTCTCTGCCAACGTCGAGAATGAGTAAATATTTGACAGTTCGTGCGAGTAGTTGTAGTTCTCCGAATGTTGTTCTGTTTACAACATTATTGGCTAGAACGGGGTTGTCACGACAACAAACACGTTTTTGACAGTCTGATTTTTGGTGCTGAGTTGACTTTTAGACGCTGCGACGTTAAAGGATTATACTCGCGTAACGCAATGGGAACGAAACTTAAGGCAGATTTGTGCATTGGAAAAATATTTGCCGAAGTCTGCTTCGTGCCGGCTCTTTCATTTGCCTGATGTTGCCAGTATAATTAGTAGCAATTTTGTTTGGGTATTGTCACTTCTTTTGTGGGGATTTTTACATTTGAGAATTGCGGCAGTACTTCTTTTATGTTAATTGTATGCGTACAATTCTATTATTATGCTAATATTTGCTACTTAACTTGTTATACTCTAGTTGAAAATAATTCTTCTTTAATTTTCTTTAATTTTTAAATCTATAATTAATAAAAAAATAAATGAAAAATCGCAATTCTAATAAACAGCTGTTTTAGTTAACCTTAAACGACAAACGTATAAAAAAAATTATTAGCTATGGAATATTTAGGAGTTTTCTGCAAGTTTTTGGAATTAAGCCAGTTGTACCAGCAAAGACGCACACGTCATAGGCGGTGGGGTGTTCGGCCAATTAATTGGGACCGAAGATCATGTGGATACTATCGGAAAGTGTTCCTTCCTATGAAAAGTTCGGACGAAGAACAATTCTTTGTACACACCCGAATGACGGTGGCTGTGTACAATGTTTTGTTCACATTGGTTTGCCCCTATCTTGAAGCACCTCGACGGAGCATTTGTGCCGAGGAACGTTTGTGCATAACATTGAAGTAAGTGAAAAAATTGAAGTAAGGACTAATTGAAGGTATTTAATCACTTTCTTAAAGGTATCTTGCCCATGGTTCGTCGTTCCACAAAAATTGCGTGGTGTTTCAAGCTAGGGAAGACCACTGTCCGAAACATTGTATTGGAAACTTGCGATGTATTGTGGTCAGCTCTCTCGCCCATATACCTGAGTGAGCCAACACAGACTCAATATGGACGCATTGCCAAAGAGTTTAATGATATGTGGAATATGCCCAATTGTGTGGGTGCGCTGGACGGAAAACATGTCGCCATAACATGCCCCAAGAGGTCCGGCAGCATAGTTTCAAAAAAACTATGCGCATCGCAGCCAACCGCTCCGCTACCCGAAGGAAGCTCCATTTTTTTTTTGTATCGCCCGTACTTTTCCCGCAATGAGCGCCATCTCGTCTTGCATGCTTCAACTGAAAATACAAATTAATTGAATGCCTGCGATTCCTCAAAAGAAAAAGTGAAAATACCTGGTGCTCCAACTGCCACAGCAATCATTTTCATGCATTTTCTTTTTCGCTTGGCATTTTATATTTTGGCGAAAATTTGTTGTAAATTCCGGAATTTTGGCGCACCAGTTGCACCAGCACTTCATCATCAATGTTTGACATGATGTTTTGTTTGTTATTTTTATTTCGTCGTCTTATTTCTCATCTGAAAATGAATATATCGATTAGTAATAAATGTAATGTAAATAAATGTAATAAATGCAGTAAAAAAATGTGCACAACTGATCTGTACTCACCAATGACACAGTCGCAACTGAAAACGCCGGAATAATTATGTAAACACAGCCAATATGGCATCACGATTTTAGCTGTCAAAGCACGTAACGCAAGGAAAATATCAAATCGTTTTTGATATTTACGTTGAGTAAAACACTTCGTGTTGCGTGTCGGCTATTCTTTCCAGCAAACACACAAACTAATGTAAAAGGATAGGCATTTGACATTCTTACGTTACGCGTGTCTTGCGTTACGCGAGTATAATCAGGCCTTAAAGCTCCATTCTTTGCCAACTGCGCTAATGAGAAAAACATATTCGCAGTCACAGCACCTATGTGTTCAAGCTCTGACGCAACGTACTCTCTTTATTGTTAGGAAAATGTTGCCTCTTTTTTGCTAGAATATTTTGAAATATTTTATTGAATGGAACAAATTAAATTCTCTCTGATGCGTTAAACACAGTCGCAGCAAAAGGCAACAGCAACAACTCACGGCAACAAAATATTCCATGGCGTTAATTATAATGGCTGAGCAACGTTGCCAAGTTTTAGATATCAAATTTCTCAATGCAATATGTCAATAAAATAACATAAAACTTTTAAATCACGACTGAAATTCTAAAGAAAATTAGTTGCAGCAATTTGCAGTACAACTAAAGTCAAATTCAATTTTTCATTTAGAATTTTTAAACTGTCAATGTAAACTCAAAATTAGAAATAGCCCGAAAACAAGGCTCAAATTGGAACGACAACTATAGCAGCAAACTGGAAAGCAAACTTTTTTCGCAATCTCAATGAGAGGCTATGTAAATTTGACAGTTAAAAATTTATCTTGTCTCCAGTTGATTGGACTGTGTGTAATGCTTGAGAGTTATGACTCTCAGCATTATGACAACATTACGGTTGTTATTTTTTAAAGCTTGATCACATTGGGAGAATCACTTTTTAGCAAAACTCGCAATTCTCAGTACCACCTTCACAAAAGTGGTTCGCTCTTACGTCTCAGTTTTCTGTACTCGTAAGTGCTTCGGCATTTATTGACAGATGGTGGATCATTTAGTGTTGCCAATCAACTTTTTAGTATTAGGAGCCGTGTTTTGTCAAAGGAAATTTTTGGGAAAATTATTTTTTACAATAAAATTGCTTAAGAAATACACTAAAAATTAAGAATTTATGACCAAAAAATTGTGAAGAGCAAATATTTTGTTTTTACCTTCTTGTTTTAACTTATCATGGGGTTTTTGTAGTGCAAGCCAGCGCACAGATCCACCAACCGACGTAGCTGCGAACGCACGCGAACAGCTTCAACGATTATATAGCTGCAACAATGCCTCTGCCGCTTCTTTACGCCGTTCTTCCTCTTTCCGCAGGCTTACTTGAAGGCGTTCTCCGGCAATAACTGCCAATTGCCTTTGAGATTCGGCTATGCTGCTGATGTCGGCAGACATCCGTGTAAGCACCTCCATTAATTTTCCGTGATTAAAAACCTATGAGTAAATTTTGAAGTTGCGTTTACATATTAGAGCCGCAGGAATTTAACCTGTGTTTGCAATAATGAAAGCTGACGGTTCTGAAATTCGGTTTTGCTCACAGGTTTTTTTAGTCGGAGTTTTCCCACTAGAAGCTGGCGCATTTCTATCCGAATCATCTTCCTCCTGGTGCAGGGTTGTATCTACAACATCAGTGAGCAGCATATCCAGCTGTTCATCTTCTGTTAAGAACACTTCCTCATCTATAATAATATTAAACGCAGTGTATGCAATATAACTTCATTTACTCACTTTGTGAAAACGCAGGACATTAAGTGATTGTTGCGAATAATCCACCATCACCCTTTTCGCAGGAGATGGCGTGGATTCTCCAGCAGCATGTGCCCCTCTTAATGGCTTATTGCCAAAGCAATACATGGCACCCACCGGAGCAGCCATTCTGCGTAACCGCAGCAAATCCGCTATAGACTCCTCAAACCGAGATAATATAATGCCTTTGTTCGAGCCGCTTCCTGTGCCCCTAAATTCCTCTTCCACTTGTCCGAGTTTTTTCTTCACACGAGCTTTGAGGTGTCTCCATATCGGCAATGTTACATTAGTTTTTTTGTTGATGTAATTATGCAAATGCGTATAATATGAAATATGTATGTATGTTAATATAACTTACCTTTTTCCACTTTGCTGTCTCTCTAACGGGTGGCCCTTGGGAATTCAATTTTTGGGGAATTGTATTCCATGCTTTATCGATTTTGCCGCGATCGCTCCCAAACACTGGCGTTCCTCTGGCTATATGTTGGTTTTGCTTCATTCCTTCGACTAAAATCTCGAACTGTGCCGTGGTTGTAAACTATATAAAATTTAAATGGAGAAGATTAAATACTTATACGTTTGTTGAAAAAGTTTTATCTTACATTTTCTTCTGATTATCCATTATTAAAAAAATTAAACAATCACAATTTTTCACAAGCGACAACGCGTTAAATATTTGAAGTTCTCGGAAAATAACGGCATCCCGAAAATGTATACATATCGAAAATACATATTTGCTGTTTTATTAAAAGCATATTGCGAATTTATTAAAAGCATTTATAAAAGGAATGTAGGATGGGAGTAGAATAATACGTAATACTACACAATACATAATTGCTTTCTTTAGAAAAAAACCTAAATGGCCATTAAAAATAACTGAAATTCACATTGTTACTATTTGATGTCGTTCTGGAACGATATCTAATTTGCTGTCGTTCTCGAACGACGCTACTTTTTTGTAGCGTCGTTGACTATTGCAATTGAGAATCCCATAATGTAACGTAGTTAGCGGCGTCGTTTCCCGATTAGTCGTTTTTTCAAACGGCTGAACCCAGCCGTCGGTATTGAGAATTCGAAAAGGTGATCAGGAACGACAAAGGTGATTGGGAATGACAAAAGTGCAATTGAGAATCAGGGTGTAAGTGTTTCATTTCATAGGAATATCGTCGACGTCTACGATGTTGTTGCGTTGTAGTTGAATGACTTTGTTGAGCGAACTCTCTATCGTTGTATTCTCCAGAATGTGTCCACTGCCGAACGGTTGGCTGTGTATACATATTTTACACTCCTACATAATATACACATGGTTTGTTCTTTTACTCTTACAATTTTTTGAACTAATACTACGTTCCATTTGGTGTTATAATCGTTGGAAAATTTACCAAGAAAATCTAATACTCCGAAATTCGACTCATTCATTTTCGTAAGTGTAGAGCCATAACCACAAACATTGCGACTAGCGTCTAGCGGCACTGGAATCGCCGCTAAGTTCTAGTGAATAAACTCAACAATAACGGCTAGCGCCTAACGGCGTGTGTAAAAAAAAGACAATAACAGCTGTTAAAACATGTAAAACGAATACTCAGTATTTATATTTAAGAATAGTTCATTTTTAAAATGTTTAAAGACCGCGTATCGGTCTTGATAACAATCACTTAAGAACTCTCTTAGAATCAATCTTGGTACTTAACATTAACTTCGGCGTCGTCAGTTGAAGTGGGTCAGTGGACCGTATGTCGCAACTCAAAAAGTTCTTAATTCGCGAAATTATCATTTTATTGATATTAATTGCATTTGTTCTTTATTCGCGGTTCTTATTTACTTGTTTGCCGATCGTTTAAGACGCTCAGCCTGAAGGTATTCCAAGTTGTTTAACTTCGAATAATTTTTACATTTCAATAATTTAAAGTTAATAATTATTTGTTCTTTTGCTTTGCTTTGGCTGACGCCAGAGCGTTGACCGAGCGAAACAATGCAAAAGTGCTGCGATTGCAGTTTGACTGTTCTTGGCCTTGCTTTAATTGTTTTGATATCTGATTCCAACGCGACCTTGAATTAAAAATGTTTTATTCGGTCTTCAATTAGTTTCTTTTTGTTTTGTTTGATTCAGATGTTGCGATCGCGACATACAACATCCCTCACCCCTACGGGAAGAAAAAGTTGTCATTGAGTAGAGACAATAAGTTTTAATGGTTCTTAATCTCTAGGTTGTAGTTTTTGATATTAAAATTGTTGTGCGTTTTACAGTTACATATAGTTACGTGTTATCATTACATTTTAGTTTCATATTACATTTACATTTAGTTTTCATTAATTTTATTTGCTGTTCTTTGTTGTGCTGCATCCTTGTTGTGTTGGAGTTTTACGACGATGAAGCACTGCTGACGTTGCTAATTAGATTCAAACGACGACAGTCCTGTGTTGGGCTGCTTCCTAAATTAACGTCCGATTACCTAAATCGGTTTTTCGGATTTATTGACGTTTGGTTGACCCGACCTTGTCTGCTGCAAGTAGTAGGGTAGCTGCGTTGTGACGATTGTACTTGTGGTTGATGACAAAACTTGTAGTTTCCGTTTAGTGACTTCAGGCGCCTCTCGCGAAATTCCCGCTTATTTGTGCAAATACATGTTCCCACGACAAAAGTCGCCGAACAGTAGCATGTTTCCACGACAAAAGTCGCCGAAAATTTTCTGTTTTATCAGAATTTTACTTCTCTGTCTGAATCTACCATTTTTCTGTGCCTTTCTTATAAATGTCGACGCGGGTCTCTGCTGCTGCTGGCACCACTTCTTGATATTGCACAATTTGGGTGACTAACGGCCTTTGGTGTTAACGGCCAACAACGGATCGTTGTTGGTAAATAAAAAAACCAATACCGATGAAGGTCACATGCTGCGTTATGAGCTATGCTGTTTAATACAGCTACCCTTCTCCCCTCTGGATGTAGACGCTCAATAGTTTTTCTGCATTCGTCTTTTAAAAATGAATTGTGCTGTACGCCTTCAGCGTCTGCTGTGATAGTTTATATGTTCTCTTAAATTTACATAAACCTGCAAACATTTTTCGTTCAACTATTGTTATTAAGTAAGTTCTAATCCGTAATAATGATTTTTTTTAATGATTAATTATTTAATGATTAATGATGAAAAGACATATGTTAACTTGTAATAGTACTTAAATAATTTCTTTTACATATAATTGTTCTTATACGCTCTATTATACATTATTTTCATAACCATTTTTATTTTTAATTGTATATGTATGTGGCTCCATTGATACATTCTTTTGATTTTATATATCGCGTCTATTATATGGACTTTTCTAGTTTTAGTTTGCTTCTGTTGTTTCTTAAAAATAAAAATGAATTTTACATCCGTGAATTTTTTTAAATAACCGTTGGTAAATTAGTATATTTTTTTGTTATTTTCGTTCTGTAAACATTACACGTTTTCTTTTTTTTATTAAAAGTGTCAATTTTAGGTTATGGAGTTTTCGTCCTGGTCCTATTCTTGGTCATCTGCTGATTCAGTGGTTTATTTCCCTGTTAAGTTAATAAATTGGGTCGCTCCGTCGACTACTAAATTTTTCTTCGCTACTCCGTGGTCCGGCTTATATTAATTCGCTGTTTTTAATTAAATTGTCTGTTCTCTTCTTCGTGTACAACCAATTTGTCTTAAACTAAATTATAATGGAATATTCATCACCGGCACCAATAACGGAGTTAGCGCTGTTGGCCGCGATTCCTCACGTTATTGACCAGGTCTACCAACTGCGATTGGAATATAAAGTCGGTCTGCGACTTTCTTGACAACGAATTCAGCCTATAACGCCTCCATCCCACTCGGTCACGACTAAAATTTATCACTACATTTTTGCTGCCCACCACGCCCTACTCCACTCAGCACAACAACGTCATTATTCCGTTGTTGAATATTATCCCTCCGCTGGCGATCGTGATGGATAGTGTTGCTCGCGCCCTGTGAGCCGGCATACAAATTCAAGTACTAGTATAACATAATCATAATTTTTTTTTCAAAGATAAATACATGGTTAAAAATATGTCTGATATTTCTAATGTTATTATTTGCATAACGGTTATTTATTTCTTGGGCACTATTTTTTGTTTCAATGGAAAAAATACGTTTGGCTCATAAAACGTAAGTTTATATGTTTTTGATTTTATTTTAGTCGTTGTAAAGTGTTTTTTTTTCGAAACATTACAATGGTATATTTATTTTTCGCTTGTTCGCGAAAAAATTTTCGCTGAACTAAATAAATTCAAAAATTATTAAATGCTTTCGTGTTTTATTTATTTTACTCTTGGTTTTACCGTTACCCATATAATCATTTACTAGTTGATTTAATTTATACTTTGTTTATACATTAAACGTTTTATAGCCGTTCTGTTTCTAGGAACTTCACGTAGGGTTGGTTCATGGATTAGTTCTATGGTCGGCCGTTGTATTACATGCTGAGTTGTGGTGTTCGTGGGTGTCTTTTTTTTCCTCATGCATAATTATTATAACACTCGTTGCTGATAAACCCGTGACCCAGTGTGTTCCTACATCCGGCAACAAACTATTTTTCAGAAGTTTTATGAATTTACTATGGTCAATTTTAGTGATTTTTCGAATCATCTGGGTTTCGCGATTTTCAACGAATTCTATTTCTAAGTCCGCGTTGTGTAACCGGCAGGCTTTTGTTATCGCCAAATTCCCAAAGCCTTGTAAAGTAATCGTCGTTAAATTTTTTTCACACTCTGTCTTCACAATCATTCCTTCACTCGCTGCGATCGCGGAGGCTTATTAAAGTCTTACGTTGATAGCTCTATAAATTGTCATTGTCTGTCTGATTATATGCTTATGAGCTATATAATCTATTGATGGTTTTATAGTTATATAGTACGTGGCATTCGTGAAGACCACTGTTGGATATACCTTTTACACTTTATATGTAAGTGACTCGGGTAGTGGTATAGTTATCTTTACTACCAGTTTGTCTGCAGCTTAAAATGTATCTACTTTTGCCAGCCGATGTAACCAATACATAACATACAACAACCAGCTTGCTTTGTTTGTCAAACCTAATTCTGGGATCATACGTAACTCTTGTGTGTTTATCAGCGATGGATTTAGTGTGCCTTTCAATAAATCGTCCACTACCTGTAAATCATTTCGCTGCTCCCCCTGCATTGCAAGGATACTTGGCTGCATGAACTCTTGTATTTCCACTATTTGCATAAGATCATTGCACCCCTCCATTGTGCAACGACCAAAAGATGGTCGTTATCGCTGTTTATTGCTATTTGACGGTTTATTACTGCAGACAAAGTTGTCTGTAACGTGTCTATCTCAGCTAATGAGTTGTTTAAATTTGTTGTTGTATTTTTATACACTGCTGACAACAATGTCACTTGTTTCTCCCATATTTTATATGTTTTAGAATGTTCTGCATTCACACTGCCGAGATGATTATAAATTTCGGTAGCGTCTTTCTGACTTAGTGTTCCGAATGCCCAATTTAATGCGTCGCCAATGAAATCTAATGCTCTTTTCTTTCTCCTGTGAGCTCTGTATGACTGCTTGATGGTGTCTTCATTTTGCCTTAACTGAATCACCGCAGCTTCGATTAGTGTTAACAAGTTTAAACATGATTCTTTAAATTTATCCGGATCTCTAGCTGCCGTGCTTGCTTCTTCATCTGGTATGGCTACACATGCCATGAATTTAAAAAATCATCTTGGAATGCCAAAATATATTTATTACCGGACACAGTTTCTGGCAGAATACCTACAATATTCATATAAACCTTGTCAAATGGCAGCATTGGTGTACCTGTTAATATCAATGGCATTCTAGTTAATTAGATAGATTAGATTAGACACTTTGCACAGGATTTAACATAACCCTTTATCTATTTTTGCATACCTGGCCATCTGTATTCTTCCCTAATTCCCATTTACGTCTTAATAGCTCCCTGATGTCCTTCTAATGGGTTATTGTGGTAGTCCTTTATTATTGTTTCTATTTCTTTCGGATCTTCTAGCAAAATTGTCCTGTCGTTTCTAATTGGGTACTGGCTTTCGGGTTCCACTGATCCAGAGTTTGGAGTTGTAGCTTTAGTGTCGGTGTTCCGTATTTGTTTATTTTTGTGTTGTGCGCGCGTTTCAACTGCTACTTTTTTTTGTTCTGTGGTATCCTGCTCAACCCATCAGCATTTACCTAAAAAATATGCCCTGAAGTTTCTTGTTGCCCAAACTATTTAGCTACAACTACTAGTTTTACACCTGTGTGGCAGTAATGCTGCTTAGATATTATTTTTGCTTTATCTTGGTTCTTTTTAACTAACTCATGCGCTCTTTGTATCTGGAATTTGAGCACGTTATTGGGATCATCCGTATTATATACTGGACCACATTTCCTCTTTAAATTCGTTGGCATCCTTATATCGAAACCAAATACCGTGCGAAAAGGTGTCTGTTTTGTAGTAAGTGAGGTGTGTGGTTGTGAACGTGCATTGCTGCAGTCAACTACTGATCCCAATTCGAACAATCTTCTTTTGCGAAACTACGTAAATTTTCAGCTAAACGTATATGGCTCCTTTCTAGCGAAAAATTAGCTTGCGGGTGGTATGGAGTAATGTGTAATTTTCTAATGCCTACCAATTTGCATGTATCAGAGAAAATTTTGAAATGAAGTTCGTTCCGTTATCAGAGATCTGAACTTTTTTAGATTCCATATTGCGTAATAATCTAATCGTAGAAAGCTCTAGCCGCCGTGGTTGCTTCTTCATCTGGTATGGCTACACATGCCATGAATTTAGAAAAATCATCTTGGAATGGCAAAATATATTTATTACCGGACACAGTTTCTGGCAGAATACCTACAATATTCATATAAACCTTGTCAAGTTAATTAGATAGATTAGATTAGACATTTTGCACAGGATTTAACATAATCCTTTATCTATTTTTGCATACCTGGCCATCTGTATTCTTGCCTAATTCCCATTTACGTCTTAATAGCTCCCTGATGTCCTTCTAATGGGTTATTGTGGTAGTCCTTTATTATTGTTTCTATTTCTTTCGGATCTTCTAGCAAAATTGTCCTGTCGTTTCTAATTGGGTACTGGCTTTCGGGTTCCACTGATCCAGAGTTTGGAGTTGTAGCTTTAGTGTCGGTGTTCCGTATTTGTTTATTTTTGTGTTGTGCGCGCGTTTCAACTGCTACTTTTTTTGTTCTGTGGTATCCTGCTCAACCCATCAGCATTTAGCTTCTTTTTACCCGGTTTTTATATTATTTCGAAATCGTATTCCGAAAGTTTGTGCCTAAATCTCGCTAATCTTGAAGTCTGATATTTCAAATTGGCTATATCTTTTAGTGGTTGATGATCTGTCAAAATTTTGAAATGTTTACCTTAAAGATATGCCCTGAAGTTTCTTGTTGCCCAAACTATCGCTAGACATTGCCTTTCTTTCTATTGTTGAATATCTTTTTTCTGTGTCGCTAAACGCCCGACCAGCAAAAGCTTTCGGTCTATCTTCGCCTATTTTACCTTGCGACAACACTGCACCTAACGCTTCATTACTTGCGTCGGTAGTTAAAAGAAATTCTTTCGAAAAATCCGGATATGCCAGCAATGGTGGTGCCATAACTGCTTCTTTTAACAGCTCGAAAGCTGTTTGGCAGCTGTCTGACCAAACAAATTTAGTGTCTTTGCGCAATAATTTGTTTATCGGCAATAATATCTTAGCACCTGCACATCTTTTTTGTTTTTCGGTGCTGGAATGTTTTTAACGCATTCTACTTTGCTTGGATCAGGCAACGCTCCTTTTTCCGAACATTTATTAGTAAATAAACAACTTCCCGTCGCAAGCATTAACATTTTTCTATGTTAGGTTTTAAGCAGTTTTTCCTAATAGTTTCGAAAACATTTCGTAACCTCATTTCATGTTGTTTTAAGTTACTTCCATATATTACTATGTCGTCTAAATAAACAACAGTCAATCCCTTGCAGTCCTATAAGAATATGATTTATAAATCGCTGGAATGTTGCTGGGGATCCTGTAAGCCCGAACGGCATTCGATTGAATTCAAAATGTCCTAAGGCAGAACTAAATGCCGTCCATCAGCTCTTGATGGTGCCCACTGGCCAAATCCATTGTTGAAAAATAACGAGTTGGTCTAGTATTTCATCTGTGTGAAATTGGAAAAACTTGCTTAATTGTGGCTTCCTTCAGTTTCCTAAAGTCAATAACCAACCGCCATTTTTTCTCACCGTCCTTTCCACTCTTCTTAGGAACTAAAAACAATGGTGAGTTCCATGGTGACACGCTGTGCGATATCAGATCTTCTTCCAACAATTTTTGAATTTGCCTGTTTATTTCTTCTTTATTCGTGAGCATAATACGATATTGTTTTTGATTAATGGGTGGTTGATCTGCCTTTGTCAAAATTTTATGCGTTAAAACTGGTGTATGCGTTAACTTATTTCTTTCCAACACAAAAATGTCGTAATCTGAACGCAGTTTAACAATGGACTCCATCTTTTCACCATTTAAAGATGGATCCAAATCTAATTCTTTCATTAATTTATTTATTCGTCGCGTTTAGTCTACATTACATATATTGTTGATCGGTAGTTCTGAATTTCTTGGTGTTCCACCTATATTATACATATTGAAATCACTAAACTTCGGCGAAAAGTTGTTATTGAGATTGAAATCATTTGACGTCGAATTCAAAATTGAAACCGCAAGCTTGCTATCTATTACGTTTGTTCAAGTTTTCCCCAAGAATATTTCCGATTCAATTTCTTGTTCATTTATTACAATTGTCATCAATCTAGTTTAAAATTTTAACTATATTATTTGTACAGTCCTTGCACGAATAGTTGTGACATTAACAGTCTCACTATCTGTTGTAGTCCCTTCCTGGACTACAATTGCTGTGATGCGTCTTGGATGTCAAAAAGAGATTTCGGAGTATTTGATTTCTTTTTATTATATGGACTTTTATTGAATCACTCTTAACAATTCTTAAACTGACGACCTCTTATCTTCTATGATTTCTTCACTACTGACTTAAAATTAATCTTTAGCTTTTACATTAACTTCGGCGTCGACAGGTGACATCAGTTATTTGTATGTCGCAATATTGAAACTTCTTAATTCGCGAAATTAATATTTTAGTGATATTAATTTCGAAATCGGATGTTCTACATTTCGTAAATAGAACTTTTATGTTCCGCATTGCATTTTTGCTTTCGTTTCATTTCTTATTTTCTTATTCTCTTTTTAATGGCTTAAAAAGTTTTGCCTAAAAGTATTCTCAATTGCTTAACTTCGAATTGCTGATATGATTCAATAATTCGAAGTTAACATAATTAGTCGTTAATTTCATTAACTTTAACAGAAGCCGGTGCGTTGACCGAACGAAGCGAAGCAAAGTGCATCGCTTGCATTTTAACGATTCTTGGCTTGCTTCGACTGTTGTGTTATTTAAGTCGATCGTGGCCTTGAACTAGTTATGTTTAATTTGGCCTTGAATATTATTGTTCCGTTAAATTGGAACTTAGCTGTTGTGATTGCGACATACAACATCCCTCACCCCTACTGGAAGAAACATTTATTATCGAGAAGCGATAGTAAATTTTTCATATATGTACATGAGTGTGTGTAATAAATATCGATGCTTAATTTAATGATTCTTAATTTCTAGAACATTCTCGTTAACATTATTTTCGACCTTTCAGTAAAGATTACTGCAATACTTATATATTTGCATTTTGAAAAGAATCCTTAATTTTAAGTATAGGTTTTTTCTGTATCATTAATAATTAGGGAAATAAATGGTTGAATGTATCAATATATGATCAATATATTGCGTCATTTAATAACTGATAGAAAATCTTCCTGTCTCATTTCATTTACAATAAAATTATTACCCTTCCGACACTTTTTAATAATCTTGTAATAATCTTGGGGAAGGAACAGTAAATTATTTTTTTTAATGCCATTTCTACCACGCCGAAATCTCTATCATTTGGTAAAAACGAATGTCCTGATATTAAAAATTTATGATCTATGATTTCCACATTATTATCCAAAGTTTGGACATTTTTTAACCACATTTAAGCTACTTTAATATTTCTATTTTGCCCGGTGCACATGTCACTGTAAGCTATAATGTGCCTTTCACTTCTTAAATTTGTAATATGTTTTAAGATGCATGAAACAACTTCCTCTCAAGTTTCATCCCAAACGTACATGTAAACATTATCGTTATGAAAATTGTGTATACCAAAATTTAGAATGTACATATTGCGTTTGTAATATGCTACTGAGGTAGTCAGCTAAGGATACGGTAATGCTTTTTGCAAGTCGAACGAGAAAGCAAAATAATAATCTGAATTACGTACCTGTTCCTGATCTTGTTTTAGTGAATTTCTAGCTGATTCTGCTAGTCTTAAATGGACATCGTGTTCTTCGGTGAGTTTATTCTTTTCTTCATCATTATTCGATGCATGTATCTTTGCGCGGTTGGTGGAAATGTGAAGCTCGTATAAATTAAACATTTTCCTGAGAGTTAGATCAGGACTTTCGTTTAGGACTTTAGATCGACCTTTTTGGATGTATGATGCATCAATCTTTTCTCCATTGTTATTTGTATATTAATCCTCTGAAGACGAATATTGTTCTATGATTCTGTTTCTTATTCGATTTTTTTTAAAATTTTATTAGTTACTATTTCTTCTTCACTATCTGAACTAATAAATGGACCTGTTCTGTTTCTCCTCATGGGTGAAATAATTTCTAAAATTTAATATTAAATTTTAAGTTTTATATTAATTAAACGTACTGGTTATTGAACTAACTCAATTGTCCAAAAACTGAGGTTAAATTGTAAATACTAATTAATTAAAATTACCTTCATCACTACTTTCCGACATTATCAATAGTAAATATATTATCTTAATTATTTAAGTATAAATGGAGTTAGGCCACTTTCAAACTACATGATTCGATTATTAAACTAACTCTAAAAACTTACTTAGAGTATGTGTCAAGAATTATCGTATTTGCTCGGATTATGCGCAACCTGAAATGCTTTAGTGATAAATAACATAAAGTTGTACACGTAACCATAACAACTGGAAAAAAGTGAAAAACGGAATTAGGCCACTTTTAAAATAAACGGCTCATATTGTTGTTTACAGTTTTCTTTTTATCTATTTGTATTGCTATTTTTGCGTAACAATTTTTGGAACTTTTCTTTATGTTTTTAGTTTATAAATTTTGTTCTTATTGTAACGTCGTCCGTCATGTTGATATCTTCGAAATTAGCGAATCGAAACCAAAATGATGAAGCACTGCTGACGCTGGATGCGTGGGATTCGAACGACAATAGTTGCGAAGTGTTTCTGTGCTGGGCTGCTTCCAAATTTTCCGGCCGATTACCTGCATCTGGAGGGATCATGACTGGATAAGATCGACTCGATTGACGATCCGTTGACATGGTGTTCTGCTGATGGTTGTAAGAAAGCTGTTATATGGTGACTGTTATGGTTGTTGACTTCGACACTTCCGGGATGATTACTAGCAAAACACGCTCTTTATTGCTGGTTTGAAACAGGCGTTCCCAAGACAAAAACCCTTCGAACACCTTCTGTTTCCTATGAGTCGTTGACCCTTCGTTATTTTTACTGGTTGAAACGAGTGCTCCACGAAAATAAATCGCCGAACTCCTTTCGTTTCACGTTGTCGCTATGTTTCTTGTATTGTCGAAACTGTTTTTCATTATTGCTGACAACATCTGGTCTCGATGATATTCATCTCTCGTTCTCAACGTCAACCTATTTAAGCAAGGACCTATTTAATTTAGCTTCTACGCGTTGCTGTGTTGCTTTTGCTGAATCTGAAATGTCGCGTAGCTAAATTGTTGCTGTTAATCCAGCTACCCTTCCCCCCTTTGAAGTAGTCGTTCGTTGTGTTACTGCATCCGCGTTACAAAAATGGTTTGGCAGACTTCATCTCCAGCGTATGTTGTGATGAGTTTCCGTTCAATATTATGTATTTACAAATGGATTTTAAAGCTTTCCTTACTGTAACGTTTGATTCACATTTTTTTTTAACATGAGAACCTTTTTTATTTTCAACTATTTAATTTAGATTTCGTATGTATATTTTGTACATATTTATGTATATTCTGCTTTTAATTTCATATTTCAGTGTTATTTTTACAAAATTAGAATAAAGTAAAATATGTACATAAATCCCTCCATTATATGTCTACATTATCTTCATATAAATATATTTTCATTCTTATTTTTATTTGTATATTTGTGGTACATGTTTTTGTTTTAAAATAACATAAATATTTTTAAAATGATCGTGTTTAATTTAATATATAATCTGTTTCGTGTTACCTATTGTTTCTTATATAGTGAGGTGCTTTTTAAATATTTTCAATATTGTGTATATGTTTTATACTTAAATTTATGTCAATATATATATCTGTTAAATGATGCTAATGTGTGTGATATATAATTTATTCTTCATATATTCTATTACATATGCATTTATTTGTTTAATATAAGTAATTGCCAATTTTCTCCCTATATATATAGTTATTTAAACTTATTTATTATTTTTGTTTATAGTTAATTATTAGTTATTATTTTAACTGTAGTACTTTAATCTGTTTTACGCTCGTTTAATTGTTGTTATATAATTTAAGTAAATTGTTATGATAGGGCTTCTCTTTCCCTTTAATTTTTATCATTGTCGTAATAGGACTCTTGATGCTTACTACTTTGTATGGCCCTATCCATATTGGAGAGAATTTATTTTTCTTACTCTGATTTTTAATTAAAACACTAACTCCTACATTGAATTCTACTAAGTTTAATTTACTGTCGTATTGTGCTTTGGACACCTGTTTTGACTTTTCCTGTTTCTTTCTTACTATTTCGTGCGCTCTTTGTATTTGGAATTTTCGCACTTTATTGGGATCTTCCGTATTATATAATGGACTACATTTTCTCCTTAGATTCGTTGGCATCTCTATATCAAAACCAAAAGGTGTGCGAAAACGTGTCAGTTTCGTCGTAATGTGAGGAGTGTGGTTGTGAACGTACATTGCTGCAGTCAACCACTGATCCCAATTCGGGCCATCTTCTTTTGCGAAACTGCGCAAATATTCGGCTAAAGGCTGGCGTAATATGTAATTTTTTAATGCCTAAAAGGAGAATAATTTTGAAATGAAGTTGGTTCCGTTATCAGTAAGAACTCTTGGAATGTCGTAACGCGTAATAATCTCATCGTAAAAAGCCCTAGCTACTGTGCTCGCTACTGCGTCTGGGATGGCTATACACGTCATGAATTTAGAAAAATCGTCTTGGAAAGTCAAAACAATATAAATGATGGTGGTGAAGTAATGGCTGCCTTCAAGATGTCAAATGCTTTTTGACAGTTTTCAGTCCAAATAAACTTTACATTTTTAAGTAACAATTTACTAATTGGTAACGCTATCTTTGGCGTTTCAGGTATGAATTTTCTATAATAATTTACCAATCCTAAGAAAGCCTGCACTTCCTTTACGTTTTTTTGAGGTGGAATGTTTTAACGCATTCCACTTTGCTTGGGTCGGGGAGGGCTACGGTTTCTGAACATTTATGGCCCAAATCATCTCGCGTCGCAAAAACTGGCATTTACTAATATTCAGTTTTAAATTATTGGATTTTAGAGCGTCGAAAACTTTTTCTAATCGGTATGCATGTATCTAAATAGACGAAACAGTCTATTCCATGTAATCCTGTTAGTACGTGATTCATTAATCTCTGAAAAGTGGCGGGTGCCCCTGTCAATCCGAAAGGCATCCTCTTAAATTCGAAATATCCTAATGCTGAGCTGAACGCTGTTTTTCCCCTATCATTGTCATTTACTAAGACTTGATGGTAGCCGCTAGCTAAATCTAGAGTTGAAAAAAACCTGCTACTTACTACCTAATTGGTCTAAAATTTCGTCAATCCTGGGTATTGGAAAAACCTGTTTACTTGTAGCGTCATTCAATTTCCTAAAGTCGGCAACCATACGCCATTTCTTTTTGCCATCTTTTCCACATTTCCTTGGAACTATTAATAATGGAGAATTTCACAGCTATTTACTTGGAGTTATTATGTCGTTTTCTAGCAACTTATTAGTTTGTTTATTAACTTCTTCCCTATGTGTATGGAGAAGTCGGTACTGTTTTTGATTAATTGGTACCTGGTCTACCCTCGTGCGAATTATGTGCTCTATTGCTGTGGTGTACGTCAATTTGTCTCCATCTAATAGAAAAATGTCAATATTCTCTACATAAGTTGCTTATGGACTCTCTTTCTTCTTTATTCAAGGAAGGATCAAAATCTAATTCGTGCATTAAAATTTTTTTAATCTTTGCCGAATATTTAAACTAACCACACTGTTAATGGTTGTATCATATTTCGGTATTTCATACTTATCGAAATCGCTGAATTCCGCAACGAAGTTGTCACTCAGAGTGAAATCTTCTTTCGTTGAATTTAAGATCGGAACGTTAACTTTATTATTTGTTACACTTACTAACGCCTCTCCTAAGAACACACCTGGGGAGATTTCAGTGTTGTGGATCACCACTTCTCGCAGTTTGGTATTTAGACTCACTTTTATTAAACATGTTGATCTGGCTTTTATCACTCCTCGTGTCGCGGGTGATAATTTATTTTCTGATTTTACTAATGGGAACCTAGCTATTTGCTCTCCTTTTGGAGTAATTATTTTTAGTTATTTTTTAATTGAATCTAATATGGACTTATTCCATAGGTTGTCCCTGCCAAGTATCCCGTTGCATGGCAATCCTTGTTCAAGTGACACCGTATGTAACGTTAAATCATGGCATGTCCACTCTTTATGGGTAACATTAAGAGTTCCCTTAGTGGTTGCACAACCCCCGAAAGCTCCATTTAAAACACGCTTTTCAGAATGATCAATTAATATATCCCTTTTAATGGACTTTTCTTTTACTAAGCTGTTGTCTGCTCATGCATCAACCAATAAGATAAGTTTTTCATTAGTTGTCTCTGCACAAGGAAACTCGATGAACACATCATCCTCTAGTTTATTGTTGAAGCGACACTCACTCTTACTGTCTTCATTACTTTTGAATACTATTTGTTGTGCTAAATTCCTGTTTTTCTTTTTCTTGTATTGTTTTTGACTTCACATTCTTGAACATTTATATTTGATTTTACTATTCCTGAGTCTTCTAACCTTTTATCTACTTCAGTTTTGTTTTTAATGGTTTTAGTATTCACTATTCCTATGCTTATCGTTCCGACATGTTTCTTTTTCGTTCCTTGTTCAATATTACCTTGACGAATTTCATCCAGACTCGTAATTTGGACAACTTATCTTCCCCAATCCGTCTGGCCTAAAATTACTATTCTTTCTGCGCTCCCACGTTACTGGCCTTGCCTGGGCCCTCCGTAATTTCCCTGAAATGATTCTTAGTTCTTCTTTGCCTGGCGATCTTTTAAGAGATGTCGTGGTCGATTACACCAGTCACATGTCATATTTGATTGGCTTTGTTTGGCTGGATCTCGCGTCCTCTGGTTTTGCTGCCATTTCCGTTGGGTTTGCTGGTTATAAGGCGGAGGTTTAAAACTATTTCTGTCTTGATTCCGGAAATTATGATCAGAATTCGCCCTTGCGTTATTGGGCCATCGTTCCTGCTTCTGCTGATTACCGCACTTCCAGTTTGTTTCATGCCCATATTTAAAACACTTTTTGCAATAGGGAGTATTTTCTCTTATTAAACATTTTTTTGTAGAGAGGCCCCCCTTTTATTACAAAACGAACATATTATTTTATATAATATTCCTCTAGTGTTTTGTTTTGTGCTGTCTATTTCTCTGCACTAGATCAGAGAAATAAAATCGAAGGCATCTTCATGTAATCGCAACTTCATACAATCTATATAGTTCTGGACGTTATTTTGACCTATTCCTCTAGTCGCTAATTCACAACTCTGTATAAATTTATTTACTTCGGCTCGTAAATCGGCTGATTGTGTTCCAGAGAACAGGGGTACTAGCCCATTTATAATCTTCGATATCGCCGTTATACTCATTTTGCAGTTGGTCGTTGTGCGTGCAAACTGTGGAAATTGGATGTTATTTAGCTCTGATGGACAAATATAAAGCTACAAGAGCTTCTTTATGGACGAGTGAATGTTCGCTTAATAGCTCAATCTCTTGGCTTAGAAGCCTATTTTGCTCTTTTAATACCTGTATTCTTTTGTTTGCGTTTTCTAAGGATATATAGCTTCTAAATACTGTATTATTTCCTCTTGAAACTGTTTATCAACTAGATTCTTGTCGTAACGATTTTTTAACGCTCTATATTCTGATTCCCAATCATCCAATTGTTGGTCTTTATTTTGTATTACGTGATTAGTGAACGAAATTAACTCTTCCAATATCGTATCTGCTTTTTCCACTTTTGTTATTTTACCGATTTCATTTAATTTGGTTTTTATTAGTTCAAAACGTTCCTTGTGGAGAAGGAGACTGTGGCAATCCTTTAAAATTGAGCAGAGTTTTACATTCAGTTCTCCTAGTTGTCTTTCCAGCTCAGCATTTGTTCTTTGCAATTCTGTTCTTGCAATTGCAACGATTCTGCCATTAATTATAATCTGAAATTCCTACTAATAATCTACTTAATAAAACTTCTTTCGTCCTTTTTATAAATCATTTATTGCTTCGAAAATATTATGTTATTTCAATTCACACAATTTAATCTAATTCATAGTTAAAACTTAACAGTTTAATATATAGCATAATTACTATAATAATCCTTATTAATTTAAGATTTATATGATTTATATAATAATCTTTATTTAATTCTATAAAATCCTTATTAAGACAAAACACGATTACTTTTACCGCGAACATGTGTTACGTATTGTATTTCATACACATATTTAAACTCTTAAAGCAAAGTTTAAACAGGTTAACTCAACTAAACTAAAGAAAGGAATGGCTGCGCGAGTGGAACGGTCGCCCTTAGTAAAAGTTTTGTCCAACACACTTCCTTATTTTGCTTAAAAGTTTTAATTTCGCATCATTTAATCTGATGTTATCAGAACTAAAGTTCTCCTATTCGACCAACTATATTTACTTTCAGATCACGACCTAATTTTTTGCACTTTAGACCTTACTTTTTCAAACGTAGATACTCCAAGTTCTTATTCTTTCGGAAACTATAATGCTATTGACTATCCTTCGTTGAATCGGGAAATTGAACGGCTTATTAATTTGATGATTTGATTTGATTTCCAATATACGGAAACTTGGAGTTTGTAATAAATGTGACACGGAATGCCGTTTAGACCCTGAAGAACTTAGTTCTCATTTTTTTGGTCCTGCTATAACAAACCCTGGTGATACCTCTAGTTCTTCGTCGTGTGATGTGAGTACTTTCAGATTTCTTCCAGTCACTGAGCTCGACGTATTTGGAAAACTGCAGTTGTGATTCCTGTACCTAAAAATTCCAATCCTGTAGTGGCTAATGATTTCAGGCCTATAAGCATTTTATCGCCGTTAAGCAAAGTCTGTGAGAAACTTATGGCACAGCAAATCTCGAACCATCTTATGGTGGGAGGGTATTTGTCTCCTCTCCAATCTGGTTTTCGCCCTGGTCATATTTGCGCTTCTGCTATGGTCAAAGTATTAGATGATATGAGCTTAATTTGCTTGTTCGATTTTTCTATGGCATTTAATAATTTAGTGCATGAATGTCTTTAGTCCAAATTGAAAAATTTATTTGGTTTTCAGGATGATGCTGTGGCCTTATTGGAAAATTATTTGACTGGCAGACTACAACGGGTAAAGGTGTCTAATAGATTCTCTGGTTATAAGGTTCTTAAGACTGGTGTGCCTCACGAATCTATACTTTGTCCGCTACTATTCTCTGTGTACTTAAATGATATTTTTGCGGTTTGTAAACATTTCACTATGCATGCATATGCGGATGATATTCAGATATACATATCTGAAGACTCAAGTGTATCTGTAGATCTCTTTGATAATCTAAATGATGATTTAGCTTTCATCAACCATTGAGCAGTTTTAAATTGACTCCAGTTGCATGTTTCAAAATCGTTCGTGCTACCTATTCATAAGAACAGGTCTCTTCCTGCAGTGATGGCAGTGATCTGAGAGTAGTCAATAAAATATTGAATTTGGGTTTTTGTATAAACTCCTCGCTCTCGTGGCAGATCTTTGGTATCTTCAAGGCTATTTTTCGTTGCTGCTATTAGGATATGGAATGCGTTGACACGATGTGCAAGAGAGACACCTGTTGTGAGTCTATTCTCTTCTCTCTTTCTGCTCATTCTTTTTTTTTCTTTTCTTTTTCTTCTGTTCTGTACTTCTAACCTTTTTACCCAATCCTTCTAGCTAATTAATTTAATTTAGTTTGACTTTTTTTTTGGAATTTTTTTTGCAACCATAATTTTGAATAAGTCATAATGTAAACCATTAATGTTACTATAAAAGACTCTTGTCTTGGGGTATGATTTGGTTTAATAAATAATAATAATAAAAAAAAAAACATCATTATCGATAGTTTCGTTTGCTAAACCCTTTTTATTTAATAACTCGGTCAATGTAGTATTTTCGTCCTCCAAGTGCTTTATTATGCTGTCTTGGAATTCTTTGTCCGCTAAACTACTGTCGTATCTGATTTTTAGTGCCCTAAATTCTGTTTTCCACTCTTCTAACTGCTGATCTTTATTAACTCCTCAAATTGCATCGCCCTTTTCTACTGTTGTTATTTCACCTAACTCGTTTAATCTTGACCTTATTAATGTTACGTTTTCCTTATTCGAGACAGTTTCTTTTAATCCCGCCCAATTATTTCACGTGAACTCACCAAGCTGTCGCTGCAGTTCCTTATAAGCAAACTGTAATCTTACGAGCTTTTCTGATTGCAAGGGTTCTGCCATTAATTAATCTCTACTTGTGCAGTCATTACAACGCGGGGAATATGCAGATATAAAATACCATCAAAATTAAAAATAAAACTTTTCCCTTTTTTCCTCTTCTCTCAACTTGAATTAAAATGTGTTCCACGGTTTTAATTAATTAATTAAAGCTGTGAAACAGCTGACTCATACTCGATTTTATTGAGCACCTGTTTCAAAAATGGTCATACCACGTTGGTTACTACAGCCGCACACCTGTTTATTTGTTTTATTTAAATACCCTGGCAATTTAATTCCGACGTTAACGCCAGCCTTGTTTATTTTTCTCTTTATTTTCTTTTTAAAACAAAACGCTGCTCGCTCGCTACCTAATAAAATTGCTGACTTGTCGTTCGTCGCGTTCTTATTTATTCGTGTGATTCACGATTTTGTTTTACTTAAGACGTATTAATTCCAAATCAATCACTATTTAAGTAATTAATTAAAACATTTAGAGCTTATTTTTCCTATCAACCATTTCTTTTTCCCTATAATGTAATTCTTGCCAAAATCTTGTTTACACCTTCTTAAGATATGGTACCCTAATTTTCCTTAATTAGCGATCTGAGGTGCGCCAGTCTCTTCCGATCCTTCACCAGTTTTCCTCCTCGACGTTTTCTTTTACTGATTCCCGTAGTGCACAGAATAAAACACGCCGCTAACTCTTGTAAAACTTGAAATTGAAATACTTGAATTTCAACTAAATTTAAAAGTTGGAGGGAAGTAACATTCCGAGTGAAAGGAACGCCATTGGACAGACAAGAGTGCCTTGCTTGACGCTGGCACTCCTTTAGTTGGCTCCAAAACAAGGCTCGCGACGAATTGCAATTACACTTACAACAATTATTTGTCTTTTCTGTTTTTCACTATACTTACTACTATATCCTCAGTGAAAAGTCCTTTTCAGTCTGGTCCTTGTGGTCCTACGATCCTCGGTTCGTTGAAATACCGGCTGCGCCAAAATGTTGTGTCCTTCCGTGGTAGTTCACTAGCAACTCACCAGAAATATCCTGGTCTCGGAAATAATGCAGTTTGTTGAGTTTCGGGTTTTTCTTTACTTCATTTAATATCTTGTTTAAATAGTTGGTGACGACCGAGCTGCGGTCTTGATAACAATCACTTAAGAACTCTCTGAGAATCAATCTTGCGACTTAACATTAACTTCGGCGTCGTCAGTTGACGGCGCTGAAGTGTTTCAGTGGAACGTATGTCGCAACTCAAAAAGTTCGCGAAATTAATATTTTATTGATATTAACTTCGCAATCGCATGTTCACCTTGTCGTAAGTAGAACTGTCAATTTCCGCATTGCATTTTCTTTATTCGCGGTTCTTATTTACTTTTTTGCCGATCGTTTCGTAACTTCCAGACCAACGAAACGAATTCACATTGGTAAGAACAAGGAGTATATATTGTAAAGAGATTTCATGAGATCGTACTCGTTGTTTTTAAAAAATATTGGGTACGGAGTTAAGGTCGCTGCAAAAATGAAGCGCTAGAAAAACGTCGAGAGAACTTACGGCAGAAACGTGTTTGTGTTTTTTTTTTTTTTGTTTTTTTTAACGAGGAGTAAAAGCATCAAATGCCTTAGTCAGTGCGGGACTTTAACCCGCTAAACATCTCCTCTCGTCATTACGGATGTTCCCCCTGGAACTACCGTTAGGTATTACGTCAGGAGGCCGTAGAAGCATTTCTGCTCAATCGTCAGTTAGATCAGTCAGTTCGTTCGCAAGACCTTCTTACCTGTTCTCGCCTTCTTTGCTCCTTCATCACCAGCGCAGACATTCTGCTAACTGCCTTCCATACTTTCTCGCATCTTAGCATGCTATTCACAATGGTTTCAGGCGTCAGAGGTGATCCTACAACACGCTGGAGTTCATTTCTTAGCAGCTCGTACAGAGGGCATCCAAAGAACACGTGGTAAACATTTTCAGTCACCCCTTCACAGTGATCGCAGAATGGGTCACGTTCGAAGCCGTATTTATGGAGATAAGCTTTGAAGCAGCCATGTCCACTTAAGAACTGCGTTAGTTAAAAATCCACCTCACCGTGCTTTCTGCTTAACCAAGGCTCCAATATGGGTATGAGTTTGTGCGTCCATCTGCCTTTATCCGCATTCTGCCATTTCAGCTGCCATTCTTCAATAACAGAATGGTGAGCACTCCTTGCATCAATGATCGCTCTGCCGTTTGGAGTATCACGGTTGCTGGCCGCCGCTGCGGATAACCTGATCTTAGCTTCTTTCGCGAGCAAATCCAGTGGCATCATACCTCCAATTACTAGTGATGCTTCAAAAAATACAGTTCGAAATGCACAAGCGACCCGTAGCGCGCAATGCCTGTAAGTGGCGTTTAAGTTGCGTACATAGCTAGGCTTTAACAAGGCTTCACTCCATATTGGGGACGCATAAAGTATGATCGATTTTATGACGCCTGCCAGTAATTGTCTTTTGCGCTGACGCGGCCCTCGATTGTTTAGCATTATTCTTGACAATGCCGTAGTTGCTATTGCTGCTTTACGCTGCACATGTTCTATGTGCGCTTTAAATGTAAGCCGATGATCTATCATAACTCCAAGATAATTTATGTGCGGCTTAGACACAATCACACAGTCGTCAACCTTGATTGCCACGGATTCTACCTTTTTTCTTCTATTCTAAGCAGTCCAACACAACAACACATGGTTTCTATTCGCATGTGTTTTTTTTTCTCTGCGTTTGCTTCGCTTGTTTAAAAATGCGTAATCGAACCGCATCGAACCAATTCTAACTTCTCTTGCTTTGCCTTCCCTGTGAAATTATTTCTATAAATGTTGGCTCACGTTAGTTTCGAGCTCTTTCAACTCGTTTGAACAAACCATATGTATGATTCGCATGTTCTTACCAATGTGAATTCGTTTCGTTGGTCGATTGGAAAGTCATGCAATCTCTTTATTAATATATACTCGTTGACGGCACCACACATGCCAATTCCATACGTACTACTGGAAAACTTAATGGAATTCGCTTCAAACACAGTGTTGCTGATAGGTTTGTTCTCCAAGGAGTGGGGGAAAATGCATAGTCTTAGTTATACAAACTTATTACTCATGAAAAAGAATTAAGGAGAAACTTGAGCATTGGAAAATGAGTAGGGGAAGTCTACTTCGTGCCAGTATCGTTAGCACCAATTCGCCTTGGGTATTTTCAAGTCTTTTGTGGGGCCTTATATATTTGACATGTACGACGGAACTACTACTTCTAGCCAGTCGTGTAACTTGGTCGAACATTTCAGCAATAACAAAATATGTTGTATACAACGGACGCTTTTGGATCAAACAGAATTTTTTTTAGAGATGTTCTAAACGTTTAGAATACGATATGTGATCTGTGTGTTTATATGAAGCATTGATAACAAAACCATTGCATACTCCTCTGTACAAATAGAAGGAAGTGAGACAAAGTGCATATGTATTAGACGAGGAGAAAAAGGCGAATTCTATTATGAAAAGACAGGTGGATTTCCTTCATTTTCGACCACGTCATTACAAAAGGAATATATCTACATATTGTTGTATAATTCATTAAAATTGAATAAAAGTAACACTCCCAAAAGGGATTTCTGTTGACCTATTTATCTTATGATGATATAGTTGTGTTACACTAATCTTCATTACTAAATTTATTATATCCTATTTAAAAATAATTTTTATTACCGTTTTAGTGTTATACATGTAATAATAATTTATTATTAATACATAAGTATATTCGACATATATGATATATTTCATTTAACAATGAAATTGTAACATCCCAATAAACCACAAATCGGACTCGGATTCAAACCGATCCGTTTTATCGAATTCCGATTTGGATTATCCATTTTAGATTCGTTTCGAATCCGAATCGAACACGTTTTTGCTTATAAAATCGGATCCGTTTCCGATACGGATCGAAAACGTTTTATCTGATCCGATTTTGCTTATAGAATCGGAACCGTTTCGGACACGAACCAGACACCTTTTTCCGATTTTTCTAGTATTCAATTTTAATTATCCATAGACAACTTCATTACTGAGCGCTCTGGTTCAACTCCAACCAGCGGAAAGATTTTACTTTAATTTTGTTTTATATTTATTCACATTTCAAATTTCCGAAAACAGATTAGAAACTCATCTAAAAACGGAGCCAAATTCGGATCAAAAAAGAATTCGAAAAGAGGTACCCTACTTACGGAAATAGATCCCTGTCGGACAGATATTAAGAGAAATCGGATTCGTTTGGTTTACTGGGGTATTATATCGCAGTGATGTCCAAACTCACACTACACATTTCGAGCATATGTATGTATGAATGAGTTTTCAATCTGCACTTACGAAAATTAATAAGTCGAATTTCGAAGTATTCAATTTTTGATAAATTCGCTTACAATTATTACACCAAATAGAAAGTATCACACTTCCATTATTTGCTTGAACCTTTACGTATATTTACTTGATAGCGACGGAAAGCGATATATTAGTTACGTTAATATGACGAATGAGACATCGTTTTCGTGAGAAATCTTTTAAGCTATATATAATATTTCTTAATTCATATATAATAATTCTTAATTCTTATATTTAAAAATTAAATGCCCCATGTATGTAAAGCCATCACTTCAAAAGTGCTGCACCGATTTGACTGACTGTTATTTTGTTGTGATCGTACACGTAAATATCAGGGCAATGTTTGTATGAAAGAAAATTTTGCGAAGATCTATCGGGAAAGGAATAAATGTATGTTTTTAATTTGTATGAAACTAACACTAAAAACTTAAATATTAGAAAAAAACAGTTTACATCACTTTTTTGCTGTCACATCAAAATTTTGAAAAACAAAAAAGAAAACGAACAAAGTAAGAGATAAAAAAAGTAATCAAAATATGTCAATTATTGACATATACAAAATACGATATGGAGAATACGATAAGATATGTTGTTTGGTGGGGAGGGTCTCGGAATCTCTTTGTGTTGCAACTATTCAATTGTAATGAAACTTTAATGGGTTAAGGCTTATTGAGCCATTAGCGTTGCGGTCTGAAATTCTGTCCATAAGTGTCAAAAATGATCGTTAATTTTTTTTAAATACCATGATTTCGAAACTAGCACTTAGGACGCCGAAGCATTCATTTTTCATTCATTCTTCATTTTTCACATGGACAGAAAGCTGCATGTTCACTAGGTAAACCTTTCACTTAAAGTGTTGCATCTTAAACACTATTGAAAATATTAAATGGAACTTAATTATATTGAAAGATTTGATGTTTTCTTAAAATATATACTTCGTTTCAAAGGACACATCAATATAAAATGCTGACTAGGCAAACTATTTCCAATGCATATTTTCTAACTTCACGCAGCTATCGCAAAGTTTAACTTATATCAGCGTTACCCACGCAAAAGGCACGCTTGGACATTTTTCTTTCGGCTATTCACTTGGACACGAAAGAAGTTGTCAGCTATGCACACTGACAGTACCGATCGCTCGTGTTAAAAGGGTTCAGACCTAAAGCAAGCCTTTAATTATTGCACTGAACAAAATAATCAAAAAAGAATTTAAAATTTTTTTTTTTTTTGAGAAATAGAAGACTATTGCAAATTTTTTGTACCCATTTTGGCACACCCGCCAATCAACAATCTTTACAGTGCGAATCTTTAATACGCCGCGGTTTCGCTAGTTTTACGAGAGCACAATTGCACAGCTTATGTTTTAACACTATTATTTAAAGTGTAAAAGTTTATTGATTTGATAAGCGGATCAGCTGTTTATGTTTAAAATGACGCTCTTTTAGTTTGAATAAGAATTACTCCGTAAACAACAATATAATAAATTTCAAAATATATTCTGTCCTTGTTCGTTTCAGGCTATAGTGTATGAAGGGCAAGACAAAAATCCCGAAATGTGCAGAGTTTTATTAACGCATGAAGTAATGTGCAGGTTAGTGGTTGTAATTGCTGTCCATATTGTAAATGTACGTAGAAACATTAATACAGACGTTTGAAAATTAAAGACTACGCGTCGCGTTCTTTGACCGGCATTTGATCGGCTTTTCAAAAAAATTACAACAAAATTTGTCGACGAAAAAATGAGCTCATGAAATTCTCACACTTAAATTGAACAAGTGCGGTTTTCATCGTCCGATTTGCTTGTCTTCAAACATGTATGCAAAAGCACGCGACGCGTGTATTTAATGTATAGAAATAAAACTAAATGTATGTATTTTTGATCAAAATTATATTTAATGAATGCTATTACTGAACTTTATATGAGTTTTTGTTTGAACTGTAATGAACAAGAATTAATGGAATAAAGCTATGTACATATGTGTAAAGTATAAAAACTTTTATATCTCAATTGTTTGCAGTCGCTGCTGTGATAAAAAGAGCTGTGGAAATCGAAATGAAACTCCTTCGGATCCTGTCATTATTGATCGGTGAGTTTATTTCAACAATCCGTTAATTATCATTTTACCATATTATTACATACAGTCAAATTCGATTATAGCGACGCTGTGTAAAACTGAAATTTGGTTTACACGCACATTACAATGAAAATGCATCGAATTAGAACGACTGCGTTTATAGTAATCATCCGTTTTTTTACGACCTAATTTTTAGGAATTTTGTCCGAATCGTCAGTTTATAAAGACGCAAATGCATTGACTTTAAAAAAAAAACAGAAACTTTCAGCTTCCCAACTTATTTTGAAGATATTTCTTACTTTTTGCGAAGCTCATGTATGGGAAAAATAACAAATTTTTTTTTTTTGGTTGTAGTGTAAAGGACAGCAAAGTTTTGCCCATTATAGTAACTTCTTCTATTACTATGACTTACTAGCATGCAGAGGCGCAGTGTAAATGATAAAAAATAGGCAGGTAATTAAAATATTTTTTCTAGATAGGTAAATTGTTAAACATTATTAGGAGTTATTAAATAGTTTCTTAAAATGTTATCATCATAATCAATAATAGAAAAACATGTAGCGCCCTGCTAACACGTTTGTTCGAAATTTAGTTTGCGCGACATAACAGTTGATTCTGAGAAAAGTATAACAGCCTAATAATGGATCTTAAACGCCAAACGCAATGCGTTTGAAATGGCATAATGGAACTCTATCAAGTACCTGCGTTTGAGATTTTGAGAGGAAACAGAAACATAAACATTCTTGCAGACCACCACGCTGCCCATGACAGACGGCTATCCGATGAGCGCATTGGCCACGAACGCAAACACATGTATGCGTAGTACGAAGCACGCATCGAGACTAGCCGTGCATCGTAGGCCATTGTTTGCAGAAACCAAAAGATTGCCATGTATGCACTATTGCTTGGAATGATCACATTTTCCTATGAAATTTGATGGCAGAGATAAAGAGATGAAACACTCCTAAATTCGCTGCTCATACTAATCCATTTTTGCTGGAATTGCACCTGCATTATGAAATAAAACTTGTACTTCGCTGCAAAAAATTTGTACTTCTATGTGGTGAAATTTTTGCCATAACCGCTTATAATATTAATTTAACGGGACTGGTTGCAGAAACGTCAAATGAAATAATTAATAAATTATTTTTTTTTTATGCTTAAAACGCGTACATAATACAACTTTACCTCCCAAATAAGGACAATATATGTTTACTTTCACAATTTTACATAGCATTGTCAAATTTAATTTTATTATATTGACTTAATATACTCGTCCGTCTAAATATTCTGTTGCAAACGTGGAATTGTTACCCTATTTATTTAAAATATGAAGAGTAATAATGTGGGAATTTAAATATAGTTTTATATATAATTCAAATCATGGGGCTTTCACACTCTTTCGGCACCCACTTAATAATATTTGAGTAACTTCACCACCACTATATGGTGAAAACTCAATTTTTCAATACAATTCCTGAAAACATGTAATTGTTTGTAAACATTTTATTACTTGTGCAGAGGGTGATAATCCAATAAATTGGGAGGACTATAGTAAGAAGTTTTACGGATTTATGGATGTAATGGATAAGAGTGAACTAGATGAAGAAAACGGCATATCCTACAGCAGTATGCTTAAGAGGGACCGACGACGTTCGGCTGCCGCTGATCTAGATTCGGACGACAGTCTTGCTAAAGAGGAGTTCTTGGCGTTTTTGCATCCGGAGGATAACCAAATTATGAGCGATGTAGTGCTTAATGATACCATAGAGGACGTTGATAAAAATAAAGATGGCAAGATTTCTGTTAAAGAATACATTGGCGACATGTATACATCTTCTGAGCCAGACGAAGACGAGCCAGAATAGGTAACAAGTGAACGTGAAAGCTTTGCAAAGTACAGAGATCTTAATGGTGACGGATTTCTAGACCGAGAAGAGGTGCGTGATTGGATTGTGCCGAAGGATTTTGATCATGCTGAAAGTGAAGCTAAACATTTAGTGTTCGAAGCCGACGAAAATTCCGATGAAAGATTGACCAAAAAAGAAATCCGTGATAAATACGATTTGTTAATAATTTATACTTTAAAATTTACTATGTAATAACAAATATTGTCTTTCTTATTCTTCTTTGACTCGAAAAATGATTATATTAATAATGGATATGTACAAAATATTATAAATAAAATCATCTACGCCAAAGAATTTAAGTTTTTAATAATCTGTTTATAAAAACTGTTTAATGGCATTACTAACACATTTTTATTATTGTATGGCATTGTCACAACTTTTTATACCATATTTTAATGCATTTGAAGATATTTTAATTGCTGTTCTATTAATCCAAAATTTATTTAGTAATATCTTCATGGCTGAATTGAATTATATATAGTGAAAATATGCAACAGCTCGTGTTCATAGGAAAGTCATTTAATGCATTGTATCTAGAATTAGAATGACCAACGCAGCTTGAAATTCGACATTACGGATATTGCTGTTTAAATTAGTTGACTTTATGAACTAAGTTCGTTGTTCTATTTAAGGAAACATATTTGCAAAGTAACTACATCTGTGAAATTGAAAAAATGCTAGTTACAAATTTGATGTATGTAATAGATTTATCTCTATGCTAACATATATTAATTTGTTTAATACACATATACGAGTAAACAAATAATAATTATTTTTAAAAATGCATTTGTTTATTGTTGCTTTTTAGAGACTCAAAAGAATAATCTATACGATGTCACTTTCGTTTTGTGTGTTTGTTTTGCTTATAATTTGGTAGCTCCTTCTTAAACCTACGTTATAAATTTGCTACTTAGTACTTTGCCTTTAACATATACATAAGGCGGCGGGATAGTTTCATTATTTGAGCATCATCACCTCATCACCATATTTTACTCATCAACTCATTTGTTTAGCGCCCAATATCGGTATTAGTTTGTTTTTGCAGCGATTGTAATGAAAATGCATTTTCATTACAGTGTAAAACGTCGTCAAACAAACTATTCCCAACAGAGCTTGTATTCATCACGAATGCAATTGATGACTGAAATTCTGCGAGATAAAAAATTATTTATGTTTCGCTTTTGCAGCAAATAGCAAATATTACTTTAACTAACTTAGTGCTTATTGAGAACCGATCTCCGAATATGGCGTCATTCTGTGTGGGTGCTTTAAATAATTACTTAACTTGATAGTGTTGGCGCCGCTGTAGTTGTAAGCAGCGAACACACTGGAGTTGGTATTATTTATTCTACTGTAGCTACCTTGCTAGGAACGTTGAGCGTGAAACCAGTTTGAATTGAAGTCTGTAAAGAAACGTAATTAGTATGCAGTCTGTTAGAAATTGCATCTCACATCTGTACATCGTTGCATCTCGTGGACTTGCAGATTTCCGGATGCAATTCCTGCTCCGTTCTCGTGTATCATTACTGGCAATTATCTTCGGCCTCACAGTTGCTTGGCTCTCCCTATTCTTCACCGTGCTTTACATTAGGACTTGACGTAGATCTACATACATATTATGTCGAAAGTATGTAAATTAAAATGCTACATTTAATTAAAATTTCTATTACCTGTATATGAATTTGCGCTTGCAAGGTTGTGTTTCTTAACTGCAGAAACACATTACGACCGCCACCGCAACTGCAATGCTCTCTAACGCGCTGCCTGAGCACATTGCCCGGCAGCAGCAGCGACCGCAGACACGGCAGCTTCAGCTGTTTGTGTTACTTTTCTTAGTGTAAAGTTAAAATAAATTTGCACACTGATGCACATATTATGCGTAATTGATAGTGAAATTAAGTAATATTATTAATAATAATTGGTTTCTCTATGGTACATTTGTGGAAATATTGAATATTATTCAGATTAATCTTGACAAATATTGCTACACAAAACCAAGCACAGCCATCAACACATGGTTTCGTTTCATTTCAATGTTGTTCTTCAGGGAATACTTGAGATTACACTAAAAGAGTGGCAACCTTTTTCGAGAGAAAGAGAGCAGAGGTTAAGGTAGATCACAACTGCACGGCTGCCGAGAGTCCCATATACATACAATGAGCAGTTGCGGCGGCGGTTGTAATGTGTTTCTACAGTAAATTCGTGTTACTTCTTTTGCTTCTATAAATAGTTTCTCTAGAGAGAAAAATTTATTTTATTCATAGATAGTAAAATAGGACCTCAGATTTAGTTTATTTTCTAAAGAATTTAGACAAAAGAAGAATTTGACCGTGAAACCAGTTTGTATTGAAGTCTGTAAAGAAACTAGTATGTAGTCTGTTAGAAATTGCATCTCACATCTGTATATCGTTGCATCTCGTGGACTTGCAGATTTCCGGATGCAATTCCTGCTCCGTTCTCGTGTATCATTAGTGGCAATTATCTTCGGCCTCACAGTTGCTTGGCTTTCCCCATTCTCCACCGTGCTTTACATTAGGACATGACGTAGATCTACATATTATGTCGAAAGTATGTAAATTAAAATGCTACTTTTAATTAAAATTTCTATGTGTTCGAATGTATGAATTTGCGCTTGAAAGGTTGTGTTTTGCCAGGATATGTTTATAGTTTCCACATATTTTATAGTAACATAGAGTTTGTATCTTGCCAATAATCAGCAAACTTAGCTAATAACTGAGATCTGACCAGTTGGTACAGAATGCGTAATTTGGCTGTATATTCAGATTTGATCCGATCACCTATGATTGACTGATTGATGGCCAAGGAACGTTGGCGGCTTTCTAGCTGTAGGTGTCGCAACAAATTCGTTTGATGGCCATCCGAAAGCGTGATTTTGAGCATTGACTGAAACAACGCATGGCACTCATAAATTCAATTTCAATTTCAATTTAATTCAATTTATTTCAATTACAATACAGCACACTAAGATGAATCTTTTTTAGTGCTTCAGCGTACATAAATATTAGCAAATTTAAAAAATAATGCAACTAACCATACAAATATAAGGTAACATAACATGTAATAATAATATTAATAAATACTTATGAACTAACGAAAAATATGAAAATGCTTCATTAAGAATAAAAATTGGAGTCATCTTTTCGAAACAAGTAATATCACCTGAAGCACATGCATTGAAGATATCGCGATTGCGAATTCCATCGCTTTTACGTTAAAAACACGATCAATACCTTGGTCCAAACTTTGGTACTTTATTAACAAAAATGTAGCACGAATTCTTTTTAGTAATAACTTTAATACGTACTTTTCATTATAATAAAAAATAATACGACGTTTACTGAAATCTTTATCTCTGTTTTTAATACTGTGGTGAAAATGCCAATCAAATTTTCTGTACACATTGAATGACACAGAAAACAAGAACAACACTGTGGTACATCTTACATATTGTGTTCGTGAATTCAACAGTGCATAAAAAATCAGTCAAACCGATTTTAGAAACGGCGAATTCGAAGTATTTAATCTCTTTATCTCTATTGGTGGTTATTGACGGGCGGCAACAATGTGTACAATAGATAAATTGACATTTTTCACTCCAGCCGTATTTTAGTGCACAACTTCTTTCATGATTTCACGGTATTTTTACGTATTTCTTCAGCAGTTCTGCAGTTATTGCCTTCGATATTTCTGAATATGATATGAATAATTATAATTGAATATATGTATATGAATATTATGTTTACAAATTATTTTTTAATAAATAGTTATTTTTCTAAATTACATAAATGAATGAATTTTTGTTATTTTTTTCGGAAAATAAAGTTATAATAATATCGCACAAAAATCCAAAATTGGAAAATATTCAAACTTATTAATGCCTTCGTCCTTTTTAAAAAATATTAACATACCAAATATAAGCATACTAAAATTCAATAAAATTTCCAAACGCAATAATTTTTCAATAGCTTGGTTTGACATCCAATTTCAACGAAGTGACTACTCGGTTATACCTCGGAAACACGACGGGGCTGCAAAGCATGAAAATTACCAACAAGTTTACTCTAGCGTTCGGGTTTGCGTTTGGGCTGCGTTTGAGAGTTTTACGCTATTTTGCGCTCTCAATGCTTCCAAAACAACGAAAAGCACAAAGCAAAACGAGCAAGAAACGCAAACGCGAAAGATCCATTATAAGGCTGTAAGTTTAATTTTGTGGTGTTTTTAGTCCTTATAAAACATCGTTCTTGCCAACGAACCTTTTATTTGTGTGATTGTGATTTTTTAGAAGAAAATGGCAAGCAAAATTATGACTTACTTATTACTAATTATGGCTCAGTATCCTCCGTACTAATTATAAAGGCTCTATAGAAGTAGCTTATAATAATTTTATGATCTCTGTGAGTATTTCATTCAACTTTTTTTGGAAACCTCTCGAAGGCTATTAATTAGATGATCAAATTTCACTAGCAACGAGAAAAGGAATTTTCTATTCGTGGCAATACGTGAGCATTTTTTGTTTTTCTGTGCTTCTTCCGACAGCTGTCAAATTGGAACGAGAACAGATTTGATAACATCTGTGCTATGGACCAATATTTTGTGTAAAGTAGCAGGCATATAGTACCACGAATAGGAACTGATATATAATCGCCTAGTGTTAACGCAAATCTTTTCGAATTCAACCAAATTAATCTCGAAACCACACGACAATGTTCCAATAAAACATCAAACTTCTTAACTAGTGTCACATCCAGTCCTGTGATCAGACCACATATCTCAAGGTTCCTGAAAAAACGGCGAGTAGTGTTACCGTTATTAGTTGAGCCAAATCCTTGCTTTGGTTTGTCCACAATAACACCCATTTGGTTGAATTTTGACGGAATATTGTTTGAACGGTTTTTAACACACTCTTTATCATTACTCGTTCTAGCCTGCAATTTTTTATATCCAGCTTATAACTAATGTGTAAAATACACTCAAAACGTATCAATGCATGAAGTATAGCAAACCAACGGCAAGCTTATCAACGTTGCTGTTGAAATTCCTTGTTTCTGTGCAGAAGTATCAGTCACCGCTTTGCATACTTTTCCGTCAGTCATTGCCAATAAAAGTTCATACTTCACAAATATAGAAGAATCCCAAGGTTACAATCTGCTGTCGTTAATTCGGCGGTTTTCTTAGCAAGAATGAACTTTATCGGGCGGCAAAACATTGTAGATGACGGCCTAGAATTTTGCCAAATGAAATTATTAGCGTCGAGTAATGTAAGAGGGACAAAAGAAAATATGAATAGGAGTTCGTCAGTATCCATACTGATCTAAAAACTTGTTTGTAGGCACCGCGGTCAGAACCATAGAATATTAGATGTGACACTCGCTATTCGCCGCTTCAACATTCAGGTTTGACATTTGACTGTTTGGTATGTTGGACTCACGTATACAATACGTGAGAAGTACCACATTGTTGTTCTTATTTCTTTATCAATCAATGTGTACGATTTTTAAACAGTGCAACAGTAGGTGCTATAGGGTTTTAGAGCCCCAACTAGGCCAATAACGTATAATTTCCAACTATTTTGAAACAATTTATATTCAGTTTCATTTTACTATTCTGCTAACATGGTTCTAAAATATTTTCGCAATTAGGCGCATAATTGTGTATTTAGAACAAAAAAATTTTTAATTACCGACTGCATTTATAAGAAAAATAATAAAGGAAATTAGGAACTGCTGTGTAAAATGTGATGTGAGAATATATTTATTAACATTAAAACTATGTTTTATACATGTTTTTCACGAATAAAAACCATAATATTTATAATTATTTATTTTGACGTTACGATAAACAAAACCCTTAAAATAAATTTTGCATTAGTGCTTGCTACAAAATTTTTTGGTAATTTTCATGCTTTGCAGTCCCCGTCGCATTTCCGAGGTATAACCGAGTAGTCACTTCGTCGAAATTGGCTGTCAAACCAAGCTATTGAAAAATTATTGCGTTTGAAAGATTGTATTGAATTTTAGTATGCTAGTATGTTAAAGATTGTTAAAAAGGACAAAGCCATTAATAATTTTGAATATTTTTCCAATTTTGGATTTTTGTGCGATATTATTATAACTTTATTTTCCGAAAATTAAAAAAAAATTTTATCCATTTAAGTAATTTAGAAACATATCTATTTATTAAAAGATAATTTGTAAAATTAATATTGGTATATATATAATAATAATAATAATAAAAATTTATATCATATTCAAAAATATCGATTGCAACAACTGAAGAACTTGCTAAAGAAATACGTAAAAATACTGACATATTATAAAAGAAGCAACACACAACCTCTTTCTACAATAAGGAGTTGTGCACTAAATTAAGCGTGGAAAGCAATATGTCAGGTTTCTTTTTAGTACATATCTGTAGTGTATAGTGTAACGATGCCGAAAAAAATCATCTGTCTGAAGACGATAAACCGCTAAAACGAATATACATACTGACTTACATATATTCCGTCACCAGAAAATCATGTACATACTGCACAACGACCAACAATAATAAAATATGTACATACAGACATACCGACATAATTGCAGAAACAGAAACGAAGCAGAATAACAATAACAGAAAATAACAACAACCAGAGACTGCTTCTTTACATAAACCACAACACAAGAAGCAAGAAACAACAACAACAACGACAAAACCAGCTAACAAGAAGCCTGGAAACTTCCAACGTGATTTATTTTTGCGTTCAATGAGAAGTTACAATTCCTAAGAACTTTAATTCAAGTGCTGCTTTTAACGAGCATTTTTGAACTTAGAAAATCGACTAGTCTCCCACCGGCGAAACTCTTCACCAGTTAAGCGAGACTTTATCTCATTCCTGAGTGGTTCAGTTTTGGCGCTGCAAGGCAAATAAATTTATTTTTAAGTCATACATGATTTTTTTTACGATTAATCTACTTTAGAGTTGATTAACTCCACGGGCTTTAGCTCATACTCTGTTTTTTTTTTTACGATTAATCAACCTTGGAGTTGATTACACACTCTTTGATTGCTACTCGACCGAAGCGTCGCACCAGTACCGAGGCTGTTGCTCAGCTGTCCTTTTCCCGCTCCCAGTAAACTCTCTTTAGCATAAGACTTAGGCTAAGTTACATTGTAGTAGAATAAGCACACATTGTTAAATATAAGAGAATTTAATTAAAAAACGATATCAAATATAACGTCCGAGCTGAACTTTTCTGTCAGTGCTAGATTGTTGAAACACAATCGTTTGAAATTCGGAAACGTTACAAAGTGAGTGGTTTTTTTCCAAGTTCCACCCACAATGAACCCTGGCGCCGCTGAGTCTATCTCAGCTGAGACAAAAAACTTTTTACAAATGGCGCCCGAACAGGGACTGTCTGTCGCGAAGAGCAGTCCAAATATCATATATTCTTATCCAAAATGAGCGTCCGTTTCGAGGAGCTCGTCACCAACCAACGCACCTGAAGAATCTTTTCCTGAATCACTCTCCTTCATTTACCGACCTAAAAAGGAGGAGTTAGAGCCACAAATGATGTTGTTGGGTCTACCGGCACAAAGCACAGTTAAAGACAACTAAGTACACACATCAAGAAGCTTCGACAAGTAGAGAAACCGACTAATAACATAGCTAAGCAGACAACCAGCACGCCCGCAGCTCTGCTCATGCAGACCGCAGCTGCGACAGCCACAACGCCACAGCAGCCGCCCACAATCACCCATTCACCAGCCAGATGTAATGACACGAACACAGCCAGCACGTCCGCTACCGATCGACCGAGACCCTGCCCGAATCTACATTCACCGATTGACTGTGACGTCATGAACACCGTCCGGAAGTGGAATCTTCACTTCAGCGGCGCCAAATCTATCCTAGACTTCATCGAAAGCATTGAAGAGCTAGCCGACTGCTACCGTATACATTACAATCAGCTACTGTTACCGCTGAACGAAATACTACGTGAACGTGCCAAAGAATGGTGGCGCTATAAGAAAACTGAAGTACACACCTGGCTGCATTTTAAAGAGGCAGTACACGAATTCTTTTTGCCGCCGCGATGTCTACAGCGTCTAGAAGAAGACATCATACGACGCCGACAAACGCAACGTGAAAAGGCTAAAGACTACATACTAGGCATGCTCGCGATGATTCGTCAACACCCGAGACTAAGTAAGGAAAATCAAATCGACCGCATATACGAAGGCTTACGTCCAGAGTACCGTTTATATATAAGGCGCAGTGACTTCCACGACAACGCGGATGTGCTAATCAGCCTGGCCGACGAGTATGAACAGATACGAGGAGAAGAAACCCGCATACAACGATCGCACGTGTCGAACATGGTAGCCGCCAAACGCTATTCTCGTGATACCCACTGTTGGTCATGCGGTGAACCTGGACACAACCGTAAAGATTGTCGAAGAATTAAGAAAATGTTTTGCTCCTACTTCGGACAAAGTGGAGTATTAACCCGAAATTGTTGTCGAAGTGCAGCAATTCGACCATCCTCCAGCGACAATACTGAACCCGAATTATCGTTCTACCTTCTAAAAATCACGTGCCAGACAAAAACTGTAAACACACTGATAGACACTGAAGCTTCGCTCACGTTCGTGGGAGCACACTGAATCAATATCTCCAGAAGAACACACGATCGATAAATACAAATCAAGTATTGCTGTTAGCGAACAGTTAGCATGTACAGATAAGGAATTGTTACAGTGCTCACCTACGCGTTGGCACACGTCAACTCGAACATCCGCTTTACTACCTTCAAGGTCTACAAGAAGACATGGTGATCGGAATGGACTTACTAATGAAATTAAACTGCACGGTAAATATTGCCGGCAGAAATATAAAAGTCACACACATGGATTCGCCCGCACAGTTCCACATGGCGAACCGACCAGAAGACAGCACACGACAGTGCGAAGATCGCGAACAAAACGCTGTTAACCATAAGGTAGGACTATGCAAAGTGGATCAGCACGCGATTCATATAAGCAGACAACAAGCAGACTCCACGGGCTTTAGCTCTACTCGCACCGATCACTTCGTCAGGGCGAAGTGACTCTACAGGCTTTTGCTCATACTCTGTTTTTTTTTTACGATTAATCAACCTTGGAGTTGATTACACACTCTTTGATTGCTACTCGACCGAAGCGTCGCACCAGTACCGAGGCTATTGCTCAGCTGTCCTTTTCCCGCTCCCACTAAACTCTCTTTAGCATAAGACTTAGGCTAAGTTACATTGTAGTAGAATAAGCACACATTGTTAGATATAAGAGAATTTAAATAAAAAACGATATCAAATATAACGTCCGAGCTGAACTTTTCTGTCAGTGCTAGATTGTTGAAACACAATCGTTTGAAATTCGGAAACTTTACAAAGTGAGTGGTTTTTTCCAGGTTCCACCCACAATGAACCCTGGAGCCGCTGAATCTATCTCAGCAGAGAAAAAAAACTTGTTACAGTAGAAACACATTACAACCGCCGCCGCAACTGCACATTGTAAGTATATGGGCCTCTCGCCAGTCATGCAGTTGGGCTCTATCCGAACCGCAGAATTTCTGCTCTCTTTCTCTCGAAAAAGGTTGCCACTCTTTTAGTGTAATTTCAATTAACCCGTGAAGAACAACATTAAAATGAAACGAAACCATGTGCTGTGGGTGTGCTTGGTTTTTTATAGCAATATTTGTCAATATGAATCTGAAATATATTCAATATTTGCACAAATGTACCATAGAGAAACCAATTATTTATTAAAATTACTAATTTCATTATCAATTACGTATAATATATGCATTAGTGAGTAAAAATATTTTGGAGTTCACTAACAAAAGTAACAGAAACAGCTGAAACTGCCGAGTCTGCGGCCGCTGCCAGGCAATGTGCTCAATGGGCGGCGGTCGTAATGTGTTTTTGCAGTATCGTTGCCGCCTGCCAATAACCAACAAATTTCATCGGAAATATTGATTATTGGAAGCCATACTGCATACATGGCAATCTCTGGCTTTCTGCAAACAATGCCCTATGATGCACGGCTAATCGCGATGGGTGCTTCGTATTGCGCACAATTTTTTTTTTCAACGAGGAGTAAACGCATCGAAAGCCTAGTCAGAGCGGGACTTTAACCCGCCAAACATCTCCTCTCGTCGGAACGGTTGCTCATCCCGGAACCACCACTAAGTATTTCGTCGGGAGGCCGTAAGTGCATTGCGAGTAATTAGGTCAGTCTGCGTTCGTCACCGTTTGCTCCGTGATCGAAGCGACGCTGCTGTTGCATAATATCACTTATTATTAAGCAACCTGCTTCCCATGCCATGATTGACGTGCACATATACTGCAAAATTACCCTAGGAGTTACTTTTTGTGGGCTATACCGCACACACTCTTGGATCACATGTTCTACGTTTTCTCTCTTTCCGTCACAAGACTTGCAGAGGGGATCACTTACTTGTTTGAATTTGTAAACATACTCGCGGAAGCAGCCGTGTCTAGTGAGGAACTGAGTGAGGTAAAAATTTACACTGCCAAACTTTCTTCTATACCATGGAGGTATGACAGCTCATGTGTCCAGCGCCCTTTTGTTAATGCATCCTATCTCCGCTGCCATTCATCCATGCTTAAATCCCGTTATCGTTCTCGTGCTGCTTGGATCGGGTTGTGAGCGTAAAGGCTTCTTAGCGCCGCCGCCTCCTTCGCCATAACATCCAGCGGCAATCTTCCAGCCACTACGTCTGCTGCTTCATGGGAAACTGTTCTGAAGCCACAGCAAACTCTCAAAGACATCAGCCGCTAGGCACTTAGCATACCTTTCATGTAGGAATTTACACTGCTCGCGCACGCCCATACTGGAGCAGCATACATCAAAGTAGATGTGCTTACATTTGCTAGCAGCTTCCTGACTTCCTGCCTTGGGCCGCTATTATTAGGCATTATTCGTGATAGCGCTTGCCCTACTCTTAGCGCTTTGGTGCTGGCATGAGCCAAGTGATCCTTAAATGACAGCCTATGGTCTAAAACAACGCCAAGGTATTTCAGGCTCAGGTTTGATTCTATTAGATGGCCGTCAATGCGTATTTATAGTTTTTCAACCTTTTTTCTACTGCTGATTAATAGGACTTCTGTTTTGTGAGCTGCCAATTCTAACCCCGACTTTTGAAGCCATACTTTAATCCGTTGGAGAGCAACTTCAGCATCTACAGCAATTTGACTGGTAGTTTTAGCGACTACCACAACAGCAATGTCATCCGCATATCCTATTATCTGGACGTTATGTGGTACAGGAACTCTAAGTGCGCCATCATACATGACATTCCATAGCACAGGTCCGAGCACAGAGCCTTGCGGTACTGCTTTGGTGATGCAGTGTTTTCTTGCTCCATCATCTGTATCGTAATTCATCCGCCCATTGAAATAGTCCCGTATTATATGAACTAGATATCCAGGGACTTGCAAAGCACACAACGCTTCAAGGATTGCCCTCCAACTCGCTGCGCACTCATGTGCTTTCGATCGTTTGTGATGCGCTCATCGGTATAACCGTGTGTCATGGGCAGCTTGGTTGCCTGCAAGAATGTTTATGTTTTTGTTTCCCCTCAAAATCTCAAACGCAGGTCTATTATGCCATTCCAAACGCATGGCGTTTGGCGTTTGAGATCCATTATAAGGCTGTTATACTTTTCTCAGAATCAACTGTTATGTCGCGCAAACTAAATTTCGAACAAACGTGTTTATACATGTTAGTGCTTGTTTGGCATTTTCTGATTTCATCCATCCATTGTTTTATTGCGAAGAATTTTCTTTTTCCATTAAGATGACTTCGTCTGCTCCATCTTTAGTTTCACTTTTCAATTTGATTTCTTCCATGTTTCAGTAACTCGTCTTTATACTTAATGTATTGTACATATTCTTCTAACTGTAATCAAAAGGTAATATTAAATGCACCAGTAAGTAACTGTGATAAGTGCATAGTCACGGAATTCTCTTTAAAATCGAAAAAATATCCTTAATTGATCACTATAAATTAAATATCAATCAACAGGTGCCTCAATAAATATATAACATTTAGGTCGATGTGAAGCGCTTTCAGAGCATGAATATGTCGCATAAATTGAAACGAATTATTACCTAATTGTTGTGTATAAATACTACACACCTTTGAACATGTGATATAAATTCAAGTGAATTAATTGAGCAATTTAATGTATTACATTACTCGCATTCTGATCCCTACCATTCATATACCATTTATATACAAGTATTAAATTGAAGTACAAGTATTAATTGAAGGTTTTTTGAAGCTATCCTATTTTTATCTTTCATTTCTAGAAAACTGAAAATTACTTTTGTCCACATAGCTTTTTTGTGTAGAATTTCGTTTTTAAATTTCAAGAAAATTTTCTTATCACAATGTGCGGTTAAGCGAGTCTTCTTATTAAAATCTCGGTTATCTTAACCGACACCTGGGGTTCTGTTTAAACGAAAGATTTAACTGAATTTGTCAGCTGTCATTGTATGTTGTTTTCATTGGTTTAAAACACATTACAATCAAGAATATTTACGTCAAATACAGAAATTAAAATGAAACGAATTACAAAAAAAAAAAAAAAAAATAATAAATGACGAATCATAAAATAAGAAAAGTGTTCAAAAACGGCTAGAATTCTTTGCCGAGTTCGATGACGAATTTTTTTAAAAAATTATATTCGAAGTTTAAAATGAAAAAGTTAGTATTCAAAAACTATATATAATTCGTGTATCCACAATCAACTGTATCCCACAACTGTAAATAAAAAAAAAATAAAAATCTTTCAAATACATAAACTAAAACTGGAAAATACATAAATTTTTTTTTTTGATTTTGTCTGTACAAGGTGATAAGAAAAATAAAATAAGTTGCTGCTGATTCGGCGCTGGCTCTGTATATCGTCGCAGAGATGACAAAACATCAATATCACCTATAAGGTCGTCTGCAATTGAAATTGACGCAATTATTCTTATCCATTATCCTTCCTAAGATGACATAAAAACCCAAAGAAGCGTTGTTTACCACTCACCGATAAGTTCATTATAGCGTCAATCTCCGTAGAAGTTGATCTGCAAGCACTACTGGATCACACCCCAGAACGCATTTTACACACTATTTCAGAGGATAGTGTGTAAAAAAAAATAGCAGTGTAAAACTGGTAATGCTTTCCAAATGGGGCTGCGATGGATCATTTGGCCAAAGTCAATACAAACAAGCATTTCAGAAGGGAGTTTCTGATGCAGCTGTGTTTATAGTCTCAATGGTTCCTTTGAGATTATCTGATATTTTGCAGTCCGTTATCTATACTGAAAAACAATCGACTTTTTATGGAAATATATCAGAAACATCAACATTGTGATAAAAATTCATCAAATACAAAGTATTGCCGTCTAATAAAATTTATGTATAAAACAGAAACTCCGGAACTGGTAAAAGAAGAAATTGTTTTAATAAAAACCCAAATAAATAACTTAGAAGATTCTACATAGAGCATGGGCAATATATTGAATATATACCATTCCACCACAGGTTATTTATGACAACGATCTATGGTGAAATTACGTTTATATAAAGGGGCAGTAAACCATCTGTGGAGCAATTATGAAAACATTGAGCGAAACTCCTACAACAAAGACATTTTTGCATATGGATTCGGCATATCACCATTACATGCGAAAATCCGATTTATGGATAATATTCTGAAGATGTATTATGAATTAAATTTTGTTGGGAAGGAACCGTCCACTATTACGAGTTGAGTAATCGTGATGTCGCTTCATTGTTTAGGAAATGCATGAGGCCACAGGCACTTTCATCATAATTTAGGAAGTATTAAAAAATATTAAAAAATGTGATTGCCACTTAGTACAAATTAGGACCCATGTCTCTACTTGCTTTTGCAAAAAACTGATCGAAAATATCTTAATGCGTTCAAAAGGTACAGGTTTGGACTGTGAGTAACTAAAAAAACAACAAAATTCTCCTACTGTACAACGGCTTTATTTGTTATTGAATCAATTTTGTTATGCATTTCGTCAAACGCAGGCACCGCTTGCTCGTCAATCGCACGCACTGCCTGCTCGTTAAAATCACGCACTGACTGCTCATCAACGCACGCATTCGCCTGCTCATCAAAACGTACGCCTGCCTGCTTGCGGACGCACGGACTCGCCCGATCGTCAACAAAGACACACACTCGCGGGAGAAACTCCCAACCATCGCTGCCACTCGTCACAATGAAAAACCAGGTTTTCGTCCTCTATTAACGGTAATTAATTTAAGTTAATGTGGAATTAGGATTGAGAAAAACATATAAAGAGAAGTTATTGTAAAGTAAAAGCTGTCTCGAACGAATACATTTTGTACCGAGCTCCCGTGTAGACGGGAGAATCGGAGGCGCGTTACAACGTACAAGGTATTTACATACATAAATATCATTTTGACCAACCCTGATTTTTGGTTAAAATAGCTAGCACAAAAAAAAGACACTTCTCTCGAAGGATTCTATGAATAACTCAGTACATAAAACGTTTTGAATTCAAATTATTTAATTTAAAAGCTTTAAAAAAATACAATGGAACATAATCCTTTAAAGTGTATAAAAACCATGGCATGTGCCATTAAGAACATATGTAGCATTTATATCCACAAACATCTGAAGTAATTGAAAGGTTAAAAATTACTTATTCTTTCTAGGTAATCGAAATAGGAAATTGCTTTAATTGTTAATTTCTGAGAAGCAATGAAAAATCTACCGCTCAAAAAACTGCCTTATCCCAAAACTTGCATCTACATACATCTTCATGCATTTTAAGAATGATTTTTTGTCCCTAAATAAAGCTGATAATCTTTCAACCTATCATAAACGCGTTTTTCTCAGTACTTTAAAATAAATATCGTCTGTACTTGTGTGCGATATATTTCGAACCCTTTTTTATATCGATATAGATTTTTGTTATGTTTTACAGAACAACCGAAGGGTTCTAATGCTTTGTACGAGCACTATATCGGCTATAATCGGTTTTGCGGCGTGCTCGAGAGAAAGTTAAATTTATAATATAAAAAATTTATATTATAATATTATCTTATTTTTTTGACGTAGACATTTTTCAATATCTCGCAGACTTTTTCAACTTTATCCTTAAAACTTTCTGTATTTGTACTTTATAATATTTTAATATTCTTGTTTTTAACTAGCATCCTCAAATAAGAAATAAAACCACGGTACTTTCAAAACTAATTTTACATTCCATACTTAGCCATTCGTTTTCGCATCCTTTTATTTTCCGAAAACCCGTCTTGAAACGAGCACAAGAAAATGGAAGTTCATCAATAAAACATCTGCGCATATGTATCCGTAATGTGATCGATGAAGAAACAATTTTTCACCGACGACTGATTGCACCGCCTTACAGTGGATCGATAACGATTTCATCAGTAACATAACTTCTATTTGTGTCGTGTTAGTGAGATACTTAGTATTTACCTTACGAAAGGTTAACTGCGTTCATCCTCATACGAAGCGCATTTTTCCTTAACTCATATAGAGCACAATATATTATCACGAGTTTGTGATACTGGATCAAAGAAGGAACGGATGAACTACAAAGATTCAATTTGGATGTTTTTTGTGTCGCTTTTTTTTTTTTTTTGCTTAACTTGAAATTATTGTAAAATATATACGCTTTTTTATTTCAATACATTTAGGCCTATGTTGGTCTTCTTTTTTGCTATTATCTTCTTCTCGTTTGCTATTATCTCTTCAAAATACCATCCGAAATGTCACTTTTAATATGAAGCAATTTTTTTTATTAACTATAATATAATGTTAAATGATTTTGTATCGTAATAGTACCATGCTATGTACATAACTACGTATACTGTTAACATTGCTTCAGTCAAAAAATTGTTCCACTGTTCAAAATTGGCTTGCCATAAGATAATCATGAATGCCGATATTTTTATGTACGTATTCAATGAATTTTAAGATTTTAGTGAAATTTGAATTTAAAATCAGCTCCAATTGTTACGCTATCGGTGGCAAGTAGCAGACAGAGAATGTTCTGGACCTCCATGAAGTTGTGCAGATAGCTTGAAGGGGTACCGAAACGGTTAAAAAGGTTAACTCCTGCTTTGCTGATTCTTATGCATCATACGTTCATTATTATTCCTATTATTCGTGAGCAGTTGCTTCTGACTCGTAAGTCAAAGTCAAAAATTCTTGTGGAAGATAACTAGGTGTAAAGTGTATAACACCTTATGGTTTACTGATTACACCATAGCCAATACATTGACAGCAGAGTTAGTTCTCTCTAGTTAGATCAATCAATCGCTAAAGGTAGCGTTAATTGAACTTCATGGTTTTCACAGCAGTCACCATTGTTGTTAAATCAACGACATTAATATATTTCGTTAGCGTTAAAGTAACGAAATTAAATCGGTACTCTATCCCTTAAAGTTAAAGTAACGAAGCATTCTAGAGACGTAATTAATGTAAACGTTAAAGTAATGCAATTGGACATTAGCTTTCTTTGCATCTATAAATTTCGTGTTACTTATTTTTTTTATTGCATCTATAATAAAGTGTTTCTCTAGAGAGAAAAATTTATTTTAGTGATAGATAGTAAAATAGGACCTCAGATTTTGTTTATTGTCTAAAGAATTTGGACAAAAGAAGAACTTGACCGTGGAACCAGTTTGTATTGAAGTCTGTAAAGAAACTAGTATGCAGTCTGTTAGAAATTGCATCTCACATCTGTACATCGTTGCATCTCGTGGACTTGCAGATTTCCGGATGCAATTGCTGCTCCGTTCTCGTGTATCATTACTGACAATTATCTTCGGCCTCACAGTTGCTTGGCTCTCCCTATTCTTCACCGTGCTTTACATTAGGACTTGACGTAGATCTACATACATATTATGTCGAAAGTATGTAAATTAAAATGCTACATTTAATTAAAATTTCTATTACCTGTATATGAATTTGCGCTTGCAAGGTTGTGTTTCTTAACTGCAGAAACACATTACGACCGCCACCGCAACTGCAATGCTCTCTAACGCGCTGCCTGAGCACATTGCCCGGCAGCAGCAGCGACCGCAGACACGGCAGCTTCAGCTGTTTGTGTTACTTTTGTTAGTGTAAAGTTAAAATAAATTTGCACACTGATGCACATATTATGCGTAATTGATAGTGAAATTAAGTAATATTATTAATAATAATTGGTTTCTCTATGGTACATTTGTGGAAATATTGAATATTATTCAGATTAATCTTGACAAATATTGCTATACAAAACCAAGCACAGCCATCAACACATGGTTTCGTTTCATTTCAATGTTGTTCTTCAGGGAATACTTGAGATTACACTAAAAGAGTGGCAACCTTTTTCGAGAGAAAGAGAGCAGAGGTTAAGGTAGATCACAACTGCACGGCTGCCGAGAGTCCCATATACATACAATGAGCAGTTGCGGCGGCGGTTGTAATGTGTTTCTACAGTAAATTCGTGTTACTTCTTTTGCTTCTATAAATAGTTTCACTAGAGAGAAAAATTTATTTTATTCATAGATAGTAAAATAGGACCTCAGATTTAGTTTATTTTCTAAAGAATTTAGACAAAAGAAGAATTTGACCGTGAAACCAGTTTGTATTGAAGTCTGTAAAGAAACTAGTATGCAGTCTGTTAGAAATTGCATCTCACATCTGTATATCGTTGCATCTCGTGGACTTGCAGATTTCCGGATGCAATTCCTGCTCCGTTCTCGTGTATCATTACTGGCAATTATCTTCGGCCTCACAGTTGCTTGGCTTTCCCCATTCTCCACCGTGCTTTACATTAGGACATGACGTAGATCTACATCTTATGTCGAAAGTATGTAAATTAAAATGCTACTTTTAATTAAAATTTCTATGTGTTCGATTACCTGTATATGAATTTGCGCTTGCAAGGTTGTGTTTTGCCAGGATATGTTTATAGTTTCCACATATTTTATAGTAACACAGATTTTGTATCTTGCCAATAATCAGCAAACTTAGCTAATAACTGAGATCTGACCAGTTGGTACAGAATGCGTAATTTGGCTGTATATTCAGATTTGATCCGATCACCTATGATTGACTGATTGATGCCCAAGGAACGTTGGCGGCTTTCTAGCTGTAGGTGTCGCAACAAATTCGTTTGATGGCCATCCGAAAGCGTGATTATGAGCATTGACTGAAACAACGCATGGCACTCATAAATTCAATTTCAATTTCAATTTAATTCAATTTATTTCAATTACAATACAGCACACTAAGATGAATCTTTTTTAGTGCTTCAGCGTACATAAATATTAGCAAATTTAAAAAATAATACAACTAACCATACAAATATAAGGTAACATAACATGTAATAATAATATTAATAAATACTTATGAACTAACGAAAAATATGAAAATGCTTCATTAAGAATAAAAATTGGAGTCATCTTTTCGAAACAAGTTATATCACCTGAAGCACATGCATTGAAGATATCGCGATTGCGAATTCCATCGCTTTTACGATAAAAACACGATCAATATCTTGGTCCAAACTTTGGTACTTTATTAACAAAAATGTAGCACGAATTCTTTTTAGTAATAACTTTAATACGTACTTTTCATTATAATAAAAAATAATACGACGTTTACTGAAATCTTTATCTCTGTTTTTAATGCTGTGGTGAAAATGCCAATCAAATTTTCTGTACACATTGAATGACACAGAAAACAAGAACAACACTGTGGTACATCTTACATATTGTGTTCGTGAATTCAACAGTGCATAAAAAATCAGTCAAACCGATTTTAGAAACGGCGAATTCGAAGTATTTAATCTCTTTATCTCTATTGGTGGTTATTGACGGGCGGCAACAATGTGTACAATAGATAAATTGACATTTTTCACTCCAGCCGTTTTTTAGTGCACAACTTCTTTCATGATTTCACGGTATTTTTACGTATTTCTTCAGCAGTTCTGCAGTTGTTGCCTTCGATATTTCTGAATATGATATGAATAATTATAATTGAATATATGTATATGAATATTATGTTTACAAATTATTTTTTAATAAATAGTTATTTTTCTAAATTACATAAATGAATGAATTTTTGTTATTTTTTTCGGAAAATAAAGTTATAATAATATCGCACAAAAATCCAAAATTGGAAAATAATTCAAACTTATTAATGCCTTCGTCCTTTTTAAAAAATATTAACATACTAAATATTAGCATACTAAAATTCAATAAAATTTCCAAACGCAATAATTTTTCAATAGCTTGGTTTGACATCCAATTTCAACGAAGTGACTACTCGGTTATACCTCGGAAACACGACGGGGACTGCAAAGCATGAAAATTACCAACAAGTTCACTCTAGCGTTCGGGTTTGCGTTTGGGCTGCGTTTGAGAGTTTTACGCTATTTTGCGCTCTCAATGCTTCCAAAACAACGAAAAGCACAAAGCAAAACGAGCAAGAAACGCAAACGCGAAAGATCCATTTTAAGGCTGTAAGTTTAATTTTGTGGTGTTTCTAGTCCTTATAAAACATCGTTCTTGCCAACGAACCTTTTATTTGTGTGATTGTGATTTTTTAGAAGAAAATGGCAAGCAAAATTATGACTTACTTATTACTAATTATGGCTCAGTATCCTCCGTACTAATTATAAAGGCTCTATAGAAGTAGCTTATAATAATTTTATGACCTCTGTGAGTATTTCATTCAACTTTTTTTGGAAACCTCTCGAAGGCTATTAATTAGTTGATCAAATTTCACTAGCAACGAGAAAAGGAAATTTCTATTCGTGGCAATACGTGAGCATTTTCTGTTTTTCTGTGCTTCTTCCGACAGCTGTTAAATTGGAACGAGAACAGATTTGATAACATCTGTGCTATGGACCAATATTTTGTGTACAGTAGCAGGCATATAGTACCACGAATATGGACTGATATATAATCGCCTAGCGTTAACGCAAATCTTTTCGAATTCAACCAAATTAATCTCGAAACCACACTACAATGTTCCCAATAAAACATCAAACTTCTTAATTAGTGTCACATCCAGTCCTGTGATCTGACCACTCTGTGCAGAAGTATCAGTCACCGCTTTGCATACTTTTCCGTCAGTCATTGCCAATAAAAGTTAATGCTTCACAGAAATAGAAGAATCCCCAAGGTTAAATCTGCTGTCGTTAATTCGGCGGTTTTCTTAGCAAGAATGAACTTTATCGGGCGGCAAAACATTGTAGATGACGGCCTAGAATTTTGCCAAATGAAATTATTATCGTCGAGTAATGTAAGAGGCACAAAAGAAAATATGAATAGGAGTTCGTCAGTATCCATACTGTTCTCAAAAACTTGTTTGTAGGCACCACGGTCAGAACCATAGATTATTAGATGTGAGACTCGCTATTCGCCGCTTCAACATTCAGGTTTGACATTTGACTGTTTGGTATGTTGGACTCACGTATACATTACGTGAGAAGTACCACATTGTTGTTCTTATTTCTTTATCAATCAATGTGTACGATTTTTTAACAGTGCAACAGTAGGTGCTAAAGGGTTTTAGTGCCCCAACTAGGCCAATAACGTATAATTTCCAACTATTTTGTAACAATTTATATTCAGTTTCATTTATACTATTCTGCTAACAGCATTCTAAAATATTTTCGCAATTAGGCGCACAATATTAGGCTTCAGATTTCTCAACTTTCTTTAGAAAAATTTATTACAGTTTGATGCCACCTTAACCCTCTTCAACGGAAACAAACTTTTTTTTAAACAATTTAATAAATCTGCTTGTTGTTTAGAAACATAAAGCAATTAATACTGCTTATTGGTCCTATACTACGCTAAGCAATCAAACTATGTAGAAGCAGTGACCGAAATGAACATTTAAAGGATATCCCATACAAACACTGAACTAAATGATCAATTGAACTATATGAACGAACTAGTTCACTTCAGCTGATTGAACTAAATTGATCGATCACTTTAGTGAACTATAACGCCCAAGTCTAATTAGCGCAATTGCTTGCAAAAATGCAAGAACAACAACATGAAGATAGTGTGGCAATGCAAAACATCCTTACCAAGATAATTCCATCAAACGACTCCAAAAACAATGTTAAATTCGCAGGAAATCCGGAATACATAATTGAAGCACTGGGTTCGAGTATCACGGAATTTTGTTTAGATGTTGACAATAACCTCACTTTCGACGCATGGTTTGCGCGATATGAAGACCTTTTCGAACAGGATGCAAGTAAATTAGATGACGCAGCAAAGACCAGATTACTTCTAAGGAAGATTAACTCAGTAGTGTATCATAAATACATCAATTACATTCTTCCAAAACACCCGCGGGACAAAAATTTTGCAGAAACAGTAGCATTGCTGAAGAAACTTTTTGGAATGCAGGTTTCACAATTCAACATTCGATACAATTGTTTGCAGATAAGCAAAGATCCAAATGTAGATTTCGCCACATATGCAGGAGTTGTTAATAAACAGTGCGAACTTTTCAATCTCAACAAATTGTCAATAGATTAGTTTAAATGTTTGATTTTTGTCATGGGACTCAAATCATCATCAGATTTTGAGATTCGTACAAAAATACTTAACAGATTAGACGGCGAAAACGAAACTGTTACTTTGGACACATTGTCAAGAGAATGCCAAAAAATACTGAATTTAAAAGCCGACACTGCACTTATAGAAAATCAACGAACCTCGACCGTAAATAAAGTTAAAGCAATCGTTAACCGGGAAAAGGAAAGAAAAATTCCAAAGACTCCATGCTAGTATTGCGGCGAGTATATGCCACCTTTTACAGCTGTTGCTCTGGCAAAGGTGACCGAGCATCACCTGTTTTGTGAGGTGTGGCGGGGCTCACGCTATGTGTCGGAGCGCAGAGCGTAAGCAAACGGAGAGCCGCTCTTTCCAGCCCGTGTCTGCAATGCAGATATCGGCATCTCCTCTTTCCATCATGCGACGGACTGTTTCTTACTTTCATTACGCACGTTTATGTCCCTACAAAAGCCATAAATGCGGCAACTGTAAAAAAACTGGGCACAAGGAAGGTTGTTGCACAGGCAGTAACAACAATAACTACCACAAAGGTGGCTCACAACGTCAACAACGCATCGAAAATGTTTCAAAAAAAAAGTCACAAGCAAACGCACAAGCAACCAGTGCAAACAAACGGAATTTTTGTGACCAACCAAGTACAATGTTTGCGCAAATACATCAATGTAGACATCAACGGCACACTTGTAAAACTTCAGTTTGACGCAGGGTCAGACATTACAATTATATCAAAAGAGAATTTTGACAAACTAAACGTCGATGAAACTAAGACAGTTGACCAGTCAGCACGTAGCGCAACAGGCAAGCTACCTCTTATTTCACAATTCGAGTGCACAGTTAAATTTCAAAAGAAAATGCAGTCACTTATCTGTCGCGTTTCACCAATACACGATTTAAATGTTATGGATCTTGATTGGATGGACACTTTTCAACTGAAGGATCAGTCAATAAATTCTGTGTGTAATCAAATACAGAATTTACAGGGGAGTGTTGAACAAACATTCATTAAAAACTCAATGGCTCAATTAAAATTATCTTTTTCAGATGTGTTCGATGGTAAAATGGGACTCTGCAACAAAATAAAGGCTGTTTTGCAGATTAAACCCTATGCTCAACCGCCTTCAGACCAAAACGCCCCGTTGCTTACGCCATGCAGCAGCTAGTATTGTAACATTTTATCTCCTGTTAATTATTCTGATTGGGCAGCACCCATTGTTGTCATTAAGAAAGCAGCTGGCGGCATACGTGTGTGCGGAGATTTTTCAACTGGACTGAACGAGCGCCTCGAATTCCATCAATATCCATTGCCAATGCCGGAAGACATTTTTTCAAAATTAGCAAATTCAAAATTTTTCAGTCATCTGGATTTGTCGGACGCATTTTTACAAATTCAAGTAGATGATGCTTCAAAGCACCTACTTACTATAAATACGCATATCGGACTGTTTAGATACAACAGAATGGTTTTTTGGCATTAAAACGTTTCCAGCTATCTTTCAGCAAATCATGGACCAAATGTTAGCAGGCATACCAGATGCCGCAGCGTATATAGGTGATATTTTTGTATCAGGCAAAAATGAAAGGGAACATGCAAAGAATCTTCATGCTGTACTCAACCGAATAAAAGAATACGGTTTCAAGCTAAAATATGAAAAGTGCGAGTTTTACAAAACTTCAATAAGCTACCTGGGCTACGTCATAGATCAACATGGTCTCAAGCCAAACCCCGATCGTGTTCGCGCCATTGTCAATATGCCAGATCCAACCAACGTTACAGAACTGAGATCATTTCTTGGTGCAATCAATTTCTACGGCAAGTTTGTTAGCAATATGCGATAACACAGAGGACCGCTAGATGAACTTTTAAAATCCAATGTTTGATGGACGTGGACACCAAAGCATAAGCAATCATTTCAAAATTTAAAGAACATTCTGTCATCCGACCTTACATTAGCACATTATGATCCACAACAAAGCATAATTGTGGCAGCAGATGCATCTGGATACGGACTCGGTGCATGTCTTCTTCAAGAATACGTAGAGGGCCCCATAAAATCAGTTTGTCATACGGCTCGATCATTAACACCTGCTGAACAAGGGTACAGCCAAATAGAAAAGGAAGCTCTTGCTCTTATATTTGCGGTAACAAAGTTTCACAAATTTAAGCTTCACACCGACCACAAACCACTATTAGCAATTTTCGGACGTAAAACTGGTATCGCAGTTCACCAAGCAAATCGATTGCAGAGATGGGCAATTCAACTCCTTGCATACGATTTCGAAATTAGCTTTGTAAATACCAGTAGTTTTGGATACGCGGATGAATTATCACGGTTAATCAACAAAAATAGTGAAGTTCCAGAAGATTTTGTTATTGCATCAATAAAATCGGAAAACGTGATTAATACTGTTATCAGTGAAGCCATTAAATCACTGCCAATAACATTCAACATGATACAATACGAGACATCGAAAGATGAACTGTTATCAAATATCCAAAACTATATCATAAATGGATCGCCCCACAAATTACGGAAAACGCTGAACTCAAGTCGTTATTCCGCAGAAGAGACAACCTAACACAGATGAAGGGATGTATCATGTATGGAGACAGACTTGTCATTCCACAAATTTTTCGAAAGCGAATTCTAAAACATTTTCATCGGGGTCACCCAAGCAGCGAGAGGACAAAAGCAATTGCCCGGAGTTACGTATTCTGGCCAAACATCGACAACGATATTAAAGTAATGGTCAACAGTTGCACCAGCTGTGCAGCAGCAGCAAAGATGCCAGTCAAAGCTCCATTACAACCATGGCCTACTCCACCCAAAGTTTAGGATCGACTTCACATAGATTATGCCGGACCAATTGATGGGTTTTACTTTCTACTGGTGATTGATGCATATTCCAAATGGCCGGAGATAATAGAAACAACATCTATCGTCATCTATCATCAAAGCAAACAACAAAAATTCTAAGCGAATCATTTTCACGTTTCGGCTTACCATCAACAATTGTATCAGTCAACGGTACTCAATTTAAAAGCACTTATTTCGAAACATTTTTGAAAACCAATGGCATTGAACATAAATACACTAGCCCTTATCATCCCATGTCTAACGGACAGGCAGAAAGGTTTGTTGACTCGTTCAAGAGAGCACTCACAAAGATGGAAGGAGAAGGGACGACAATTGAGAATATGCACACGTTTTTACAAATATACCGATCAACCGAAAATCCAAATGTTCCAGACAAGAAATCACCAGCAGAGATAATGTTGGGCAGACAGATGCGGACAACATTAGATCAGCTTAAACCAATTTTGAGCAGCGAAAATAATACGTCGATGGCTGCAGCTAAAATGAAAAAATAATTTGACAGAAAGCATGGCGCGGTCTCAAGAGAACTTCAACGTTTCGACACCATATTTGCCAGAATGCAACACGGAGCGAATCATTTTAAATGGACTCCTGGAGAGATCATCGAGAAGAGAGGTGCTCTTATGTACAATGTACGACTCAAAAATGGCAAAATAATCAGATCACATATGAATCAGCTTCGACGGCGCACCCCCAAATTCTGAGGAAAATTTCGAAGACCATGAAAAGCCTTGGACCTCAGCACTTGAAGTTTTTGAACCTTTATCTTCTAAAAGTCCGGATATAACGAATAACCCGGACATCATCAACATCGATAGTGACAACGAACCAACCACAGCGGGTCAATCTGATAATCAAAACGCTATGATGGAAATCCCACAAGTTCTACGTCGATCAAAACGCAAACGCAGACCTGTGGACAAATATGCGCCGCCTTAAAGGAACCTATTCAAAAGGGAAGGTGTTACACAGACAAGTAATATACAAAAGTAGTCAACAGTGTGTATCGACTATTATACATACGGTAGTCAACCATGTGTAACGACCTTAAGGAGTTTTTGACAGATGACTGGGGGAGACACGTTTTTCATCGTGTGTGCAGTTGGGTAGTTTTAAAGAACATATGTACTTTAATTTTTATTGGATTATTAATGAATAAAATCTAAACTGAAAAATCACAACAATATGTTATCAACTAAACTGTTTTAATTGAAATGAATATAAGTACGGAACATATTTGTTTATAAATCAATTGCCAAAATGCATTTCGTTAAGCAAGACAAGGATATTATTGTTTAAAATTTAGATTTTTCGTTAAATAAAACATCACAATTAAGACACAGTTCATTTTTACCGAATTCTATACGAGGGCTTATAGTTGGACCATCGAATTGCGGAAAGACCAATGCAATGCTAAGTTTAATTGAGGGTCCGAACGTTCTAACGTTTCGCAATATATGTTTGTATTCAAAATCGTAATATCAACCAAAATATGAATACCTGAAACAGTTATTACATCCAATAAAAGGATTGGGTTTCAACACATTTCCGGAAAATGCCGATGTGTTAGCACCAGAAGAAGCTAAAGCCAACTTTGTTTTTATATTCGATGATGTTGCATGCGAAAAACAGAATAATATTCGAGCATATTTTTGTATGGGTCGACACAAAAATATTGATAGTTTTTACTTGTGCCAAACAAGATGAACTGAATATGAAACATATCTATAGCGATCATGTGTGTACAGATTTGAAAAGTTTTCTCAAATTTGCAGAGAGTGTTGGAAGGATAAATATGGATTTATGGTTATAAGCAAGGACGATCCGATCGATGTTGGACGTTATAGAAAGGGTGATTTGATTTATACATTCAACTATAAAACTGCATGCATTTTACTATAATTTGTCAGTATCTTCCTGCATTCGATACGATTAAGCTGATAAAGTTAATCATCAACAACAACCTGATCATCATCTGATCATCAACATCAACATCAACCTGATCATAAAAAAAAAATTTGGTAATAAAGTGGAAAATGGATGGAAAATTACTCAAAGAAATTGTAAAGACTAGAAATATATTGAAGAAAAAAATTAATAGCTTAAACTTGAATGAAGCCGATATGGAAAAAAGATTAGAAGAAACATTTAGCCCCATCACAAAACCTCTAAAAGAAATAGTTAAACAGACAAAGTTAAATGATAGCACTAATAACCAACCAAGTACTATAAGTGAAGGCTGAAAACATTTTCTAAAAACAAGTACACCGTTTAAATTAAAAAGTGAATTCCAATTCAAGGATGACACTGAAAACACTATGCAGAGCAATGATAAAACTGAAGATAGTTTTTTCTCACAAATAAATGACAGTCAATTGATAGTAAATCATCAATGCTCCCAAAAACACAGCTATCTAAATTATTACGAGAGCGCAAAAAGTTAGATACGTTGTATGGACCTCATAAAGATTCAGATGGTACATGGAGGATTGGTGACAGTACTTTTCACTTAACTGATAACAAGATATCTATATCTAAACATAATTGGAGCTTAACACCAGGATTGTTTGAACTTATATTTCACAAGGAACGTAAAAACTCTAACAACACAGAGCTAGAAGCTTATAAACAAATTTTAAATAGCACAAATGCTCATAGACTTAAATACAAAGAAGACGGACCATTTAACGCGACAAACGCAGTCAAGTATAAAATATTAAAAAAGCTATTTAGAGAAAATTATTCAGCAACCTTGTATAAAGGAAACGGTTTGATGAAAGATAATAGACATAAAACAAATTATATATATTGGGATGATCCAAATGAGTTGGTTGAAAGGTTAAGACTTCTACTATCATCAGAATCTGCCGGTAACAACAATCATAATAATGACGTAGTTTTCATACTGGAAGAACTTAGGGAAGCAGATATAATTGTATAAATTGGGTTACAATAATATTTATAGCATTAATTCCAATATGAGTGTTGACAAATTCGGTCATTATTCTTATCAAGGTGAGAACCAAATCAAATATAGAAGAAATATTGTACGGATTTTAGGCTTCAGTTTGGACTACGATAAAAATTTAAACCTACACCAGAGGCGCTTGAAAAATATTGGAGCACCTAAGGACGAAAATGATGATGCTACAAAAACTTTTGTTGTTGAAAGTATGAATCAGATTATTTCCAGAATTCGAGAAGAAAATACATTGATCTACACCAAAATACATGACGAGACTTCAGTGTTAAAGGAATATATTTCAGAAATATAAAATTAATAAAAATAACACAAAACTACGACGAGAAATTGAATTGTTGAGGATATACATAGATATAAATTTCAAGCAGATAAAGACTGAATTTAAAGAAGAGTACGAAAGACTGAAAGAAGAAATAAATAAAAACATCGACGAGGTAGTCTCTCGAAAACTACAGATCACAAAAGACGATATTGAAAGTAATGTTCAAGATTTTGTAAAATATACCAGTGAGCTATATATTTCAAGAACTACGGAAAAGACCGAAATCCGGAGCTGATTTAGAAGAGAAAATTCTCAATGAAATGCAGAAAAGAAAAGATTTTCACAGAGTTATTAAGATATGAGTAAAAACCAAGCTTTGGTGGAAGAGCTTCAGAAGCAAGCTCGTAAGAAATTTAAGCGAAGGCGTGTAATAACAAAAGGAATAGATGACCTTTGGCAGGCAGATTTAGTGGAAATGGGTAATTATTCTACATATAATAATGGGTACCGTTATCGTCTTACAATCATCGATAAGTTTTCGAAATTTGCTTGGGCTGTAGCTGTAAAAAATAAAAACTCCTCTGATGTGAGCAAAGCTATGCAAAATACATTAAAAACTGGCCAAATACCAAAAAATTTACAAACTGATGATGGTAAAGAATTCTTCAACAAACAATTTCAAAGTTTAATGAAACAATATCACATCAATCATTACTCCACGTATAGCATATTGAAAGCCTCAATTGTCGAACGTTTTAATAGAACGTTAAAAGGAATGATGTGGAAGGAATTCAGTTATAATGGTTCATATCGATGGATAGAAAATTTTCAGAATTTAGTAGATATATATAATGGGAAAAAGTATAGAACTATTAAAATGGCTCCTCAGAATGTCGACGTATCCAATGAGTCTTCGCTATTAAAGACGACATATAATAACTTAAAAATTTTTAACAAACCCAAATTCCGTAAAGGCGACTTTGTAAGAATCAGCAAATACAAACATGTCTTGAAAGGCTATACACCGAATTGTCCAATTATTCAGTGGATACCGAACGGAAATATTCAGAATCAAAACTGTGCAAATCACCAATCCGACAACATATATTTTAGAGGACTATCAAGGCAATCCAATTAAGGGAGGATTCTATGAAAGTGAATTGTTAAAGACTAAACATCCGAACACCTCGTCGAAAAAGTTATTTAAACAAAGGGGAACAGGTGTTTAGTTAAATGGTTGGGATTTTCACACGAACATAATTCCTTGATTAGCAACAAAGCCAACTGAAGAAAATATGATAAATAATTAATGTAGTTTAACCTTAATTTGTATTATGTATCTCGTATAAATAAGCACCTTATAAACAGTATTCAAGTCTTTTCATTTCATTATAATATTAGCCTTTGAGATGTCTATAACACTTACTCTGAGCGGTAACGAATCAATTCTTGTAGCAGATTATTTTCCACCAATAGATTTGAAGAGAAATTATGTGTGTGGCCTTGTGGATTTTCACACTTATAACTCTATACCCAATATAGATGTCGACAACAATTTATTTCACATAGATAAACACATCATAGAAATTCCAGTTGGTGCTTATGAACTTGATGATATTGCCGATTATATTCATGAGGAATACAATAGATTAGAGCCAGCCGAAAACACACTTCAAGCAGTTGTAAAGTCAAGCAAAGATATAATATATTTTAATAAAGACCGTTACATTGGTTCATTGTTGGGCTTTAGTGCTATTGAATTAAAAGCAGGCACTCAACATTCGTCAGGTTTCCCTTTGAATATAACAAACATTTCTGCAATACACCTAGAATGTAGCATAGTGAATGCTTCATATATTAACAACGAACCTGCTCATACAATTCATATGTTTGCAGTGAATGTCAGTTCTGGTTATAAAATAGACGAAATTCCGAAGAATGTTATCTATGTACCAGTAAACACCAAACAGATAAGTTCAGTAACAGTTGTCGATCAACGTGGAAAATTAATAAATTTTTGTGGAGAAACAATTACTCTTCGACTTCACTTGAAACCTTTGGATTAATAAGATTATTTACAATAAAAACACGGTAGCACCTGGAACTTCAACCATTCCTTTATTGGCAGTTAAACAATCAAGATTAAACAACGAGATACTAAACGTTTTACAAAAACCTGTTTATGATGAAAGTATTATTAAACAAGGAAGTAAAAAGACAATCATAGTTATTCGCCATATTTAAAATCTTTTACAAACAACGACGAAATCAGAATATCAATTCAAAACCAGGATCTTTATGTGTTGCCCACTGAGAGTTATATTTACATTGAAGGATTCGTGGCTTTAGAAAATGGAACACTTTTAAAAAATGAAATATTGAGGAACAATTTTATGGCATATCTGTTTGAAGACATCCGCTATGAGCTTAATGGTATGGAAATTGATCGCACTCGACACATGGGTGTCACATCTACTATGAAAAATTATGTGTCTCTGAGCATGAATGAGAGCAACATGTTAAAAAATGCAGGATGATTTTTTGACGAAGATGTAAATGCGGAAAGCGGATATTTTAATTTCTGTATGCCGTTAAAAAAATCTACTTGGCTTTGCTGAAGACTTTAATAAAATTCTGTTAAATTCTAAGCATGAGCTAATCTTATCGCGCTCCAAGTCTGATGGAAATATTTTGTTCTCAAATAATCAATCAGGCGAGATATTGAAATTGCATATTACAAACATCACATGGAAAATTCCACACGTTAAATTGGCTGATTTCACAAAATTAAAAGTTTTCAAAACAATTCAGAGCGCGCAGCCTTTGACTATATCATTCCGCTGTTGGGATTGCCATTTTAATCCTTCGCTTACTCAAGGAACGAATCATTTATGGAACGTAAAGTTAGCTGCACAAAATGAAAGGTCACGCTATATTTTGATTGCCTTCAGAAGAGAAAATTAATTTACACATTGTGATTTAACGGATATAAAAGTACATCCCAATTCCGAAACGTATCCATACGATGATCTTAATCTGAAATTTGATTCGGATCGCTATGCTATTTTATATGATATGTATGCAAATTTCCAACAAAGTTATTTTATGCGTGAACCACAACCTTTACTTCAACGTGAAAAATTTAAAGAAAAAGCACCAATAATTGTTTTGGATGTAACACATCAGAATGAATCAATAAAAAGTGGTCCTATTGATATTAGAATTGAGTTCAAAACAATGAAGAACATTCCAACTGGTACATCTGCATACTGTGTACTGATACATGATAGAATCTTTGAATATATTCCAGTGAGCGGCGAAATAAAGAAAATAGTCTAAGTTGATTGCATCGCCTACAGTTGATATAAATAAAAAGCATGATTTGTATAATTATATTTACAATTCAATAAAAACTTTATTTAAAATATATATTACATGGTCATTTATTATTTTCTTTTGTTAATCTTAACTTATTTCACAAAATACAATTGGATTAGGATTGTTATTTGGATAGATTTCTTTCATTGTGTTGTTGAATAAATGAATTTAGAAATCCAAATTCTCAAAGAACTGTTCATTGTCACTTAGTTCCAAGTCCCTTATGACATCTATGTAATGTCCCCAGGCATATGTGTCAAATCGATCGGATTTAATAAAGCGCTTATCATCTAAATAACTTAGAGCTATCTTACGAATATGTTGCGTATATACTTTATGGAGCTTAGATCTAAATGTATACATGTCTCCATATATAACCTTATTATTAAATAGGCAGTCCCTATAATCGCTTAAAGTTAACTTACTTAATAAGGTACCCTTGACGCCTTTAGCTTTTTTAACTTCTTCGCAGCCAACGCCATCAATCGAATACATTTTTGATCGTAATCCTACAAACTCCTTCATAATTCTTTCCTTGTTCTCGTCTTTCATCATACCGAAGACTTTACCATTTTTTAGCGGCTTATGGAAAGGATTTGTAGGTAAATAATCAGATGTGTCGAATTTCGAGTCGATATTGTCACGAATATCGTTATAAAAATCGTCACACCTAATGGAATATATAAAGGAATCCGTATCCATATAATTTAAACTGAGACTTGTTGTGAATTTTGGCTTCATGTAATTATAATGGAAATCATACATTTTCCACTTTGAAAGCTATAACACAATAAATCCCAAATATATTGGCTTATTGTAGGTGGAGCGTGCTCTCCTCATCTGTATAGCTATCATATCGTCTGTGAAACGTGATATGCTATGGAAATTTGGTTTTGCTATAAGAGCTCGAGTTCCTAAACGTCTTCCTTTACTCTCCCATCCATCAACGATTTTCCATCTTTTCTTTTATCTACATTTTCCATAGTCTTTCCATACACCGCATTATTAAGTAATTTAAAAAAGTTTTTCTCAAAAGTGGTTTTAGCCAATGTTCTATGATGCGTATTTAAGTCAATATACTGCTTTAACCAACAAGACTGCTTACACCTTAAGATTCTATGTATTTTACTTAGATGTAAGCCGTTCTTCAGGCATTGTTGTAGATTCTTATAATGTATTGTATAAGAAGTCTTGTTAGTCAGATCAGTAATAAGTTTTACATACTTAGAATTGGGAGGTGTTTTATTTTCTGCACAGAACGGTAAATCATTATGGATTTCATGAAGATATGTTGGATATTCTAGATCTACTTCAAAGATATAGCCGAAGGATGAGTTTTCATCAATTTTCCAGACATCAAAATTATCAACATCTTTGACCCATTCGAAACCTCCGTAAGGAAGGTATTGAGACATTGCCCAACCATACAAATTATTAGCATCCAGATACATTAAATATTCTGATGTCTTATTACAATCATAATCCACCATATATTTATTGTTTGCCTTTGCATGTCTCTTAGAGCAACCTCCCCTTATACTCCTTTGAATAAAAAGATACATGTCTACATCTGTAAACAGTTCTACTTGAGTCGTCTTGAGCATTGCATCCCAGGAGAGGCCTGGTGCGGTGTAGTATTGGCAAGGATCCAACTCATAAATATTTTTACATACTTTTCTGAAATTTTCAAATATATCTGTTAAAATAAGAACATCTGTTTTGAGATACAGGAGCATGTAGTCTCTGAGGTTTTTACATTGGAATGTTTGCCAAATTTTAACTGCATGCTCATAATCCTCATATGAACAAGTCTTGTCTGTCAAACGGCTGTAAAATTTATCCAGAGAAGGAAGGGAGATTTCGTTAAGGCGTTCAGTCGAGTTTACGTATTCGTAGGGAAATACACCTTTTCGGGTTAGAAGGGTAAACTCATCTTCCATTGGATATATTTTGCGAACTGTTTCAAAGTTGGATGTTGATAAGTTTTGAGCTAGATCATCTAAACTTGCGGCCATAAATCGAAATGAATCTAAAAACCGTAATTCTATTGTTTTCTTTTCGCTTACTTGGATATGTTTTGAAAGGGATACGTACAACTCCTTGTTCAGAGGTATAACATTTATTTTACCTTCAATGAGGATAAGTTCTTTCATGAACAAGTGAGCGTCGTACCCGGAAAAATTATGAAAGAATATGGGGATGAAATTGGCAATTTGTTGTCGTAAATTGCAGCGATGATTACTCACAATTGTATATTTCACCTCGGCCATTCTTCAGAACAGCGGCAACAAAAGTTTTACGAAACGCTGAAGTTTTTATTGCTCTCCTTCGCTCAGATTTTTTATTTTGAAATGTTCAATAGCTACTTCTTGACAGGTACGCGTGAAACTTTTTGTGACCGATCCACATAGAAATGTTTTTAGCTACGAAATTTGCAAGCAATAAACACATTAGGAATGCATTTTTATGACTTCATTGTCATTCAAATATATATATATATAAATGTTTTTAATTAAATTAAAATCTTAAAACTTAAATAAAAATAGATATTGCTCACTGTATATTGACAAAAAACAAACTATGAATATATTCAAAGATTAATAAATAAATATATATAAATATAAATATAAATATATATATATATATATAAATATAATTATATATTTATTTATTTATTTATAAATATATTATATATATATACATCACATATAGCTCATTTATTCATTTTAAAGTGTCGCCCAAAATTTCGTTCCTGACGGGTATACATCAGAGTTGGGCAAAGTTAATAACTAGTTACTTTCCGTTGAAGTTAAAAGTAACTTCGTTAACCTCACAAATATTTTCGTTATCGTTAAAGTAACGAAGTTACTTCTGTGTTGTTAACGTTGAATCAACTGAAAAAGAAAAAGTTAATTTGGATCGTTAATTGATAAAGTAACTAGTTACTTTGCGCCGTTGACGCTGAATCAACTGAAAGAAAAAAGTTAATTTGGATCGTTGAAGTTGAATTAACGAAGTTAATGAGTAACTAGTTGAATGTAACGAAGTAACTAGTTATATTAACGAAGTTACTTCTAAATATTTTAGTTGCTTTGCAAAGAATAGAGGAGATTTTTTTAGAGGCACCACTGCCGGTTTTTCATATACTACATACATGCGTAATACATGAAGTTCAATTAGATTAATTATATGATTAATATAATACTTAAAAACATTTTACTATGGTTCATAAGATTTTATTATAGAGTTTATTATAATTTAACAAATATTTTCTAACAAAGATATTAATAAAATATTATATTATTAAATATATTTATTACAGCTAATATTGTAGTGCTGTTTTTACGCGTACACTTCTTGCTCGCTGTCTGTCCGCATCGCACTCAATCCTTATCGACAGCAGGTACAGCGACACCAATGCTTTAAGAAAACAAGACGTTGTTCCGCTTAAGCGTAAACGACTGTCTTGTTATTGTTGTTGATTGTTCACATTGTACGGCTGTAGGATTTAAAGCAGAAAGACTGATAGAATTTATTTAGATAGGAAGCGTTCTATTTTTATTAAAATGCAATTAGTCACATGTTAATCTTAAGTTAGTTAACTCTTGAACGGATGAACCGATTTCGATGCGGTTTTCACCATTCTTTCAAATTTTTTCAGTTGAAAAAAATGATATGAAAAAATGAAATCGAGTTTAAAAAGATACTCGGTTCCGAGTCTTCGATTGGGATGTTTCGAAATCGAGTAAAAAAAAAAATGCTTGTAAATTGCGAGTTGGGTGTATATCCTATAGCAATAGATGTAATCAATTGTACATATGTAAGTGAAATACCAGCAACGTCTGAAACGTACCACCATTTCCTGCAGACAAGTCTTAGTGCCTTCGCAGAATTCGGATATATTTCCATTTATTCAAAAGTGTTACTTGCATTACATGTGACTAATTGCATTTTAATAAAAATAGAACGCTTCCTATCTAAATAAATTCCATCAGTCTTTCTGCTTTAAATCCTACAGCCGTACAATGTGAACAATCAACAACAATAACAAGACAGTCGTTTACGCTTAAGCGGAACAACGTCTTGTTTTCTTAAAGCATTGGTGTCGCTGTACCTGCTGTCGATAAGGATTGAGTGCGATGCGGACAGACAGCGAGCAAGAAGTGTACGCGTAAAAACAGCACTACAATATTAGCTGTAATAAATATATTTAATAATATAATATTTTATTAATATCTTTGTTAGAAAATATTTGTTAAATTATAATAAACTCTATAATAAAATCTTATGAACCATAGTAAAATGTTTTTAAGTATTATATTAATCATATAATTAATATAATTGAACTTCATGTATTACGCATGTATGTAGTATATGAAAAACCGGCGGTGGTGCCACTAAAAAAATCTCCTCTATTCTTTGCAAAGTAACTAAAATATATAGAAGTAACTTCGTTAATATAACTAGTTACTTCGTTACATTCAACTAGTTACTCATTAACTTCGTTAATTCAACTTCAACGATCCAAATTAACTTTATTCTTTCAGTTGATTCAACGTCAACGGCGCAAAGTAACTAGTTACTTTATCAATTAACGATCCAAATTAACTTTTTTATTTCAGTTGATTCAACGTTAACGAAGCAAAGTAACTTTTTTCTTTCCGTTGATTCAACTGCAACGGCGCAAAGTAACTAGTTACTTTATCAGTTAACGGAAAAAGAAACTTTTTCTTTTTCAGTTGATTCAACGTTAACGATGCAAAGTAACTTTTTTCTCTCCGTTGATTCAACTTCAACGGAGCAAATTAACTAGTTACTTTATCAGTTAACGGCGAAAGAAACTATTTCGATTTCAGTTGATTCAACGTTAACGACACAGAAGTAACTTCGTTACTTCAACGATAACGAAAATATTTGTGAGGTTAACGAAGTTGAAGTAACTTTAACTGTAACGGTAACTAGTTAAAGGTTTAACTAGTTTGTGCCCAACTCTGGTATACATGTTACAAGGATTAAACAGAATTTAATGAAAAAACATTTTTATAAATTAATTTCAGATCTTTTATCTGAGATGATAAAATAAATATTTCATATACTACTGAGAGCGGCTAAGCAACTGCTAGAATAGCACTATCTATGTTTGAAGTGTAAAAAGCATAGAAAAAAAAATATATGGTAAAATCTAAACACGACAATCCCGTTATTAATAATCCCATTTCCTTAGTTATTTAAAAGGTGTTGCTCTAAACCTGTCTTATTTATCTTAAAGACGGAATTTTTTTGAATTTGATAACTAAAAGTCTTGCAGCTAGTTTTGTTGTCCATATATTCCATAAAATGTATTCGCGGTTTCCGGCTCTTCTGACAGGCTTCTTAGGTTTCAAAATGGTGTTTAGATTTTTATATAATTTTTTTATTCGTTGCATATTCAACAAAGTGGATGTATTTTTATGGTTATGTAGTAATGTATAATAGCATTGTTTTTAGCAGAAATACAACACAATATGACGTAAATTTACAAAGGAATTAGGAAGAAGAACCAACGAGCATATATACGTGTATATATATACGTGTATATATGCTCGTTGGAAGAACCAAGAAATACTAGTTGTATTATTGTAACTGTAAATCAGAGACGACGAGACCCCGGACTCTTCTAGTACCATCAAAAAATGCAAAATGAAAACACATGTACACTATACATGAGATTTCCCATTGAATTGTTTTTGCTTTTAGACGGGCCGCTGCTACTATGGTTACACAATGACAGATTGAATGAGATATCCATTTACTGAAAACAATTTACAACTGATACAATATTATAAAGGGACTTTAATGTTGAAAATTATTATTTTGCATGGAAAATAGAAGAATTAGCATATATTCGAAAATTTATTAGGGAATAAGAACGTGTCATAGAATTTTAACCTTACGTTGAGCTGCAAAGTTTATTTTTTGAGGTCCAGTGGATATGCCTTTTAACTTTACTTTAATTAAATATAAATACTGCACTGTATTAATCCACTTTATTAACTTGTTAACGTACAAAATAAAAATTAAGGCAATCAAATACAAAATGTTTGTTACGGTTTGACAAACTTACAGAGAATATGTTCATTTTACTTAGTTAAAAAGCTATAAGGAAGCATTTTTCATACTATTTTTTATGTTGTTGAATTTAAATTTTATTGTTATTTACTTAGTTAAAGAGCTAAAAGGACACATATTTCATACTACTTTTTATATTGTATTTCCACACCGCCCGTGAAGTATACAGTTCGGTGCGTTACCTCTTTTTTTTGGATGTCGTTTCCCCTGTAGGCATATTTCACCCTTAAGCAAACACGCTAAAAGTGCGTTATGCGAAGTAGTTTTTGCCTAAAGTTGATGCATCTCTGTTAAAAAATCTTATTACGAAATAAAGTCGAACTCTAACAAATAAAGCAACGAAAGCCTCACTGCTGCAGTTATTGCAACAAACATAGGGTGCCAGTCCGAGAAGTTCATCAAAGATACACTGGCTGACTCCTACTTTGTGACAGACTTCATTAAACATTTCGAGAAACCTATCTTCTAATTTTACAACTAAGGAAAGAAAACTTTGCGATTACTTAATCATATTGTAACTGTCGCATTGCTTTTCCAGAGCAAAAAAAATTCTGAAGTCACATTTTCTGCGCCGAGATATGGAAGTGGATTGCGACAACTATGGAGTTTATAGAGCTTAAATTAAAGCGCAATAGCAAAAACGATCTTTTTAATTATACTTCTTATGGTATTTAAATAAAAACATTCCATTGAACAGCGCTTTTTAAGTGATTTTTACTTTTAAAAGCCCTTAACTTCTAAACTAAGTCTTTGCAGCAAATTTTAGTATTATACTATTTATTGGAAATGCAGTGGCTATTTAATGTATAATAAGTTTTATAAATCCAAATTAGTTAACTATTTTTTTCTCTAAAATATTAACTTCACTTACTCTTTTCGATTGGAATCTCTGAAGAAACATTGTATCGAAGTGTCAGTCCAAGTCACAGAAATAAAAGCGCGGGAGAAAAATCGCTAACTTTAATCAGTAATTTCTATTGAAAAACGTTGTTGACAACTTATAAGTTTCATAAAATAATGAAGCGAGAAGATTTTTAAAACTATTTCGTGAAAGTAAAATCCAGAAATCTTTAAAAATGTGGTTATTTAGCGGAGTGAATATTGTACCAAAAACACACTTTTTGTAGTAAGAAGAAGAAGAATGTAAACACGAAATATGGCTTCGATTGTTTTGTGTACGCAATGCCCCCGGGGTTTTCCGTAAACAAAAATTTACATGGATTTGTTGTTGGGATCCTCGTCGATTAACGCGCACATGCATGGCATTTTTAAGAGTCAGGGGTCTCATCGTCTCTGCTGTAAATGCAGCTAACTCTTTAGTCGACCATCTAGCAATGATCATGACATTAGTCCGTCTCTTTACACTAGTACAGCTGGAATGAATATTTGGAAGCAGAATTTTTCACATGATTGAATGTATGTATGTAGAAAGAATTTTATGGTTGCTTAAAATAAATGTTGATTTTACTAGGGTATTAATTTTTTAATAAGCAAATACGATTATGATTATATTATTATGATTATAATTAACTTATTATTAGTTATTATGATTTTAAACTTGAGTAGGATACGACACTTTGTCTAAATAATTTTACTAAAATGAAGTTATTCTGCATTATGTAGAATTAGATTCTTTCAGTTTTAGATACAACTTATAATTATATCTAATGTTTGTAGAAATGTAAAAAGCTGCTTATGTATATGTTGCAAATAGTCTATTAGAATATCTCCTAAACAATAATCATAAAAAATATGTAGCTCCAAAACTGTTATACCTATTCTTCTTGATTTGCTATAACTTCGTATATATTATCCGTGTAATTGTTTACCAAGCTACCAAAAAACAAGGAATAATCTTTTGAGAGCCTGTTTGATGAGGGTGCCTCTCAAATTTTGGGAGACTTTCAAATTTGGGACAACGATCGAAAGTAATACGTGCAAAAATGGATTGTAGCATAAGTTCTCCATATATTCCTGAATTACAATTCGGTTTTAAAAAAGTACCTGAGACACTTGTGTTGCTAAAATTTCAAAATGATATTGTCAATAATTTACGCAATCGAGTGTTCACAGTATGTATTGTTTTGGATATTGAAAAAGCAGTTGACCATGCAATTCACAAGGGAATTCTTTACAAAATGATTCATATAAGTTTTGACCCGTCGCTTGTGAAATTGTTGAAGAACTTATTTTCCAATAGAAAGTTTCTTGTGCATTTTGATTAGACTTCTTCAGATTTTGGTCAATTGCGGGGTTCCTCAATCGTGGAGCTCCATTTTGGCTCCACATTTGTACAATATTTTTGTGTATAAATATTTTTCATCGCGGTTCAAATCCAAGTTGTCTTTTGAATGCCGAAGATTTTCTTCTCTACTCGCATAACGAATCACCTATTCTTGCATTAAACTAAACTAAGCAATATCTTGCAATAGTTACACACGTCAAAAAAAAAATTTGCACCTCTTTTTAAGGGTGTAACTCTTAGTCAATTTCAATGAATGGTACATCAATTTGTAGGTATTTTTCTGCTCTAATGCAGTGCTCAAAAATTAAAGAAATCCACCTGTTTTTCTTAAGCCATTAACCAGCCTTACTTTGAGTAAGCCATTGTCAAGATCAACTTGTAACAAAATCAACCCTCGGACATCATTATTCAACCGTTTGTTGGTCTTCCGGTCAATGTTTGGATGTTCCCGATACATGTGACTGCTATATGTTAGAACATATAATTTTAAGAATAAAGAAATTGATGCTTTTGTTTTCTAGATTAAACAAAATTCAAACCAATAAATAGACGAGTATTGTTTAAAGAATTATTTTTGTTTATCTATTCACTTCATAATAACATTTAAGCTTAAAAATACATTTCAGATTGCTCTACAGAAAAATCTACCATCAGTTCCAGACAGAAACCATTTTTATCCTCCTTCATAAATTTAATTAAGTAAGCCGTTGCAGAACTTCTGTATAGATTCGTCACTTATATTGTTGGATCTCGGCGGTACAACAATTATACTATCCGCCACCTCCATTAATATGCGCTGTCCACATTTGGTGTTGATTTTTTTAGCATTTCTTATTAGGTAGCTCTTATTCAATTTCATGTCTTTTACGGACATCACGTGTTTCTTTGTAAAATTATTTTTGTTAAAAATCCACTTCCACTGCGATTGAATAAAATGCGATTGCTTGATGTTTCATTTTTATACCCTACACCTTAAGGTTAAGGGTATATTCACTTTCTACCGGAGTGTGTAACGCATAGAACTAGACAAGATAGGTATGGAAAAGTATATATATTCTTGATCAGCATTACCACCAAAATTGAAATAACGATGTCTGTCTGTCTGTCTGTCCGTTGAAATCACGATCACAAGGGAACGGATTGAGATTTCAAAATGAAATTTGGCAAAAATATTCGTTGCTATGTTGGGGTGTTTCGTATTGAAAATGGGCAAAATCGTCCAAGGACCACGCCTACTTTTTATATCGAGAGTGCAGGTACCTCTGTTTTGCCTACTAAAAAAAGCCATATCAGCATTACTTTTTGAGAGAAGACAAGAAAATTTTATATGTAGGTTTAGACTAATGCTTCCAGTTAATATGCCAAATATGGGCGTGATCCGCCCACTTTTAGTTTACATAGGTCATGGAGGGTTTTACAAGGATTGTATTGAAAAGTATAAAGTTTCCTGAATAATGGTGTACATAATATTGTAGTTTGTGAACCAATAATATTTTGTTGAGAAAAAATGGGCGGGCCACGCCTCCTTTTTACCCATCCACTCAGTATTGCACTATATTTTTATACCCTAGTACTTAGTACCGGTGTTTGTAACGGACAGAAATAGTTAAGCAGCTATAATTATAGTTTATCTTATATATCTTATATATACAAGTATATGTATATGCAGCTTTAAGGTGTAGGGTATTTCGACTACAGCCCGGCTGTAGACAACACCTTTACTAGTTAGACTTGAGTCAATGCTGTATTAACGCTTAACTACTCTTCGGTTGTTTGAAGAGGCCTTTTAATAAGCTGGTTCCTTTCGGAATACCAGAGCAAATTCGTTTTTTAACTCTGTTATTAGATTTTCATAAGCATTGTTTGTTGTATAGACTTACAGAAACTTCTTCTAGGAAGTCCGCCCCAACAATATTTAAATCGCTTACCTCATTGACTAGAATTTTCATGGGCTTGGTGTCTTCCCGAAATACCAAGTTAATAATACACTCTCCTTTAAATTGCATTATGTTTTTATTAGCGTCTCGTGCAATATGTGGGGTAGCTATAAATCGGGGTTTGCCTATGCTTTACGATACCATTTCATGTTATAATTGCTATGGTCGAAGCCGTATCCAGCTGTAGTGTGGTTTTAATATTGTTCAGCGTCACCTTCACGTGCTTACGGCGCTCTGTATAGCTGTATTTGAAACTGATGCTGAGATTCATTAAGGTTTGGACGCGTTCTTTTTTTGCTATTCATAACTGCGTTTTTGCCTTTAATAAAAGTTTTGTTAGTTTTTGGTCTTACAAAAGTATTACGTCTTTGCATGTCGTAGTGTCCTTCTAAGTGTCCTGTAGCACCAAATTACTTGCATTTATGTGTGATGAATATGCACCTACGTACGAAGTGCATGCCTGCACAATTCCAGCACTGTGATGTAGGTATGTTGGATGTTGGTGTTCTTTCTGAACTTTGCAATTTGTTTGTTTTAAATCGTGTGTTCACTTTGTTACCTGAATATATCGCCTGCGTTCTTAATTGAATATTCTCAGTCATTTGAGTATCTTTATGCCTTTGAATCGTTCTTTGAATTTCATAATTAATCACCTCCAGTGTAATTGGAGCATTTGGCTTTTCTTCATCTAACATTCGCAATATCTCATAGCGAAAATTAGCGTCACTTGGCGATTGCAAACGACTAACAAAAATTTGACATTTTAAATTGTCTTTCGTGAAATTTTCAATTTAGAATCCTTCACAATTCCTATTCGCTTTAAGGTACTATCAGACAGAATGCAATAATTACGTCACGCCGGGCGGAGCGGTTGTTTTCTGAGTTGAAACACACAGGTTCTTATGGCGCATGTCACACTCAAAACGCGCACCTCGTCGTAAGATTCTCCGCTCACTAGCGCGGTTTCTCCGCCGAGTACAGCGTTGTAAAATTTTACAGAATCTTGTGCAAGTATGTGTGTATTTGAAGAGTGTGAGTATAGAACTTTTTTGGACGGCATTTTATTGCGTTGCCATATGTTGAGCTGTTAAGAGCAATTTGCTTTACTTACTTAAATTAATTTTTTTAATTTTTTTTTTTCGCTTTCTGTTTTTAATTTACTGCTCTTTATTTCGTTTAATTCGTTTAAATTGTTACTTTAAAAATGGCAGAAAAACTAATTGCACTTGTAAGGCAGCATGAGAGCTTATACAACACAAGCCATACGGAATACAAAAATAATTTCAGGAAAAATGAAATTTGGCAAAAAATTGCAAACGAAATATTTTGCACTGGTAAGTTTCATTATTATTTGATAGTTATTAGTTGGTTTTTATCTACATATAGTAATTTATTTTTGTTTCAGCTGATATGGTTAAAAGCAAATGGAAAAATTTAAGAGATGATTATGTACGATCAAAAAAGATGTTAAAAGGGACCACAGGGCAGGCAAGCAAAACATCAAATAAGTGGGACTTGTCGCAGCAATTGCAATTGTTGGATTGCACGCTGGAGCTGCGTGCAACGGACACCAATGTCTTGCAAGTGAACAACACTGCTGATGATATCGTTGATGTCGTTTTTGGAGCTAGATTGCGACAGCCCTACTAACATGTGTGCGCAAGCAGAACTTGCTACAACTTCAAGTAGCACTGCCACCCAAGATGCACCAGGATCCCACAACAAACGGAAGCGCAAAGCACCAAACGCACAGCATCAAGAAGTTGATGCTGCTATTCTATCTTATCTAAATAAAAGAAAAGCAACTGAAGCTGTTTTGGACAGATCTGACCATCAGTTCCTGTCCTATGCGGAAACTTTTAAGAAATTTTCTCCGAGAAACCAAGCCCAAACTAACTTACGTTTGGCTGAGCTTTTCTCGGAGATTGAGCTGAGGGAAATTGAAGACAAAAATTCAGCAGCCGAGCAACTGGTTTATTTGCAAAGAGATTGGCCGTAAAAAACCTGTGCCTGTAGTTATGCTCCTTGTAGTTTTAAGAATAGTTCCTATTAGTTTTAAAAAGCAAGAAGCTTTATTTATTTTTTCCCCCATTTTTTACATTTTTTTACATGTTCTGTTTTGTTCTATTTTTTTACGTTATTTTTAAGGATCCCTTTAATTATAATCAATACGTGCCAATGAAAAATGTAAGAGCAAAAAGCTTTATTTATTTTTTTTTTTACATTTTTTACTTATTTTTACATGTTATTTTAAAGAATATGAATTAGATTTAATAAAAAGCAGTACAAAGCAGGGTTCGTAAATCCTCGCTCCGGCTCGCTCGCGCTCCGGAGCCCAAGCTACAAAAAATATTTTCACGGCTTCGGCTCGCGCTCAAAAGAGCACAGTTTTGAGAGCGCGAGCCAGCCGACGGCTCGGCTCTCAAGTTGTGTGGCTCCAGCTCACAGAGCGGCTCGCTACAAATCGAGAACTCGAGCCAGCAGAAGGCTCTTCTCTCAAATTTTGTGGCTCCGGCTCGTAAAGCGGCTCGCAACAAATCGAGAGCCCGGGCCAATATATATAAATGTTTTTAATTAAATTAAAATCTTAAAACTTAATTAAAAATAGTTATTGCTCACTGTATATTGACAAAAAACAAACTATGAATATATTCAAAAATTACTATCGATATGAATATTGATATTTTTGTAAATGAATAGCTTAACAATCACGAGTAAGCGCAATTTTGATTTTAGATCATCAGATGCTGTGCTTAACATCATTAAATTTCGATTTTTTTTTAATATCAATAACTTAGAGATCTCAAATGTTTATTTGGTCAGGTTTATTAATAATTTTTTATTGTATCATTAGTTTTCTAAAACTGATATGAAATAAAAAATGATATGATATGAATAAAAAATGGAACATGCCAAATTTGCAGTTTTAGTATCCTAGGGAAACAATCACATTTATTTATATAGTATTAGAACGCGTTGTAATTGTCTTATATTTTATGTATATAACGAAAATTAAATTATGCGAAAAATTAGAATAATTTGGGTTTCTATGTAGAATTCGGACATTGTATGTAATAAATAAACATAATTATTTAAGCAATACTCATCTATTTATTGGTTTGAATATTTTTTTCATCTAGAATATAAAAGCATAAATTTGTTTATTCTTATGATTATGATTCTTAAAATTATATGTTCTAACACATAGCATATAGCATATAGAACATCCAAACATTAACCGGAAGACCAACAACCGGTTAAAGCCGGTCCGTGGGTTGAATTTATTAAAATTTGATCTTGATAATAGTTTACTTTGTTGTTGCAATTAAGATTTTCGATGAAATGCTCTTCGAGCAAAATTTCTTTATAGTGAACTAGAAATTCTTGAACGGAAACCAAAAAATCGAATATTTATTGCGGATAAAAAAATATATTTTATACTAAAGCCACAAAACTATAATTCTAAAATATAATTTTATGCATAAGAAAAAAGCAAATATAGCAGAGCCATAAACCAAATATAACAATACCTTCCCACTTTTATAGCGAAGGCACAAACCAAACCTAGTAGGGACACGAACAAAAAAAGAATCCCTCGAAACCCTTGATTGTCTTTGTTCAAGAACCCGCCTATAACTACTACTCATCATATTAGCGTAGTTGCGACAAAATTGCATTGTGTATATAGATGAACATTATCCATTAGCATCCAAAATGTGGATGATTTGCCCACTGGAAGAGGAACGTATAGAAAAAAAAATTTTTGAAAAAAAAAATATCCGCAAACCCTTGGGTGTATGCTATTTAAGATTCGGACTATTGGCAATTTTTCATAATTTCAAAATAATGTATAAATATTCTCAAGAAGTTCTTAAGTAAGAAACTAAATTGAAAAGCATATTAGAAGTTAGATATGTTCGTATCGGTCTCTCAAAATCATCAAGCACCAGTAATCTATATGTAACTGTATTATTCATTAGTTCCCACTTTTAGTCAGTTTCTCAAATACTCGAGGAAAATTGATCCCCTCCCAAACGCCTTTTTTGTTTGATCGAGCCAACATAGATGTCCTAGCTTTTTGTTCTGTCTACTAGTTATTATTATATAGATTAATATATACTCAAATATAAAATTATTCTGTTGTTTTCTTGTAGGTTCTTTTTAAAATTTTTCTTGAAATGCAATCAAAACTGTTTGAAAAATGCAGGAAATCCCCGAGACATGAGGAGGTTTCAGGTCCGTGTTATTTATTTAAGTAAAAAAGAATGAATTAATGCATTCTTCTCTTTCACAGGTTGTGATAGCAACACAGGTAACGGTCGATGGACCTCTATTTGCAATATCCGACAATATGTTTGTACATAATAACTCTAAGCATGGTCGTCGAGTGAAGCGTCTGGATAACACGGAAGGTATTGGCAATTCTGCTTTGTGTATATCGGCTCATTTACTTATGCCTGATATATATAATGGTCTGTCGTTACATTTTTTAAATTATTTTAAGTAATTTTTTTTTGTGTATACATTAGAGAGCTGCACAAGACGTCTTGAACGCATTTCCAAGACATACCAAAAATTTCAAGCCGTGCAGTGCAGTGTCTCTGTTAAAATCAAATCAAGACGTTGATTGTCGTCTGCCAGCTAAATGAACGACACCACACTACACGAAGTGTCCCGATGACACGACGCGACACGATAATAATGTTTGCTTCAACCTATTGCGATCTTGAACGGAAAGGCTTGATTGAAAGAATGACAACAAAAGACTTCAAACATGGCGGACGACACTACACTGCACTGCACGACACTAGACAACAACGCATCACAATGTGCGGCAGTATTGCAGGCTTGTCGGCTGGTACGACGACGACGATGTTTACAATAAAAACAAATAAATCGACCGTAAAAGAAAACAAACGAAAGAAATTACAACAACGCAGTACATTTTACGCACAAGCGGTGTTTTATTTTAATTGTTTTTATTATATACATCAGCGTCGCCATACCTCGAAACGAAATAATGATTTACACAAAACCAGCAGTCTGCAAGTGAATTCCATGTCATAGTGTCGCACTATGTCATAGCGTGACATAGTACGACATAGTGCGACACTATGACATGGAATTCACTTAATGAACGCAGACTGCTGGTTTTGTGTAAATCATTATTTCGTTTCATAGCACTATGTCGTACTATGTCACGCTATGAGACAGTGTCTTATAATTAAAGTAAAGGCCAAGATATCTCACGAATTTGTAATATTAATTAATAACTAATAATAATAATTAATTCACCATAGAGAAATTATTCTTACCGAATAACAAGAGGCCGAATCTTGAACAAGCAAGAACAGATAGAATTGCAAAGAACACATGGAAAGCAAACTAGGTGAACTGAATGTAAAACTCTGGTCAATTTTAAAGTAGACTGTGACAAATAAGGAACATTTGGAACTAATGAAAACCAAATTAAGTTGTCCCGGTAAAATAATAAAAGTTGAAAAAGCAGATGCGATATTGGTAGAGTTAATTTCGTTCATAAGCACAAATTACAAAATAAAGACCAACAATTGGATGATTGGGAATCACAATTTAGGGCGTTAAAAATCGTTACGACAACAATCTAGTTGATAAAGAGTTTCAAGAGGAAGTAATACAGCATTTAGATGCAGAAAATAACACGCTTTCCGGCTTAAAAAAGGTCTAACAGAAGAAACTTTAAATAGAATATTATCGCAGTCGCCACAGAAATCAAAAGAAGTTCATATATCATTAGAGAGCGCAAATAAAAGAATACAGGAATTAAATGAGCAAAATAGACTCCTGAGTCAGGAAATTACGTTATTAAGCGAGAATTCACTCGTCCATAAAGAAGATCTTGTAGCTGATATTTGTCCATCAGAGGTAAATAACATTTAATTCCCACAGTTTGCTCACACGACGACCAACTGCGAAACGAGTACCGCGGAGATATCGAAGATTGTAAATAGCGGACTGTGCATTGACCAACTTATTTTGCATTAGGTTTATTGAACGCTTTCAAACGATAATAAACATCAGTTAGAATGCGCATTAGTTTCAACAGTTTATTTTCTATTCTTATGCTACGTTTACATCGCGCATTTGAGCTATTTTTCCCAACTGCGACGCCAAATTTTTAAAATTTGCATACGATTTGACAAAACAAATTGAATGCATTTTGTGGAAATGCGAACAAAATGTGAGAAAAAATAAGATTTTGAACCAGTCTGTTGCAGGGATAAATAAATTCCCAAAAATAAACACTGGAAATGGAATGAAATTATTTGTAATCACCTGTTAAAATAATTGATAAACAGAATTTTGCCAAACAGTGCAACAGAACAAAAAGTGAATTGGAAAATATGTAGCCGCAGCACAGAAATTGTCAAAAGCTAAATACTATTACTAAATTATGTGCTTTCACAGATAAAATTAATGGATGTATGTGATAATTTTTGTATGTGATAAACAAAAGTTTAATTGGGACATGCAAGGGAGGTAGACGTGGTTTGTTCGCTGACATAATCCAATTTGATTAATAACTAAGTCCGACTTATAACTTGTGCAATTTTCACAACAGTGATAACAGTGTGCAATAGTTAAACTGCAGTTGTTATATACATATAAACATTATTAAATAACAATAAACTATTAGTAATTTCCACTAATATAATCTATTAATACAACAAAGCTACATAATCTATACACATAATAAGAGTTAGCATGCAGCCTTCACTTGATAAAGCAAGCGACAACGCATTAGGAGAGTAACTGCTTGATTGATAGAATTCGTGAGAGCATTATAGATGAGGTTAACACAGCAGTTCGTCATGATCTGAAGAGAGCATCATGAATAAAGTTGGAGAGCTGACGGCAACGATCACTAATATCAAGACTGAAATGAGAGCAATGTTCAATCGCTTAAATATGGTGTAGGATGCTGTTAATGTTATTGCTGCTCTGAGAGCACAAGTGAAAGGTGACTGAGGGTATTTCTAAGCTTGAGGATGATGCAGCTGCTACTGACGTTGTTGCTTCTGTTATTCCGTTTTGTAAAGAAGAAAATCTGTAAGAGGTATATACTACAATCTGTACTGCTGTTGGTTTCAGTTCTGCTTATAATTCTACACTGCGCGACGGTTTTCATATAAAAACAAGTGCGGAAGGAAAGAGCGGAATTACTATTTTAAAATTTGTTTCGGCATATCATCGAAAAGGCTTCCTGCGCTCTGTTGCCTCCTTTTGCCGTCAGTAGCGTCGTGTCATTAGTTTGGAAGATTTGGGATTTAATGGTGTTGGGAAAGTTCACATACACGAAAGCTTGTCCAAATCAAAGCGAGAACTTTTGCAGCATGCTATAAAACAAACGTGAAAATAAACTTCACGCCGCTTTCTCCTACCATGGGAAAAATTTTTGTTAAAGCGCGAGCCGATGGCAACCCTGGTCTGATAGTGGATGTCTCTGGCTTGAACTCTCTCTTGTAAAATGATAGCTGATCTAAGTATATGCCTGTGGAGATTATTTAAGTTATGATTTACACTCTCTTAAAAATGTTAATATGCTGTTACTTACCATCTTCTGCCTTTTTTCTTCTACTTTACTGTTCTCTACAATTTTTCTCATGTTTCCCCCTCTCTTTTAATTTTATGATATTGGTACGTGAGGAGGTTGCACAAGTTACAGTTTTCTTAAAACCGCCTTAATGTCTGATTACAGAAGTGACAGTGTTGATACTAAAACTCTGTTGAAAATTTTGTGTGAGATGCGGAATGGGCTCAGAGTGTTGCATTTTAATGCTAGAAGTTTGAATGCACATAAATTTGATTATTTTAAGTATATTTTCGAAGATTCCACGGATGTCATCTGTATATATATTATAAAGAATTATAATATCTTCAGGAATGACAGGTCTCAAGGTGAAGCAGATGTGAGAAGTGCCCTGTATAAAATTAAATCTAATTCTGTTAGCTCTGATGAAGTTCACCTTAGATTTGTGAAAATTATTCTTCCCTATATAATAAGTCCACTTACTAATATAATTAATCACAGTCTTCCAACATCTACGTTTCCTTGCCTTTGGAAGAGTGCTATTGTTACACCTATACCCGAAAAACCTAACCATTGCTCCCCTACTGACAATAGACCAATTAGCATTTTATCACCTTTGTCCAAAGCTTTTGAATCTTGCAAAACAAATATCATCATATATAAGTGAAAATAGCCTACTACATCCTTTCCAATCATGCCTTCGGGCTGGGCACAGTTGTTCTACAGCTGTGCTTAAAGTCCTGGATGATGTTCGTCCTAATTATGATGATGGTACGCTCACGCTTCTATGTTTGCTCGATTTTTCGAAGGCGTTCGACATGGTGAATCATGTGCTACTCTGTTCGAAACTTAAAGATCTCTTTGCATTCTCAGATAGTGCAGTCTGTCTTCTTAAGAGGTATCTATCGAATAGAACGCAAAAAGTGAAGTGTGGCGCAGGCCTTTCACAGCTGTGCTTTATTTCTAGTGGAGTGCAAGGTTCTGTATTGGGCCCCTATTCTTCTCTCTATTCATAAACGACATATTCACGACTTGCATGTCCTCCTCTATTCATGCTGATGCAGATGACATCCAAATTTATATATCTGGCAAGATTACACCAGATGGTAATCTGGTTGAATGAAGACTTAAACTGCATTCTGCTCTGGGCTAACAAAAATCGTCTCATCCTTAATCCATCAAAAAGTTTTGTTTTTCCTATCTCTATCCATCTCCTATCTATATATATATCTCCTATCCATCAACGATTCAGTAGGGGATAGGAAAGAAATGCTCAGACGATGAATGAGAAAACATTAGCATTTGCAATAGAAGAGAGAACACACTCAGCAATGAGTGAAAAAAAGATGTAGTACTGGATTGCCAGTGGAAAATATTTTTGTTCAAGATTCGGCACCTTGTTATTCTTTCTCTATGATTTAAATCAGCGATGTCCAAACTCACACTGTCACATTTTAAGCATGTGTTCGATTGAATTCTCAATCAGCACTGAGAAAAAGGAGAGAGAGACCGTTTTGTTTGAATTTTTGTTTGCACACTACATCCTTCACTGCAGAAACACATTACGACTGCCGCCGCATCTACAATGCTCTCTAACGCGCTGCCTGAGCACATTGTCGGCAGCAGCAGCGACCGCAGACATGGCAGCTTCAGCTGTTTGTGTTACTTTTGTTAGTGTAAAGTTAAAATAAATTTGCACATATTATGCGTAATAGATAATTGATTGGTAAAATTACATTTGTGGTACATTTGTGGAAATATTGAATATATTTCAGATTAATATTGACAAATATTGCTATAAAAAACCAAGCACAGCCATCAACACATGGTTTCGTTTCATTTCAATGTTGTCCTTCACGGAATATTTGAAATTACATTAAAAGAGTGGCAACCTTTTTCGAAAGAAAGAGAGCAGAAGTTGTGCGGTTAGGGTAGATCCCAACTGCACGGCTGCCGAGAGTCCCATATACATACAATGTGCAGTTGCGGCGGCGGTTGTAATGTGTTTCTACAGTCAACATATTGTAATTGAAAAATAAGCGGGACGGAAATAAACTTTTGAAAGTAATATTATTACTCTTGTATTAATAATTACGATTCGATAACGTTAGTTAGATCACTTATATCTATATTTGCGTTATAGAATCTTATTTGCAGCAAATCCTGAAGATGCGAATCGGACAATTTGTTTCTATATTTCTATGCCTACTATCATTATGTCTTTTTAAGGAATACCTATTTGTTTTCATAAGTGAAGTAAAGCACACCGCATTGTGCTTCATTGAAAGCTTTACATAAACATAAAAATTCGACTTGATCTTTTAAATCAATCATTTTATTTATATAATTAATACATTAATTAATATTAATGTAATATAATAATACTACTATAATAAAATTAAACTAATCTAATACTAATTAATGTAATATGCAATAATTACTAAGTTTTATTATATAATAATATAAAGATAAGAATCCAGACACAGAAAAAGCGGTAATTCTTTTGGGTATAGCAAAATCAACTAAGCGCAGCATACAGCCCTCACGCGACGATGGTTTGATGGCTACTGACGTAATTTCGGCAAATGCACTCATTGTATACATATTAAGGTGCTCAAAAATTGAGTGGCCGAATGGCTGATCATGGGCATCAATGTACTAGATTTTTTTTTCACTCATTGGTGAGTGCGTTCTCTCTTCTATTGCAAATGCTAATGTGTTTTCATTCGTTGTCTGAGCATTTCTTTCCTATCCACTACTGAATCGATGATGGATTACTGAATGCTTCGATCTCTCCACTATCTCTATTACACATGTTTGTGTGTTTGCACTGATGCTCGGAAAATTTGGTCAACCCAGTGCTGGATCGTATGCAGATTTTTGAGTGTTTCGTGCTCTTCTCTTTTGTATTGCAAATGCTAATGTGTTTTCATTGTTGCTCTGAGCATTTTTTGGCTATTCACTACTGAATCGTTGATAGATTACTGAATGCTTCACTCTCCGCTGTAGTTATTGCATGTGTTTGTGTGTGTGCACTGTTGCTCTGAGAATTCGCTCATACCCAGTTCTGGATCGTGTCAAGATTTTTGACTGTTTGGCTTTTTTGCTTTTGCTTTCGTACCCTGAGCATTTGTTGGCTATCCACTACTGAATCGTTGATGAATTACTGAATGCTTCGCTCTCTATGCTATACCTATTGCACGAGTTTGTGTGTTTGCAATGATGCTCTGAGAATTTGTACCCCGGTCTGGAATGTACGAATTTACAAGAACAAAACTAATTGCCTCCGTGCTTTCCCGCTGGAATCCACAAATCGATCATTGCGACGATGCTTTCGTCACTTGTGACAGACAACAACAACTCGCCAAGAATCGTAAAACCAAGCAAAAACTTCTGTATATGCAAAAAACTTCGGGTGCAATCTTCGGGTCTCTGCTTTGGTGATTTCTTTGCTCTGCGAAGCCCGGCGCTCTGGCGGTTCTTATATTTTAGCATGAAAAAGTCATGTTGCTGGCAACAAATGTTTCATGCAATCTCTTTATGAATATATACTCTTTGATGCAACGACGTAGTCTATGCAAAGAGTATTGTATTGTTGCTAACAACATTTAATTATTATGAATAGAGTTAAGCTACCATACCAAAAGTATGTTCGATAGCTCCGTCATCCGCTTTGGCAGCGAACACATACGTGTCTCCGAACAAACGATTCTTCATAGTTTTTTACTGCCCTTCAATCGTAGCATTCACAAATCATAATGTCAAATGTCATAATGTAATTCATAATTACATTCAAATACCTTAATGAAAAATAAAACTGAGTGGACAGACAATTGCTCATGATTTCTTTTTTAGCAAGAACCGATCATAAAAATATAAAAAAAATATATAAAAATATGCGTACGTTGAGTGAACAACACAACACTATAAACCACACCCTCCTCCTAAAACACATAATATTATGCGTATCCAAAAACTTATTTAGAGCAGCATGCACAAAATCACAGAAAGTAAAATTTCTGAAAAAAGAAAGACGGACGTTTGTTTAAGATTTGTTATTGTAAGAAAACAAGAACGCGAATTGTCTCGCCACTGCAGTAAGAAGTCCATCATAAAAATATAAAAAATATTTTTATTAATAACATTTGTGTTGTGATACGTTTATGCTTCCTTGCCAAAGCGAATGACGGAGCTATCGAAGATATTTTTGGTATCGTAGCTTAACCAAGGAGTATATATTCATAAAGAGATTGCATGAAACATTTGTCGCCGGCAACATTGTAAACGTTGTCAAAGAGTATTAATAGGTAAAGAGATTCCACGAGGGCAATGTTGTTAAACAACATTTATTTATTATGAACAGAGTAAAGCAGTGAACGCATACGTGTATTACAACTCAAATATTATAAATAAGAAGTAGGAAGGTGTGGAGGAATGGGAGTTGTATTGTTCGCTTTTCTTACGCATATGTTTACATACATATCTATATTATTTTATATTTTTATGATCGGTTTCAATGTCTTATCATTATGCTTTCATGTGAGCTACCAGGTATATTATTTATTGTATTCGTTAGCTCTTTGATGGCTTTGAAAATTTCGGAATTAATTATGAATTGTTTGTTATTGTTTCGTACTATTTCTTCCAGTTTACTTGAAAGTAGAAGGAAATCATCGTGATCTGGTGTTCTAGCCAACCATTTCCAAATCGTTCCCAACTCATTTATACCCGGTTTTTGTCTCTTATTATTTTTTATTAATTGTCTCAACAATATTTCAATCAAATCAATTTTGTCACGTCCATCGACGGAGTAATTGTATTCGTATAGTGTATCAATTGTTATATTTTGATTTTGGTATTTAAGTTTTTGTACAATTTCGTTGTAAAAAGTTAAGTTGTTTATATGGAATATTTCGTCATAATTCTTGTAAAGTACTGCGTCGCCGTTTTCTATTAGAACATAATTATCCCTGGTGTACTCGATAATATCTGTCCTTGCAAGTCGGATGATTAATTGGATAATTATAAATTTCATTTCCTTCAAAAGGAAAATTATGTGTTAATATTATCCTTATGTACTACTCTATTTCTACTGTATATTCTAACTTTAGTCCCTAAGTTTTCCTTAACTTTTTGTTTTTTTCTATTAATTTAGGCTTTAATTTATTTCTTTCAGTTACAATCTTTTCATAGATTATATGTTTATTTTTAAATGTTCGGCATATTTTATCCTTGTTATTATACGACAGCATATTTAATTGTGCTACTCTTAATTTTCCGTGTATGTTTTCATGACTTATTTTATTAAATATGATATCTATTGGTCTTCGGTGTGTCACTGAATGTATAGTCTTGTTATATTATTGTACTGCTCTTTATACTGTTTCGGTATTACTTAATAAATTATACTCTTGCTGAATACATCGCGCGATTTCTATCAACGTTGAGTGTATTTTGTGTGTCTTTGGTTTGTCACTGTATGTATAGTCTTGTTATATTGTTGTACTGCTCTATTTACTGTTTCGGTATTACCTAATAAATTATACTCTTGCTGAATACATCGCGCGATTTTTATCAACGTTGAGTGTACTCTTTCGATTTGTCCATTCGTTTTACTGTGCTTTGGATCACAGTGAAATACTTCAATATTCAGTCTATTCATTAGTTTTGAATTGCATAGTAGTGAAGCCGGATTCATTATCAACAACTAAGTTTTCTACTTCTGGAAAGTTTTGTACGATTTCCATTACTTTTTCTTCTAAATTAGTCTTACCCTCTATTTTCTTAACGGTCATGTATTTAGAATGAGCATCTACGCAAAATATGAATTTCAAATTTTGAGCAAAGAATAATTAGGAACAGATACTAAGTGTATCTGTCTCCCCTCTTTTTTACTTCATAAAGGTCGTCTGATGTGCAATGTATTGCAGTTATTCAATCAGATACTAAGAATTCTTTAAGTATAGTCATCAAATTTTCAATCGTGTCATATTCTATTATATGCCATGTTTCCCAAAATTAAAAATGTCCCAAAATTTTTAATAGATTCATGAATTGTGAATCTATTCTTTGCGAGGAGTATCTGCTGTTTACATTGGTTTAGCGGTTTTGTGGTCTCTATTATTTTATTGTTATTACTGCTCTCCGCTGAGTGTTGTGTTCCGGAAGAAGTGCTGGTTAAGTTATTTAATGCTTGTCTTGATAGTGCATCAGCAACAACATTAGTAGTTCCTGGCTTATAAACTTATTTTGGAGCAAATTCTTCTATGAAGGTATGCCACCTTTTAATTTTTGCATTACGATTTCTTGTATAGACTGCGAATGTTAAAGGTTGATGATCTGTATGTATTTCTAAGTCGGATACACCATATAAATAATTTCTCAAAGTTTTTAATGCCCAAACAATTGAATATAATTCTTTTTCATTGGCTGCGTAATTTGTTCAGTTGAGTTTAATGTTTTCGAAATGAAGGTTATTGGTTTCTTATCTTGACTTAACACCGCTCCTAATGCTATGTTCGATGAGTCAGTTGTTAAGACAAATTTTTTATTGAAATCGGGTTGTACTAATTCAACCTGGTATATCAATAATTTTTTTAATGTATTACATGCTGTAATAGCCTCATCATCTAAAGTTATATTCACTTTTTTCGACATATTCTGAGCAGAGCTGTAATGTATTCAGTACATTTGTACTTCAGTACCTTTCAAGTATCAAGCCCAAGGACTGGTACTGGTACTTCATGTACATGAAAAGGACTGCGTACTGAAAAATTTTAAAGTACCAGTACATTTAGGTACTTGAAAGGGAGTACAAATACTGTGGACTTAATACTGAAAGTATCAGTCCTTTTTAAGTACTTTTGCAGTACCAGTCCTTTTTAAGTACCAAGTCCTTTTTCAAGTACCCAGTCCTTTTTCAAGTACCCAGTACTTTTCAAGTACCAAGTCTTTTTTATCTATTAGGTTTGATTTAGACTTGGAAAATCTCTCATTTATATTGCTAGCAAATGTGTTATAGCTCTTATCCAAATGACCTTTAACAAAAAAGTCAATTTATAATTTAAAACAGACTTTTTTGAAGTAAAAGTTTTTTTTCGAGAAATGCAGCTGAGTGAACTTTGCTGGAACATAAATGTATCGCCAGAAATGCAACAAGATATACTACATATATATGCATTTCTGCATATCCCGTCAGTTTTCTCTGTCGAAATCCTATCCTTCTACCTGTCGTCAACAAATCGCACAGACTCTTATATGCGACATTCTGTGATTGGTCAATTTAGTTGTACGGCCGCGGAATATTATAGTATGCGTTCCAGTGAACACTTGGAAGTTTGGAGGTTTTTCGACAGGCAATTATAGAACGTAATGATGAAGTATTAACGATTAACAAAAAAAATTTCTGCCAGAATGGCAAAAACCGCATAAAAGTCGGTTAAACCGTTCATTAGGTAATTAACTCGACTAATGAGATTGTGATAAAAATAAACAATAAATATTACAATATATATATAATGCGTTAGAGAGTGTGTGGTTGAGGATGCACGCAATTCTTTGATAATCGCAACACTGAAAAGCTATGTTTAACAGTTTGAATTTGCTACAATCGAATTTTACATGTAAAATGTAATAACATAAATAAATTAATATGTGATATATATTCCAATTTTTCAATTTTTTAACCGCTGGTATAGTTTCTATTAGTTGCATTAAACGAAATCGTAATGTTTTTGTTTGATAGTCAAATCAGTCAGAAAGCGATGGATGATCTTATAAACCAAGTTTAAGTATAATATTGTGGTATTACTCTACCATTATCTAGACGTGAATAAATACTAAAGGACTGGGTGTTTGAAAAGGACTGGGTACTTGAAAAAGGACTGGTTACTTGAAAAAGGACTGGGTACTTGAAAAGGAGTGGGTATTTGAAAAAGGACTGGGTACGTGAAGAGGACTGGTACTGCAAAAGTACTTGAAACGGACTGGTACTTTCAGCTTTAAGTCCACAGTATTTGTACTCCTTTGGCAGTACCGCAAAATGTACTGGTACTGTAAAAATTTCAAGTCCCAAGTACGAGGTCCTTTATTTTTTCCAGTACCAGTACAAGTATGTCGGACTGGTACTTGTACTTGTACTGAGTCCAAAAATGAACAGCTCTGATTCTGAGAGACCTTTCCGTTTCCTCCTTTTGTTAATGGTTTCGTGATAGTTGCATAGTCTTTAATAAATTTCCGATAATATCCTGTCATTCCTAAGAAGCTTCTTAATTGTCTTAAAGGGACAGGAATAGCATATTCTTTTGTTGTTTCTTTTTTTTTTTTGGGTCAGTTTTAATTATGTTTTGAGCAATTCTGTATCCCAAGAATTCCATTTCTTTTTGATAAAATTTTGAATTTTTCTAATGATATTTTCATATTTGCATCCCTCCATGTATTTACTATATCTTTAAGGTCTTTAGTATGTTGCTCTATTGTCGCAGAATTTTCGTAGAAAATCTCTTAGTATGTTATCCATTACCCTTTGGAAAATACTTAGAGCGTTTTTTAACCCAAACGGCATTCTTAAATATTCGTACTTCCCATTGTTTACTGAGTAAGCAGTTTTTTTTATGTTTCCCTCCGACATTATTATTTGATGGAGTCCCGATTCCAAATCAATTGTAGAAAAGAATTTTGCTTTTCCTAGGTTCGATAATATGACGTTTGTGTCTGGTATAGGATATCGATCTGATACCGTTTTCTCATTTATTTTCTTGTAATCTATCACCATTATCAATTTGGGTGTACCATCTTCATTCAATCCCTTTTTCGGAACTACCCATATTGGTGAATTGTATGGGGTCCTACTTTCGCAAATTATTCCTTCATTTAACATTTTCCTAATTTCCTTGGATACAGTATCAGGATACTATTTGGATACTCCAAATAGGCGTTTCAACAGTAGTGCGTATTTTCGCTTTTACATCAGTTCGAAATGGTAAACTCGTATTAATACTGCGGTGGCTCTCTTTAATTTAGCTTATGGAGGGGTTTCGCAAATTTATAATTCGTCTAGTCTCTGAATCTTGTTCAGAATGGTTTGTATTCGTAACGGAATTATCTTCACTAAAGTTATTGTTTTCTTGAGTCAAAGCATCACAATTATTAATGAGGAATTTCTCTTTTCCACCGTTGTGAATCAATTCTTCTTTTTCAAAATTTATTATTGTGTTTGCCTTCCTGAGTAAATTAAATCCCACAAGAAGTTCTGATTCCAAGTTGTCTATCTCATAGAATCTTGTTCTGATGTTAAATATCGTTGCTTCACTATAATGTGTTATGACAGTGTAACCCTGCATGGTTCGCACTCTCTTCTTAATTGCTAATGGGAATCTATTTGGTAGGATTTTTAGTCTGCAGTAGCAACTTGTTGCTCCTGTGTCGATCAATATTCGTAATACTCTGTCTTTTCCTCTGACTGTCCTGTACATGTAGGGCAACTTTGGGCTTTGTCTAAAAAAGCACTTTCGTCGATGTTATTAATTCTTTGCTGTTTATTTTATTCCCTGCCAGTCCCGTAAAAGGTTGATTGAAGTTATTTGAATTTCATCTTGTTTAAAATCTTATCTTTGTATTATAAGGGCAGTATGAGGCACATGATCCTACAGTATCTTGCAGATGCTGGGCGCAGGTAGTTGTTTCCTCTTATCTTTCTCTGTCTCTCTTTCATAGCCACTCTGGCTTTCTTTCCTCCTATTCAAGTTTTTTTATACCCTACACCTTAAGGTGTAACGCATAGAACTAGACAAGATAGGTATGGAAAAGTATATATATTCTTGATCAGCATCACCACCAAAATTGAAATAACGATGTCTGTCCGTCTGTCTGTCCGTCTGTCTGTCTGTCCGTTGAAATCACGATCACAGGAGAACGGATTAAGATTTCAAAATGAAATTTGGCAAAAATATTCGTTGCTATGTTGGGGTGTTTCAATTTCAATTTATTCAGTTATAAAGTACCATAAGAACATAGTTCTTTTAATGTACAACGCAAAAATTAAATTCACAATAAAAACATTGCATATAAACTAATAAATGTTTATAGTTAAAACGAACAATAAGAGAGAGAGTGAGAGAGAGAGAGAGAGAGAGAGAGAGAGAAAGAGGGCGAGAGAGAGAAAAAAAAAATTAAAGCAAAATAAGGAAAAGGTATGATAGAAGTAGTATAAAGGAAATAAAGTAAATAAAGGAAATACTGGTCAAAAATACAGGTACCTACCGAGAGAAGTATTCCAAGATAGCATTCCTGAAACTTGTCTTGCAACTAATTTTTTTCAAATTCTGCGGCAAGGAATTCCAAATTCGCATAGCGTTAACAAAAAATCTAGTAGAGTTCAATGAATTAAATGTAGGTGTTAAGAGACGAACGTATCTGTTCGACAGCCCAAACCGTAGTTTCTCATACAGGTAATGAGGTGTTTTGCTAAATATTAGTCTGTGCAGAAAGATACAATTTCTTGCTTCAAGGTAATGCATAATATCACAACCAAGAATACTTGCTCTAAACTGAGAGATACGGTCATATTTGCGCAACCCGTGTACGTATTTAGTCGCATAATTAAATGCAAGCTGTAATTTTAATTGAGACCGAGAATCAAGTTTGCTGTATACTACTTCAGAATAAGTAATGATAGGCATAATTAGTTGAATAACGAGTTTACGTTTAATGGCAGTGGGAATAAACTCTGTTGTTGCTCGTAGAGATTGGAGTATAAAATATATCCTGCCTACAACGTAATTTATGTGATCAGTGCACGTCAGGCATGAGTTTATTTTATAACCGAGATTAACAACACAACTAACTTTAGACTTCTTCCTCCTATTAAGATCTCAGGTATATTGTAATTTATTCTTTTCATGTTCTTGGTAGAACAGAGGATTTGGAAGTATTAAGCTGAAGATCATTTGAGCGAGCCCATGCATCGATTTTGGAAAGATCCGCATTTAACTGGAAGGCCAGATCATCAACAAAATCGGGATTACCTGAAATATATAGTTGTACATCATCAGCATACGCATGCAGAGTACAATAATCGCAAACAGAAAAAATATCATTTATGAATAGTGAGAACAGTAGCGGTCCTAGAACAGATCCTTGTGGAACACCACTCACTACAGATTTATAAGCAGACAATTTGTTACCACATCTAACTCTTTGCATGCGACCAGAGAGATAGTTATCTAGTAGTCGAACTGCAGCATGAGTAAAGCCATACACACATCTTAACTTCTGGCATAAAATTGCATGATTTACCGTGTCAAACGCTTTAGAAAAATCCAGCAAACACAGCAAAGTTAAGAAACCGCTATCAAAGTCAGGCCGAATATCCTCTAATATTTTCAAGATTGCTGTCGAGCAACTATGGCCAGAACGAAAGCCCGATTGATAAGGCGATAGCAAGTTATTCTCCTGTATATATTGAGAAATTTGACCAGCCATTAGTGCTTCCAAAACTTTAGATAACGATGACAAGATGCTTATTGGCCTAAAATCATTAGGATCACATGCTGCAGGTTTCTTGGCAATGGGGACAACTATTGCAGTTTTCCATTTAGATGGGAACGTGGATGAAGTTAAGCAAAAATTAAAAATATGGGTCTATGGCGTCAGAATGTAGTTAGCAATAAGTTTCAGAAACCTAATGTGCAACCCATCTTCACCCACAGCATCAGATTTAACCTTCATTAGACAAATGCCAACATCAACTGGCGACACTGCACTAAACTGAAAGTTATAAGTAAGACTCTGATTCATAGCATCATAAGTGCCACTACAATTAGAACCTAACATATTAGAAATAAAGTAATCATTTAGTACATCAGGATCAATAGCACATTCACTGCTACGCTTAGCGCCGATCCCTAACTTCTTTAGATTGCTCCAAAGCTTTTTAGGTGGGAGGGATGCGTTCAGAGTACCAGCAAAGTACTTAGCTTTGGATTGCCTTGTAATGCTGACTGCATCATTTCTAGCTCGCCTATAACTCTCCCAAGTAACTGAAGACGGATTCCGTTTCCACAAGCCATGCAGCTTGTTACGCTTATTAATTGCTTCCTGGACACGCTTAGTGAACCAAGGGCAAGAAGAACATGCTTACAAAAGAGATTCTTTATGATTTCAGCAAACACGTCAAGTTTGTCATCAACTGTAGCTTGGAGCCAGATATCAGTCCAGAGAATAGACATTAGATCATATGAAAGCTCTGAGTAGCTGATAGCACTAAAATCGTAGAAAGAGTAATTATTAGAAGTCACAGTATGGGAGAGATTTATGTCCAATGTACAAAATATCAGATCATGATCGGACACAAAGTATATCTGATCAAACAATAACAGTATAGACTTATCTGAGACAAAAAAATAGTCAAGCAAACTTGGTTGATCTCCATCACAAAACCGAGTTGGCATACAGTCGTTAACTAAAGACAACCCGAAAGATGAAACATGATCAAGTAGAGATTTCACTGTACTATCACTACGCAATAAGTTTACGTTAAAACCACCACACAGCATGAAGAAAGTAAAAAAGAAAGTAAAATGAAAACAAGTCGTCAAGTAGATATCTCTTATTTGGAATATATACACAAGTCACACACAGAGCAAGCGAGCTATCATAAACGCCTATGCTTAAATATTCAACATCGTCATTCTCAGACCTAATAACAACAGCAGATCTCAAGGTATTACGGCTGTAAATTGCCACACCTCCTCCTTTTTTATCTCGCCTATCATTTCTGAATAAATTATAATTTTTAATGCTATACACGGAATAATCTAAATCTGCACGAAACCACGTTTCGGAAACACATATAATATCGATAGATGAATTCTCAAATACATGTTTCGTATTGAAAATCGGCAAAATCGCCCAAGGACCACGCCTACTTTTTATATCGAGAGTACAGGTACCTCTGTTTTGCCTATTAAAAAAGGCCATATCAGCATCACTTTTTGAGAGAAGACAAGAAAATTTTATATGTAGGTTTGACTAATGCTTCCAGTTAATATGCCAAATATGGGCGTGATCCGCCCACTTTTAGTTTATATAGGTCATGGAGGGTTTTACATGGATTGTATTGAAAAGTATATAAGTTTCCTGAATAATGGTGTACATAATATTATAGTTTGTGAACCAATAAAATTCTGTTGGGAAAAAATGGGCGGGCCACGCCTCCTTTTAACCCATCCACCCAGTATTACAATATAGTTTTATACCCTACACCTAAATTTTGAGAGTAAACGCACTTAGTACCGGTGTTTGTAACGCAGAGAAATAGTCAAGCAGCTGTAATTATAATTTATCTTCCGAATTTGGGCGTAAGCCGCCCACTTTGAGTTGACATAGGTCCTGGAGTATATATGCAGCTTTAAGGTGTAGGGTATTTCGGCTACAGCCCGGCTGTAGACAACACCTTTACTAGTTTTTATTTTCTTTATTTTCTCATAAGATAATTTTCAATATATTTTTATTGTTATTTATGTTAGACAGTTTCCTTTGTACTACAAAAGAATTGTAATTCTTATTGTACCTTTCTTTTTTTTAAATAAATAAAAATTACTAAAGCTGATAAAACAATAAAGACTACTCATGATTTGTTCTTGTAAAAAACAAGAAGAGGTCGAATTGCCCCGGTGCCTCTCAACCGCCGGATAACTTCAAATCAATCATTGCGACGCTGATTTCGTCTGTTGTTCAAGACCCCAACACCATATTGGGTATCACTATAGAAAAATATAGCACAAAAAAAAACCACACAAGGCTCACTGCTCTACTTTTTGAACGCGCTGCTAAAAACGAAGCAGTCCTACTCTTCAAGCACAGCAACAGCGTGTTGCTGGAAAAAAAAATTTCATGCAATCACTTTATGAATGTATACAGCTTGGCTTAACTTGATTCATAATAATTAAATGGTGATAGCAAGATTGCTCTCGTGACTTTACTTATTAATGCTCTTTGCTTCTTCCTTCCGGTTAATACTAGAAAATAATTTCATTCAAATGGCTGCCTCGGCTGGCCATGCAGTAGCCTACACGATCGGTCCAATTTTTAAGCACATTATCGATTGTGTGCAGTTGTATTTCAGCAATGGCTTCACGCATATTGTCCTTTTGTCAGCGTAGCACTTATCTTTGACGGCACCCCACAAATAATAGTCCAACGGTGAAAATCGCAGCTCCGAGGTGGCCAAACGACATCATCTCTGCGGCACTATTTGAACAAAAAAAAAAAAAACGATAGATGGAACCTTTATTATATGTACTATGTATGGTTGTGTGAGATGTTTTCTTGAATGAGCGAAGTGCCGTCGATCGAGTCAGTGTAAAGAATTTTTGCTATATATATAGAAAAACTATAAAGCAAAGGAAACTAAAAGAAGAACAGAAATATAAGGTTTTGTGTAAATTGTAAGATTCCTGGAATTTATTAAAAAATAAAGCAAAGTAATAATTGTTTATAATAAGTTTTAAAAACAAATTAAATTGTTGATAGTGTGTATAAAAAAAGGAAAAATATAGAAAAACCACATGCAATTCATATGTGAAAAGTGTACTGCTTACGAATTCAAACGAAGCTTAATTCGCCACATAAGAAGCCAAAACATGAATAAAAATTCTTAAAATGCCAAGAGTGTGACGCGAAATTTGTGTGCAATTACCAGTTACATGAGCATAAAAATGAGTCCCACAGAAATGCAGGATCTGATAGCTCAACTAAATTAAATCTCTTTCAACGAACAACTTCATTTTGTTCAGGTTGTCAACAGCGTATCGAATTGCATACCATATCACAACATACGCACACAAGCAAAAATGTTGTTGCTCTCCCCTGCAGAAACCGAAACCATAAAAATCACTAGTGAAATCACTAGACCGCATGTGACGAAAACTAGTTACGAAGTATTCGTTTTGCATATGAAAAGGCTGGTTACATTTGCACGGCGCTGTCCTACGATTGGATGAATTGGTCCAGCGCTGCATTTCATTGGACTAGTTTTGTCATCAATACCAAAGAGTATTAATAGGTAAAGAGATTTCACGAGGTCAATGTTGCTATCAACATTTAATTATCATGACGGGAGTTAAGCTACCATACCTAAAATAAGATGCATCAAACCGCTCCTTAAGCAAATCAATAAACGAAGGTACAAAGCACTGAGTGTTGTTGTTGTTACTTTTCCTACGCATTTTTTTTATTTTATGATCGTCGTCAGGCTTTCATGGCGACCAGGCAAGTCGTCTTCTTCTTGTTCTTTCACAAGAACAAATCATGAGCAAATGTCCGTCCACTCAGTTTTGTTTTTCATTCTCTTTGTTTTCTTGCTTCATTTTTTGATTAATAAAAATAAATCTTTAATAATCTTTAAATAATCTAAATAAAACTTCATAAAGAGAGCGAGATCTTTTCCGCCTCTCTCCCAACTAATTTATCAATTAATGCGCTCTGCTTCGCTAAGACTGAATACAGTTGCTCCAATTGGTTGCTGTGCTTGGAAGCGGCATCTAAGGAAAATTTTTCATAATTCTTTCCTTACTCTTATATAGCAGCAATTAATTACCTTTCAATTCTTGGAGTTTTTCGTTTACGTCCTTAAATGAGTTACATGTGGTGGTCTCTCCGAAACAGCTTCTGCTAGTTAACTTCCTGATTTTTCTCAAAGGCTCCATCTTTTTAGTTATTGTTTTATTTTTCGTTTTCTGGAAACATCTTCAAATAAATTTTTAATAGTTTTCGTTGTTGCTGTGCAGTTTTGGCACAACAAGAAGCTTCTCGAGGTATGGCAAAACTAAAGCTTTACATTGTATGTCATTTGTGCTAAAGGCTTCTTTGGCACATTGGATCCCGGCAATTTATCAAATAAACAGATGCCCAAAGATGATTGCGAGTCTACTGGTTCAGTGAAAAAGCTTCTGGCATTTACAAATCTTTTTCCGACTACATAATTGCCATCACCCTATCGAAATCCTTCTATTTGAAAGGGAATGTATGGTTTTATCGTGCAGAAGTTATCAGGAGGTTTGATGCTAAGCCAAAAATTTTCGGAGAAAAACCTTGCAATTTTAAAGTTACGGACTACGAACCCAAACTTCTTTTCTTTTATAAAGATGGAATTATCTTTGAAATTTTGAAGTTGAGCTAGAATATGCGTTGGCTTGCGAACACTCCTTTTCATAATTTGTAAATAATTCTCAAAGTCATAACTAGAAAATTGTCCTATTTCTCCAAATTTCCTAACATCTTGGGTGATGCAGCAAGCAATGAATATTGTATGACACACTATTTTTTCCAAAAACCAAGAGGAAGTTTTCAACAAATAAATGTATCATTAGCTCTGCTGTTCCAATATTGCGCAGAAAGTTTTTGGGGCAGGATAGAAGCCGACAAGCACAGTGAAATAAAAGAAATTCATAGTACAAATCCTTATGTACTTTATCTTTTAAAAACAGAATTCCTGTGTACAGCAGGAATTGCCTGAACTCAGTTGCTTTCCAATTAGGCACCTCTTCGAGGCTTTGTGGTAGATTGACGAAATCTTTACAAATAGGCGGTCTTAATTGCTGTAGATGTTCCGATATTTTCTTGTTATTCAGTGAGCTCACTTTAAAAACCGTTTTATTTTTATAAATTTTTGTTAGCCTTTTTTTTGGTAATGCCAAGGTCAATAAGATGCATGCTATCAAATGGACCTGGCTTATCATGTCAAGGCCAACCTCTTCAAATGGAGTTCTTTTATTTAAGTAATATATTTGATGATGGTGCAGAAATGTTCTTCGAGCAAAGTCCTCATCAGTTATCAGTTTTCCTGAATTTGTAGCATATGTAAGAACTTGGTCAATTTTTGATGCAACCTGCGTACACTTTGGACACACGTGCGATGTATGATATGGAATACCGCAGACATATGCCTTCGCAGGCGCATCACATATTAAGGCCCTAATTCTCACAGGAACTGTTTTGTTCTCTATCATAAAACCGGTTTTTTCAGTAACTTATATTCAGTTACGAATTGTTCCAAAAAGTCATTAACCTCTGTTGGCTTCTTCTTCCCTTCATAGATTCCAACTGGCATCACAGAAATGTTTTCCATATTAACTACTTTCATCAATACTGCCCATAGTTGTTTTTTAGAACTTTTGTATAAAGGCAACCCATCAATATTGAGGTCAATCAGCACTTCGTTACAATCGTATATTTCCTTTACAATTTTTTGAAGTTGACTTCCTATTCCAAAATGAAAATATTCCCCAAGTTGAACTTTACGTGTGCATACTTTTTCCTTCGATAGTTGAAGCAGTGCTGATGGGCCTTTTGGCATATCGAAGCCTTCACTTCTTAAAATTATCAAAAGTTGTTTGAATGCTTTATGACTTATTCGGTTCTTAAGAAACCACATTTTTAATTTATTTTGCAAATCATTTTTTTCAATGCTTCATGTATCCATCTACGTCGTGGACACTTGACGAAACATTTGATTTATCGATGGCAACCGCATCATCGAGTACATCACTTTTAACGCCCTTGAGATTTTCTTTCATAGATTTATTAAAAATATCCAATTTTCTTTTCTTAAGCCTTCTCAGATTTCTTTTACTAAGGCCTTCCATTTCGATAAAAGTCTGAAGTTATTGAAATTATACCGCACTTATCACAAATTTAACACACAGTTAATTTTTAAGATTAAATAGTTTACCTTAATTTTGTCCACTCACAATCAACTATAAATCGAACTAAACTGCAACAGAACTCACTAGAAAGAACAAACTGGTTTTTTGAAAGCAAATGCAAAATAACTGTTATTTCTAAAAACCACAAAAGTAAACAGAAGAACTAGTATGCAGAGCAAAAATTATTTATCAATCTAAGCAAATGAGTGGCTTCGGGTCTTAGTCTACGTCTGCATTACATGTAACTTGACAACAAAGTAGTCCTATTGGATTAGTCGTAAGATTTGTCTAATTGGACTAGCGAACTATGTAGTAACACTGTATCAATTAACCCTAAAATTTTTGCAGGGTCATTTATGAAAACAAAGATGACGGCGCTCTCATGCCGAAAGAATTCCTCCAGAATGGGAAATATGATATAATGCTAAAGCTAATTAACGGCCTCGAAAAGCATTTGTATTTTAAATTAAAATTGGGGTTGTTCTGTAAATTTGTTAAAACATCTGACGATAAGACAATAGTGGAAATAAAATCCTTCCAAAGGAAAATGATGATAGTTCAATTACAAATCCAGCTAGACCAGATTTTCAGCCAAAAATTTTCAAGCTTGTTAACTAAGTTCACAGAATTTCAGAAAAGAGAGACAGTGGCTGGGCTATATCTAAAATATGTCATGTAAAGATTAATTGTAATCAGTACAGGACATTAAAGTGATCGTCGTATTTGCCACTACGAAAACTTATAGATACCACGAAAGCACGCATCAACGTACGAAATGATGATGAATACTGCTTCAAGTGGGCAATCATCGCTGCCTGAGCCTAAACGAATTAAATCCACGAAGAACACGGAACTATTTACATTTCGAATATCGGAGAAATAGATCTATCAAACGGAATTGTGGTCAACTTTGAGCATTTCCTCTAACGCTCACAAGATTTCGAATTTTGAACAAAATAAATAATAGTTTGCATAAACGTTTTCACCTTTAATGAAGATCTTGGAGCTATAATAGGACCACTTTATAGCACTCCAGTTTCTTTCAGATGTTCCTTCCTGAAAAGGAACATTACATCAATATGCTTCTTGTCGAAGCAACGCTCACATTACGTATGTATGAAATCAATTTCTAAAATTTTTAAAAGTAATTTTTCATTTAATTATGTTTATATATTATTATTTTTATATTTTTTCCACTTTTCTTTGCAATTAAGTTTTTAATAAATACATCAGTTTCAGTTGTCAATTTGAATAAATTTGTTAAATTTTTAGTTGGTAATTGTATTTTTTTTTCTATTTTCTTTTTCACAATAGACTTGTTAGACCCAGCAGACTAAAAGACCTCTTGCTACACATTTTTGCAACAGTTGCAGTACTCAAGAAATAATAATATAATTACAAGCCAAGAGACGATTGTAACAGACCGGTTACAGTAATGCCGGAGTTGGAGAAGGCCACAATCAGGTTTAAGAACTACGACCGCAGGTTAGACGTCCCGTTTGTGGTTTACGCAGATTTTAAATGCTTTCTAAGTAGTTATTGATAATAAAAAGAATATTTGTAAGCATATTCCAGTAGCAGTCTAAGTAAATTTGTCATTTATTCAAGGGAGGATGCCTCCAAGAAATTTATTGAGTACTTGTATGTAGAGATATTATAGATATCTCATATAAATATTTAAGTAAACCCACACCTATGTTGTTTTTAACTCCTCAGCAGCTATTATCAGAAATTGCTAAGCAAAAACTCTCATATTTGCATTAAAGAATTTCGCGCTGACAGGGTGGCAGACCGTTGCCATCTCTCTTGTAAATACAGGTCCACAATAGCTCAAATCTTCAATATAAAATAGCCAAATTTATTTCTGTGTTCTTTCATAATTTTTCCGGATACGACGCTCACTTATTCATGAAAGAGCTAAATCTTATTGAGAGTGCTATTAAAGTTATACTCTTGAATAAGGTGTTGTAGGTATCCCTTTTAAAATATATAACAGTTACTGAAAACAAAACGATAGAGTTGCGATTTTTAGATTCCTTCCTTAGTTAGGTGGTTTAGCTACAAACTTATCAGAGTCTGATTGCAAACGTTTTCGCCAAGTGTACTCAAACGATGGTGAGTTTACACTTCTAACAAGAAAAGGTGTATTCCCTTACGAATATATGAATTCATTCGAACGTCTGAAGGAAACTTTTCTCCCTTTTCAGGATGAATTCTTTAGTCGTTTGACAAATAAATCTTGTTCCGACGAAGATTACGAACATGCATTAAAGGTTTGGAACGTCTTCAAGTGCAAAAAACAAATTTATGAACTAGATCCTTGCTAATATTATACTGCAGTAGGCTTATCTTCGGATGCAGAGCTCAAAACTACACAGATACAACTGCAACTGTTTACAGATATAAATATGTATCTATTTGTTCAGAAGAGAATACGAAAAGGTATTGTACAATGTTCAAAAAGGCATTCGAAGGCAAACAATAAATATGTGATGGAGTACGGGTTCAATAAGCCATCAGAATATTTAATGTATTTGGAATCCAAGTTTAAAAGTTAAAAGTTAACTTTAAACTTTTAACTTATAAATTAAAAGTTAAAAGTTGACTTTTTTGCTGAAGGTCATTTGGATAATAGTCATTTTCAGGCCCTGATTTGGATGCCAATAATTTATATGTTGGGAAATGTCTCAATAGCTACCTTACGGAAGTTTTGTGTGGCTTAAAGATGTTGAAAAGTTTGATGTTTTAGAAACTGCATACAACTCATATTTCGTGTAAATTTTGGAAGTTGATGAGAATATCACGATTCTCATAACCACTTACCATTTTGTGCAAAAACAAGTTAACAGTGATTTAACTAACAAAACTAATTATACAATTCATTACAAGAACAATGCAACAATGCTTTAAAAACGGCTTACAATTCAAGAAAATTCATAGAATACTAAAATTTAAGCAGTCTTCTTGGTTAAAACAGTACATTGATTTAAATACTAACCAATGAACAACAGCCAAAAATAGCTTCGAGAAAAACTTTTTTAAACTACTCAATAATGCCCTATATGGAAAGAAATGAAGGACTTAAAAATTGTCACTGATTGCGAGAGCAATAAAAAACGTTTAGGAGGACGAGCTCTCCACGGTGAAATTTCCAGTGTTTCTTATCTTACATATTAAATTGCTGCTGTGCAAATGATTCGAGCTCGCTTTGTCTATAATAAACGTAGTATTTACTTGGGATTTGTTATTTTACAATTGTCCAAATGAAAAATGTATGATTTCCACTATGATCATATGAAATTATATGGATACTGATTTCTTTATTTATTCTATCCATTGTGAAGATTTTTTACAACGATATTCGTAAAGAAGCTCGCCGAACAATCCTTTCCGCATGCCGCTAAGAAATAGTAAAGTCCTTGGTATGATAAAGGATGAAAACAAAGGAAAGATTGTGAAGAAATTTATAGGTCTCCGGTTCAAAAAGTATTTAACGCAAGTTGTTGGCTGCGGCGAAATTAAAAAGGCCAAAGGTCTCAAAGATACAGCTTTAGATAAATTAAGTTGAAGTTATTATAAATATTGTTTAGTTCATAAGAAAATAATAAATGGAGATATGTACATTTTTAGATTTATGCTCCATGAAATATAGAAAAAAAAATAGCTTTAAGTCCATTATGGGATGACACATCCTATGTATTGAGTATACATCTCCATTGTTTCAAAATTTACATGACCCATTTCTTCAACTTCAATTTACTTATGTCGAACATACTAGTACACACGAATTCCAAAACATTGTAGTCTTGAAAATGAGAAAATTTCTAATTAATATATGTTTAAGCAAGGCGAAACAAGTTACAGTATGTATGCAACGAACATGCTACACAGATATAACATAGCTATGAATTTAGCTATGAGCTATTTAATTGTTAATAATGCGTTGCTTTAATTGGAATTATATTTGAAATATGGTGAACTTCAAAGTAGACCACGTGATGGAAGAGTTGGGGTAGAATATCTGTCATCTCGTACGACACAGCTATGTTAAAATTGCTCCGCGAATCACTTCTATTGTTGCGTTTGTAACAGTACTACGAATCAGCTAGCATATCATATATACACAGCATCAGATCAGCTGCAAGCAGCTATCAAATCAATAGCTCAGATCAGCTGCTATAGCTCAGCTGAGAACAACTTTGCTATCAAATCAGCTATATCAGCTATCAGATCAGCAATACCACCTATCAGATCAACTATAAAATCCAGCAGATCAGCTATAAACAACTATCAGATCACCTCGTATAGCTCAGCTAAGGTCAGCTTAGCTATCAGATCACATGGTATAGCTCAGTTGAGAACTGAATCTGATAGCTATACCAGCTGATCTGATAGCTGTTTATTGCTAATCTGATCTGTGTGGTTCCACATCCGCTCAAACATATAAACATATATATTTTCGTTTATTTCACGTTAGGAAAAAGTTTAGATTTACGCCGCGAGAGTGTATTTTCGACTGCATTGATATCTGTATTTATTTTGTATTTTTATTTATTTAAAAACATTTTGTACACCATGCACTAAGATAAAAAAATCTTTTATAGCATATTAAAAAGAAAATTAATATGTTATACATAATTGGAATAATAATAATAAAAACATAAGACTAAATAAAAGGAAAGGAAAAGCAAAAAAGGAGAAATTAAAGAAAAATAAAAAAGATAGAAAGAGGGCAGAGAAGGCTAAGTTAATAAGGCTACTGAGAAGACTATTCCAAAGTCCAATGGTACTGATAAAAAAAAGTCTTCCAGTATTAAGATACGCAAAATGTGGGATTATGAAGTTACGCGACCAAGTTGAAAGACCAAATTGCAATTTGGAATACAGATAATCAGGCATTCCATGAGCCTAAAAAGAAGAAGACAATTCCTGAATTTTAAATAGTCGAAGAAATCTCCACCAATGAGAAAGGTCCTCCATTCACCTTAGTCGAAATCGCCTTAGTCGACAAACAAATATCGTCATATTATTGAATAAAATTCTTACTTTTTGAGGACACTGAGTCAAGATTAAAGTAAACGATCTCAGCATGTGTCAGAATTGGGAGAATTGGAACCAAAACTAGTTTTTTATCAGTTTCAATTGGTAGAAACTTTGCAGCATACCGCAAGTTACGCAAAACACAATACGCTCTAGACACAACTGAATTAATATTATCCGTGCATGTTAGTGAAGAATTGATGCAAAAACCTTGACTTTTTATTCTGTTCACATACTTAATGGCCGAGTCACCTATATATAATGGAGGCAATAACGATAGATAGATTCGGGACATTCCGAGCAATCGGAATAACGAATTACTTAGGGCATCATTCCGTAACACTAACGAACATAAGGTTCTCTCTTTTGTTTTGATTATTTTCGTTGTTTTTCTGGGTATTTGACGCCAGCGTCGAGAAATTCTGAAGAAACTGCGTCGGCAGAACCCTTGGCTGACGATAGACGAACAATAATAAATTTGTTGGTAAATTTATGTGCTTTCCAGGCATTAACAGCTGTTTTGGTGTACAGAAAAGGTACGATTTCTGTCGTGAACAAAAAGGTTGTCGTGTAGAGCAAACAGAAAATAATCCACGAACAGAAATTTTAGGAAATGCCTCTCTCGGCAGAATTTTGCCAACGCCGGCGTGGCTTCCAATCACGTTCGTTAGTGTTACGGAATGATGCCCTTAGAGATATTTAGATTGAGATTATTCCTCTTAGAGCAAAGAGTAATACTCATAATGTTATCATTCATACACCCACATAACTCATTAATGGGAGGAGGACACGACAAGTAAACTTGCACATCATCATAAGCATGCATTCTGACATTCTGTACAACAGAGAATAAATCATTCCAGAACAGAGAGAACAGCAGACGGCCTAGCACAGAACCCTGAGGTACACCGGACTCTACCTTCTTAAATTCAGAAGACGAATTACCAACTTAGATTTGATTCAGTGATTTTCAGCATAGCCGTGTAACAACTGTGCTTTGGTCGAAAAGCTGATTGAAGTGGATTGAGCATGCAGTTGCTGGTAATGTAATAAATAATTTGAGAGGCAATGAGAGACTCAGTCACTTTTGAAATGTGAAAGATTGGACTTCTTTTTTTGTGAAGGATTGGACTTCTTAGGTATGGGTAGAACAGTAGCGAATTTCCATAATGACGGAAAATATGACGTAGTGATGATTTGATTGGCTATTGCAGTAAGAGCGGAAAGTACAAAAGGTAATAACAATTTTAACAAATCTGATTAAAATTTTGTCAAATCCAATCGACGTTTGTTTCCCGAAAGTTACACAGGCTCCAACCAGCGACAAAATGAGTATAGCAGAGATAGCGAAACTGGTAAACGGGTTTGTGCCGCTCTTCTCCGGAACCCAGTCACCAGACTTACGTGGCGAAGTGTATAAATTTATACAAGGTTGTGAATTGGCCACCAGAGATGTGAATCCAAACAATATTCAAGACTACATAGATTGCATTAAATTAATATTGCATGGATATGCTTTCGACTTAGTGCGATCGAAACCCTTTGACAGCTTAGAAGAGCTTTATCTCACAGTGAAAAGAGCGTATTTACCGACAGTGTCACTGGAATCAGTTCTGTCCAATTTACAAAGATGTAGCCAACTGAGTAATGAGGATATTAGGCAGTTCGGCAGGAGGCTAAATGCCTTTAGAACGCAGGCGAACGAAATCGTGAGAAACTTCTATAAAGGCCAAGGTGACAACGCGTTGTTAAATATGCTGGAGACAACAACGAAGGCTTCTTTTAAATCTGGGTTGAAGGACGCAACTCTAAGGACTCACATGTTGAATATTTCAGGGAAATCAATAGAGGAGATGATAGAAATTGCAGTCGAAGCATTCGAGACAATACAAAAGAGTAACGCACTGCACACAAGCGCGTTGGGCATTCATATGACATCGACCGGACCCGCCACATTTGCAACCGACGTAATTTCAGCTTACAGAGGAGCTAACCAGATGAACCAAGCGCTCAGAGAAGCTCAAACAACAAATAAAAAACCGACCAAGTTACTAGATAGGGTGGTTTGCTCGTTTTGCAATAAGCGAGGACATACAAGGGATGACTGTCTTATAAGGAAGAATTCGCCATACTGTGAAACATGCTGTAAATATGGTCACGAAGTGAGCAGCAATTGTAGGAATAAAGGTTCAACAAATAATTTTCAAATCGGGCATAGAAATCCTTTCAGGAATAAAACAGATTGTCAAGTGAATGGACAACAACCACGGTGGTTGAATAATGAGAAGTATAATCCAAATGGCAGTAGAGGGCATCAGCGACAAAATGCAACGTGCAATGGACCGAGGAACGGGTCGCAAAATGATGCATGTCATTGGTGCAATCAACCAGGACACTTCGCAAGAGATTGCCAGGCCAAAAGGAACTTGGAATTACAGCAGGGAAACCGAAGAGGGCCGAGAACTGACTAGTTCTCGGAGACCCCAAAAAATTAGGTAGATATAAGCCAACCGAGGTGGCAACGATAAGTCCGACGTCGCAATCGACTGTGGAATTGTTGCATATCTCACGAACGAAGGAGTCGGGGGGCACTCCAGGAAGGAAAATCGCAAGGAAAGAGTTGCCGGAAAAGAGGATGAACTACACCATTGAGGAATCAAAAGATGCGCCAACGACAAAGGCACAACAGAGTATAAGAGCAGAGTTTTCAATAATCGTCCTACTAATTATACAATTAGTTAGTGAATCGATTAAAAGGATGCTGTTCTTCGTTACCTATTATTGGGCTATAGTGAAGGTTAATCGTAATATAACAACGAATATTATGGATATAACAACATATGCGAAGCAGGCAATGTTGGATTTTAAAAATGGCTTAAAGCGATGTACGTTTCAAATGCAGAGTATAACTAAAGGATTTACAGAAATAACACGGGGAGTGTTTAAGAACGAATTGTGGAATAGGGAGAAAACGTCTTGTTGGCGTTCTACCATGGTGAATGACGTGTTCATTTGCGTACCATGCGAAGTAGCTGCAAATGAAAAACTCGTTTTACTAGTGGATACAGGAGCTGATACAAGTCTGGTGAAGGAAAGTGCGTTGAAGGCAACGGCGATTATAGATAAGACAATACGAAAGGATTTAAGTGGAGCTTTTGGGGGCTGCATAACCACAGCGGGATCTACTACCGTTTGTCATAGCGGGGAAAACAATATGAGTTTAATGCTACACATAGTGCCACTTAAACAAGGAATACCAGTGGATGAGAGAGAGATAACTTGTGGAATAAATCGGTCATAGATACGATAGGGAAAACGTTAACAATTTTTAACGGGAACGGAGACGTTGTAAGTAAGCTACCGCTTGAAACCATAACGGACTTAGAAAGTCAGAGGAGCCGGAATATTATAATAGTACAGGCTAGAACGATAAAAACGGTACCGTTCAGAATCAATACAAACTGGCCAAACATAGTAGTGCACAAACATGAGTTGCGCCCGGGAATTCATATAGGCGAGACTCTAACGAAGGTAATGGATGGTTTAGCGTATGTGACGGTTTTGAACACGACAGAAAATGATTACAACATCAGGCATGAGCCGGAGCTAGCATTTTCAAATTCAATGCATATTCTGTTGCGGAAAACGGAACGATTAATAATATAGAGAAAATTAACAATCATCAGAGAATTAAGCGGCTATATGAAAGCATTGAGTTGGACAAAAATTTGAACGACGAGGAGAAGATAATAAAATCTTTCCACGATGTGTTCCTATTAGAAGGAGATGAACTCTCGTACACGAATGTCCTGAAACACGAGATCCACACGAAAGCAGATCAACCTCCGATAAATAGAAAGCAATATAGATTACCACAGATACATCGGGAGGAAGTGAATAGGAAAGTCAGTAAATTGCTAGATGATGGCATCATTACGCGTTACTCTTAGTGCCAAAGAAAAGTGGCAAGGACGGAAAGAAGAAGTGGAGATTGGTTGTAGACTTCAGGAAGCTGAACGAAGCTATCATAAAACAAGTTTTCCCTATTCCGCGCATTGATGAAATTTTAGAAAAATTGGGCAGCAGTAGATACTTCACAACGCTGGACTTGGCGAGTGGTTATCATCAAGTATTGGTAGATGAAAAGAATAAAGAGAAAACTGCGTTCAGTTCAGGTTTGGGACATTTTGAATTCAATCGAATGCCTTTCGGTCTAACGGGTGCACCAGCAACGTTCCAAAGGATAATGAATCATATCCTTAGTGGTCTCCAGGGTATTGATTGTTTCGTGTACCTGGATGACATAGTAATCTATGGCAGAAACCTAAAACAGCATGAAGAAAGGTTGTGCGCGGTTTTACTCAAATTGAGGGAATACAATTTGAAGCTAAATACGGAAAAGTGCACGTTTCTGAGAAGGGAAATAGTTTATTTAGGGCATAAATGTTCAGAAAACGGGGCTTCGCCCGATACGAAAAAGGTTGAATGCGTAAAAAATATAGAAGTGCCGAAGAATCGAAAATAAGTACAAGCATTTCTGGGCCTTGTGAATTACTATAGAAAATTCATTAAAGATACAGCGAAAATGGCTTTGCCAATTAATAAATTATCACGGAAGAATGTTAAATTCGTCTGGTCTGCAGATTGTCAAAAAGCTTTCGAGGAATTGAAGCAAGCAATTGTTTCACCACCGGTGCTTGCCTATCCAGATTTTTCGCAAGAACTTCTTTTGACTACAGATGCAAGCAATGAGTCTTTGGGGCAGTTCTCTCTCAGGGCAAGGTCGGTGAAGATCGGCCAATAGCTTTTGCTAGTCAAGCATTAAGCGATACAGAAAAAAGCTACTCTACAATAGAGAGGGAGTTCCTAGCCATAGTGTGGGCGACGAAAAACTTTAGGGCCTACCTACTAGGAAGACCGTTTAAAATTTTCACGGACCACCAGCCGTTAAAGGGTATAGCAAATTTGAAGGAACAAACATCATGGATAGCTCGGTTCAGACACAAATTATCGGAATACGATTTTCAAATAATTTATAAACCCGGTAAGAAAAACTTAAATGCAGACGCATTGAGCAGGGTGCCTCAAGCGCTGAACAACGTAGCGGCCGTTAGGACACGTGCAATGGCGCAGGCAGATAACAGACAGAAGACCTGCACCGACAGATTCGACGACAGAACGACGGCAGTAGACACTGACAGCACGGACGCACATGGCGAACATCAGGCTGTAATTTTAACAGATCCAGCGGAGATTGAAACGGTGATCAAAGATTTTCATAACAGCCCGTTGGGAGGCCACCAAGGCGCGGTGAAAACACATTTAAGAATAAGGAGCGAGTATAGGTGGCCAGGTATGCAGAGGCAGATTAAGAATTACGTGAAAACCTGCTCAAAGTGTCAGGCAAATAAAAGTTCTAAACTCACAAAAATGCCACTGATACTAACGGACACACCGCGTAAACCATTCGACAAGGTGTACATGGATATCGTGGGGGTTCTCCCGGTAACAACGTTAGGAAATAAATATATATTGACCTTCCAAGACGATTTCTCCAAGTTCATGGCTTGTGCCGCCATCCCGGATGCAGAAGCAAAGACAGTGGCAAGGGCGTTTTATGATGAGATTATTACTCGTTACGTCATACCGAGAGTACTGATCACTGACAACGGGACCAACTTCATTTCGAAACTATTTTCGGACATATGTAAGCTGCTAGGGGTTCAGAAATTGCATATTACCCCATACCACCCACAAGCAAATGGCTCCCTGGAGCGAAGTCATAGGCCTTTGGCCGAATATTTGAGAAGTTTTGCCAAAGAGGATGGTTCCAATTGGGATCAGTGGTTGACCGCAGCCATGCATATTCACAACCACACACCCCACATTTCAACGAAGCAAATGCTCTTCCGCACTTTATTCGGATTCGATCAACAAATGCCGATGAACTTGAAGAAGAAATGCAGTCCGGTTTATAACACGGAAGATCCTAACAAGATACTAGAATTTCAAATACAAAGAGCCCACGAATTGGTTAGAGAAAATCAGGAAAAATGTAAAGAAAAAGCCAAAAAACAGTATTATAATTATTATTATAGGTAAAATCTAGTAAAGTTTAGATTAGCGGACAGAGTTTTAATTAAAAATCAGGATAGGAAAAACAAGTTTTCCCCGATTTGGGTTGGCCCTTATGTTGTTAAGAATATTAAGTCTCCAGTTACTACGGTTATATTAGTAAAAGGAAGAGAGAAACCGTATCATAACAACCTCTTAAAATTGTTTAACGATCCTTAGAGTTGATTAAGAGAATAACAATAGTTCATATTAATCAGCGTTATTTGTGGGGAAAATTATAAGGGATGATAATAAGAAATTAAATCTGAAAACCGAGTTGCTACAAGATGCTCCAATGTTATTTAAGAAAACCGCTCAAATGCAGTTTTATAAAGACACATGGACCATAATAACAAAATTCGAACCAAATGATTTTAAGGACATTATTGACGAGTTAGGGGCATATGTAACTGAAATGCCGCAAATTTCCAACAATCTGCCACAAAGATCGGAAGTAGACCCATTTCGAAAGAGTTGCGTAAATCTCATCGGACCACTGAACGTATCAATTGGTCAGTTAAGGGCAAATGAAGCAATCACGAAACAAACCACAAGGTCCAATAGAAGGAGTAGGAGGGCAATCGAGTTCATAGGGGAAGCTTTTAAGTGGGCTTTCGGAACTATGGATCACAAGGATGCCGATGAAATTTACAACCACATACAGAACATAGACGCGGAGCAAACAAAAACTTATAAACTCATGCAAAAACAAATCACGCTGATGACAGCTAATTACAAGAATGTGACTGGGGCGTTTAGAACTGCCACGAAAGAAATAGAGAGGCTTCAAAACAACTTCGCATCTACAATTGCCAAACAAATCAAAATTAACCACGACCAGGATCATGAAAAGATACGCTTACAGTATTTGATGCAAGTGTTGGAACTGCAAGCAGTAGTACAAGCCACCATATCAGAGGTGCAGGCGCAGCAGGACACGGAAATATATATTTTGGATTACATATATAAAGGGAAGCTGCATCCTTCGCTGCTCAGCGATTCGCAAACTAGAAAAATTATAACCGAGTTACGAATGAAAAACAAAGCAAAAGGGTGGTTGTATTAAATTAATACAATTAATAACTATGTTTGAATCCACTTGCGAAACAGGTTCCACCACGGTAGCGTTGAAAGGACTTGGTATATTAACAATAACACCAGCATGCAAACTGCATAACAGAGATATATCCATAGAATACGAAGATCGGCGTATATTTGACCTGCCAACCAGGATAAACAGAATAGATCATTCCCAAAACATGAATTACTTACGTGAAATGCTGAAAACCCCGCTAACGAATACAACAGCGCACGAAAATCTAAAACCGCTTATTATAACAGACCACCTCGATTTAATGAAAACTCTAGAACAGGGGGAAAAGGATATTGCAGCCCTACATTTGCAAATTCAACAAGCAGAAACAACGCATGCCATACGAAATAGACAGGAAACGTTGGAAATAACGGGGTTTTCGTCAGCGGTTGTGTTCATGTTATTAATAATAATACTCGCAATAACAACTTGTGTAAAATTAAGACGCAGACCTCCCCCAAATAGTACAGTACAGCGAGTGGTGCAAAGGCCTACGATACAAGTTTTACATGAGCCCCCATCCCACAGTTCGCGTTGCGAAAAACAGAATAATCCCATCCGGGAAGCCCAAAAGAAGTATCAACCTCCAGGCTTAAGGAGTCAAGCCCTAACTGCATTTTGTAGGCGAATACTTAGTTAAGTCATGTTGGATGTCTGGATACTGTCTGGATACATGTCTGGATACTGTTTCATAACTAAATAATAACTAAAACATTTCAAATCAGAACAAGAATTGCAATTATTTAATTAATATACATAAGTCTATGCAATTGCGGTGCTTGATTCAAGTCCCGCCGTTCAACTATTAAGGGTGAAATTTAATTTCCAGTTATGAAATTAATTTTTTTTTTATGTTTGAATTTAACCAATATATTTAGCATTGTTATATAGTATTCATAATTCATATTATATAAATAAAATCTCTTTTTATTTTATATATACTATACAATATTTATTATATAAAATATATGATATATTTTATATATATTGTATATTATATAAAATATATATCATATATGATATTTCATATATTCCCATACATAATATTCATATACATTTGTTACTCCAATGGCTGGTCGAAAGGAGGACTGAACACCCGGATCCACGGTGACGGACAATCCGTCAGCGACCCATCCAGGGTCCTGCAACACCGAAAAAAAAAAACGAAACAGTAAAAACTAGCGTGCTTGCACTTAATATAACAATAAATGAATACAATTGCAATTACTGACAATAAAAAAAAAAATCAATATAACAAACACAAGGAAAATAAAAAATAGAACGTAAAAGTAAAGCTCAATTGGCAACACATAATTGCAGTTTCTTAGATAGATCTATAGATTAAAGATAGATTATCGTAAGAAGGTGTAAGTATAAACCCCACTAGAAGATATAAATTTTCGTCTTTTAATTAACAACTATTTAAATTTAAGACGGAAATTTATTTTAATTGTCATGCTGCGACGACGTGACACTAGAATTTTTCTTTGAAGGAAAATATTACGTTTGATATTATTTCACCAATTAGCAATGAATGTACACGTAATTACATATATCCAATCTGGAGCATCGGATTGCGAAATTAATATTAATTATTCAAAATCGCGAATTAAGATATTCGATGTTGCGACATACGATTGACTGACCCACTTCAGCTCCGAAAAATGACGACGCCGAAGCTGAAGTTAGACCTTAAGACTAGTATTAAGGCAGTCGAAAAATAATTGTAGAGCAGAAAAGCGCGTCAAGCGTAACTCGACTAGTGATACTAATAAAGTGTGAAAAGTGACTTATAAAGGATTCGTGGACGTTTCATTTACTCCTGGAGTACTTATAGGTAGACAACAGTTTGAATACAACATTCGGGTTAGGACATACAACAACTTGATATTTGCCTTGTTTCTGATCGTTCTATAGTGTTATGCTATGACCAAATTACCTTTTTATCTGACCATGATTTGTTATTTGTATGTTTGAATATTAATCTGTGTAACAATGATCAAATTCTTTTCTCTTATTATGACTTCAAATCAATTAATTTTGATTTGCTGTATAGGGAATTAGCCTCAGTCTGCTGGAATGACATCTGGTTCCTTCAATCTGTCGAAGACAAACTTAGCAATTTTTTAAGTAGATTGAATTCTGCTTTTTGCAACCATGTTCCAATACGATCAGTACGTGTATATAACTCTAGTTGCCCCTGGTTTACTCATCGGGTTTTACTTGCTATTAAAAAAAGAAATAAGCTGCATTCTAAGTGGAAAAATAGTAGATCAGTGGTTGCTTGGGAAGAATATCGGTGTGCTCGCAATGCTGCCACCTTGCTTTGAGGGATGAGAAGAAGAGGTACTTTAGTTCAAAACTTAATCATAAATTGAACTCCAAACAGTTATGGAATAATATAAGAAAACTCGGAATTTGTGGTAAATCTACAAAGGATTGTGAGGTTGATCCCGAAATAATGAATGACTTCTTCCTTGGTAGTGGTAATCAAAGTTCTACTAGGTTACCTACTAGTACTAGGGTTTCCAATTCTTTGAATACTTTTCCTTTCAGTCCATTTGAATTTTCCACAGTCAATGAAAATTACGTGATTAGTCATATATGTTGAAATATATATATATGTTGAAATGAATTTCTCCACTCCAATCTGGTTTCCGATCTGCACACAGTTGTTCGACTACTTTATTGAAGATCACCGACGATATTCGTTTTTATTATGATCAAAATTATCTAACTCTTCTTTGTCTAATTGACTTTTCAAAAGCTTTTGACTCTGTGGATCATATGCTACTGTGTAATAAGCTCAGCAATGTTTTTAATTTTAGTAGCAGTGCACTCAAACTCATGGGTAGAAAGCCATGTTATCTCGAGAGTAGAAAGCAGCGTGTGAAAATTGGGAGAAAATTTTCTTCTCTTAAGGATGTTAGCAAGGGAGAGCCTCAGGGCTCGGTTTTGGGACCTTTATTATTTTCAATGTTTATTAATGATGTCCTCTCTGCATGTAAGTATGTTTTTATTCATGCCTATGCGGATGATATTCAAGTACACCTGTCTAAACCTTTCAATCTTGCTGAAGATTTGTCCTTTAGATTAAATGCTGACTTATGTTCATTACAAAACTGGGCTACTGCGAATTTGCTTTGTATTAACCCAAAAAAAAAAAAGTTTTACCTATATGCACGACCGTTGTTGATTTTAATGATTTGCCACCTCTATACATTGGATCTAGTCGCTTGAATTTTAAAAAAAAGGTTAAAAATCTTGGATTTATTATAAATTCTAATCTGACATGCACTGAGCATGTGAACATTACTGTTGGTAAGATTTATGGTATTCTTCGGTGTTTGCGCTGCTCTGCTAGATATACTCCGCTAGAGACGAGAAGAAGACTAGTTAAACAATTGATTATGCCTTGTATTACTTTCTCTACTTTAGTCTATTGTCGTCTTGATTCACACTCTGAACATAAGCTTCTTGTAGCCTTTAACTCTGCTGCCAGGTATGTGTTTGCAGTTAGTCGTTTTGATCATATTTCTTTAGTAAGTAGAGGAATTCTTGTATGTGGGCTATCTGAATATCTTATTATTCTCCAAATTATGTTTTTACATAGGCTTATCCACACTCGTCACCCTCTATACCTGTATGAGAAGCTTATGTCATCTCATTCTGCAAGAGCGTTATTTTTTGTTGTCCCAAAATACAACTATCTCAATAGTAGTAGATTTTTCTTTATTAGCACCATCAGACTTTGGAACTCATTACCTTTGTCTTTGAGACGGATTCAGCTGGGCGGCTGTTTCAGGCGTGCACTTGTTGCTTTTTTTCGGGAGTTTAAATTTTGGCTCAATTTTTCTGTTATTTCACTGTCTTAATTTCTACTTATTTGTTTTTCTTTCCTTTTTTTTCTCTTATTGCTAAGTTTGTTTTATTATACCCTACACCTTAAAGTTGAGGGTATATTCACTTTCTACCGGAGTGTGTAACGCATAGAACTAGACAAGATAGGTATGGAAAAGTATATATATTCTTGATCAGCATCACCACCAAAATTGAAATAACGAAGTCTGTCCGTCTGTCTCTTTGTCTGTCTGTATGCCTGTCTTTCTGTCCGTTGAATTCACGATCACAGGAGAACGGATTAAGATTTCAAAATGAAATTTGGCAAATATATTCGTTGCTTTGTTGGAGTGTTTCGTATTGAAAATGGGCAAAATCGCCCAAGGACCACGCCTACTTTTTATATCGAGAGTGCAGGTACCTCTGTTTTGCCTATTAAAAAAGGCCATATCAGCATCACTTTTTGAGATTAGACAAGAAAATTTTATATGTAGGTTTAGACTAGTGCTTCCAGTTAATATGCCAAATATTGGCGTGATCCGCCCACTTTTAGTTTACATAGGTCATGGAGGGTTTAACATGGATTGTATTGAAAAGTATATGTTTGTTTATATGTTTTATTGTAGTTTGTGAACCAATAATATTCTTTTGGCAAAAAATGGGCGGGTCACGCCTCCTTTTTACCCATCCACCCAGTTTTGCAATATATTTTTATACCCTACCCTTAAATTTTGAGAGTAAACGCAATTAGTGCCGGTGTTTGTAACGCACAGAAATAGTTCGCACCACTTCTAAATATATGCAGCTTTAAGGTGTAGGGTATTTCGGCTACAGCCCGGCTGTAGACAACACCTTTACTAGTTTATTTATTAGTTTTACTCACTTTGCTTTAACTAGGTTTTTAAGTTTATTTATACTATTTTTGATATTGCTTGAATTTAACCATTGGATGTACTATAAAAGACTTAAGTCTTAGGGCCAGTTTCACAGTGGCCGTTTACCGTCGTTTGTCGTTTAAAGTCAGTTTAAACCACACACTGTGTTTCACAGTGCCGGTTTAACCGAACTTTAACCCATCAAATTTGGAAGGTGAAACTCTGGTTGCACTTATCTCTCTTCACAGATAAAAAAACAGCTGTTTCTTTAGAGTTTCTGTCACTAAGTTTGCAGTGCAATTTTTCGTTGTTGGATTTCAGCCTTTCCAACGACAAATCGAGCTCTGCTGTTGTATAATTAAAATTGCGCTTAGTAGCCATTATGCGTTTTGCTATTTACAATTGTTAAATTCAATTTATTTATTTAATCAGATTTGTTAAAATATTTGTACTGCAAAACAACAGCTGTTTTGGATAAGTAAAGATGAAAAGTGCCATCTATGAAACGAGTAGAGAGTTGCATTTAGATAAATTTTGTCGATAAGATTAGTTGAAAAAAGATAAGTTAAACGTGCACTGTGAAACTGCTTTTTAACCGGAGAAAACTTCTATCTGACGTTTCGCTAATCTCCGGTTTGTTAGTAGTTTAAACGACCACTGTGAAACTGGCCCTTAGTGTACGTTATGTGAATGAATAAATTGAAATTGAATTGAATAAATTTTACCAGCATCGTCAATTGCGGCATGATAGCAAATAGCTGCCAGATCGCCAGATTTTTGCGCTTAAACTAAAACTTATTTAGTTTAAGTATGTTGTTTTTTTAAATAACAACGCAATAGCATAAAATATATATCCTCCAATTACTAAGATTGTCAAGAAAACTGCCCTAACTAATTTGATAGGCTGAAATATTAAAACACTATTAAATTTATTCTATTTTAACAGTAAAATAGTTTATTGGTAAATGGTAAAACTTGTAGCTAAAGAATTAAACCCTTATTAAACAATTATTTTGGATTACTCATGTGAATTTAATCCTTTTCTCTTTTGTTTTTTTTTCGATTGAAATGGTTTTTAATTATTTCTTTTTTTTTTGAGGTTAACAGGTGAGTTAGCGGTTTCCGCACCGCAGAAGCCAGGTGACACAAAAACCAAACGGGGTTGGCGCAACAGCATTGCAACGCGCCAACTATGGTAGGGTGGGTAGAGATGGGGATGGAAATACCATCTACTCTTCCCTCCTCCTCTCATCACTCTTTTTCCGTCCATCATCCGCGTTAATTTCTTTCCTTGGTTTACGACGAAACCGCCGCCACACGTCTTAGTATCGATCGCGAGTGAGTAAAGTCGAGTGGTTTTCAAGTTATCGGTGTGCTTTATGGCTGTAGAGCCAAAGTAAGCCTCAGCTCGTTTCTTTTTGTTCGTAACTGGAGTTTCCTAGCCACTGTTGAGGTTGTTGAAGGACACCTCCACTTTCCCTAAGCACGCCCAGATGAGCTGAGCTGCCCTGACACTGGCCAACTTTCGTTTTTTTTAATAATTTTTTTTATTGTATTCTTCAGTTTATCGCGACCCGAAATCAAATCCTTACAATATTCTTATTGCTTATTGCAATCCCAAATCGTTACAATATTCTTATTGCTTATTGCAATTGCAATCCATCATATTTTTATTGTTTGCCTTTGAATGCCTTTTTGAACATTGGATAATATCATATTGGGTCTATATCTGTAAACAATTCCAGTTGTATCTGAGTCGTTTTGAGCATTACATCCAAAGATAAGCCTAGTGCAGTGTAATATTAGCAAGGATCTAGTTCATAAATTTGTTTGCATATTTGTCTAAAATTTTCAAAAATGTCTGTTAAAATTGAACATCCGTTCTCAGATATGGAAGCGTGTAATCGTTTAGTGTAGTGCACTTAAAGACGCTCCAAACCTTTAATGCACGTTCGTAATCTTCGTCGGAACAAGATTTATTTGTCAAACGACTAAAGAATTGATCCTGAAAAGGGAGATAAGTTTCCTTCAGACGATCGAATGAATTAATATATTCGTAAGGAAATACACCTTTTCTTGTTAGAAGTATAGCGAAACTACCCAAGCTAGCGGCCAAAAACAGGAAGAAAAAAAATCGCAGCTCTATCGTTGTGTTTTCCGTAACTGTTATATATTTCGAAAGCGATACCTACAACTCCTTATTCAAGAGTATAACTTTAATAGGACCCTCAATAAGATTTAGCTATTTCATGAATAAGTGAGCATCGTATCCGGAAAAATGTGAAAGAACACAGGAATAAATTTGGCTATTTGATATTGAAGATTCGAGCTATTGTGTGCTGGGCCTGTATTCGCCAGTAAGAGTGCAATGGTCTGCCACCCTATCAGCGAACAATTCTTTACTACAAATATGGCAGTTTTTGCTTAGTAACTGCTGATTTAGCTGCTGAGGAGTTAAAAAGGACATGATATATATTTTATCATTTCAAGTGTATTATTTCAAGTTTTACATCAAAAGTAAAATCATCGCTGGTGTGAACAAAGCGTACACATCACAGTGGCATGATAACATCATAGGTGACAGGGTAAATATTTTTGTGTTCACAGTTTCTCGCGTCTGCTGTATATTTTTTTATTATCAATATAAACTGCTCAGAACGCATTTAAAATCTGCGTAAACCACAAACGGTACGTCTAGTCTGCGCGAGTAATTCTTAAACATGATTGTAGCCTTCTCCCACTCCGGCATTCACTTAAAAGTTTTCTTACATTCGTCCTTATGGCTCTTCATTATATTATTATTTCTTGAGTACTGCAGCCAGCTCTTGCAAAAATATGTAGCAAGAGTTCTTTTAGTCAACTGGCTGCGTACAAGTCTATTGAGAAAAAGAAAATAGAAGAACAAAAACACGATTGTAATGTATTTATTAAAAAACCAATTGCAAAAAAAAGTGGAAAAAATAAAAAAATAATAATATGTATAGATAATTAAATGAAAAATTAGTTTTAAAATGTATTACCCACCTAGAAATTGATTTAATCCATACGTAATGTGAGCGCTCCAAGTTTTGGATAAGGAGCATGTTGATGTGACGTTCCTTTTCAGCTAGACTGCTATAAAATGGTCATATCTGCTTGTGCGTTTGTTCTGATATGATAAGCAATTTGATATGCTGTTGACAACCTGAACAATATGAAGTTGTTCGTTGAAAGACATTTACAGCCACATTCCCGATACTCACTCGCTCTGAGCGCCCGAGACGCAAGCGTAGCCGAAACTGAGACAGACTTTGTATTCTGTAACCCAAGCGTCAGTCAGCGTCTTACTTTTTTTACCTGATGTTATGCTTTGCAGACTGTCGTAGTTTGCAGACCGAATAGTGTTACCGTCCACGAGAAACCTTTTTGTAGTTTGGTGATATAGTTTGGAAGCACTTTCAAAAACACAACAAAATGCAGTCACTTCGATTTCAACTACGTGAGAATCCTAGTGGACACATATATTATTGTATATAAAATATGAACATGAGTGTGTGGCAACAATGTATGAAGCAAAAAGCAACTATTTGTCTTATCATAATAATAGCAACTAGAACCTCCATTTGACTTGTTCGTGTAATATAGAAAGCAGCACTCGATACCATTTCTATTTTTGTTCGAAAATGAAGCCTTACATAAAACCGTAGCACTTGTGAGATACATTTTGATAATTTAAAATTAAAATTAGGTTCTTTATTAACAAATAAATAATTAATAATTTAATAAATCTACCTTAATAATTAATAAATTATTAGTTATTACTTCAACAATTAATAAATTAGTAATTATTAATTTAATAACTAATAAATTAGTAACTATTAATTTAATAATTGATAAATAAATTTCTTTAGCAATTATAAATTTATTCATTAAAAACTTCGTTACAAAAATTTCTGTCAACCACAACATTTTTGTTCAAGTCGGCAACTGTTTTATTCCCGTCTCATTTCGAACCGACTCAGTTTTTACAGAATGCATCGACTAAAGATTGACAACTGATAAGGTCTGCAAAGCAGGTAAAATACCAACAAAATTATATAGCAAGCGCCAGCGACCGACTGCGTCCCGTCTGGGTTTTTGGCAGCGCAGTTTCTTCAAAAACCATCGACGCTGGCGTCAAATACGAACAAAAAACTACGAAAACCACAAAAGAGAATAAACAACTACGGAGCATCTGTGACGCGAGCGAGTATCCGGAATGTGGCTGTTAATTTAGTTAAGCTATCAGATCCTCCATTTCTTTGGGACTTATTTTTATGCTCATGTAACTGGTAATTGCACACAAATTGCGCGTCACACTCTTGGCATTTTAAGTATTTATATTCATGTTTTACCTTTGTTTGGCGAATTAAGCTGGGTTTGGATTCGTAAGCAGTACACTTACACATATAAATTGCATGTTGTTTTTTTATTTTTTCTTTTTTTATAAATAAATTTGTTAAAACACTCACTATAAACAATTGAAGTTGTTGTTAAAACCTATTATAAAACATTATTTCTATGATTTATTGTTTAACCTTTGTGTCAACAGCAGAAAATTTATACGTCCGTCAACAGCAACATACCCGGGTATGCACATACATTTTGTATAGGAAGTAGCACTGCGTTGTGACAAAAATGTTAATATTTTATACATTTCTTTAAATCTGCCCTACTTTTAATTATTATTTGGTGAAAAATATGTTGTTTTTTATAGCACACTGTATATATGTGTATGCAGAGAGGATAGTCAGGTATAAAAATTTTATAATTATATTAAAAAAGGATGTAAATACTCAAGTACTTTTTTTGTATATCAGTTTTTCAGGTTGGTTTAATTGCTAGAATCCACCTGTACAATTTACCCTACCTGAAAAACTCGTGTATAAAAAAGTATTAAGATTCGGAATTTTTTTACAATTCATAATGGGTAAATTTTGAGCTTAAACATATAGTTTTTTTGTTATCAATTATTACGCAATCAAACAATTTTTAAATTCAAAAATGGCAGATGGTGAATGGCTTACTCCACGACAATTTAGAGCGCTTGATATTGAGCAATAGCAAGAATACATTAGTCACAGATTAAAGGATTTACGGGAGGAAAATAGTGATGACGAGCCTCTGAAGATATTGGAGACGATAACGAAGAAAATATAAATCCAGATGATTCCGATAAAGAAGAAGTCCAGTTACCAGAATACGACCCGGAAGACGAAAGTGATGACGTACTAGATGATATAACAGTTGAAACCGACGAAGAATATACAAGCAGGGATGGTACACTTTGGTCTGCTGCACCCTCACAAACTGCAAGATTTCGAGCACACAACATACTACGATCTGCAAACACTGGACCAGTAGGAAGAATAAAAGGTTTGACCATTGGAGAAACATTCAGATTGATAATGTCTGAGGAAATCTGCGATGTAATTGTGCGGGAAACCAATAGAAAGGCAAGCCAATACTATAGAAGTGGGACTACACAAAATCGAACGACCACATGGAAAGCTGTAACAAAAAGTGAATTTGACACGTATTTGGGGCTTCTTTTGCTGAGTGGCGTTACACATTCCGGTTACGTTCACACTAAAGATTTGTGGAAAACAACCTCACATCCGATATATCGTGCATCAATGAGCGTGCAACGATTTTGGGCAATAAATCGCTTTATACGGTTTAATAACTGAAACACTCGCCAGCAAAGCAAGCTATTTGATAAGGCAGCAGCAATAGCAGACATTTTCCTGATGATGAACAGCAATCTACATACAAATTATGTAGCAGGAACTATATCCTTACCATGGTGGTACTGGTTTCACACAATACATACCTTCAAAACCCGCTAAATATGGAATAAAAGTGTGGTGGGTATGCGATTCTGCTTCTTCTTATCCATTCAAGGGACAAATCTACACGGGAAAGGCAGCGTCCGGTGAAAGAGAAAAAAATGTTGGCGAAAGAGTGGTAAAGGATTTATGCGTCTACCTTTTCCGTGGAAGTGGACGAAATATCGTGTGCGATAATTTCTTCACCAGCTACAATTTGGCACAATGTTTGATGATGGACAGCAATTTAGCAATGCTGGGCACAGTGAATAAAAGACGAAAATTTTTGCCACCCAACAAGGAATATTTGCGTATTATCTAAGACACCTGTGTGTGCCCAACATTCTTCAAATATGACGCAATGCAATAGATGTAGTTGAAATTTTTACAATTTGAAATAATTACATTTGTTTTATATAATATCTCACAATAAATTTAATAATATATGTAATAAATATATGAAATAAATGTACCATTCGAATTAAAAGTTTGCTTTTCACTGTACTAATATATTTGCTGTTGACGTAAGGGATAGGAATCGAAAAATGGCCATATCCTTGGCCCAGGTGGTCCCATTCCAACTATACTTTGGCATATGTTGTAAAACCTTTTTGTTGAGGATATCATAAAGTTTCATATTAATCCGTGTGCTAGTTTTTAAAATATAACGATTAGAAAAAGCAAAACATACCCGTGTATGCTACTATTGACAGAAAGGTTAATAAACTCCAGGAATCTAGTATATTTAAATTTTCCACAGAAATTCTTCTATATAAAAATTTTAAAATAATTTTTTCGACTTTTTGTCACATATTTTTTATACTATCTTATAGTACGTTTACATAGCTTCTTTTACTTCCAATTTGTTTTTTACTAGGCAAATCGTTTACATCGCTAAACATGTTTAATATTATTGTTTTTGTTTGTAAAAAATAAACAAATATTGCTCGGAAACAATCACAAATTGAATAAGAACAAATTTTGTTTGCAAACAATAAACATATATTTCTTGGAAACAATTACAAATTCAAATAAAAACATTTTTGTTTGTAAACACTAAACAAACTTTACTATTATTGACAAGAATGACTTCTTTTAAGAGTGACCAATCGGAAGAGAAGGAAACAAATTTTTGCTGCTAACACTCGGCGTGGACTTGTCTTCATTAAACTGACGGAAAGGTATTAGTTTACAGATTAAATCTCCTGAGATGCTCAACGCGGTTTTACTCGAGAACTCTGTAATGATCGAAGACAATGTAGCTGAAACTATCGCGGATAAAAATAATAGCATCTAAAAATTACACTAATTTTTAATGAACTTCTTCGTCTAATTAATCCTTTATTTCGTATGTCTACTCTCCTCTTTGTTCTTGACCTTATTCTTGCCTTTGCTGGTGTCCACTTAATTTATTCCCGAATTTTTGTAAGTGATATCTTCACATACTAATAATCATAGAGGGTTGCATGGTAGTGGTGGTAGTAATTTTTTAGCTCATACGTATGTTAAGAATGAGAACGCGGTCTTTTGAATATCATCGGGGTGCATTTCTATTTGGTGAAAGCCTTTAGCCAAATTTAAAGTAGAAAAGTATTGGCATTTTCCTAGTTTATCAAATATATCATCAATATTTGGCATAGGAAATCTGTATTCAACAGTAATATCGTTTAGTTTTCGATAGTCAATGACTAGGCGCCAATTTTGTTTGTTGGAAGAATCTAGTTTTTTTTGGAACGATCCCAATTCGGCTATTATATGGACTATTTGAATATCTAATAGTGTTTTTTTTCAGCATATTTTCAATCTGGTTGTATACCTCTTCTTTATGTACCTCCCGATATCTATATAATTTCGAGTATACTGGCATATCGTGCTTCGTTGCAATTCTATGCTTTACTTCATTGGTGAAAGTTAGATTATCCTTTTTATCATAAAATACATATTTATGTTTTTAATAACTTTTATTAATTTTTCCTTTTCATAATCTTGTAGATTGTCAGTTCTAATGTGTGATAAAATATTAAATTTTTCGTCTTCACAACTAAATACATAGCTTTCCTTATAAGCTAGTTCGTTATAAGTTTCTTCTTCTCTAGATAAAAATATTGCTATGACAGTATTGTTGGTAAGTAGTTGTCTATTAGGCATAATAATAATGATGATAGACGATAATGCAATTTAGATCTTGTTAAATACTGTTACTTATCAGTCCATCAAAGTTTTCGTTGAACGCGTATTAATTATTCAAAGCGAATTCTTTAAATATTGGAAATTTGCAAAGTTTTTCTATTGATACTTTTGTACTTAATGCTTTTGCTGTTACGTTCATATTACTCTTCCATTTCGGATGACAAATGTTAGGATTAATTATACTAAATTCAGCCCCAGTATCAATTATGAATTTCAATTTTTTTATATGGGTATTAATTATTATATATGGATGTTTTGGTTGTCTGCAATGGGAAAATTTACACTAAAATTTCCTATTTTCATTGGTTCGATTTGTTGCGTAGCATTTTTGAAGTTCGATGTTAATGGTCTAACTTGAAAAGAATTGGTGTTGTTGGTAAAGTATGAGTTATCCCTGTTCTGGATCTGCGATTTATTTGATCTTCTTGTCTGAACTGTAAAGCTTGAGCTGCCTTGGTTACTATTGGATAGATTTAAATTTTTATTAGAACATTGTTGGTTCGGATAGGAATATCGTTGGTTTTCAAAGTTTGGTCTGCTGTTATTGCTGTTAGAGTTAAATGGTTTCCCTTGAGTATGCCTATTAAGTCTATTGAAATCATTACTAAAGTTAGTTGGTGTATTTGTGTTGAAGTACTCTTATAATATGGACTCTTTTTGCTGGTCCATATTGCGTACAATGTTGATGTCTAGCATCCAATATTATTTTAAAAGCATCTTCCAATGTTTTAGGATCTCTGGCAAATATCATAGTACGTGTTGGTTCAGGAAGATTGTATCTGAAAGTTTTAAATGCAATTCTATTTACTTCATCAGTCGTGTAAGTATCGTCCGCATGGGTTAAATTTCTATTATGGATTCTATTTGCAAGTTTGTTTATTTTGAAGTAATAATTTTCTGTAGTTCCTTGTAATCTGCAAGTTTTTAATTCATCCGTTAATTCGTTACTACTAAATTTTTCACCAAAATTTTTCGTCAATATATCTTTTAAAATTTTCCACTTTGTTACGTTAGAATATCTACGGATTGCTTCTCTCGTTTTTCCAATACATTTGTTTTTTATATAACCAAAAAGTAATCTTTCTCAAATATTACGTTGACGATGTTGATGATCCGTCTGTTGCTCACGCTTATATATTTTTGCTTCTGTAATGCTAGCGAAAGCTCTCCCTCTTTGGTGAATTCTGGTAGTTTCACAGAGTATACTTGAAGCTCTGTAATTATTGTTGTTGTTGGCGATCTGCTTGCTGCTTGCGCTTATATGTATGTATGTTGTTGCTTCTGTAATGCTCGCGAAAGTTGTCGCTCTTCGCGATATACACACAATGACCTTGCTAAAGGACGTAAGCATGTATCCAATAGAAATGATTAATAAATTTCAATAAAGTTATAAATTTTTTTAATTTTTCCCGTTTGATTTCACTTTGTTTATTGTTCTGTTTTTCTAAAATTTTTCAGCTTCAAAATAAAAGTATAAGTTTTTACGTTTTTAGCAAGTATTTAATTCCGATTAAATATGCTTTTTTTTGTTTTTTTATCCTCGTCGCCAGTATGTTCTTGGTGGAAACGAAACACACTCTTCGGTGTTTACTCTAGAACTCCTTTATTAATTCCAAACTTAAAACTAGCTTACAGGTGCTAAGCTTATTAGTAGTACTTCTTATGACTACTTTAGTTTGCGTAGAATGTGGAATGTAAGTATGTATATCGTATGTATAATATATGTGTATGTACTATGTACATAAGTATTATGTATGCTCCGAAGTAGTTATGGAGGCTTACATGACTACATGCCTTCAGCCTTTTTTGTAAACTCTTGAAGAATTTTCGCGTTCTACCTCGGAAAAAATTGTCTGCGGAGACTTCAACTGTAACGTTCTGAAAAAAGAGAATCAAATGAATTCATACAGACTATCTTTAGATTTGAGCTTAGCTAATAAAGTTACGCCCACTCACTTCTAATCTTATAGTCTCATCGACTCACCTTTTCCACTTTTAAATCAGAAAGCGTCACTTGTAATTCACGGTTATGACTAAAGTGATCAATCATAATCAGTGTGGCTAACTCAAAATATTGTTCTTCTTATGCGTCAGCGTGTGTTGTGTACAGGAAGTTTAAGAAGTTTAAACTTAATCAGTATCTCGTTTTCTTTCGACTCCTTTGCAATCTTCGCAATCAATGAGTATTGGTGTCGTAGAACCGAATCACTTCATAGGAAGTGGTCACTCCACACTCTCTTTTAACCTCTACTGCAAGTTTTTTAGTGGAAATGTTTGAGTTTTTGCAAATTTTCCTGATCAGGACCCTATTGCACCAACAATTTCTCTTTTGCAAAAATTAGACACGGTGACCATGCAATCAATGCTATGATCGTATGTGGACCGAATTGTAAAATTTACGCTTTATGTTGCAACTGGCCGGGAAGTTCACACGATGCAATAGTATTGCGTAATTCAAGGCTCTACCAGAATTTCGAAGATGGCTTCTGCCCATTTCAAGGTGCCATAATCTTGGAAAACAGTGCATATCCACAATTGAATTGGGTAATTACACCGCTGCGTAATAGCCCTCAATCTCTTGCTGAACAACGATTCAATATTGTACATAAAAAACGAGAAAAATAGTTGAAAATTATTTTGGTAAACTTTATACATATTTTCCAATACAAAATTAATTATAATATGAAAACGTATTTCATTATAGGTATACTTAATGAAAAATTCCCTTGTTTAAATTATGCTGCTTTTCTTCCTTATCTCTATCGTCTTATTAAAAATTATTTTATTTAGTGCTGAGTTGGGCATTCTTTATACTATATTTTTAATTATATTGTCTACTGTATCACTATAAATCATACAACAGGCGTAAATTAATTTGATGCAATAAAAAGTAAAGAAATTATTATTTAAATTTTTTTTTCAGGTTTGTATCCACCACTTCCTGTAGCCACGCCATGTATAAAAGCAATATCACCAAGTGAGGGTTGGACTACAGGAGGCGCTACCGTTATTATAGTTGGCGATAATTTTTTCGATGGACTTCAAGTGGTTTTTGGAACAATGTTAGTCTGGAGTGAGTTAATAACTTCTCATGCCATTCGTGTACAAACCCCCCCGCGTCATATACCCGGCGTAGTGGAGGTTACGCTGTCATATAAAAGCAAACAGTTTTGCAAAGGATCACCAGGCCGATTTGTTTATGTTTGTATGTTTAATATTATAAAACGAGGGTAGTCCCACAACTAAGACAAATTTTGAAAAATAATTTTTCCAAATCAATATCCCAAAATAACATTTATCACAATTTACTTTATCACAATCCGCTGGGTTGTGATGAGATTCCACGTGAAACCATTGAGTGTGCGAAGTTTTCTCCGTGATTTTAAAGACGTGGTTGGCTACGAAAGTATTCAAATGCAATGGGGCATTTTGAGCCAGGGAAGAACGATTGTCGAGTACGACCAGCAATACACGTTGGCGGGTCGGAAATGCATGTTGGGCACTACGACATCGATCATGTCGGCGACTAGTGTACCTCCACAGAGCTCTTACCGCGGCAACGAAAGTGTTACAATATTGACAATATTGGATGTCTATTTTCGCAATGCAAACCGTATTAGCTAATCCCGCATTTGGACCGCAATGGAGATGTCGTGAGTGCCTGTCAGTACGTCGTAAATGTACTGGGGTACATGGGGTTTTTGAGGATCGTAGTTACAGGGAACGCTTCTCGGCTATCAATTGTTTCACTAGTTGAAGGAGTGTGCGAATTGTTAAAATTGTTAATTGACGCCGAAAGTGACCATCTGTAATTCAATGTGCTGAATTTGTGAGTCGCTGGAGTTGCGTTAGAGTATTATCTGGTAAAAGGTATGCTATGTGACCCAAGTGAATGTACTCTTGTACCACATCGTCATATTGCTTCTTGAGGTCAACGTTTATGGCCTCCAAGCGCAGGTATTGCTGAAGGGCGATATGCCGAGAATGGCCTAGCGACTTAAAAAATTGCTCCTCATCTTTAAATGGCAAGGTAACGATGTATCGGCTAACGTTGTCTCTTTCCAACGACCAAAAAAAAGTTCCTCCACCTCCCAAACACGTTCGAACTGTTGTTCGATTATGACTTCATTAGAAAAGGCCACTTTAATATTGAGGCTGCCATGTGGCAGCTAGGGGAGTGGTCCGGGTAGTATCCAGCCCAACACAGTTTGTTGTTCTAGAAGCGACCCTAGCATGTTAGGACGAATGCCTTCAAGTATTATAGCCGCAATTAAACACAAAAATGAACACTTTTTCACGTCAGAAACTAAAAGAAATCCGTGGGTAAAATTTTACCCAAGAAATTTGCTGCTTTTCTTTGCAGGACAGAGTTATGTAGTAGCAAAAAATTTGTTTAGTAGGCAAGCGTATGTGAAATCATTCAATTCTATCAAGTCTATCAATTTTGTATTTCAGAAATGTAAGTATATTTTTAATTCAAATTTCAAATTTTGTTTATTGAGCCTTTTTCAAAACAAGTTATAAGTCATAAAATTCATATGAAAGTGTTAACAAAATTAAAGACTATAATGTATTATCTTCAAAACATAATTGAACAACAGTATCGTACTGAAATATATAAAGAGAAAGATTGAAGTTAACAAAAACATTAATGTGAATCGCTCTTGCTCCCGGAGCTTACAGGTATTGAGAGTATATCTCCTAACCTAAAATATAGACTTAATGCTAACTTAAATCTACGAAAAAACAAAAACAAAAACAATAGTAAACAAACCTCTTAGATACATTAAAGGCTAACCTCTATGGGAATCAGGGGTTGTATTCTTATAAAAATTATGACAGAGAGATGCATTTAAATCAAAATTAGCCGCAGCTTCATTAATGAAGCCAACAGGTGACAAATACCTTACATTTGAACAGCTAAACGCTCTCTGTTGGTTAAAGATATCAAAGATGCTGCTATTTACATGGCAAGAAATTATATTCTTTTATTCTATATTTTTAATTAAATCTTTTCAATGCTGTGTTTGATTATTATGACATAATGTTTTTTTGTAAAATAAAATTAAATAATCTATATATATAAAAATGAATTGTTCGTTTGTACGTTCATAACATGCGAACGTGAAGTCCGATTTGCTTGATTTTTTGGTATGTTTTCATTATTTGCCTGTAGAAGGTTTGTGTGAAATAATAATTTAAAAAAATTTCATTTAAAAAAAATTATTATTTTTGCATAACGGAAAACAGAGGAATCAAAGTAAATTGAAAAATAAATTTGACGTTTTAATTTTGAATTTCAATTTGACAATGGAAGTAAGTAAATTGTAAATGTCTTCCATTATTGCTTTGTTTTGACAAATTATTTTGACACACATAGAATTTTATTTTAAACTAGCTTTGCCCCGGTGCGCTTTGCTGCCCCACTAAAAATGTTAAAAAAAGATAAAGTTTGTTGTTTTCTAACTTGTTTAGAAAAAGAAAATATAAAAGATTGTCTAGATAATAGTGCTAAAATTATTCTAATGCACGTGGATAAACAATGTTTCTTGTTTGTCTGTCTGGCGCCTAAACGTATATATAGATTAATTAATCCACATTAATTCTTATATATAAGATATTTTCTGTACATAATAAGAAGATATTTATGAAAATTTATAATTATAATAAAAGATAGCGAAACCTTCGCCCGCTTCACAGGGCGAATACACAAAAGAAACTTGCGAAATTTCTTTTCAATTTTCAGTAAAACTCATCCACAATCAATTTCTTACAATAATTTATTTTCAAATAAAAAGGTCGAAAATGAAAATACTTTAAAAATTAACTTAATGCTCTTTGATAAACAACGTTTTTAGTTTTTCCATCTTTTGTGTTTATAAATAATGCAGAGGGTTTACCACAACGTGAACAACCAACATACAATTGTCCATGCGAGAAAACAGGTTGCTCCAAATCTAAGCCACAAATATTCAAAGTCTGACCTTGAGCTTTATTAATGGTTATAGCGAAGGCAAGACGGACAGGAAATTGAAGCCGTTTAAATTCAAATGGCATATCTGATGGAATCATTGGAATTCGGGGGATTAGAACGTTTTCGCCTCTATATTTACCACTCAGAATAGTTGCTTCAATTAAATTGGCCATCAGTTTTTTCACGGAAAGTCTGGTGCCATTACAAAGCCGTGGTTGATTTATATTTCGGAGCATTATTATCGGTGCTCCCTCTTTCAATGCCAAATAATGTGGTGGCAAGCCTGGCAAATCAAGTGAATTCAAAAATTCAGTAGGATAGTTCACTACCTCATCTTCATTTATTATCGTATCCACTGATTTGTATGCAAAAAATTGGCCATCTATTTCTTGCAAAATACTTGCATTTAAATCGTTCACGTCTTTATTTTTTCCTGCCAATATTGCGCGTTCGCTCAACCAATCATGATTCCTGTACTTCTGCAATATATTTGGAAACACACGTTGAACCAGTTCCTTTTTCGATTGAGTGATATTACAAAAATTGCTTGGTAATGTTATTAATCCGGTTGATTTATCGACTGCAACTTTACCATTCCCAATTTCCAAAAGTTGTTTTGAAAATTCAGCTGCAGAAGGATCATTTTGCAATTGTACACGTACATTTTGATTAAGACGCAATGTTTTAACATATTTCCACAAAACTGAAGACTTCAAACATGCGTTTAGCTCATCAGCAGCAGTAGATCGTGGAATGACAGGTAAAGTTTGCCTAAAATCACCTGATAACAATATAAAGGCGCCACCAAAAAGTCTTTCATTTCCTCGAAGATCTTGCATGGTTCGATTTAATGCTTCTAATGATCTTTTGTGAGCCATTGTACATTCGTCCCATACGATTATTTTACACTGCTGCAAAACTTTTGCCATTGCCGACGTTTTGGAAATGTTGCACGTAGGAGATTCAATCGTTGTTATATTCAAAGGCAATTTAAGTGCAGAATGCGCAGTTCGACCACCGTCTAATAAGGTAGCAGCAATTCCAGATGAAGCAACTGCAAGAGCAATTTTATTATCCGATCGTATGGTTGCCAGAATCAATGACAGCAAAAATGTTTTTCCAGTGCCTCCTGGTGCATCAATAAAGTAAAATCCACCTCCTTCATTGTTCACACCTTCCATGATTTTGTCATAAGCATATTTCTGTTGACTATTCAATTGTGGAACTTTTAACTGCACAAATGTTCTCAATTGATTACGATCATATTGTTGTTCACGATGCATTTCTTGATTAATAACATCATGAACTGCACGATTAGGCGCTATCATTCCTAACTGCACTAATATTTTGTTTGCAATCATTATACACATGTCTTCAATCAAAATCAAAGCTTCGTTATGCATTTCCGGTGTGATTTCTAATTCAGGATTTGAAACTGAACGTCGCACTCTAAGTAAAATGTCTTCCGTCATGTCATCACGAAATTTATGCCATATTTCAAATGGATTTGATGGACTGCATGTAGATATTATAATTGCAAATAATGTTCGTATTTGATGTGGAGATGATGAAATTACGGAATCAGCAAGTGTAGCTTCCCAATGCATATCATCTTCAAGTAGATTCAAACGCTGGCATGCTTGCCGATAAGTCGCACACAATTCACCATCGACTGTTCTTAAATCTTCAAATGACGTAGGACCACGAACGTTAATCAATAATAAACGCAAATAAAAACATTCATAATGATTTGGATGAACGGTATACACACGACCCAATGCTTCTGTAGAAAATACATTTGGATGGCCTCGTACTGGTTGCCCTTGTTTCCGTCTTTGAAAAACTTTCGCAGATTCATTCCATGTGAAATATCGTGGCACTTCAGAATACAATAACATTTTAGCAAATTCGTCATTTCTGCACATATCAAAAAATGAAGTCAACGTTGTTTTCGGTGGCTGTTCTGCTCGTTGCGCCGCATTCTCAGGTGTGAAGTACACACGTTGACCATTCTGAAGATGAACTGCCAAGTGCAGTACATTTGGATACCTTTCGTGTATTGCAAATGAAAAAATTCGCCATATTGCTTCATTTGTACTAATATAACGGCCTAATTGATATGAAGTGATTTCATCACTTTTATCCCCAGCAATTCCAAAATAGGCCAAATCACTTCCTTTGTTAACATATTTGCATATGTACTTGATGGATTTTACTGAGTTACAATACTCAACATTTATATGAGCACCAAAAGTTTTGGATAATAGCGGCGAATATGGAACGATCCAACGATTGTCAATTTTAATGTCTTGATTTTTGCATTTCACCATAACTGTTTCGCCATCATCTTCAGGTGAACGTCTACGATATAACGGATAACCATCATTACCAGAAATTGTTTCCGCTATTAATGCTCTTGGGTACCGTTTTGTGCATTTTCCTTCAGCCATGCACGGTGAGTTGACATTTAATGCCCCACATGGTCCATGAATCATGTGCTTCGTAACTGATTCAAACAGTCCTGGATCAATGATTGGATTAGGAATTTCGGCTGATATTACGCTATCAATTTCATTTGGCGTAATTTTATCAACTAACCAAACCAAAATATGTGCATGCGGAAGTCCTCTTTTCTGCCATTCCACAGAATACATCCAACATTGAACTTTTCCAAACACTTGTTGTTTGACAATAAAATCCATAAGCGTTTTCAATTTTTGCTTGAACACACGCGCAACAATATCGTGGCGATCAGAAGCACTTTGACCATGAAACATATATTGCTTTATTTCATTCCATTGAGGATTACAGGTGAAAGTAATAAATAAATCGGGTCGATGATAATGCCGAACGTACGTCATTGCGTCTTGCGCGTACTCGTGCATGTGTCGTGGACTTCCAGTATATGTTGCTGGTAATATTGTCATTTGGCCAATATCGTTGATATTCCCATCATTCTGAATTGCATCGCGCAAATGAATATATTGTTCGGATTTTAACTTTTTCTGATTAAATCGAATAAAATTCAATCGTTCAGACTCAATTTTAGCGTAAACATCAACTATAAATTGGTTGCAAAGCCTTCTACAATTCAATATATGATTAATTTCGTTCAGCCGAACCATTAATCTGTACGAATAATAGTTCATCGCACTAACTTTTTTTGCTGTTTCCAAGCCTGAAATAAATGCGAATATTAAGTATCAATAATTCACAAAATGTGTGATGCATTTTATTGTAACTAACCAGTTAAACGATGTTTCATCTTAATATTGAAATGGTAACCATCCTCGCCTTGCCAAAACAAAATTGGGTACTGCAACGCATCATAACAACGATGAGTTTCCGAAACATGCACAACACTTTGATCTCGACGATGAAGTACAATATCTCGACTGCTCGCTCCTTCATCCACAATTAATACGGCAACTTCATCAATTGTTGGTGCGTTTAACCTTCCAGCATGAATTCCACCAGGTGCTTTATCGGCCCGAATAACAATTCAACATGTCTTCAATCAAAATCAAAGCTTCGTTATGCATTTCCGGTGTGATTTCTAATTCAGGATTTGAAACTGAACGTCGCACTCTAAGTAAAATGTCTTCCGTCATGTCATCACGAAATTTATGCCATATTTCAAATGGATTTGATGGACTGCATGTAGATATTATAATTGCAAATAATGTTCGTATTTGATGTGGAGATGATGAAATTACGGAATCAGCAAGTGTAGCTTCCCAATGCATATCATCTTCAAGTAGATTCAAACGCTGGCATGCTTGCCGATAAGTCGCACACAATTCACCATCGACTGTTCTTAAATCTTCAAATGACGTAGGACCACGAACGTTAATCAATAATAAACGCAAATAAAAACATTCATAATGATTTGGATGAACGGTATACACACGACCCAATGCTTCTGTAGAAAATACATTTGGATGGCCTCGTACTGGTTGCCCTTGTTTCCGTCTTTGAAAAACTTTCGCAGATTCATTCCATGTGAAATATCGTGGCACTTCAGAATACAATAACATTTTAGCAAATTCGTCATTTCTGCACATATCAAAAAATGAAGTCAACGTTGTTTTCGGTGGCTGTTCTGCTCGTTGCGCCGCATTCTCAGGTGTGAAGTACACACGTTGACCATTCTGAAGATGAACTGCCAAGTGCAGTACATTTGGATACCTTTCGTGTATTGCAAATGAAAAAATTCGCCATATTGCTTCATTTGTACTAATATAACGGCCTAATTGATATGAAGTGATTTCATCACTTTTATCCCCAGCAATTCCAAAATAGGCCAAATCACTTCCTTTGTTAACATATTTGCATATGTACTTGATGGATTTTACTGAGTTACAATACTCAACATTTATATGAGCACCAAAAGTTTTGGATAATAGCGGCGAATATGGAACGATCCAACGATTGTCAATTTTAATGTCTTGATTTTTGCATTTCACCATAACTGTTTCGCCATCATCTTCAGGTGAACGTCTACGATATAACGGATAACCATCATTACCAGAAATTGTTTCCGCTATTAATGCTCTTGGGTACCGTTTTGTGCATTTTCCTTCAGCCATGCACGGTGAGTTGACATTTAATGCCCCACATGGTCCATGAATCATGTGCTTCGTAACTGATTCAAACAGTCCTGGATCAATGATTGGATTAGGAATTTCGGCTGATATTACGCTATCAATTTCATTTGGCGTAATTTTATCAACTAACCAAACCAAAATATGTGCATGCGGAAGTCCTCTTTTCTGCCATTCCACAGAATACATCCAACATTGAACTTTTCCAAACACTTGTTGTTTGACAATAAAATCCATAAGCGTTTTCAATTTTTGCTTGAACACACGCGCAACAATATCGTGGCGATCAGAAGCACTTTGACCATGAAACATATATTGCTTTATTTCATTCCATTGAGGATTACAGGTGAAAGTAATAAATAAATCGGGTCGATGATAATGCCGAACGTACGTCATTGCGTCTTGCGCGTACTCGTGCATGTGTCGTGGACTTCCAGTATATGTTGCTGGTAATATTGTCATTTGGCCAATATCGTTGATATTCCCATCATTCTGAATTGCATCGCGCAAATGAATATATTGTTCGGATTTTAACTTTTTCTGATTAAATCGAATAAAATTCAATCGTTCAGACTCAATTTTAGCGTAAACATCAACTATAAATTGGTTGCAAAGCCTTCTACAATTCAATATATGATTAATTTCGTTCAGCCGAACCATTAATCTGTACGAATAATAGTTCATCGCACTAACTTTTTTTGCTGTTTCCAAGCCTGAAATAAATGCGAATATTAAGTATCAATAATTCACAAAATGTGTGATGCATTTTATTGTAACTAACCAGTTAAACGATGTTTCATCTTAATATTGAAATGGTAACCATCCTCGCCTTGCCAAAACAAAATTGGGTACTGCAACGCATCATAACAACGATGAGTTTCCGAAACATGCACAACACTTTGATCTCGACGATGAAGTACAATATCTCGACTGCTCGCTCCTTCATCCACAATTAATACGGCAACTTCATCAATTGTTGGTGCGTTTAACCTTCCAGCATGAATTCCACCAGGTGCTTTATCGGCCCGAATAACAATTCTATGAGAATCCGAAGGCATTTGATCAAGGGCAGTTTGAAATAATTTGATCAAACAATTTTCATCGTGAAAAAACTGCTGCAATCTTTCAATTATTCCTCTTCTCACTGCATTACTATCATTTGGATTTTGTGCCACCACACAACGCCGTTCAATTTCAACATCTGAATTTCCCATGAAATAAATTTGCAAAAAGGAATGATTGGAATCCAAACATGGTAATAACGATCCAATTCGATGATAGATTTGACCTTGAATCTGCATACATGAAACATTTGATTCAATCTCACGATAGAACTCATTGTTAGTGTCGTGTTCAGTAATTACCTTAAAAGTCATGAATCCATCTCTGATTATATTTGTGGCGCCGAAAGACGTCATTTGGAAACATGAATTGTACTGCTGTATTTTAGACAAAAAATGATTCGATTCTGGAGTCAAACCAGAAACTAATGACCTCAAAGGCTCAGGAGGAGGATTCAAAACAGGCAATTTTACTTGTCCATTTGCACAACACATTCCAGGAGTTTCCGATGGAAATTTCAATGCATTGCACTGTTCGCAGACATTAGTCATAGTTCCGATTGAAAGGCATGGAAGAGAACAATAGTCAACTTCACTATCATAATTGAAAGCAGCACGCATTACTCGCTGATTAATATTGTCATTGGCACGACTTCTAACAGCGCGATTGCGACTCATTCTCGCTCGATCCGAAGAATTACTCGCGAATCGTTCTTCGATTGTTTGAGCAGAACGCGATCTCGATTGACGCTCTCTTTGCTGTTCAAGTCTCACTTCACGTTCCGCTTCAGATTCACCTGCTCTAACAGATGCAACTCGTCTTGTATTATGAGTACGACGACCAATATTGGCGCCACGTCTCGGTCGCGGCATAATTATAACTAAAAAAAAAACAAATAATGTTTATAAGTGTTTATAGTGTTTATAATAAAACACATTTCGTCTTTTTCTTGATTCGCTTCGGTTTGCTGCTCATCACTTTTAAACGCTTCCATATTTTCTGTCATACGTAACACTGTTTTGGACTTGACACACCCGAAACAGAGTAATTAATCGGCATTAAGCCTTTTATAATTTTTAATTGTTTTTCAAAATTTAAAATAAAATTCTATGTGTGTCAAAATAATTTGTCAAAACAAAGCAATAATGGAAGACATTTACAATTTACTTACTTCCATTGTCAAATTGAAATTCAAAATTAAAACGTCAAATTTATTTTTCAATTTACTTTGATTCCTCTGTTTTCCGTTATGCAAAAATAATAATTTTTTTTAAATGAAATTTTTTTAAATTATTATTTCACACAAACCTTCTACAGGCAAATAATGAAAACATACCAAAAAATCAAGCAAATCGGACTTCACGTTCGCATGTTATGAACGTACAAACGAACAATTCATTTTTATATATATAGATTTTGAAAAACAATTAAAAATTATAAAAGGCTTAATGCCGATTAATTACTCTGTTTCGGGTGTGTCAAGTCCAAAACAGTGTTACGTATGACAGAAAATATGGAAGCGTTTAAAAGTGATGAGCAGCAAACCGAAGCGAATCAAGAAAAAGACGAAATGTGTTTTATTATAAACACTATAAACACTTATAAACATTATTTGTTTTTTTTTTAGTTATAATTATGCCGCGACCGAGACGTGGCGCCAATATTGGTCGTCGTACTCATAATACAAGACGAGTTGCATCTGTTAGAGCAGGTGAATCTGAAGCGGAACGTGAAGTGAGACTTGAACAGCAAAGAGAGCGTCAATCGAGATCGCGTTCTGCTCAAACAATCGAAGAACGATTCGCGAGTAATTCTTCGGATCGAGCGAGAATGAGTCGCAATCGCGCTGTTAGAAGTCGTGCCAATGACAATATTAATCAGCGAGTAATGCGTGCTGCTTTCAATTATGATAGTGAAGTTGACTATTGTTCTCTTCCATGCCTTTCAATCGGAACTATGACTAATGTCTGCGAACAGTGCAATGCATTGAAATTTCCATCGGAAACTCCTGGAATGTGTTGTGCAAATGGACAAGTAAAATTGCCTGTTTTGAATCCTCCTCCTGAGCCTTTGAGGTCATTAGTTTCTGGTTTGACTCCAGAATCGAATCATTTTTTGTCTAAAATACAGCAGTACAATTCATGTTTCCAAATGACGTCTTTCGGCGCCACAAATATAATCAGAGATGGATTCATGACTTTTAAGGTAATTACTGAACACGACACTAACAATGAGTTCTATCGTGAGATTGAATCAAATGTTTCATGTATGCAGATTCAAGGTCAAATCTATCATCGAATTGGATCGTTATTACCATGTTTGGATTCCAATCATTCCTTTTTGCAAATTTATTTCATGGGAAATTCAGATGTTGAAATTGAACGGCGTTGTGTGGTGGCACAAAATCCAAATGATAGTAATGCAGTGAGAAGAGGAATAATTGAAAGATTGCAGCAGTTTTTTCACGATGAAAATTGTTTGATCAAATTATTTCAAACTGCCCTTGATCAAATGCCTTCGGATTCTCATAGAATTGTTATTCGGGCCGATAAAGCACCTGGTGGAATTCATGCTGGAAGGTTAAACGCACCAACAATTGATGAAGTTGCCGTATTAATTGTGGATGAAGGAGCGAGCAGTCGAGATATTGTACTTCATCGTCGAGATCAAAGTGTTGTGCATGTTTCGGAAACTCATCGTTGTTATGATGCGTTGCAGTACCCAATTTTGTTTTGGCAAGGCGAGGATGGTTACCATTTCAATATTAAGATGAAACATCGTTTAACTGGTTAGTTACAATAAAATGCATCACACATTTTGTGAATTATTGATACTTAATATTCGCATTTATTTCAGGCTTGGAAACAGCAAAAAAAGTTAGTGCGATGAACTATTATTCGTACAGATTAATGGTTCGGCTGAACGAAATTAATCATATATTGAATTGTAGAAGGCTTTGCAACCAATTTATAGTTGATGTTTACGCTAAAATTGAGTCTGAACGATTGAATTTTATTCGATTTAATCAGAAAAAGTTAAAATCCGAACAATATATTCATTTGCGCGATGCAATTCAGAATGATGGGAATATCAACGATATTGGCCAAATGACAATATTACCAGCAACATATACTGGAAGTCCACGACACATGCACGAGTACGCGCAAGACGCAATGACGTACGTTCGGCATTATCATCGACCCGATTTATTTATTACTTTCACCTGTAATCCTCAATGGAATGAAATAAAGCAATATATGTTTCATGGTCAAAGTGCTTCTGATCGCCACGATATTGTTGCGCGTGTGTTCAAGCAAAAATTGAAAACGCTTATGGATTTTATTGTCAAACAACAAGTGTTTGGAAAAGTTCAATGTTGGATGTATTCTGTGGAATGGCAGAAAAGAGGACTTCCGCATGCACATATTTTGGTTTGGTTAGTTGATAAAATTACGCCAAATGAAATTGATAGCGTAATATCAGCCGAAATTCCTAATCCAATCATTGATCCAGGACTGTTTGAATCAGTTACGAAGCACATGATTCATGGACCATGTGGGGCATTAAATGTCAACTCACCGTGCATGGCTGAAGGAAAATGCACAAAACGGTACCCAAGAGCATTAATAGCGGAAACAATTTCTGGTAATGATGGTTATCCGTTATATCGTAGACGTTCACCTGAAGATGATGGCGAAACAGTTATGGTGAAATGCAAAAATCAAGACATTAAAATTGACAATCGTTGGATCGTTCCATATTCGCCGCTATTATCCAAAACTTTTGGTGCTCATATAAATGTTGAGTATTGTAACTCAGTAAAATCCATCAAGTACATATGCAAATATGTTAACAAAGGAAGTGATTTGGCCTATTTTGGAATTGCTGGGGATAAAAGTGATGAAATCACTTCATATCAATTAGGCCGTTATATTAGTACAAATGAAGCAATATGGCGAATTTTTTCATTTGCAATACACGAAAGGTATCCAAATGTACTGCACTTGGCAGTTCATCTTCAGAATGGTCAACGTGTGTACTTCACACCTGAGAATGCGGCGCAACGAGCAGAACAGCCACCGAAAACAACGTTGACTTCATTTTTTGATATGTGCAGAAATGACGAATTTGCTAAAATGTTATTGTATTCTGAAGTGCCACGATATTTCACATGGAATGAATCTGCGAAAGTTTTTCAAAGACGGAAACAAGGGCAACCAGTACGAGGCCATCCAAATGTATTTTCTACAGAAGCATTGGGTCGTGTGTATACCGTTCATCCAAATCATTATGAATGTTTTTATTTGCGTTTATTATTGATTAACGTTCGTGGTCCTACGTCATTTGAAGATTTAAGAACAGTCGATGGTGAATTGTGTGCGACTTATCGGCAAGCATGCCAGCGTTTGAATCTACTTGAAGATGATATGCATTGGGAAGCTACACTTGCTGATTCCGTAATTTCATCATCTCCACATCAAATACGAACATTATTTGCAATTATAATATCTACATGCAGTCCATCAAATCCATTTGAAATATGGCATAAATTTCGTGATGACATGACGGAAGACATTTTACTTAGAGTGCGACGTTCAGTTTCAAATCCTGAATTAGAAATCACACCGGAAATGCATAACGAAGCTTTGATTTTGATTGAAGACATGTTGAATTGTTATTCGGGCCGATAAAGCACCTGGTGGAATTCATGCTGGAAGGTTAAACGCACCAACAATTGATGAAGTTGCCGTATTAATTGTGGATGAAGGAGCGAGCAGTCGAGATATTGTACTTCATCGTCGAGATCAAAGTGTTGTGCATGTTTCGGAAACTCATCGTTGTTATGATGCGTTGCAGTACCCAATTTTGTTTTGGCAAGGCGAGGATGGTTACCATTTCAATATTAAGATGAAACATCGTTTAACTGGTTAGTTACAATAAAATGCATCACACATTTTGTGAATTATTGATACTTAATATTCGCATTTATTTCAGGCTTGGAAACAGCAAAAAAAGTTAGTGCGATGAACTATTATTCGTACAGATTAATGGTTCGGCTGAACGAAATTAATCATATATTGAATTGTAGAAGGCTTTGCAACCAATTTATAGTTGATGTTTACGCTAAAATTGAGTCTGAACGATTGAATTTTATTCGATTTAATCAGAAAAAGTTAAAATCCGAACAATATATTCATTTGCGCGATGCAATTCAGAATGATGGGAATATCAACGATATTGGCCAAATGACAATATTACCAGCAACATATACTGGAAGTCCACGACACATGCACGAGTACGCGCAAGACGCAATGACGTACGTTCGGCATTATCATCGACCCGATTTATTTATTACTTTCACCTGTAATCCTCAATGGAATGAAATAAAGCAATATATGTTTCATGGTCAAAGTGCTTCTGATCGCCACGATATTGTTGCGCGTGTGTTCAAGCAAAAATTGAAAACGCTTATGGATTTTATTGTCAAACAACAAGTGTTTGGAAAAGTTCAATGTTGGATGTATTCTGTGGAATGGCAGAAAAGAGGACTTCCGCATGCACATATTTTGGTTTGGTTAGTTGATAAAATTACGCCAAATGAAATTGATAGCGTAATATCAGCCGAAATTCCTAATCCAATCATTGATCCAGGACTGTTTGAATCAGTTACGAAGCACATGATTCATGGACCATGTGGGGCATTAAATGTCAACTCACCGTGCATGGCTGAAGGAAAATGCACAAAACGGTACCCAAGAGCATTAATAGCGGAAACAATTTCTGGTAATGATGGTTATCCGTTATATCGTAGACGTTCACCTGAAGATGATGGCGAAACAGTTATGGTGAAATGCAAAAATCAAGACATTAAAATTGACAATCGTTGGATCGTTCCATATTCGCCGCTATTATCCAAAACTTTTGGTGCTCATATAAATGTTGAGTATTGTAACTCAGTAAAATCCATCAAGTACATATGCAAATATGTTAACAAAGGAAGTGATTTGGCCTATTTTGGAATTGCTGGGGATAAAAGTGATGAAATCACTTCATATCAATTAGGCCGTTATATTAGTACAAATGAAGCAATATGGCGAATTTTTTCATTTGCAATACACGAAAGGTATCCAAATGTACTGCACTTGGCAGTTCATCTTCAGAATGGTCAACGTGTGTACTTCACACCTGAGAATGCGGCGCAACGAGCAGAACAGCCACCGAAAACAACGTTGACTTCATTTTTTGATATGTGCAGAAATGACGAATTTGCTAAAATGTTATTGTATTCTGAAGTGCCACGATATTTCACATGGAATGAATCTGCGAAAGTTTTTCAAAGACGGAAACAAGGGCAACCAGTACGAGGCCATCCAAATGTATTTTCTACAGAAGCATTGGGTCGTGTGTATACCGTTCATCCAAATCATTATGAATGTTTTTATTTGCGTTTATTATTGATTAACGTTCGTGGTCCTACGTCATTTGAAGATTTAAGAACAGTCGATGGTGAATTGTGTGCGACTTATCGGCAAGCATGCCAGCGTTTGAATCTACTTGAAGATGATATGCATTGGGAAGCTACACTTGCTGATTCCGTAATTTCATCATCTCCACATCAAATACGAACATTATTTGCAATTATAATATCTACATGCAGTCCATCAAATCCATTTGAAATATGGCATAAATTTCGTGATGACATGACGGAAGACATTTTACTTAGAGTGCGACGTTCAGTTTCAAATCCTGAATTAGAAATCACACCGGAAATGCATAACGAAGCTTTGATTTTGATTGAAGACATGTGTATAATGATTGCAAACAAAATATTAGTGCAGTTAGGAATGATAGCGCCTAATCGTGCAGTTCATGATGTTATTAATCAAGAAATGCATCGTGAACAACAATATGATCGTAATCAATTGAGAACATTTGTGCAGTTAAAAGTTCCACAATTGAATAGTCAACAGAAATATGCTTATGACAAAATCATGGAAGGTGTGAACAATGAAGGAGGTGGATTTTACTTTATTGATGCACCAGGAGGCACTGGAAAAACATTTTTGCTGTCATTGATTCTGGCAACCATACGATCGGATAATAAAATTGCTCTTGCAGTTGCTTCATCTGGAATTGCTGCTACCTTATTAGACGGTGGTCGAACTGCGCATTCTGCACTTAAATTGCCTTTGAATATAACAACGATTGAATCTCCTACGTGCAACATTTCCAAAACGTCGGCAATGGCAAAAGTTTTGCAGCAGTGTAAAATAATCGTATGGGACGAATGTACAATGGCTCACAAAAGATCATTAGAAGCATTAAATCGAACCATGCAAGATCTTCGAGGAAATGAAAGACTTTTTGGTGGCGCCTTTATATTGTTATCAGGTGATTTTAGGCAAACTTTACCTGTCATTCCACGATCTACTGCTGCTGATGAGCTAAACGCATGTTTGAAGTCTTCAGTTTTGTGGAAATATGTTAAAACATTGCGTCTTAATCAAAATGTACGTGTACAATTGCAAAATGATCCTTCTGCAGCTGAATTTTCAAAACAACTTTTGGAAATTGGGAATGGTAAAGTTGCAGTCGATAAATCAACCGGATTAATAACATTACCAAGCAATTTTTGTAATATCACTCAATCGAAAAAGGAACTGGTTCAACGTGTGTTTCCAAATATATTGCAGAAGTACAGGAATCATGATTGGTTGAGCGAACGCGCAATATTGGCAGGAAAAAATAAAGACGTGAACGATTTAAATGCAAGTATTTTGCAAGAAATAGATGGCCAATTTTTTGCATACAAATCAGTGGATACGATAATAAATGAAGATGAGGTAGTGAACTATCCTACTGAATTTTTGAATTCACTTGATTTGCCAGGCTTGCCACCACATTATTTGGCATTGAAAGAGGGAGCACCGATAATAATGCTCCGAAATATAAATCAACCACGGCTTTGTAATGGCACCAGACTTTCCGTGAAAAAACTGATGGCCAATTTAATTGAAGCAACTATTCTGAGTGGTAAATATAGAGGCGAAAACGTTCTAATCCCCCGAATTCCAATGATTCCATCAGATATGCCATTTGAATTTAAACGGCTTCAATTTCCTGTCCGTCTTGCCTTCGCTATAACCATTAATAAAGCTCAAGGTCAGACTTTGAATATTTGTGGCTTAGATTTGGAGCAACCTGTTTTCTCGCATGGACAATTGTATGTTGGTTGTTCACGTTGTGGTAAACCCTCTGCATTATTTATAAACACAAAAGATGGAAAAACTAAAAACGTTGTTTATCAAAGAGCATTAAGTTAATTTTTAAAGTATTTTCATTTTCGACCTTTTTATTTGAAAATAAATTATTGTAAGAAATTGATTGTGGATGAGTTTTACTGAAAATTGAAAAGAAATTTCGCAAGTTTCTTTTGTGTATTCGCCCTGTGAAGCGGGCGAAGGTTTCGCTATCTTTTATTATAATTATAAATTTTCATAAATATCTTCTTATTATGTACAGAAAATATCTTATATATAAGAATTAATGTGGATTAATTAATCTATATATACGTTTAGGCGCCAGACAGACAAACAAGAAACATTGTTTATCCACGTGCATTAGAATAATTTTAGCACTATTATCTAGACAATCTTTTATATTTTCTTTTTCTAAACAAGTTAGAAAACAACAAACTTTATCTTTTTTTAACATTTTTAGTGGGGCAGCAAAGCGCACCGGGGCAAAGCTAGTAATAATATAATAAAGCATATATAGACAAACAAAAATTGTATTAAATTATAATTATATTATTTTTTTGTAAAAGAATATTAATAGATTATATTATTATTAGCTATCCGTAAAATTTTTATGACACTCAACGTGATTCGGTAGCAAAATTATCAAATATTCCGAGATACTAACAGAAGTGCACTATATTTCGTTTATGTAAAAATACTCAAGTGTAATAACCTCTGGTTAATAATTCGATGAAAACATTGAGAGAGTAAAATTGCGTGGGTAACTTTACCCAAGTGGAATCTGCGCCTAAGTAGACAAGAACATAATGTTCGGCGACTGGTGATGGAGCCTTGTGAATCCTTTGAGAGCACCACGAGAAAGCTTATCCAGATTATATCGCAATTGATGCTAAGATTACGCATGGTTTTTAAAGCAAAATGGTACAGATAAATCAAGCACATATCTGAATGCAGCAAGCCCAAGATTTCCAGTAACACGCGTTTGATTGCATATTCGTTCATTCAAATTAACTTTAGTTATTAAATTCTTGCTCACTATTGGAACGCCTCAAACGTAATCTTTCTGAACAGTAGGTATTCCCGCTCTTCATCTCTTTTTAACACTCTCCCAGTACAGGAAGTTTAGTATTTTGACCAATATGTGCACGTTACGCCCGCTTCATTTTTGCCACTTCACGGACTTACCGAAACCACTTACGTTCGACCAATTCAATAAAATCATCAACCAAGAAATACAGCGCACAAAACACTAAAACCATTTACTGACCACCTATAGATACTATAACTATAGCTATATCTGGATGCGACCAATGAAATTGCAAAAGTAGAAATTTTTTTAAATCTTAAACCAATCAGCATGAAAAATTTCAGCTTCATATGCCTTATAATTTTAATACTTTGGCCATTTCGGCTTTCCACGCCCGTTTGAAGTACTCAAGAGCGAATGTATTTAAAATCCCGCACTCCAATTTGAAGCACTCGTGGTTAAAAAATTAAATGGAACAAAATAATTTTTATTATTTCGATTAATTTATTCATTATTATTACACATACTTTCCTTACACAGCGTCAAAAGAAAGTATACAGCTGAAAAGAACACATTTGATTCATTATATTTTTGTTCATAATGAAAATAAACAAAAAGTATTTTTGTTTCTGAAAACTATATTTTATTACTAAATTTGGTTAACAATATAAACAAAATATAATTATTTACACTTAGTGAATTTTTCAAAAATAACAAAAAACTCATATTTCCACGCATATCCAATGTACTTTCCTCTGTTTTTGTGTCCAGTGAGTGAAAAACGACCAATTCCGTCATATTAACGTGCGCTATTTTGAGCCAAACCTGAAAAACTTACGATAATATTCTATTGTTATAGGATGAAATAGACTAGCTGAGTTCTCGGTATAAAAAGTAGTAGGTATAAAAAGTTGTTTTTTGACTGAGTTTGCCCATTTTCAATAGGAAACATTCGCCATACCAAGAATATGTTTGCCAAATTTACTTCAGTTTATGGATCAATAATATATACTTTTCTATATCTATCTCCTTTAGGTGTATACGTTACCCACTTCGGAAAATAGTAAATGTACCCTTAACCGTTGAATGGGATTGTGCCTTGATTCATATTATTCTTGAATCGACGTACACAAGTGCGATGTTGATGCAAGCGTAAAAAGGGATGTTGGATGATTTTGCCAATTTCAATAGCAAATATCCCGCTACAACAAAGATTATATTTGCCCAATTTCTCCATGTCCATTAGTTCTATGCGTTACAAATTTCGAGATTAAGTAAATATATCCTTAACCCTTGAAAGCTTGTAGCGTATAATTACTATATTCTGACCGGTAGAAGTCGAACTATACAACATAAAACGAACAACAATTGTTTTTATATATACAGATACAGCGTTGCGTCAATGTGCGCGACACAATATATGCAGGTATTTTCATTGCAGTTCAACTATATCAGAACAGGAAATCTAGACGCATCCAGTTCGTGATTTAAGCGATTACAGATTACGAAAATTGTGTGCGTAACCTGAGCTAACTTAATTTTTCATCAATTTGTTTTAGTTTTTTTATTTCGGGACTACCCTCGGGAATAAGTATTTCTAATTGTTGTAATATTCATTAATCATCATTTTCAAAACAATTAACAGCCCTAAATGAACCAACAATAGATTACGGTTTTCAGCGTCTTCAAAAGCTTATACCACGTCACCCAGGTGATCCTGAAAAGCTACAAAAAGAAATTATTCTTAAAAGAGCGGCCGATCTGGTTGAAGCCTTGTATTCAATGCCAAGGTATTAGAATTTAAAACTACATCATCTACCCAAAGCCATACATTTTTTTATAATAGGTCTCCAGGAGGCAGCACCGCTTATAATACTTATGCCGGACAATTAGCAGTAAATGTACAGGACAGCACTGGACAGTGGACAGATGATGACTACCAAAGAGCTCAATCAAGCAGTGTTAGTCCTCGGACAGGTTATTGTAGTAACACATCAACGCCACATTCATCAGGAGGATCTTACGGACCTACCACTGGCGTCGTTAATAGCTACGGCGCGGCTTCAACTATGGGTGCGTTGTCATCTTCTCCAGGGAGTATTTTTAATACCGCAACGAGTAAGTAACGTAATTAAAATAAGAAAGCTATCGATATATTGCCAGTTTGACCCTATAGAGGCCTTATAACTTTTTCGCGTAGCTCTGTTTCAGTTTTTCAGGTTAAACACAAACATAAACGACCTGGCTCGCATGATACCCAGGTGGTCACCGCAAGCATCGTGATTTGCCGTATATCATAGTTTCTGAAAGTTCCCATTTTTCCTGAGAGTAAAATTGTCATTTTCAATTCAATTCAGCAGTTAGTGATAATCATACAAGATAAATATCTGTATTCACAAATATTTATACTCATAGTAAACAGTATATACTCAATGAAAATTGACTTGGTTTCAAAATAGGATTCACTGCCAATTTACTTTAAAACGACGGTGTAAATTTTATTAACCGATATAAAAACAAAATTTCTTTTTCAATACGAACCCATATTAAAAAGCCTACTAGATGTCGTAATTATACACCCCAAACATATTTATTTATATATAAAAATACTTCTATGCAAAAAAAGAGGAGTTTATCAACACATATGCATAATTATTTCATTAAAGAGAAATATAAACCGTAAATAATATTCATAGTAATTAGAACGGATTTTATTTAATTAGGAGGGGAGCTTTTATCAAAAATTCCCGAATCCCAAAATATCTTGGCAATGTGTTAATGATTTTTGGAACTTATTTCAGCGTAATTTTCATAACATTTTTCTTGTTGGCATATACACATATATGTACATATAAATGTATATATGCTCGTTGTTTTGCTCTCATGGAGATAGTAATGCCTACAAGAACACACAATTGCTTACGTTTTTCATATTGTTTTGGAGTTTGAAAAGCACACAACACATTAAGAAAAACTCGAAAGTAATGCAACCTGACAAGTTACGGGTTATGGCTTTCAATGAGGTATTTTGTGCTACTCATTGGTTAGTTTTATGTTCCTACGCCTCATACCTTTAATGTATTATTACCTCCGGGTGGACACACAAGACACAAATTTAAAAATAAGAGAAATATTTAAAAGTAACCAGGTGGTAATTTTACCTCATTATATTTCAATAGTGCCCTCACCATGGCATCAAGCGCTCGTCCAACATCACAGCACGCATCCACATCAGCACCACCCACACCAGCCTTGGCATAACCCGACGGTTTCGACCGCAGCAGCAGCTGTGTAATTTGTGGAACCATAACAACTAGCAGGAAGTCCGATGCTGTGTCATTTAAGTGTCAAACTAATGGCTGATCTATGTGCGATATCATTCCTGTAATCGCCTTGTTAACACGGCAACACTGCTTTCAATCAAATGTAGGTGGTATTTATACATGCGATCTAGCTAAAAAGTAATACGCAGTAATATGAAGAGCTAAATATATTTTATTATATCTTCATATGTATTTGCAAATACATACATGTTGTGTGGTACTTTGAATATAGCAGCAATAAAAACTTTGGTTCCTTTGCGACCAATTCAGAAAATTATTAGAAATAGAATCAGAATTACTGTGAAGTCGGCAAAGGAACCAAAAACCAAATTTCAGAAATTCTTTAATGTTTAAATAAAATTTTTCAATTTGTAAAAAACTAAAATAAAATAAATTTCTATTATATAACGTTACCGCCTTATAATTGATATCCCATCCAACAAATCGTCCGTAGGAAAAAATTGAAATTAGAAACAAATATCTTTCCCTTTAAATGAAAAAACCTAAATGAGATTTGAATAAATTGAAACTATAATAAAAAGCATATTTAAAAGAAAGAGAAACGAAGTCTAAAAGAGAAAGAATGGAACTCAGGAAAGAACATTGCAAACAGAAAGAAAAGTATTATACGAACATAACCGAAATAACATAGAATCAATGTTGCCGTTTTGTGGAAATTTTCCCAGATTTGGAATTTGTAAATAGCCTCTGGGAATTTGCGTCGGATGGGATTTTTTATGTGCCTCTGGCTTTGGGATTTTTTTTTTTGTGAATTTTGTGAATTTTAATAGTTCTCTTGTTTTTAATGGTTTCATCATAAAATGAAGGTTATTTAAATATTAATAAAGGCTTCGTATATTTGGGATTTTTTTGCGATTTTTTAATGCATTTGGGATTTTTGTGAGATATTGGTATACTTTTTTGTCTTGCGTTTTTTTTTGGGATTTTTTAATTGACGGTTTGGGAATTTGAGATTTTCTCTGGGAATTTGAATGAAGGGTTTCCGGCAACACTGCATAGAATTCTCTAAAGGACCGCCGCACATCCGAGTATTCGCATCAAAAAGCTGGTCAAAAGTCGATTTTCTAAAAAGTCAAATTAAAGTAAAGGTAATTAGGTATAGGGGATGCCAAATATTCATGGGTAATTGCGGTGCCTCTTCTTTTTTTTCGTACATCATGTGTCATGGTAAGGTGAGCACAAATTGAACTGCCGCGCTTAGCGTTCTATAGCTTGCCATTTTTTCAATTTCATTTAATAAATGGTTTCTACATCCTATGATCTACTTCAGGTATTAATGGTTTTTACTTCATATAATACTCCTTCAGGTATGTATCAACAAATTATTTTGAATTTTGGAAATATTAGGCAGTTTTTTTGTTTATTGTTATTGTTTGTTTTTTTTTTATCTATATTATATTTCACTCTTTAATGATTTTGAATTACCTTTCCACGATATTCTGCAATTGTTCGGGGATTCTAAATTACGTTAATTATTCCTTATTTTATTCCAAAAAGATTTTACCGCTACTATGTGCGATCTAGAATACTACACGTAATTTAAAAATCATTTTTAGGCTACATTTAACGTAAATATTTTTGTTTAGAATTTTCAGGGTTATGATACGATAATTAATTTACATTTTTAATAACATTTTTTGTAAAATAAGATATTTATAAATTGTGCATCTAAAACGTCGACTTCACTGAATTCATAACAAGTTTCCACAGTAAGAAATAAATTCAACTTCCAATTTGAAGGTAACAGCCTAAACACTTTGGAAGCCTTAACACATTGCAGCTCTGACTGCGATTGTGAAACTGGAATACGTGTAAACCTTATGGGCTAGAACGACAAATCAAATTTAATTACACTAACATGCTCCAGTTTTGTATAACAATAACAATACAAACCATGTTATTCTCAACCGTACTAAAAAAGAGACAGTTCGACGCTGCGACGTCACTGCTCCATTCTGTGCCAACTCCGCTAATGAGAAAAACAAAGTCGCAGTCACAGCTCTAATGTCTTTAATTAATTAATTTTTACTCTGACCAAATTTGTATTTGATGTTATGTTACATTGCAATCTTTTTGAAAGGAATTTCGCAAATTTCCATAGTAAAGTATTCGTGTTTTAGTACAAAAGAGTTGTGCAATTATTTCACTGCAAACCTTTGTTTTTTAATAGAAGATGATCTTTTTCACTCCAAAACGTGCATTTAATTGAAATCCGCCCTCATTTTTCTCGGATGAACTTAACGTTGATAGTTTTCCACAGAAAACAAAAATAAGTTGAAAAATTGGCGCTTATACCGACTATCAATCATTCATACTTTTTTAGCATGCCTGATACCATAAATCACATACATAGATTGGAAACTCATTGGCCCTGCAACAGCTGCAGAATCTGATTCCGCGATGGCTATACGCGTATTCATGAATACTGTCAACAGAAGTACACATTGCGTTTTCTGTACCTGAAAAACAAAAAAGCAACCCGTACATAAGGAAACCAACTGTGTCAAAAGTTTTGACTCAAAACTCGTTTCCATATCAACTGCGATGAAATGCTGTTTTAAAATGAATTCGATTCGTGAAACAAAAGTCTCTACAATTGAATACTGGCGTGGAGAATTTTTCCGTTCTTTCTCATCTCCTTCTCCATAAATCAGTTTTTCACGCAACAAATGAATAAGCGTATAGCCATCGCCATTGAGCATGAAGAAACATAGCTAAAAATCAGCGTTTTTTTATACACTGATGAATTTTGTTGTAATACCTCTGCAGTCAGAAGGAAATAGCAAGTGAAATTCTGTCTAAATCACCATAATTAATTTTAACTATAAGAAAAGGGAGAAATACTGTGGGCCTTATTGAAGAAATTTGTGGGATTTCTTCGTATGCAATTGAATAAAATATTTCTTTACATTACTTTACATGATTATATATCTTATATTTTTATCTTTAAATTATGCAAATTAATCGAATAATAGTATAATATAAATGTTAAATTATATTATATTATATTATATTATTAGCATATATGTTGTTTCTACACCATAAATCCGATTCTTCTATGGTGTTCGGTTCTCCTGTAGGCCTATGTCACGCATGCAACTACAGCTATAGCTAATATTGTTCAATGCGCCGAACAATATGAACTTCATATGAGGTTCGAGTTGAGTCAATGGTCCGTCCCTGATCGTTGTATATCTCCTCAAAATATTGCTGCCGTGAATACGCCATTGTAATCTCTTCATCTTATATGCTTGTTGGAACAAACGAGATTTTGAACGTAAAAGTAGGCATTATTTTTTGAGAGAAAAATATACAAGCATACTAAACGCAGTCATTTTTCTTTTGCAGTCAACAAAATGTTTTATTTTCATGTTCATCATGACGACGCCGGTCGTCGTTCACGTCTATAAGGTTTACATGCATTCCCGTATCAGAGTCGCATTCACAGCTCCAATGCGTTCAGGCTGTTACTCTTAAAATGGAAGTTGAGAGACACCTACATCATCTCCCATAGATTTTAATAGGAATATAAAGAAAGGAAATACTGTTCTGGAAAAAATTAGCACTTCGTTGAGAGAGGTGAAGAAGCCAACAAACTTTGTTGCGACGTGAAAGAGACTATCGACGTGTTCCAATCGTGTTTTTTATAGCAATATTGCCATCGACAGCGTAGTCGTTATCTGCTTCTACAGTAGACGGTATATAACATGCGATGAATTGTCTTAAAGAAATGAGATATTTTTAAAAAAAATCACTGTTTCAGTGTCACTCTTTTCTTTCTGCAAGAATATTTACCTAGGATATCTTTTGATTGACATATTAACTATGTGTTCTACGAATAGTGATTTTTGTATAATAATTCATATGCATTCTACAAATATTTCTTTGAGTTATTTTTATTATACCCTACACCTTAAGGTTGAGGGTATATTCACTTTCTACCGGAGTGTGTAACGCATAGAACTAGACAAGATAGGTATGGAAAAGTATATATATTCTTGATCAGCATCACCACCAGAATTGAAATAACGATGTCTGTCCGTCTGTCTGTCTGTCTGTCTGTCCGTTGAAATCACGATCACAGGAGAACGGATTAAGATTTCAAAATGAAATTTGGCAAAAATATTCGTTGCTATGTTGGGGTGTTTCGTATTGAAAATGGGAAAAATCGCCCAAGGATCACGCCTACTTTTTACATCGAGAGTGCAGGTACCTCTGATTTGCCTATTAAAAAAGGCCATATCAGCATCACTTTTTGAGAGAAGACAAGAAAATTTTATATGTAGGTTGACTAATGCTTCCAGTTAATATGCCAAATATGGCCGTGGTCCGCCCACTTTTAGTTTACATAGGTGATAGAGGGTTTTACATGGATTCTATTGAAAAGTATATAAGTTTCGTGAATAATGGTGTACATAATAATATAGTTTGTGAACCAATAATATTCTGTTGGACAAAAATTGGGCGGGACACGCCTCCTTTTTACCCATCCACCCAGTATTGCAATATATTTTTATACCCTACACTTAAATTTTGAGAGTAAACGCACTTAGTACCGGTGTTTGTAACGCAGAGAAATAGTTAAGCAGCTATAATTATAGTTTATCTTATATATACGAGTATATATGCAGCTTTTAGGTGTAGGGTATTTCGGCTACAGCCCGGCTGTAGACAACACCTTTACTAGTTTTTATGTACATTTCTTACCTTGTTTCCAATTCTAATTTTATTATTTACATTGTATTTTACTGTTACATTTGTATAAATAAATAAAGGGCCATCATATTGGTTACAAAATTTCTTTTGTTTTTCTTTTCTTAAAAATACTTTATCTCCAATTATTAAATTTACTTCATTAATATTATTGTCATACTTTTCTTTTCTCAATTCGTTTGATTTTTGTAACAATTATTTTCTCAATTCTTTTGATTTTTGTAACAATTCTTTAGCCTTACTGAATGCGTGTTGCAATTTTGTTCTTAGTTCTATTATATGTATATCGTCTGTGCTATATATGCGTTTAGTTGAAAATGTTTTATTTGGAAGGATTGCTAAACGTACGTGTACTAATTCAATGAATGTCTAGCCTGTCTGAGTATGTAGTGTTGTATTATAGGAAAATGTGTAGTACGGGATCCATGTGTCCCAGTCTAAGTTGTAAGTAAACGATTTCATGTAATCATTTAATACCCTGTGGTTCCTTTCTACAGTGACCAGTGTTTCATGGTGATATGGTGTTGATGTTTTGTGTTTTATCTTTGGAATTTCACATATGTTGTCGAAGAGTTCGCTCGTGAATTCTGTACCTTCATCAGTTTTGATAGTTTTGAAAGTACCATGTTTTAATATAATTTTTTCGCAATTTCTGTTGTTTCCTTTGTAGGCATAGGTTGTGCTTCTATATACTTTGTGAGTTCGCACTGTGCTGTTAATACGTATTTTTGTCCGTTAGCGACGTGTATCGGTCCTACTCTGTCAATTGTGATTGTTTCAAATGGTCTGTTGGGTATGTCAGTTATAATTAGTTCGTCTTTTTTGTGTCTCGTTATCTTATTTTTATTGCATTCCATGCATTTAGTAATGAAATTTTTTATCATTTTATGCATATTTTTCCATACATGTTTTTGCTTTAATTTGACCATTTTTATTTTTACGCCAGCCCTCCTTGTGACGTTGATTGATTTATCGCGTCATTGATTGCCTTTGGTGGTTTATAAATTAAAATTTTTATCGGTTTGTAATTCCTTGTTTCAATCATTATTTTCATTATTTCATTGAACGTTCTTATAATTTCTTTCTCTTCTAGGCATTTAAAAATGATATCTTCGTCTTGAATCGCTAGCTTATCAATGTTATATTTGTTTGTCAAGAAAATCAGCTTCTCCTAAACTGACTCTTAAGTCTGCTTGTTGGGATTTTCGCTAATTTCTGCTAATGCAGCGTTTCCATTTATGTGTATATATATTTTTCTATTATAATTGCAATGCGTACGACTTACGAGCTCCAATTTTAATATTTTTACTGTACGAACTTCAGATGGAGATATACAATTCCATATATAGGGTTTATCAGGCTCTTGTGTAATACCATCTTCATTCTGTGTGTGTCTTTTGTAATGATTTTATTTTTAAAGTTTTGTTTCTAGTTTAAACGTTTACTTTTGGTACCATGGTTTTAAAAAGTTAGAATCTAATTGAATTCTAGATAGCGCGTCCGCATTTGTATTCAATCAGCCTTGTTTAAATATAATTTTAAAATTATAATCCATTAAATCTACTGTAATTCTAGTCATCTTACTTGATGGGTTCTTATTACTAAAAAGTGATCCTAGTGGTCTGTGGTCCATTTATTCTCCAGTGTATTGCAAGAAGTTCTTTATCTATAACCGGTTTATTAATCTCGTGTTTATTCAAAGATCTGCTTGCGTAAGATATCGGCAAATCTTTAACTATTTCTCAGAATTCGTAAATGCTCGCTCCGGCTCACTCACTTTCATAAGCATGAGCCACAGAAAAAAATTTCAGCGCTCCGGCTCGCTCACAAGAGGCGTTGCTCACGTTAGGCCGAGCGAGCTCGAGCCGTCATTCACAAATTTTCTGGCTCCGGCTCGCGAGACGTCTCACTTAATAGCGAGCCAGTGAGCCAGTGGCTCTGAGCTGATAAGAATTTTATTGAGCAGCTCTGAGCTCTGAGACGATAACTGCTCTGAGCTGTGAGCCGATAAGATGAGAGACGCACACTTGCGAGCAGCTCTGAGCTGTGAGCCAATGAGACGAGAACTGTGAGCCGATGAGACGACAGCTGCTTTGAGCCGAGGAGATCGGCTCATGCTCTGAGCCGAAAAGAGCTGCGCTGAGCAGCTCTAAAGCGACTGTCGATCGTTTTACAGTAATTTTGCAAGTCGTGATCATTAATCTCCTTATAAATGTGTTTGATTATCAAGAATGAAATAGTAACCATAGCATTCAATGACCGTCAGCAAGAAAGTCTACCTTTACTTTTTATTTTAAAAGTATGTACGTTTTGGGAAATAAAATCAGCTGTAAAATTTAATTTTTGTACTCCGGTTTGGTACGAAGTAAAGATTTTTTGTTTTAGTATCACACTGTACAAGCTGTACTGCGTGTCAGTATTAACATCGCAAACGTAACCCTTAACGGGGCAGGTACAACGGCGACAGTGCTATGGAACAACAACAACAACACATTCTTTCGTTTGTGCGTAGACGATTGTTTTATTTTCTTATTTACGTTTGACTGTAATAAGGGATTTAAATTAAAACTAGTAAAGGTGTTGTCTACACCCGGGCTGTAGCCGAAATACCCTACACCTTAAAGCTGCATATATACTCATATATATAAGATATCATATACTATAATTATAGCTGCTTAACTATTTCTGTGCGTTACGAACACCAGTACTAAGTGCGTTTACTCTCAAAATTTAGGTGCAGGGTATAAAAATATATTGTAATACTGGGTGGATGGGTAAAAAGGAGGCGTGGCCCGCCCATTTTTTCCCCCAACAGAATATTATTGGTTCACAAACTACAATATTTTGTACACCATTATTCAGGAAACTTATATACTTTTCAATACAAACCATGTAAAACCCTCCATGACCTATGTAAACTAAAAGTGGGCGGATCACGCCCATATTTGGCATATTAACTGGAAGCATTAGTCTAAACCTACATATAAAATTTTCTTGTCTTCTCTCAAAAAGTGATGCTGATATGGCATTTTTTAATAGGCAAAACAGAGGTATCTGCACTCTCGATATAAAAAGTAGGCGTGGTCCTTGGGCGATTTAGCCGATTTTCAATACGAAACACCCTAACATAGCAACGAATATTTTTGCCAAATTTCATTTTGAAATCTTAATCCGTTGTCCTGTGATCGTGATTTCAACGGGCAGACTGACAGACAGATGGACAGACATCGTTATTTCAATTTTAGTGGTGATGCTGATCAAGAGTATATATACTTTTCCATACCTATCTTGTCTAGTTCTATGCGTTACACACTCCGGTAGAAAGTGAATATACCCTCAACCTTAAGGTGTAGGGTATAAAGACTGGTGCATTGATTTAGATAGAAACGTTATTATTGGTATCAAAATCTAATTAATCGCATGTATTGATCTTCTTATTATATCTTAAACGTCGTCTAATCTAGTTAATGGAAATTTGTCGTTAGCTATTTTTTTTTTTTGTGTAATTATCTAAACTCTACAACTAGTCGCCATTTTTTAGTGTCATCCGTACTTTTCTTTGGAACTATAAGGAGTGGTGAGTTATACGGGCTTGCTGATGGTTCTATAATGACGCTAATTTGTAATTTTTCGACGTCAGATTTTATTATATCCTTTTGAGTAAGTGCCAGACGATAGTTTTTAATGTACACCGGGCTGTTGTCAATGGTGGGTATGTTTTGTTTGTAGACGTTATGGACTGTCAACTTGTCATTGTCGAAGTGGAAAATATGTTTGTATTGTTTGCATATCCCTAGGAGTGCATCCTTCACTTTTGCGTTTGAAATATCTATGTATATTTAGCATATTTTTTACAGTTTTCCATCTTTTATTGTTGGTGTTACGGTGATTTGTTAGAATGTGACAGTTTTTAACTGGTTTTATTTCAAGTGGGGGTAGTTTTATGAAAATATTTCTGGCTGAAGTATTTAGTATTCATATATGCTTAAGGCCTTTCACAAATACATAATAAAGCAAAAGTATAATTTTTTTCGATACATGTGTATATGCAGAAAAGTTATTATTTTTTTATAATTCAAGGTTCCAGTTAAACACATCGATTCAGTGTTTGTGATCGAGTCTCAGTTTCCAGCGCTTCATGCTTTTCTATGAACGGTCATGCACATCCTGTTCGTAAGATTTAGTGCTGCTGGTGCATCGCTGGACCTGATGCGGCATTAGAAGCGAACAGAGGTGTACTCAAAATACCTGAGTTCATATTTTTTTTGAATTTGTTTCGAAAAGCTACAGCGCATGCGCCGAGAGTTGAGTTTTTAACTCTCTCCATTTTTTAATTCATGATGAGGTCGGAAAGTGCAAGGGAGAATGGCAGATAATCATTGTTCAAAAGAAAATCGTATTTCGGCGCTTGCAAATTATTTTTGCGCGTGGGCCATGGGATAGCGTTCTTGACTGCAATCATAGAGAAAGAATAACAAGAGGCCGAATCTTGAACAAAAATATTTTCCACTGGCAATCCAGTACTAGATCTTTTTTTCACTCATTGCTGAGTGTGTTCTCTCTTCTATTGCAAATGCTAATGTGTTTTCATTCATCGTCTGAGCATTTCTTTCCTATCCACTACTAAATCGATGATAGATTACTGAATGCTTTGCTCTCTCCACTATCCCTATTACACGTGTTTGTGTGTTTGCACTAATGCTCTGAGAATTTGGTCAACCCAGTTCTGGATCGTATGCAGATTTTTGAGTGTTTCGCCCACTTCTCTTTTGTATTGCAAATGCTTATGTGTTTTCATTGATGCTCTGAGCATTTGTTGGCTATCCACTACTGAATCCTTGATAGATTACTGAATGCTTCGCTCTCTCCACTATAGCTACTACATGTGTTTAGTCACTTTAGTGTAATTTCGTCTCTTGTTACATTTTGCTAATTCGTCTTCTTCTCATTATTCGTAGTACTGTTTTGTTTGTGTTTCTTTTTGATTCTTTATGGAGCAAATGAAGAGTGTATGTATGTATGTCGAAAGAATATATGTGAATCCACATTGATAACTTCTTACGATTTCTGGACATTATTTTGTTTGTGTTTTTTATAATTAGTGGCTTCGTATGGATTTGTATGTTTGTACATTTGTTTCTGCTTTTTTGTGCTTGCGCCTACTGCTGCAATTTTACATTAGAAATTCTATGAAGGAGGTTTGGACGACCTTCTTGATCAGTACAATTATAGAAATCTGAAATCTTTGCAATTTTTAGTCATTAGCAGTTTAAATAACTGCCTCAAAGCTGAAAGCTTTAGAAATTATTTTCGGAAATCGTAAAACACAAATATTTACGAGTTTAAAATAAAGAAAATTATAATTAGTCATATCAAAATTGAACTGTGTTAATACTTAGCATATTTGCTAGTTTTTAGAGATTAGATATATTCATAATAGTGCTCCTGTAAAGATTTATTTTTTATAGGGCTTTTTCGTACCCAGCATGCCGACTCAAATAAATCGATGGTCATCGCAAACAAAGTTCAGAAAAGCATCAGAAACTCCCGAAATGCTAAAAAATGTTGATGCTTAAAAATTATTCACACACGCAACCAAACGAAACCGTTTCAGGCATGCTAAAACAGAGTGAATGATTGAAAAGAAATATTCGCTGTATGCGTGAGTAAATTTATTGAAATTTGCTAGTCTCTCCTTGAGGACGCATTTAGCACTCATTTCGTTTCTTCGTTTCTCTTGTTATTCTTTCTCTATGTTTTAAATTTTAAATGCAAAATAATAATAATAATACATTTTCTTTAATAAAATTTTAACTGGGATCACTTATCAATTATTGATTCAATTAAAGAAAGAATAGAGATATAGGCTTTTCATGTGTTTCTTGCTATTAATAACGTTATTACCATCTCTTACCAAATGGAGAAAGTTTGAGGAATCAATTAAAGAAAGAAATAAACTTTTTGGTCATGTTTTTAGTGTTTTATTGAATATAATGGCAGGAGCCAGGAATGTCGCCTTGAGCCGTTGGCAGAAATAAACGAATTCAATCTTAAAGTACTTCAAAGTTACTTAAATCTATGTCCAAAAAGGAAAAACTGCAAAGCAAAAAACCATTCAGTGGTACATAAAACCATAGATTATTAGATGTGACACTCGCTATTCGCCGCTTCAAAAAATCGGTTTGGCATTTGACTGTTTGGAATGTTGAACCATAGAGAAAGAATAACTAATAATAGAATAATTCCTTCTCTATGGTTGAACTCACGTATACAATACGTGAGAAGTGTCACGTTGTTGTTCTTGTTTCTTTATCAATCAATGTGTACGATTTCTTAACAGTGCAACCGTATGTGCTAAAGGGTTTTGTAGCCCCAACTAGGCCAATAACGTATAATTTCCAACTATTTTGTAATAATTTGTATTCAGTTTCATTTATACTATTCTGCTAACAGCATTCTAAAATACTTTCGCAATTAGGCGCATAATTGTGTATTTATAACAAAAAAGTTTTGATTACCGACTGCATTTATAGGAAATATAACCAAGCAAATTAGAAAATGCTGTGTAAAATGTTATAGAATATATTTATTAACATTAAATCTATGTTTTTTACATGTTTTTCATGGATAAAAAACATAATATTTATAATTATTTATTTAGACGTTTCGATAAACAACCCCCTTAAAATAAATTTTCCATCAGTACTTGCTACAAAGTTTTTGCGGCGAGGCTACATTATTTTACGGCAAGGCTACACTTTTTTACGGCGAGGCTATACTTTTTTGGCAGCGAATCAAAGTCTTCTTTCATTGTATCAGTGCCATTCCAGCAAAAATGCATTAGTGTATAAGGGACATTTTCGAGTGTCTCATCTACTAATTTATGCTTACAACTATGTTCAAAATAGGAAAAAATTGCATCAATTTATCTTATCCTCATGTCGTAATCACAGATCTGCAAACGAAAAAATACACAATATTTACTACTGCTAGGTACTTATAAAATAATTAATATTATAAGTAATAAATTAAATAATAAATGATAGTATTTTTACACTGCTCGTTTTACTTCCATCAGAGAGTATAGATATGTAACGTAACACAACCAAAATTTTTTACCCTTTCTAGCTCTCTATAATTCATCATAGCACGATCTTTGTCATGCTTTAGTGATTTTTCGATGAGAACATCGAACATATTAAAACGTAATCCTAACATGTCTTTCTCAAACCTCAATTGTTCATACAAGTTTGACCCTAATAACATCTACTGAAAGTTTGTGGAAGGCTGGAAAGGCGGCTTCATGAAATCTCTTTACATATCTATACTCTCTGCTTCCATATTGTTTTGTACTAAGCAAACCGTTTGCACCGCTAAATATTGCGTGCAAATAGCCACGTATTGCGTTTTCCCACATCATATTGGGAAGAGAAGTGTCCTTCGGCAGCACTTACTCTCCAGATGAATGCGTCGTGGTTTGCACCCGGATGCAGTGCGTCAACGAATCGTACCACTAGATCATAGTCGCAAATCTGCAAATAAAGCACCAGAAATATAATATATTCATGTATTATATATTATCTCACCATGAGCGCATTTATGCTATAATAACCTTTACGATTATAGCATAAATGACGTTCGTTATGCGTCGGCGACATTATTTTAATGTGTGTACCATCCACACACCCTATAACACCAGGGATTCCAAATTTATCCAAAAATTTTTGTTTTGTCCTGCATTCCTCCTCCGCCGTTATTTGTAACCGAACCAATTTTGTCGCTAAGAACTCTTAAAAAATACGCAAATTCTCATTAATAATGCGGGAAACACTGGCTTGATACAATGACGAAGCATTTTCGTTTCCAACGCCTGTTTGATAGTTCCCGGTTACCGCGAATCGTAGAAATGTTGCCAGTTTTATAATTGCCGGAATAGCTGTGCTTCTTGCTTGTGCATCATAGTATTGAGAAACCTCATTTAAGATTTGAAGGAAGCATTCTTTCTCCATGCGAAAGTTCTTTTTAAATCTAGCATAAAACAATATAAATATCAAACCAAATAAGATATATATATCACAACTATTATATTTCCGATATTCATTTACATAATTCATTAAACACCCACTCTTGGTAGGGCATATCCAATACACTGCCATTGTTTCTCAATTCTCTGTTCCTAATTCGGCAGTAGGTGTCAGGATTTGTATCATCATCTTCGGTGCTGCTCGACGAAAAGTCTTCGAATATCATATTTATTAATTTATTTATTTATTTATTTGTAACGACGAGTTTTCCTTTCCCAGCCGGAATAGCTCACTCGTCCCAGGGTTCGTGGCAAGTGGATCTCGTAACCACTTGGGTATAATAGTTCACGTTGCGTTTCCGAATTTCGTTCGATTGGTGTCTCAACCAATCTAGCACTGACTCAGAGAGTTCAGCTCGGACGCAATGTTGAATATCGTATTTATTATATTTACTTAAAAATTTTTATAATTTAGTACTACAAGAACCACACGGGTCGCTTAGGATAAGGAGCCACAACGGGTCGCTTAGAATAAAAGAGCCACAGTGGGTCGCTTACAATACAAGAGCCACAACGGGTCGCTTAGAATAAAAGAGCCACAGTGGGTCGCTTACAATACAAGATCCACAACGGGTCGCTTAAAATAAAAGAGCCACAGTGGGTCGCTTAAAATACAAGAGCCACTACGGGTCGCTTAGAATAAAAGAGCTACAACGGGTCGCTTAAATAAAGAGCCACAACGGGTCGCTTAGATAAAGAGCCACAACGGGTCGATTTGATAAAGAGCCACAACGGGTCGCTTAGATAAAGAGCCACACCGGGTCGCTTAAATAAAGAGCCACAACGGGTCGCTTAAAATACAATTTATTACACGAGGCCTTCTTGGGGTCACCAAGTTACCTAAAAAATGTGAACCTTTGTCCTTAATTGCTGCGTTACTAATATATTAGTGTTTGCATCAGATCAAAGACTGATTTGCAATGTTCGGATGAGCTCGTTAAAAGCAACAATCGAAATAAAGCCTGTGTGAATCGTAAGCTATTTCCAATGGAATCGACCGTGAACGAAGACAAATTCCATTCAAACAACATTTTGTCCGTCGGTTGATTGCTATTCATTCGCATGTCTGTATATCTGTCGGTAGATGTATGCTTTCTCGTTTTCTCTACTCGATCTGCTAATGTGAATATTTGTGTTTATGTGTAGCTATGTATTCGTAGTGTGCACTTGTTTGCATACGGTCACTTGGAAGAAACAAAGTTTCTTTGTTAATTCCAGTTCTATTCTTCGTAGTCTGTTTGTAATCTTTCTGTTTTGCTTTGCTCTTCATATTTAACTAATATGTATATAAATATGTGTCTCTAATTGTCTAATCTAAAACTATTTATATTAAAATCTTATTGTAACGAATTGTGGTCGTTACATATTAATATTGCTGTTTTTCGCGAATTTGAATTGAATTACAAGTCAATCCAATAAAATAAATGCTAGTAAAGAGAAGTGAGAAAACCAATGCTCACACAACAAAATCATTGAATGCTTGATATTATAAGAGGAAACAAGACAGCTATGTGTATACCACAATCGAGTGTATACACAGCAAGCATTCTGTAGTGGAAGTAATCTGGAAAGTTCAACGAAAGGCAGTTCGCTCAACGAAAATCAGGGGAAAAGATTGTGAATAGTAATTTAAGAACGTTAACGTTCGGTGGGAACGTTTTCCGACGTCCACGTTAAAAGTTAGGAATGACCCCATAAGATTATTGTTTTAATTTGAAAACATTAAATAAATGTTGCTTAGAAACAATGACAAATGGAATAACAACAAATATTGTTTATTAATAATAAACAAATATTGCTTGGAAACAACCAAAAATTGCAATAAAAAAATTTTCTTAGTAAACAATAAACAAACTTTATTGTCGTTTTTTCCTTAATGCTGTAAACACATAAAGGGCTAGTTATACTCACTCAACGCAAGCCCCTCCAACTCAAGAGCTGTCAAATTCCTACCCTTTTACATTAGTTTGTGTGTTTGCTGGAAAGAGCAGCCGACACTCAACACGAAGTTTTGTACTCAACGCAAATATCAAAATCGATTTGATATTTTGCTTGCGTTAAGTGATTTGACAGCTAAAATCGTGATGCCATATTGGCTGTGTTTACATAAAGAGGCTAATTTAGGTTAGGTTCACATATTTGCCGGTTGAAATATCCCGGCGTTGTTATCAGTTGCGATTGTGTTATTGGTGAGTTCAGGTCAGTTACGCTCATTTTTTTTTTGTTGTTAATCGATATGTTGTTTTTCAGATAAAAAATAAGCAATGGAAATAGACGATGAAATCCTTGTCCAGCTGGTGCGCCAAAACTCCGGCATTTACAACAAATTCTCTGCAAAATATAAGATCTCAAGCGAGAAGGAAAATGCTTGGTTCAGGATTGCTGCGGCAGTTGGAGCTCCAGGTATGTTCACTTTTTCTTTTGTAAAATCACAGGCATTCATTACAATTGTATTTTCAGTTGAAGCGTGCAAGAACAGGTGGCGGTCGTTAAGGGAAAAATATGTGCGGTGCAAGAAGAAGTTATCTCTTCCTTCGGGTAGTGGAGCGGTTGGTGACGATGTCCATAGTTTTTTTGAAACTATGCGATTCTTGGAACCATTCGTCGCACCGAGAACGTAAGTAGATATGTGTTATTATAATAATTTAACAATAAATGTTTTGTTCTCATCCAGAACACGATCATCGCAAAACATTTGCGATGTTCCCCCTGCGATGGAGGTGGGAGTGGAAGAGGAAGTGGATGATCCTGGCATTCCACATCTCGGCTGGACGGATACTATGCCGCCGCTACCCTCACCAACAATTCAGTCGCCGCTGTCGTCGCCAGCAACACACTCGCCGCTACCCTCGCCAACAATTCAATCGCCGCTGCCCTCGCCAGCAACACAATCGCCGCTGCCCTCGCCAGCAACAAATGCGGCTTCGCCAACACCTTCATCCGGCCGAGGTTCACGGAAAAGAGGAGCTGTCGATGTCGACAGTGCAATTTGCAATGCGGCTGCCTCTTTTCAGACGTTCCTCGCACAGAAAAAGTCGTCGGAGAACGACGCCATATACACATTTGGCGAATTCATCGCTAAAACTATTATTAATTTGAAGTGCCCGCGGAAGCAGTCACGGACGATGAATCCCATTATGGCAGTAGCAATGGAGGCCCAGTCGGAGGAGGACGGTGTTGAAATGTAATGTAACTGCGACTTTTTCGATTAAAGTAATAAAAGTTTCAAGCTCTGATTTAAACAGTGTAAGCAAAAATTAAAATTTATATGAATTATTATTATGAATTATATGAGTATAAAGTATATATAATATATGTAAATATATAATATAAAGAAAATATAGTGTTTCGTTTATTAATTATTCAAGTGATGTCGTTGAAATGGAACAGCTCCTGCTCCTAAAAAATATTGCGCTATTTTATTCCTAAGTTCAAAGGCTGCTATCGATGCGTTGCGGCGGGCGGATCTGATGGAATAAAGTGCACCACCAGCATCAGCAAGCTCGGTTTCCCATTGCCCGCCGTAACCAGAATTGTCCAAATTAGCATAATTTTCTGGGCAATACCAGCGCCTGCTATCGGTAAGCATTATAAAGTTGTGCAAAACTGTGCAGCCTAAAACAATTTTTTCTGCGTTTTCTGGACTACATTCAATTACAGACCTCAAAACACGCCAGCGCGCCGTTAAAATTCCGAAGCTATTTTCAATTGTGCGGCGCGCTCTTGAGAGCCTGTAATTGAAATTGTCCTTGTTTGCAGGCAACAGTGCACCGGGATACGGCCTCATTAGGTTGGTACGCAATGGGAAAGCAGCATCTCCAACAAAGAAATGAGGAAACATTTCATTAGGATTATTGCCTGGCAATGGAGCGTCTGGTGGTAGTGGAAGCGTGTTGGCCAGCAAATGCCTTCCAAATTGGGAGTGGCGGAAAACACCTGTTAATAAAGTAATGCAGTTATAGTCGTGTTTCATATAGAAGGAAAAATTACCTCCATCGCTTTGGCTTCCGTAGCTCCCTACATTTACCGATGTGAATGTGTACTTCGCATCGCATGTCGCCATAAGCACTATACTATAAAATTTCTTATAGTTAAAGAACATGCTGCCGGAATTATTGGGGCATGTTATGGCGACATGTTTCCCGTCCACCGCACCCACACAATTGGGCACATTCCATATATTTTGAAATTCTTTGGCAATGTGCTCATATTGAGTCTGTGTTGGCTCGCTCAGGTATATTGGCGAGAGAACTGACCACAATACCTCGCAAGTTTCCAACACAATGTTTCGCACAGTTGTCTTTCCTAGCTTGAAACACCACGCAATTTCCTGGAACGACGAACCATGGGCAAGGTACCTTTAAGAAAGTGATTAAGTGACTTCAACTAGTCCTCACTTCAATTTTTTCACTTACTTCAAAGTTATACACAAACGTTCCTCGGCACAAATGCTCCGTCGAGGTGTTTCCAGATAGCGCCGAACCAACGCAAACAGAACATTGTACACAGTTACCGTCATTCGGGTGTGTATAAAAAATTGTTCTTCGTCCACAGTTTTAATACGAAGGAAGACTTTCCTGTAGTACCCACTGGTTCTTCGGTCCCAATTAATGGGTCGAACACCCCACCGCCTACATCGACGTGTGCGCCTTTGCTGGTATAAGTGGAGCAATTGCAAAAACTTGTGGCAAACTTCTAAATCTTCCATATATGTAATTAAATTAACTAAATGGGTAAATCAGGAATAAAAATAATTTTTAACTATCGTATTCAACTTCGCAATTCTCAAATATAAAAATCCCCACAAAAGAAGTTAAAAAACCCAAAACAAAACAGTATCATTATTGCTATTAATGATACTGGCAACATCAGGCAAATGAAAGAGCCGGCACGAAGCAGACTTCGGCAACTCGTTTTCCAATGCACAAATTTCCCCTAAGTGTCGTTCCCTTTGCGTTGAGTGAGTATAATCAGGCTTTAACTTTTGCCGGCGCAACGACAACTGCAATTTACGTCAAAAAACGCTGCTGCAGAGATTGAGGCAGAGATATTTTCAGCTTGTTTACAACGAAATCAGTTGTGAATATTAATATGGATAGGCAAATGGAAACAATATTTCTCATAATGAAAATAACTACAATTGTTGCCATTGTTTGTGAGGTGAGACACGCATAAGTAATATTAAAATATTTAATGGAAACATATTATAAAAAAATAATAGGTACGTAAGCTTTTGAATCGCCGCAGCCGTAGGAGATGGTGGATTCGACCGGTCAACCTGACTCGCGATAGATTCGGTTTTTTTGAAACATGTATGAGGCAAATGCAGGTATTAGATAGGGAACACTTTTACAAAGCTACACGGATGGACCCTGGAAACTTCAACGTACTTCTCGAACTGCTACGTCACCGATTGCAGCGCTCTTCAAAGAGAGCCATTAGTCCAGAAATCCGTCTATCAGTTACTATTTTGTAAGAAAGTGCTGCATTATGTTTCGCTGATAGCTGAAAATTATATTTGAAAATTTCAGATATTTGGCTCAAGGCACCAACATTCAAGTCCTAGCGTGGGCGCACAAAATGGGATTTTCCACCATCAGGAAAGTTGTTTACGAAACGTGTGACGCTATTTGGCAGGAGCTTCATGAGTTTTATGTGGCCCCACCAAATTGCACCGATTTCGAAGAAAACGCCAAAAAGTTCTATTCAGAGTGCGGGGCAATAGATGGAAAACATGTATCAATTGTTTGCCCGAGAAAAAGTGAAAGTTTATACTTCAATTACAAGCGTAGGTTTAGCATTGTGCTATTGGCAGCTTGCGATGCTAACTATGCTTTCACTTTTGTGGATATCGGAGCACTAGGACGCCAAAGCGATGGCGGTGTTTTTGTACGGAGTGCTTTTGGCAAAAAAATTTTAGCTGGAACCCTCGATGTTCCACCCTCGAAATGGTTGCCTGATAGATCAAGGAAATTCCCATATTACTTTGTTGCCGATAACGCTTTCCCGTTAAAACAGAACATCATGAGGCCGTTTCCTGGGCGTAACTTATCAGAAGACAAGGAATGCTTCAACAAAAAATTGTCCAATGCGTTTGGAATATTGGCGAATCGATGGAGAGTACTTCACTCAACCTACGCTAAACCCGAAAATATAGATAAAATTGTCCTAGCGACAACTGTATTGCACAACTTTTTAATGTTTAAAAAGGACAACAGTTACTTCAATGACGAACTGGTGGATAGATTTGTTGACGGGGTTGAGATCGCTGGAAGTTGGAGGGAAACGGATCCTTTGCAGTCTATCGCGCCACACCCAACTCGCTCTGAAAATGCGGCGTTTGAATTGAGGAATAATTTAAAAGATTACTTATACCGAAACAATATCTGAACATTTTATCCTTCAATGTTATTTTATTCATACTCATTCATTATACACTTCATCTTATATAATAAAAATTTAAAAAAAAAAAAAAGGTAAAATAAATCTATAAAAAAAGGAACATTTCATATGCTGACTAGAATTAAAAAATAGAATTCACAATTAAGTTATTATAACTAATTTTTGTTATGATTAATTAATGACTAATTTTTTGTGAGCGGCAATAGCGTTGTAGACTAAGCTACGGCAGTTTTCCACAATTGAATGCTCCACGTTCGGTGCCAGCTCGGCATGAACAATGTCTTGCGCCATGCCTTGAAAGTGATGTTCAACGGGGTCTCTCTGGTTTCCGTTGCCGAAATTTTTGGCAAGACCATTTATGGTTTCTGAAGCCATGCTCAAAAAATTGTTGAAATCAAAGTTTTCCTAAAAAATTAATCTGAATCAATGAAGATATTAATAAATGCCAATTGACAACGGCTTACTTTTTCCTGTCTCTGCCTTTTCCTCTTCCTGTTGGAAGTCTCCGCGGGCGCTGGTGCTTGGCCCAAATCAGGCAAGGGATCGTCGGGATCGGGCGATGCCTGTTCCACTTGGAACATCGGCAACAAGTCATCACCTAAGTGATCTGCCGGAGAAAAAATTTCTCTTTCACATACCGGTGGCTTCGAAGCTGTGCTGTGCTCCATCTGCAAATTTCCTATTGTGCTATATAAAAAATTTTTTTATTTTTGTGAATAAGACATAAAAAACAAACATTACATTCTGTGGGACTTGACATCGCCCAAAAACTGCAGCGCTTCAAAATGTTTCCACTGCTTCTTCGGAGCAGGTGCAGCACTGCCAGACGCCAGCATCTGTGTTCTATTTGTTCGCCGATACATATCGCCCAAACTTTTCCAGCGCTTCTTCGTTGAGTCCACTAAATTGGGTATATAGTTAAGATATATGTATGTAGTATAAAGATATATGTAATATGCATGCATATTAATAACTTTTAATTATTAATTAGACTTACCATCGGTATTAATCACTTCCGCAATCTGCTGCCAAATCTTCTCCTTCAGATTAATATTTTTATAATTCCGGTCTGCCAGATTATAGAGGCACTCGTGGCTCCGCACTTCTTCGATTAATTTTTCCTCGCTGCGATCCATCATAAACACGAACAGAATCCTACAAGAGAAAACTATATTAATGAAATAATTTGTACATAATAATTATACATACGGAAGAAATTTAGCATCACACTTGCTCCGAAATAAGAATTTCACAAAGTTTCAATCGGAATGTAAACAAGCAGAAAAGAAGAACAAGAGCGGCGACAACTTCAAAAAATCCAAAATTTCGCAGTTTCGCGTCGCAGTTTAGCTTCGGCAGCGGCGACTTTTCATTTTTTTCTCAATTCCCATAAGAGCCCGTGTTATTTTGACACTTCTGACGTTGTCGTTGTCGCCGGCAAAAGTTATGTGTTTACAGCATAAAGAATTCGTTTTTTGCCAATTTTTCAGGGTTGCAAACCAAAAGTGAGCCGTTTAGCATTATGTTTTACTTTTAAATGAGAAGTTGAAATCGTTTAATTTTATATGGTTAAACATAAACAGAAGCATGTGTTTAGGGACTTAAACGCGTTAAACGAGCGGTGTAAAACTGCTATTACCGTTGATACTGTAGAATCACTTTCTATTAAAATATAGGCGTTTTTCCTCCTGACCAGGCGACATTATTTTCACATGTGAGCCATTGTTGTGAAGTTTAGAAATAAGCCTAAACAGAAGAATATTTAATAATGCTATGTTTACACCGACCGCAAATCGCGTATTTGTAATCGCGCATTTGAACCCTTTTACACCATCTTTTGCATTTGGTTTGATAGAACCATCAGCTGTTTTGAACAATTTTAAATAAGATTGAACTCGTGGAAGAATTTACTAATTGTAAGATATGCAGAAATCCATTTATTTATTTATTTATTTAGCAAAAATACAGTGGCAGTACAATAAGAAAAGATTTATTTTATAGCACAAAAAACGATGAAATGAAATACATGATAATAATAATAATAATAATAATAATAAAAGAAGAAAAAGAAGAAAGAAATTCAAAGTAATATAAGGTTGGTGTGTTTAGGGGTAAAAGAGAAAAGGAAAATAATTTAAAGGATCAAGTAGAAAAGTGGCTTAGTATGGCACGCTTGAAGATGACACTTGATGAAATCGCCCTGAGGCTACTGGGCAAAGAATTCCATAGCCGGACAGCATTGATAAAAAAGCATCTTGAGATGTTTAATAATTTGAAGGGTGGAATAATGCCGGACACTTCTCCAGGATTGAACAAAACTCAGCTTATCAAACAAATAAGAAGGCGTCCTTTTGTAGATAAGCTTGTGTAGGAAAATGCAGTTTCTAGCATTTAGGTAATTGAAAGCGTCACATTCTATTATACCGCGCTTATACTCTCCAAGATGCTCAAAATAACGTGTACCGTACACATATCTAGTGGCAAGATAATTAATATGATCAGTACATGAGAGTCTGGTATTAATCTGATAACCAAGACTATTTTAGCAACAAACTTTAATTTATGAGTGCCCAAATAAACGTCAGAGAAATCACAAAAGTATACTGATCTTTCGAGATAGGAAGCACAAAATTTTTTAATGGATTAAGGATGAGACGATTTTTATTAGCCCAGAGCAGAATGCAGTTTAAGACATCATTCAACGTGCAAGGTGAACAAGGTGCTCTTTGAGATTACTCTTGCCAGATATATAAATTTCGATGTCATCTGCATAAGCATGAATAGAGGAGGACATGCAAGTCGTGAATATGTCGTTTATGAATAGAGAAAAGAATAGGGGCCCCAATACAGAACCTTGCACACCACTAGAAATAAGGCACAGCTGTGAAAGGCCTGCGCCACACTTAACTTTTTGCGTTCTATTCGATAGATACCTCTTAAGAAGACAGACCGCACTTTCTGAGAATGCAAAGAGATCTTTAAGTTTCGAACAGAGTAGCACATGATTCACCATATCGAAAGCCTTCGAAAAATTGAGCAAACATAGAAGCGTGAGCGTACCATCATCATAATTAGGACGAACATCATCCAGGACTTTGAGCACAGCTGTAGAACAACTGTGCCCAGCCCGAAAGCCTGATTGGAAAGGATGTAGTAGGCTATTTTCGCTTATATATGATATTTGTTTTGCAAGATTCAAAAGCTTTGGAAAAAGGTGATAAAATGCTAATTGGTCTATTGTCAGTAGGGGAGCAATGGGTAGGTTTTTCGGGTATAGGTGTAACAATAGCACTCTTCCAAAGGCAAGGAAACGTAGATGTTGTAAGACTGTGATTAATTATATGAGTAAGTGGACTTATTATATACGGAAGAATAATTTTCACAAATCTAAGGTGAACTTCATCAGAGCTAACAGAATTAGATTTAATTTTATACAGAGCACTTCTCAGATCTGCTTCACATTGAGACCTGTCATTCCTGAAGATATTATAATTCTTTATACTAAAATGAGAATCATCAAGATCACTACAGAACCATGTTTGAGATATACAGATGACATCCACCGTGGAATCTTCGAAAATATACTTAAAATAATCAAATTTATGTGAATTCAAACTTCTAGCATTAATGCAACGCTCTTAGCCCATTCCGCATCCCACACAAAATTTTCAACAGAGTTTTAGTATCAACACTGTCACTTCTGTAATCAGACATTAAGGCGGTTTAAAGAAAATTGTAACTTGTGCAACCTCCTCACGTACCAATATCATAACATCAAAAGAGAGGAGGAGACATTAGAAAAATTGTAGAGAACAGTAAAGTAGAAGAAAGTAGACAGAAGATGGTAAGTAAAAGCATATTAACATTTTTAAGAGAGTGTAAATCATAACTTAAATAAAGTCCACTGGCATATACTTAGATCAGCTATCATTTTAGAAGAGAGAGTTCAAGCCAGAGAAATCCACTATCAGACCAGGTTTGCCATCGGGTCGCGCTTTAACAAAAATTTTCCCGTTGTTGGAGAAAGCGTTGATTTGGACAAGCTTTCGTGTATGTGAACTTTCCCAACACCATTAAGTCTTAAATCTTCCAAACTAATGGCACGAAGATTCTAACGGCAAAAGGAGGCAACAGAGCGCAGGAAGAATTTTCGATGATATGCCGAAACAATATTAAAATAATAATTCCGCTCTTTCCTTCCGCACTTGTTTTTATATGAAAACCGTCGCGCAGTGTAGAATTATAAACAGAACTGAAACCAACAGCAGTACAGATTGTAGTATATACCTCTTACAGGTTTTCTTCTTTGCAAAACGGAATACCAGAATCAACAACGTCATTAGCAGCTGCATCATCCTCAAGCTTAGAAATAACCTCAGTCACCTTTCACTTGTGCTCTCAGAGCAGCAATAACATTAACAGCATCCTACACCACATTTAAGCGATTGAACATAGCTCTCATTTCTTCAACTTTCAACTTCAACTTTATTCATGATGCGCTCCTCAGATTGACGAACTGCTGTGTTAACCTCTTCTATAATGCTCTCACGAATTCTATCAATCTTAGCATTGAGAGGCTTCATGAAAGAGTCATCAATAGGTAGAGGAGACGGAGAGCCAGAGCGCCCGGTAACTAAAAGAGTTAGTGCGAGTTACTCTCCTAACTGCGTTTTCGCTTCCTTTATCAAGTGAAGACTGCATGCTAACTCTTCTTATGTGTATAGATTATGTAGCTTTGTTGTATTAATAGATTATATTAGTGGAAATTACGAATAGTTTATTGTTATTTAATAATGTTTATATGTATATAAAAACTGCAGTTTAACTATTGCTTCCTGTTATCACTGTTGTGAAAATTGCACTAGTTATAAGTCGGACTTAGTTATTAATCAAATTGGATTATCTCAGCGAACAAACCACGTCTACCTCCTTTGCATGTCCCAATTAAACTTTTTTTATCACATACAAAAATTATCACATACATCCATTAATTTTATCTGTGAAAGCACATAATCTAGTAATAGTACTTATTTAGCTTTTTAGGCGGTGATTCCACTTGGGTAAAGTTACCCAAATGGGTAAAATTTTGTTGTTGCTCTACGGCAAAATCACAAAAATGAACACTCGCTCACGAGATGAACAGTGTGTTCATCCGTGGGTAAAATTTTACCCAAGAATTTTGCTGGTTTTTCTTGGAGAACAGAGTTCTGTAGCAGCAAAAACCGTTTGGTAGTATGCAAACGTATGTAAAATCAATGAAAGCGGCAGATTAGCACGCAAAATGTATAAAAAAATAACAAACGGAAACCCTTTCGAGCGCTTGTACATTTTTTCATTTGTTTTGAGCTGTTGACATAGCAACAATTAGTTTAACGATGACCGCTCATCAATGCGGATGTGTTGTACGGACGTTCTATATTAAATATTTTAACATATTACGCACATAAATAAATGTTTTAGTTTTGCTAAATTTTTAATGCTATTTATGACTTGTTTAAGAGTCGATCAATTTGGTATTTCCGATATATTTATACCCTACACCTTAAGGTTGAGGGTATATTCACTTTCTACCGGAGTGTGTAACGCATAGAACTAGACGAGATAGGTATGGAAAAGTATATATATTCTTGATCAGCATCACCACCGAAATCGAAATAACGATATCTGTCCGTCTGTCTGTCTGTCTGTATGTCCGTTGAAATCACGATCACAGGAGAACGGAATAAGATTTCAAAATGAAATTTTGCAAAAATATTCGTTGCTATGTTGAGGTGTTTCGTATTGAAAATGGGCAAAATCGCCCAAGGATCACGCCTACTTTTTATATCGAGAGTGCAGGTACCTCTGTTTTGCCTATTAAAAAAGGCCATATCGGCATCACTTTTTGAGAGAAGACAGGAAAATTTTATATGTAGGTTTAGACTAATGCATCCAGTTAATATGCCAAATATGGGCGTGATCCGCCCACTTTTAGTTTACATAGGTCATGGAGTATATATGCAGCTTTAAGGTGTAGGGTATTTCGGCTACAGCCCGGCTGTAGACAAGACCTTTACTAGTTTTAATTAAATTTTTTCAATTCTATGTTTGATTATTATGACATGATGTTTTCTTTTGTAACTTAATTTTATGTTTTTTAAAACATCTAGAAACTAACAAAAATTACATTAAATTATAATTATTCTATATTTTTGTATAAGTATAGTAATAGATTGCATATTATTAGCTATCCGTAAAATTTTATGACACTCGACGCCACTTTTACGCCATTTGGTAGCAAAAGTATCAAATATTCTTGGGTAAAAATACCCAAGTGTAATCACTTCGGGGTAAAAATTCGATGAACACATTGAGAGAGTAAAATTGCATGGGTAACTTTACCCAAGTGGAATCACCGCCTTACAATTTCTGTGCTGTGGTTCCATATTTTCCAATTTACTTTTGGTTCTGTTGCACTGTTATACTATATTTACACCGACCACGAATGGCTCATTCGAGTCAAATTTCTCGAATGAGTAGCCGAATGGGAATAATTTCCATACGATTTGCGAATGAGAATCCATCACATTCGTCACGAATGTGAAGCGAATGGGAACAAAATAAATATTTTGAATCAGCCTATAGACGGGATGAAAATATTCCCAAAACAAAGCCATTGGAAACATTGGAAAATAATGACAATCAGCTGTTAAAATACAAAGCGAAAAGTTGTTTTGCAGAAAAAATGGAACCGGTTGCCAAAAAAAGAAAGTCGGGAAAAACTTGGGACAAACCAGCAGAGCATCTGCTGGTCGAATTGTGGGGGGAAAATATTTCCCAATTGAGGAGCCACAGGAAAAATGGCCATATACTGAAGGAGATGGCCGAAGTTTTCCGCTCCAGAGGTTATAATTTCAACGACCAGGAGATCCGGACGAAAATTAATAACTTGTCTGGCAGATATAGGTAATTTTGTCATGATTTTATGAATATTACAATTTATCTAATGGTATTTTCAGAAAGGAGAAGCAAAACACAGGTGTCTCGGGCGGCTCTCCTTCACCTTGGCCTCTTTATGCGGCAGTTCACCAGATCCTTGGCGGGTTCAAGGTTAACAATTTTGAGTCGCTGATGGAAGAAAGCCTCGAAGAAGGTGCTTATCAGAAATTAATAATTCCATTTTTAAGTTCTTATAGATTTCTTTATTTAAAATTTTTTTTCAGATGCTGAATGTTCAGGCACGGTGCCACTTCCAGCTTTTTCACCCCCAATTGCTCAGTCACTATCCATCCCTCCGTCGCAATCTATTACCCCTTCACCATCTCTTCCTCCGTCACCTTCACCATCCACTCCTACTCCTACACCTTCGGCATCCCATGATCCTGCGTCTTCATCGCCTACCCCTTCAGCCACCGGCACACCTGCAACGAAAAAGAAACTGAATTTGTACCAGGTCGAGGTTCTGAAGGAGATAAAACAATGTGGCAACCATATTGATCGGCTTGTTCAATGCAGTATTGGGGCTATCAACAAAATATCGGAAAGCGAAGAGGAGCGGACAGCCGTCCTCAAAGAAATTCGCGATGAAAATAAAAATTTTCACAACCTTATTTTAAGGAAATTAGATTTGTGAAATATAAAAAACAAATAAAAGAAATAAAGAATGACTCACAAAAATAATTGCTTATTGCTCTTCGGATATTTTCTGCGTTCCAATCCGAATCGCTTATTGTGTCGTTGTGCTCCGTTTGCATTCTATTTTCACCGTCGTTTCTTCGGGCCAGTTCCTGCATCCATTGAGCATTTATTGCATCGTTGTTTTCGTTGAGGAAATTGTGCAAAACGCATGCACTCTTGATTATGAGCGCTGCATTTTTAATGTTGTTATCGATTCCTTTTCCGATTCTGCGAAACCTTGCCTTTAAGTGCCCAAAAGCGTTTTCCACAACTCGTCTGCATTTAGAAAGGTTGTAGTTGAATTTTTTCTCTCTATCGGTAGCTCCGACTTGAAACGGATATGGTTTCATTAGCGAACTTGTGAAACGAAAAGCAGAATCGCCGAGCCAGAGAATGGGAACATCAGTTCCGTAAATAGTCACGGATTTACTAGTTATTAGCGGATTCTCGCTGTGATGTTTTTTTAACAACGATCTCTCATATATCTGAGAGTCGTTGCAACGACCAGGACACCCCACATTAACATAAAGGAAGCGGTAGCTATAATACATTTCAATTTAATAAATAAAATAGAAAATTTAAATGCTAACCTGTAATCCACCACAGCAAGCAGCACCATGGAGTAACATCCCTTGTAGTTGTAGTAATCCACAGCTTCTTCAGCAGACGGTCGAACTTCTATATGGCAGCCATCTGAATTAAAGAAAGTGATGTAAACTAAAGCGAAGGGAAAATGAATTTGAAGTATACAACTCACCAATTGCACCAAGGCATTGCGGAAATCCCAATTTATTAAAGCCGCTCGTACAATCGTCTATTACTTCCTCCGTCAAAGGATACTTGTTCAAGTATATGGGTTTCATTATCTTCCACACTTCTTGGCAGAAATCCTTAAATATGACGCAAACAGCTGCTTTGGAGACACCGAAGAGGTTACCTACAGTTCGGTATTCCGCCGAAGAACCTAATGCATACACAGCAATTGCAACCCTCTTTCTCAATGATATAGCCTTACGAAAGTTAGTATCAAGCCCGCCAATGCCTTTCAACTCCTCGCAAAATTTGTTGAAATTTTCCCTTGACATTCGAAAGTTTTCATTAAAGAATTTGTCATCATTGGAAGGGACTACTTCCTCCCAAAATTGCTTTCCGCGCTTCTATTAAATTGACGAGATATGTTATGAATTAATGTATAAACCAAAATATTTATTTACCTTCGTCCAAAAAAGTCTATGATTGCCTGTAGACAAGGCTTCACCCAAAATTCTCATCCACTTCTGCAATATTTGTAAATTTTTGGTATTTTCCGATAACATTTTAATTATTTTTTTTTTGACAGAATCGTCACTAATAGTTACAAGAGTATCTGCTTGTACAGTTGTAATTAATAATATCTCTTTTAATTTATCCATTTGTCGTACTGAAAAAACTATCTTTTTGTATTGAACCAGAAATTTATTTTCAATAGATTTTGAGAACAGCTGATCGGTCTGTCAAAACGAATGGGAACAGGCGATGTAAACGGTTTGTGAATGGCTCATTCATTATTCTCATTCGAGGTCGGTGTAAACATACTATTTGGCAAAATTCTGTTATCAATTATTTTAACAGGTGATTACAAATAATTTCATTCCATTTCCAGTGTTTGGTTTTGGGAATTTCTTTATCCCTGCAACAGACTGGTTCAAAATCTTATTTTTTCTTACATTTTGTTCGCATTTCCACAAAATGCATTCAATTTGCAACGAGTATATATTGACAAATTAGGAAAATTTTTTAGTTTTCTTAATTGTACTTAAAATAAATAAAATCTTCTTTGTTCTTATTTTATTCAACTGACCTATTTTTTAAAATCAGCAGTACCTTTTTCCACACCCGCATTAAAATTGTACTCAATAAGTGCGAAAGGAGCAAATTGAATAGAAAAGCGAAAAATGATCTCTTTACAATATATACTCGTTGCAATTTGTTTTGTCAAATCGTATGAAAATTTTAAAATATATATATGAGGCGTCGCAGTTGGGCAAAATAGCTCAAATACGGGATGTAAACGTAGCATAAGAATAGAAAATAAACTGTTGAAACTTAAGCGCATTCTAACAGATGTTTATTATCGTTTGAAAGCGTTCAATGAACCTAATGCAAAATAAGTTGGTCAATGCACAGTCCGCCATTTACAATCTTCGATATCTCCGCGGTACTCGTTTCGCAGTTGGTCGTCGTGTGAGCAAACTGTGGGAATTAAATGTTATTTACCTCTGATGGACAAATATCAACTACAAGAGCTTCTTTATGGACGAGTGAATTCTCGCTTAATAACGTAATTTCCTGACTCAGGAGTCTATTTTGATCCTTTAATTCCTGTATTCTTTTATTTGCGCTCTCTAATGATATATGAACTTCTTTTGATTTCTGTGGCGACTGCGATAATATTCTATTTAAAGTTTCTTCTGTTAGACCTTTTTTAAGCCGGAAAGCGTGTTATTTTCTGCATCTAAATGCTGTATTACTTCCACTTGAAACTCTTTATCAACTAGATTGTTGTCGTAACGATTTTTAACGCCCTAAATTCTGATTCCCAGTCATCCAATTGTTGGTCTTTATTTTGTATTTTGTGCTTATGAACGAAATTAACTCTACCAATATCGCATCTGCTTTTTCAACTTTTATTATTTTACCGGGTCAACTTAATTTGGTTTTCATTAGTTCCAAATGTTCCTTATTTGTCATAGTCTCCTTTAAAATTGACCAGAGTTTTACATTCAGTTCACCTAGTTTCCTTTCCATGTGTTCTTTGCAATTCTATCTGTGCTTGCTATTGGACCGATTCTACCATTAATTACGATCTGCAATTCCTATTAACAATCTACTTCATAAAACTTCTTTCGTTCGTTTTTATAAATCATTTATTCCTTTCAAAATATTACTTTATTTCAATTCACATAATTTAAAGTAATTCATAGTTAAAACTTGTAATGATCCAAGCATCGTTTCAAATACTTCTGTCGAAAACAATCATCTGCTTGAACACAATAAACCGAGTAAACGTATATACATACTGACTTACATATTCCGTCACCAGAAATTCAATTACAATTACCAGAATTCGGCATCTCCTCTCTTCAGCATGACGACGGACAGACAAGTTCCGTAAAGTGGCGTGATCGAAGTTTCTAGAAGAATTTTTTTTCTATGAACTTCGCATCATGCCATTCTACGGGACTTGCAAGGAAAGTCGATCATGGTGAGAAAGAGCGAGATGTCGCGAGCTGCGCTGCGGCGATGAGCGAAGCAAACCAGTTTTCTTTCTGTAGCTTCGAGACATAGCGTGTTCGAAAAGTACGGGAGTCGGAGATAAGAAGTTGAAAAATCTGTTTTGTCGGAAGGAAACGCTGCGAGGCAGATTTTAAAAGAGTTTTTCAGTTGAACCATAGAGAAAGAATAACAAGAGGCCGAATCAGCGAAATTTACTCGAACGCCAAATGGAAGCGGTCGGTCCGCAAGGGAAACGAAGAAATGAAATGAGTGCAAAATGCGTCCTCAAGGAGAGACTAGCAAATTTTAATAAATTTACTCACGCATACAGCGAATATTTCTTTTCAATCATTCACTCTGTTTTAGCATGCCTGAAACTGTTGCCTTTGGTTGCGTGTGTGAATAATTTTTAAGCATCAACATTTTTTAGCATTTCTGGAGTTTCTGATGCTTTTCTGAACTTTGCTTGCGATGACCAACGATTTTTTTGAGTCGGCATGCTGGGTACAAAAAAGCCCTATAAAAAATAAATCTTTACAGGAGCACTATTATGAATATCTAATCTCTAAAAACTAGCAAATATGCTAAGTATTAACATAGTTCAATTTTGATATGACTAATTATAATTGTCTTTATTTTAAACTCGTAAATATTTGTGTTTTACGATTTCCGAAAATAATTTCTAAAGCTTTCATCTTTTCGGCAGATATTTAAACTGTTAATTACTAAAAATTGCAAAAATTTCAGTTTTCTATAATTGTACTGATCAAGAAGGTCGTCCAAACCTCCTTCATCGAACTTCTAATGTAAAATTGCAGCAGTAGGCGCAAGCACAAGAAAGCAAAAACAAATGTACAAACATACAAATCCACACGAAGCCACTAATTATAAAAAACACAAACAAAATAATGTCCAGAAATCGCAAAGGTAAAAAGTTATCAATGTGTATTCACATATATTCTTTCGACATACATACATACACTCTTCATTTGCTCCATAAAGAATCAATAGTAAAAAAAAACGAATAGGGAAAATGTAAGAAGAAATGAAATTACACCAACAATCTGTAAACGATCCAGTAGTGGACCTGGGTACAAATTCTCAGAGCATCATTGCAAACACACAAACACGTGCAATAGGTATAGCATAGAGAGCGAAGCATTCAAAAATCTATCAACGATTTAGTAGTGGATAGGAAACAAATGCTCAGAGTACGAAAGCAAAAGCAAAAAAAGCCAAACACTCAAAAATCTACACACGATCCAGAACTGGGTATGAGCGAATTCTCAGAGCATCAGCGCAAACACACAAACACATGTAATAGCTATAGTGGAGAGAGCGAAGCATTCAGTAATCTATCAACGATTCAGTAGTGGATAGCCAAAAAATGCTCAGAGCCAGCATCAATGAAAACACATTAGCATTTGCAATAGAAAAGAGAAGAGTGCGAAACACTCAAAAATCTTCATACGATCCAGAACTGGGTTGCCGAATTCTCAGAGCATCACTGCAAAGTTTGCAGTGCAAACACACAAACAAGAGCAAAAGTAATAGGGTAGAGAGCGAAGCACTCAGCAATTCATCATCGATTCAGTAGTGGATAGAAAACAAATGCTCAGAGCATCAATGAAAACACATTAGGATTTGCAATAGCAAAAGAGAAGAGAGAACACACTGTAACGAAACTCCGTTTTCGGATTTATAGCTGGGGTATGCTCAGCGAGTAACCAGGGGTTCAATTACATAATTTATTTAATGAGACGTTCTGAGTTCAATTTATATTCTTGATTTATTATTATTTATTCTTTAGCTATATATATTTTCTTTCGTTGAGGTCCTTATTTACAATCTAGCATATCTTCGAAATTTTTGTAAGCTCTATCGGCGAAAGAGAGATCGGTCGAGCTGGCCGCTGGAGCCTGTGTCGGACGAGGGTCACCTAGGGTATGTGACCGGCGCGCACGTGGTCGACGTATGCGCTGAGCAAGTGTTTAGTACAGCGTATGTATGCGTACTCAGTAATAAGGTTACACTACACAATGTTCGACGGTTTCGGATTTGCGTGGTGAATGACGTGCGTTAGTGTGAAAGTAAACAAAATTGATAACAACGTTGGGATCTAGTATGATATGGTATGAGCGCTATCGAATTTTATTTGGTCCAGGCACTAGTTAACTTAGAGCCCCGACCCTGAGGCCGTGAAACTATATAACTGTAAGCCCCGACCCTGAGGCCGTGAACCTATATACTTTGGAGCCCCCCGACCCTAAGGCCGTGAAAACTATATAACTTAGAGCCCCGACCCTGAGGCCGTGCAACTGCATAATTTAGAGTCTCCCGACCCTAAGGCCGTGAAAACTGTATAACTTAAAGCCCCGACCCTGAGGCCGTGCAACTATATAACTTTAAGCTCCGACCCTGAGGCCGTGAACCTATATACTTTGGAGCCTCCGACCCTAAGGCCGTGAAAACTGTATAACTTAGAGCCCCGACCCTGAGGCCGTGCAACTGTATAATTTAGAGCCTCCCGACCCTAAGGCCGTGAAAACTGTATAACTTAAGCCCCGACCCTAAGGCCGTGAAAACTGTATAACTTAAAGCCCCGACCCTGAGGCCGTGCAACTATATAACTTAAAGCCCCGACCCTGAGGCCGTGCAACTATATAATTTTTATTTAATATTATTTGTATTCTCCTGGACCAAATAACCTTACTGTGGAAATTCTATAGAAATTCGCGAGCACGTCGTTCACACTAAACTGTCGAGGTGGTGTTGCGGAACGTTGTCTGCTGAACGTCCGCTCTCGTTGACCCGCTGAGGTCAATTCTCTGCGTGCAATACGTGCTGGTGTCTCTGATGCTATCTTCGGCGGGCGCCTGGCTCGCTATTCGGCGTTTAATTGTTTTCGCTACGAAGCGTTGGCTCTAGCTGGTGACTGTCTTCGGCAAGTGCCTTTCAAGAACTGTGGTCGGCGAGCGCCTGTAATTATTTCCTTGCTGGTTTTCCTTGTACGTCTGTCTTCGGCGAGCGCCTCTCAAGAACTGATCGTAAAAGCTCAGCTCGGCGTTCGTGTGACTGTGAAGTGCTGACTCTGACTGCAGCGTGACGACTGTCTTCGGCAAGCGCCTCTCAAGAACTGATTGTAAACGCTCAACTCAGAGTTTGTGTGACTGTGACGCGTTGGCTTTGTCTTCAGCGTGGCGACTGTCTCCGGCAAGCGCCTTTCAAGAACTGATTGTAAACGCTCAACTCAGAGTTTGCCTATCGTTCGACTCATCTCAGCGTGCTTCTTCTTGTTCCGTGTGTGTTCGTTGTCGTTAGTGGTGAGTGTGTATTCGTTATTGGTTTTGTTCCAGCGGTGAACTGGAAAGTCATAGCCACCGATCTCTCTCTCTCTCCCTCTCTTGATACAAAATTCTTATCATATATTCACATGAGTATTTGCTTATTTCTATTGCTATGTAGGTAGCTGTTTCTTTCTTAGAAATGAATCTATAATCCAAAATTCTTTTATGATAATTAAATTCGAAATACAATAACTTCAGTCTATAATGCATCAGCTTATAGTTTAAGTAGTTAATTTATTTTATTTAAACAAAAATGCTTCGCTCTTCTTAGCAATTTACAGAAAATGATTGTAATAAATGTAATATAAAATTATGCAGAAAAATATGTATGTAATTAAATGATTGTAATAAATGTAATATAAAATTATGTAGAAAAATATGTATAAGTGTAGAATAAAAAAAATAGAAATTAGATTTCGTGTACGCCAGAACTTGCCTAGAATTGTGGTCGTTACACTGCCCCCTCTCCTCTATTTAATGCTTGAGTTGGTGTGAGACCACACCTCCGCGTGTCATCTTGAGGATGTATATACGACCATTTATGGTCTGCTTCTGGTAGCGTCGCACCCCTGGCTTGTGGTGCAGTTTTAGCTCGTCCATGGCTCGTACCAGCTCTGCATGGTCTTCGGGGTGAGCTAAACCCAGGGCGTTCGCATCCTCTTCCATCCCCAGTACCAGGTCCATCACCTCTTGGAGCTCGCCGGTCCACTGGTCGTCCTCTGTCACCTCTGGGAGCAGCAGTGGGGATGACGGCTCCGATCTACGTGCCTGGTCAAACGGCTCACCGTCTGTTGTTTCCGCCGGGCGCTCTTCATGCTGCTGTTTTGCTGGTGTCGGACATTCTGTAGCGCTGTCGGTTGGTGGTCCTGAAGGTCCTTCGGTGCTACTGGGTCGGGAGTCCTCTGCGTCTTCATGTGTCGTATCGTGGTGTCCCTCCCCGCTTTGGATCATCTCGATGGGTGGAGATGGGGGAAGTTCTACGACGGGTTCGCTCACCTCGGCTTCTTCAGTGTGGTGACTGGGGTTATAAACGGTGAGGAACGTTTTCGTCTCCACGCAGAACACGACGGCTCCGGGTATCATCCATCTGTTTCGGTGAACCTCGCGGTCTACCCGTGCTCCCACCCTCTCCTCATCGTCGTCGTCAGAAAATAGCGATTCGCTGCTAGTGTCTCCGGGCTCGTCGGCGTGCGATTCGGCTTCGTGGGCGGGGTCCCCTTCATGACATGTCGTCGGTCCGTGTTCCATCTCTGGCAGGGGTGGTGTTTCACCTTCCTCGGTTTCGTCTGGCATCCCGACGTCCGCGTACTCCTCCGACAATGGAGATTCTCCGCCATCTTCCGGTGCAACGCAGACCTCGGCCTCGTCTGACATCTCCGATTCCGTATCGGTCAAACAGATCGTCGGGATAGGTCCAGGTTCTCCCAACGTGTGTTGTTTGCGGATAGTTGGCACCTCGCTGTCCGTCGGTGTTGGCCTGACGTCGGCATTTGGTGCGGGGTCGTGACACCGCCCCGGGTTAGACGCCCGTGATGTTGTTGGCACCTCCTTGTTGTTCCCACTGATGGTAGCTGCAAGCCTTTCCCTGGCTGCGCGGGATGTCGTCGGTATCTCATCCTGGTTTCCCCTGAGGGCAGCTTCTACTTCTTCAGTCGCCATACGATGGAGTCTCACTCGCGGAATCTTAGCGGTCGGGTCTGCTATGGTTGCCCTCCACTCCGGACTGAGGAGGCGTGTCCTGGGTAGTCGCTCATTTTCCTCGGCCATGTGTCTGCGGAACGTCTCTCGCGCGCGGTTGAATTTTTCCTGCTCGTCTTCTTTTTGTGGCTTGCCTTCCATTGTTCTCGCTCTGGTGTCACGATCGCTACTGAGTGTGCATCCGCTGTGCTGTCCCTTTATATAGGCTCGAGTGCTCGTTGTCGGGATGTGGTGGTGGCTGCCCGTAATGATACGTATGGTCGGGCTTGCGGCTGGGGGCTGATGGGAATCCTGTCGGCGTCCCTCCTGGTTTCCATTCGATTTCGAAGTGGGATGAAACACTTTTAGGTCCGAAATATGGGCCGTTCGTTCGCATCTTTCACCGGGTTTTGTTAGTTTTACTATGACTGGGGAGACGAACGATTTCACGATGTAAGGCCCGGCGTAACGAGGAGCTAATTTCGCGGCAAATTTGTCCACTGCCTTAGAAAGTGGGTGCTGTCTTAGTAATACTCGTGACCCAATAGTGGGTTTCCAGGGCCTGCGGCGGAGGTTATAATATTTTGCTTGTTTCTCACTTGCTCTTGCCATATTTTGATGTGCCAGGCGGAATATGTCTTTTAGTTTCCTTGCATGTTGGTCGGGCCCCTCCTCCTCTTGACCTGTCCCTGGTGTTTGACTATCATAAAGGGTGTTTGGTAACCGTGGTTCTCTGCCGTGGTTCAGGTAGGCGGCGCTGTATCCGGTGGACTCTGACACGCTGGAGTTTATGGCGAGGCTCAGCTCGGGGAGGAGGTCGTCCCAGGTGCCGTGGTTCTCACCCGCGAATTGGGCTATCATCGTTTTTAGTGTCCTGTTGCTTCGCTCCGTAGGGTTTTCTTGCTGCGTATATGGTGCTGTATATTGTTGCCGTACGCCTATGTCCTGTAGGTATTTCTGGAAATTCCTACTTGTGAATTGGCTTCCGTTGTCAGTAATCAGGGTTTTTGGGACACCGAATCTAGCTAGGATTCTTTCACGGAAAGCCCTGATCAGGTGTTCGCTTGTGGCCGCGCGTAGTGGCATCATTTCGACCCATTTTGAAAACTTGTCTACAAACACTAGCAGCATGCTGTTGCCATGTTTTGTCCTTGGAAGTGGTCCTACAAAATCGGCGGAGACTGTGACCCATGGGTTGTCGGCCAACTGCGTGAGCATTCTTCCGGCAGGATTCATGTGGCTGACTTTATAGCACTGACAGCTTTGGCAATTCCGAACGTACCTACTCACTTCGCGGGACATGCCGGGCCAGTAGTATCTGCTTGCCACGCGAGCAATGGTCTTCCTTATTCTAAAATGGCCTGCCGTAGGGGCGTCATGGCACTCTTCGAGTACTCGCTGTCGGAGTTGAGTAGGCACACACATTCTCCATGGGGTGTTTTCATTACTACCTCTTACCATGTGACGATATAGTTGGTTGTTCTGTACACAGTAGTCTGGGAACTCTTCAGGTCGTACGGTGACGTCGCTTTTCTTTTTACTGTACCAATCGCGCTCGATCGCACGAGTTTTCTCTGTTGCCTGGTCTAGTTGTTGCTGGTTTTCCCCTACGACCATTCCGCACGTCGCCTCCACTGGGTGCCGCGACAGAGCATCTGCTACAACATTATGTTTTCCACGTCGATACTGGATGTCGTACTGGTACTGCTGCAGTTCGAGTGCCCAGCGTGCGATCCTTCCCGAGGGGTTGTCAATTGAATTCAGCCATTTTAGCGATAGGTGATCCGTTATAATAGTGAAGGCGTACCCTTCTACATATTGCCGCATCTTACGTATAGCCCAGACGATGGCTAAACACTCTTTCTCGGTGGCGGTATAATTTGATTCTGCCCGATTTAAATGCCGACTTGCGTATGCTATGACCCTTTCGGCGCCATTGAGGTTCTGGGTTAGTACTGCTCCAATACCGTAGTCGCAGGCGTCTGTTTGGAGGGAGAATATTTGCTGAAAATCCGGGCACGCGAGGATGGGGGCTTCGGTTAGACGTTTCTTTACTTCCTCGAATGCTTGTTGTTGTTCCGGGGACCATTTAAAGTGTTTTCCCTTTCGGAGTAGGCTAGTGAGTGGATGCGTGACTGGTGCAAAATCCGGAACAAACCTCCGGTACCACGAAATGATTCCAAGAAATCTGCGCAACTCTCGCACGTTTGTTGGAGCCTTCAGCTCACTAATGGCTGTAATCTTGTCGGGATCCGTGTGTATCCCACTCTTGCTTACGACATGACCTAAGTATTTAATTTGTTTTTGGAAAAACTCACATTTGTCTTGGTTGATACGGAGTTTTGCTAGCCGCAGACGACGAAGGACTTCTCTGAGATGATTCATGTGTTCCTCGAGGCTCGACGCGATGACGATTATGTCGTCGAGGTATGCAAAAGCGTGAGGCTCCATGTCGTGGCCTATGATCCTGTCCAAGGCGCGTTGGAAGGTAGCGGGTGCCGAATGCAAACCGAACGGCATTACCTTCCATTGGAAAAGTCCTCGGCCCGGCACTGTGAACGAGGTGTATTGTTTACTCTTGTTTTCCATGGGAATTTGCCAGTAACCATTCTTCAGATCAATGGTACTGATATATGTGGCATTCCGCAGCTTGTCGAGAATGTGTTGAATTCGGGGGAGGGGGTAGGCGTCGGGAATGGACTGGGCGTTGAGTTGTCGATAGTCCACACATAACCGCCACTGACCAGTTTTCTTCTTAACGAGGACTATGGGTGCGCTGTAGGGACTCGACGATGGTTCAATGCAACCTCTCGATAAGAGATCGTCTACTTCGTCATCAATGACTTTCTGCATAGCGGGGTTTCGAGGGTAGTATCGTTGTTTAATCGGCCTTTCGTCGCGCATCACAATCCTATGTTCTGCAATGTCCGTTACGCCGTGTACCGCCTCGCACTGTGCGATTTCTTCCCGCAGGAAGTCTCTGATCCTTTCCTCTTCTGTTGCGATGCTGTCTGTCTGGACGAGCCCCACTCGTGGTTCTTCTTGGGGTTGTATCGCTGGGCAAGTTTGCGGGCCGATTTCCAGCGTTAAGCCGGCGACTTCAAGTACTGCAGCGATTCCCGAGAGGAAGTCCAGTCCTAAGATTAGGTCGTCTATGACCTGTGGAAGGATGAGAAGGGCTATTCGCAGAGATTTGGTTCCGACGGATATGCAAGTTTCCAACGCTTCCTCTATTGCTTGTGTTTCGCCATTTGCCATGTTAACGATCGCCCGTGTAGAAATAATGTTCGTGGAGGTCTTAAGTTTCCGTGCAAAGTAAGCACTGATGAAGCTTCGGCTTGCGCCAGTGTCAATGGTTGCCTGCATTTGAAAGTCATCTAAGCTTACTGTGGCTACGATGCGCTGGTCTGACAGCTTCAACGTTTTTAGTGGATTCGAGGTCGTTCGAGTGGCGGCCCCGCATTGCCTCGGTTTATGTGGGGACGCTGCCCGTTTCCCTGGACCTTCCTGCAGCATTCCTTTGTGAGTATATCGCGCCGTCCGCACACCCAACAATGGTATAGGGTTTGATTTGTGCAGCCTCCTTGACGGTGTCCGACTTGGCCGCATCGTCTGCAGGCTCTGGTAATGTCGACTCGGTCTGAACCTTCCGCTTCCGTTATTTGTCGATGAGTAATGTGATTTGTTGTTGCCATCTGTCTTGCTACATTAGTTCCCGGGACGATCAAATTCTCATAATCGCCGACTATCTCTAACAATTCCCGCAGCGTAGCGAACTCGCTTCGTTTCACGTACAGTTGTATCTCACGTTTGCTGTTGCCATAAATACGTTCCAATTGTTGGCGTTTGCCCATGTCGGTGTGACGCATGAGGCCTTGCATAGTGAGGACGTAATCCCTAAATGGTTCGTCTACGGCTTGGTGGCGCTGCCGCACGTCGTCTTCGAGTCTTTCGAAAAAACGCGGCGGTAAGAAAAACTTCAGGAAATCTGATTTGAATGAAATCCACCTTTCCCAGCGGCAGTTGTTACTTCAGAACCATTGAAGCGCACGGCCTTGCAGTAGTTCGGGCATGGCCTTAAGAATATGGTCTGGATTACACCCATAGGACTCTACCAACTCTTCTATACGTTCTACAAAACTCAATGGATTTTCCTTTCCATTATATTTTACTCCCCACTTGCGTACCCGGTCCATTAAGGGAAAAATCGTGGTCGCCGTCATTGGTGTTTCAGCGGGCGCTACTTGTCGGTGTGGCATCCCACAAACCTGGTCCGTCAATCCGGCGTTATGACTTGCCATTGACGTTGAAGGTTTGTTCTCGAACGTTGGAACACGAAGTTGTACAGGTGAATCCCCCCTTGGCGTAGTGGTACCCGAGGCCGGCGAGGTTTCTCTCTTGTGTTTTGTTTCTAGTAATTCAAGGCGTTGTAGGGTCTCTTCGTCATGGTCATCCTTTAAAGTAAACGAAGCGAGGCGTTTCCTTAATTCATCGACAGTGCCCTCTTCGTTTAGTCCAAATTCCTTCGCGTATGCTTGCAATTCATCCTTGTAGATATCGTATCCAAGTCACTCGTACCATTGTAGGACGTCGCTTGTTATTTTAAATTTATTTCTTTAGTTACGCGTCTTGATGACCTTACTGTTGTACAACCCAGAACTGTCCCTGTTCGGGCGCCATGTAACGAAACTCCGTTTTCGGATTTATAGCTGGGGTATGCTCAGCGAGTAACCAGGGGTTCAATTACAAAATTTATTTAATGAGACGTTCTGAGTTCAATTTATATTCTTGATTTATTATTATTTATTCTTTAGGTATATATATTTTCTTTCGTTGAGGTCCTTATTTACAATCTAGCATATATTCGAAATTTTTGTAAGCTCTATCGGCGAAAGAGAGATCGGTCGAGCTGGCCGCTGGAGCCTGTGTCGGACGAGGGTCACCTAGGGTATGTGACCGGCGCGCACGTAGTCGACGTATGCGCTGAGCAAGTGTTTAGTACAGCGTATGTATGCGTACTCAACTCAACACTACACAATGTTCGACGGTTTCGGATTTGCGTGGTGAATGACGTGCGTTAGTGTGAAAGTAAACAAAATGGATAAAAACGTTGGGATCTAGTATGATATGGTATGAGCGCTATCGAATTTTATTTGGTCCAGGCACTAGTTAACTTAGAGCCCCGACCCTGAGGCCGTGAAGCTATATAACTGTAAGCCCCGACCCTGAGGCCGTGAACCTATATACTTTGGAGCCCCCCGACCCTAAGGCCGTGAAAACTGTATAACTTAGAGCCCCGACCCTGAGGCCGTGCAACTGTATAATTTAGAGCCTCCCGACCCTAAGGCCGTGAAAACTGTATAACTTAAAGCCCCGACCCTGAGGCCGTGCAACTATATAACTTTAAGCTCCGACCCTGAGGCTGTGAACCTATATACTTTGGAGCCCCCCGACCCTAAGGCCGTGAAAACTGTATAACTTAGAGCCCCGACCCTGAGGCCGTGCAACTGTATAATTTAGAGCCTCCCGACCCTAAGGCCGTGAAAACTGTATAACTTAAGCCACGACCCTAAGGCCGTGAAAACTGTATAACTTAAAGCCCCGACCCTGAGGCCGTGCAACTATATAACTTAAAGCCCCGACCCTGAGGCCGTGCAACTATATAATTTTTATTTAATATTATTTGTATTCTCCTGGACCAAATAACCTTACTGTGGAAATTCTATAGAAATTCGCGAGCACGTCGTTCACACTAAACTGTCGAGGTGGTGTTGCGGAACGTTGTCTGCTGAACGTCCGCTCTCGTTGACCCGCTGAGGTCAATTCTCTGCGTGCAATACGTGCTGGTGTCTCTGATGCTATCTTCGGCGGGCGCCTGGCTCGCTATTCGGCGTTTAATTGTTTTCGCTACGAAGCGTTGGCTCTAGCTGGTGACTGTCTTCGGCAAGTGCCTTTCAAGAACTGTGGTCGGCGAGCGCCTGTAATTATTTCCTTGCTGGTTTTCCTTGTACGTCTGTCTTCGGCGAGCGCCTCTCAAGAACTGATCGTAAAAGCTCAGCTCGGCGTTCGTGTGACTGTGAAGTGCTGACTCTGACTGCAGCGTGACGACTGTCTTCGGCAAGCGCCTCTCAAGAACTGATTGTAAACGCTCAACTCAGAGTTTGTGTGACTGTGACGCGTTGGCTTTGTCTTCAGCGTGGCGACTGTCTCCGGCAAGCGCCTTTCAAGAACTGATTGTAAACGCTCAACTCAGAGTTTGCCTATCGTTCGACTCATCTCAGCGTGCTTCTTCTTGTTCCGTGTGTGTTCGTTGTCGTTAGTGGTGAGTGTGTATTCGTTATTGGTTTTGTTCCAGCGGTGAACTGGAAAGTCATAGCCACCGATCTCTCTCTCTCTCCCTCTCTTGATACAAAATTCTTATCATATATTCACATGAGTATTTGCTTATGTCTATTGCTATGTAGGTAGCTGTTTCTTTCTTAGAAATGAATCTATAATCCAAAATTCTTTTATGATAATTAAATTCGAAATACAATAACTTAAGTCTATAATTCATCAGCTTATAGTTTAAGTAGTTAATTTATTTTATTTAAACAAAAATGCTTCGCTCTTCTTAGCAATTTACAGAAAATGATTGTAATAAATGTAATATAAAATTATGCAGAAAAATATGTATGTAATTAAATGATTGTAATAAATGTAATATAAAATTATGTAGAAAAATATGTATAAGTGTAGAATAAAAAAAATAGAAATTAGATTTCGTGTACGCCAGAATTTGCCTAAAATTGTGGTCGTTACAACACTCAGCAATGAGTGAGAAAAAAATCCAGTACTGGATCTTCAGTGGAAAATATTTTTGTTCAAGATTCGGCCTCTTGTTATTCTTTCTCTATGGTTGAACTAAATAAAATCAATGAACAGAATAGTAATTCCGTTAAATCACTAATTGATGTTCGTCTAAGCAAATAAGATGCGCGTTCGATATTGAACAAAGTGTTTATTAAATACTCTGAAATCTGTTTAAAAAGACGGACTCCGGAAACAAGTAACGATTCCATTGTTTCTATTGAATAATTTGAATTTAATGAAATTGTAATTGATAATTAAGTGATTTGCGTAACATGTGGTTTATTATCGGTGTTTTGTTTTTGCAAGGGAAACGTCTTTAATTGAGAATGTCTTTGGGGGGTGTAGAAAACCACATCGAAACAACAGTATCAGCAACAACAGTGTAAATTCAACGTAGAGTCCGTAAAACTTTCTTATAAAAATTCATCAGGTCAGAAGAAAATAAAACCATAGTTTATAGGCAAATAGATAGAAGTGCAGAAAAATATTATGCATAAGATTCTGATCGAACGAAGCAAATTCTAACTATGCACAAAAAAAAAAAACAAAATAAAAGGAAGAAAAATTATCGAAAGCAAATTCAGAACTGAACTGAAATGTAGTCAAATATAAATACTTGCAATTAGTAACATACTAAAATTTTTTTTTCTATTTATATAAACACTGTGACGGCCATAATTTCTAAGCGAAATTATGGACACACATTTCATCATGCTTAATCTATCTTATTGTTCATCTTATTACTTACTCTACTAACTTCATATTCTTTCTTACCTATTTTATTACCTGTATTTTTTATAACTAGTACGTAAGCTAAACAAACAAAACAATGAATTTAATAAAAATAAACTTATATTAGGACTAGTACGTAAGCTAAAATAACAAAACCTTAATATTTGCTACAACTAGCACTTAAGCACAAGACCTGTATATTTCTGTATCTAGTGCGTAAGACATATAACAGAACAACGAATACAAAGCAATGAATTGTTAGTAAATAAGTTATACATAAGAACAGAGCGAGAGAGAGAGAGAAGCGACAACCAGGCGTCACCAACGCATACGCATAAAACCACACACGAGAACAAGCAGAAACCAGCTTAACAAGAGTTGCTTTCGAGCACTGTAGTCAGTCAGTCAGCAGACTTCAACGAGTACGGTTGCTTGCTCCGCTCTGCCAGCTATCTTACGTCGCTGCTTCACATTTGTAGTCAGTCAGTCAGCAGACTTCAACGAGCATGGTTGCTTGCTCCGCTCTGCCAGTTATCTACGTCGCTGCTGCACAACTTCAGTCAGTCAGCAGACTTCAACGAGCACGGTTGCTTGCTCCGCTCTGCCCGTTATCTACGTCGCTGCTGCACAACTTCAGTCAGTCAGCAGACTTCAACGAGCACGGTTGCTTGCTCCGCTTTACAAGCTAGCTTACATCGCCGCTTGACACCTCAGCCACGTTTCGAGCAGAGACCACAATTGCTCTGCCCACATATGCAGAATCGCCTGCAGAGTACCACGGCAGTTGAATTGCAGCGTGCCGAGTAGTCAGTTCATACGCTTCAAAGAGTGCGGTTGCTTGTTACGTCGAAGAATTGGTTGATTGCGCCTCGCCTGATCGAAAGAAGAATATCAGAAACATCCAACGCAGCGTAAGAATTTCATTTAGCGTCAGACCTCCGACTTAAATAGACGAACCACGCTTAACGACCATTAGGAGACTTTTTTTTAGTTATATAGATTCTAGAGGCTTCAGAGCACGTGAATCTACAAGTATATAGACTCTAGAGGCTTTAGAGTACGTGAGTCTTTAAGTAATTTAAGTTCTGTAGATCCTAGAGGCTTCAGAGTACGTGGATCTATAGTTATATAGACTCTAGAGGCTTCAGAGTACGTGAGTCTTTAAGTAATTTAAGTTATATAGATCCTAGAGGCTTCAGAGTACGTGGATCTATAGTTATATAGACTCTATAGGCTTCAGAGTACGTGAGTCTTTAAGTAATTTAAGCTATATAGATCCTAGAGGCTTCAGAGTACGTGGATCTATAGTTATATAGACTCTAGAGGCTTCAGAGTACGTGAGTCTTTAAGTAATTTAAGCTATATAGATCCTAGAGGCTTCAGAGTACGTGGATCTATAGTTATATAGACTCTAGAGGCTTCAGAGTACGTGAGTCTTTAAGTAATTTAAGTTATATAGATCCTAGAGGCTTCAGAGTACGTGGATCTATAGTTATATAGACTCTATAGGCTTCAGAGTACATGAGTCTTTAAGTAATTTAAGCTATATAGATCCTAGAGGCTTCAGAGTACGTGGATCTATAGTTATATAGACTCTAGAGGCTTCAGAGTACGTGAGTCTTTAAGTAATTTAAGTTATATAGATCCTAAAGGCTTCAGAGTACGTGGATCTATAGTTATATAGACTCTAGAGGCTTCAGAGTACGTGAGTCTTTAAGTAATTTAAGTTATATAGATCCTAGAGGCTTCAGAGTACGTGGATCTATAGTTATATAGACTCTATAGGCTTCAGAGTACGTGAGTCTTTAAGTAATTTAAGCTATATAGATCCTAGAGGCTTCAGAGTACGTGGATCTATAGTTATATAGACTCTAGAGGCTTCAGAGTACGTGAGTCTTTAAGTAATTTAAGCTATATAGATCCTAGAGGCTTCAGAGTACGTGGATCTATAGTTATATAGACTCTAGAGGCTTCAGAGTACGTGAGTCTTTAAGTAATTTAAGTTATATAGATCCTAGAGGCTTCAGAGCACGTGAATCTACAAGTATATAGACTCTAGAGGCTTCAGAGTACGTGAGTCTTTAAGTAATTTAAGTTCTGTAGATCCTAGAGGCTTCAGAGTACGTGGATCTATAGTTATATAGACTCTAGAGGCTTCAGAGTACGTGAGTCTTTAAGTAATTTAAGTTATATAGATCCTAGAGGCTTCAGAGTACGTGGATCTATAGTTATATAGACTCTAGAGGCTTCAGAGTACGTGAGTCTTTAAGTAATTTCAGTTATATAGATCCTAGAGGCTTCAGAGTACGTGGATCTATAGTTATATAGACTCTAGAGGCTTCAGAGTACGTGAGTCTTTAAGTAATTTAAGCTATATAGATCCTAGAGGCTTCAGAGTACGTGGATCTATAGTTATATAGACTCTAGAGGCTTCAGAGTACGTGAGTCTTTAAGTAATTTAAGCTATATAGATCCTAGAGGCTTTAGAGTACGTTGATCTCAGATATATAACTCTAGAGGCTTTAGAGCACGTGAGTTACTAAGAGCCAGGACAGCGGACCCAACTTGCCACGACGATACTCAAACGACGCGACGTTCAACGACACGACTCGTAACTGTTTCCATCGGTCACCACGCCACCGCGCTATTATAGCAACGACGCGAGTACAACGAGCAACCCATCATCGATCAGAGCGTAGTTCCAAGCAGCGAACAGTGCCAAGTATAAATATACGCAATTGTCAACGCCATCAACGATCGCCGCACCGACGTCCGACGCATCAGCACCATTGCAACGCCTGGAGTCCCACTCAGCGCTCCAGACAACGACACTGAGTGGCTCCACGTAGTCATTGCCACGCCACGTTCAACGGCGTGAAGTTCATCATAGTTACCATCGATCGCTGCAACAACGTCCGACACATCGACGCCATCGCAACGCCTGGAGTCACACTCAGCGCTCCAGACAACGACACTGAGTGGCTCCACGTAGTCATTGCCACGCCACGTTCAACGGCGTGAAGTTCATCATGGTTACCATCGATCGCTGCAACAACGTCCGACACATCAACGCCATTGCAACGCCTGGAGTCCCACTCAGCGCTCCAGACAACGACACTGAGTGGCTCCAAACAGTCATTGTCACGCCACAGTCAACGACGTGACCTTCATCTAGTTACCATCGTTCGCCGCAACAACGTCCGGCGCATCAGCATCAAGACAAGCAGCACAGTGGTCTACCATCAAATAAGTCTCTCCCTCCCGCTCACTAGTTTATTTAAATGAATATTGTATGACAGAAATCATAAAGGTGAACAAATAAAGAGCCATTTAACCTTAGAGCGTCTCACCCAAATAAATTTCTGTACCGAACGCCTGGATAGCCGCTGAGCATATCCCAGCTGGAAAACCGGAGAACCGGAGTTCGTTACAGTGGCGCCCGAGCAGGGACACTCTAAGCATACAATATTAACCATCGCACTAGTGATTACATTGAAATTTATTCTATCGTTGTGAGTCACATCTCATAGCGAACAGACACACGCCCAACATGCAGAAGAACAGCGACGACAAGTTTGAACGCACAAGGGAGGGAACCGCAGAAAACCTAGTCGGAGAAGCAGAATACCCGGAGGATCGAGTCGCACTACAAGATGCCCTGTTGGCCTTGCGAGAAGTGCACGTCCCCGGTCGACGCCGCTACCAAAAGGTAAAGGTAAACGGGCGTGAGTATTTGCTAAAGATCTGCCGCCGGGGAAGCGTCTCCTGGCGCCTCAGCAAATAATGGCCGCAAAGAGGTTAGGTGGTGTGACGGCCATAATTTCTAAGCGAAATTATGGACACACATTTCATCATGCTTAATCTATCTTATTGTTCATCTTATTACTTACTCTACTAACTTCATATTCTTTCTTATTACCTATTTTATTACCTGTACTTTTTATAACTAGTACGTAAGCTAAACAAACAAAACAATGAATTTAATAAAAATAAACTTATATTAGGACTAGTACGTAAGCTAAAATAACAAAACCTTAATATTTGCTACAACTAGCACTTAAGCACAAGACCTGTATATTTCTGTATCTAGTGCGTAAGACAAATAACAGAACAACGAATACAAAGCAATGAATTGTTAGTAAATAAGTTATACATAAGAACAGAGCGAGAGAGAGAGAGAGAAGCTACAACCAGGCGTCACCAACGCATACGCATAAAACCACACACACGACAACAAGCAGAAACCAGCTTAACAAGAGTTGCTTTCGAGCACTGTAGTCAGTCAGTCAGCAGACTTCAACGAGCACGGTTGCTTGCTCCGCTCTGCCAGCTATCTTACGTCTCTGCTTCACATTTGTAGTCAGTCAGTCAGCAGACTTCAACGAGCACGGTTGCTTGCTCCGCTCTGCCAGTTATCTACGTCGCTGCTGCACAACTTCAGTCAGTCAGCAGACTTCAACGAGCACGGTTGCTTGCTCCGCTCTGCCCGTTATCTACGTCGCTGCTGCACAACTTCAGTCAGTCAGCAGACTTCAACGAGCACGGTTGCTTGCTCCGCTTTACAAGCTAGCTTACATCGCCGCTTGACACCTCAGCCACGTTTCGAGCAGAGACCACAATTGCTCTGCCCACATATGCAGAATCGCCTGCAGAGTACCACGGCAGTTGAATTGCAGCGTGCCGAGTAGTCAGTTCATACGCTTCAAAGAGTGCGGTTGCTTGTTACGTCGAAGAATTGGTTGATTGCGCCACGCCTGATCGAAAGAAGAATATCACAAACATCCAACGCAGCGTAAGAATTTCATTTAGCGTCAGACCTCCGACTTAAATAGACGAACCACGCTTAACGACCACTAGGAGACTTTTTTTTTAGTTATATAGATTCTAGAGGCTTCAGAGCACGTGAATCTACAAGTATATAGACTCTAGAGGCTTCAGAGTACGTGAGTCTTTAAGTAATTTAAGTTCTGTAGATCCTAGAGGCTTCAGAGTACGTGGATCTATAGTTATATAGACTCTAGAGGCTTCAGAGTACGTGAGTCTTTAAGTAATTTAAGTTATATAGATCCTAGAGGCTTCAGAGTACGTGGATCTATAGTTATATAGACTCTAGAGGCTTCAGAGTACGTGAGTCTTTAAGTAATTTAAGTTATATAGATCCTAGAGGCTTCAGAGTACGTGGATCTATAGTTATATAGACTCTATAGGCTTCAGAGTACGTGAGTCTTTAAGTAATTTAAGCTATATAGATCCTAGAGGCTTCAGAGTACGTGGATCTATAGTTATATAGACTCTAGAGGCTTCAGAGTACGTGAGTCTTTAAGTAATTTAAGCTATATAGATCCTAGAGGCTTTAGAGTACGTGGATCTCAGATATATAACTCTAGAGGCTTTAGAGCACGTGAGTTACTAAGAGCCAGGACAGCGGACCCAACTTGCCACGACGATCCTCAAACGACGCGACGTTCAACGACACGACTCGTAACTGTTTCCATCGGTCACCACGCCACCGCGCTATTATAGCAACGACGCGAGTACAACGAGCAAGCCATCATCGATCAGAGCGTAGTTCCAAGCAGCGAACAGTGCCAAGTATAAATATACGCAATTATCAACGCCTTCAACGATCGCCGCACCGACGTCCGACGCATCAGCACCATTGCAACGCCTAGTGTCCCACTCAGCGCTCCAGACAACGACACTGAGTGGCTCCACGTAGTCATTGCCACGCCACGTTCAACGGCGTGAAGTTCATCATAGTTACCATCGATCGCTGCAACAACGTCCGACACATCGACGCCATCGCAACGCCTGGAGTCCCACTTAGCGCTCCAGACAACGACACTGAGTGGCTCCACGTAGTCATTGCCACGCCACGTTCAACGGCGTGAAGTTCATCATAGTTACCATCGATCGCTGCAACAACGTCCGACACATCAACGCCATTGCAACGCCTGGAGTCCCACTCAGCGCTCCAGACAACGACACTGAGTGGCTCCAAACAGTCATTGCCACGCCACAGTCAACGACGTGACCTTCATCTAGTTACCATCGTTCGCCGCAACAACGTCCGGCGCATCAGCATCAAGACAAGCAGCACAGTGGTCTACCATCAAATTAGTCTCTCCCTCCCGCTCACTAGTTTAGTTAAATGAATATTTTATGACAGAAATCATAAAGGTGAACAAATAAAGAGCCATTTAACCTTAGAGCGTCTCACCCAAATAAATTTCTGTACCGAACGCCTGGATAGCCGCTGAGCATATCCCAGCTGGAAAACCGGAGAACCGGAGTTCGTTACAACACATAATATATTACTGTTATTATTATTATATTATTATATACAACATGGATATTAAACAATATTTAATATATTAAAATTCTTGTGAAAGCAAATATACCAAGAGGACTCATAAAGAATCTCATTTGTAAAGGTAGACGCATAAAATTAAATTGAGTTGAGTTCAAATTGAAATATTCTGGTAAAATGATATGAATATATGCGCAAGGCAAACAGCGATACTGTCAAAAACGGCAGTCAAACTTGTAACAAAAGCATTAATAAAATATATAGCAAAGGAAAACCTTTATGCTTTATTATGGCAGTAGAGCCAACGTAAGCCTCATCTCGTTCTTTTTTTTTTTGTAACTGGGGTTATCGAGACCCTGTCGGTGTTGTTGAACAACCCCCCCCCCCCCTCCCCTCCCACTTTCCCTGAGCACGGCCGGATGATCTAAACTGCCCTGACAGTGTTCAATTTTCATTTAATATAATTATTTTTTTTTTTATTATTGTCCGTGTAGTTTTCATTGGCGCTAATAAATTCCATTTTCTCGTGGCAAGGTCCCATCTGAAATTTGATTCTTTTAATCACCTTGAAATTTGTGATTGTGAATATTTTTAAAATTAAATGGTATGTTCTTAAATAATAACAATAGTTTCCCTTAAATTAGGAGTGCTTGACGCTAAGATGAGGGAAATATTGATTAAAGACATGTACTAACACTTGGTTAAAGCCTAACTGATTTTTAAAAGTAGAAACATGATGTTTCACAGATTTAAATTTAACAAAAATGTGTAAAATATCCTTGGAAGAGAACACAACGGATAAATGAAAAAATATGCGTCTTACTTTTCTACTGATGGCCCACACCCCATACGTCACAAAATGGCGCCCAACGTCTGTTGTTTTCTTGCTGGATTTACGCAACTAGATTTGTCTGTCCGCCGCGGTGCACAGAATCAACCCTTTGACTTTGGTCATCCCGTGCGAAGAAGAAAATCTTACGATTAGTAGATTTTGTAAATTTTATTTTTCTGCCGCTGACACAAAGGAAATAAAATTTTTTTTTTTTTGTTTATATTTTGTTTTGTCTAGTTCTGGAGACTCTCCTGGCTTGAAATTTTGTGCTAATCGATTTAATAGCTGTTCACATCTCGTCAAGAACGCGAAGAATATATTGTGTTGTTACCTTTGTGGAATTTATTGGAGATTTTGCGTGAATGGATTTCATGGCTGTTGGCAACTCGTCAATTATTCCCGAATTTAGTATTAATTTTCTTAACTTTGCTTTACTTAAAATGTGCCTTTGTGTCATTGTTCAAGTGAGGCCTCGTTCACTTCATCTGAATGATTTCATGTGAATCATTAGTGACTCGTTGGACGCCCACTGCGAGAATATATTTTTATTGTAGTTTAACCCATTTTTCGTATTGCTTATCACTAGTGGTTGCTATCGAAAACCACTCGTGATCGATACATTGGTTGGCTTGTTTTTTTGGAGGACGCGAGAGAATAGAAGATTTACGTTTAGTATAGTTTGACGTTTCTTTTCAGTTTCTTTAAAGTTAGTTTCCTTTCATTTATGTACTTCTCGTTCATTTATTTTCATTTATTTACTCATTGAATTATTTTGGGCTACCGCTTTATTAATATTTAGTGCTTTAGTTAGTTTTATTTTTTTTTTTTTTTTAGTTCTTTAAATTTAGTTTTTTTGTTTTTATTATCGTTTCACTTTGGTTATCGCTTATATTATTTTCTATATTACTATATCGTAATATCTCTAGCTCTTACAAAAAATTTTTTTTTATTTTTCCTTCTCTTTTTGTTTACTTAAACTTACGTTTAATTCCTTTCGCATTATCTATTTTTATTTCGTTGTTTTAATTAGCATTGTTAGTTATTAGCTTCCTTTTTATTTACTATATTTTTAAATTATTATTATTAGTTTGACCTCTATTTTTTTTTTTTGTTTTGATTTGGTTTAATTTTTCTTTCGATTTAACTATTAAATTCTTATTACGTTAATTTTAATTGACATTTCTTTTGATTATTTTTTTTCTTGTTTTTTGTAGTTTGTTATTTATATATAAGTTTGCTAAACCTACTTAATTTTGTTAATTTTTTTTATTTTTTTTTTTTTATTAAATTCGATTTCCGTTTATAATATTATATAGCGTTTCGTATTGGTTTAAATATTACAGAAAATTTTTTTGTACCTTTTTTTTTTGTACGTTTGTTTAGCCGCCACCACTTGTTATCGTTCGCGAGTGGATATCGTCGTGTATTGTTTAATTATCGGTCTAGTTTGTGGCAGTAGAGCCAACGTAAGCCTCAGCTCGTTCTGTTTTTTCTTTTTTTTTAACGGTGGTTATGGCGACACTGTCGGGGTTGTTGAAGAACCGCCCACTTACACTTTCCCTGAGCACGGCCGGATGAGCTCAGCTGCCCTGACAGTGGTCAATATTCGTTTGATATAATTAATTTTTTTTGATTACTGCATTTAGTTTACCGCGGACCCACCAGCAAATTGTTTTTCAGTTGCTTGCCTTCCATTGCAGCACCGTGCATTGCCATTGCATTGCATTGCCGTATCGCATCGAAGGCAAACAATTCCCTTGCCCTCGACCCAGACGGCAATGCAATGGCAATGCAATACCTAAATTCGGAAACGTCAAAATGAAGCTCATAAGAAGTAAAATTTTATCACTTCAATGAGTCGAGGCATTGCAAAGAATACAATTCCATTTGTAATGAGTGGGAAAGGATAGGAAGACTCCTTGAATTGAAGAAATTCTATTTTGTTTTGCTCGACTGCACTAACAAAATAAACGTAGTCTGTCCGTCTGCGAAGGTTGAATACGCTTTTTTGTGCTTGGTTTGGTTTTCTACATTGATCATTTGGTAAAGTTTGTTTTTTTTAATTTAATTGCATTTTTCGCTTTTTCATTTTATTTGCTCCTTTCTCTTATTCAATACAATTTTATTGTGGGTAAAGAAAAACGTATTGCTAATATTAATTTTCAGCTAAATTTATGGAAAACTAAAATCTTATATAATTTCTCATTAGATATATACATAAAAATAAATATTAACCTTAATTTCCATCACATTTCTTTTTGATTTTTTAAGGTTTGAATAAAAATAACCTTTGCTTATTTCGACTTTATAATTCTATACAAATCCGTATCATAGGGATTATAATATACAGAGTTAGCATGTCATACATATGATTTCAAACATCTTTCTGGCTTCTTTTTTAATTTCTGATACAAAATACAAAATAAAAATATACTAACAGCCACATTCCGGATACGCGCTCGCTGTGAGCGCCCGAGACGCCAGCGTAGCCGAAACTGAGACAGACTTTGTATTCTGTAATCCAAGCGTCCGCCAGCATCAGTCAGCATCTTACTTTTTTTACCTGATGTTATGCTTTGCAGACTGTCGTAGTTTGCAGATCGACCGTCCACGGGAAACCTTTTTGTAGTTTGGTGATATAGCTTGGAACAACTTTCAAAAACACAAAAAAATGCAGTCACTTCGATTTCAACTACGTGAGAATCCAAGTGGAGACATATATTATTGTATATAAAATATGAAAATGAGTGTGTGGCAACAATTTATGAAGCAAAAAGCAACTATTTGTCTTATCGTAATAATAACAACTAGAACCTCCATTTGACTTGTTCGTGTAATATAGAAAGCAGCACCATTTCCATTTTTGTTCGAAAATGAAGCCTTACATAAAACGATAGCACTTGTGAGATATTTTTTGATAATTAAAAATTAAAATTAGGTTCTTTATTAACAAAAAAGTAATTAATAATTTAATAAATCTACCTTTAATAATTAATAAATTATTAGTTATTACTTCAATAATTAATAAATTAGTAATTATTAATTTAATAACTAATAAATTAGTAACTATTAATTAAATAATTGATAAATAAATTTCTTTAGCAATTATAAATATATTTATTAAAAATTTCGTTACAAAAATTTCTGTCAACCACAAAATTTTTGTTCAAGTCGGCAACTATTTTGTTCCCGTCTCATTTCGAACCGACAACTGATAAGGTCTGCAAAGCAGGTAAAATACCAACAAAATTATACAGCGATCGCCAGAGACCGCCAGAGACCGCCAGCGACCGACTGCGTCCCGTCTAGGTTTTTGGCAGTGCAGCGGTTTTTGGCTGTAAATGATTGAAAGAAGAGATACAAGGAAATTTATATAGAGCAGTAAGCCTTTAATCCATCAACGTAATCCATCAACGATTCAGTAGTGGATCGGAAAGAAATGCTCAGAGCATCAAAGGAAGCACATACATATCTTTCCGATCCACTACTGAATCGTTGATGGATTACGTTGATGGATAAAAGGTTCGTTGATGTATTACTGAATGCTTCGCTCTCTCCGCTATAGTTATTGCCTTTGTTTGTGTCTCTGAGAATTGGGTCATACGCAGTTCTGGATCGTATGGAGATTTTTGAGTGTTTTGCTTTATTTTCTTTTGTTTACGCATTGTACTCTAAGTCTTTTTTTTCTACACACTACTGGATCGTTTGGTAATTGTTGGTGTAATTTCACTTCTATTGATATTCTGTCCTTGTGTTTTTCTCTTTTGTATTGCTATGCCTGCTTTCGCACTGTACTCTTAGAATTTTGTACTTCCTACTATTACATCGTTTGCAGATTGTTGGTGTAACTTCATTTCTTACATTTTGTTTTTTATAGTCTAAACACAGTTGGAGAGGCCGGACACAACTTCATTAATCAGCTGTCAAAATTACATGGGCTCTTATGGACAACGAGAAAAAAGTTGTTTTCCAGATTCCCCCGACGTTCCGTCGCTTACTTACACCGCCGCCATTCGGATATTTTCCAATCTGGCGGCATTTGGTTGGCGGCAGAGCTGTCTTCTTCTTCTTTTGTGTAGTTGTTGTTTGTGTAGAAAAAAGCTTTGTATGCAATGGACGCCCGATTACGCTGCTATAACTGTGTGTCGTCGCCAGAGTTTGACGGCTGGCAAAAATTGAAGTTGTATCAGGCCTCTCCAACTGTGTTTGGGCTATTAGGAGTAGATGGTATTTCCCTCTCCTTCTTTACCCACCCTACTATGGATGTCCGTTGGAATGCTGTTACGCCAATACCGTTTCGTTTTTGGTTCGCTTTGCGCTGCGGAAACCGCTCACTCATCTGTTAGCCTCCAAAGGAACTTAAACCAATTTCACAAGAACAATCAAAATGATTTTAATAAGGATATTTGTATATACATTTATTTCTGGAATCGTTTTCCACAAATTTTCCTACAATTTTTATCATTTAATCATCATATGTCTTATAATTTTAATACTAAATAGAATTAATAATAAACAATAGCAGATTCAACGCTCAAAATATTTCTCATCAGGTTCCAGCTTTTCTGCGAATAGAGTCACTGCGGAGAAGGTTAGCCTGTAATAGATCATTTATACATAGATTTATAGGCTATATAATTCAAAATATACAAATTATAATACAAATTTTGGTAAAATTCAATTAATTGTAAATCAAATGCACGGAATGGTTGTTATGCTGGCTGTTATTACATTATTGAAATTAACACCACAATATATTCGATGACGGATGTTCTAAAACGGAAATAACAATATAAGTACTTGTCATTACAAATATTGGTGTGATGAAATAATTGATTAGATACCATACTTGCTGCCGATGCTGATATCAATGCGAGCATAAATACAATTAAATACTAAATATCGTAAACAAATCATAATCATTTGCAGATTGTTGGTGTAATTTCATTTCCTATATTTTGCTTATTAGTCCTTTTTGCATTATTCCTAATACTGTTTTGTTAGTGTTTTTTGTGTGATTCTTTATGAAGCAAATGAAAAGTGTATGTATGTCGTAAGAATATATGTAAATCCATATTGATAACTTCTTAGATTTTTGATTCCTGGACATTATTTTGTTTGTGGTTTTTATAATTGGTGGCTGAATGAGGTTTTGACGACATTCTTGATCAGTACAATTGTAGAAAACTTAAATTTTTGCAATTATTAGTAATATTATAATGATTTGCAATTATTACAGTAAATAACTGCGAAAAAGCTGAAAGCTTTAGAAGATGGTTTTCGGAAAACCTAAAACACAAATATTTTCATTTTCATTTCATTTATTAATTACATATTTGCTAACCATCTTAAGATAATATAATCTTATAAATTGATGTTTGCCTATAATAATAATAATAATAATAATAATAATAATATTAATAAGACTAATACTAATAAGACTAAAATTAAATGATTAGAAATTAAAAAAAGGAGAAAGGGTAGACAGAAGAGAAGGAAGGAAACGGAGATTATTTTCCATTTAGAAATAAGGAAAGTTCAGACCTAAGGAAGTTCAGACCTTAAATTTGCCCCCCGCTGGTAATTCTCCTAATGTATTATCGAAGCTGATAGACTAGATATGTGATCGCCTAGTTTTTTGTTGTATATAAAGCGAGTGATATTGTTAAAAACAACATTATATTTCCTCAATGAAAGATAGTCTAGATTGTGAAAAATTTCACATCCATAGGTGAGCATCGGAAATAGTAACGCCTTAGCCAAAAGAAGTTTCGTCGAAGTAGGTAAAAAGTGCTGAGTCTGCCACAACACTCGTAACCCACCATAAACTTTACCTATATTACCTATGCGATGACCATGAAAGCGTGTCATTGAAGACAACTCCCAAATTTTTGGATGAATCAACATAGTTAATGACATCGCTACCTATGCATACGTTCGGCAGAGTGCATGAGATCAAATGCTTCTTATAAATTGGCAAAACTTAAGATTTGGTGGAATTGAGACTCAGTCCGTTGCAACAGACCCAAGCACTTATCGATTCAAGATCATTATTGAGCAGTTGGATTGAGGTGTTAATTTCATTGATTTGACAACTGTAGATCAGATGAACATCATCAGCATACATATGAAGGAAGCAATTATGTACTTGCGGTAGATCATTCACGTAGAGCAAGAATAGAAGAGGTCCCAAAATTGAACCTTGAGGTACACCTGAAAAAACCGGTAAGAAAGACGACATATTCCCATTAACAACAACTCTTTGCTTAGCTTTGATTAGCTTGCTTGATTGAATAGAAAAATTAAAATTAGATACTAGTTTACTATATAAAATGGTGTGGTTCACAGTATCAAAAGCTTTCGAGAAATCGAGTAAAGTCAGAAAGGATACATATGATTTATCCATAGCTTTCCGCAGTTTTTTCGATGATAAGGGTCAAGGCTGAGATGCAGCTCCTATTGGATCGAAAGCCAGACTGACAGTTGCTAAGCAAATTATTGCTGGAAGTAAAAACCAGAATTTGATCACAAACTAACCTTTCAAAGATCTTAGAAAGATAAAGCAAGATCGAGATTGGTCGGAAGTCATTTCCATGCGACATGGAGTTCTTCGGAATAGGAATAAATTTCATATACTTCCACTCCACTGGAAATACAGAGGTGATAATAATTGAATTAAAAATATAAGTAATTAATTTCAAAATTTACGCTAGGATAAGTTTAATGAATCTAGGACAAATGCCATCAATCCCAGCGGCATTTGACGTAATGGACAAAGAGCTTTCATGACCTCATCATCATTGACACAAGTAAGAGCAAAATTATCTATGTCCTCGTTAAGAGGTTGAATGAATGTTGGGATACTGTGGCAAGCTGCAGAATTTTGCTGATGTGATAAAAAACTTAGCATTAAAGTCTTCGCAGTCAACATCTCTTGATATATAAGAAGTGTTTTGCCAACTCCTAGATTCCTTACTTTAATCCAGAAGGATTTTGTCGACTGATGTTTGTCAAATTTCAGTCCAAAGAACCTAGCCTTGGAGGCTCTGATCTTGGAGATAACTTGATTGTGAAGGAGTTGAAAAAGAACGAGATACTCACTAAGTTTTACACTTCTTAAACTTCATGTACGCAACACAACGCTTACGCCTAAGAAGAACAATATTCTTAGTTAGCCAAACTGGTTTATTATGATTGATTACTTTTGTCATAAGCGGAACGTGTTTATTATACAAGAGGTTAATATTATTGGAAATAAACTCAAGTTGATCATTAACCACGGGCATATAATAAACACTATCGCATTTGATAGTTGCTTAGTCATGTTCTAATGAGAAATAATTAATCCGATTATAGTTTCTATACTGAATCGTATCCACATTAGCAGATCTATCAGCCTTATTATAGCAGTACGTCAAAAATAATGAATCGTGCATAGAAAAGCCTGGAGCGTTCAGCTGCTGATAAAGATGAACGTTGCGCATATTATTAACAAAAAGAAGATCTATGAGACTACAAGATCGACTAGAGAAGTGAGTGGGCGTAACTTTATTAGCTAAGTTCAAATCTAAAGATAGCATAGTCTGTATGAATTATTTTGATTCCATTATATTCAGGACGTTACAGTTGAAGTCTCCGCAGACAACTATTTCCGAGGTAGTACCCGAAAGTTCTTCTAGAGTTGACAAAAAAGGCTGAAGGCATACAGGTTTGTTAGGCCTGTAAATTGTGCTGAGCAAGATTTTCCTGCTTAACTGATGTATTTCGAGAAAAATATACTCAAAAGAGCAATCCCTACTAGAACTTGCAATAAATCTGCAAGTAATGTCATTCTTAACAAAGATTGCCACACCTCCATCCAGTCGCCCTGTGCGATCCGAACGAAAAAGTTTATACCCAGCAAGCCTGTAAAAGCTATTTGAAACTTCTGGATGGAACCAAGTTCGATACACATAAAATATCAATACCTGAGTTTAAGAAAATAAGTCTAAATTCATCAATCTTTAAGGACAGGCTTTGTGCATTGAAATGAACAATATGAAGGCCTGAGTTTTTTACGCTAAGTATTCTTAACATATAAGCTAAAGAATTACTACCAGCACGAGCATGCAACCCTTTATGACTATTAGTATGTGAAGATATCACTTACTCAAAGTCGGCAATAAAATAGGTAAAAAACCAGCAAAGGCTAAATAAAGGTCAAGAACAAAGAAAGGAGTAGACATAAGAAATAAAAGAATAACTAGAAGAAAGTTGATGGGGAGAAAGTAGTGAAGTAGTTTTGAACAGAGAGAAAAATTAGTGCAATTTTTAGATACTATATTGTAGAAAAATTAGTGCAATTTTTAGATACTAATATTGTTATCCAGGCTAGTTTCATCTGCATTGTCTTCGATCATTACAGAGTTCTCGAGTATAACAGCGTTGAGCATCTCAGGAGATTTAATCTGTAAGCTAACACCTCTCTCCGTCAGTTTAACGAAAACAAGTCCACTCCTAGTGTAAGCAGCAAAAATTTGTTTCCTTCTCTTCAGATTGGTCGCTCTTAAAAGAAGTTCTCGATTTCTTTTGGTTAGGCTTTCGTTCACATAGAAACTCGATTGTGAAGAGAAACCCATGTCACGGAGACAAAGAGGGCGATTTGTGGCCTTTCGATAGTCTGCTGTAGCTTTTAGAAACCGGTTTCTCTCTTGATGACGTGCGAAGTTGATAATAATTAGTGGTGGAGCTGCAGAGTGTTGGGAACCGTTTTTAGATCGCACCCTACTGCCAACACGAAAAACACGATTTAGTTGGAACACATTACACCCAATATTTGCGCATAATTTGGAATAATTGCTATGTAGATCCTCATTTTCCAGCTCAGGAACTCCAAATACAACAGCATCATTGGAGATCTCGCGTCGCTCTAAATTGTCTACACGATCCTGAACATCATCAATATTCTGCTGCAGGCTAGAGGCTACAAGCAAAGTCGATTCAGCAACCTCAACCCGGACCGAGAGAGCAGTGATTGTCTGCCTCATATCCTCGAGTTTCTTCTCCCAACCAGCCTCGATATTAACTAAAAAGGCTTTAAATTCCTCGCGCAATCAGCTAAGCTCACTCTGTAGTTTAACAAACGCATCCTCACGCAATTTGCTAATTTCACTTTTAATAACCTTAGTAAGTAAAGCACCTTGCTGAGTAATACGATCATCAAGTAAACGCGGCAAAGATGTAGAAAGGACAGTGCCTGCATTCGGCGTAGTAGGAGTGTCTCTCGAAGAAGCGCCCGCTGTGACTTTTGCACTTTGCTTTGACCTCAAGTTCGTATGTGGTATTTTGTTGTAATAAAAACACTTTTGAATTATTTATTGGGAATTGTTAAAAAATTATATTGATTTCTGCTTTTTCGAAACGAATCAGATTAGTCGATCGCCAAAATGATTATTAATTATTAAATTGAAATACGGTAGACTAACAAAGCCACTCTGTCACTCACTATTGTCGGAGAACTCTGAAAAATATGTCTACTTCTAGTTACACATCACTTAAAGCTCAAAATTATTTATGCGATTAAAATAAAGAAAATTATTATTAATCACAAATTACTAATTATTATTAATCAAAATTGAACTGTTTGTAGAAATTAAATATATTCATAATAGTGCTCCTTAAATATATTCATAATAGACTCAAATAAAACGATCTTCATCGCAAACAAAAATCAGAAAAGCATCAGAAACTCCATAAATGCTAAAAATTGTTGATGCTTAAAAATTGTAACGATTGCGATGTGCGTCGCGATAAACTAAATAACTCAATAAAAAAAAAATCATGTTCATAATAAACCTAAATATGTTCGATATCTAAGAAATTCTCCGTTCGACACTGCTGCACGCCGAAATATTATTTGTATTGTCGTCGATTGGATTACAACTAATCGAAATTTTAGATTTAATTAGTAAATCGGTGTTTCAAATCTCTCATTTGAACACGGTCGGTTTTTTAAAATGTTATTCATTGAGGCAAATTGAGTAAAATTTTTAGTTCTTGTTTGTTTTCTTCTTCTTTAAAAGGTGGTGTTTTTAACAAATGCTGAAGATTCCTCATCCAAACTGGACAAACTGGTTGCTTGCTGGTCTTATCTTTGCTTGAGCAAATCTTTTCGCATAATTTTGGTTATACAATATATGTAAAACTATTCAGGTTTACAGAATAACTTATGGAACTTTTGTATAAATTTTTAAAAAGCCATTTTAATTTGTGCACAATTTCCATTTTCTTAAAAACTTCATTTATTCAAATTATTATCTTTTCTAAAGACATTTCATTTTGCCAACAGCGTTATTTCATTGTTTTCTAGCTTTCATAGAGCTTTTTTTTTTTGCGGCCAACTGAATTTTTTTTTTACACCGCACCAGTGACTCAAGACGACAGTCTGTTTCTAATATCAATGACTGCCAAAATTATCTGTCCACGCTCATTCCAGTCGGGGACGCAGCGCAGCTCGCTACATCTCGCTCCTTCTCACTATGATCGACTTCGAACTCTTTGCAAATTGGTAGTCTTTGCTTGAGGACTCATTTCGCACACCCTTCGTTTCCCTTGCGGACCATCCGCTTCTATTTAGCGTTCGAGTAAATTTCGCTGATTCGGCCTCTTGTTATTCTTTCTCTAGGGTTTTACCATGGACAATGGAACTGTTCCTCTTTCTCTATGGTTTAACTGAGGAAAGGTAATTGTTCCTTTCAGCAGTTTAACTGACTAGTGGTAATTGGAGGTTTCTCAACCAAAGGAAATTTAGGGATTCGTTTTGATTCGTGTCCCTGCAAGGTTTTGCTTTGTGTCTTCGCTATAAAAGGCGGATGGTATTGTTATCTTTGGGTTATGTTTGTGGCTTTACTATCAACATTAATATCAATGCACGTTAGGTATTTAGATTTGGCAGCACTATTTTTGCTGGTTTTAGGAGACACAAGTGATAAAATTGTTAGTTGTCCACGATAAAAGCAAATTTAAATGTGTTTGGTTTTCTTTTCCGAATAGTTTTTGTATTTTGTAACGTATGGTGTGCGATTCGCTTTATACTAAACACAAAAATAAAAAAAAATCAAGCAAAACGAAAGTTGACCACTGTCAGGGGAGCCGGCCGTGCTCAGGAAAGTGGGGGGGGGGGGGCGCTTCTTCAACCCCGACATTGTCTCGAAAACTCCAGTTAGAAAAGAAAACAGAACGAGCTGAGGATAACAAAGGCTTTACAGCCAACATGGAGAAGCGATAGCGGAACTTGACCAAAATCCCTAACTTCGCCACCACGCGATCGATGCAAAGTTGAGTGCCGGCAGCGACGCCGGAAGTGCGCGATTAATGGCGTCGAGGGAGATAGATAGAAAGATGAGATAAGGTGAAGTTTCCCTCCCCCTTCTTAACCCACCCTACCATGGTTGGTGTTTTGGGGTGCGAATGCACCAACCCCTTCAAATTTTGTCTCGCCTGGCCTACAAGGAGTGAAACCGCTTGCTGATCTGTTAACCAAAAAAAAATTTCACTCCACAATAGAACTCCAGATCACTGCGAAATTTCGTTCTTCAATATGTAACGACGAGTTTTCCTTTCCCAGCCGGGAATAGCTCACTCGTCCCAGGGTTCGTGGCAAGTGGCTCTCGGAACCACTTGCGAACAATATTTCAAGCTGCGTTCCTGAATTTCGTTCGAATGGTATTTCAACCAATCTAGCACTGACTCGGCGAGTTCAGCTCAGACGCAATTCCTGATATCGTTTTTATTTAATTTACTTAACAATTTTTATAATACTTAGAATACCTTATAATTTATGAAGAGCCGCTTTTGCGGTCAAGAGCCAACTAAGGGTTGTATAAAGAGCCAACTATGGGTCGTATAAAGAGCCGCTTTTGCGGCCAAGAGCCTTCTAGGGGTCGTGTTTCTTAAAATTACTTTAAAAATAAAAGAGCCACAAATGTGTTCGATATGTATTAAAAGAGGGTTTTTAGGACCACTAGAATTCCTATCAAAAATCTGATTTGCTAGGTTCCGATCAGCCCGTTAAAAGCGCCAAGCGAAATAGATCGCTTGAGAATCGTGATGGATTTTCAGTAGAATCTGCAGTGAAATGAAGACAAATTATATTTTTAGCAATTAGTTTCCAGGTATTGGTGTGTTGCTGTTGTTTTTCCATGTTTCCTAATACGGATCAGGTTTCGTTGTGTTGTTGCTTATTGCTAGCTTCTATTCGTTTGTATTTATGTTTAAATGTCGGAATGTACAGGCTCGCTTGGTTTTGTCGGCTCAATTTAAAGTATGTAAATATTTTGCGTAATAATGTATTCGGAATGTTTGTTTGATTATTTTTATTTCGCCTTTTACTTTGCTTCATGAGTAAGTGATATATTTATGTACGTATGTATATCTAATTGTCTAATCTAAAACTATTTATATTAAAATAATATTGTAACGAATTGTGATCTTGACATCCTATCCCTACTTAGAGCGAAATAGAAAAAACAAACAAAAATTAAGCTAAAACCAACGATGTAAATGAAATAATGTAAAAAATATAATTAGTAATTAATTAAGATTAATGAAAGAAGTACGAAAAACTTACTTTACGTTAATTTTAAGAAAACTATTGTAAATTTATAACTAAATCTAATAAAAAAAAAACTTGGGCAATATACACCTTTATATAGTTTGGTGTATATTTATCTACATTTATTTATTATCTATATTTATATAAAAAAAATTAATCTACAAAAAAAAAGTTAATGGAATAAAAACAAAAAATCTTATATCGAAATAATAAAAAAAACTTACTTTAATATTGAAACCAATACGAAACGCTATATAATATTATAAACGGATTTCGGATAATCGAATTTAATAAAAAAAAAAAAAAAAAATAAACAAAATTAAGTAGGTTAAGCAAACTTATCTATAAATAACAAACTACAAAAAACAAAAAAAAAAAAAATAATCACAAGAAATGTCAATTAAAATTAACGAAATAAGAATTTAATAGTGAAATCGAAAGAAAAATTAAACCAAATCAAAAAAAAAAAAAAGGTATGGTCAAACTAATAATAATAGTTTAAAAAAATAGTAAATAACGAAATAAAAATTCGAAAGGAATTAAACGTAATTTTAAGTAAACAAAAAGAGAAGGAAAAATAAAAAAAAAATTTTTGTAAGAGCTAGAGATATTACGATATAGTAATATAGAAAATAATATAATCGATAACCAAAGTGAAACGATAATAAAAACAAAAAAACTAAATTTAAAGAACTAAAAAAAAAAATAAAACTAACTAAAGCACTAAATATTAATAAAGCGGTAGCCCAAAATAATTCAATAAGTAAATAAATGAAAATAAATGAACGAGAAGTAGACAAATGAAAGGAAACTAGCTTTAAAGAAACTGAAAAAAACGTCAAACTATACTAAACGTAAATCTTCTATTCTCTCGCGTCCTCCAAAAAACAAGCCAACCAATGTATCGATCACGAGTGGTTTTCGATAGCAACCACTAGTGATAAGCAATAAGAAAAATGAGCTAAACGACAATAAAAATATATTCGGGCAGTGGGCGTCATCCAACGAGTCATCAATGATTCACATGAAATCGTTCAGAAGAAGTGAACGAGGCCTCACTTGAACAATGCCAGAAAGGAACATTTTAAGTAAAGCGAAGGTAAGAAAATTAATACTAAATTCGGGAATCATTGACGAGTTGCCAACAACCATGAAATCCATTCACTCAAAATCTCCAATAAATTCCACAAAGGTAACAACACAAAATATTCTCCGAGTTCTTGAAGAGATGTGAACAGCTATTAAATCCATTAACACAAAATTTCAAGCCAGGAGAGTCTTCAGAACAAGACAAAACAAAATATTTTTTTTTGTTTTTTTTAAAATATATTTTTATTTGCAATCTATCTTATGTTCTTATCTTCACTTCGTTGATCCTATTTCACTGAGTAGAATAACATAATAAGAACAGACTTTACAAAAAGAAGCTTAGTTTCAATGCATATACTAATTACAATTATATAGAAACATTACAGTTGAATGACCATTGAAACAATTACAATTAAAATTGAAGTTAATAAAAATTCCATAAAGTTTATTTCCTAAATGGCAGATCTAAAACGTGATATCTTTTAAGCCTTAATGTCTCATGAGTTCTAAAGAGATATGGCTAACGTATTTACATGTTCACTAAGTCGTAGTAAATAACAGCAGGACTTATAGCTTATTGTTTCCTTCACATATGAGATTCGTAGGTCTTCGTGTATATTTTTATTGGAGATATACCATGGTGCACCAACAATTTTTCTTAAGGTTTTCGATTGGTATCTTTGAATTTTTTCAACAGTAGAGTCACAGGCAGTGCCCCACAATTGAATACCGTATGTCCACATAGGCTTTAGTATTGTTTTGTACAAAATGATTTTATTTTGTAGGCTAGGCTCAAAACGGTTTCCAATTAACCACTGCATTTTCTTTGACTTGATGTTAAGTTGCTTTTGCAAAGCTTTTACATGGATACTCCACGTCAATCGTCTGTCCAAAATGAGACCCAAATATTTAGCTGTATTGTTTTAAGGTATTACGTTGCCATATAAGTATGTTGACTCCAGGACAATTTCCTCTTTACACGCTAAATGTGGCATGAGTAGATTTTTCAGAATTAACAATAATGTTCCAATTTTTAAGCCATGTTTCCACTCTGTCTAAGTGGTTTTGTACTAAAATTGATGCTTTAATTTCAGAGTCGTGAGTAGCTATATTGCCGTATCATCAGCATATGTTTCGATTACTACGTCATCATTTATCGGCATGTCAGCAGTATAAGTAATGTGTATAACACTCGTCCTAGCACGCTACCTTGTGGTATACCTGCCTCTATAATGCATATTCTTTACTTTTCGTCTCCATTTTTAATATAAAATGAACGGCCCATTAAGTATGAGCTGAAGAACAAAAAATATGACGCTGGGAGAAGAGTTTTGATTTTAAACAAGAGTTATTTGTGCCATACCTGATCAAAAGACTGCCGTATATCGAGAAACACTGCTGAACAATATTTTTTTATTTTCAAGAGCATCGGTAACTTCATTAACTATACGGCATAGATTAGTAGATGAGACACTCGAAAATGTCCCTTATACACTAATGCATTTTTGCTGGAATTGCACTGATACAATGAAAGAAAACTTTGATTCGCTGCAAAAAAAGTGTAGCCTCGCCGTAAAAAAGTGTAGCCTCGCCGTAAAATAATGTAGCCTCGCCGCAAAAATTTTGTAGCAAGCACTGATGGAAAATTTATTTTAAGGGGGTTGTTTATCGAAACGTCAAAATAAATAATTATAAATATTATGTTTTTTATCCGTGAAAAACATGTATAAAACATAGTTTTAATGTTAATAAATATATTCTATAACATTTTACACAGCATTTTCTAATTTGCTTGGTTATATTTCCTATAAATGTAGTCGGTAATCAAAACTTTTTTGTTATAAATACACAATTATGCGCCTAATTGCGAAAATATTTTAGAACGATGTTAGCAGAGTTGTATAAATGAAACTGAATACAAATTTTTACAAAATAGTTGGAAATTATACGTTATTGGCCTAGTTGGGGGCTCCAAAACCCTTTAGCACATACGGTTGCACTGTTAAGAAATCGTACACATTGATTGATAAAGAAACAAGAACAACAACGTGACACTTCTCACGTATTGTATACGTGAGTTCATCATACCAAACAGTCAAATGTCAAACCGATTTTTTGAAGCGGCGAATAGCGAGTGTCACATCTAGTCATCTATGCTATACGGTGACATTGCTCAGGTGTCCCATGTTTATGCCTAAAACCGAATTGGTGTTCAGGAATTATTTTGAATTCCGCTAGAACTGGAAGCATTCGTCGAAGCAATATTCTTTCGAAAATTTTTGAAAATGTTGTCAATAAACTAATTGGCCTGTAAGATGTAATGCATGCTTCCGGTTTGTTAGGTTTTGCAATCATTATTATCTCAGCGCATTGCCACTGTGTTGGAAAGTGATTGAGACGAATTATAGAGTTCTATAGTATAGTTAAATGTGCCACAGCTGTGTCAGGTAGATGTTTCACAATCCTTGCGTTTATTAAATCATACCCAGGACTTTTAACATTGTTTAGCTTCATAATTTCTCCGTAAACTTCTTCGGGTTTTGTAGGCGTGATCCATAGGCATTGGTAGATCCATTTGGCAAGCAGCGTCCAAGAAAGTGTCTACTTCAAATTTTTGATTAGAGTCGGCTAAATCAAATGGCTGAAACGTTTGTTTAAAGTGTTCAGCGAAGGTATTCGCTTGAACACTTTTTGATCTGCTCCAATTTCCGTGATTATTCTTGAATGGAACATTTTTTTCATTGGCCTCTTCAAGTATTTGGTAGCTTTCCAGAGACTATACTCATTAACCTTGGATGTACCAATGTTTTTCATGAAATTAGAAATACTCCTGTTTTTTTCCTCCATTAATTGGTTTTTCAATACTTTTGCAGCTCTGTTGAGATTTAATTTGTCTAGGGGGCTTCTGGTTGTTTCCATAAACTCCACAGTGTTCGCTTTTGCTGAATAAGTTGTCTGATTTCAGAAGATGTACGAAAGACGAGATTTTGATTGTGTGATCGCTGTACTGGAGTTGATAATGCAGCTGCTTCATGCAAAATAAGAGTAAAATTTCAACTTCTTATGTGAAATTTGGTGATTTATTTGCGAGTTAATGAAATGTTGAAAGGTGTCCACGTTTATATTTCTATTAAACACATTACATTGACAAGAAACAGTGTCAATGATTGTGTTTAAATGCAGCAATAATGGAGAGTGATCGGACGATAAATCATCGCAATCAGTCATGTTTAATGTTTGACCCGGAATTCCATTGAAAAGAAAAAAGTCTACTAAGTCAGGTAGTTTTCGTGGATCGGTAGGGCAGTACGTTGGTCGGCCGGTAGAAAGTGTGGAGAAATAGTTTTTAGTAACACATTGTAAATCTCACGACCTTTTGGGTTGATTAGTCTTGATCCCCACCAAGAATGCTTAGCATTGAAATCTTCGCCAACGATAAACCTACCTTGGTGAAGAAGTCCTCGAAGAGCTGACAATCCACATTAAATCTTGGAGGACAATAAATCGAATAAATTGATGTTAAATAGTTGTTTAGCTTAACTTTAATACCAGTTGCTTGTAAATACGGCTTACTAGTTTCTTCTGTCACATAATAATTGATCTGGGATGTTATTAAAATAGAGGCACCACCATGAGCTCTATTATCTGGATGATTAGCTGTTATTAAATCATAGCCTCTAATTCTAAAATAGCTTCTTGACGTAAAGTGAGTTTCAGAAACTAGCAATATATCTATAAAGTTAGCGTGTAGGAATTCTTCTACCTCTCCCAAATGATTTGAGAGACCGTTGGCATTCCATAATGCAATTCTTAGGTCTAATTGCATAGTTTGGTGATAATAACTTGTAACATTTGCATTAGAGTATTCATGAGATAGTTTTGCTTATTAATCATAACTTTTATTCTTTCAACAAGGCATGTGTCATTAAGATTAGAAGTGGTTCCTCTCACAGCATCAGCATATGATATATTGGCAGAGTTCAGTGGAGCTTGTTTGGTAAGATTACTTTGGGCGATGTGATATGTTCTCTGCTGGCGATCGCTAGGTCGAAAGTTATTATTACTGTGGTTTCTTTTCTTAACTAATTCTTGGTAGAGCTGATAACCTTTATATATAGCAGTATGGCTCTGAAGGCAGTGAATACAACGTGGAGGAGTATTTATTTCCTTTGTGCATTCGGTTAAGAGATGAGCTAGAGCACACTTTACACACCTGAAAGCTTTTTTACAAAAAGACTTTGTGTGACCAAATTCTTGGCAGCGATAGCATTGAACAAAATCATCTGTCTTTCGAACTGGCTCAATTGTGACAATTGCATTGAGAAGATGCTTTATATCATATGCACTTTTGTTGCTAACATTTGGATCAATATCAACGAAAAACAATGGAAGTGGCTGCTTCGTTACTCGAATTTTGACATTCATTACGTTTCTTATTTTATGGCCAAGTCAATTAAGTTCAGTTTCGATTGATGATTCAGGGGTTGAGTGATGAATTCGTTTGGTAACAAATCTGAATGCTCGCTCTTGCCAACGAGTATATATTGTAAAGAGCTTTCAACGCAGGCTACTCGTTACAGAGCACCTCGACATGGTGCGCGGACTTAAGGTGACAGCGAAAATGAAGTACTAGAAAACGTCGACAGCGATCATACGGCAGAAACTACGTGCTCGTGTGTATGTTCGAAGCGATGCTCATAGCAAAGCAGAATTGTATTATCGCTTAAGGAGTGAACGCTGGAAAAACAGCAGCTATTAAATTGTTAATGAGTGGAAAGGTGTAGGAAAATTCTGTGAGTTGAATGAGTTCGACTTTGTTTTCGTTCATGGCACTAACAAAATATATGCAGTCTGTCCGTCTGCGAAGGTTGAATATTTTGTTTTTGTGATTTGGTTTCTTGCATTGATATTTTAGCGAAGTTTGATATTTTCGGCTTCTGATCATTTTTCGCTTTCTATTCAATTTGCTCCTTTCGCACTTATTGACTACAATTTTAATACGGGAATAGAAAAAGCTAGTGCTCCTTTAGTTAACTTACATATGTACATATATTAATTAGTATAGATTAGTTAATTAATTAATTGTTAAATTAATTCATTTAAGCTTTCTTAAATATACGTACTCTTTTATAAATCTAAACTTTAAATCAGCAAAGTGCTAATACAAAAAAAAAATTTAAAAAACAATTTTAGGGAAATTAAAAAAAAATTTTAATAATTAATGTTTAATGACAAATGAGGAAAATTTTTTAGTTTTCTTAATTGTACTTAAAATCTTCTTTGTTCTTATTTTATTCAACTGATCTATTTTTTAAAATCAGCAGTACCTTTCTCCACACCCGCATTAAAATTGTAGTCAATAAGTGCGAAAGGAGCAAATTGAATAGAATGCGAAAAATGATCAGAAGCTGAAAATATCAAACTTCGCCAAAATATCAACAGAAGAAACCAACTAATGTACAAAAACAAAATATTCAACCTTGCCAGATGGACAGGCTGCATATATTTTGTTAGTGCCATGGACGAAAACAAAGTCGAATTCCTTCAACTCACAGAATCTTCCTATTCCTTTCCACTCATTAACAATTTAATAGCTGCTGTTTGTCCAGCGTTCACTCCTTAAGCGAGAATACAATTCTGCTTTGCTATGATCGCCGTCTCGTGCCTACACACGAACACGTAGTTTCTCCCGTATGTTCTCTGCCGACGTTTTCTAGGGCTTCATTTTCGCTGTCACCTTAAGTCCGCGCACCATCTCGAGGTGCTCTTTAACGAGTAGCCTGCGTTGAAATCTCTTTACAATATATACTCCTTGCTCTTGCTTAAGTTGATAGGTATGGAAACTAATTTTTGATACATCCAGGTGTTTAACCAGCTTTCGATAGGAATAAACATTATTCACCATTACTCTAATCTCTTTTTTTATTGTCACTTTTTGGCCCCACCTTGGGCGCCATTTGGTAACGTATGGAGTGCGGGTCGCGGTACACTAAACACAAAAATAAAAAAAAATCAAGCAAAACGAAAGTTGACCAATGTCAGGGCAGCTCAGCTCATCCGGCCTTCAATATATTTATTCATTTAACTCTATACATCTCTATAATTTGTAATACAATGGTTATGGAACAAGCTTTCTTTAACTTATGTAGATTGTGAGCTTTATTTTCTGCAATATACTAACTTAAGAAAATACCAGAAACAAAAATATAAACAGCACGTCAGTCGTACGATATAATTGTAGGTAATTACCTGTTATGACACTCCCCTTCCAAGGCGCCAGCAAGAGAAGCTCCGCCCTGCAAGTGCACTTAAAAGAAAAAAACTGCTTTGTATCGTTTTCTTCTGTTGGATTTTATAATTTAATGCTGTTATTTTATCTTACTGTAGCAAGAGAAAAGGCAATGTTCGGCAAATTTACCAAACATTACAATACTCATGATTGGTTTAAAGGTTAAGTTTTAAGTAAATACGTGTAATATAAAAAAAAGTACACTATAACACTAATTGATGAAATCAATTACCAATCGCCAGAAATCATTAATGTTCTTAATAAAATGCAACAAAAAAAATTCTTCAACAAAAAAAAAATTAAGTAACAAGAAAAGAAAATTTTAAAAATAATAGGCTGCATCTTATTTTAACTTAAATAATTTGAAAATATTCGAGTAAGAATAAAAATAAATTTTAATTTTAAAAATAATTTAAATGCAACGGCAATATGTGCTAATCGTAAAAAAGGTCTATGATCTGTATTTCTATATGACTGTTAGCTGGATCTTAATAAAAGGACAAAGCCAAGCTTCGGACCTCCGAAAAGAAGAACTAACAAGCGTCCGATTTACCGACGTTCGTATTTTGTGCTATTTATGCTCTAAACGAAGCCCGCATCCCAAGCGTTTCAGTTCAGCGGCCGCTAAACCGGCCCACTTTGGTAACAGTTAATTTTCCACTATATTTGTTTTTTTTTCATGTTTTAAATTTGACGCGAAACTTATTAAACTGTTTATGCTGCTTGTGTTTCTTTTTTAAGTTTGATAATAGAAGGTCACGGCTTTACTTCTTTTTTTCTTTTTTTTTCGTTTCATTCATATTAGCGAAAGTGTATGTTCATAATTTTATGGTATGTATAATTTTATTCATTCGACATCACGAACTATAATTTTTTTTTTTTTTTTTTGTTTTTTTTATTCCAATATGTTTCAAACAATTTAAAATAAATTTTATTAATATTAGGTTAGTAATATTATGATTATTTGAAGCGTATTGTTCAGTGGTTGTGTTCAAATATCTCATTCTATTAATTCTTTCTGATTTTATATTCCACTTTGTAATATTTGTAGTCCGACGCCGACGACTCCTTATTCCTGATTGTCGACAAGTTTGACTGACTTTTTAGTACCCACCGTCTCTGGAAAAAATCATTCAACGAACTGCGAATTTACTATTCGGCCGCAGCGCAGCTCGCGACATATCGCTCTTTCTCACCATGATCGACTTTCATTGCAAGTCCCGTAGAATGGCATGATGCGAAGTTCATAGAAAAAAAACTGTGGCCAGAGCAACAGCTGCAAAAGGTGGTAAGGTCTAGCAGAACTCCAACCATGAAAATTTATTTACATCTTTTTACACGAACCCACGACCTGAGACACACTTTTAAGACCGTAAAAAAACAGTAAAAAGAAAACCTCGAAAATAACTAACTATAATGTCAATTAATAAAGAAAACACAAAACCAATAAACAAGAACTTAAAGTAAAGGTTGTAACGATCAAAATTCGTTACAATAATATTTGCACAGAAATAGATTTAGATTAGACAAGGAGATACACATATGAAGAGCAACGAAAAGAATACAAAAGCAAAAGGGGAAATAAAAATAATCAATCCAACAATCCGAATACATAATTACGCAAAATATTTACATACTTCAGATCGAGCAGACAAAACTAAGCAAGCATGTACATACCGATATTTAAACATAAATACGAATGAATAGAAACTAGCAATAACCAACAACATCAACGAAACCTGATTCCGTATAAAGAAACATGGAAAGACAACAACAACACAGCAATACCTGGAAACATGGAAAGGCAACCGATGGAAATGATGATGCTAATAATAGGATTTGTCTTCATTTCACGGCCGATTCCATTAGAAATATCGTATGAATCGCACATGATTTATTTCGAGCGTCGCTTTTAACGAGCTCATCCGAAGATTTTAGATCAGCTTTTGCTCGACACAAGCAATGATATACCAGTATAGCAGTGACGTTGACAAGGTTCGCTTTTTTGATAGGTATTCTAGTGGCCCTAGAAAACCTTTTAAAAAAATTATCGACCACATTTGTAGCTCTTTTATTTTTAAGTATTTTTAAGAAAAACGACCCTTAGTTGGCTCTTGACCGCAAAAGCGGCTCTTTATACGACCCATAGTTGGCTCTTTAAGCGACCCTTAGTTGGCTCTTGACCGCAAAAGCGGCTCTTTATACGACCCTTAGTTGGGTCTTGACCGCAAAAGCGGCTCTTTATACGACCCTTAGTTGGCTCTTTATACGACCCTTAGTTGGCTCTTGACCGCAAAAGCGGCTCTTTATACGACAATATGGCATCATTTTCTACCACCGAAAGTTTCGGTTCTCCTTGTGTTGCTTTGTACTTTCCATAACACAGCTGTTCAAAATGTGTACTCAACGAACGGCGAGCCATTGTTTACATTGAGAAACGTAGATCGTTTGTTCTTCCAAATTCACAACAACACTTTCCATACTATTTGTGCGTTCCAGGTCAAATGTAGCATTTTGGATCGTTATCAACCGAACGAACCCCGGGTTCGGCTGTGCTATCAAACGTACACAAAAAAGCAAACGTTTGCATATGTAGGGCACGGTTTTGCTTGCTGCAAATTTTGTTGAAATATAATTTGTGATACAAAATAGTGAAGTTAAAAAAACAAATACGCAAATGTCGAAGAAAAGGTAAGTGGATTTCTTTTGTAATTACAAACTATTTGTAATTATAACTTCTACAGATTAACCACGCAACAACAAATTAGGAAGTTGCTTGAGGAAATGCGGGAAAAATATTTTCTCGCAACGGGAGCCCCAGCTTTTGGGCAAACAAGGCAAATCCACGATAGAGCGTGGGAGAATGTGTCAAACATTCTCAACTCTTTGGGCCCACCAATGAGATCACCTGCACAATGGAAGAAGGTAAATGAAAGATGAAATATTTACAGACATGCAGTAAATTATGCGGCCATTTTCAGATTTGATCGGACATGAAAGCAAGGGCCAAAAAAAAGGTTGCCGACAATGCGGCGTCTAGAATGAGGACCGGTGGTGGTCCATTCACAGAGGTTATATTAAGTGAAATCGAGAAGGAGACTGTGGATGTTATGGGATATGGCTCAGCAGCTGCACCATACGGTCAATTTTTTGGTATTCAAAGTGAAGCAACTGCCGAGCCTCCAAATCGTATTCGTGAATCTGTGTTGGAGGAAGCCATAAGTAAGTATTTGCGCAAGTGTAAAATTAATGGTTTACAAAGATTTGCTTCCGAATATTGCAGTCATCCAACCACTTCTAAACTCTACAGTAGTGGTTGATGAAGCTGAAAACATTGATGAAGACGATGCCTTAATGGAAAATGTTGACCCCAATGCGGATGTTGAGATTGCGGCAACTACTTCCCCATTACCACGTCAGCAACAGAGGGCAAATGCAAGCAGACCTGCAAGGGTTACTCGCCGAAGCAGACGTGACGAAAATGTCAAGCTGTTCAGGGAGCACAACTCAACCCAAACAGAAGTTGTTGCGGAGCTGAGAAAACTAAATCGTACGATGGTAAGATGGACGATGAGCAAAAAGCCGCTCTCACAGCAAATACAGCGGCCCTGCAGCGAATTGGCGATGTAATCCTGGAAGCAGTGCAGCGCGGCCAGGCAGCAGAGGCTTTGTTGAATTTGTGATAGCTTTCTGCAAGTTAATTTAATTTACAAATACTTTTAATATAGCAATGAATGCGCTTTTTTATTTTCATAGTTTTAAGATACCAATGTATTTTATCATTGATATAGTTTTAAGATACCAATGTATTTTATCATTGATATAGTTTTAAGATACCAATGTATTTTATCATTGATATAGTTTTAAGATACCAATGCATTTTATCATTGATTTAGTTTTAAGATACCAATGTATTTTATCATTGATATAGTTTTAAGATACCAATGCATTTTATCATTGATATAGTTTTAAGATACCAATGTATTTTATCATTGATATAGTTTTAAGATAGCAACAGTGAATGCATTTTGTTTTTATAATTGACAGTTTTGAAAAACTATTAGTCTTCTACATAGCTGTGTTACACGAAGTGCCATATAAATAAATTCAATACTATTTTGAATTTTGAAACTCCTTTTTTTTTCCTTTTTTTTTGGAACAATTCACATAATTCAAATGACTTAAAAATAATTTACATAATTTCCATAAAGACTTGAGCAATTGCGGAAGAGAATTACTTCTCTTACTGAGTAATTTCCCGAGCTAACATATCGCGAACTACGTTGCCAGCTGCTGTTGGGATTTCTTCCGAAACTTCGTCGATGCCGCTTTCGTGATCAACGTCTTCCTCTTCATCAATTTCCCAATAATTTTTATGAAATATACAAATATTGTGTAGAACACAACATGCGTTTGCTATCCTCGATGTCATCGCTGGGGAGTAATGAAGTCCTCTCTCTCCGATCAAGCAACGGAAACGGTTTTTTAAAACCCCAAAACAGCGCTCTATTAAATTTCGCGCACTACACAACTTTTTGTTGTATGCTGTTTCGTATCGCTGTCCTGGCTCTCGATAGGGGGTCATCAAATACGGCATTAAGCGGTACCCGGAGTCTCCTGCAATTATAACATTGGAGTTTACTTAACATTGACAGTTCAGTTCTACCAGCAATATAAATCCGTACTCACCCAAGAGCCATGTGTTCCTTTTGCCGTTTTCGTATTCTGACGATAACAGTCCCTCGACTGCGCTTACTCTCCACACGTAGACATCATGGTTTGCGCCTGGATGCCTAGCGTCAACAAAGCGGATCAACATGTCAAAATCACAAATCTGCAATGGAAAAAGCAGTAAATGAAGGACGAATTTATTGATGTTTTCATAATGACTCACCATAAGCGCATTGACACTGTAGAAACCCTTCCTGTTGTAATAGAGGTGTCGGAGGTTTTCGCCAGGAGAACTTATTTTAATGTGTGTTCCGTCCACACATCCAATCACACCAGGAATACCGAACTTCTCCAAAAATTTCCGCTTGGTTTCAATCTCTTCCTCTGCTGTCATTCTGAACCTTATCCATTTAGGACCCAAAAATTGCTCGAATATATTTAAATTTTCTGCAATTACTCGTGAAACCCTCCCTTGCGACATAGATGCTGCGTGCTCATTACCGACAGCTTTCTGGTAGCTGCCGCAAGCCAAGAAACGCAGAAATGTTGCCAGTTTAATAATCGGTGGAATGGCCGTCCTTCTCGAGGTTGCACCATATTTCGGGCCGACTTCGTTCAAAAGTTGTACGAAACATTCTTTGCTCATACGAAAGTTGGTACGAAAACTAATGTTGTATAAATATCAATAATATAAATAAAACCCGAAGTAAAAGAATCTATGATATATTATGATATACTTACTCTGTATCTGGCGTATCTAATATATTCCCATTATCCCTTAATTTTCTGTTGCGAATTCTGCATGAAGTTGTTGCTTCGTCATCTTCCTCGTCAGAGCTAGTCATCAAAAACTCAGAGAAAATCATGACAGCAATATATTGTTTATATTCACTTTATTGAATTTTTATTCACTCTATAAATATTTTGTTTATATTCATTTTATTAAATTTTTATTCACTCTCTATAAACGCTAGCTCTAGCAAAGAAACAGCTGACAATTGTGCATATAGAATGTGCTAGGCAAGCACAGGTATATCAACAGAATTATTGAATCGAAACAATCATGAGAAGGAAAGAGTTAACCGAGTATACACGAAAAGACAAATCTATAGTATGTAAACACACAGTACTGGCAGCCAAACGTTTGGTCGGGAAGTGCTGGAAAAGTTGAACGAAAGCAAGGTCGCTGAACGTACGGTAGACTGGAAGATAAAAAATTGTGTTTTAAGAACCACCGTGATAGGAACAACTCTTTATACGACCTTTAATTGGCTCTTGACCGCAAAATCAGATTTTTGATAGGAATTCTAGTGGTCCTAAAAACCCTCTTTTAATACATATCGAACACATTTGTGGCTCTTTTATTTTTAAAGTAATTTTAAGAAACACGACCCTTAGAAGGCTCTTGGCCGCAAAAGCGGCTCTTTATACGACCCATAGTTGGCTCTTTATACAACCCTTAGTTGGCTCTTGACCGCAAAAGCGGCTCTTCATAAATTATAAGATATTTTAAGTATTATAAAAATTGTTAAGTAAATTAAATAAAAACGATATCAGGAATTGCGTCCGAGCTGAACTCGCCGAGTCAGTGCTAGATTGGTTGAAACACCAATCGAACGAAATTCGGAAACGCAGCTTGAAATATTGTTTGCAAGTGGTTGCGAGATCTACTTGCCACGAACCCTGGGACGAGTGAGCTATTCCCGGCTGGGAAAGGAAAACTCGTCGTTACAAGGTAAATTGCAAAAAAAAATTTTATCTAAAAATTAATATTAAAGGATTACCAACTAATATGAACGGATTAAAAAAAAATTAAAGATGTAGTTTGAAAAAAAGGTAATTCGCTGGGCTAAATCAAAATTAACTACGATTTAAAATCTATTAAAATGAGAAACAAAAATTGTGCTAAAACCAACGATGTAAACGAAATAATGTAAATTTCGTAAAATAATAATGTAAAAAAAATAATTAATAACTAATTAAGATTAATGGAAGAATTAAGAAAAACTTACTTTACGTTAATTTTAAAAAAACTATTGTCAATTTATAACTACATTTAATAGAAAAAAAATAGGCAAGTATTTATTTATTATTATTATTTATTTATTCTTCCAAAAAAAGTGTTACAATTTACATTGACATTTTGTATATCCCACTAAGCCTAATGGGCTTTTCTGCGGTAAATATGAACATATTATAAATTACATGATCGTGGTTACAATATTTGTCTAGAATTACAGTTCAGAATAGTATAGGAATTAGTATTAATTAATTAGCAGTTTAAAATGTAATCAATGAGAGAGACAAGATCACGATGAAAAAGAAAGAAAATCTCCTTCAGTTTGTGTTATGCATTATATGATTTTTTATAAGTCTTTTTCGCCTAATTACAGATTTAATATTAATTAGGTCGCTTGGTAACTCATTAAGCAGTTTTGGTATGATGACTTTTAGCGTGTTCTTTCCGTAGTTGTTATAAAATGCATCAACTCTGTATCTTCCTTCACACTTCCTCCTCGTGTCATAGCGATGCCCTATCTGACGCCTCAGATTTTCTTGCTGATAGAACTCGTTGATTATTATAAGTTTAAACAATTGCTTTATATTAAAGAAGTTCAGTTGTCGACCTATTGCGGTTGGTTCGCTGGTTATGTTACTTTTTTTAGCTAGAATCTTCAATACATAATTATGGCTTTTTTGTAGTTTGTTGCAATGAGCTGAGGTACCCCATGCAGTTATGCCGTGCCGCAAATTTGACTCACATAGCGACAGATAAGCTTGTCTTAAAACATAAGTGCAAAAATTACTCAAGTGATATAGAAAGTACCCTGCTTTTCTGAGTTTCTTTCGCAGATACTCTATATGCGTGTTCCAATTAAGGTTCTTGTCCACAAGTACTCCCAGATACTTATAGCTATCCACCACTTCAATATACGTGGTACATCTATCATTTACAAAGCTGTTCCTTCCCTGTGCTTCTCTGTTGGCATGGAGACACTCCACATTGTGGTATTTGATTTTTATTTCACTATATAGAAAGTGCGCCGGTGTAATGTGCATAACCTTTGTTTTTATTGCCTTTAAAGCCAAGCCGTTATCGTGAGACCATCTTGTTATATTATTGAAGTCGTTTTGCATTATTTCAGTAGCTATCTCGAGCTCCCTGTTGGATACGACAATAGCTGTATCATCAGCATAGGCAAAGGCATAACTGTGCTGATTGATTACTTTGAGCATATCATTTGTATATATAATGTAAAGAAGGGGCCCCAGTTTTGATCCTTGAGGTACACCACTACTTGTATCCCTTTTTTTGCTGGCTTCTCCTCCGACTTGCACTGAATATGAGCGCATATTTAAATAATCTTTGAACCATTCCAGGATTGCGCCACGAATTCCAATTCTATGGAGGGCTTGTATTAATTTTGCGTGCGACAATGTGTCAAATGCTTTGCTGTAATCAATAAAAAGAGTGAAATTGTGATAACCCTTGCTCAGGTTTTCATTTAGAGTGCTCGCAAAATTGCCCAAAAGTTTATTTATACTTTTTCCCTCTTGAAATCCATACTGACTTTGCTGTATTATATCATATTTTTTAATGAAGCTTTTTAACCTCGACGCTACAACATCCTCAAGTATCTTTTCGAGTACTGGCAAAATTGAGATTGGACGGTAGTTGCAGTAGTCAGATTTGTTTCCGCTTTTGAAGATCGGTCTAACTATTGACTCTTTAAGCATCTTAGGTACTGCACTATTTGTCATACTTAGACGAATTAGTTTTGTAATAACTGGTGTTAGCACTGAAACATTACTCTTTAAGTCTTTTGAGCGTATTCCATCACAGCCCGGACTTTTTCTACTATTCAGCCTCATAATAATATTGAATATCTCTTGTTCGGTGACATCAGACATAAATATTGAGTTTGCGCTTGAGCAATTGGCTACAGCAATGGTTGTGATGTTACACTCATGAATTGTTTCTTTGACATTTTGACATCAGAAGTTACCGCAAAAGTGTTCACTAGGGTTTTGCATATTTTCATATTTTACATTTTGGATTAGTGTTTCGTCAACGCTTTGTGATTTTTTCCCAATTAATTCGCTCACGATTTTCCAAGTAGCGTGTAAGTTATTTCTGTTTTCTCTGAATTTATTGTGATAGAAACTGCTTTTTGCTTTAGCTAATTTTTTATTGACAATATTTCTAAATGTTTTGTATTCACGCTCTCGCCTTAAGTCCAGTGGTTTTGAACGCCATCTTTTGTACAATTTATCTCTTTCTGCACAACTATATATTAGTTCATTATTTATCCATGGGTTCGCTTTTCTTTGCTTTTTTAAAGGAACATATATACGCGCATTATTATATATTTGCTTAAAGTTCCCTTGTAGCCTATAATACAATTCATTAACATCTTCTATTTGCAATAATTTCTGCCAATCAATTTCCATAACTTGCATATTTACCCTGTAGTCTATTATCTTTGTAAGCTGTGGTTGTTTTTTGATTTTGAGATTTGCAGACAGTTTGATGGAGCATAAAAGAGAGTAATGATCCGATATAACAGTTTGGACTACTGCCGCTTGTACTTGAGCATCATGCACTCTCACTAACATATGATCAATACACGTTCCTACATTACGACTTATGTCCTCTCTTGTGTTTTCTGTTACACAGTTATGAAGACCATTCGTTGAGAGCATTTCCAAATATGACATGGTGCTGTTGTCGCAATTGCTAGCGTTAATATTCATGTCACCTATAATTATCATCTTTTTTTTTCAAATTGATTTATTGCTAGCTCAAGGTCATATATATTGCTCAAGGTCTGTATATTGGAATCAAGACAATTTTCTCTTTCTGTACCCATAGAGTTATTTGCAATGACTCATAGTGAAGAGAATTAGAAGACGTACATTGTAATCTTTGATATCTTATTCCCTCTTTTACATAAACTGCAATTCCACCACCTCTCTGATTTCTATTCACGTACTCTGCATTAAACCCAGGTATAGAACACAGGCTGTTCTCTTCAACGTATATGTTTGTCTCTACTAGCACTATTATGTTTATACTAGATAGCAGATTTTGGATATCCGCTAAAAAAGTTGTGAAATTTGTTCGAAGTGAACGTATATTTAAATATATGCATGATAAGTGAAAGTTGCGTAAGTCTTGAACGTTGATACTATGAAATGAGTTATACGTTTTTTTTTTATTAAATTAAATGTAAATTGAGTGAAAAAAATTTGATGTTAGAGACTGTACTTATTATTTCAGCTGAATTACATCCAACTCTGTATTTATACTAATAACTTTTGTTCCTTCTGCTTTTTTAGCAAGGATTTTACCATCTCTAACCCAAACAAAATTCCAATTATTTTCTCTAGCTTTAAGTTTTGCCATCCACAATAGATGTCGGTTAGTAGCAGTAAGCTGATCACCGATAAAAATAAAGTTGCTTTTGTTAGTGTTTAATCCATCTTTTTGAATATTTAACTCCACTTTGCCACGAGATTTTGACATAAGTTCTTTCTTTACATTTGCGGTTTCTGATTTAACTATAATTGAATTATGTTTAGATTTCACCCTGTACGCTTCAATAACATCGTTTTCGGCAATTTCTGCATTGGCCGCTTTGCTGATATTCATGAAGATCTCTTTTGCATTTTCACTCTCCATTTTTGGCACATTCCTTATCTCGACGTGTATCAAAAGCTGAGAATCGAAGAGGACGAACTCAGAAGGGAATACTGGAACAATCAGACAGGTCTGGAGCATTCCAAAAAAACGTTAGGAGCATATAACCAATTGCGATTTAGATAATGCATGAAATTACCAAGAAACCAGTTACGAATAGTTACTGGGTTTCTTACGGGTCACTGTAGGCTGAGGAAACACCTACATACTATAGGGATAATTGATGACCAGCCGTGTAGATTCTGCATGGGAGACAAAGAAACCCCAATACATATACTAACTTCGTGTGCTGCGCTTATGTCTTCAAGACTGGCCATATTTGAAACAGTCTACATAAGTGAGCAGCCCATTAGATCCGTAAAACTGAGGAACATTATCAGTTTTCTAGAACGGATAGGGCTACTACAGGAACTGTGAGCTCGAGCAGGAGGCACAATAGACCTATAGGTCGCAGTGCACCATTCCATACAACAATAATAATAATAATAATATCTCGACGTGATCTTTGAGAGCTTGCTGTTCCAAAACGTTTATTTTTGTTTCAAGTAGAAGTATGCGTTTGTCTTTCTCTGCGTTTTTCACAGCCAAATCTTTCACCTGATCTGCTAGGTGTGTAATTGTTTCATTTATTTTGGAGAGAGCGCTCGACAACTGACTCTTGATATCATCATGAGCATAACTTATACACTTTTCCATCGGCTCCATCACATTCTTCATCTCTTTCGAATTAATTTTTACCTGTTTGATGTCGCTTTGAAGAGTTTTAAGATCAGATGTCATGAAGCTTGTTGGTATATCTTGAAGCCTATATCGTTTAGATTGCTTTTCTCCATTGCCATCTTCATCTCTTTGCCGGATCAGCTTACTAGCCTGAGATTCTACCAATTCTCGTACCATCCCATCTGCAGTTGCGGACTTTGACCTCTGCCTGCAGCCTAAGCACTTCCACTCCTTACGTTTATTAGGCGTATATTGACCATAGCTCTTCTCAGAGAGAGAGCAACATGATGAGAAGTGATAACCACTTAAACATTGTTGGCATCGCACGAAATTTCCAGGGTGTGGAAGAGTTTTTCTGCAATGAGAGCATTGCTCAGGATCGTCTGCTGTTTTACGTTGCTCAGCCGCGTCATTTGTTGGACTTCCCATTTTAGTGAGATCGTCGAATATGAATCAGCGATCAGTGACGAAGATTAAACAACAGAAAGAGAGTAACAGCAAATGAAAAACAGTTATTATAGCAATGATTTTCTTCTTTTCGTGACAAATTATTTAAATATTGTAGTACTTTTTCAAATAAATTTTAAACACATTCACAAACGTGTAGAGTTCTTTAAAAAGTTATTGTATTATTATACAGCTTACACCGTTTAAACCGACTTATTTGGTAAACTTTCGGCAGCTCACCAAAATCACGTCTACTCACTTTAACAACCACAATTGAACAATGACAAAAATATATATGTAGAGAAAAAAAACACTATCAAAATATAAATCAAACTAATAATAAGATCAACAATTTAACTACATTTATATATATAAAAATTATCTATATTTTTATAAAAAAAAAAACTAATCTACAATAAAAACGCGTTAATGGAACAAAAACAAAAAAATCTTATATCGAAATAATAAAAAAAAAATTTCTGTAATATTTAAACCAATACGAAACGCTATATAATATTATAAACGGAAATCGAATTTAATAAAAAAAGAAAAAATAAAAAAAACTAAACAAAATTAAGTAGGTTTAGCAAACTTATATATAAATAAGAAACTACAAAAAAATAAAAAAAATAATCAAATTCAAATTCAAATTTTGTTTATTGAGACTTTTTCAAAACAAGTTATAAGTTATAAAATTCATATGAAAGTGTTAACAAAATTAAAGACTATAATGTATTATTCAAAACATAATTGAACAACAGTATCGTACTTAAATATATAAAGAGAAATATTGAAGTTAACAAAAACATTAATGTGAATCGCTCTTGCTCCCGGAGCTTACAGGTATTGAGAGTACATCTCCTAACCTAAAATATAGACTTAATGCTAACTTAAATCTACGAAAAAACAAAAACAAAAAGAAGAGTAAACAGACCTCTTAGATACATTAAAGGCTAACCTCTATGGGAATCAGGGGTTGTATTCTTATAAAAATTATGACAGAGAGATGCATTTAAATCAACATTAGCCGCAGCTTCATTAATGAAGCCAACAGGTGACAAATACCTTACATTTGAACAGCTAAACGCTCTCTGTTGGTTAAAGATATCAAGGATGCTGCTATTGACATGGCAAGAAATTCTATTGACAAAACGATTTAGAATATCCGAAACATAAAGGCCAATTGGAAATACTTTAGCTTCCAAATAAACGAACCGATTCGAGTAACGTTTTGTGGGAGACTGGAAATTCTTTCCAATACAATGCCTTAAGACCTTTCGTTCCAAAATTTCAAATTCTCTAATGACCGAAGGAGAAACGTTAAACCAAATAGGAAAGCCATACAAGATTACAGGTCTAATACAGGTTTTATATAACAAAAGTTTTGTTTTCTTTGGTAAACTTTTGTTACAAAAAATACTTGAAAAAGTGCCCAAGATTCTGTAAGCTTTTCTTAAAACAATTCTTGCATGTTTGTTAAATTTCAGAAGACTGTAAAAATTAATGCCAAGATATTTTATGGAATCCCTGAAAGGAATCTCAGACCCATTCAAATCGTAATGTAAAGTTTTGCTTTCAGGAACTACAAACGATTTGCATTTTCCAGAAGCATTCCTGATGCATATGGCTTCACTGTTCGATGCATTAATTTTAATACCCCAGTCCTCGTAAAAATGTTGAACACTTTGCAGATGTTGCGCAGTCTGGTATAGCGCGATTTTAGGAGACTCATGGTGAGAGTACAGAAGAGAGTCATCAGCATACAAAAGACCCGTTGAATTAGGACCGACATGAGGGAAATCGTACATGAAAATATTGAAAAGATGAGGTGCTAAGATAGAACCCTGAGGAACTCCACAACTTATGTCTCCAATATCTGAAAGCATTCCATTAAAAAGGACACAAAACTTTCTGTTGACAAAGAAACTCTTAAATAATTTAATAATTAAAGAATCGAAGCCAATTTGAAACATTTTAAAAAGGATTCCGTTATGGTAAGCATGATCAAAAGCCTTTTCAATGTCCAAGGAAATTGCAACGGTGCAACGACGAATCCGCAAGTTGGAAACTATATCATTTTGAAATTTCAATAAAGCATCAACAGTTGAGTGACCTTTTTTGAAACCAAATTGCAAGTTTGGAATATAAGAAGGATCTATCCCGACGTCCATAATTTTACGAAAAACTTTTTCAAAAAGTTTTCCAAGGTTAGATAACAAAGAAATTGGTCTCAGGTTATTTAACTCAAAACTGTTTGACTTTTTTTGAATTGGAATAATCTTGAGATTTTCCACGCGTCAGGAAAATATGAATTATTTAAACAATTATTAAAAACAATTGCAATAAACTGAAAAGCTTTCATAGGAAACTTTTTAATTAAGAAATTTGAAATCCCGTCTAGTCCAGAAAACTTTTTGCTATTCAATTCAACAACACAAGAAAGAACTTCGTCCAAATCAGTCAACTAAGGATGGTTGCATTCATTAAGTGCACTAAAATCATTACTGAAAATATGTGTGCTTTGTGATTCTTGAGCAAAAATATTTGTTAGTGTATTTTCTATAAAAGAAGTGTCCCTACCAAAAGGACAACCCATGTAAATATTCGAGAAATGAGTTATTTTGAATATCGACGCCGTTAATTGAAAGATTGGTTGGTAGTGATTTTTTTTTCGATCCTATTAAATTATAGATTTGTTTATGCGCCCTTGGACCTGGCACAATTTGGCTAAGTTTATCGCTAAAAATTTTAGAATGTTCAATTTTCTACTTGTTTTTTAATAATGATGCTCAACAATTGAATTTGCTTAGACAGGAGTAAGTAGCTTGGACTTGAACGGTTCATATAATAATGATAAATACGTTTCATCCCTCTGCCAGCGATGTTTGATTTTGAACAGGTATTTTACATTGTCAGAGATAATAAGTTTTTTATTTCCTCTAATAATTTTTTCAGAATGAGTCGCAAATAATGAATTTAAAGAATTTGAAAACAGCGCTATGAAAGTATCTATTTCGTGATTACTTAAATTTCTATCAGAGGGAGGAAAGTTGTCTAATAAATCATTAACAAAATCATTTCTAAACGTATCCCAATTGGTTCTTTTGAAGGTGGTGAAAAAACGCTGGGAATGAAGAACAAAGTCAAAATCTGTGAATCTTGTACGCAATTTAAGAGGAAAATGATCCGAAAAGGAAGGAAGACTGGAAATTTCAAAATTTGGATTTGTGATATTTAAAAGATTTGAACTAATTAAGAAGTGGGCGAGAAAAGATGAACCGTTAGGATAAGAAGGTGTCGAGTCCGATAATCTAGTGAAGCTGAGCACATTGTGTTGTAACGAAGTGAAAAGAGCATTACCATTCGTATTGTTTGAGGAGTCACCCCAGTCAGTGTTTTTTGAATTGAAGTCTCCTCCAACAATAGCTCCATCAAAATTTTGGGAAAAGCGCGCAAAGTTTGATAGCCCATCGATAATTAAAGAATGTGGAAAATTACACGGAATATAAAAAAACCCGAACAAAATCACCAGCCACTAGTGTATCAATTGAAAGCAATAAATTTGGAAAAGTAATTCCAGCACAATTAAGTTTCGAAAAATTTAAAGATTTACGTAACACTATGCCAACCCCAAGGTGACTATTATCACGAAGAAAACTAAAATCTTCCAGGTAAACTTTTTGATTAGCTCTTAAGTGAGATTCCAGTACGAACGCAACGTCAATATTATTTAGTTTTAATAATTGTATTAACTCTAATCTTCGGCTCACATCAATCAATGACCTTACATTAAAAGAAAGAACATTAAGGAAATCACGGACCATAGGAATCGTTAACTTCTTGCAGAAGCGACAAGCAACGTTTTTTAGCTTCCACTTTAGGCAGCGATTTGTAATCTGATACAAATAATGCAATTTTGTCTTCTAACGAAAACTCGACTGGTTGACACAGTGACTTGGCAATTTTTAAGAATTCCTCAATTAAAGCCGGTTTTGCGGTTTTCTTTGCTTCAGAAACTTTAAAGAGACTAGCAAAAGACTTGTTAGGATTTAAAAACTTCGAATTGTTAATTGAAGTGACCACATTTGCTGTTGCCATCATTTTTCTATCAACAGATTCATTATTATGATTCTTTTTAGTTTTAACGAACTTCTTGTATGCGGGACAACCTCTAAAGCTAGAAGGATGACCAGACTGTTGGCAATTCACACAATAAGGCAAATTGTTCGCATTGGAAACAAACTTACACGCTCCTGGTAAATGCGTTTGGTCGCATTTAACGCACGAAAAGGGTCTATTACAGTTATTGGACATGTGCCCCCATTTCTGGCAACGCCAACACTGCACTTCCTTCTTGGAACCTCTGGGAGATTCCCAAGTGATACGTTGATTAAGAAGAGATTTAAGACCCGAAATCTCATTCGGGGGCTTTCCTAAAATTAGTGTTACAAGAAATAAACCTGTCTCGAAGTTGTTTTTTCTCGAATTAACTGTTGAGAATTTTGAAACTTCGGAAATTGTATTTGGAACTGGCAACTCAATAGCAGCCTTGATATCTTCAATATCTGTTTTGTAATACAGTCCTCGCAGAACTAGTCTAACGTGTTTAAGTTGTTTGGGAGTGAATGAGTATGACTCAACACTTTTTTCTCTTAAAAGTTTCATCATTTCAGTATGCGGCGAAGGATCTTTGAGGTACAATTTACTCTTAAATTTGCTTTTGTTCACAATTTTAAAAGTAACGTTTTTCTCAGTCAGTTGCTTAACTAAACTATTAATATCAACCCGATATAGAAAAATGGGTGGACAAAAAGAAATGTCTTTTTTAAGATTATTGGCCTTGAAACTCTTTTGATGGTCAATTTTTTTTGGCAAAACAGTAGTCGCATCAGGCTCGATGTTCAATTCTCCTAAAAGGGCAAAACGATTTTGAGAACTTATCTGTTTCTGCTGCGCTTGAGAATGAGAATCCCGATTGCTTGCGCCGAAAGACGACAAGTTCAATGTGACACCGCTTTCAGTCCTGCGACGCTTCACAACTTCCCTTTCGATATTGTCCTCTTTGTCATTGCTGTGCGCACTGAAACAATCCATTTCATCCGGCAACTCAGACGAAATCGACGTCAAAAAATCTTGATGTCGAACAGAAGGTGGCCTCGAAGCAGTCGATTGGTTGTTGAAAGCAAAGACATTGCTACACTGCAAACCCGGATCTTGGACAGAACTATGTCCCTCAGCACCGCCCTCAAAACATGCACTCATGAGGCTCTGCCCCAGCGCCAAATTTTTCGCTGCTTTATCTGTAGGCACTTTGATTAAATTGTTGTTGCCCAGCGAGGAGGGTACAATGGGGTTCAAATTGGAACCCAAAGAAGCCACAACAGGAACCACTTCTGCACCAAAAGTCTATGTATTTATAATTTTATTTTATTTTTTTTTATTTTTTTTAAAATATTTTAAAATTATACGTCCGGCTATGACAGCTAAATCCAATACCCTAATTAATTTTCTGTAATATTTAAACCAATACGAAACGCTATATAATATTATAAACGCAAATCGAATTTAATAAAAAAAAAAAAAAATAAAAAAAAATAAACAAAATTAAGTAGGTTTAGCAAACTTATATATAAATAACAAACTACAAAAAACAAGAAAAAAAAATAATCAAAAGAAATGTCAATTAAAATTAACGTAATAAGAATTTAATAGTTAAATCGAAAGAAAAATTAAACCAAATCAAAACAAAAAAAAAAAAGGTAAAGTCAAACTAATAATAATAATTTAAAAATATAGTAAATAAAAAGGTAGCTAATAACTAACAATGCTAATTAAAACAACGAAATAAAAATAGATAATGCGAAAGGAATTAAACGTAAGTTAAGAAAAATAATAAAAAAAATTTTGTAAGAGTTAGAGATATTACGACATAGTAATATAGAAAATAATATAAGCGAATTAAATTTAAATTACGTAAAAACAATAAAAAAACAATAGAAAAATAAAAAAAAATTAACTAACTAAAGCACTAAATATTAATAAAGCGGTAGCCCAAAATAATTCGATAAGTATATAAATGAAAATAAATAAACGAGAAGTACATAAATGAAAGGAAACTAACTTTAAAGAAACTGAAAAGAAACGTCAAACTATACTAAACGTAAATCTTCTATTCTCCCGCGTCCTCCAAAAAAACAAGCCAACCAATGTATCGATCACGAGTGGTTTTCGATAGCAACCACTAGTGATAAGCAATAAGAAAAATGGGTTAAACTACAATAAAAATATATTCTCGCAGTGGGCGTCCAACGAGTCATCAATGATTCACATGAAATCATTCAGATGAAGTGAACGAGGCCTCACTTGAACAATGACATAAAGGAATATTTTAAGTAAACTAAAGGTAAGAAAATTAATACTAAATTCGGGAATCATTGACGAGTTAAACAGCCATGAAATCCATTAACGCAAAATATCGAGTCAATGATTTCCAGGAAATTGGAACCGAAAGAAAATAATCAAAAGCGAGAATAATAAAAAAGAAACCGATTATAACTAAGCTCGGGAATTATTGACGAGTTTTGAACAGCCATGAAATCCATTCACGCAAAATCTCTAATAAATTCCTAAACATCAAAATACATTCAACCTATAACCCACCAGGAATCTCATACACCCTAGCACAATACAACCTACGTCATCGTCCGTCTGTGAGCCGCCCACCCCGTCTGTAACCTTTTTAAGTTACAGCCATGAACCGCACTTGGCTTAAAGTGTGCCGCGGTTCCCTTATTTCTTTATCTGTCCAAGTAACTGTTAGTATGTCTGTGTATTCCGTAATGTCAGTCATGTCTGTCTGTATGCAACGCCCACCAGTGCGATGACTTCCCCTTAGGTCCATCACCACATCAGCCTAAATAATAGTGATTAGCAACACATAATCACTAGTTTTCTTTTCAAAAATATAATAAATAACAAATAACAATAACAAATAATTTGACAATATGCAACAGAGTGCGGGAACCCACCTTTATTGTTAAAAACAGACAGGAGGTAATAGACTTAACCTTTGCCTCCAGTCAAATTTCGGATAATGTTGGTGGCTGGAGAGTTTCTGGTGCCGAATCACTCTCGGACCACCTCTACATAGAGTTCACTTTACACACCAATCGCGTCAGACAGAGGATACCTCCTGCTAGGTCACGAGGACCGACTGGGACAGATACAGACGTATCTTCTGCACAGGGCTAAGGCGTATTCCGACGTGCAACCCCCATAGCATTGATGATGTAGACTCACTAGTCGATGACATAACCAAGGTTTTTAATACATCCTTGGATTGAGCCTGACCAATCTCTAGACCATCAAAGAAGAGGAAACCAGCCTGGTGGTCGCAGGAGTTAAAGCTAGCTAAAGACTGCTGTAGAAAGCTCTTTAACAAAGCTAAGCTCACTAGAGATGCCCAGGATTGGACCGAATACAAGGAACAACTTGGATACTACAAGAGGTCCATCAGGAAAGCTCAGAGGACTTCCTGGAGAAATTTCTGTAGTGATATAGAAAGCATCTCGGAAGCGTCCAGGCTGAGGAAAGTCATATCATCCAGCCCCAGTCAGGCGGGGAATCTAAAGGACAAGGATGGTAGGTGGACAGTTTCCAATAAAGAGTCCTTGGAACTACTATTGGACACGCACTTTCCGGACAGTACCTCAGCACCTACTGATCGCGACGGTCTCACATATCATAATTCTAGCGTAACGCCTAATGTTATATCCTGGGAGAAAATCTTTTGGGCTATCAACAGTTTTAAGCCTTACAAGTCCCCTGGACCTGATAACATCACCCCAATCGAGATACAGAAGGTCTGTGATATTGTCACTCCAAGCTTGGAAACCATATACACAGCCTGCATTTCTCTTTCCCACGTCCCCAACAGATGGAGGGAAAGCAGGGTAGTGTTTATCCCCAAGGCAGGGAAACGCACTCATACGGAACCAAATGATTTCAGGCCTATCAGTCTAGTATCTTTCCTCTTGGAAGTTATGGAACGACTTATGGACCTACCTATAAGAGGCAGATTAGACCCTGCTAAATACTCATCAAGTCAGCATGCTTACACCAAAGGACGCTCTACTGAGACTGCCTTGCATGCGCTAACGAGCTCTATTGAAAAAACTCTCATGCATAAAGAATTTACTCTTGTATCGTTCCTAGACATCGAAGAGGCTTTTAATAAAATAAAACCAGAAGCTATAGTGCAATCCCTGGAACGTCTCAATATAGACGGCCCTACCGTTGGGTTTGTAACTGAGCTGCTGTCGAAAAGAAGCATCTCGTCCCAATTGGGCTCCACTAAGGTTACAAGGTTTGCAACTAGGGGTACTCCTCAAGGGGGAGTCCTTTCACCACTACTGTGGAATCTTGCGCTGAACAACCTGCCTTTAGAGATGGAAAACAACGGGTACAAAACCGTTGCCTATGCCGATGACGTAGCTATATACATATCGGGCAAGTTTCCATCGACACTCAGAGACCTCATGCAAAGAGCCCTTAATCTATTAACTGTTTGGGCCAGAAATTGCGGCCTATCGGTGAACCCTAACAAGACTGATATCATACTGTTTACAAGGAAACACAGGTCACCAGTCTTGTCACCAGTGGAACTAGATGGAGTTCAACTCTTCTTCACGGATAAGGTCAAATTCTTAGGAATCATTCTGGATAGGAAATTATCCTTCAAACCTAATATCGAATATAGGATCAAAAAAGCCATCGTGGCTCTCTACACCAGCAAACAAATAATAGGCAGGAGCTGGGGCTTTTCGCCGAGTATTGCGTATTGGCTCTATGTGACCATCGTAAGACCTATCCTCTTATATGGTATTGTGATTTGGTGGCCATCGTTAGAAAAGCTTTCTAACCAAAAACTTGCAAGTAGAGTCCAAAGGCAAGCAACCATACTTATTAGTGGTGCCATGAGAACCACTCCCTCTGATGCCTTAAACGCTATGCTGCATCTTCTACCCATAGATATTTTTGGGAAGATGCTAGCTTTAAACACAGCGAAAAGGCTAAGTCAATCGGGAAATTGGACACAGAGGAACTATGGACACAGTTCCATACTTAATAATCTCAGTGATAATTCAAATCCAGTAGGTTATGAAACTTCACAATCCCTCTTCGGAAGAAAATTCTATACTCTCATACCGCAAAGGTCGGAGTGGGTAGGAAATATTCCCGGCAGAAGGAAATGCTTAAACTTCTACACGGATGGGTCCAAACTCAATGGCAAGGTTGGATTCGGAGTATATTGTAAAAGGTTGAAGCTTCGGCGAGCAATCAAAATGCCGGACCACTGCAGTGTGTTCCTGGCCGAAATTATGGCCATCTATGAGGTGACAAAATGGCTACAAAGAAATATTCCATCGACTAGGAATATTAATATTTTCTCTGATAGTCAAGCAGCCATTAAAGCAATGAGCGCTGAATACTTGACGTCAACAAGTGCAATCAAGTGCAGGAGATCTCTAAACGAGCTTGCAGACTTTTTCAACATACGCTTGATTTGGGTTCCAGGTCATTGTGGCATATCAGGAAACTGCATAGCGGATGACCTAGCCAGGGCTGGAACTGTCAGTGAAGAAGCATTGAATGAAATTATTGCAATGCCCTTATCCACTTTTAAATTAAATACACTAAATAAGGCCATGGATATAGCAAACCACAGGTGGGCCAGTAAAGACAACTGAATAGTCTCCAGATTGATCTGGCCAACCTATAACACAAACCGCTCTAGACACCTTATAAGATCTTCGAGGAAACAAATTGCAGATCTGGTTGCTGTGCTTACTGGGCATTGTCTCATAGGTAGACATGCGGCAAGACTGGGAGTGGTGTCGAATGACTTCTGTAGAAGCTGCAGAGATCCGGAGGAAGAAGAAAATGTCTTCCACCTGCTCTGCGAATGTCCAGCGCTATCCAGGAAGAGATTTATCCACCTAGGGGCCTATTTCTTTCAGTCACTGACCGAATTGAAAGATATTTCTGTGTTACTTCTGAGGAAGTTCATTTTCAGCTCAGGGTGGCTATCATCAAACAGTGAATTGCAGGAATCCTCTTCCTCATATACCTTAAGGTGATCCTCCGAGTTAACTCCGAGTCTGTGGTATCACAAGGGGCCTTTTCTGGCCTAAGTGAGCTGTGCAAACAGCTGCCACTTAACCTAACCTAACCTAACCTCTATAACAACTCGTATTATTGTGTTTTTAAAATTTATAAGATTATTTAATTAGTTCAATTAAAGTTTCCTTTTCCTTTTTTTTTCTAATTTCATACTATTATTTTATTACTATATTTCATTATTCTTTCCTTCATCATTTTTACTTTGTTTCGTATACTTTCCTTTATATTCCTAATATTAATTTAAACATATATCATGTACACAAAACAAAATAATGTAATTTAAAATTCTACAATAATTGTTAATTATTATAATAACAAAAAAAAAAACGGTTTCTATGATAATATTAAGCTATTGTAGACGGCAACACTGCTTCTGTTCTACGATGCTGCTTCCTGTTCAGTTTTCGCTATGTACTTGCTTGTTTTCATTTTTGAATTGTTGATTTTATTTAATGTTGATATAACTTCTAATGTTGTAGTTGTTGTTGTTGCTGTTTTACATATATAATTTATATGTAATTCTCAAATTGCCATCTTGTAACACTTGTAACGTGGTTGTTCTATTGATGTTGATTTAATACTTGTTTTGTGCTCACTATTTTTCTATGTACTTTTTGATGTGATTGTTATTTATATTGTTTATTTCCAAAATATTTTTGTGGTGCAAAGTTATTGATGTGGCTGTTTTGCTTGTTGTATTATTGATATGTATTCATGAATTTATGACTGTTCTGTTCACTTTTTTTATATTTTTCTTTCGTATATATGTAATTCTATTGTATGTATGCTAATTGGCGGAAATTTATGTTTGGTGTATACATTTATTTGCGTAACTTTTTTGTATCTCTCTTTCTTTTTTTTTTTTACTCTATGTAGTTTTTATGTAAATAATATTTTTATGTTATATGTCTGTGGTGTTCTGGCGCCAATCCGCCACAATTTGGCGCACTTTTTCTTTATGTGGTATTAGAGCACTTTTATGTCTACGTGTTTCTTTTTTTTCTTTCTTGTTCTCTATCAACATTTTTCCTTCTTAAAAGTTTCATGCTTTTCTTTTTCTTTCTTTTAACATGTTTTATTTTGCGATACTTAATTTTTTTTCTTTGTTATTTTTTTTAAACCCGCTTCTAAAGAACCATCCGACATTCACCCGTATCCAAACTCTTTCTTCTTTCTTTTCAATCCTCCTCCTCCCGTTCCGATTCCCATCCTTCCAATCTTTTCCAATAATGCCCCCTCCCATTTACAATTCCCACTTTCCCTAATTCCCTGTTCAATCACACTTTCATTCACACCTTCCACAATCACCTTTCCACACAAATCATTCAACCAGGAGACTTACGGTCTTACTTTGATGGAAAAATATTATATTTACAAATATAATTTAACATATAACATAAAACACTTAAACCACATGATTCTAAAAGTAAAAGTAAAAGTAATTACAACAAGTAATACAAACAAACAAAAAAGAAATTTTAAAAACAAATAAATTCAACCTTTGGTTTAGGAGATACCTTACAAGGCCTGCCACTACAGGCTCGAAACCATCGATTTTGTTGTACAATATGGAACGTGTTCGTAAAAAAAAAAAAAATGTAGGCCGTGTCCATCTAATACCATAATACAACGTGTGGCTTCGACCCACTTCTCATGCTCTACTGATCTGAGCTAGCCGGGCCTTAATTAACCGCGTAACCAAAGGATTTCGTCCGGATTTTCTTACTCAATCTATATTGCACTAAATCACTCTAAAATTATAACTACATAGTAAATATCACAGTTGTTACCACTAAATCTTAAACTAATATTGAGTTAACTAACATCTAATATTGCACTAGGTAATAATTACATCTAATGGTCAAAGAAAATATCACAGAAAGAAAAATAAATAAATAATAAATAATAAAGGTCAAGTCTACCAGACAAAAAAAAAACTAAAGAAAAATAAATACAACAATAATTACTAGCTTATAAAAAAAAAAATTGTCAAAACTAAAAACTACAACACTCACTACATACAACATGTATTACGACACAAACAAATCCTTAGCGTGGTATACCCCCAGCTTCTTCCCACCAAGTGTGCCGAGCTCGTACAACGAGTTGCCAACTCTACTTAAAATTACACATTTAATGTTGGCTGGCCCCAGCATGGCGTTGTAACCATCAACGAGGTTGCTTTGTTTAAAGTTTCGGCGGTATATCACTTGTCCAACTTGAAAATTGACATCCCTACTACGCGTATTATAAGCCTTGGCGCTTTTCTCGTGAGCCAGCTGTAATGCTTCTGAAATTTTCTGGCGGATCAACCTCAACTTGTCCGCTTGGCTCACGACTGCTAAGTCTTCTCCTTTTACGGAGCTCACATGACGCATTATCTCATATGAGTTTGCGTGTTGCATCATGTGAGCCCCAAACACGGCGTAGTAGGGTGCCAAACCGATTGAACGGTGGACAACACTTCTTAGCGCAAATGCTGCGTCACTAATATGCAGGTCCCAGTTTCGTTGGTTCTCTCCTAGAAACGAACGTACAATTTGCAAAACTGAACGGTTTACCCTTTCAGCTGCGCTCGCTTGAGGAGAGTAAAATCCTGTTCTGACATGTTTAACTCCGTACTTTTCTAAAAACTCCTTAAACATGCAAGAAGCGAACTGTTTCCCATTGTCAGAATGTATAAACTCAGGGACACCAAAAACATGAAACACTATTTTCTAAAAACCTAACTACATTAGCGGAGGTGGCACTTCGCATTGGTTGTAGGAAAACGAACTTCGAAAAGTGGTCCAGACAAAGATGAAGGAATTGCTGTTCTTTGACCTTGGGTAGGGGCCCATAAAGTCGTTTGGTGTTCTAGGTAACGGAAACTCTTATCTGTCTTGATGCTCCCGTCCCCGACAACATAACAAAAATACCTCACCTCTTTGTAGCAAAATTTGCTTTTCTCCAAATTTATTGTGAGTTTTGCATCCCGCAGACATTCGGCCGCCCGATCCAGCAGTGCAAGATGTGACTCGAAACTGGCAGAACACACCAGAAGATCATCGATGTAGACAAAGACACGTTCCCTAAGTTCAGCGGGTATGACTTTGTCCATCAGCCTACACATTCGCTGCGCGGCATTACACAGTCCGAACGGTATTGAGGTAAACTGATATAACGGCCGTCCTGGAACTGTGAATGCCGTCTTACCTCTCGACTTCTCTTCCAATGGTGTCTGCCAGAACGCATCTTTCAAATCGATCGCACTGATGAAGCGAGTGTCCTGAAGTCCGGCAAGGATGCCCTCAATGTGATGTAAAGGGTATGCGTCTGTAATCGTTCGTTCGTTTAGTTTCCTAGCATCAAGGCATAGTCGGTTTTAGTCCCTTTTCTTACCAAAGACACTGGAGAGCTCCAGCTGCTGTTGCTGACCTCAATTATTCCTAAACTCAGCATTCGGTCAAGCTCTGCAAAGATCAGCTGCTGAATTACAGGTGAAATGGGGTAGTGGCGTTGTTTTACTGGAAGATGCTCATCTACCACTTCTATCACGTGCTCTTCCATGTCCGTTCGTCCGAGACCCAGTATAGCACAGGACGGAAATCGTGCTTTAACTCTCTCCAGTGCTACTTCTTGCTCTTTGGTAAGAATGTATAGGTCCGTATCGAAGGTCAGGTGTGAAGATGTCTGTTTAAGTTCACTTACAGACGCTGAGCTGGTTGCGTCAACCCCTACACGTGTACACTTACTAATTACTGACAACCCAAAGGTTCGCAAGAAGTCAACCCCAAAATAAAATTCTTGTTGTAAAGCGGGAATTATGAGAAACTCCATATCCCTTGTAAAACCCTATCACAGCGGTTTCACCTCCGTTTGCAGTCCTGACTTTTTGCCCCTGTATCGGAATGACTTGTCTGTTTCGTGTTTTAATAAATTCTAAAGCACAATTTCCGATACAGTTAGCAGAAGCACCTGAATCCAACAATGCAACCACATATTCACCGTCCACCTTAGTTTTAGCGAAAAATCTATTATCGTCTTCCAGCGTCACAATGGCAGAGACTAAAACTTTCTTAATTTTCTTCATAATTTGTCTCTTCGCCCTCATCTTCGCTATCTTATCGAAGTTCCTTTTTTTTCTGCCGAGTACAACCTCACTTAAAAAGATTTTCTCCCTCACAGCTTCGTACTCGACCTTGCGCTGGTGTAACGTTTTAATTGGACGACCTATCGGGCTATGGCTGCGGATCACTGGATCCTTCCTCTGTAGGATCCTTACAGGTTGGCCGGGGACTCCTCCTTTATTGCAGAGATCCCCGGATTCCCTGCAGGATTCACGTTTCCCGGACGATACTCACAGTAAGATACATCACTATGAAACACAAAACACGTCATACCGTGGAATGCCGAGTTACACTTCGCGTCAAGCCGGTTTTTCTTGAAGTGGTCCCCGGGCATTCTACAACTAAAACACAAATTTAAATGAAACGGAGACTGACAAAACACTTGGTTTACAGAAGGACTATTACTAATAGGACGAGGCACAGACATATGAGGACGCTCTTGGCACTTCTCTTCTTTGGGGTATGTTTAAATTGTGTCGCTGAGGAGCCATAGCCTCCACACTGGTTGAAAGTTCTCCCTCCTCAAGCGACAACACCACATCGCTAATCTGCCTGCCTTTTGCTCGACTTTCTTTTATCAATTTTTCTGCTCTTCTGCACTCGGTGAACTCTTTCAATGAGCTAACTTTACAAGCAAAAGTCAGCCTAGCGAGGTTTGCCTTTAAATTAGCTCTTATTATTGAAATTAATTCCTCCTCATAAATCTTTCTCCGCAGCCTGAAGGTGAGATTATGGATCTTGGCATAAAAATCTTCAAAACTCTCGCTTATTATTTCATAGTCGGAGTCTGCAGATCGAAAGTTGCTTAGTAACTCTCTTTTCAATTCTTCATAGCCAAACTCTGGGTCAGTCTCATGATCCTCCAATACCCGCCAATACCACTAGGCAGCGGCTCCGGTGACCAGGCAGTGGAAATCGGTGAAGAGCTGCTCAAAAGAAATTTCATATTGTTTCCGCATCTTTTCGATGCGGAATATGAAGCTCACCACTGTCAATTCCTTACAAGAGCCGTCGAACTTAACATGCCATTTGTTAAGATCGACGCTCTTCCGCCTTGATACCTCACCGCTACTCGGGGATATTGTCGAGCCCTGGAACGAGGTATGACCCAGCTCCTGCTGCGTTGCAACCCCCGATACTGCATCCCTGACAGCATCAGCAGCCTCTCGCATTGTCGGAGTGGAGCCGTCTCTTGGATGGGGGTTTGGTGGTATACCTGACGCCTCCATCGCAGCCACTCTTCTGCACAGGTCTGTGAAACCACTACGAAGTTGCTGCATGGCTTCTGCGCAACCTGCCATCATCTGTCCCTGCTGCATCATCATTGCCATCATCTGATTCAATTGATCAGAATCAGACGATGCAGCAGCGGCAGACGATGTTAAGCCACTCGGCCCTGCAACCCCACGCTGTGGTTCCACACCCTGCCCCTCTTGCTCCGACATCTATATTATTTTTTCTAGCTTGGCCGAGAAGCTACTAACGCTGACGGTCAAGCTACTAGACTCCGACCTAGCCCCTTCACTATTTCGAGGTCGCCCAAACACCAAGCTAACGCACTTGCTTAAATAGTCTACTGGGACAAAATAAACTCTTCTTTCTCTCCCAGTGCCTATCTGGTCGAGTACTGAACCTACTATTTGATTTTCAAGAGCCCTACTAACGCTTCTAGTAATGGGTCTCCTAGGCTCAAACTCACGCTCGCGTTCCATACCCCGAACAGTCACTCAATCAAAGACTCTTATTCACACTCAGTCACAAAACTCACACTAAGGGGAAACTAATATAAAGAAAAACAAATTTGGAATAATGGTAATCGGAAAGGAAGTACAAAACAAAAAATAACAAAGAATGCAAAAATATTAAAAAAAAAACTCTAACAACAACAACCACCTAAAAAAAATCAAAAATTATTTATTCAAGTAATAAAAAATAAAAATAAAAAATTCACAAGAATGTAATTCAAAATAATTAAATAATAATAATAAAATTATCTGATGTGGCCAACACATGACTTCCTTGTATGACGGCAATTGTATGGTTTTATTTCAAGAATGGTTGATATATTTTATTTATATTTTAAAATTGAAGTTTTAAAAATTTTAAATATTTTTTCTTCCATAATGAAAAAAATTTCATAGGTTTCTCTTATTTTAAATAATTTAAATAGTAGTAAGTAAAAACAAGGAGGTACAAATTTGTTGCCACACAGCTTTAACTATTAATCGTAGTAATTTTGATTTCCCTGTTTAGTTCTGTTAGGGTACAACCAATTTGTATAAAAGATATAGCAGCATAACATTCATTTATCATTTATGTAATTCGGATAATACATTCTTCGTGTTCCTTTGGCGAAGAGTCCTTTTGGTGCGAACCATCATTAAAATTGGAGCTACAAAATTGTGTCTTATGTAAGGCCCAATAGTATATACTTCTAGGAGTGTTTGTTTTTGAGTAATGTATGAAATTTGAAAAAAACTGTATGAGAAGTGTCCTTTTCGCGCAACCGATTGCATCCAAAAAGAGAGGTGCACAACTAGGTCTTATAAGAGTCTCAAATACCAAATTTCAAGTTTCTACGATTCTCCGTTTTTAAGTTATTGAGGATACGTACATACGTACATACGTACACACGTCACGACCAAACTAGTCAAAATGGACTCCGCGATGGTCAAAATGTGTGTTACCATCAAAATCTCAATACCGAAATTTTTCATGATTACAATACTTTCTTGTATTTATTACGTATACAAGGAAGTAAAAAACATAGGCAACATAAAAAGACAAATCAAATCGTTAAGAACAAATAAAATAAATTAAGGATATTATGTATACAACATAAATCAATCAATTATATATATTATAATAAAAAAAAAATAAACACTATGGGTAAAACGAATTCAAAGATTATAAATGAGAGCAACACAGAGAACAACGTTCTCATAAATTATATTACAAGTAGAGGCGACCTATTGATAACTATAATTGTAGTCGTAGGAATTTTTGCATTATACAAAATACAAAAATACTATAAAAATTATACAAAAAAACATATTAGCACTACACAACTAAACAATGCGTAATCAAAATAACCATAAGAAATTTTAAATGGAACAGATTTTTGATAAACTCAAACGAATACTTTCAAACTTTAAAAAAAGCCCCAATAGAAAATACACAGAGAAATATAAAGATACATTAATATCATACCTAAACGAGTTAAAAACAGCGTTTACAAAGGAATTACAAACAACAGAAAAATATCTGATGTGGGCAACACATAACTTCCTTGTATGACGGCAATTGTATGGTTTTATTTCAAGAGTGGTTGATATATTTTATTTATATTTTAAAATTGAAGTTTTAAAAATTTTAAATATTTTTACTTCCATAATGAAAAAAATTTCATAGGCTTCTCTTAATTAAAATAATTGAAATAATAGTAAGTCAAAACAAGGAAGTACAAATTAGTTTCCACAGAGCTTTAACTATCAATCGTAGTAATTTTGATTTCCCTGTTTAGCTCTGTTAGGGTACAACCAATTTGTATAAAAGATATAGCAGCATAACATTCATTTATCATTATCATTTATGTAATTCGGATAATGCATGATTCGTGTTCCTTTGGCGAAGAGTCCTTTTGGTGCGAACCATCCATCAAAATTGGAGCTACAAAATTGTGCCTTATGTAAGGCCGAAATCCATAGTATATACTTTCTAGGATTGTTTGTTTTTGAGTAATGTATGAAATTTGAAAAAAACTATATGAGAAGTGTCCTTTTCGCGCAATTGATTGCATCCAAAAAGATAGGTGCACAACTAGGTCTTATAAGAGTCTCAAATACACAAATTTCAAGTTTCTACGATTCTCCGTTTTTAAGTTATTGAGGATACATACATACGTACAGGCGTACATACGTACATACGTACATATGTACATACGTACACACGTCACGACCAAACTAGTCAAAATGGACTCCGCGATGGTCAAAATGTATGTTACCATCAAAATCTCAATATCGAAATTTTTCATGATTACAATACTTTCTTGTATTTACTACGTATACAAGGAAGTAAAAAAAACTGAAATTCAAAATTAATTAAGAAACACTGCGATTCAAAGGCAAAAATAAAAAGTAATGATTAATGAAATAAGAAAAATAATATAAAATATACAAAAATAGTAAAATATAAAATAATAATAAATAAAAAACAAATTAAATAAAAATAATAAATAAAAATAATAAGCAGAAATAATAAGATAATAATGAAAAGAAAATAATAATAAAAAAAATATATATGTAATAAATGGAATTACATGAAATATTAAAACAATAAAATATAAGGAAGAGAAAAAAATAATCAATAATGAAGAAATAATAAAAAAGTTTATTTATTTCAATAAATGTGTTTTAGGCTGATGTGTGTGGTATTAACCCAGGAGGCATTCAACACATGAGCATGGTTGTCCGTATAGTCAAGTTAACAGTCAGCTAAAAATTATCCCAAAAGCCCCAAATAGTCGGGGTATGTTACAATTCTGGAACGTGGCACAACTGTCCTTCAGTCTTAACTAAAGTTATGTTGCCACGCCCCCTTGTAACATTTAATGGATCCGGCAAATTTTCAATGCTTGCTCGAGCTTTTGCGAGAAAAATTGAAGAGGAATTCTCCCCGTGAAGCAATCGCACCGGATCTGAGGCTGTCGATTACTCTTCTGTAAGTATTTGTAATCAATAACGATTGAGCAAAGCATTAACGTGTTCATATTTCAGATACTTAGCAGAAGATTGCGACGTGAAAATGCTTGCTTGGACGCATAAACTAGGAATTTCAACTGTGCGTAAAATAATCTACGAAACGTGTGAAGCTATATGGAGCTTGCACACCGTATATGTAGCGCCACCAAACTTAATTGACTGGGTGAGAAATGCAGAGGTGTTCTATATAAAGACTGGGATGCCCAACTGTTTGGGAGCAATCAATGGGAAGCACATCGCCATTATATGTCCCAAAAGAAGCGCATCGCTATATTTTAACTACAAAAGACACTTCAGCGTAGTCCTAATGGCAGCATGCGATGCAAACTACTGCTTCACATATGTCAATGTTGGTGGTTTGGGAAGCCAGAGCGATGGTGGCGTTTTCTTGCGCAGTGCTTCCGGAAGACAAATTTTGAATCACTCGCTGCAAGTACCAGCGGATCGCCCGTTGCCAGGTACCTCGGGAATATTTCCGCATTACTTTGTTGCGGACAGCGCGTTTCCTTTAAAAACAAATATAATGCGGCCATACCCTGGAAGACATTTACCTGCAGACAAGCAGAATTTCAACGAGGTAATGTCGCATGCTCGTGTTCGCATCGAAAATACGTTCTTCATACTCTCCAGTAGTTGGCGTGTTCTTCGATCGCCAATACATGCCAAGCCCGATAATGTAGACAAAATCGTGTTGACCTCAGTAGTGTTGCACAATTTTTTAATGCTTAAGAAGGACACATCGTATTTCAACAACGAGGATCCAGACAGATTTGGAGATGGAGATGTTTTGCGTTCAGCTGGTTTGATGCCGTTAAACCGTTCAGCGTCACGTGCCTTTCAACTGCGAGATGTTCTGAAAGATTATTTATACCAGGAAGGACATATGTAAAATTATAAACCAATTGTGGATTTATTTATTTGTAAATAAAATAAACTAAATAAACAACACAAACAATTCATTTCCTAATACTAAATAAACAACACAAACAATTCATTTCTTAATACTAAATAAACAACACAAACAATTCATTTCTTAATACTAAATAAACAACACAAACAATTTATTCATTCATCAAAACAAAAATGTTGCAATATTACTAATTGCCTGCATTTATATCGCGTGCATTCCAATTATGTACCGCGCTGAATACAACAACGTGGACTTCATTGATCACGCTTCTCTCCAGCTCCTCCGGCATAGAGGCAGACTTCAAAACCTGCGCCAAACCGTCAAATGCCATGTCTACCCTTCCTTCCTGGCGCTTGTCCAGGTTGTCGGTTATGTGTTGCGCGGTTGCCGATATTTGGGTCACCACTCGGCGAAAGTCCTCGTTGAGTTGTAGCTAATTTAAAAAAATGAGTTGTTGTATGTTCAATTCATAAACACATGGTACTTACTTGTCGTGAAGCGCGCGCATTATTTGGTGTCGGTGTTCCACGTGCCGACCGTGGACGTGATGACGTTGATGGGCGTGGAGTTGGTTCTGTAGCGCCATTCGTTTCCACATCGCAGGGAGGAGGTGTGTCGGGATTATCGTCCTCAACACACTGCACCGGTATATTTCCTGTGGTTCTAAAAAGAAGTCAAAGAAAACATTAATTTGGTGTTTTATTTTGCATTAGCACACTTACTTCCGAGATGTTTGGACGTCATTCAAAAAACTCATGGCCTCAAAGTGGTGCCATTTTTTGCGCCCAAACGACGGTGCAGCGCTCCCAGAGGCTAATATGGGGTTTCTTTTTGCCCGACGGAATGTGTGGCGAAGCACTTTCCACTTTTTCCTGCAATCATATCCTGCATATAAATTTTTATAGCTTGAGAATTTCTTCCACTTTCTATGACAAAATCTTACCATCCAATCCAAGCTGCTTCCCAATTTCGTCCCACACCGTGTCCTTGTGCACCACGTTTTTGTACAACGGACTCGTCAGGTCGTAAAGGCACCTATATTTTTTTACTGCACTCATTAGCGCCTCATCCATGTTTTTTTGATTATATATTATATTATATATAATTATATTTTGATTCTACAATATTAAATATTATATAATTCAAAATCAAGCAAACAATAACTAATATACTTACATGAATTTGCCGTGATGTGCACATTCTAAAACAATAGCACAAAAGAAGAACAAGAACGCTTTTGCTGTTGTCAAATGTCTTTGCAGTAGAATTAGATCGACAGCAAAATGCAAAAAACTGCATCTGAAGCGAACAGCAGAATGGAAATTAACTTTTTTCTCATCCTCCATAAGAGACAATGTAATTTTGACATTTGCAAATTGCTGTTGCTGTTTGCTTCTTGAAATGTGTTTAATTCATTAAGGTTGGTAGCGAATCTTCCAGCAACTCACCTGTCCAAAACCCCAGTGAACAGTCCCGCGACTAGTACCACTTACGAAAACACTAGTGCCTTGCTAAAGGAACCCAGTCGCAAAACTTTCCACAACATAAAGTGGTAACAAAATTGCTCGCCGGCAATATGGGGTGGTTTCTTGCCACCCTACCCATAACAGAAAAACAAAAATCATGCCGTTATTATTTTTTTTTTCTTTTAAAAGAAAGGGGAGCAAATAGTGGAAAAATAGGAAAGGGATTAAGACAAAACAATACTCGCAATCACCTATGATTCCTAATGGGTCATCTCAAGCTAATCCTTTTACTCTCAGAATTACCTAATCATAAAACCTATCATTCGATCACCCAGTCTCAGCCAGCACTATTCACCTAAACAAACAGAATACATTCAACCTATAACCCACCAGCAATCTTACATCGTCCGTCTGTGAGACGCCCACCCCGTCTGTAACCTTTTTAAGTTACAGCCATGAACCGCACTTGGCTCAAAGTGTGCCGCGGTTCCCTTATTTCTTTATCTGTCCAAGTAACTGTTAGTACGTCTGTGTATTCCAGAATGTCCGTCATGTCTGTCTGTATGCCACGCCCACCAGTGCGGTGACCTCCCCTTAGGTCCACCAGCACATCAGCGTAAATAATAGTGATTAGCCACACATAATCACTACTTTTCTTTTCAAAAATATAAAAAAAACTAACGCTCTCTTTATATTTTTTTTTTTCTTTATTCTCTATAACAACGCATATTATTGTGTTTTTAAAATTTATAAGATTATTTAATTAGTTCAATTAAGTTTTACAAATTTTTATATGTATATAAATATTCAAATTTAATTAATAATCAAATAAATTCATTACAACAAAACTTACTAGGTTCCAGGCTGATGATGGCGCCACCTTGCAGCCCCGGACTTGTAATGACAGAAAATTTTTGTTCCTAGTTTCCCCTTTTTTTCTAATTTTATTTATTTTATTTTTTTTTATTTTATTACTATATTTCATTATTCTTTCCCTCATCATTTTTACTTTGTTTCGTGACAGTTTGCTTTTTTCTTTCCTTGATATTCCTAATATTAATTTAAACATATATCATGTACAAAAAAAAAAAATAATGTAATTTAAAATTCTACAATAATTGTAAATTATTATAATAAGAAATAAAAAACGGTTTCTATGATAATATTAAGCTAGTGTAGACGGCAACATTGCTTCTGTTCTACGATGCTGCTTGCTGTTCAGTTTTCGCTATGTACTTGCTTGTTTTCATGTTTGAATTGTTGATTTTGTTTAATGTTGATATAACTTCTAATGTTGTTGTTGTTGCTGTTTTACATATATAATTTATATGTAATTCTCAAATTGTCATCTTGTAACACTTGTGTGGTTGTTCTATTGATGTTGATTTAATACTTGTTTTGTGCTCACTATGTACTATTTTTCTATGTACTTTTTGATGTGATTGTTATTTATATTGTTTATTTCCAAAATATTTTTGTGGTGCAAAGTTATTGATGTGGCTATTTTGCTTGTTGTATTATTGATATGTATTCATGAATTTATGACTGTTCTGTTCACTTTTTTTATATTTTTCTTTCTTATATATGTAATTCTATTGTATGTATGCTAATTGGCGGAAATTTATGTTTGGTGTATAAATTTATTTGCGTAAACTTTTTTGTATCTCTCTTTCTTTTTTTTTTACTCTATGTAGTTTTTATGTAAATAATATTTTTATGTTATATGTCTGTAGAGTTCTGGCGCCAATCCGCCACAATTTGGCGCACTTTTTCTTTATGTGGTATTAGAGCACTTTTATGTCTACGTGTTTCTTTTTTTTTTCTTTTGTGTTCTCTATCAACATTTTTCCTTCTTAAAAGTTTCATGCTTTTTTTTCTTTCTTTTAACATGTTTTTTTTTGCGATCACTTAGTTTTTTTTCTTTGTTGTTTTTTTTTAAAGCCGCTTCTAAAGAACCATCCGACATTCACCCGTATCCAAACTCTTTCTTCTTTCTTTACAATCCTTCTCCTCCCGTTCCGATTCCCATCCTTCTAATCTTTTCCAATAATTCCCCCTTCCATTTACAATTCCCACTTTCCCTAATTCCCTGTTCAATCACACTTTCATTCACACCTTCCACAATCACCTTTCCACACAAATCATTCAACCAGGACACTTAGGGTCTTACTTTGATGGAAAAATATTATATTTACAAATATAATTTAACATATAACATAAAACACTTAAACCACATGATTCTAAAAGTAAAAGTAATTACAACAAGTAATACAAACAAACAAATAAAGAAATTTTAAAAACAAATAAATTCATCCTTTGGTTTAGGAGATACCTTACACGGCCTGCCACTACAGGTACCAACACAAAATATCCTCCAAATTCTTGACGAGATGTGAACAGCTATTAAATCCATTAACACAAAATCTCAAGTCAAGAGAGTTTTCAGAACTAGACAAAACAAAATATAAAACAAAAAAATTTTTGTGTTTCCTTTTTTTCAGCGGCAGAAAAAAAAAATTTACAAAATCTACAAATCGTAACATTTTCTTCTTCGCACGGTATGACCAAAGTCAAACAATCGCACGAAGGGTTGATTCTGAGGACCGCGGGAGACAGAGAAATCCAGTTCCATAAATCCAGCGAGAGAACAACAGAAAACCGATAACAAAAAAAATTTACTCAAAAAATATTTAATCCCAAAAATTTACAGTTGCTACCAAAAGTATTGGCACAACTGCATGGAAACACAAAAGCAATTGAACTGAGAAAAAAAAACTCACATACAGTGGGCAGAAAGTGGTGTTACAGGTGTTCATATTTACACGTCCATGTACAAATTTTACTATTTACAACATATCTTTATATTCACTTTTGTAAACCACTTGCACGCTGGTTTTATCCATATCCATATATATTCATATATATCTCGCCGAGTTTCAACAAAGTTAAATAATAGTAAACGCCTTCATCATCGATTGTATTGAATTGTGTATTGTATTGAATTGTATTGAAGCAGGATTGGCAAATAATTTCTACGCTTTATTTGTCCAATTGTTTATGTTTTATTAGTCCAATTTGTTTTTTTTTTTGTGCCCAACTTCGTTTTCCTCGTGTTCGTCAACCTTGTGTAGCAGTTGAAAATCATTTTCCATATCGAGCAGCTGTTGAGAAGAATAATTGTTGCAAAATTTACAAACTTCCCAATTCAAATCTTACCAAAAAGCATCCCAATTCATTGATAAGCAAGGAACGCCCAAACAATGGATAACATTGATTCATTTGTGTAGGATAAATGAATTTAGTGCTATTTTGCACGCTGAGCCTAGCGTCGATGAATCCTGGCGAATTTGTCTTCTATCTTCACGAAACAAACTTTGAAATGTAAAACTTTTGTAAAAATGCGCACAGAAATACGCATTGATAACATTAATTAAATTTCTAATCAGAAAATTACTTACACAACCTTCTTCAGCAAATTTTTGTTGACAACTGAAATCTGAAATGACATTTCATTCCAATATATGTATTGCGACAGAGTTGGAGAGTGGTGAATAACACATACAGTGTATTTGAAAACCCGAACGAAATTTTATCAAGTTAGTTAGCAAAAGCCGACTGCAAACGAAAAAATACACTATATTTACTACTAGTTTTTATTGAAATCGCTTTCAAATCGGACGTGTTTGAAAATTTGAAAACTTTAAAATTTGTAAAATAAAATATTAAATATAAAATTTATTTATTTATTTATTTATTTATTTAACAATCCCCATTTTTATATAGCTTATACTTATAAAAGCTCCCTGCAGTAGTGACACTTGGGTTAGTGTTAAGATAAAGCACTTTGTGCTCGTTCTTTGTGTTCGAACTAAGACTAAATTTGTGCAAAACCAAGAAAAAAAAAAAAAAATTAGCAAGACCTGCCATTTTATTTGCAATGGAGCATAGCGATATGAGTGTCAACATGACTTGGCAGACAGTTACAAATAAACGCCATCGTAATGATACAACTCAGCAAGATTTCAAAAGACATAAAATACAGAACGAGAAAACTGCACCTGTAAGTGAAAACCGGTTTTTAGTGTTGGACAACGAAGAAAATATATCAACCAAAACAAACATTGAAGAGGTGCAAAAGCCACCTCCAATATATATACCAGATGTGTCACATATAAGTAATATGATTGCTGATTTCACTAAAGTCATATCTGTTAATAGTTTCACGTACAAGTCAATAAAAAACGAGATTAGAGTAATGGTGAATAATGTTGATTCCTATCGAAAGCTGGTTAAACACCTGGATGTATCAAAAGTTAGTTTCCATACGTATCAACTTAAGCAAGAGCGAGCATTCAGATTTGTTATCAAAAGAATTCATCACTCAACCCCTGAATCATCAATCGAAACTGAACTTAATTTACTTGGCCATAAAGTAAGAAACGTAATGAATGTCAAAAGTCGAGTAACGAAGCAGCCACTTCCATTGTTTTTCGTTGATATTGATCCAGATGTTAGCAACAAAAGTGTATATGATATAAAGCATCTTCTCAATGCAATTGTCACAATTGAGCCAGTTCGGAAGACAGATGATTTTGTTCAATGCTATCGCTGCCAAGAATTTGGTCACACAAAGTCTTTTTGTAAAAAAGCTTTCAGGTGTGTAAAGTGTGCTCTAGATCATCCCTCAAGCGAATGCACAAAGGAAAAAAATACTCCTCCACGTTGTATTCACTGCCTTTAGAGCCATACTGCTAACTATAAGGGTTGTCAGGTCTACCAAGAATTAGTTAAGAAAAGAAACCACAGTAATAATAACTTTCGACCTAGCGATCGCCAGCAGAGAACATATCACATCGCGCAAAGTAATCTTACCACACAAGCTCCACTAAACTCTGCCAATATATCATATGCTGATGCTATGAGAGGAACCACTTCTAACCTTAATGATACACGCCTTGTTGAAAAAATAGAAGTCATGATTAATAAGCAAAATGATCTCATGAATACTCTAATGCAAATGTTACAAGTAATTATTACCAAACTATGCAATTAGACTTAAGAATTGCTTTATGGAATGCCAACGGTCTCTCAAATCATTTGGGAGAGGTAGAAGAATTCCTACACTCAAACTTTATAGATATATTGCTAGTTTCTGAAACTCACTTCACGTCAAGAAGCTATTTCAGAATTAGGGGCTATGATTTAATAACAGCTAATCATCCAGATAATAGAGCTCATGGTGGTGCCTCTATTTTAATAAAATCCCAGATCAATTATTATGTGACAGAAGAAACTAGTAAGCCGTATTTACAAGCAGCTGGTATTAAAGTTAAGCTAAACAACTGTTTAACATCAATTTATTCGATCTATTGTCCTCCAAGATTTAATTTGGATTGTCAGCTCTTCGAGGACTTCTTCAACAAGGTGGGTGGTAGGTTTATCGTTGGCGGAGACTTCAATGCTAAGCATCCTTGGTGGGGATCAAGACTAATCAACCCAAAAGGTCGTGAGCTTTACAAATGTGTTACTAAAAACCATTTCTCCACACTGTCTACCGGCCGCCCAACCTATTGGCCTACCGATCCACGAAAACTACCTGATTTAATAGACTTTGTTGTTTTCAATGGAATTCCGGGTCAAACATTACACATGACTGATTGCGATGATTTATCGTCCGATCACTCTCCATTATTGCTGCATTACAACACAATCATTGACACTGTCTCTTATCAATGTAATGTGTTTAATAGAAATATAAACGTGGACTCCTTTCAACAATTCATTAACTCGCAAATAAATCACCAAATTTCACTTAAATCTGGACATGATTTAGATGAAGCAGTTGAAAATTTTACTCTTCTTTTGCATGAAGCAGCTGCATTATCAACTCCAGTACAGCGATCACACAATCAAAATAGAAATCTCGTCTTTCGTACATCTTCTGAAATCAGGCAACTTATTCAGCAAAAGCGAACACTGAGGAGGTTATGGAAAATAACCAGAAGCCCCCTAGACAAATTAAATCTCAACAGAGCTACAAAAATATTGAAAACCAAATTAATGGAGGAAAAAAACAGGAGCATTTCTAATTTCATGAAAAACATTGGTACATCCAAGGTTAGTGAGTATAGTCTCTGGAAAGCTACCAAATACTTGAAGAGGCCAATGAAAAGAAATGTTCCATTCAAGGATAATCACGGAAATTGGTGCAGATCAAAAAGTGTTCAAGCGAATGCCTTCGCTGAGCACTTGAAACAAACGTTTCAGCCATTTGATTTAGCTGACACTAATCAAAAAAGTGAAGTAGACACTTTCTTGGACGCTGCTTGCCAAATGGATCTACCAATCACGCCTACAAAACCTGAAGAAGTTTGCGCAGAAATTATGAAGCTAAACAATGTTAAAAGTCCTGGGTATGACTTAATAAACGCAAGGATTGTGAAACTTCTACCTGACAGAGCTGTGGCACATTTAACTATATTATACAACTCTATAATTCGTCTCAATCACTTTCCAACACAGTGGAAATGCGCTGAGATAATAATGATTGCGAAACCTAACAAACCGGAGGCATGCATTACATCTTACAGGCCAATTAGTTTATTGACAACATTTTCAAAAATTTTCGAAAGAATATTGCTTCGACGAATGCTTCCAGTCCTAGCGGAATTCAACATAATTCCTGAACACCAATTCGGTTTTAGGCATAAACATGGGACACCTGAGCAATGTCACCGTATAGTTAATGAAGTTACCGATGCTCTTGAAAATAAAAAATATTGTTCAGCAGTGTTTCTCGATATACGGCAGGCTTTTGATCGGGTTTGGCACAAAGGACTCTTGTTTAAAATCAAAACTCTTCTCCCAGCGCCATATTTTTTGTTCTTCAGCTCATACTTAAAGGGGCGTTCATTTTATATTAAAATTGGAGACGAAAAGTCAAGAATTTGCGATATAGAGGCAGGTATACCACAAGGTAGCGTGCTAGGACCAGTGTTATACACATTATTTACTGCTGACATGCCGGTAAATGATGACGTAGTAATCGCAACATATGCTGATGATACGGCAATATTAGCTACTCATGACTCTGAAATTGAAGCATCAATTTTAGTACAAAACCACTTACACAGAGTGGAAAAATGGCTTAAAAATTGGAACATTATTGTTAATTCTGAAAAATCTACTCATGCCACATTTAGCATGAGAAGAGGAAATTGTCCTGGAGTCAACATATATGGCAACGTAATACCTCAAAACAATACAGCTAAATATTTGGGTCTCATTTTGGACAGACGATTGACGTGGAGTAGCCATGTAAAAGCTTTGCAAAAGCAACTTAACATCAAGACAAAGAAAATGCAGTGGTAAATTGGAAATCGTTCTGAGCTTACCCTCCAAAATAAAATCATTTTGTACAAAACAATACTAATGCCTATTTGGACATACGGTATTCAATTGTGGTGCACTGCGTGTGACTCTACTGTTGAAAAAATTCAAAGATACCAATCGAAAACCTTAAGAAGAATAGTTGGTGCACCATGGTATATCTCCAATAAAAATATACACGAAGACCTACGAATCCCATATGTAAAGGAAACGATGAGGTATAAGTCCAGCTGTTATTTACTACGACTTAGTGACCATGTAAATACGTTAGCCATATCTCTTTTAGACACAAGTCATGAGACATTAAGGCTTAAAAGATATCACGTTTTAGATCTGCCATTTAGGAAATAAACTTTATGTAATTTGTATTAACTTCAATTTTAATGGTAATTTTTCAATGTTAATTCAACTGTATTGTTTCTATGTAATTGTAATTAGTATATGCATTGAAACTACGCTTCTTTTTGTAAAGTCTGTTCTTATTATGTTATTCTACTCACTGGAGTAGGATCAACGAAGTCAAGAGTACATTTATTTTCCTCATGTATTAGTTAATTTGCTTATTATCTTAAGATAGATTGCAAATAAAAATATAGAAAAAAAAAAAAAAAAAAAAAAAAAATATTTACTACTGCTAAGTACTTATAAAATAATTAATATTATAAATAATTAATTAGATAATAAATAATAGTTGTTTGTAAACATGTTTTGTGCTCTTTATGCTCTGGGCGAAGGCCGCATCCCAAGCGTTTCAGTTCATCGGACGATGTAGTTTTTTTTCAGCCGGCATTTCAACACTTTGTTGTTGTTGTTTTGTTTTATTTTTTCTCTGGCTCTCGGATCGCCCCTTTGCCACTTTGCTAACAGTTACTTTTCCACTATATATTTTTTTTTTTGTTTCATGTTTTAAATTTGGTTTTTTTTTAATATATTTTATTTGCAATCTATCTTATGATAAGAAGCAAAGTTACTAATACATGAGGCAAATAAATTTACTCTTGACGTCGTTGATCCTAATCCAATGAGTAGAATAACATAATAAGAATAACATAATAGACTTTACAAAAGCTAACGTATTTACATGTTCACTAAGTCGTAGTAAATAACAGCTGGACTTATAGCTTATTATTTCCTTCACATATGGGATTCGTAGGTCTTCGTGTATATTTTTATTGGATATATACCATGGTGCACCAACAATTCTTCTTAAGGTTTTCGATTGCTATCTTTAAATTTTCAACAGTAGAGTCACACGCAGTGCTCCACAATTAAATACCGTATGTCCAAATAGGCATTAGTATTGTTTTGTACAAAATGATTTTATTTTGGAGGCTAAGCTCAGAACGGTTTCCAATTAACCACTGCATTTTCTCTGTCTTGATGTTAAGTTGCTTTTGCAATACTTTTACATGGCTACTCCACTGTATTTAGCTGTATTGTTGTGAGGTATTACGTTGCCATATATGTTGACTCCAGAAAAATTTCCTCTTTTCATGCTAAATGTGGCATGAGTAGATTTTTCAGAATTAACAATAATGTTCTAATTTTTAAGCCGTTTTTCCACTCTGTCTAAGTGGTTTTGTACTAAAATTGAAGCTTCAATTTCAGAGTCGTGAGTAGCTAATATTGCCGTACCATCAGCATATGTTGCGATTACTACGTCATCATTTACCGGCATGTCAGCAGTAAATAATGTGTATAACACCGGGCCTACCACGCTACTTTGTGGTATTCCTGCCTCTAAATCGCATATTCTTGACTTTTCGTCTCCAATTTTTATATAAAATGAACGCCCATTTAAGTATGAGCGTAAGAACAAAAATATGGCGCTGGGAGAAGAGTTTTGATTTTAAACAAGAGTCCTTTGTGCCATACCCGATCAAAAGCCTGCCGTATATCGAGAAACACTGATGAGCAATATTTTTTATTTTCAAGAGCATCAGTAACTTCTTTAACTATACGGTGACATTGCTCAGGTGTACCGTGTTTATGCCTAAAACCGAATTGGTGTTCAGGAATTATGTTGAATTCCGCTAGAACTGGAAGCATTCGTCGAAGCAATATTCTTTCGAAAATTTTTGAAAATGTCAATAAACTTGTAACGATTAAATTTTGTTACACAAAATTTAATGTACATACAGAGCTGGCATAGAATCAAGCACTCAAGGACAAACGCAGCAAACTCGTTTTCATAACGCAAATTAACAAAACTAGTCAAACGAGTTTGCGAAATAGCTCGAAAACATTGGAAGCAACAAACACGTCGCATAAATTCCATCAAACAGGTTCGCAATTTGACGAAAGCTTTAAAGCTTATCACGCAACCTGGAAGAAGAAGAGACGACGTTAAAAGAGCGAGCACACAGCGCATCGGAGCAGTCATTTAGAAACCACACCCGTGGGCAGTCATTTAGCAACCACACCCGTGGGCAGTCATTTAGAAACCACAGCCGTGGACAGACTCTGAGTCGGCATCAAAGGGACTCGCAGTCTGCATCGAAAGGACTTCGAGTCGGCATCAAAGGGACTCGCAGTCTGTATCGAAAGGACTCCGAGTCGGCATCAAAGGGACTCGCAGTCAACAGCGCAAGGACACCTCCTTGCAGTCGACGTCGCCGTCAAGGTCGCAGCTGGCGCACCGCTGCAACCTACCCTGTCGGTCTGTGGGTTTATACTCCGCGGCAGAGGGACATTCGATCTGTGAGTTTATACCCCGCGACTCATAACAACATCGCCCTGTCGGTCTGTGGGTTTATACGCCGAGGCAGAAGGATAGTCGGTCTGTGGGTTTATACCCCGCGACTCATAGTAACATAGCCCTGTCGGTCTGTGGGTTTATACCCCGCGGCAGAGGGACATTCGCCCTATGGGTTTATACCCCGCGAGTCATAACAACATCGCGCTGTCAGTCTGTGGGTTTATACCACGCGGCAGAAGGACAGTTGGTCTCTGGGTTTATACCCCGCGACTCATAGTAACACAGCCCTGTCGGTCTGTGGGTTTATATCTCGCGGAAGAGGGACAGTCGGCCTGTGGGTGTATACCCCGCGACTCATAGCAACAACACAGCGGAGTGACTCGCCTTAAGGAGAAACTAACAAGAAAATTTCCTTTCCAGCCTAATTAAATAAATTATAAAGATAATCTAACGATTTGCTTATAGCCTAATCAGATAACTTTTGATTTCCAGCAATCTAACTATTTGCTTACAGCCTAATCAATAATATTTAATTTCCAGCAAAACTTATTGTAAACTAATGTAAGAAACCTATCCTTAGGCACATTGAGAAACGTTGTTAATTTTTTCAATTTTTTCAATTTTCCGCGAAAACTTTTATTCTTTGAAAAACATAATCGGATCAAGTGGAATACATGTTTCGAAAGCTTGTTCTAACACCTTTTAGAATCGTCAAAAACTCTTAGTTCAGTCATCGTGACCACTTCATCATTGGCTTTACCCAGAGCAAATCTGCCGGTGTCGTCATTTTTCCGCGATAACTTTTATTTTACGAAAAACAATTTTTGAGATAATGGAATGTGTGGTTTGAGAGCGTGCTCCAACACCTTTCAGAATCATCAAAAATCTTCTAGTATAGCCGGAAGGAATTGGTCACAATGACCAATTGATATTGGCCTTACCCAGAGCAAATCTGCCAATTTCGTCATTTTTCGCAAAAAATGTTATTCCCTGAAAAACATAATCGGACCAAGTGGAATAATTTGTTCGAAAGCTTGTTCTAGCACCTTTTAGAATCATCAAAAACTTTTAGTGCAGCTGAAAGCAATTGGTCAGAGTGAACACTTCATCATTGGCTTTACCCAGAGCAAATCTGCCGATTTCGTCATATTTCCGCGAAAACTTTTATTCTTTGAAAAACATAATCGCACTAAGTGGAATACGTGGTTCGAAAACTTCTTCTAACAGTTTTCAAAATCATCAAAAACTTTTAGTGCACCCGGAAGCAATTGGTCAGAGCGAACACTTCATCATTGGCTTTACCCAGAGCAAATCTGCCGATTTCTTCATATTTCCACGATAACTTTATTTAAACGAAAAATATAATTTGAGCAAATGGAATACGTGGTTCGACAGCTTGCTGCAACACCTTTCAGAATCATTAGAAAACTTCTAGTGTAGCCGGAAGGAATTGGTCACAGTGACCACTTGATATTGGCCTTACCCATAGCAAATCTGCTCATTTCGGTATTTTTCCGCAAAAACTTTTATTATTCGAAAAACATAATCGCACCAAGTGGGAAGGTTGTAACCCAAAATCAAAAGCAATTCAATAAAGTTGTTAATATAAAATTTGATGTATTGCTTTCTAACAAATAAATAACTGAACGAGACCTTGGACTGGACTGAGTGATATCCAGGCGAAGAGAAAGCATCGTTACAAACTAATTGGCCTGCAAGGTGTAATGAACGCCTCCGGTTTATTAGCTTTCGCAATCATTATTATCTCAGCGTATTTCCACTGTGTTGGAAAGTGATTGAGACGAATTATAGAGTTGTATAGTATAGTTAAATGGGCCACAGCTCTGTCAGGTAGAAGTTTCACAATCCTTGCGTTTATTAAATCATACCCAGGACTTTTAACATTGTTTGGCTTCATAATTTCTGCGTAAACTTCTTCGGCTTTTATAGGCGTGATTGGTAGATCCATTTGGCAAACAGCGTCCAAGAAATTGTCTACTTCACTTTTTTGATTAGAGTCGGCTAAATCAAATGGCTGAAACGTTTGTTTCAAGTGTTCAGCGAAGGCATTCGCTTGAACACTTTTTGATCTGCTCAAATTTCCGTGATTATTCTTGAATGGAACATTTTTTTCATTGGCCTCTTCAAGTATTTGGTAGCTTTCCAGAGACTATACTCATTAACCTTGTGTGTACCAATATTTTTCATAAAATTAGAAATACTCCTATTTTTTTTCCATTAATTTGTTTTTCAATATTTTTGCAGCTCTGTTTAGATTTAATATGCTCCTTTGCTTTTAAAGACAAGATTTTGATTTTGATTGTGTGATCGCTGCACTGGAGTTGATAATGCAGCTGCTTCATGCAAAAGAAGAGTAAAATTTTCAACTGTTTTATCTAAATCATGTCCAGGTTTAAGTGAAATTTGGTGATTTATTCGCAAGTTAATGAATTGTTGAAAGGAGTCCACGTTTATATTTCTATAAACACATTACATTATTATTATTATTTTTTACCAATTGCCTAAACCTACCCACATCAGGTGTCGCCCTTTCACATCGTGGCAACGCATTCCATAGCCTAATAGCAGCAACGAAAAATAACCTTGAAGAGACCAAAGATCTGTCACGAGGCACTAAAAGTACCCTGCTTCTCATGGATCTACAAAATTGTAACTTGTCAAACAAATATCCCGGAGTCCTAGTAGCCAGCAATTTGAAGAGAAATATGCAGACCTTGGCATTGTGGTAACTAACTAAATCACAACCAAGTAACGCAAAGCGATACACGGATAAGCGGTCAAACTTACGCAGCCCGAAAACATATCTCGTAGTATAATTAAATGCAACGGACAGTTTTAACTGGGAAGAGGAGTCTAGCACAGCATACACAATGTTGGAATAATTTATAATGGGCATGAATAGTTGTAGAGCAACCAGACGACGAATTCTTGGTGGAGTAGCACTTGCAGTTTTCATGAGACTGCGTAAAAGACTGTAAATTTTCCTAATAACACTATTTATGTGATCAACGCATGAGAGGGAGGAGTTTATACAAAAATCCAAATTCACTATTTTATTGACTACTCTCAGATCACTGCCATCCAACAAGATTCAAAAAAATGGCAGTACTTGTCCTTTTTATACCCTACACCTTAAGGTTGAGGGTATATTCACTTTCTACCGGAGTGTGTAACGCATAGAACTAGACAAGATAGGTATGGAAAAGTATATATATTCTTGATCAGCATCACCACCAAAATTGAAATAAAGATGTGTGTCCGTCTGTCTGTCTGTCTGTCTGTCTGTCTGTCCGTTGAAATCACGACCACAGGAGAACGGATTAAGATTTCAAAATGAAATTTGGCAAAAATATTCGTTGCTATGTTGGGGTGTTTCGTATTGAAAATGGGCAAAATCGCCTAAGGACCACGCCTACTTTTTATATCGAGAGTGCAGGTACCTCTGTTTTGCCTATTAAAAAATGCCGTATCAGCATCACTTTTTGAGAGAAGAGAAGAAAATTTTATATGTAGGTTTAGACTAATGCTTCCAGTTAATATGCCAAATATGGGCGTGATCCGCCCACTTTTAGTTTACATAGGTCATGGAGGGTTTTACATGGATTGTATTGAAAAGTATATAAGTTTCCTGAATAATGGTGTACATAATATTGTAGTTTGTGAACCAATAATATTCTGTTGGGGAAAAATGGGCGGGCCACGAATCCTTTTTACCCATCCACCCAGTATTGCAATATATTGTTATACCCTACACCTAAATTTTGAGAGTAAACGCACTTAGTACCGGTGTTTGTAACGCATAGAAATACTTAAGCAGCTATAATTATAGTTTATCTTCCGAATTTGGGCGTGAGCCACCTACTTTGAGTTTACATAGGTCATGTAGTATATATGCAGCTTTAAGGTGTAGGGTATTTCGGCTACAGCCCGGCTGTAGACAACATCTTTACTAGTTTTTCTTGGTTTTGCACAAAAGTTTTAGTTCGAACACAAGAAGCACAAAGAGCTTTATCTAAACACGATCCCAAGTGTCACTAGTGTAGGCAGTTTTTATAAGTATAAGTTATAAGTATAAGTATAAGTTTAAATTTGACGCGAAATTTATTCAACTGTTTATGCTGCTTGTGTTTCCTTTTTAAGTTTGATAATAGAAGGTCACGGCCTTACTTCCTTTTTTTTTTTCTTTCATATTAGCGAAAGTGTATGTTCATAATTTTATAGTATGTATAATTTTTTTATACTTTTACTATTATTTATCCATTATATACAACAATATAAATTTAATGCATATTTAATTTCTTTTAATTCACTTCAACGTATTGACATCACGAACTATAATTGTTTTTTCTTTGTTTTTGTTTTTTATTCCAATATGTTTCAAAAAAAATAAAATCATTTTTATTAATAATAATTTAGTAATAGTATGATTTTCATGCGTATTGTTTCGTGGTTGTGTTCAAATATCTTATTCTAGTAATGCTTTCTGATTTTATATTCCACTTTTTAATATTTTTAGTTCGACGCCGACGATTCCTTATTCCTGATTCTCGATTAGTTTGACTGACTTTTTAGTACCCACCATCTCTGGCAAAAATCATTCAACGAACTGCGATTTTTCTGCCCACGCTTTGTGAAGAAGCTGCAGACAGAAAACTGGTTTGCTTAGCTCATTAGAAACTTCGATCACGGCACTTTACGGAATTTGTCTGTCCGTCGGCATGCTGAGAAGAGGAGATGCCGATAGCCGCAATGCGGACACTAACTGGAATGAGCGGCTCTCCGTCCGTATTCTCTCTGCGCCTCGACACAAATCGTAGGTCTTCTCACACATCACAAATTGTTTTTCATTTAGGTTAGCAAGCACTAGGTAAAGAGCAAAGCTTTGAGTTGTTTGTAGATGGGGTAATCGTGCGCGTTTTCTTTTTGACTGAGTACAGCAGTTTCCAATTTTGTTGTAGTTGTTCGTATGTATTCTAACTGCTAACGAATTCCTATGGCAGGATCGTGGATTTTTCTTGTTGGCCTGAATTCTTGTTGTAACTGCTGTTTGTGTGTATTTTAGCTGAGATCATGGGCACTTTCCTTTTTGAATTAGTACAGTATTTTCCAATTGTGTTGTAGTTCATACAGTTTGTGTGTATTTTAACTGACGACGGATTCCTAAAGCGCGATCACAAGTGGCAGCCATCCGGAAGAGAGTTGGCTTGGTAGGCAATCTTCTCTGTGGTACGACACAACAACAAAAGATGGACATAGACTTCAAAAGAATTTCACCTGAAGATGTTGTGTGCTGCTGTTAATTATTTAGGTTTTTTTTGAATGATTTTTTTATAAGTAGAATTGATATTTTGTTTGTTTTCCTTGTAAGCTTCGAATATAAAATTTAGCTGAGCATCTTTTTCAACACGTTTATGTACGGCGTGCAGTAGCAACTTGTACCACAGGTATAGGGACCGCCATTAGCTGTAGATACCCATTATTAAAAACCACAAATGGATCCCGATAGTAACAAATTGTATCAGTAAATAGATCTTTTATTAAAGGTCGATTAACAATATAATTAAATGTTGTTTTCTAGACTTACTCAGTATTTATTAATTCTGAATTAGTTGACTCAATTGAGCGATTGAACGTCCTGCAAAAATACATCACTCGTACAGGCATTACGAATATTAAAAGGTTTGTTTTTATTATAAATGTTAATGCTTTTCATAGTTTCGTGTGTTTCGTTAGCTCGGTTAGCAATTATAATTTATGCACTCCTTAGAAAATCTTTTATAATATTTTTATACATACCTATACTTGCAAAAAAAGAAATTATGTGTTATTTTTAAAAATGTTATATAAATTTAGGTTATTAATTTCTGTAAAGAGAATAACATTGAATGCAGTATTGGCATTTCTACAATTTTGTTTCACCTCAGCAGTGAAATTTGTTAAACTTGCAGCAACCACGCAAGTTGATCTCTCTGTGCAAGTTGACAGGCTCGAACGGCGGGCCAGAAGGTATGATGTTACACTATCTGGGGTGCCAGGCGTTATTGCTGACGCAGATCTGAGTAAGTTTGTACTTGATCTTTGCGAAGCTCTCGGTGTAAACTGTTAACAGTCCATCTTTTGGAAAAAAAAGAGTTTTATTATATGAAGGAAATATGTACTAAATTTTGTTCTTACCTTCTTTCAAATTTTTCTCGGCCTCAATTTCTTGTAGGATTTGTAAACTCTTGCTGTCCTTAACTTTGATCTGAAATATGTCCTTAAATTTCTGGATGTAATATGGAAGCTGTTCTGACAGTTTCGGAGCGGTAGGGTGCATCTGGTCGAAATCTTTTTCAACCTTTTTCACTTTTCCTTTCATTTTCACTAGTGTGCCAAAGATGTTTTCGCTGCAAGTGTCTCTTAAAACTTTTTAAATTTGCAAATGATTGTCCACAAGTTATTTCCGCGCAGTCATATGAACTGTGCACACCAAGCAAATGAAAAATTTTCAAGTGAACAACTAAAGATTTATATGAAAAATTACTTTTTTTGCAAACGAAACAAATCATATTTTGATTTCGTAAAATATTTAAATGAATAAATTAATTTCTTAAGGAGACTAACATGAAAATTTTATAAATGACTTATCTTAATAATTTAATCTTAAAATATATATATATATATATATATATATATATCCTCTTTATTCAGGGTGAATAAAGTTTTGTGTTACTGACTAACACTTTGTTGATTTTTATATATATATATATATACTAAAAGTAACATACGTACCTGCTATTTTATAACTTCTGGAAGGGTCGACGTCTTATGCACTTTACCGCCTCTTCGTCAACTCAGTCTATAATAGAGGTAATGAGCTTAACATAATTTATTTAAAAATTTATTTACCTTTAGGTATAATATTTAAGAGTACTTTTATTTTTGATTTCCTTAATTTTTGTTTTGCTTGTTTACCGCTCGATGGTTGAATGACTACTAATAGAGGAAACAAAAGCGGTTACTTCAATTCTTATTTCGTCTTTATTGAAATTACAAACATTTTTGTTATCTCAACAAAGGCTTTATCATGGTAACAAAAGTTTTTGTTAACAACCGAAAACAGATATTGTCATGGTAACAAAATTTTATTCAATATGACAGACGCATAATTCTGTTGATACGATTGTGTATTTATCATCTCAATCAAGAATTCTAGGAAAAAGAGGAAAAATAATTTGTCATATTGACTAAAAATAAAATTTACAAAATTGAAAAAAAAATTTCTGTGAAATGGACCACATCTTGTTTATCATGAAAAAGAGAAATTAGAAATCAACAAAGTGTTAGTCAGTAACACAAAACTTTATTCACCCTGAAAAAAATTATGATTGTTACATTAACAAAAAGATTTTTATCAATATGATTCAAAGTTTTGGTTCAGTGTTGTAGTAGCGACATCGTTAGATGTTTTTGCCTCGGGAGAAGAAAAGATTTTGCACTGGTGACATTTTCCAATATATCGACGCGCGACTAGTTAATTAAAACTTTTTTCAAGAATAAAAAAATTTTGCTTTGCGATATCGTTCCTAATGCTGATCCTGGCTCTCGGCTTTTTGTTGGAGACAATTTAACACCACATACGCAGAAATTGCTCAAGGGAGCCAAACATCTTCAAGGAGTTGGGGTCTGGATGGGGCATTTATAAGAAGAGGCTCCTTGTTCATCATAAAGAAGGGTGGTAGCTATGAAAGCCGCATCAAGGTTCAAAGGCTAGCTGAACTGGAGTAACTTCTTCGTTTTGCTGCGCTCCTGCTTTCCTTCATCCATCCTATCTCTCCCATTTGCCCTTTGCCATCCTTCTTGCCACGTTTCAGCAAACCTTGATTCGCTTGGGGAACCTTTAGACGCCTATGCTAGATAGTCTTCGTGGTCGGGCTGCAGGTGATTGCGCCATCCTCAGGGAATATCTAGCTGATAGAAGCGATAATCTTAACGTTGGCCATTTCAATGCGCAAAGCATTATTGTTCAAAATCGACCAGACAAATTCGAGGAAGTTAAGGCCATTTTACAGGGCTGCTACCTTGATGTTGTTGGAGTAACGGAAACCTGGCTTAAGCCTGAAATGGGTGACGATATTGTTGCAATTCAGGGTTATGATTTGGTAAGGCATGGAAGGGGAGTTGCGTTTTACATCGCAAACAATATGTCTGTCCTAGGAGTTGTCTACTGTCCTAGGGGGGACCTATCTGGCCTCACCCATATACTGTCCAGCATCTCAGGTGAATTTGAGAATATTGTTTTAATGGGTGATTTTAACTTGAACATGCTTGACCCATCTATTAGCAGATCTACTGCTCTTTTCTTTAATGGCTTTCATTTGGATCCCGTCTATGATCTCTGCTTACCCACACACTTTGATATATAGTAGCACGAGATTCTCAGTCACTTCTTGACTTCTTTATTCTGGGTAATCGCCGTAGATTCCAACTCTCTGATCAGTTCTGGGTACCCAATATTTCAAAACACGCTTTCATTTTCTGCTCCTTGGACACTATGATCAGAAGGAACACAGAGTCTTTTGAATTTCGTGATTTTAAAAGATTGAATCTGAGTAAACTTCTTCGGGCGTGCTCGGGATATGATATGGGTCGTTTTTATAGCCTCATCGACGTGGATTCCAAATTATCCGAGTTAAATTCCGCTATTAATAGTCTGTTTAGTACCTTTGTTCCTTTGACTAGATTTACGCCAAAATGTCGGCAATGCCCTTGGATGAACGCTATGATTATTAGAACTAAAGCACTTCGTGACGCCGCGTTTAGAGTATTCAAAGGTGCCCCAACGCCCGTTAACTGGGCCCGGTACACGAGAATAAGGAACAGAGTCACGCACTTAATCAGGAAGGCCAGGTATGAATATGGTAGAAGATGCTTTAATGGGGTCTCCAGTGGGAAGGATTTTTGGACTTGCGTGCGTAGATTTGGTGTTTTGTCAAAGAAGTATGTACCAGTATTGATTTGACCTGACAGTCTTAATAGATATTTTGTCTCTCCATCACACTCCTACACGCGCTCGAGCTGACTTTTCTTCGTATGAAGAAAATGATCATGCCTTCGCATTTAGGAATGTATCTATTGATAAAGTATTCTTTGCACTCATGAGTCTTAAATCCGACTCTGTTGGTCTGGATGACATTCACCTGAAGTTCATTAAGTCCATTTTTCCAGTCTTTGGCGTTCATATTCTTTCAATGATTAACACGGTCCTAACGTTTTCGTGTTTCCCGAAAACGTGGAAGCTGGCTAAGCTAATTCCCATTGCTAAATGTGCACAGCCAGTGTTGCACTCCCACTACCGACCCATTAGCAACCTACCATGTCTTTCCAAGCTTTGCGAAAGTCTCATGAATAGTCAGATTTCATCCTTCTTGGACTCTAATAGTAACATCTATCTATATCGTAATCAGTCAGGCTTCAGGAGTAAGTTTAGTACGACAACTGCTTTGTTTGATATCACTGATGAGATCAGTCGGAACCTGGATAGTGGCCTTCTGTCATTCTTGGTCGCACTTAACTTTAGCAAGGCATTCAATCGTGTTGACTGGGACATCATGTGCACTAAACTCCAACATCAATTCCAGTTTTCCAGTTCAGCATGCAACCTTATCTACTCATATCTGACCGATCGTCATCAACGTGTGTCTTCGTCTGGTGCTCTATCCGACTTCCTTGAGTTGGTCCCCTCCTTTTTACACTGTATATCAATGATTTGCCCAACTCAGTTACTCATTCGCTGGTTCATATGTTTGCTGGTTCATCTTAGTGCTATTTCCAGATGGGCTGAGTCCAATAAGCTAAACTTAAATGCTGGCAAAACTCAGGCCCTAGTTGCGAGTCGTTGGTGTCAACTCTCCCAATCTTTCACGATTCAACATGAAGGCTTAGTTGTTCCTCTACTAGATCGCACTTTAACCATTTTGGGAGTTATTATTGCTAATGATCTGTCCTGGGACAGCCACGTTTCCAAGGTCTGTAGGAAGGTCTATGGGTCCCTAAGGAGCTTATACCTTATCAAACATTTCCTACCTCCTGCCGTTAGACTACATCTTGCCAAGTCCTTATAGGTGCCCCACTTCTTATATGGTTGTGAGATTTATGGTGGCTGCAGTTCGGTTTGTTGGAATAAGCTTAACATCTGCATTCGTGCCGTTGTTAGGTTCGTATTCTCCTTGCGTAGGAGGGATCACGTATCTCATCTGGTCAAATCTGTTTTGGGTATGGATCTTAAGGTGCTCTTCGAATGCAGACTTTTACTAATACTTTTCAAAGTCATCAGAAGTCAGTCCCCATGCTATATCTATGAAAAGTTGGTACGTGGTAGCTCAATCCGGGCGAATAACTTCATTATACCCAGGTTCCGAACGCTGGTACGTGATCGGGCCAGTTTACTTAGGGGGCTTCGGCTTTGGAACAGTCTGCCTACTGCTATTAAGGCTTCTTCCTCACTGGCCCATTTTAAAACTGAAGTTCGCTTTCTTGGTCAGCGTTGATCGGGCGTGATTACTTCCGACCTAATTCGTTGCAGTTCACTACGAGCGCTTTTTGTTCGGCACCCGAGCGAATCGATTTTTCCGTGGAACTTGGCATCGTACCTCTCCCTTACTACCTTCCTTTACCTTTTCTTATGCAGCATACTTATCTATTTATAATTGCTTTCATACCATGATCTTACTGGCAGTCTTTCGTAATTGCATTTAACCAGAATTTAACCGACTCATAAGTGGATTCTGTATGGCCTGAATTTATTTAGCTCTAGATTATACATATGTAAGTTATGCTAGATTATACATATTCTTATATACTTAGTTGTTCAATTGTACAGCCAATGAGGTCCTGAGTTCTCTTTTGTACTCCATACTGAATTTGTAAATAAATAAATAAATAAATAATTCAGCTTGCCCTTTTTTTACTATTAAATTATCATTGTTAGAGAACATTGCTCCCAACATACTTTTTTTTCAATTTCGTACTGTGGTAATTTTCAGCTAACATGTTACCGTTACTTATAAAACATAAAACACAATTTGGATTATACACGCAAATATAAAATATATAATATTAAAGAGTATACTTTTTTTCAAAAAAAAGAGTATACTGTATTTCAAAAGAAAGCTTATTTGCGTCAAGCATCTGTAAATCCATCCATCTGTCCATATTTTGCAAAAGATTTCTCTTTGCCGGAAACCACCGTCCAAATAAATTCATTGATCTCCGCCACAATAATTATTTGCATTAACCACATTTACTTATTTATTTATGCATGCTTTATTATTTGTGTGTACATATTTTATACATCATATGTACATATTTTACTGTATATAAATTACATGTATATTGTTCATCCCATATCACATTTTTTTGTATTCTTTTGTCTGCACAGTGTGCACTAAGGCCAGCGCTGCTTCCTCACATCAGCATTCTTATCTCTCATAAACTATTTCCACAAGCGTCGCATTTCCGCGACGCTCCCACAGGCGTCGTATTCCACGACGCTCCAACCCAAGCCATTCCCACAAGCGTCAGCACATTTTTTGGCGTTCGCTTATTCCCACAGGTGTAGCAGCGTGCTAGAATCGTCGACTGAGGCAGCAGCGCTGAGCCTCAAATTAGTATAAATACCAAAATATTGCATAATAAAGGTCAGAATTAAATCAAAACCCTTCTCGTCAACTACTTGGGACTGGTTCTGCACTAGTTGTTTCAATCTTACAATCCAATCACTTACAGGATCAAATCTTTGGTTCAACTGGTTTTGTACTAGTTGTTTCCAATCAAACTCAACAATTAAAACTTTCATATAATTAAGGATTCAACTGGTTTGTACTAGTTGCTTCGATTAATTAAAACCTGGTTAATTAGCTGGTATTGAACTTGCTATTTACATTCACGTCAAAAGAGGCGTGAACATTTTGGTGACCCCGACGTGATTCTTCAAGCCGTCTTTCACTCATTTAAAAGAAGAAACAATCAACATGGAATCTTTCAGCACACTGATCGATAATCAACATGAAGCAGGACAGGAGATTCAGCAAATAATCCGAAACTTCAATAAGGACTCTGCTGATCGTAAGGGAAATGTGTCGTACTACAAGGACCGTCTAGTACGTCTACAACACATCTGGGATCGCTTCGAAGCAACAGATAACCGCATACGAATTTTAGATGAGCCTCCGTCAGACGACCAATACTTTACGAAGTATTATTACAACAAAATGATGGCGTTGGTGGAAACATATACTACAATTTTCAATGACGCTATTAAAAAATTGGGGTCACAGCTTGCCAGTCAAGACGCCACTTCCAAGCCAACCTTGGTAGAAGCAGCAAACAACGCAATCACACAGCCCAATAAAGACGACAAAGAAGAAGAAGAAGTCTCTCGAGTGTACGCGCTAATCCGTAAGCAGCAGGCAATAATCGCCTCATTACAGCGATTACTGAAAAGTACTACAAAGGACGTATCACCCCAACAATTCCTTATCGCTATGGAAAAGCTGTGGGCTCCGATCGAAGACGCAAACTTCACACTTTGGGAAATTCACAACAACCCTACGTCTTTAGGGTACGACATGGACGGATATATACAACTCGAGGAACAGTTCAACTTCCAAAAATCGAACTCCCGATTTTTGATGGCGATTACCTCAAATGGCGCCAATTCCATGACCTCTTTATTGAAATCATTCACAAGCAAAGCATACCGAAATGCCAAAAAATTTGGTATCTTAAAACAAATCTGCGAGGTGAAGCTGAAAGATTATTGAGGCATTTCACAGTTACAGCTGAAAACTATGACTCAGCATGGGCTGCGCTGCGAGAACGGTACAACAATCCACGTCAACTCGCGTCCACTTTGATACACAAGCTCCTTGATCAACCTTCCAGCTCGCAAGAAACCACTTCCGTCAACTTCATCAAGAATATTCATGACACAACGAAAGAGTGTCTGCAGTGTTTAGAAAATTTGGGCATATCTTCGAATGGTTGGGACCCCCTGCTCATACACATCTTAATTCGCAAGATTGATCGAGCCACGCATGCACTGTTCGAGCAGTCGTTGGCTAACCCAAAAGAGGTCCCCACACTATGCACGTTCCTCTCATTTTTGGAAGCTCGATTCCAGTCACTAGAAGCAGCAGGATTCAAGCACAAGGAAAAACCTGGAAATCACAAGGTGTTCACTTCCGCCATTGACCACAAACCAAAATCTCAAAATTGTAAGCTGTGTAAACAACAACCACATGCTTTATATTTCTGCGACGAGTTCAAAAAACTAAGTCTAGCAAAACGACTACACTACGTTCAAAGACAAAACCTTTGCACTAATTGCCTGCGGTCAGGACATGCTGCTACATCTTGCCAATCAAGGACTTGCCTCAAATGCGCTCGAAAACATAACACGATGCTTCACTTAGACTCTTTACCCACCAAATTGAAACCAGATACCAATACCGTCGTAAAGGAGGTCCTCGGAACCAGCAATAATACATCTCTAGCCGCTTGCCAAGCGAAAGGACATGTGCTGCTTAGTACAGCTTTAGTTCAAATATACAACAATCAGGGAAAACCAGTTACTTGCAGAGCCATACTAGATTGTGGATCCCAGGCTAGTTACATAACCAAGAAACTAGCCTCTAAACTTCGCCTTCAAAGAAAGTATGATCCTCAACAGGTCAATGGTATTGGACAATCAACTCAGCATTCCGACCACCGCATGACTGTCCTCGTGTCATCGAAGATCAACGCTTTTAAAGTAAAATTGGAAGCTTTTATTCTGCCTAGAATAACCTCGGCTGTGCCGTCAGCGCCTATTGACATTACAAATTGGACCATACCGGCTAATTTGCCACTGGCAGATCCTGAATTCCACACCCCAGGACCTGTCGATCTCCTGATAGGCAATGAAGTATTTTATGAAACATTAATGATAGGACAAGTTAAACTCGGAAAACAGCTTCCGATTCTCCAAAACACCACATTTGGATGGGTTTTTGGGGGGAGTTGCACTTGACTCCACTGCAGCACCTACTACAATTTCAACATCTTCGACATTCTGCGGCATCGGTACCAGCGAAGAATTACATGAGCAAGTGAACAGATTTTGGCAGCTAGAAGAACTTGAGGACAAGGCAGCTCCGCTCACCACAACAGAGAAGAAATGTGAGATGTTTTTTGCACAGACAGTTCGGCGTCTTCCGCATGGACGATTTTCTGTTCGGCTGCCGTTCGCTCAAAAACCAACTGTACTAGGAGATTCCAAGACTGTTTCATTACAGCGCTTCTATGCTCTCGAGCGCAGATTGCAAAAGAACCCGGAACTGCGCACTTCCTACATCGAGTTTATAAGAGAATATGCTGCGTTAGGCCACATGAAGAAATTCGATGTCAATAACGTACGTCAATACCACACTACTTCATACCGCACCACTGCGTGATAAAACCCGAAAGCACATCAACAAAGCTTCGGGTGGTGTTTGATGCGTCCATGACCACATCTTCAAATTTCTCGTTGAACGATATTCTCCTAACCGGTCCTAAACTGCAACAAGAGCTTTTCTCAGTATTATTAAGATTCCGGATGCCTCGATATGTGTTCACCGCCGACATAGAAAAAATGTATCGTCAAATTAAAGTGGACGAACAGGATTGGCCGTTTCAATTAATTTGGTGGAGAGAAAACCCTACAGACCCAGTGAAATGTTTTTCTCTTAACACCGTAACGTACGGAATAAAATCAGCTCCTTATCTCGCCATCAAATGCCTGCAAAACGTAGCCCTGAAGCATCAAGTAACAAATCCACTAGGAGCTGAGGCTATTCAAAGGGATTTCTATGTAGATGACCTAATGTCGGGTGCAGATTCAATAGCCGAAGCTACCACCATCCAACAACAAATCATCAAAATACTTCAAGGCGCTGGCTTCAAATTAAAAAAATGGTGTGCCAATCATCCTTCACTTTACAACAACATACCACTACAAGATCGAGCTCAGCAAACGGAGATTGTTCAACACGATACAACAATAAAAACGCTTGGTATGGTCTGGAATCCAATGAACGACGAATTTCATATCCGAATCCAAACAACAGAACCAACTAAGGTTACCAAGAGGCAAGTTCTTTCCGAGATCGCTCACATCTTCGATCCACTAGGAATCTTAAGTCCGGTCGTGACAAGAGCCAAGATCTTCTTGCTGCAATTATGGACCTTAAAACTAGATTGGGACTCAGCAGTACCCCATGAACTTCATACATACTGGAACCAATTCCGAGAGAACTTATCTAAACTAGACAAGGTTAAGATACCGAGGCACCTCCACTCCGCAAAACATGCCAAGACGCAAGAGTTGCACGTTTTTTGCGACGCATCGGAGAAGGCATATGGCGCCGTCGTGTACGGTAGAGCTCTACTTCACGATGGAACAATCATAGTTCGGTGGATGTGCGCACGAAGTCGAGTTGCTCCGAACAAAACAATTAGTTTACCTCGACTAGAACTCTGTGCATCTCATCTAGCGGCAAAACTGCTCGAACGAGTAAGAACTGACCTCTCATGGACACATCCATGCTTCTTGTGGTCTGATTCCGAAATCACGCTCGCTTGGATTTCAGCACAATCCGCATCATATCAAACGTTCGTGGCGAATCGAGTTACGGCAATTCAAGAACTCACAACCCACAATCAATGGCGTTACGTTCCAACCAAACATAATCCAGCAGATCTTGTCTCCAGAGGCCTCAACCCTCAAGAATTTAACTCCAACACGTTATGGCATTACGGGCCCTTATTTCTTCATGGATCTTCATCCCAATGGCCAGAAAATCTCTCTCATCCAGTAACTGAATTGGAAAAACGAAAGAAAATATCTTTCTTTTCGTCAGTCGCTGCAACAACATTGATCGACTCGATTAACCATCGGAATTCCTTTAAACTTCTCGTGAGAATCAGTGCTTATGTCAGGAGATTTATCAATAAGTGTCGCAAGTCTTCCAGATACACGACCAAAAGTCTTGACGTGGCTGAAATAGAGGATGCCACAATTACCATTCTACTAGAAGCTCAATATTTTGACTTCAACATTGAAATCAATCAACTACAGCGACGCGGTTCAGTGACAAACAGTAGCAGCATCAGCAGCCTGACCCCGTTCTTGGATAACTGCCATATACTACGAGTCGGTGGCAGACTCCAGAACAGCGAGCTCCCGTACGAATCAAAGCACCCAATTCTGCTACCCTACGTTCACATAGTGACCAGAATGCTGATGACCGACATTCATCTCACCAACTCTCACGTTAGCCCTCAAGGATTATTGTCCATAACTCAGCAAAGATATTGGCCTATAAAGGGGAAAACCATTGCTAGATCCATTGTGCAAAATTGTACTCGCTGCGTAAGATCTAAACCAAAACTGCTGACTCAACACATGGGATCATTGCCAGCTCAGAGGGTGCAACCAGCACTACCGTTCGTGAACTCCGGAGTCGATTTCTGCGGTCCTTTCTACATCCATTTCAAAATACGCGGAAAGCAACCAAGGAAATGTTACGTTGCAATATTTTGCTGCTTTTCGACTAAGGCAGTACATATTGAAATAGTAAGTGACCTCACAACGGACTCATTCATCGGTGCACTGAAGCGCTTTACGAGCAGGCGGGGGAATTGTCGCCATATTCATTGCGACAATGCCACCAACTTTGTAGGAGCGAAAAACCAGCTTCAAGATTTAACGGAAATTGTGCATAGTCAAGAGGCTCAGGAAAGCATTAAAAGGTTCGGTCATGATCGCAGAATTGAATTTCACTTCATACACCCCGTTCACCACACTTTGGGGGGCTATGGGAAGCAGCTGTCAAGTCAGCTAAGCATCTCTTCTATAAGGGGGTCAATGCAGCTTCTCTAACATACGAAGAAATGGAAACAGTGTTTACTGAGATCGAAGCCATTTTGAATTCACGGCCGATAATTCCAATGTCCGACGACCCGAATGACTTTAAAGCTCTGACACCAGGACACTTCTTGATTGGAGAACCCCTCACTAGTACTATTGATCACAGTGCTACTGAATATAAAGGAAACCTACATCAGCGATGGAGAACGGTATCATCACTGAACAAGGAGTTTTGGCATCGTTGGACCAAAGAATACCTCTGCGAATTGCAACATAAGTGCAAGTGGAAACAATCCTCCTCAAATATTAAGGCAGGGACCATGGTCGTCATTCATGAGGATAATTTAGCATCATTAAAATGGAAGCTCGGCCGAATAATAAGTCCGATCTGTGGTGATGATGGACTAGTGCGAGTTGCCGAAGTTCAGACCGCATCAGGGGCTATCACACGCGCCATTCATCGATTAGCACCATTACCCAACACGAGCAGTGAGTCCCATACTGACCAATCCCCTACAACTCAGGATCCAAGTAGCAATGAGCTCCGGACGAATAGCCGCCGTAAAAGAGCAGCGGCAGTAGAACAAAACTCTACCAAATGTTTTCGTGGCCTTAGCACTGCTCCACTGCTATGCCTTAAAAGATGATTCTACCACCATCACAGCGCATTCTACTTATGAGACCTCTTTCACTAGCTCCTTCCTTCCAAAAATTAATTTAGTCGAAATAATCACCAACGACAAGAACCTGCCAGTACTAATAGAAAACCATCGCCATAGTAAAACCATTTCAACGCATCTACATGAGCTCCGAACACAAATACAGCAACTTCAGCAGTCAGAAACGAAGTCCCTTAACAAACACGTACCAGAAGATTACCATCTCGGCGTCAGCCTCAGCACACTTTTCATTGTCATCGTTATAATCCTCATTTTCATCACCAGATGGTTCACCAGACATCGTTCGAAAACATAATTGGCCGGTACAATTGCTGCGCCGAGAAATAATCATGACTTTGAAATCAACCTGGACGAGCATCATTAGTTGAGAACCCTCAACGGGCCGGAGGATGTTCATCCCATATCACATTTTTTTGTATTCTTTTGTCTGCACAGTGTGCACTAAGGCCAGCGCTGCTTCCTCACATCAGCATTCTTATCTCTCATAAACTATTTCCACAAGCGTCGCATTTCCGCGACGCTCCCACAGGCGTCGTATTCCACGACGCTCCAACCCAAGCCATTCCCACAAGCGTCAGAACATTTTTTGGCGTTCGCTTATTCCCACAGGTGTAGCAGCGTGCTAGAATCGTCGACTGAGGCAGCAGCGCTGAGCCTCAAATTAGTATAAATACCAAAATATTGCATAATAAAGGTCAGAATTAAATCAAAACTGTTCTCGTCAACTACTTGGGATTCAACTGGTTCTGCACTAGTTGTTTCAATCTTACAATCCAATCACTTACAGGATCAAATCTTTGGTTCAACTGGTTTTGTACTAGTTGTTTCCAATCAAACTCAACAATTAAAACTTTCATATAATTAAGGATTCAACTGGTTTGTACTAGTTGCTTCGATTAATTGAAACCTGGTTAATTAGCTGGTATTGAACTTGCTATTTACATTCACGTCAAAAGAGGCGTGAACATATATAATTATAATGTATATTAAATATCTGCACTACTGTAAACTATTTGCATGTCTGGTGTTACAGTTATTCATATTTACACGTCCATGCACAAAATTTACACGCCCATGCACTTGCACGCTGGTTTTATCTATATCCATATATATTCATATATATCTGGCCGAGTTTCAACAAAGTTAAATAATAGTAAACGCCTTCATCATCGATTGTATTGAATTGTGTGAAAGCAGGATTGGCAAATAATTTCTCCGCTTTATTTGTCCATTTGTTTATGCTTTATTTGTCCAATTTGTTTTATGTGTCCAACTTCGTTTTCATCGTGTTCGTGAACCTTGTGTAGCAGTTGAAAATCATTTTCAGCAAATTTTTGTTGACAACTGAAATCTTAAATGACATTTCATTCCAATATATGTATTGCGACAGAGGTGGAGAGTGGTGAATAACACATACAGTGTATGTGAAAACCCGAACGAAATTTTATCAAGTTTGTTAGCACAAGCCGACGGAGTGTCACATCTCATTATCTCTGCGTACCACTGATGCACTGAAACTGATGAATTCGATAAGTATTCATCGAAGTTTCCACAAAATCTTGAGGAAATAATAATGTTAAACATAAGAAGAAACAATTAGATTTAAATGAAGAAGTGATTAAATTTGATTTACATATGTCAATACAAGCTTTAAAATTAGAAAGATTAATATTAGATAAATTAGAAAATAAAAAGGCTATATTCTTTTTTGCATGTAAACATATGTACTTTGTGTACTGATAAATTTCAAGTTTTTAAATATATCATTAAATGCAAACATTTGTTAATTTAGCTAGGATCAATTATTGATTCAATTAAAGAAGGAATAGAGATATAGGATTTTCGTGTGTTTTTTGCTATTAATAACATTATTAGGATATAAGATATTCAATCTTAAAGTACTTAAAAGTTACTTAAATCTATGTCCAAAAAGGAAAAACTGCAAAGCAAAAAACCATTCAGTGGTACTTAAAACTATATCCAAAAAGGAAAAACTTAAACTGAGGAAAACACCATTCAGTGGTATTTAAAACTATGTTCAAAATAGGAATAAATTACATTAATGAATCTTATCCTTATGTCGTAATCACAGATCTGCAAACGAAAAAATACACAATATTTACTACTGCTAAGTACTTATAAAATAATTAATATTATAAATAATTAATTAGATAATAAATAATAGTATGTTTACACCGCTCGTTTTACTTCAAATTTGTTTTGTACTACGCAAACCGTTTAGATGTTGCTTAGAAACAATGACAAATGGAATAACAACAAATATTGATTGTTAATAATAAGCAAATATTACTTGGAAACAACCACAAATTGAAATAAAAAAAAATTTCTCTTTTCGAAAATCTTTCCCTAGAAGAATTCGTTCTTTTCCCCCTTTGTTCAGGGTTGCACTCAAAACGTGAGCCATTTAGCATTTTGTTTTATTTTTAAATGAGAAGTTTGTGAGGTGTGTCGAGGACCACGCTCTGTGTCGGAGCGCAGAGAGTGAGCGGACGGTAAATTCGCTCATTCCAGATCGTTGCCGCAATGCGGTTATCGGCATCTCCTCTTTACATCATGACGACGGAGAGAGTAGTCCCGTAAAGTGGCGTGAGCGAAGTTTCTAGAAGAATTTTTTTTCTATGATTTTAACATCACGCCATCCTACGGGACTTGCAATAAAAGTCGATCATGGTGAGAGGGAGTGAGATGTCGCTAGCTGCGCAGCGGCGGCGACTGGAATGAGCGAAGCAAACCAGTTTGCTTTCTGTCGCTTCGAAACAGAGCGTGGTTTCAGACACAGTGATTCGGTCATAAGTGGTGAAAAGGTCTTTAACAAAATCGGTTGCTAAACTTCGTCTCGTGCCTAAAATTGCGTTGAGAAATAAGTCCCGGTGCGTTGCTCTAGAAAGCAAAGCAAACAAAAAAAGAATTACCTACCAAAGTTCTTACTAAAAACAAGAAAAATCTTGCAAGCATGAACAAATTGAAAATCTTTTAAAATTATTAATCGTGATTGGAGAATATTAATAATTGTTCGAAAGTTGTTTGCAGTTTTAGAGAAATTCAGCAAATAATGTAGAGAAGAACGGTATTCGAGAGAGAACTTTATTATAACGGTTTAATAAACGACAAGAAAGTGTTATTTTGGAGTAAAAATACGATGAAATTTTATATGCTTAAAGAAGAAGATAAGTACTAAAATGAAAGTAGGAGAAAAACCGTAAAAGTAGAAGGAAAAAGAAAAAAGAAACTAAATCTTAAATTAAATTGAAAAATTAATCAGAATTTCGAATATTGAAGATAATAAAAATAGAAAAGGAAGTTAAAAAGAATAAAAGTTTTGCTTTAGAATCGAATTAAATTGAATCAAAAACAGTTTAAAAAATAATAGAAACAATTAATAAAAAGCAGAAAATAGGAACAACAAAAAAAAAACTACTCTAAGGAGTTAATCATCGATAACGAAACGAGGCAGACGTGTGACTCGGAAATGAGTCGTGTTATTAAATATTAAAATCCAATTTTATGGAAATTCATTTACATTGAAAATTAAATTGTGAATAAATGGAAAAATGTGGGCTCGATAAAAGCACAAAGTGTTGTTTATGTAATATTTTTTATCAAATGGAAAGGAAAATAAGTAGCGAGAGAAGACAAACAATCGGATCGAAGTGTTGCTCGTTAAATTGCAATTTTTATTGTTACCATAATTAAACAATCCGCCGGAAACGGAAATTTTACTTACATGCATATTTTACGTGATTAATCATATTCACAAACTTCTGATACAATATTAAAAAAATATAAATTTAAATGAAAGCAAAACTCAGTGAATGGCACGACGTAAAAAAACGCAATAATGTGCCAAATACTCGAAAATCACTTGAAACATAAAATTAAAGTTAGAAATCTAAAACATATTTGAGCACTCAACAACTTAATCAAATAAACACGAACACAAAATGTTTCAAATCATAGAAAATTATGATGCAAGAGAAAAAAAAATGTTAAACAGAAATTTCAAATATCAATAAATCGCAAAATAGGGAAATGTTCTTCAAATTAGTCTAAAAGTATGCAACTAGTACAACAGACGCCTGTTAGCGCCTAATAAATACTTCGTAGAGCCTTCGGAAGACTGGATTTATGTTTCGATCAATTGTAAAGGCAAAATTCAGTGGGTTCACTAAACAAGCAAGTAAAATTAACTAAAAAGCACACACACATCAAATATGCAACTCAAACTACGTTCTATGTTAACGAATAGAAAACAAATAAACTATGGAGTTTATGCATTCAAAATAATTATAAACTCACCATCGAATCTTATAATTAATACTTTACTTAGATCTTAATTATTGTGATGTAGTTTTTAAACAACGAATACGGCAAAATTTAATTTAATTAATTCAACAATAACGAACAGATTTTTAGAGAATAGAAAAAGCATTAAGAAAACTAGCTACAAAATGTACAATTATTCTAACTAAATATGTATAATATATAGAATATATTATGAATGTAGTTAAATCCGTGCATATTTTAATTTAATCAAAGATTTCTAAATAACAAGCAACGTTGCAAAGAAAGAGATTTTATTTTTTTTTTCTCATACAAAAAAATATAAATACTATTGATTTAAGTTAAGTGAACCAATGAAATTGTAGAAGTTATGGAAAAATTATGTGCATTTAAATTAAAAATTCTTTATGTAATAAACCCAATTCCAACCGAAAAGTTTGTGGAAGAAGGACAAGCCCTTAAAATTACGTTTTGCGTTAAATAAATTGTTGTTAAAATGAAAATTATTAAGTTTAAAAAAAATGGATTAAATAATTAATTAGGTAACAAGTGAGTTAGCGGTTTCACTCCGCGCAGCCAGGCGACACTCGAAAAGGGGTTGGCGCAACAAATGCCGCCGCGCCAACCATGGTAGGGTGGGTATAGAAAGGGGGAGGGAAATAACACCTACTCCTCCCCCCCCCCCTCCTCCTCTCATCTCTCTCTCCCTCGTGAACCTCCGCGTACTTATTTTTTTTGTGGTACGTTTGCTTAGCCGCCACCCACTTTGTATCTACCACGAGCGGATTTCGTCGTGTAAATTTTCGATTATCGGTCTTGTCTTTGGCTGTAGAGCCACTGTAAGCCTCAGCTCCGATCTGTTTTTTTTTGTAACTGGGGTATAAAGACACTGTCGGGGTTGTTGAAGAACACCCCCACTTTCCCTGAGCACGGCCGGACGAGCTGAGCTGCCCTGACAGTGGTCATCTTTTTCGTCATTTGAATTTTTTTTTTATTTTGTTAATTACGTTTGCCGCGCTCTCTCCACCCCCCTCCCCCCATACGTTACAAGTTGAACTCGTTTAAAAAACAAAATTGCTTTTACCGTTGATACTGCAGAATCACTTTCTATTAGGCTTTTTTCTCCTGTCCAGGCGAGATTATTTTCACATGCGAGCCATTGTTGTGAAGGGTAGAACTAAGCCTAAACAGAAGAATATTCAATAAAGACTAATACGGAGTTTCACAGTTTAAGTTCCCTGAGCAGTATTCTTTTCAGCGATTGTCTTGATTTAAGTGCCAAGATAATTAACCGGACACTCCCTTAAGGCTGTCAATGGTTTATGTGCCATGACACCTACCAAAATTGGGAAAGATTTTTTTTTAACAATTCTCTAAAGGCTTAAATTGAGCTAACAAAAACTGAAGAAAATCATTATTAAACGTTCCCTCTCATTTCGGTAAGCGAGCACTCCATTCCAATTGTTCATAAAACTCAAACTGCGGTGAAGTTTAGTAAAAACAATTCGTAAAAAGAAAGCTTTTCGCAGTTTCATTGAGGGATGATTTTTATGCTGAATTAAATCGTTTAATTTGTGTTAACAAACGTTGACCATTTGTTAGTTTCTTAAAAAGAGGAAAATTATAACGCGTTGATAATTTCCTTCTAAATTAAAGTAAATATAATATTAGAGTAAATATAAATCAAGTTCAAGTCAAAAAGTTAAAAAAATTTCCATGGTCTCGCCTTAGCTGTTTGATCTGTATTTCTATATGACTGTTAGGTGGATCTTAAGAGCTGGACAAAGCCAAGCTTCGGACCTCCGAAAAGTAGAACGAACTAACAAACGTCCGATTTACCGACGTTCGTGTTTTGTGATCTTTATGCTCAGGGCGAAGGCCTCATCCCAAGCGTTTCAGTTCAAACTTGGCTCAATAGTTGTATAATTGTTTTGTTTTATTTTTTCTCTGGCTCTCGGATCGCCCCTTTGCCACTTTGGTAACAGTTACTTTTCCACTATATATTTTTTTTGTTTCATGCAATCTATCTTATGATAAGAAGCAAAGTTACTAATACATGAGGTAAATAAATGTACTACTCCAATGAGTAGAATAACATAATAAGAATAACATAATAGACTTTACAAAAGCTAACGTATTTACATGTTCACTAAGTCGTAGTAAATAACAGCTGGACTTATAGCTTATTATTTCCTTCACATATGGGATTCGTAGGTCTTCGTGTATATTTTTATTGGAGATATACCATGGTGCACCAACAATTCTTCTTAAGGATTTCGATTGGTATCTTTAAATTTTTTCAACAGTAGAGTCACACGCAGTGCTCCACAATTGAATACCGTATGTCCAAATAGGCATTAGTATTTTTTTTAACAAAATGATTTTATTTTGGAGGCTAAGCTCAGAACGGTTTCAAATTAACCGCTGCATTTTCTTGGTCTTGATGTTAAGTTGCTTTTGCAAAGTTTTTACATGGCTACTCCACGTCAATCGTCTGTCCAAAATGAGACCCAAATATTTAGCTGTATTGTTGTGAGGTATTACGTTGCCATATATGTTGACTCCAGGACAATTTCCACTTTTCATGCTAAATGTGGCATGAGTAGATTTTTCAGAATTAACAATAATGTTCTAATTTTTAAGCCGTTTTTGAGTTGTTCAGGAATTATGTTGAATTCCGCTAGAACTGGAAGCATTCGTCGAAGCAATATTCTTTCGAAAATTTTTGAAAATGTCAATAAACTTGTAACGATTAAATTTTGTTACACAAAATTTAATGTACATACAGAGCTGGCATAGAATCAAGCACTCAAGGACAAACGCAGCAAACTCGTTTTCATAACGCAAATTAACAAAACTAGTCAAACGAGTTTGCAAAATAGCTCGAAAACATTGGAAGCAGCAAACACGTCGTATAAATTCCATCAAACAGGTTCGGAATTTGACGAAAGCTTTAAAGCTTTTCACACAACCTGGAAGAAGAAGAGACGACGTTAAAAGAGCGAGCACACAGCGCATCGGAGCAGTCATTTAGAAACCACACCCGTGGGCAGTCATTTAGCAACCACACCCGTGGGCAGTCATTTAGAAACCACAGCCGTTGACAGTCTTTTAGAAACCACACCCGTGGACAGTCGATAATAACACGCGTTAAATATTTCAGCAGAGACGATCAGCACCATAAGGACATCGCAGTCAGCACTGTAAGGACTCTGAGTCGGCATCGAAGGGACATGCAGTCTGCATCAAAAGGACTTCGCGTCGGCATCAAAGGGACTCGCAGTCAGCAACACAAGGACTCCGAGTCGGCATCAAAGGGACTCGCAGTCTGCATCGAAAGGACTCCGATTCGGCATCAAAGGGACTCGCAGTCAACAGCGCAAGGACATCTCCTTGCAGTCGACGTCGCCGTCAAGGTCGCAGCTGGCGCACCGCTGCAACCTACCCTGTCGGTCTGTGGGTTTATACTCCGCGGCAGAGGGACCTTCGATCTGTGAGTTTATACCCCGCGACTCATAACAACATCGCCCTGTCGGTCTGTGGGTTTATACCCCGAGGCAGAAGGACAGTCGGTCTGTGGGTTTATACACCGCGACTCATAACAACATCGCCCTGTCGGTCTGTGGGTTTATACCCCGCGGCAGAAGGACAGTCGCTCTGTGGGTTTATACCCCGCGACTCATAGTAACATAGCCCTGTCGGTCTGTGGGTTTATACCCCGCGGCAGAGGGACATTCGCCCTATGGGTTTATACGCCGCGACTCATAGTAACACAGCCCTGTCGGTCTGTGGGTTTATACCTCGCGGAAGAGGGACAGTCGGCCAGTGGGTGTATACCCCGCGACTCATAGCAACAACACAGCGGAGTGACTCGCCTTAAGGAGAAACTAACAAGAAAATTTCCTTTCCAGCCTAATTAAATAAATTATAAAGATAATCTAACGATTTGCTTATAGCCTAATCAGATAACTTTTGATTTCCAGCAATCTAACTATTTGCTTACAGCCTAATCAATAATATTTAATTTCCAGCAAAACTTATTGTAAACTAATGTAAGAAACCTATCCTTAGGCACATAGAGAAACGTTGTCAATTTTTTCAATTTTGACAATTTTCCGCGAAAACTTTTATTCTTTGAAAAACATAATCAGATCAAATGGAATACATGTTTCGAAAGCTTGTTCTAACACCTTTCAGAATTGTCAAAAATTTTTAGTTCAGCCGGAAGCAATTGATCATCGTGACCACTTCATCATTGGCTTTACCCAGAGCAAATCTGCCGGTGTCGTCATATTTCCGCGATAACTTTTATTTTACGAAAAACAATTTTTGAGATAATGGAATGTGTGGTGTGAGATCGTGCTCCAACACCTTTCAGAATCATCAAAAATCTTCTAGTGTAGCCGGAAGGAATTGGTCACAATGACCACTTGATATTGGCCTTACCCAGAGCAAATCTGCCAATTTCGTAATTTTTCGCGAAAACTTTTATTCTTTGAAAAACATAATCGGACCAACTAGAATACTTTGTTCGAAATCTTGTTCTAGCACCTTTTAGAATCATCAAAAACTTTTTGTGCAGCCGAAAGCAATTGGTCAGAGTGACCATTTCATCATTGGCTTTACCCAGCGTAAATCTGCCGATTTCGTCATATATCCGCGAAAACTTTTATTCTTTGAAAAACAATCGCACTAAGTGGAATACGTGGTTCGAAAACTTGTTGTAACAGTTTTCAAAATCATCAAAAACATTTAGTGCAGCCGGAAGCAATTGGTCAGAGTGACCACTTCATCATTGGCTTTACCCAGAGCAAATTTGCCGATTTCTTCATATTTCCACGATAACTTTATTTAAAAGAAAAATATAATTTGAGCAAATGGAATACGTGGTTCGACAGCTTGCTGCAACACCTTTCAGAATCATCAGAAAACTTCTAGTGTAGCCGGAAGGAATTGGTCACAGTGACCACTTGATATTGGCCTTACCCAGAGCAAATCTGCCAATTTCGGTATTTTTCCGCGAAAACTTTTATTATTTGAAAAACATAATCGCACCAAGTGGGAACGTTGTAACCCAAAATCAAAAGCAATTCAATAAAGTTGTTAATATAAAATTTGATGTATTGCTTTCTAACAAATAAATAACTGAACGAGACCTTGGACTGGACTGAGTTATATCCAGGCGAAGAGAAAGCATCGTTACAAACTAATTGGCCTGTAAGATGTAATGCATGCCTCCGGTTTGTTAGCTTTCGCAATCATTATTATCTCAGCGCATTTCCACTGTGTTGGAAAGTGATTGAGACGAATTATAGAGTTGTATAGTATAGTTAAATGTGCCACAGCTCTGTCAGGTAGAAGTTTCACAATCCTTGCGTTTATTAAATCATACCCAGGACTTTTAACATTGTTTGGCTTCATAATTTCTGCGTAAACTTCTTCGGCTTTTATTGGCGTGATTGGTGGATCCATTTGGCAAGCAGCGTCCAAGAAAGTGTCCACTTCACTTTTTTGATTAGAGTCGCCTAAATCAAATGGCTGAAACGTTTGTTTTAAGTGCTCAGCGAAGGTGTTCGCTTGAACACTTTTTGATCTGCACCAATTTTCGTAATTATCCTTGAATGGAACATTTCTTTTCATTGGTCTGTTCAAGTTTTAAGGAAAATATAATATCCCTTACAAGCACGAGTGTAGATCCTGGACTGCTTCCCACCTGAAGATCGTCTTCAAGGAATGCAGTAATCTTGAATTGTGCGTACCCAATTCAAGGTGGATTTAATTCCGCATTATAAAATGCGAAAAACATACAAGTACGCAAATAAAAATCGAAGCAGGGCATTTAATTCCCAACAGAAGCAAACAAACAAACGGATTAATTCAAGGCCACCCAACACGGCAAAACCGGTTTCAACACAACAACTACGCAACGTAACTCCAGTTGAAACATTCAAACACAGCAGAAATGAAGCTCCGAAAAACAAGATTTCAGCATATTAGAGCTTCAGCGGCATACCAACAACGAGCGTAGGCAGAGGATACACACAGAAAACTGGTTGCAAAAACAATGCAGCGCCAAAGCGAAGCAGAAACTAACGACACTAAGAAGTTTACAATAACAACCACAAGCAAACGAAATGTAAGTAAACAAAGAGATTAGTCGAAGGTCAGTTTACAACAACAGAGTAAAACGAAAACGGTTATGCGATGAGTATAAAAGCAGCCACCGATCTTGAATCAAGTCTCTTTTGGAAATCAGCGTTCGCAGTGGTAAGTGCTTTTACAATTTTTTTTTGAGATCTTTATCGTTTTTGTCTGCAATTTGGTGAAGTGCTGTTAAGCTAAAGCCAAATTCAGATCCCCGTCAGACTAGATCCTGCACTCGTCTAGTGACTCGCGAATATCCTGTTTTACGTTTGTTTGCAATTTGGTGAAGCGCTGTTAAGCTAAAGCCAAACTCAGATCCCTGTCAGACTAGACCCTGCACTCGTCTAGTGACTCGCGAATATCCTGTTTTACGTTTGTCTGCAATTTGGTGAAGCGCTGTTAAGCTAAAGCCAAATTCAGATCCCCGTCAGACTAGACCCTGCACTCGTCTAGTGACTCGCGAATATCCTGTTTAACGTTTGTCTGCAATTTGGTGAAGCGCTGTTAAGCTAAAGCCAAGTTCAGATCCCTGTCAGACTAGACCCTGCACTCGTCTACTGACTCGCGAATATCCTGTTTATCGTTTGTCTGTAATTTGGTGAAGCGCTGTTAAGCTAAAGCCAAATACAGATCCCCGTCAGACTAGACGGGGATCTAATTCAGATCCCTGTCAGACTAGACCCTGCACTCGTCTAGTGACTCACGAATATCCTGTTTCACGTTTGTCTGCAATTTGGTGAAGCGCTGTTAAGATTCAAATTCAGATCCCCATCAGACTAGACCCTGCACTCGTCTAGTGACTCGCGAATATACTGTTCTACGTTTGTCTGCAATTTGGTGAAGCGCTGTTAAGCTAAAGCCAAATTCAGATCCCCCTAAGACTAGACCCTGCACTCGTCTAGTGACTCGCACATATCCTGTTTATCGTTTGTCTGCAATTTCGTGAAGCGCTGTTAAGCTAAAGCCAAATTCAGATCCCCGTCAGACTGGACCCTGCACTCGTCTAGTGACTCGCGAATATATTGTTTTACGTTTGTCTGCAATTTGGTGAAGTGCTGTTAAGCTAAAGCCAAATTCAGATCCCCGCCAGACTAGACCCTGCACTCGTCTAGTGAATCGCGAATATCCTATTTCACGTTTGTCTGCAATTTGGTGAAGCGCTGTTAAGCTAAAGCCAAATTCAGATCCGTATTGATCTCAGGTACATGTGTCAGACCTTCTCCTCATCCGCATCTTCTCCTTGACTTATGAATATATTTTGGCATGAAAAATCATATAATAATCCTATAAATAACTGACATATATAGATGAACAGAAAATAAGTGCGAACATTAGGTTAAGACAACCCTAAATATAGAGCTCAATAAAGTACAACTTTTGAAGCAAACAAAGTAGTGTTTTAATCGAAACGGTAGCACCACCGACCCTGGACGACCGTGAGTATATCCTGGCAGGAAATAAACTCGTTACAAATGGCGCCCGAACAGGGACTTCCATAGGTGAAGTCATTTTATAAATACGCAATAGCCTAAGCGAAAAAAAAAAACAAATCGTGTATGTAGATATATAAGCACAGCGAGGGAAAAAAAAACAATACATAGTAGTGCGAATAACCACAGTTAACCAGACCGGGAAATAGACATTAAATTGTGAGTAAACAGTCGGAAAAAAAAAATATATATACGAAAAGATATTAAATTGCGCGTGAACACGCGTATGGTGAAAGAGAACATAAATGAAAAGAATACATATGTATAAATGGACAAATACATACGGTCACGGGGAAAAAGGAACACGTCAACTGTACAACGCGTTACAAATGAAAAGAATACATATGTATAAATAGACAAATACATACGGTCACGGGGAAAAAGGAAAACGTCAACTGTACAACGCGTCAACGTCGTCATTAAATTGTGTGTAAACAGTCGCGAGATCGGAAAAGAGAAAAAAACTTGTGCGTAAACACGTATAGCGAAGCAAAATATATATACGGGAATAACACATACGTATAGATAGACAAGTACATACGGTCGGAAAAAAAAACAAAGAAAACACAAACTGTACAACGCGTAAACGTCGGTGTAAAATTGTGACAAACGAGTGAAAATAAACAATCGAGTGAAACCGAGTTGAGTAGAGAAAAATTAAGAACGCGTATAAAATGGGTAAGAGCTGGATTTACAATGTCCCACGGGAAAAGCTCGAGCATATATTAACAGACTTCGGTATAGAATCGGGCGGTACGGTTGAGGAGTTACGTAGGTTACTCTCCGGGTTTGCTGCCTCGAGTGAGTTGTCAAACGAAGATACAATCCGATTAGCCAAATTAGAGCAACAGTGGGCTCGAAGCACTTCACCAGGCGCGCGGGCATCGGCAACCACAACCCAGGGTGCTGCACCGAAATCAAAGACGCACGAAGAACTCTCAATCCAGATACACAGCCCTGGAAATAGCCAGATTAACAATATTGAAGACGGCAAGAAACCGAGGTGGGGTGATCTGGAAATCGCAGCAAATCCTCGGTCAGAAGCTACAGAATGTCACACGATGAGGCAGAAGGCAACCAGGACCAGCTACCCAGAGGTGATGGATAAGGTCCGTAAGTGGTCTTGTAGGTACGACGGCGGTAAGGACCCCATTACTTTTATTGAGCGCATTGAGGAACTTGCTAACGCATATGAGCTCCCCAACGACTTACTTCCACGTACGATGCCATAACTTCTAAAAGAAAGAGCTCTCAACTGGTACAGGAACAACAACCGGGCATGGGAAACTTGGAAATCTTTTAAGGCAGACTTCATGAGGTTTTTCCTTTCGTCCAGGTATTTTGAAGAACTCGATGAAGAGCAGTGGCGTGGAAAACAAGAACACCACCGAATTGACTGGCGACAAATTCGCCAGGGAGCCAGGTGAAGCCACAAACAGCCTACCGTAGATGCGGTCAACAAGGACATTTCCAAAGGGAATGCCGTAATGCTCGCAAACTCTTTTGCTGGGAATGCGGTAGACAGGGCATCCGAATAATCGATTGGTGCAATAAAATCCAAACGTCGGGAAACGAACAGGACACCCAGCAGAGAGGAGGGCTGCTGGAGCCAAAAATGCGAAACTCTCCTCGTACCCCACGAGATGCTTAGATTACACGCCAGATAGAATCTTCGCTAAGGTGGCACTCGGCAGAGAACTCATCACAGCCACCATCGATACAGGAGCTTCAAGGAGTTTTATCAGCAAATTTATAGCTAAGGAAATAGGCGCAGAAGGATGCCCAAGAGACGTGGACATGAACGTCAAGATGGCAGACGGAACGCCACGCAGGATTCAGAAGGCTATAGAGGTCATCATACGCTTAGGATCAGCAGAAAACAAGGTGGTACTGCTTATTTTGAAGGACGCAACGGACCACATAATCCTAGGAATGGATTTCCTCATCCAGATAAGAGCCTCAATCAGCTGCGCCGGAGAAAACTTAATCTTAGGTACCCCAAACGCAGAACCCTCAGTGGAAAAGCAGAGAAGATGCTCAACCCTCCAGGTCACGAGTGAAGAGAGGTGCATAAGCGCACGTGTCTGTCCACCGCGAGTGCAACCAAAAGAATCGGCGCCGCAAGACGCGGAATTACAAAAACCGCCGGCATTGAAACCAGGAACAAGGCCCAAGTACAACAAAGATGATCAACAACAAGTCACATCGACAACAAGGTTACGTAACAACAAGGCGCAACCGCAGCAAGGCTTACGAACAACAAGGTCCGAGTGCAGCACGACTCACCAGCAGCAAACCACCCCGACAACAAGGTTTGGTAGCAACAAGGCTCAAGAGCAACTAGGCTTACCAACAACAAAGTTCGAGGGTGGCAGGGTTAATCAGCAACAAACCACCCCGACAACAAGGTTTTTTAGCAACAAGGCTCAACAGCAACTAGGCTTACCAACAACAAGGTCCGAGGGTGGCGGGGTTGATCAGCAGCAAGTTTTGGCCAAAGCACAGCGCGACAGCAAAGGGGCTGCCACTAGGCGGAACCCGACGACGCCAGAAGACACACACGTTGAAACCGTAAAGGATTTTTTAGCGGCGGAGCTGGACCCAGACAGCAAACAGTTCACAGCCTTTGCGGTACCAGGGCGAGGACTCTTTCAGTGGCGAGTCATGCCGTTTGGCCTTCACACGGCTCCGGCAACATTCCAGAGGGCATTAGACCAGGTGATCGGACCGGAGATGGAGCCACACGCGTTCGGTTATCTGGATGACATAATTGTAATCGGGAAATCATTTGAGGAACATAAGGCCAATCTTGAAAAGGTGTTTAAGCGATTACGAGCGGCTAACTTAAAACTTAATGTGGAAAAATGTGAGTTCTTCAAGGAGGACTTGAAGTACCTGGGTCACGTCGTGACTCGGCAGGGAATTCGTACCGATCCGGATAAAGTGGCAGCGATAAAAAAATTAGATCCACCACGGGACGTGAGAGGAATTCGACGTTTCTTAGGGGTGGTATCGTGGTACCGCCTGTTCGTACCCGATTTCGCCATTCTGGTCGTACCGCTTACCGGCCTCTTAAAGAAAGGTCGCCGATGGAAATGGGCTGAAGAGCAGCAACAAGCCTTTGAAACTTAAAGACGAAACTGACGGAAGCACCAGTACTAACATGCCCCGACTTCACGAAGAAGTTCACCTTACAAACGGACGCAAGCAATCATGGCTAAGGAGCAATGCTCACACAGGAAAGCGAAGAAGGGGAGAAAGTGATCGCTTACGCAAGTCGACACCTGAACCGCGCTGAACAAAATTACTCCACAACTGAAAAAAAGTGTTTGGACATAGTATGGGGAGGTAGGAAAATGCGGCCTTATCTCGAAGGGTATAAATTCAGCATCATCACTGACCATTTATCTCTAAAATGGCTTAACTCATTGGAAAACCCTTTAGGTTGATTAGCCAGGTGGGCGCTCGAACTACAACAGCATACATTCAAAATAAAGTACCGTCGGGGCAAATGGAACGTTGTCGCGGATGCTTTATCAAGACAACCAATCGAAAGACTCTCAGGTACGGCAGAAGTGCGCGGCTGGATCGACGGCAGGGTCAGAGACATCCAGAGGAATCCCGAGAAGTACCCGGATTACATAATGGAAAATGGCCAACTGTATAGACACATACCAAGCCATACCAACGACGAGGACTGCGCCGCGTGGAAACTTTGTGTACCAAAAAGCCTGCAACGACAAGTAGTGCGAGAAAACCACGATGAGGCGTGTGCTGGACATCCGGGAATAAGGAAAACTATAGCGATGATCAGCAATAATTACTACTGGCCAGGTATGTCGCGGGATATAAGAAAGTATGTGCGGCGCTGCGAGTCATGCCAGAGGTACAAGCCAACACAGGACAAAGTCGCAGGAAAAATACTCACCCAGATACCCGAAGAACCATGGTCCATCGTCTCCGCTTCCGCGGTCAAAGCACGGTAACAAGTTTTCGAAATGGACAGATGTAGTACCACTACGACAGGCGACGAGCAAAAGTCTGATAAAGGCGTTCCGAGAGAGGATACTGGCTAGATATGGGACACCGAAGGTCTTCGTCACGGAAAAGGGCGTCCAATTCAGTAGCAGATCGTTCCAACAACTCCTGAAGGACCTCGGTATCCGACAGCAATTTACCGCGCCATATACACCGCAGGAAAACCCCACAGAACGAGCGAACCAGAACGTGAAACGGATCTTGGCGCAGATAATAAAGAACGACTAACAGCGATGGGACGAGTTTATGCCGGAGATCTCACTGGCAATCAACATAATGAAGTCTGACACGACTGGTTTTACCCCTGCCTTTCTTACGCAGGGACGTGAACCACGGTTACCTAAGCTTCTGTTCGACGAAGTGACGATGGGAACAGGAAGGCCGCCGCAAAGCCCGGACTACAGGAAGCAGCGGCTACAAGAAGTCTACCAAATCGTCAAAAGGAACCTCGAGTGGGCGTCGAAAGACCAATCACGGCATTACAACCTTCGGCGTAAGCAGTGGCACCCCCAATCGGAGCAGAAGTACTGGTGAAGACGCACCCTCTATCCAAGGCCGTAGACAAGTTTAACGCACAAATGGCACCCAAGTACGAGGGCCGTACCAAATCGCCCGATACATATCACCGGTCATCGTTCCGGTGAAAGACGCACGCACAGCAAACAGCAAGCACGGGTGTAGAACCTGGCCTGCTCCCCACCTGAGCTGATTCCTTAAAGATCGTCTTCAAGGAATGCAGTAATCTCGAATTATGCGTACCCAATTCAAGGTGGATTTAATTCCGCATTATAAAATGCGAAAAACATACAAGTACGCAAATAAAAATCGAAGCAGGGCATTTAATTCCCAACAGAAGCAAACAAACAAACGGATTAATTCAAAGCCACCCAACAAGGCAAAACCGGTTTCAACACAACAACTACGCAACGTAACTCCAGTTGAAACATTCAAACGCAGCAGAAATGAAGCTCCGAAAAACAGGATTTCAGCATATTAGAGCTTCAGCGGCATACCAACAACGAGCGTAGGCAGAGGATACACACAGAAAACTGGTTTTCGCGCAAAAACAATGCAGCGCCAAAGCGAAGCAGAAACTAACGACACTAAGAAGTTTACAATAACAACCACAAGCAAACGAAATGTAAGTAAACAAAGAGATTAGTCGAAGGTCAGTTTACAACAACAGAGTAAAACGAAAACGGTTATGCGATGAGTATAAAAGCAGCCACCGATCTTGAATCAAGTCTCTTTTGGAAATCAGCGTTCGCAGTGGTAAGTGCTTTAACAATTTTATTTTGAGATCTTTATCGTTTTTGTCTGCAATTTGGTGAAGTGCTGTTAAGCTAAAGCCAAATTCAGATCCCCGTCAGACTAGACCCTGCACTCGTCTAGTGACTCGCGAATATCCTGTTTTATGTTTGTCTGCAATTTGGTGAAGCGCTGTTAAGCTAAACCCAAATTCAGATACCCGTCAGACTAGACCCTGCACTCGTCTAGTGACTCGCGAATATCCTCTTTTACGTTTGTCTGCAATTTGGTAAAGCGCTGTTAAGCTAAAGCCAAATTCAGATCCCCCTAAGACTAGACCCTTCACTCGTCTAGTGACTCGCGAATATCCTGTTTAACGTTTGTCTGCAATTTGGTGAAGCGCTGTGAAGCTAAAGCCAAGTTCAGATCCCTGTCAGACTAGACCCTGCACTCGTCTAGTCACTCGCGAATATCCTCTTTCACGTTTGTCTGCAATTTGGTGAAGCGCTGTTAAGCTAAAGCCAAATTCAGATCCCCCTAAGACTAGACCCTGCACTCGTCTAGTGACTCGTGAATATCCTGTTTCACGTTTGTCTGCAATTTGGTGAAGCGATGTTAAGCTAAAGCCAAATTCAGATCCCCCTAAGACTAGACCCTGCACTCGTCTAGTGACTCGCGAATATCCTGTTCTACGTTTGTCTGCAATTTGGTGAAGCGCTGTTAAGCTAAAGCCAAATTCAGATCCGTATTGATCTCAGGTACATGTGTCAGACCTTCTCCTCATCCGCATCTTCTCCTTGACTTATGAATATATTTTGGCATGAAAAATCATTTAATAATCCTATAAATAAGTGACATATGTATATAGATGAATAGAAAATAAGTGCGAACATTAGGTTAAGACAACCCTAAATATAGAGCTCAATAAAGTACAACTTTTGAAGCAAACAAACTAGTGTTTTAATCGAAACGGTAGCACCACCGACACTGGACGACCGTGAGTATATCCTGGCAGGAAATAAACTCGTTACAAAGTATTTGGTAGCTTTCCAGAGACTATACTCATTAACCTTGGATGTACCAATATTTTTCATGAAATTAGAAATACTCCTATTTTTTTCCATTAATTTGTTTTTCAATATTTTTGCAGCTCTGTTTAGATTTAATATGCTCCTTTGCTTTTAAAGACAAGATTTTGATTTTGATTGTGTGATCGCTGCACTGGAGTTGATAATGCAGCTGCTTCATGCAAAAGAAAAGCACTAGCACCGTTGCGCAAAAATAGCACTAGCATTTCACCAAAACAACAGCAATAAAATTTCACCATATGATATTGCTGGTTAGGCTGTGAGTCAAAAAGTGCTGAATCGTGCATTGCCACGTAAAGCCTTTTTACCAGTGCATCTACTACGACGGGAAGTGCTTCTGCTGAAAGTATGCTGAAAAAAAACCATGGTTTCAGCATGTGACTTTTTCACATCATTGCTGAAAGTTTGCAGTTTCTGGAAGCTGGCTGGATGCAATTTTAGTGAAGCTAATTTTGAATCGTTTAAGTTAAGATAATCACGTATTTCCAAATACTTATTAATCACTTATTTCCAATTTTCCCGATAGTAAATTGATATTCATTGGTAAATATATAAAAATTATACACGCCATGTACATGTTCTTAGTAGGTGGCGGAACAGCAAAATCTTCAAAAACAACAACGTGTTCTTCAGCGACAAGCATCTGCTTGCGTGTAAATGCCTGTTTTGTTATCGTTGTTTGTTTACGTTTAGGGACCACGGAAGACTTAGAGCAGAAACATTTTTTTAAATAGAAAATGATTACTTGTATCTAAATTGTAGCCATTCGATCTCCCATTTGAACATTTTCCTCACCTTAAGTTGCGTCATTGACTACGTGCCGGCAGGTATGTAGCTGTTGGTTGCAAAATCGCTGCCCACTATGTGACAGCTCTTCGACCTCCAATTCAAATTATATGTTTTACCTAATCAATTTGCTGACACACACTTTTTATGCATATTATTTTATTTACCACATGCTGAAGGATGAGTTCAATTAGTCATTTGTTATTGTCAATTTTGCTTAGGTTAAGTGTTTTTTAACTATAAATTATATCGTCTTATTAAAGACGTATCACTAGCATTGGAAACGCCAGAGTTTTATTTTTGCTGAAACCACGTTGGATTCGGTTCATAACCATCATCATACATTGTAGTTTGGATTCTGTTAAATTTCCGAATTCATCATACATACATTTCAACATACATTTTGAGTTGTCATACAACGGAGTGGGATTCTGTTCAAGTTCCGAATTCATCTACTCAAATCAACATTAATTTTGAGTTGTCATTTCTGACTTCACACAACGGATTTTGGATTCGGTTCAAGTTCCGATTTCATTTACTCAAATCAGCAAACATTTGGTGACCCCTATGTGATCCTATCAAGGATAACACCAGCAACACAAACTTCAAGTAATAGAGCAGCTCAACAACATCGCAGGATTCCATCAGTGTCGCATCTGTGATCGTCTGACCGAAAATCGACATGGAAGAGTTTCAAACGTTGATAAAGGCTCAACAGGAAGCTGGAAACCAGATTCAGACTATCACCAGACAATAAGGATTCATCTACTCGAAAACAAACACCTAAATATTTTTCCGATCGTCTGCAATATTCAAGCGAAATATGGGACGACTTGGAAGCTAGAGACAACGCCATTCGCAATGGCAAAGATGTTCCAGTGGACGATGCTTACTTTGCTACAGAGTCCGTCGAAAAATGAAAACCTTAACGGTCACATAGCTACAAACATTCAAAGAAAAACTTTAAAGCTTGCAACTAAAATGAGAGTAAGTAGAAGATAGCTCTACTCTACTTCAACAAAGTGGATTGATACGCAAACTGCACTCCAGAATGACGTCATTGGCGCGTTTGCTTTCAGATATTGTGAGAAGCAACATTGAAAATCAACAGCCGTTATAAGACATTCAAGCCAAGTCAATCAAACAAGCATGGAACGAGATTGAAAATATAAATGATGATATCTGGATCCAAAACGAAAGGCCTGAATCCATTGGATACAAATAACAGATGACAGAATGTACAAGTACACGCAATTTTACGTGGGCGCCTGTCGTTAAGACCTAATCCCACGTCATGCAAAATGCTCGGATCACTAAGGTGATCAGACTGTTCGTGTAAAAATGAGTACCGAATTTAAGGATTAGCTTAACGGCAATTACCCCTCGGTGAAGCGCCGAGGTACTTTCTCCTCCTCTTTTAGCTGTCGATCCTATTGCAGAGCATCTCTACCAACCACAGCCACTATGATGCTCCCATTGGGGGTCAACCTCAACCATCGGGCTGAATGTGAAATGAGTCACATCCAGGGGCTCCCGATCCCCATGTCACCGAGATATAGCTGCCGGGTGCACAGAAAAAATGTTGGCAAAATTTTCTGCTAATCCTATTCTCTCATCGTTAGCCAGCAACCTACTAAAATCAGGCGAGGAAATAGGCCGAATACCTAAGAAGTTCAAGTCACTAATGTCAGAATAGAAGTAGCATGAAAGCAGCACATGCTTCCAATCATCTGACTGGGCACCACAATCACACGCAGGCGACACACATAAATCTTCCTAAAAAAGAAATCCATTGAGCGAACCGTGCTCTATTAGAAGAAAACAAAAAAAGGAATACGTAATCCTACCAGAAGGACTAAAATGGGATAACAAGTGCAGCAGACATTTTCTCTGTTGTGCGGAACAACAGAGAATCAACAACTGCATTACCAATTTGGGTGACATTGCATGACCATATACAAATACCCAAGCTTTCTATACCTCAATTTGACGGCAACTATCTTCATTGGCGGGAGTTCTTCGACCTTTTTCCCAAATGTTGGACCAGCAAACAATACCTAAGGTCCAAAAGATGTTCTACTTAAAGTCAAACCTTTTTGGACAAGCCGAAAGCAATGCTGCAACAGCGCTACAACAAAAAAGTTTTTTAGAATCAACACTAACCCAAAGGGTCGTTAATCAGCCTGCAGTATCTGAATCAGTTACGTCTTTAAAGGGATTGCACGACACGACTCAGGAATGTCTTCTGGCCTTACATAATTAATCAAGATAAAATAATCAAGATCGCCATCTCACAGTGGGACCTCTGGTTGCTTCACCTGCGAAAAAAAAGTTGGATGAACAGTCATTGATTCGCTATGAACAAACAATTACGAATCCACGAGAAGTGGATTTTCTTAGAAGGCCAATTCCTGTCATTAGAAATGATAGGACGAAGGGACATGGTTCAGCCAGTTCAGAAAACGGCACATGTCCATGCCACATCAGTGACTAAGACTCAGCTAAATAACACCTGTCGTTCATGCCGATGTGGAACACCCTTATTTGCTTGTCCAATCTTACTGCAGATTGAAGGAGCAGAACGACTAAATTTTGTGCGCACGCAAATCTCTGCATAAATTATAAATTATGAGTAAATTGTTTAAAGGCAGGCCACATCGCCAATCAGTGCTCCTCACGAAGTTGCAGTCAGTATAACAAACAATACTTTCTTGTATTTACTACGTATACAAGGAAGTAAAACACAACACATTGTTACATCTAAAGCAGCGTCGACATCCCCTTGCAGTGCAAAAGAACCACTATGGTAGGAACTCAAGGCCCACAATTCGTCCAACAGCATCTACATCTCTTAAGGCAGACAACGTGCCAACAACAATAGCATCGGTCAACCAACAAGGTACTCTACCAACGTATATTGTTCTGGCTACTGCCATCGTTTCAATCTCCGCAGCTAATGCAAGTCGTGTAACTTCAGGGCATTCCTGGACTCCGGCTCGCAAATTTACCTTTGATAAGAGAGACTCATCAAGAAGCTCTCTATCACCACAATCCTCATCGCTCCAAATCGAAGGGATCGGACGTAAGTCTCTAAGTGATAGCAACCGTAGAGTTACAGTCACATGGCGGAATTTTCTGCACCCGGATCGAGGCTTACGTTTTACCACAAATTGTTTCACCGCAACCAACTCAACACTTAGACATTTTGAAGTGGACCATTTTGAAGTCCATACCGAGTAACCTTAACTTAGCCGATCCAAACTTCCACAAACTGGACAAAATTAACGTACTTCTGGGAGCAGAGTTTTTCTACACGCTCATTCAAGCTGAGCAATTGAAGCTGGGTAAAAAGAGGCCTATCCTGCAAAATACAAAAAAAAAAGGTTGGATAGTATAAGGAAAACTGAGCTCAACAATAAATCCAACTTACCAACAACAATGAAACGACAAATGAACTAATCGAATGATTCAGAACAATTATGTGAAAGCATCATCATACAAACAGTTTCACGATCAAGTGAGGGACGTTCCATAGTCCGGCTACCGCTATTGGAAAAAGAAGGATCTTTGAGAGGTTCATTTTCCATGGCTCTAAACCAGCGTCACCCATGAGCAGCCATTCGGCCACTCAATTTTTGAGCACCTTAATATGTATACAATGAGTGCATTTGCCGAAATTACGTCAGCAGCCATGAAAGTTTAATTTGGCTACACCCAAAAAAAATTCGCTGTTTGTGTTCATGCGGATTTTTCCTTTATATTATATAATTTTATTTTATTTTATTTCAAAAATCATATTTAATGTATAACCTAAAAAATTTGTAACGAATAAGCTCAATTATTCATATTAACCATAGAGAAAGAATAACAAGAGGCCGAATCAGCCAAATTTACTCGAACGCCAAATGGAAGCGGTCGGTCCGCAAGGGAAACGAAGAAACGAAATGAGTGCAAAATGCGTCCTCAAGGAGAGACTAGCAAATTTCAATAAATTTACTCACGCATACAGCGAATATTTCTTTTCAATCATTCACTCTGTTTTAGCATGCCTGAAACTGTTTCGTTTGGTTGTATGTATCTAATTTTTAAGCATCAACATTTTTTAGCATTTCTGGAGTTTCTGATGCTTTTCTGAACTTTGTTTGACATGACCATCGATTTATTTGAGTCGGCATGCTGGGTACAAAAAAGCCCTATAAAAAATAAATGTTTACAGGAGCACTATTATGAATATATCTAATCTCTAAAAACTAGCAAATATGCTAAGTATTAAAACAGTTCAATTTTGATATGACTAATTATAATTTTCTTTATTTTAATCTCGTAAATATTTGTGTTTTACGATTTCCGAAAATCATAAGCTGCTAACTACAAATAATTGCAAAAATTTTAGTTTCCCACAATTGTACTGATCAAGAAAGTCGTCCAAACCTCCTTCAACGTATTTCCAATTGTAAATTTGCAGTAGGCACACGCACAAGAAAGCAAAAACCAATGCACAAACACACAAATCCATACAAATTATAAAAATTTTTATTATTATTATAAAAAACACAAACAAAATAATGTCCAGAAATCACAAAGCGCAAAGTTATCAATATCTATTCACATATATTCCTTCGGCATACATACATGCACTCTTTACTTCCTCCATAAAGAATCAAACAAAAAACACAAACAAAACAGTACTAGGAATAATGAGAAGAAGACGAATTGGCAAAATGTAACAAGAGACGAAATTACACTAACAATCTGTAAACGATCCAGTAGTAACCAGAAAAAATTCTCAGAGTACGAAACCAAAATAAAAAAGCAAAACACTCAGAAATCTTCATACGATCCAGACCTGGGTTGACCAAATTCTCAGAGCATCAGTGCAAACACACAAACACGTGTAATAGGGACATTTGCAATAGAAGAGAGAACACACTCAGCAATAAGTGAGAAAAAGATCCAGTACTGGATGTCCAGTGGAAAATATTTTTGTTCAAGAGTCGGCCTCTTGTTATTCTTTCTCTATGTATTAACGCATCTAATATATCGTTTTCCGTCGCTCTCAACTAAAGATACGTAAAACTTTAGCAAATAATTGTGGTGTGATACTTTTCAGGCTTGTACATGTTTGTTAAAACTGTAAATGTGTTGCGATAATCGTAGCAAAATTTAACAAAAAGAAACTAATGCTTCGTACTTCAAAGTATTCATTTTCTTCAGTGCAGGTTGAGAAGTCATTCATACACATGCTTAAAATGTGACAGTGTGAGTTTGGACATCGCTGCTCTAAACAGATTTTATGCTATTGAAAGACGGCTGCAGAGACGCAGATGTGAAGAGAGCCTACTGCGATTTTATGAAAGCGTATTCGCAACTCGGTCACATGGAAGAAATCGTACCGAAGGATGTACCAAAAGATCATTACTGTATTCCTCATCACTGTGTTATTAAGCCAGATAGCAGTACTCCTAAATTACGCGTCGTGTTCAACGCTTCAGCAAAATACATCACTTAAAATTGATATCAGAGATATCAATTACTAATTAATTAATAATTAATAATTTGGCGAAGCGATATAAGAGAAGAATTAAAATATTATCGACACTACCAGTAACATATGGGACGTCGTCAGCACCTTACTTAGCCACAAAGTCCCTCCAGAGACTAGCAAATCAGAACGAAATAAATCATCCAGCTCAGTCAGTTCTACTCAACGATTTCTGTATGGATGATTGCTTGAGCGGCGCAAGCAGTATCCCCGAAACATTGGAACTAATTTTTCAAAATCGGTTACTTCAGATCTTGCTCGTATTTTTGATCCTTTGGGAATTTTCGCACCAATAGTTGTCATTGCTAAAATCTTCATCCAATTTCATCCAAACTGATCTAGAATCTAAATTGGCGTCCTGCCAAGGTAATCTGATGGTCACATTCCCAAATAGCCTTATACTGGATACATCCGACAGCGGCATCCTTTTACACTGTTGTACCGACTAGGATAGCACAAATTCTGCGGAAAAAATACCGAACTGTGATATGTGCTTTTACGGTCCATTCTTCCTACGCGGACATGAGTCTCAGTGGCCTTAATCATTCTCAAAAACCTGTAGTTATGAGCTCAAATCAGAAAAGACGCGATTAGTAGCAACATCTATAATAACGTCCGCTGGACAAGAAGATATGATATTCGGTATTAACCTCCGAAATTCTTTTCGAATATACATCAGCAACAATATACGACATACAGCACCACGCATGAGGGAAATAGCGTTATTCCCTCAAGAACTACAAGTGGATCTACAGATAATAGTTCACACTATACAACAATCAAACTTTGCTGCAGAAATTAAACAGCTTAGCAGGCATGGCGTGTTACCTAAGGAAAATTCAATAAATAGTCTAACTCCATTTCTGGATGAAAACCAACTTCTTCGCGTGGGTGGTCGGCTTCAAAATGCTTGCCTTCCGTACGACGCAAAACATCCATTGCATTACACTATTCGAGGTAAAAAGGCTCAAAAAGTGTATCTCGCACTATTTTGCTCCTTCTCAACTGAGGCTGTTCACCTAGAGTTGGTGAGTGATCTCACCACCGACGCCTTCATCGGCGCCATAAAAAGATTTGTTAGCCGACGAGGTAATTGTCAAACGCTGTATTCCGATAAGGCAACAAATTTTGTTGGAGCTAAAAACACGTTGACTGAATTAAATGAGACAATCTTTTTCGGACCAGTCTCAAACAAACATTAAAGGCGTGTGTGGCGCTAAGGGAGTCGACTTCAAATTTATCCAGCCTAGGATACGCATCAACAGCACCGCTGACGTATGAGGAGTTGGAGACCATCATGGTAATCGAAGGCATCCTCAATTCACGACCCCTCACAATGTAATGACTACGGTACATCATAAACGCATAAGTCCACTATTCCTACCACCAACACAACTAAACGATCACGTCCAGGAAATTAAAGCCAATCTAAGGCAGGACTATTTCACCCGGTCAGCGAAATCTCCTACAATTGTACAAGACAATGCACATTAAGGAGACATTGACAGACCATCATGCAATATTGATGGTCTTTTCATCCATTCAATGTGGTGCCTATTCATGCAGTTATCCATCGAAATATCATGAAAATCAGGCCCAGCATGGAGATAATAGCCATCAATGCGACCAGCAATTAAAACAGTCGACCAGTAACAAGACTAGACAACAAACACTCGAGGACTCCCCAAGATTTGATAATGTTTAGAAAGCCTGGTCTCTTTCCCGAAAATAACACGAGATCATATCATCAGCTATACTGCATTGGTGGCCGACTTGCTATTAATTGCGCACACCAGTTCTAAGATTTGGGGTAAGAGAACAGTATCAACGAAAGGGGCATCACGAGCCGCAGCACTAGTACGGTTGAAGTTAGGAATTCATATACTTAAGTCAACATACATTTTTTGTTGTCATACAACGGAGTTGGATTTGGTTGAAGTTCCGAATTGTTCTACTCAAATCAACAAACATAAGGGCATCATTCCGTAGCACTAACGAACATAAAGTTCTCTCTTTTGTTTTGGTTATTTTCGTTGTTTTTCTGGGTATATTGTATATTGAATACGAGTTTTCGGTAATCATTTTCTAACTGCAATCTAAAACTGATATAAACAGTAAAAACTTGTACACGTTTTATTATATTTTAATTAATCATTTATTGTCAGGCTTAGGTTAAAAATTGTTAATGAACCGTAGAGTTATACCTCGTAAATCCAAAAGAAAGCAAAGAAATCCAATTTTGTTTCTAATACAAATTTTTGATTGTCGTATATTTTATTTCATTATTCTCTCTTTCATTTTACGATTCGAAGTTCTAATATACAATATTTCGGATATCTTTGATATCCATCTTCAGGTGTAAAATAATATATTTAAAATCTACTTTGTCAGAAACCTAGAAAAATAATTTTACATGACCTAAACTGTATGAAGTTCTTGAGAATACTTTTTGTGCTGTTTATGGTGTTCCAATAGGCCTGTATATGTGGGCGCATTTTTCGGTATCTATTTTGTAGTTGATTTGTCTTTTGTCTCCTATGTTCAATATGTGTAACATTTCCAACATGCACCGTTTTTAGTACTTTTTTTCTTGTTCCAATATTCTCGTATCATCGATGTTCGGTGTGTGTGTCCAGTGATTGCACAGTGGGCCGCTAGTGCCGTTTTGTTGTCCCTTAAACCTTTCCTTAGCTTATAATCCGATCTATGTGCCGCGATCCTCGTTTTTAGTTTACATTTGGTGGTTCCTACGTATGCCTTGTTACAATTGTTTGTCCCAACTCCCATGCACTGAATTTCATAAACTACATCTGCTTGGTCCATTTATCTATTTGCGTTTTGTTGTTGCCGTATAATTGTTTGAGAGTGTCGTATGTCCTTTTTGCTATTTTTACTTTTCTGTGGTCGTATGAGTTCGCATTCACGAACCTAGTCGACAGTGTTGGAATATACACCAGAGTTTCATATATAGTAGGTTCCAAATCTCGTTTTCTATCTGCTAAATGTTTTTTGCTGCGGCAATAATATGCTTGATGTGTGCAAGTGTGAAGTTGTTTTTATACCCTACACCTTAAGGTTGAGGGTATATTCACTTTCTACCGGAGTGTGTAACGCATAGAACTAGACAAGATAGGTATGGAAAAGTATATATATTCTTGATCAGCATCACCACCAAAATTGAAATAACGATGTATGTCCCTCTGTCTGTCTGTCTGTCTGTCTGTCCGTTGAAATCACGATCACAGGAGAACGGATTAAGATTTCAAAATGAAATTTGGCAAAAATATTCGTTGCAATGTTGGGGTGTGTCGTATTGAAAATGGGCAAAATCGCCCAAGTACCACGCCTACTTTTTATATCGAGAGTGCAGGTACCTCTGTTTTGCCTATTAAAAAAGGCTATAATAACTAAAGGTATTAAAAAGAGGCTATATAACTAAAGGATAACTTTTTGAGAGAAGACAAGAAAATTTTATATGTAGGCTTAGACTAATGCTTCCAGTTAATATGCCAAATATGGGCGTCATCCGCCCACTTTTAGTTTACACAGGTCATGGAGGGTTTTACATGGATTGTATTGAAAAGTATATAAGTTTCCTGAATAATGGTGTACATAATATTGTAGTTTGTGAACCAATAATATTCTTTTGGGAAAAAATGGGCGGGCCACGCCTCCTTTTTACCCATCCACCCAGTATTGCAATATATTTTTAAACCCTACACCTAAATTTTGAGAGTAAACGCACTTAGTACCGGTGTTTGAAACGCACAGAAATAGTTAAGCAGCTATAATTATAGTTTATCTTATATATACGAGTATATATGCAGCTTTAAGGTGTAGGGTATTTCGGCTACAGCCCGGCTGTAGACCACACCTTTACTAGTTTCTTTATATAGTTGTTACTTTCTGCATATTATCTATGTGGAAAGTTGGGTCGCTGATTGTTAATAGTCTCTTTACGAAATTGTAGGCTGTATTAAATATGATAATTTTTGGATATTTGGAATGACAATTTGTCAGTCTACCTGACGCAATAGGTTTCATGCACCAGTTCGTCAAAGGCTTAATGTCATATACATATAATTATCGATGTATGCAAAAATGCCAATCTGTTACCTACTTCAATCTCATATGTAAATTGAATTCTACGATGGAAGCTATTTAATGCTTTTAAATTTATGTCCACGTCATGTCCGCGTTTTTAATTTCATAACCGGCGTATTCAGTAACTCTTCCATAACGATATCAGCAATTATTGGGAAGCTGATGATCACATCGGTAATCCTTTTATTTGGTTGTAAAATTTTTTCTGGAACATGAAATATAGTATCTATTGTCCTTAATGTAAAATCTGAGTATTTAAATGATCAGTGGTGTCGGTATTTTAATTAACTCAGAGTATGAAGAGAGTATATTCTTTATAATCTCACATGCTATATCAGCAGGAACGCTGGGGAACAGCGATATCACTTCGAAAGAAATTAAAATTTATTATTATTTTAGTTTTGCAGTCTCGATGTCGGGTCCCTATTCAGACGTTGCTAGGTGCACATATCATTCTCTATAGTTTTCATTTTCAAATTATCCATTGTTTTATCCATAGCCACCGTGACATTACCTTTATCAGACTGTAATACCATCAAATTATCATTTTCTTTCAGGAATCCTTTCGTCAATTTGAACATTCCCAGTATTTGTCCATATGTGAAAGGGAGCTCTTTCTCAAGTGACTATTGATTATGTTGACGAACAGGACCTCTCCGTGTCCTGTTTATCTCTTTCAACGTTCGTTTGGATTACATTACAGAATTATTCACAAACCAGTCTTCATTAGTCATGAAATTGAATGAAGTTCCTGGTGTATTTTGCAAACTTGTAAATTTTCGAATTTGTGTTCGTTTTTCCGTTTGTGCTGTGCTATTATATAAAATTATTCCACTCTTGTTCAGCATGTCAAATTCAACCTCATTGAGTTCGATATTCAAGAATGTATTTATTCCAATAATCTTTGGTTCCAATAATCTTTGGTTCATTCCAATTTCCCTATTCTTTTGTCTGAACATTAGATTTAGTACTTTCCTGTGGAAGTGCCAAATGTAGTTTTTCAACAAGTTCTTAATCGAGTTTCTGTGAGATGCATTATAACACTTCATCATATGTTATCATATATATGTTGAAAGATGTTTCGTACATTCTTGATAGAATGCTTGATGCAATCAGGGATTATATGTATGTTGACTTCTGCATTTTATTAAGAACGTAAAAGATGTTTCTAATTTGGCTTTTGATTTTAGAGTCTTCGAATGTAGTACCTTTTTGTTTATGGTCATGTTATATTTTTCTCGTAATTTTATTATCCGTGTGCCCTCAGTAATTCATATATGTAAATAATCGTTTAACCTTTGATGATTATTAATCAGTTTATGTCATGCTTAGATTAAAAATCGTTAATGAACCGTAGACTACCTTGTAAACCCAAAAGAAAACAAAGAAATCCAATTTTGTTTCTAAGAGAAATATTTCATGTCGTATATTTTATTTCATTATTCTCCCGTTCATTTTACGATTCGAAGTTCTAATACACAATATTTCGGATATCTTTGATATCCATCTTCAGGTGTAAAATAATATATATAAAATCTACTTTGTCAGAAACCTAGAAAAAAAATTTTACATGACTAAACTGTATGAAGTTTTTGAGAAGACTGTTTGTTCTGTTTATTGTACAGGTATGTATGTATATGCATATATGTATACAAGCGAAGTGTGACGTAAAAAAGTGCACTAATGGAGATATTTTCTTCTAAAGTTGTATTAACCGAAGCATTTATTCATCTTTACGCCCCTATTGGCGGAAAAACTACTTTTCTTAACTGCTCAAGGAAAGGTTGCTGTCAATGCGTTTGTTTGTACATGATTTGTTTGGGTCATCTATACCGATTAGGCCTTTAGATGCAAAAATTCCTTTTCTTTCTTTTGTAGTATTCCCAATAAATGTCTCTGCTAAAGTCTTTCGTAGTCCTTTAAAGTAAACAAGCAACAATAACAAAACAAACATTCACACACAAACAGATACCTGCGCATAGCAAAACACGTGGCTGTTGTTATGCTTCGCTTTTCTGGTCAATGAATGAGCATTTGAAATATCAGCATACAATGCAACCGATTGTCGGACACAACTACAATATATTTACCCATTTCACCAACACGTCCTTACCCTTTTTTTGGCAGTCATTTCCAAGTGTGATAAAGATATCAAGTAGAACATAGCCACATTATATGATTCTCTTTCTACCATTTCGAGAAGAAAAAAATTGACTCGAAACGTACTTTTGAATTGCTGGAAAAAATGCAATATTTTTTTTTTTTTTTTTTTTTTTTTTTTATATGTGAGTAGAATAACATAATAAGAACAGACTTTACAAAAGAAGCTTAGTTTTAATGCATATACTAATTACAATTACATAGAAACATTACAGTTGAATGACCATTGAAACAATTACAATTAAAATTGAAGTTAATACAAATTACATAGAGTTTAATTCCTAAATGGCAGATCAAAAACGTGATATCTTTTAAGTCTTAATGTCTGATAACTTGTGTCTAAAAGAGATATGGCTAACGTATTTACATGTTCACTAAGTCGTAGTAAATAACAGCAGGACTTATAGCTTATTGTTCCCTTCACATATGGGATTCGTAGGTCTTCGTGTATATTTTTAGTGGAGATATACCATGGTGCACCAACAACTCTTCTTAAGGTTTTCGATTACTATCTTTGAATTTTTTCATCAGTAGAGTCACACGCATTGCCCCACAATTGAATACCGTATGTCCAAATAGGCATTAGTATTGTTTTGCACAAAATGATTTTATTTGGGAGGCGGTTTGATGAAATGATTTGAGAACGGTTTCCAATTAACCACTGCATTTTCTTTGTCTTGATGTTAAGTTGCTTTTGTAAAGCTTTCACATGGCTACTCCACGTCAATCGTCTGTCCAAAATGAGATCCAAATATTTAGCTATATTTGAGGTATTACGTTGCCATATATGTTGACTCCAGGACAATTTTCTCTTCTCATGCTAAATGTGGCATGAGTAGATTTTTCAGAATTTACAATAATGTTCTAGTTTTTAAGCCATTTTTTCACTCTGTCTTAGTGCTTTTGTAATAAAATTGATGCTGAATAAATTGAGGTTACGCTACAATTGTAATTGTAGTTGTAATTCAATAATAGAAAAAAAAACACAATTTTAAACAAATTATTATTTGTTATTTGCGAACCGTTTAAAAACCTGGTATTTTAATTGTAGCAGTAACCAGATTATATGGTATTAGTATCAATTACATAGCTAGGTATTTCACTGGTAGCGATAACAAAAAGCGTATTGTGCGAAAGAGCGCACTATATTTTATGCATATAGAATTCGGATATGCGAAAAAATTAAATACAAGATCACACGTACACACAACGTGGGCTTGTAGTTAAATATAATATTGGATTTGCATTAAAAATGTACTGTTTCAGTCTATCTTAAATATGAAGCTATATATTGCATTTATATATTGTATATATATATATATTGCAAATCAACATTAACAAGAAAATACGCACACACACATTCAAATGGATCAGATTCAAACATAAACCAATTGCTTATAAAAGTCAACCGATTTATTTTCTTCGGCATTTCAACTCCTTTTACATGCTACACAAACAGTCCAGAACTTTTACCCCGAAATCCATTGAAATGAAATTTGAAAAATTTTTTATTTAATAACTGAAGCTAAGGAAATGCCTCCATGCAATAGCAATAGTTAGGAATTTGAAGTAGTTCTATGTAAACTAAACTGAGGGATCTGAATAGCTAATACTACGCACACCTTCCCAAACACTCAATCCCCAACAGTTCCCCTTTGCATCGCAGCAGTTCTGATGGCCTGAAAGAGTGCTGCCGTGTCACTAAAAAAATGCAATTGCTTTTCACCACAGCTCATTGCTGAATACTTACAACTTTTGGTAGTAAAGCAGCTGCAAAATTTTCAAACTTCCTTATACATACTACTGAATATATGCTTCTTTAGGAAGTTACGAAGCTGCAATAGCGTACAGCAACCGAAATTTATTGCATCCTCTTAGTAGAATTCACTAGAATTCAGCAATGTTCAGAATATTAATTTTTTCACCTCATTGCTGAAAGTTTGCAGTTTCGGAGAGCTTAGTGTATGCAATACTGCTTTCGATTATTTCAGGCACTATGCAAAGTGGAAGAGGCGAAGAGCTTTGAACGCATTGTTGTTAGTGGAAATTTTTTATTGTGATTTTATGGATTTTTGTTCACTTTTATTGCTTGATTTGTTGTTGCATTTTGGCTGGAGGGTTTTTTACCTGGTTCTGGATGTTTATGTATTTACTTTTTATTTTTTTAAATTGCTTTCAAGACATTCAGTGCCGGCCTCTATTATAAATAGAGTTAAGCTACCATACAAAAAAAATATTCGATAACTTCGTCATCCGCTTTGGCAGCGAACACACACGTGTCTCCGAACAAATGATTCTTCCTAATTTTTCACTATACTTCAATCGTAGCATGCACAAATCGAAAAATTCATATTTACATTCAAATACCTTAATGAGAAACAAAACTGAGTGGACGGACAAGTGCTTATGATTTATTCTTCTAAACTAACAAGAACCGATCATAAAAATAAAAAAAAAAAATATAAAACTAGTAAAGGTGTTGTCTACAGCCGGGCTGTAGCCGAAATACCCTATACCTTAAAGCTGCATATATACTCGTATATACATATAAGATATATAAGATAAATTATAATTATAGCTGCTTAACTATTTCTGTGCGTTACAAACACCGGTACTAAGTGCGTTTACTCTCAAAATTTAGGTGTAGGGTATAAAAATATATTGCAATACTGGGCGGATGAGTAAAAAGGAGGCGTGAACCGCCCATTTTTTTCCCCAACAGAATGTTAGTGGTTCACAAACTACAATATTATGTACACTATTATTATTATATTATAAACTTATATACTTTTCAATACAATCCATGTAAAACCCTCCATGACCTATGTAAACTAAAAGTGGGCGGATCACGACCATATTTGGCATATTAACTGGAAGCATTACTCTAAACCTACATAAAAAATTTTCTTGTCTTCTCTCAAAAAGTTATGCTGATATGGCCTTTTTGAATAGGCAAAACAGAGGTACCTGAACTCTCGATATAAAAAGTAGGCGTGGTCCTTGGGCGATTTTGCCCATTTTCAATACGAAACACCCCAACATAGCAACGAATATTTTTGCCAAATTTCATTTTTAAATCTTAATCCGTTCTCCTGTGATCGTGATTTCAACGGACAGACAGACAGACGGACAGACATCGTTATTTCAATTTTGGTGGTGATGCTGATCACGAATATATATACTTTTTCATACCTATCTTGTCTAGTTCTATGCGTTACACAGTCCGATAGAAAGTGAATATACCCTCAACCTTAAGGTGTAGGGCATAAATATGCGTACGCAAAGCGAGCAATACAACTCTATGATTTTTACACCAAAGTAAAATTACTCTAATACTATGTTCGCACTAGCTCGAAATTGCCTTCGAAATTGAGACAATTTCGTCCGAAATTGAAAGTGTTCGGACTCGCATTCACAATTTCATTTGACGTTTCATTTGTTTACTGCGCGAGTTTCATTAGCATTAGCAAACAATGGAAATTGTCCAACTTTTACAATTAACAATTAACAATCAAACATAAATGCTTCGCAAATACAGCTGCGGAGGAAATGGATGTCGGACCAGTTTTCAATTAACAGCACAACAGCCATTTCGCTCCACAGATTCCTTTTTTTGTAGGCTCTCTTCATTTTTTCAAAAAACAATTCAATCACGCGACAGTTGTATTTATTTGTCAAACGTACTCAGTGCAGCCAGATCAATAACAATTTATTATACAAATCTATTACAAAACCATGGTTGTTTTCCATTTTGAGTCAATTTCGTTCTCAATTTCGTTGAAATTGCTTTGCCAACCCAATTTCATTTGACATATTTTTGTATGACGAAATTTTTTGTATAAAAAATCACAATTTCAGCCGAAATTGAGCTACGCAACGAAATTGCCTAATTTCGGTCTAGTGCGAACATTGTATAAAGTAAAATTGCCCACACCCTAGCAGCATGCACAAAATCACAGAAAGTAAAGTTCCTGAAAAAAGAAAGTCGGACATTTGTTAAGATTTGTCATTGTAAAACAACAAGATCAAGAATTTTGTCGTCACTGCAAGAAGTCCATCATAAAAATATAAAAAATATTTTTATTAATAAGGTTTGTGTTGTAATACGTGTATCTGTCCTTGCCAAAGTGAATGACGGAGCTATCGAATATATTTTTGGTATAGTAGCTTATCCAAGGAGTATATATTCATAAAAGAATTGCATGAAACATTTATTGCTGGTAACATTGTAAAAGTTGTGCTCGACGATTAGGCCTACTGCGCTGTCACCAGCAAGCTGAGCAAGGCAGAGCAAATTGTAAACCCGAAGTGTTTAGCATTTACAGAATTTTTTCTGTGGTTTTATGATTCCTAGCTAATAGTTGTTGTCTTGAACAACTGACGAAACCAGCCAATGATCGATTTGTTGATTTCAGCGGGTGATACGAAGCAATGAAGGAACTTTTCTTCTTTTTGTTCCTTTACAATAACAAATCATTAGCAGTCGTCTGTCTGCTCAGATACCTTTTCAATTTATATTTTTGTGAAAAATTTTAGTTTTCTGATTTTCTGCATGCTAGCTTTGAGAGGTTGGCAAGAGTATGTCTTATAGGCTTTTAAGATGAATTGGTTTATTGTATATATTAGATGCTGTAGATTTATAACTATTGTAGGATGTAAAAACAAATGATATGCGGACGAAAATTGATCGGTTGACTTTTATTAGCAGTTGGGTTTATGTATGTGCGAATGTGGTTGCGTGCGTGCGAGGATTAATATTATCGACACAAATAAATTTTGTTTTAATTTTTCGTAGTCATACTTTTCTATAAAATTAAAATGAAATGAATGAATTGATGAGGAATTTTAATGTGTGAAGCAATAAGAAATGACAATTTAAAAAGAACTAAACCTATTACTAAAGCTGCATATAAAAAGATCCAAAGGGTGATGGTCTGAATTCTGCTGTATGAATGCTAATGATAAATAAAATATATGTACATCTATGATAAAATGAAATAAAACGCGAAATAAAGTGTTTACGTAAACAAATTATAAATTTGTATATAATTAAAAGTATTAAATGAGTAGAACGGAGCAGTAAAGTTTGACTGCACCTGCTATATGTAATTACGAAGAAAATTGTTTGATTATTTTACTTAATTTTGTATTTTGTACGTTTAAAATGCTAAAGAACACCCAGCAAATAAGAAATTTTACAAATAAAATGTCATCATTTATTAACGAAGACTACTCTTATTCACAAGCAACAACATACACACCATACGCAAATTGACAAAAATGCAAATTTCATTCAAATACCGAAACTGAAAACAAAACAATAACGAGTGCTCATAATTTGTGCTTGTAAAAAAACAAGTGGTGGAATTGCACCGTTGCCTCTCAAGCCCCGGAATCAACAAATCGATCATTGGGACGATGATTTCGTCAGTTGTTGAAGACAACAACAACGCGTTAGGGATCATAAAACTACAGAAAAGAAAAGTAAAACACTTCGGGTTTCTCTGTTCTGCTTGTTCAGCGCACTGCTAAAAACGAAGCAGACCTAATCTTCAAGCACAGCAACATCGTGTTACTAGAAAACATGTTTCATGCAATGTTTTTATAAATGTATAGCATGATGGCAATATCTCCCTCACGAAATCTCTTTACTTATTAATACTCTTTGGTAGTAGGTCCCAAGCAATCGAAAAACGTAAACAAAAATTTGTGCTGCGTGCGAACTCAATATAATATAATCCCTATGCTATTACGCTGGTAATTAAAATTTAGTCCGTTTTGTAAAATTCGGACTGCGTTTTCTTACTTTGTACAAAAGAACCGCATGACTGAACAGTTTGATGATTACTACATAGTTGTGTATGTTATATATTTTACCTTTGTATATGTATACTATAAACCTTACTGAACCTCCATTTCATACTATTTCATGTTCAGCTATAACACTCCAGACTTTAGTCTTCTTAATGTAAATGCAACAAAGTGTCAAAGGTGAACAAGATTCAAAAGTAAAGTGTTCTGTTAAATGTCCCTAATAAATCCCTTACAGAAATAGAATGAAAGCAATAGATAAGAAAAAGTTTCAGACACGCAGTGCTTAGCTGTCTGTGTGAGGATTAGGAGTCGTAACTTGTTCCACTTTTTGATATCAGACAATCAATGTGAGTGAGGGCGTCGTGAGGACCAGTGTATCCACCCACCATTAGCATTGCAACAGTAGTTTTTCTATACTTCAAAACGCGAATATCTAGAGAGCGATTTTTAATGCATATACGAGTATTTAAGTTATCCAAAAGTGTAAGGATTATGAAGAATATACACGCAATGCTGTTTTTACGCGTTTTTGTTTAATATGAAAGTTTGATTGCGTTTTTCGAGACGTAATTTACGCGATAAATCTTTAGCATATGAATTATTTGCATACCGCATTATCTAAAATAATATGGTTATTTAATAATAATGGTTAATGTATAATTTTGCAGATGAGATGATTTCGTCATTTAATTTCATTCATTCATTTAATAGAAATAGAATGGTTACTTGAAGTTATCATGAAGATGAGATCATTATTTTGACCACCTAGGCTTTAGAATAATTCCAATTTTAATTACTAACTTATTTCTAGTTTTCCGAAAAAGGTCAATAAATTGATATTCATTAATAAATATAAACAAATGATATAAGATAATATGCATGTTTTTAGTAGTGTTAAGAAATTAATGCAAATCCCGTTGTATTTCATACTTAAATTTCATTTCATAGAGACAATTTATACAATTTTACAATTTTAGACGCTTTATAAGAGACAATTACTGGGAATACTACAAAAAAAAAACAGAAGATGCATGAGTCATGTACAAACAAACTTATTGACAGCAGTCTTTCCTTGAGCAGTTAATAAAAGTAGTTTCTTCGCCAATAGCGGCATAGATGAATAAATAACCCATTAGCGCACCTTTTTACTCCACACTTCGCTTGTATACATGCGATGAATGTATAATTGTACATATCATTAAAATATAATGAAACGTGTACGAGTTGTTATTTCTTACATCAGTTTCAGATAACTCGTATTCAATATGCCAAACTTTCGTGTACTATTGCTCACAGTCCAAGAGTTGATTTGCTTTTGCACTTGCCTCGAAATTATATAAGTTTCAATATCCGAGGTAACAATTATTATGCAAATAATTTTAACAAAAATTTCGAAAAAGTTGAGCAATGTGAGCTTGCTTATATTTACTATATATTCTTAAGTGTGGCGTGTAAAATGTGTAGTTTACTCTCCGGTCAGTTGACAACTACATCGTCGTCGCTTGGAATATTCCTACAAAAAAATGAAGTGGAATAAATCGACACTTTTTGCCGATTGGAAACCGATTTGCCGAATTTGAAACGATCTGAATGAGTGATCTGAATTCCATTTTTTTAGATCGGAAAAAAAATTGGAAGTCTACCGATCAGTTTTTGATGGCGGAATTGATTTTTCACTAATTTTTCTATCATTTCTATCAACAATTCTGATTCTTTGTTCAAAAGCTTATTTAAAGATATATTGAGATTGAATGAAAACAATTTTTATTTTATGGAAAAACAAAAAATTACTAAACGAATGGAATAACATTTACGATGGAGAATATTCTGCGATTAGTTTATACTTCGGTTTCTCTAGATGATCAGCATAAAATATAGCACTACTGCTCTCATGTCTACACGCATTATTCGTCCAAATACGAGTGACTGCAAAATCGTCGCCAAGACAATATTCCGTCGCCGTCGCAACGTTGTCATATGAGCGTTCCTTCTGCGAACGCTTAACTTCCAATAACAGATGTTTGAAATTTTTGAAAAGTATAGATACACAAATTCTGCTCAGAAACTTGCTTATCTGCTCTTTCCAACAACGCTTTAGAAACCGCCAGCTGTCCCCAACCGATACGGAGCGGGGCTTCTCAGCGCTTACTAAAACGCTGACGTTTGCACACAATTGATTAATTTCAGAGCAAAATATTCAATTTTTACATAAATTCAAATTGAATTTTTATTATTCCAAATTATTTCTTCGTTTTAAACAGTTTCCTTTCAACATTTCAAAAGAAAATCAACTATCAATTTTTATTTATACGTTAGTGTAACTAATAATAGCCCATTTTTGTTTGTACGCTATATGGTGCAGGGCAACTGCATACACAAAACAATAGCTTTGTCCTCGATAGAAAGCAAGTGTAGCTATCGTGATCATCTCTATAAATAACTGATTAAAAATTTCATCCAAATATCCCAAGCAACCATGTAGTAGTAGATTACACATTGGAAGTAAACGAATTTTCGCTTCCAGCGAAAGATCGTATTGTGCAACTGCACTTATTCACGTTCGTGCTCATTCAATGAGGAAAAACTACTTTCCGATGGACTTTCGTTAAGGAATCAGAGGATGAACTCAGTAACATTTTCGATAGCATCAAGATTCATTTTAAATGTAGGAATAAATACCAGAAAATCTAGAAAAATTGCATAAAGAAAAACGTTGTTCAAAATGTGAATTAAAACAGCTGATGGCGACTGCATCTTTCGCAATTGAAAGATCACCGAACTTATCGACATTCCTATCCCGATCTTCGCAAATTTTCAGGGTATGTAAGCGCACGCTCATTTTTGAACGCGCACCTCATTAAACACGGCGATTAATTAATCGGAAGTATAATATAAGAAATCTTTGTTAGATAAAAATTATAAGATTTCCTTTTAGATGGCAAGTACACGATCTTAGGATCTTAGGATCTTAGAAAATATAAAGTGCCGAATAGAGATAATAAGGCAAAGGATTAACTTGTAGACTAAAGAACTAGATCTGGATCCTTCACTGAATGTGGAAGAACGAGAATCCACAGGGAGTCTATGTACAAAATTTAATGATATTTTTCTTTTTGGTGTGACACACTAACGTACACACCCGCTATAGAACATTCTATTTTAACAAAAATTGATCAACCTGCAATCAATCAGAGGCAGTACCGTTTGCCTCAACCGCGCATAGAGGAAGTAAACAAACAAATTGACAAATTTTTGAAAGATAATATAATTAGTACCGAAGAAAAGCGGGAAAGATGGCAAAAATAAATGGCGGATGGTTATTGATTATAGAAAGTTAAATGACGCTACGATAAAACAAGTATTTCCAATTCCGAAGTTAGACGAAATATTGGATCAGTTAGGTAGCAGCAGATATTTCTTAACTTTGGATTTAGCGAGCGGTTACCATCAAGTGCTAGTATACAATAGAGATAAAGAAAAAACCGCGTTTCGTTCCGTATTAGGACATTTCGAATTCAATAGAATGCCATTCGGACTAACAGGCGCACCGGCTAATTTTCAGCGACTTATAAAACATATTCTAACTGGTTTATAACAGAAGATTGTCAAACAGCATTGGAAAATTTAAAAGAGGCTATAATAACCATAGATTAGTAGATGAGACACTCGAAAATGTCCCTTATACACTAATGCATTTTTGCTGGAATTGCACTGATACAATGAAAGAAAACTTTGATTCGCTGCAAAAAAAGTGTAGCCTCGCCGTAAAAAAGTGTAGCCTCGCCGTAAAATAATGTAGCCTCGCCGCAAAAATTTTGTAGCAAGCACTGATCGAAAATTTATTTTAAGGGGGTTGTTTATCGAAACGTCAAAATAAATAATTATAAATATTATGTTTTTTATCCGTGAAAAACATAGTTTTAATGTTAATAAATATATTCTATCACATTTTACACAGCATTTCCTAATGTGCTTCTTTATATTTCCTATAAATGCAGTCGGTAATCAAAACTTTTTTGTTATAAATACACAATTATGCGCCTAATTGCGAAATTATTTTAGAACGATGTTAGCAGAATAGTATAAATGAAACTGAATACAAATTATTACAAAATAGTTGGAAATTATACGTTATTGGCCTAGGTGGGGCTCCAAACCCCTTTAGCACATACGGTTGCACTGGTAAGAAATCGTACACATTGATTGATAAAGAAACAAGAACAACAATGTGGTATCTCTCACGTATTGTATACGTGAGTTCAACATACCAAACAATCAAATGTCAAACCGACTTTTTAAAGCGGCGAATAGCGAGTGTCACATCTAGTAATCTATGATAATAACACCACCAGTTTTAGCATATCCATATTTTGAAAAAGAGTTAATTTTAACAACAGATTCGAGCAGTGAGGACCTAGGAGCTGTTCTTTCGCAAGGAAATATTTGACAAGATAGACCTATAGCTTTTGCGAGCAGAGCTCTCAATGAAGCTGAAAAACGATACTCTACAATTGAAAGAGAGTTCTTGGCCGTTGTTTGGTTGGGCAACAAAGAATTTTAGAGCATATTCCTTAGGAAGACCATTCAAAATAGTAACAGATTACCAACCATTGAAAGACATAGCAAATTTGAAAGACCAAACTTCACGACTCACGGCGATTCAGACACAAATTATGCGAATACAATTTCGAAATAATATATAAGCCGTGGAAAAAAAATTTAAATGCAGACGCACTAAGTAAATACCTTACAATAACAATAACAACAAAATTGCGGTGGTCCAAACACGAGTAAAACCAAGAGAGGTAAAAGAAAAAATAGCAATGAATGAAAAAGCATGTCCAAAATTAACACCAGTCGAACCCGAAGATAAACTCCCAAATGAGAGTAAAACCATTTTATTACAAGATCCAAAAGAAATAGAAACCGTATTAAAAGACTTCCACAATACAGCTTTAGAAGGTTACCTAGGAGCCGTGAAAACTTTTCTTCACATTAGGCAACAGTATAGGTGGCCAAGGATGCAAAGACAGATAAAAGAATATATCCAAAATTTAAAGTTAACTAGAGTTCAAAGTTAGCAAAAATACTGGTTTTGACCGATACACCAGTTCGGCCGTTCGATAAAGTATATATGGACATTGTAGGATTTTGGCCAGAAACTGTATCCGGAAACAAATACATTTTAACTTTCCAAGATCATTTTTCTAAATTCATGGCATGCGTAGCAATCCCAAAAGTGGAGGCTAGCACAGTTGCTAGACCTTTCTACGATGAAATTTTTACACGACACGGCATTCCGAGGCTTTTAATAACTAATTATTTCTAAGTTATTTTTAGATACTTGCAAAAAAAAGGCAAGTATCTAGGCATTAAAAAATGACATATTACATCGTATCATCCACAGGCAAATGGTTCGTTATAACGATCGTCCCGATCAGACACCAAATTCCTTGATCCATACGGTGCATGCCTCTCTAAATGGACGACTTTAATTTTACCTCGTTTTGGTGTGTGCGACTGTATGCGATACACAATATCATTCAGTCGCTTAATGACTTTGTACGGACCCTCCCACGATGTTTGCAGTTTTGCAGACATGCACTTCCTCCGTTGCGGATTGTACAGTAACACTAAGTCGCCCTCTTTGCACCCGTCCGTATTCATACCTCGGTCATAGCGATCTTTCATTTTGTTACTCATTAGCTGTGTACGCCGCCTCACCATTTCGTGTATTTCATTCATTTCAGATTGTAACATGTGCCAGTAGTTGGCTTCGGTTTCAGTAAGATCATTGCTTTTGCCAAATTTTAGATCCGTCGGAAGTCTCAAGTCTGAGCCAAAAAATACTTGCGCAGGTGAGTGACCAGTAGTGTCATGGACTGCTGATCGGTAAGCCAATAAGAACATTTAAATGTGCTTATCCCAATTGCGCTGACATTTGCCCACGACTTTCCGCAGATGCTCTTCTAATGTGCGGTTGAACCTTTCCACCATGCCATCTGACTGCGGATGTAGAGGTGTCGTTCGAGTCTTTTTGATACCCAGCAATCGACACATTTCTTGAAATATTGAAGACTCAAAATTTCGTCCTTGATCGGAGTGCAACTCGATTTGTATGCCGAATCGCGTGACCCAGTTCTGAACAAATACCTCAGCTACAGTTTTAGCCTCCTGATTTGGTATAGGGTAGACTTCTGGCCATTTGCTGAAATTGTCCATAATAACCAACACGTACTTATTTCCAGAGTCACTAGTCGGAAATGGGCCAGCTACATCTATTGCAACAATAAAATCGTTGTTTAATCTGCTCCACAGTTTTTGTAACACCGAGATGGCCGCCACTTGGTCCATTGTCAAATGCTTTTAATACAGCATCTATTCGCGACTTTGGTAGAACAATCAAATCACGAGTTTGCTTACCGTCGTTACTTTCCCAGGAGCGATGCAGCACTCCGTTTTTCAGCTTCAAACTGCTCCATTGTGCCCAATACGCCTTGGCATGCGGACTTTCCAATGCCACATCTTCTTTGCTTGGTCTTCGGTCCATTTCTTTCGCTTTCACTAATTTCGCCAAGTCTGCATCATTAAGCTGGCTGTCCCTTAGCGCACTAGGTGTCCACTCATCGTCAGGTTGCAGACTCGTTAATCGGACGTCGACTATACCTTCACATCTTTCAACTTTGGAGCAATGCTTACATTCGAGTGCACACGGTCGTCGAGATAATGCATCTGCGTTTGTCCACCTTTTCGATGCTGTATTTCACAATCGTAACTCTGCTGATCTGTCCTTAATAAGAAATGCTGCCCATACAAATATTTATGGAAGTGTTTCACGCATTCAACTACTGCCAAGAGTACACGCCTGGTGACGCAATAATTCATTTCTGGCTTACCCAGGACTCGACTGTAGTATCCAATAACTTTTTCTTGACCACCGATGATCTGCGATAGCACACCTCCAATGCCATGTGCGCTGGCATCTGTGTCCAAGACGAACTTTTCACCAGGAACTGGATATGCCAACATTGGAGCAGTACAGACCAACTCCTTCAGCTGCTGAAAGGCTTCTTCTTCTTCCTTTTTCCACACGAATCTACAATTCTTCTTTGTTAAATTATGTAGACTTTGTGCAACATTGGCAAATCCGTGTACAAAGCGTCGATAATAAGTACAGAGCCCAAAGAAACTTCGCACTTCATGAACATTAGTTGGACGAGGCCAATATCTTACCGCTTTTATTTTGCTTTCATCAGTGTGAACTCCTTTAGTAGTGATTTTGTGGCCCAAATACGTCACTTCGGTTTTGAATAGGTTGCATTTCTTCGGATTTAATCGCAATCCAGCGGAATTGATGCGTTGAAACATTTCCTCCAAATTTTTCAGGTGGTCATCAAAATTCTTGCCCATGGCAATGATGTCATCAAGATACACTAAACATTTTTTCCAGTGTAGCCCTTTCAACACGTGCTCCATCAAGCGCTCAAAAGTTGCTGGAGCATTGCATAATCCGAACGGCATCACAGAGAATTGCCACAATCCGTCGCAATATTGTTAACATCAATAGATTTCTAAAGGAAATTAAATGGTGGCTTTTCAACTATAGTCAGTGAAATTAATTCCCTTGTTTCTATATCCGTATGATAATTTTTATGAAGTTGTGTTGCACGTTTTTGATGGATAGTTCTTAGCTGGTATTTTATAATTCAGAATTTTCTCCTTCATTTTAAATTTAAATGTTTTGATTTGCTTTTAATGTATTGTTAATAAATCTTTGGTTAATACTTTATGATTAGAGCACCCTTACAATATTAATATTGTTGAATTTTACAACGCGTTTTCAGATTTTGTAACAAAGTTTATTTAATTTAATTAATATATCTGTAGTTACAAAATTGTTTTCCCCCCGGCATAGCCACTAAGGTTTAGTGGACTCTACCCCGTCTACAGCACTGAAGTCGAGGACAGCCAAGGCCACAGCGGGCCGCTCGTAGATGCCTTGCTTCGTTAGCACTGTTGCGCTTCGGACTTGACCATCCTTGGAAATTCTCGTAGCGATCACTCTTCCTTTAGGCCAGCAATTTCGCGGGCTCTTGGGATCAGCAATTATGACGATATCGCCGACGTCAATCTGTTTTGCCGGTGCAAACCATTTGGCTCGTCGAGTAAGTGTTGGAAGGTACTCTTTGACCCAGCGTCTCCAGAAGCTGTCGGCGTATTGCTGACTCGCCATCCAGTTCTTTTTAAATACCCATTGGTTGTCGTTCAACGTCGCCGTTGGTTTCATGCCGTTCGAGGAACCGAGTAAGAAATGGTTCGGTGTCAGAGCGCTTTCATTTTTATCGCTGATGGGAATGTGTGTTAGGGGCCGAGAGTTTATTATATTCTCCGCCTTAGGGAGGGTAGTTTTTATTGACCTTACTAGTCTTTCCCAGCTACCTCCCATATGCGGCGAGCCAGGCGGTATAAACACCCATTTGGTATCAACAGTGGTAAAGGTATCCATCATCTTTACTTTGTTAATTTTCTCATAGGCTTCTTTTAGTTCCTCCAATGGTGTGCCTCTTCTTGCCATAAAATTACGAAGCGCTAAAATGTAGGAGTCAGTTGTCAAAGAATGCGCAACTTCAATATGCACTGCACGTATTGTCAGACATGTCAAGAGAACTACCCAACGCTTCTCGGTTCTTTTAAGAATATTCACCGTTAATGGACCGAAGTAGTCAACACCCACAAAGGAAAATGCGCGACTCATCGAGGCCAATCTGGACGGGGCAGCTGAGCCATCAATGGAGGTGACGGACGAGCTCTCCAAATGTTACGAACTGCGCAAGATCGACGAATGGTGCGGTAGGCAGCCCTCAATCCAGGAACGTGAAATCGTTGTCGAATTTCATTCAGTATGGTTTCGTGATTATGATGCTTGTACTGGCGATGATAGTGGAGAATTATCAGTTTGGTGGTGTAATGCTTCTTGGGTAGAATAATTTGACGCTTTAAGTCCGGATTGGGAGCCTTCGAGTATTCAATTCTTCCTTGGGCACGTATTACCTTATCGCTGTCTAAAAACGGACAAAGTTTATGAATTGAGCTTGATCTACTCACCGCTTGATTTTCTGATAAACAATCAAGCTCTTCTTTAAAAGCATTTCGCTGAGCTTCGCCGATCAAGAGTTTCTCGCCTTGCTGCAGCTCCCCAGTAGTGAGCGGGCCAATAGCGCCTGCACGTTCTTTAGTTGCGTTGATATGTTCTGGCGAGAGCTCGCTAATTTCCCTTTTTAGCTTGATTCTCGCGAGCCATTTAGTTCTGCATCTATTGAGATATGCACTGTTTCGTAGTAGTTTCTTCCAGCATGAAAAGCGATTCAGATCGAATAAGTTACGTGCTGTATTCAGAGTGCACGTTCACATACTGCGTTCTCAGGTCTTCTTGCGTATGCTTTATTGGGTCTCTTTCAACAGGCCACTTGTGCGTTGACTGAGATAAAAATTCTGTACCGTTGAACCAACGTGCAGATGAGTTGAAATCTTCGATGTTTCTCCATTTTGTGGCGTCGTCAGCTACATTTTGTCTTGATGGTACCCATCGCCATTCGGACACATCAGAATTATCTAAAATCTCGCTAACTCGAAAGGCGACAAACTGCTTGTATTTACGGTGATCTGCACGCAGCCAGGATAACACGTTTTTTTGAATCTGACCAGAATATTTTCCCGGAGAAAGAAATTGAATGGCATTTTCTAATATGTTTGGATAGGCGGGCACCAAGTGTGGCTGCTTTTAACTCAAGCCACGGAATTGAAAGACTTTTCAGAGGGGCTACACGGGTTTTCGCTCCTATTAACGACACCTTTGTCGTGTATGCATTAGAATATCGAATGTAAGCTACACCTGCATATCCACCCTCGCTGGCGTCGACGAATACGTGTAACTGGAACTCCGTCTCGCCTTTAAGATTTGCAACACCATAGCACCTTGGTATCTGGAGGTTTTCAATCTTCGGTAAAACATTGATCCACTTCCGCCACTTGATCCTCTGTTCATCTTGAATCTTCTCATCACAACCCGTTCCAGATCGCCAATCTCTTGAAGGAGGGTCTTGAGGTACATGAGAATATTCGCAAATAGACACAAAGGATCGAAGATGGACATCAAAATCCGCAGAATTTCTCGCTTGCTGAGGCTCTGATCCCCAGCGAAGATAGCCGACAATTCCGGTCTTTTCTTGATTTTGAAAACAAATATGTCTGTAGAGGTACACCACCACATCCCGAGGACCTTCTCAGACGCTCCTGCGAAATTAGAGTTCAAATTCATTGGGTCAATATTGTTCGAATCGAGATCTTTTAACAGTTCCTGCGAATTCGAAACCCAGTTCCTGATAATAAACCCTGCTTGCTTATGTATATATCTAATATCTTTAGCAAGCGTTGCAGCCTCTTGAGGAGAATCAACACTTACAAGTTAATCATCAACATAATGATTTTCGAGAATGGCCTTTACTGCTGCGGGGTACGAGGCAATGAAATCTTTAGCATTTTCGTTGTTGACGTATTGTGCAGAGGCTGGCGAGCACGTCGCTCCCAATGTCATAACTGTCATAACGTGTGTGTCAGGATGCTGGGCGCCACTGCTGCACCAAAGGAATCGTTGAGAATTCTGGTCTGTTTCTTTAATTTTAACCTGGTGAAACATCTCTTTGATGTCTCTGCACAGCCCTACAGCTCTCTCTCTCTCTCTCTAAACTTATAAAGTACCGAAGTTAGATCAACGAGCTGATCGGGTCCTTTTAATAATGCAGAGTTCAAAGACACGCTTCTTACCTTGGCGGCGGCATCCCAAACCATCCTCAGCTTCTTAGGCTTGTTACAATTTGTTACCAGGAAGAAGGGCAAGTACCAAGTACGTGGAGGTCTCTGGTTAGCTTCCTGCGGTGGCAACTTCCGCGCGTAACCTTTTGCGATATAATCATCGATTTTTTCTTGCAGTGCATCAGCTCTGGCGGGTTCTCTCGCTTTTCGTTTCTGAAGACCACCTAAGCCTCTTAGGCGCCATTGGAAAGCTGTCCGGCAGCTCAATATTATCGTATTTCCATAAAAGGCCAGTCTCGAAACGACCCTGCTTGCGGCATGTAAATTCCTTGAGTAAGGTCATGGCACGCTCTTCTTCTGCCGCTTTTAACGGAACTGCTCTATTGGATACCCCTAAAGATTCTTCGTATAGGAACTGCTTGACCAACTCATGTAAGTCTGTATCTTCTTCGTCGCGTTGTTGACAATCGCAAACATGAAAATTGCAACAGGCTGCATCACTTCTCACGCCCACCTGCCGGTTTCTAAAATGCCATGAAGTACCCATCCGAGCCTCGTCTTTGTAGCGACAGGCTTCTTGATTTGGCCTTCTTTAAATGTTGAAGGTAATGCCAGCTCCCAGTTATCAATACCGATTAGCAACTGAGGTCTCTGCCTGCCATACGAGTTTATTGGTAAGCCTTTTAGATGAGCATACTTACTCTTTAGTTTGTCGTAGTCAAGCTCCTGGAAAGGCAACTGAAGGTTTTTTACAGTACGGACCTTCCGAAGTTCGAGACGTTAGCCATTCGAGTGAGTTCCTTTAACTTTGAGGTTCATCGTTCTGGAGTCATTCTCATTCCGATGCGTACTGCCGGTCCATCTTATACGAAGAGGAGCTGGCTGACCAGCGATGTCTAGCTTTCGAGCTACATCTTCGTCGATAAGCGTCAAGGAAGAGCCTTCGTCTATAAATGCACCAATATCTTGCTGTGTGTTATTTCCGTAAAGCGTCACGGGTATTATTCTATTCTGGACAGATTCAGTTTTATCGCAGACCACGTCGTTCGCATGATGGGCGAACGACGTCTGTCGCAACATTCTCGAACTGCATCTGTCGCAACATTCTCGTATCGTTGTTCTGGCTAATCTTTCTGAAGGTTGTGTAACATATGATGGTGCTTATAAACGCAGGTGTTTATGCAACAAGTTGCATCAGACTTGCAACGTTGCCGTCCATGTCTACCAAGGCACTGCCGGCATAGACGATGCCTTCGGAGTGCCGCCCACCTTGCAGTTAAATTTAAACGTCCAACCACTGCACATGTTGCTACGTCCGACACTTTCCCTTACAGATGCAACATCCGCGATCTACTGGTCTCCACTCAAACCTGCTGCCGCTTTCAATTTCTTCTGAATGCACATGTAAGAAACCCTTTTCGGCGGTCCCTTTGATCTTTCGGTGTTCGGTGGGATCGGCAAGCTAACAGTATTTGCTGCTTCCGCTATCTGATAGAGCCAAGCGCTGAAAGTAGAGAGATTAGAATTCTCTAATTCTCTGTGCGCACAGAGTAGAACGTTCAAAACTTGATATAAAGAGTGGCCATTCATCTGCCTCTCCACCAAAGGGTTGTAACTCTTTAGCTGGGGAATTACGCGCAGCCATATGGTTTCTTGTGAGCGCTCTTGCGGTGGTCGTCTGTAATGAAGACATCTGTTGCTGTCCTTCTCGCAGTTGTTCACGAAAGTGATTGGTATTCTGTTGGTTTGTCGGGTTTTCAAAAAGAACGCCATGTGGCTGTATGCTACTTTGCTGCCGACGCATATTTGATGACTCAGCTAACAAGTTTGCGTTTGCTATCGGCTGACTACAATTTGTCATACCTTGATGTTGTACCTGACTTCCCTCATTCACTTCTGCCGAAACCTACTCTACGTCTCTCAACCACTCTTGAGTTTTCTCTCTGGCCGAAACCCTAGAAAAACCTTCCACATCATCTTCGTCTGAACTTGAACTATCTTGCATCAAGCTCAAGATTTTTTATTTTTCAGCAATAAAGTCTTGATCTCATTTTAGTTTTTTTTCGGCTAGAAGTTTTTCCTCGGCTAATTTCTCCAATTGCAGCTGGAGCCGTCTGTTAGCTCCAGCCTTTGACGATCGGGAGCATTTGGAAGCACGTGAACCATTGACTAAAACGGTGTTCGGCTGTACTTGCAATGGACCGTGTAGTTGTTGGGCGTCTGCCGATACGCAGTGTGCACATTTCCGTGTTCTGTTTTCAACCATGCTATCGACTACGGCACAGCTGAAGTTGAACCAAGAGCCGCAATTCGGCACATCACACAAGACCATATATTCTATGGAATCGGGTTCTCTACATCCCCTGCAGTTGTACTCCTTTGGCGAATCGCTTGCGTTCGACTTTTCTTTCGAACCCTTTCCAACGGTTGGTGTTCGCAAAATACGCTGGCTGCTCTTGAAACCCTGTGTAATTTCGACTCTTCCATTTCGACCAAGCAGCACCATAAAAGAATTTTGTAAAATGTTGAATTTTACAACGCGTTTTCAGATTTTGTAACAAAGTTTAATTAATATATCTGTAGTTACAAAATTCTTTTAGTATTCTTCTCCGTCTATTACTTGCCGTGTCAAAAAAATGAAAAAGAAAAGAAAAAGGAAGTCCGGAAACACAAGAGCAATGATGCCAGGGTGTTCTTTTTTCGTGCAGGAACAGTGTTGCTAACAAATATTGTTTTAGTAATATACAATATATTACTTCATCTTTGCCAGTTACATTCACCGCTTATTTAAACAACAGAATGTAATATTTATGAAATAAAAATATGTATCTGAGGTTATGGAACTTCAAAAGATTTCAGTAATTGATAAGTTCGAAGGCGAACCAACTGACAAGGTGGACGTTGGCACATTGGAAAATGTTCAGAGGTCAGCTTAGACCGACGCAATCCTTGCTGAAGGGCTAAAAGGAGAAACGCAGTAATCGATGGGCCATGCTGTCTCCTCCAACGCTGAGAGATCAGTCAAATCCTGCATGGAACCAACTAGTGCAGCTAATGGCCCTTCGAAAGTCCATCGGGGTCTGCTCATGAGGTGGGCGGAGCAAAAGTGAAAGAGTGACAGTCATAGATCGAAGACAATAATGAATACAGCGGTAAACCGAAATTAGTTCGTGTCTGCGGATGTTTCAGGGGGTTAAGGAGAATGAGTTGCGGTTAACAGTGGACACCGCAAGTGATGATCAATTTGTTGCGTTGATAGCCGGCGCGAGTCATCAAAAGACGACGACAAGAGCTTGCGGAAAGCAGCTGCGCCGAAGAAAGCCACTGGTAAGGAAATTTACGAAAGTGGCAAAAGAGGACCTTTTGGGTATTACAAATCTCTCTAAGGAGGTCCAATACAGGACTCACATTTGACAGCGACATGCTTTATCGCTTGGATGATGAGAGCGGTAGCATTGGGTTTGTGGGCAGCGCCACCTTGGAGGAAGGCTTCATTGTGTTAAAATGCAAGAATCGGGAATCCAAGGGTTGGCTGTTTTGATAATTGGGCAGACTGAAAGGATTGTGGGAGATCGCTTAATGTTGACCGGCTCTGTGCGTTGAGGGCCAAAACTTATGAATGGGCCAGGCTTAAGTCAGATGTCTGCTTTGAATGTGGTTCAATGACCGAGTGAGTCTTCGAAAATTTTGGAATGAACCGAACTTAAGTTAGAAAGTTTTCTAATCAAGCTTTTCTTGAAGTCTATCCTGTCGAAGGAAAAGTGCATCCAGTTTTGGAAACCTATCTCGGAACGGCTTACAACTTTGCTGAAAGTTGTCAATCTGGATGTCTTTCGATTCTTGTTTACAACATAGCCCTAGTTATTACGTGAAAATGAAAGATGTATTTTTTCGCGTCATGTTTCAATAAATAGAGATTATTTTAGTTTAAAAAGCATATTTCTTGTTTTCTTCTCGGAAATCTGATACATGCCCTACCATCGAAATGCTAACAATGTATTGGCGTAATGAAAACAATCACATGCGTGTGAAATTCCACAATCTGGCCACGATTTCAACGTAGTTGCGGAAGATAAGCTGTAATTGCCGTTTTATATTTCGGTTTTATTCAAACAAAGTCTTCCTTATTCCTCGTCTTCTAAAGGCGTATAGTTGTAGTCTCGGACTCTTTCACAAATGAATGTCTTCACTGTCGTTTCATAGATTGTCGCTATTTGTAGTACTTCATCTAACGAGAGATTCGTCTTTTCGCCGCGGATTGTACTTTGTCAAGCCTTGCTTTGTATACTTGAATAGAAATGTTTCGCAGAAATTTTAAATTATCGACAGCAATCCAACTTAATAACTTAACTTAATTGACTAACAAGTTTAATAAAAATATAGTACTAATGAAATACGACATACACAAGCAATGAATGTAGAAATTTAAAGCAGTAACTTCACAACGCAATCCGATCTTTTCTCTACCTCACGCAGAACAACTGTTCTAAGTCAGAGGAGAAACGGTGTTGCAATTTCTAATGCTACAACATTCTATGATATGATATAATAAGATATGGAATAATATATAATATGAAACGATAAAAGACTTCTTCAGATTCGGATCGAAGTTTAAATCCGATATGGAATCAATGCCAATCGTAAGGTACAACAAGGCTGATTGTTTATTGATTTGGCTATCTATCATTGTGAAGGCGGGAATTTTGGAAACTACAAATATTTTTGATATCGAATACTTTGCAAACCGGTATATGCTCTAAACTGGTATAGTTTGCCAATATTTATCGATTAATTACAAAAATAAATAAAATCTTTTAACAATAAATATTATTTAATGCAATACTTCTTGTTTATTTTATTTATTTTATTAGAAATAATAATTCATTAAATTAAATGGAATTAAATTTTTCTGGTATATAGTTTTTGTGAATTACACCTTTTATTAAGATTGTATTATTTTGTGATGTAATTGTGTAATATTGATAAATAAATAAATAAATAATATAAATTCAAATTAAATTTTTATTTGTTTCTTTTAAATATGTATTGTTGTATTTGTTCTTCCACTTAGATATTTACTAAGATCAATTAAATACTTCAGATCTAAGACGTTTGTTTTTTCGTACATATTGATTTACTCCTCATAAACTCAAATAACTAAAGCCATATCTTTTTTGTTCGGAAGATGCACTTTCTTTCCTTGCCATAGGGAATTATGAATAGTGAATGCGTCAATTGTAACAGTTATGTGTTTCGTATGCACTTGGGAGAAGCATTTTCCGCCTGAATTGTATCTGAAAAGTTATAAATGTGAAAAACAACTGTTCATAAAGTAAAATAAATTTTTTGTAGTTTAAAAATTAAGAATCAAAATAATTTTTGAATTTGTCCTTGTTCCTGAAGAAAAGTAATCTTGAATCTAATCCACTTCATTCCATTGTACAGAGGAGAATGCAATATTTTTGTTTTTGCTTTGCATGCTTCATGCAAAAACAAAAAAGAGCATTTTGCATCATTCTTTAACACATTCAAATGTAAGAGAGGGGAGGAAGAGAATTTTGCTGTTATTGAAATGAAAGTTAAGAACATCTCTTTAACATTTGTGGTTTTGGACTGTTTAATACAGCGGCAAATAAAAGTAAGTTTTTAGTATTGGGAGAGGGAGGCAAAATTCAAAGGCATGGATCAATGATGTTATTGGTCGAATGTTCGATCAACGCAGACTACTAGATAGACTAAATATGTCTTTATCATTTCATTGAACTAATGTCGTTTAGCTGTTTTTGGGGAAGTTTTTTGCTTTGTTTTTGGGAAGTTTTTGAAAAAATCAAAATCAAAATCAATCCCTTTAACTAACCTGCGACTAATTACACTTAGATAAAAGTAATCATATTTCTATTTAACAAAATTGTTCTGCTTTGTCTTAAGCAGTTCAATATCGCATCGCTGATTTCCCTTGTGCAAAAATAGCACTAGCATTTCACCAAAACAACAGCAATAAAATTTCACCGTATGATATTGCTGGTTAGGCTGTGAGTCAAAAAGTGCTGAATCGTGCATTGCCACGTAAAGCCTTTTTACCAGTGCATCTACTACGACGGGAAGTACTTCTGCTGAAAGTATGCTGAAAAAAAGCCATGGTTTCAGCATGTGACTTTTTCACATCATTGCTGAAAGTTTGCAGTTTCTGGAAGCTGGCTGGATGCAATTTTAGTGAAGCTAATTTTGAATCGTTTAAGTTAAGATAATCACGTATTTCCAAATACTTATTAATCACTTGAACTATGTTTACATACCACGAAAATTGTTCAAACTTCCCTATTTCTGTGTATTTTTTGTTTATAATATGATGTTTGTTAAAGTTTATTTATATAATTTCTTATATTTGATAAGTAATGATTTTGATAACAAGATCATTAAAAAGTCAATTGAATTCCGCCCCCGCTTCTATCCCTTTCCCGTTGATCGAAAATAAGGCCCGAGGTGTAATGTTTGTTATATATTGTAAATGTGCAATGGTGTACTGGGATAGTTTCATATGTCTTCAACTTACTTAAAGAATTTATCAAACATTACTTCATCTACTTGACTAGGCCCAGTGCCGTAAAGTTTTATTACGTGGTTACTTTCAGGAGCATAACTGTACAGCGCCCGAAACTGAAACCCAGCATCACGAAATAGGACGAGAAAATGCTTGGCCTCCGATCGTGCAATCTTTTCAAGGACTCTCTGTTTAGATTCACGATTCACAACTCCAGGAAACACGCAGTATTCCACAGCATTCAAAATTATACCCCGATTTGATTTGGCCTCTGGTTGTTTATACAGTTTAGGACCTAACATTTGTGATATTAAATAGATAAGGCGTCAATGAGCATTCGAACATCGATAAATATTAAAATATTTCTACACTAAGAATTGTAGTATAATATTATATTGAGTTCAATTCAAAAATACAAACCAGAATATTCTAAAACTGAATTTATATTAACGGAAATATCACTCGATCCATCCTCACCACGACGTTTTGATACCAAACCTGGTGGCAGTGAGCCGGGTCCGGACGGAGATCGTAGGTGCCTACTTGATAGTATCATTCCAGGAGAGGGTGCACGACGAGGAGGGGTTGCACGATCCAGTCCAGAATCTGTATCTAACCGAAGAAAATTAGTGAAATGAATCATAAATTAAGGAATTACTTGCATATAATAACTGTCGCTTATTGTTAGAAAAGTTTGAAAATGTAAATAAAAACATGAATTTAAAAAATTAGTATGCTAAAAAAATGTGTGGCAATTGGTTACTTTTAATTAGTGGTAGCCGCCCATTTGAAACCTGTTCAGGTGAATTCTTTGGATGAAGTTTAATGTTTTACAGCATATAAATATTACACGCCTTTGCTACTTGGCTATATTTTGCTTTCCTTTTGCTGCACATTGGCGATCGCTACACACGTATTCATTTGATGATTGCAAGAGCTGCAGTTTCTGATTCCGCGATAGCTACACGTGTATTCATGAATACGGTCAATATAAGTACACATTGCGTTTTCTATACATGAAAGACAGAAAAACAAGCCGCACAAAAGTACAACCAAAAGTATTAAAAGTCGTTTCCTTATCAACTGATTAGTTGTTTCTGTCAAATGCTGCCTTAAAATAACTTCGATACGTGAAACAAAAATGCCTACAATTGAATACTGGCGTGTGAGTTTTCCCGTTCTTCTTTATCTCCTTCTCCCATAAATCAGTGTTTCATGCAACAAATGAATACACGTCTGGCTAGGGCCATTATATTTAAAATATCACCAAACTTTTAATACGTTAAAATATTATAGTAATAATGTCTTACGGATACAAATTAGCTCGCATAAATTTGAATGTTGGCATGTTTGAGTCTTTATTATTATCTTTATATTTGATAAGGAACTAGTCAATTAATTCACTTATATTTATCTATTTTTGAATTAATGTTCTAACAATTTATTATTATTGTATAAATTGTATATTGTATATATAACATCCGTGAAATCATAAACTTGAAAAATAGACAATATGCTAATAGAACTATTAATTATAAAGCCGTCCAAATTTTAAATAATACTAATAGGTAATAGCTTACCAACTCATACAGCAACATAAAAGTATAAAAAATATTTTATTATTGTATTCGTTTAGTTGACCTTAATCTTTTTATGATGTTAACTATTTGGGCTCTAGGTCTTTGAAAATTTAAAATAAAAAACTTGTTGTCTTTTTCGACCTCATGTGTAAAACATATATGTGTATGAAATTGGTTATATGTATATGTACTCAGACAGAATTATAAACTCAAATATTTATGAAAGAGACAAAATAAAAATCACATTAAACAATCAACAAACTCCAACAATTTTATACAAATATAAAAACAAAAGTACCCGAATTGGAAAAATCACATGTAATATATGAAATCCCCTGCAATGGAGACGGATCGCACATATGCGAAAAGGTATATGTAGGCACAACTAAATCAAAACTGCGGATCAGATTGGCAGCACATAAGCCAGATTATAAAATTAAAACCGGAGAAAGCAACAACAAAACTGCGCTAGTTAGTCACTGCATCACTTCAAAACATTCTCCGAACATAGAGGAAACGAGAATTTTACAACAAGAGACGAATTATAAAAAAAGGTATACAATGGAAATGATACATATACTAAATGTACCAACTAGCCAACTAATGAACTACAAAACGGACACGGAGCACTGTGCTCAAATTTACAGAAACATGTTAAGAAAATTAAAATAGAACGGTAGATTAGCAAATCAGACTCTCACGGAATATTAGTAATACATATATCATTAGTATCACCTGATGAAGGACACCGGCGGTGTCAGAAATATAGTGAAAATATTAAATTAAAAATAAAAAGTTGTTTATTTTAAACTTCCAAAGACCTAGAGCCCAAATAGTTAACATCATAAAAAGTATAAAAATTATGAAAATTATGAAACCAATTATTGACGTTATCTCTAAAACCACAACGTTACAGTTTATCTAAGAGAATTTCATGACCCACATTGCCAAAAGCTTTCTTAATGTCAATGAATAGCGCCGCAGTAATCGGCTTATTATTCATGCTGTTATAAATATCACAACAAAAGCTAAGTATATAAGAATTGGAGCTTTTTAAGGAATGAATGATTGAGAATATTTCAGTTGCAGAAATAGGCTCGAAGAAGAAGCTCTCTGCATAAAAGACATTATTAAAATTGCAATCACAAGAGACAGTATTTGCGCCATTAGCTGTGATAATATCTAAATATATGTACATATGTAATATATATATGTACATCACAAATAAAAACCCATTGTAGAGAATAATAAAAAGCATTTAACACACGGGTATATTGACGCAAAAAATGTAAGTACATACATATAATACCCTAAACTAACAACGATAAAGCCAATGACCCAAACAAATGTTTAGTAATATTAGATATAAAATATATATATTGTATATATATACGAGTATATTATATCGCACAAAATATATATACGCGTATATATGCAGCTTTAAGGTGTAGGGCATTTCGGCTACAGCCCGGCTGTAGACAACACCTTTACTAATTTACATTTCTATTGTTTTCTAATTTGTTATTTTGTTATGTTTGTTTAAAGTAAAAATTTTTATTGCATAAATTCAGCTTTCACTAAACTCTATTTCAGTAATCATTGTTAAAACCTTATTGTGCAACAAGTTTAAGTGCTTGCTTGTAAAGCCATCAAGTAAAAATCCTATTACTAAGAATATTTTATAACTCCAAACAACAATATTTGGAACAACTCAAAGTACTTAATTTCACCCCAACGAATCAAAATCCTAGTTTGTACTCAGCATAGAAACTTACTCAGTCAAATAATAATTTGACTTCAGCTTGTATTCAGCGTAACTGAACATTTGGTGACCTCAGACACGAACAAGTATCAACATAAATTCTGTGCAAAATATCGCAATACTCAATATTCATCATGGCAAATATTGAAACATTGTTTTAAGAAGAAGCAAAGACTGGCAGTGTAGTACAAAGCATTAATTTCCAACTACAAAAAGGTTTACATTACGAGTCGCAATGAACAACAATAGAAGATAAGAACTTAATACTGCATGGTTGCACGGATTGCAATCAAATCTGTACAAATAAGAATGCAAAACCCAGAAATTGTACAAAAATTACAATAACATATTCTAAGAGGCAATCTCTTGCAAAAAGGAATCTTAAGGAACATCTGCTGCTTGGGTCAAAAATGTGGACGTATTATAGTAGTCAAAGCAAAAGTGAAAGCCATGCTCTCTTCACTTCAGGGCATATAAACAATTCTAAGAACATCACCAACGCTAAAACTGAAAGTATGATAAGAAAACAAACCGGAATGTCAGCCTAGCTAGAGCACCGCCTAGCAGGGAGTTACAGAGGTCAAAAGTCATCTTTAAGTTAGAAAAACCACAACTAGAGTCGATAAGCAAACTCTGAAATTAAATTGAAAGCCTAAATTACTCCATATGCGAAAGTTTTGCGGATCCAAAAAGTGGCAGTTACAATATGGAATAATACATTATGCTGGAGTATTGGTCAATGGTCAGGATACAGTTGTAGGAAAAGACAATCGTCGTGAATCTTTGTTGCAACTCCCAAAAATTACAATACCAATGTTTGATAAAGAGTATTTAAAATGAAGCAGTTCCAGGGCAATTCTATAAAAATGAACCCGAAAAAACATGTCCGCTGTTCAAACAATGTGATGTCTAAAAGCCAACCCCTAATTAAGCAAAGAATATTCGGCACCTCTATTTAAGCTAAGAAAATTATGAGCCAGCTTGGCACATAATGCAAGGCAGATTCAGCAACAAAAGAGTTTTATCAACTGCGCTTGTATATAAAATCGTGGCACAATGACCTATCGTGCCCGAGGCCTCGTCTATCAAAAATCCACATGTGCATGAGAGTTTATTAGCATTAAACAATATTGGCATCCAAAGAGGATGTGAGCCTCTTTCATTACACTTTCTAGTAAAAAAAATTGCTCTTTAATCTCCCATTTCTTCAAAAATTTGATTCAATCACTTGAAGCAGGCCACGAATATATAACAGCAATAAAATTGCAAAATGATTTATAAAAAATATGTACGTTTTATAAGAAATATGAATTTTTCATAGCGATATCGTCATATCGTAATGGAACACTCTTCGGTCTTTATAGCTCAATTTCTCAGTTTTTCGAATGAATTTGAAGCTGAAATTTTATTATCGAGTCTACAAGCACAAAATTACTAATTTCTCAAAAAATAGGCATGGTCCGTCTACCTATAACAAAAGTAGAAGTAAAAATATAACGATGACGATAGAAATTTGGCACGATTACTTTAAGTCAAATTTTCGATACGACTTCAAATCGAAATAATAAAAAGGCTTCGGACGAACCGAAGTCACCCTTACTAGGTTCTAAATCGCTTTCTATTTATTTATTTTATTTTTTTATTTATTTATTTATTTATTACAACAACTAATGCACTAAGACACAGTCTTTTTTAGCATTTAAAAATTTAACATAAGAATTTGTAATAAAAAAAGTATACAACTTATTTTAAAAAAAAAAACAAAATGAAATTATAACTAACGACAGTGAATTAACACCAGTTAGAGAAAGAGAAAGAAAGAGAAAGAGGAAAAAAAAAATAAAAGATGAAATAACACTTAGCTCATGTTCCAGAATCCAAGAAATGACACCTCACCTGACGCCTGAAAGCACCCTCAACTGGCAAGATCTTCAGCCTGCTTGGCAAGCTATTCCAGAGTCTGACAGTGCTGATGAAAAACATTCTTCCCGTATTAAGAAAAGAAAACGGAGGAATTATAAGATTCCGCGTCCGAGTCGAAGTACCAAATTGTAACTTAGAATACAGATAACTTGGTATGCCTGTTGAGATCAGTTTATAAAGAAATAAACAATTCCTATAATTTAAGAAATTAGCAAAGTCACCTCCAAGTAGTGAATGTCTCCTTTCACCAATATGATCATATCTTTTCAGACCATAAACAAATCTAATCATATTATTCAGCAACACCAACATTTTTTGGCTCGATATTGAATCCAGATTGCAGTAAATAAGCTCAACATACGTTAAAATGGGAAGAATGAGTACCAAGACCAGTTTCTTACGAGTTTCTGTTGGAAGAAATTCCGCAGCATATCTCAAGTTACGCAGCACGCAGTAGGCTTTGCCAACCACAGTATTGATGTGATCAGTGCAAGTTAACGTAGAGTTAACACAAAAACCGAGATTATTTACTTTGGAAACAAACGTGAGCATCGACTCCCCAATAAATAACGGCGGCAAAACGGAAAAATCTAGATAATTGCTAGATATCGGCAAAACAAACGATTTGGATACATTCAATCTTAAAGAATTCATATTTGACCATAAGGCAATGTTTTTAAGGTCATCATTAATTTTCGTACACAACTCATCTATGGAAGTAACTGGGCCTGACAAATATACTTGCACATCATCCGCATAAGCGTGTATGTTCACTTTCTGTACAACACTAAATAAGTCATTTAAGAATATAGTAAACAGCAGTGGTCCCAGCACCGAACCTTGAGGAACTCCAACTTCTACCCTTCTAAAGTCAGAGAACGAACTTCCAACTTTGACTCTTTGGAACCGATCAGATAGGAAGGACTTGATAAGGTTAGCTGCACTAGGGGAGAATAGAAAATTCTTTTTCAACTTATTACAAAGAATTAAATGGTCAACACTGTCAAAAGCCTTCGAGAAATCAAGGAGGCAAAGAAATGTAATTTCCCGTTGATCTAGTGCAATCCTAATGTCGTCAGTAATTTTCAGCATCGCCGTAGAGCAACTATGCCCCGGTCGAAAACCAGACTGCAATGGGCTAAGCAAACTGTTAGTAGCAAGGTGACTGTAAATTTGTGAAGCTAAAAGAGCTTCAACCACTTTCGAAATAACTGACAAAATACTTATTGGTCGATAGTCCGCAAGTTCAGAGGCAGAGGACTTCTTAGGTATTGGCAAAACTGTTGCCAGTTTCCATAATGATGGAAAGCAAGAAGTAGACAGAATATGATTAATAGTCTCTTTTAGAGGTGAGATTATTAAAGGTAGTATAATTTTGATAAATTTGATTGGAATTCTGTCAAACCCAACAGCGGAAGATTTGATCGACATAATTTTTTTAATAATATCATCATCGGACACACCAGAGAAATAAAACAATTCTGCATTAGTAGAATCACAATTAAGCTCATCCGGAGAATTGGCATTTTGTCGCTTCGATATGAAGTGTTCATTGAGTTCAAACGGATTAAGTTTGCATGTAGTAGATTTCTGACTTCCAATTCCAAGATCCTTTAACCTCCTCCATAACTGCTTGGACGATAAACTAGGCTTAAACCTTGAGGCGAAAAAACGCTCTTTAGATTCCCTTATCATGTAAGTGACAGAGTTGCGCGCCCTTTTAAATGCATTCCAATTGCTTTCATATGGTTGTCTTTTAAATTTGGAATGCAGTATATTTTTATATTTAATGGCAGCCTTAATTCTTTCCGAAAACCACGGACAAGAACCATTGCAGACAGTGACTGTTCGAATAGGCACGAAAGAGTCAAACAGATCTTGGATAACATTAACCAGTATAGACACCTTATCATCAATAAAAGGAGCACTCCATAAGGGGGCCCAGTCAATCATTCCACCAGCACGAAATAGCTCAACAACATTTAAGGAATTGTAGTCAAAATAGTCAAAAGTAAGCAAGGGAGACGAAAGACTGAGATTCATGTCCAATGCTAAGAAGATTAGGTCATGGTCAGATATGAAACTTATTTGCGAAAATAATGCTACTAAAGTCGAGTCTGAGACAACAAAGTAGTCAATTAAGCTTGGCTGCACATTATTCCCAAATCGAGTTGGATATGCTTCATTTACAATGGATAGACCAGCCATGGAGAACAAATCACGCATCCTTGTAGTAGTAGAGTCATTCACTTATAAGTTTATGTTAAAATCACCACAAATAATAATATAATTAAAATTCAACAAATGGTCGTTAAGAGTATTGAAGAAAGGGTCAAGAGTGGTATTTTTGTTAGGATTATAAACACAAGAGACAAGTAGGCGAGTCATAGAATCTACAATCGAGACACCCAAGTATTCAACATCAGAGTGGACAGACAAAAACTCTACTCGAGAAGAGTAAACAGACTTTACATAGATGGCCACTCCACCACCCCTTCGTCCAACTCTATCACAGCGGTACAGGTTGTAGTTTTTAATTTTAAGAACGTTGTCACTGAGATCTGCAGCAAACCAAGTTTCCGTAATACAGATAACATCAACAGATGAAATCTCAAACAAATGTCTAATATAATCCAATTTGCTTCCACTCAGACTGCGAGCATTGAAATTAATAACATTGAAACCATTATATTGTGTACATAATATATCGATCAAAGTTTTCTGATTAACATCAGCACCAACAAACATGTTAGGCACACTCATTACGAATCAAGGCGACAGAAGAGAGAGCAAAAACAAACTAGTCAAGTAAGGTGCGCATAGCACTGAGATTCCGCTAAACCATGGAACTAAGCGTGTTAAGAGAAATATAAAAAGAGAGTAAGAATAAATTACAATTAAAGAAAAAGATTGAGCAAATATGTATAGATAAAAGAGAGAACAGTTAATGAGATGAAGAATACATAAAAAAGAAATAAGCAAATAACAATAATGAAGAAAATAATATAAACACATTTGTATACAATGCAAATTCAAGCACAAAAAATGAAACATTTCGTATTTTAAAACAATATTATGATTATTCTTTAAAGGCGACAATGCTGACTAATTTATCCAAATCATCAATAAGGACTGGAGTACTGCTGGGATCGGTTTTGATGAAAATTCTACCCTTCCGCGAATAAGCTGCATACAACTTCTTTTCTCGCCTTAACTTAACAGCTTGATGCAGAATATTAAGATTGCATCTGTTTAAACTTTCATACACATGAAACTTCTTCTCACTGTTTTCAAGGCCGATGTCACCAAGATTCAATGACCTGCGACTATTATGACAGAAGTTTGCTACGGATCTCATAAAACTAGACCTGGCATGTGTAGATGTGAGCTTGACAACCAGTGTTTCAGTAAATACTCTCCTGTTATTTATGCGTTTCCTCACCCGAAAAACATCACGAACTAACAGAGAGTTGTTAGCTCCAACAGTGTTGCAAACTTTTCCAAAGATCTCTTCCAAATTTTCACTTTCAACAGGTGGAATACCAGTGATTAAAATGTCAGCTGCCACCGACTGACTCTCAATGTTAGAAAGAGTAACTTTAAGATCATCTATTTCAGCCTTCAAAGCATCAATAGTAGCTGCACCACTCTCCAGAAAATCAACACGTGAGATTACGGCATGCAAATCAGATCTCAAATTTGCAACTTCAGCTGTCAGTTCACCAAATCTCTGCAAGATCCGTTCCTCGGAGCTACTAATATCGTCACGTATTTGCTTCACAACACTGTCTCGAAGAATAGCTAACTTCGCATCAAAAGAATTGAGCGAGACAGCAGGAGCGGAAGACCTGCTGTTCGACTGATTGTGTAAAGGGCTCTCCAGTGAGACATACTTGTTATTGTTGCAATTGCTGCGAAGTACTCTTTGCTTCCCACTCTTCACATCACAAGCGGCATTTTCTGCTTTATTAACCGACATATTTGTTATTTATATTATTTAGTATTTAACTAATATTAATTAATATTTATTTATATTAATTAGTATTTAACACAATAAACATCATAAAGACGCTTAGAATACTTTGAATTTGGACAAAAATAAACAGCTATTGTTAGCACCGAAAAAACACGTCTATTCTCTACACATCACAAAGAAGACATTACCAATTGCCCTTGAAAATGGTTGTGACATCATTGCCTTATCTTTGTGGAGAAATAGCAGACCGTAGAGCCAAATGTTATAGGATGGCAGTTTGTATATTGGAGAATTAGAATTAGAATTAGTCCTCTTGATGGAAAGTCTGTAGGATTGTGTTGGTACCGAACATGACGACATTAACTTGAATTTTATATTAGTTGTATTTTTTATATCCTATTAACCTGAGCCGGTCCGCGTTGCTGGCCCTAAGCAAACATTAGTGTTGTATTACTATACGATTTACATTGAGCTTTTAACGAAATTTACGGCGTTTAAATAAAATTTCATTTAATACCTTTCATAAAGTTTTTTACAGAATAACTTACATATTTTGAAGATATGGGCTCAATCAAAAAAGAAACGCATGTATTTAAAGCAAATTGGAAATTATATTATTTATTACTTTATCTTCCACACTGTCTACCGGCCGCCCAACGTACTTTCCTACCGATCCACGAAAACTACCTGATTTGCTAGACTTTGTTGTTTTCAATGGAATTCCGGATCAAACATTAAACATGACTGATTGCGATGATTTATCGTCCGATCACTCTCCATTATTGCTGCGTTTAAATAAAATCATTGACACTGTTTCTTATCAATGTAATGTATTCATAAAATAAGGCGCTGAAGTCTTTCGCAATATGTTGTTCTGTACAGTATTGTTCTGCTGTCGTGAAGTTATTCTTAGAGCTCGTCCAATTTCCACAAACGCTCAATAAAATCGTCGTAGACATATCGTTTTTGCACATATCGCACACATAACAAAATTTCGAGGATTATTGTTAACTCCTCCGCATACTAACCACCCAAAAGCACTGTTTTGTAATATGGGTAGAATTTTGTCAAGTTTTATTTTTCCGGGAAGCACCAACTTGTGCTACAATTCTGCTCCAAGTAAACCGTATACTTTGCTTTTCTTCGAAAATTCCGGATCTGCTAGCTCAAGGTTTTCCGGAAAATGCCATTTCGAAGGTTTTAATAATTGTGTAGGCTGTGGTGGCACTACACTTGCGCCAAAAAGAAAGCTTCAAATCGCGAAGAAAACATTGTGACGTTGATTCAATGTTTGCTGGTTTTTATGTTTTGTCCAATTTTATCTATCATACGGAACCTATCGATATTTTAATTACCATACGTTTTATGAGTTATTCTGACACTATATTTATTTGTGACCCGGAGTTGGAATTTTGGATTATCGATCTTCGAGTTTGCTAATCTTGGACTTTTGTTATCCAAGTGAAGTAATGTATTATTTCTCTGTGAACATATCATGCAATACCGCGATAATCATGCTCATGAGCTGTGACCAGACAGCAAACAATTGACGCATAGATATTGTTTTTGAATCTATTAAAGCCGATCGGGTGCATTCAGTAATACGTTGGATAGTTATCTATATAGCAGAAACTGCAAATTGCAATTTTATTGGTGTTATATTCGTGGCCGATGTAACATTGTGTTGAAATTTTTATTTTCTTCCAACTACTACAAGTGATTGAAACCGATTTTGAAGAAATAAGAGAGTAAAGACTTCGAAGAACTCAGTTTTGAAGACCTGATCGAAACTCACATCCTTTTTGAATTCCCAAAGACGAGGCTTCGAACACGATCGGTCGTTGTGCAAGGATTTTATTTACAAGCGCAATTGACAAAACTCATTTCTTGCTGAATCTCTCTTGCATTATGCACCAAGCTGACTCATAATTTTCTTAGCTTAATTAGAGGTTGGCGTTTAGATATCACATTTTTTGAACAGCGGACATGTTTTCTCGAGAATCATATTTATAGAATTTTCTCTGAACTGCTTCAATTTAAATAGTCTCCATCAAACTTTGGCATTTTAATTTTGCGAGTTGCAACAAGGATTCACTACGATTGCCTATTCTTACAACTGTGTCCTGGCCATTGGTACACAGAAAGGTTTCCTGACCATTGGCTCTCATGAATTCGTTACATATCACTTCCTCTAGCATAATGTATTATTCCATATTGTAACTGACACTTGTTGGATGCGCAAAAAGTTCCCATACGAACTGGCTGTGTTTTTTCTAACTTGAAGATGCGCTCGAGGTAGGTTGACATTACGGTTTGTTTTCTTATCATGCCTTCAATTTTAGCCTTGGTGATGTTGTTATAAACTTCCCCAAATTTTGCAGGAGATTTAAGCTAAAAACAGATGCAACCACAGACTGTCTGGGCATATCCCAAATTACGAGATAGTCAGATTCTTCTTACACAGGACAAATGCGTTCTTCAATGAGCACAAACTCGTCACAGGCGCACGAAGCCTATAATGATTGAAACTTTCCGGAGAGCCAGACGGAATCAAAAAAAAAAAAAAAAAAAAAAAAATGAAGTAAATTCGTCTTCAGAGGAATTTAATGCGAAACTAAAGTCAAAGATTGAGGGTTCTTTTCGGAGTTGGTCGCATATGCAAACGAAAAACACAAAATGAGTACTAACATAAATCATGACTCATAGATCTTGTTGATGTGAATACACTTCGAATAAACGACCGCTTAACCATTGCTGGTGACCAGTCGCACACTTTGTGGCAACTGTTTGCTACTGCGTGCGCCATAGCGTTTGGATTATAATAATTCGCGACGATTACTTTCGTTATTCGCTTTATCCTAATTTAAAATGTTATACGTTGGCACAGTGAGGTTTCGAAATTTGGTTTTACCGAAAATTGGTCTATCGTATGTGTATGTCGAAAAATAATATATATAGCATATATATGTAAGCGCACGCTCACGGTCGTCCGCGGTCAACTCATTTTTGAACCCGACCGCGTGCGCTTAAAATATTTTCTATTGAACTCGACCGCGTGCGCCCGCACTAAAAAATTATTTGCGAACGCGGTCAGTTTCAATGAACAAAATTTTTTAAGCACAAGCGCACGCGATGCAATATGTGTCGGACCAAAATTTAAGATTTTTTAATCGAAAATATATAGTAAGTGAAATATAGAAAAATATATTGGAATGAATATATCATTCATATTACTTAAGTATTTGATTGATTAATTTGCAACGCTTGCTTTTTTTTATTAAGTATGCCTAATTCAATATTATTACAAGAGAATTATCATTAGAAGCATTAAAGATGCAATAGGTAAAGCAATAATTTTAAGTTTTTCTTGATTTTTGTTTTTGTCATATAAAATACAATGAATTTCCATATTCATGCATTCAAAATCTTACATTTTTACCTACGAATATTTTGCCAAAAAACCCTGAACCCAGAAAAATGCAATCCTTTCGCAGTGAAGTTTTTATCCTCGTTAGGCTGCTGTCTTTGGGATTTTGAATTTTCCCTTAATTGGGATACTCAAGTGTCGTAGCCAGCGAACAGGGTCTTTTTTTTATTTTTTTTTTTAAGGTGGCAAGGTTCAAAACGGAAATATTTAGCAAAATATTCGCAGGTAAAAGTGTGAGATTTTGAATGCATGAATACGGCAATTAATTTAATTTTATGTATGACAAAAACAAAAAATCTCGAAAAACCTATAAATTATTGCTTTAACTATTGCATTAGTGCTTCAATGCTTCTAATGATGTTTCTGTTGTAATAATATTGAATTACGCATACTTACAAAATAAATACTTACAATTACAAAAATAAATTAAGTAGGTAATATTAATGATATATTCATTCCAATATATTTTTCTATATCCCACTTACTATATATTTTCGGTTAAAAAATCTTAAATTTCGGTCCGACCGCGTGCGCTGAAAATATTTTTTATTGAACCCAACCGCGTGCGCGTTCAATAAAATAACTTTTTTTTTAACCCGACCGCGTGCACGTGCGATGAAAATTTTTTAGCGCACGCGGTCGGGTTCAATAGAAAATATTTTAAGCGCACGCGGTGGGGTTCAAATTTGAGCGTGCGCTTACATACCCTGATATATAGTAAAAGGACTTCAAGTATTAAATGAGCTTTAAATGAGCTTTATATAGAAAAGATTAGAGTAGAGTCATTGAAATCTCTACTAAAAAACGCGCTAAAATACAATGAAAACATATTTATCACCAGAAATGGTTGAAATAATGAGCGAATACAAGTTGTAAATTTTCCACCGTTAAAGAAAAAGCCACCACCAGAATCTAAAAACCAATTCCACTGTATTACAAGTAGTTTTGGAAGTCTTACCGCACAAATTCATCAAGGAATTAGATTTACGACCGTGGAAATTAAGTTTACATCCTCTAGAGACCAAGACACGTGATAAAGCGGGACCTCGCTCAACTGGTGCTTCTAAAAAACGGTCAAATATTTTCGGTGCCAAAATTAAAGAATATAATTTGTTATACAAAAGTTGCTAGAATTTAGGAGCTTTATGATAAACATACATTACAAACTTGCTAGATACTCAATACTATAATGTTTAATATAGACTATAAAGTCCTTCTCATATGCATTTCTGAAATTTGTAATACGTACTTTAAAATAAAACAATAAAAAGAAATAATAATCAAATCATTTTCAATAGTTAAAATACGTTAATATAATGCGCATGCTTATGATCTCAGCCGTTACAAACCTCTCGATATTTTATAAGATCCCCGACGAACAATTGGAGTTGAGCTCGTACTTGGATATTCATCTGGTGATTCTATAATTATAAAAACCATTTTAGTTAAATCAATATGATTTATTTTTACTAATTATGGAATCATGGATAACGATATCTTGGTTTGATAACGCTAATAGTTTTTCATAGAATATATTTTTCAAATGTGTAAAGTACCCAAGATAGAAAATAAAATTAAAGAGATGTTTTCTCGGTTCTTTCTTCCACACGACTGTTCGACATGGTCGCATGAAATTTACTATTTGAAGTTTACTATTTTTGACGTGGTCATCAGATCTCCTTACTATTTGTATTTAACATAATACATAATTCGTCTGTTGAAAATCTTGATTATTACCTCAAATTAGTAGTTTTTTCGTGAAAATGACACTAAATATTTAAATTAATTAACTATTTATTATACCCTACACCTTAAGGTTGAGGGTATATTCACTTTCTACCGGAGTGTGTAACGCATAGAACTAGACAAGATAGGTATAGAAAAGTATATATATTCTTGATCAGCATCACCACCAAAATTGAAATAACGATGTCTGTCCGTCTGTCTGTCTGTCCGTTGAAATCAAATCAAATTTGGCAAAAATATTCGTTGCTAATTTGGGGTGTTTCGTATTGAAAATGGGCAAAATCGCCCAAGGACCACGCCTACTTTTTCTATCAAGAGTGCAGGTACCTCTGTTTTACCTATTAAAAAAGGCCATCTCAGCATCACTTTTTGAGAGAAGATAAGAAAATTTTATATGTAGGTTTAGACTAATGCTTCCAGTTAATATGCCAAATATGGGCGTGATCTGCCACACTTTTAGTTTACATAGGTCATGGAGGGTTTTACATGGATTGTATTGAAAAGTATATGTTTCCTGAATAATTGTGTACATAATATTGTAGTTTGTAAACCAATAATATTCTGTTGGGAAAAAAATGGGCAGGCCATGCCTCCTTTTTACCCATCCACCCAGTACTGCAATATATTTTTATACCCTACACCTAAATTTTGAGAGTAAACGCACTTACTACCGGTGTTTGTAACGCACAGAAATAGTTAAGCAGCTATAATTATAGTTTATCTTATATATCTTATATATACGAGGATATATGCAGCTTTAAGGTGTAGGGTATTTCGGCTACAGCCCGGCTGTAGACAACACCTTTACTAGTTTTGACTGAAATTAAGGTTATTAATTAAATTAATAATTTCATTTATTGACCCAAATCAGACTAAAAGGTACATATGGAATACCTCAAAACAACAAAAATTAATTATATTTTTGAAAACTAAACCAAAAATTTTTAAAAATCTGTATTTAATCATATGCATTTAATCTACTCTTATTAGTTTTCTTCTTCTACTAATTCTATTTGTATTGTGTTTTGGGCATTATTAAAACAAAAAGTTTTTATAAAACGTAATTGCAGCACATAAATATAGTTCGATTACAAAGACTGCTCCGGAAATAATAAATAATACGTTTTTCATTTTCATTTTTTCAAAAAAATTTGCAAATTCACACATCTTTGGTACAAAGTTAAAATAGACCTATCAATAATTGGAAAAATTATACCAGAATGCATTCTGAAAATAAAAGTCTCTTTTTTTTTGCGCGGGATTCGACAGCAGGAATTTTTTAAAGACTTCAGTCAGTTTGTTTTTGGTTTAAAATTCAAAATAAAAGGAATGGAACTTTCTTCTTCAGGTATTTTTATAATATAAAGGGCAATGGTTCTTCTGTTTTCATCATCACTATAGTGGAACACACTTAGGTTGATCTGTGGATGTAAAATTATTTGGCAAAACCCTGTACCACGTTCTAAAGACCTTTAAAAATAGAATTTACGAAAGAGTCTTCCGTTGTTTCTCAAAACGAATAAAAACGAGTCGACGATGAAATAAAAAATCTTGTGAATTCGGTTGTGCGTTCTGCAGATAAATATTTGGAAATTAAACACAATCTGCTTTTATCGCTGATTGACGGAAAATTTTGCAAGGCACTAACCGAAAACACATCCACGCTACCTGTGTTGGTGCTACCTGTGTGGTGCTACATCAAAATAATTAAACCAAATTGATTACATGATACATAGGTCTGTAAAAACCAAGCACTTACAATTTGTTCTATCGAATCTTCATGGGTGAAAACGATTTTTTGAGTGGTTACTCCACTTATCATGCAAACTGCCCATAAATAAGGGGCAAGCTCGCTTTGAAAATAAGAATGTAACAGTTTTACAAAATAAAACGTATACAGAAAGAATTCCAAGAACAAATTGGGCTTATGGTTAATCAACCGAAACCTGGATTCGGGCGCTCAAACAATGGGAATACTGCCTTGTGTTTTTTGTTTGAAAATACACATTAATTCAATGAAAAAGATTTATACCATTTTAATAGTTTTATCTAGTGGTCATCAACTCCAAGCAAAACAGTTTCGCGATGTTTTATGCTTTAAATACTGCCAGATATTTTGTTCAATCTTATTCTTGGTATCATATGTCGCCCACACTCCACAAATATTTCATTCATGAGCCACAGATAATATCTGACTCTCTATTGCCAATTGGTCAATTGTCGAAAGAAGCACAGCAGGCCCGCAATAAAGACTTTTTAAAGCTTCAGGGAAAATTTTTCCCGTAAGTGCAGAAGAAGCCAAACTAACTAACTAGTAAACTAAAAAAAGTTAACTTTAAACTTTTAACTTATAAATTAAAAGTTGGCTTTTTTGCTGAAGGTCATTTGGATAACAGTTATTTTCAGGCCCTGATTGTAACTACGTTGACTCGCGTTCGTGCCCTGTAGCGTTGTTGCGTCTTTGGGTGAGTCGGTTCGATCTGTCGTCTCTCTATTATTAGGCCTCGACTCGTCGTTTCTCGCTATGCTGCTTGCGTAGGGTGGGGTACATATAGTCGAGCGGCCGGGGATAACCACGCACCGACTACTATATTGTACACCCGGGGATAGCCACGCGACGCCAAAATAGTCGCTGATGTATATATATATGACTCTGTCTATGATACGGAGCTCGCACGTCTGATCCAGTCAGCAGTCTACCACCCAGTGACTCTCGCTTCACTACTGCCTCAAATAGTAACCTTTACCCATTCTCGTCGTTCCTGTCCGTGCTTGATGTGTATAAGTATGAGTGCGTGTCTCTACGCTGTTCGTAATATGTTCCTGTGTTTCCTCCCATTGTTCGTTTCTTTAATCTGCATTTTGTCGCCTTGCGTGCGTGTGTGCCTCGTCTTTCCTCTCGCTCTGTCAGTGGTTGAGCCTTCTAGTATACTATACAGATTAACTCTTATACTCTACACTTATGTAACTTAAATTACTAACAACTATTTGAATTCCTTAATAAAGAATACATATTTATTAACATTAATATTCAAATTCATTGTAATAATAATCATAAGTAACATTTAAATTCATTGTAATAATAATAAAAAATTAAATATTTACATTCTTGAATCTCTTCAATTTACACGTTTATGAACGAAGGAATCTCCCGAAAGTATTCCTTCGTTAGACTACTAGTTGCGTCAGCATTTTTCCTGCTGTGATCGCTGTTAATCTAGTAGTGTGAAAGCACCTCCGGTTAATAATTCTTGCCTACGTAACGGCCACGTAAAAATAAAGGAACGCAAAGTTTACAACTTTGTTATCGTCAGTACGAATTTGGCTTTGCATACGCCGATATAGTTGGCCAACCGACAGTTGGTTTTTCTGATTTCCTGCGACCTACTTTCCATACATGATGATTTCGATTGAACTATATCTTCCTTTGCTGGTTGGCGAGATAAAGTGTTGGTGACAAAGTGAGTTTGCGCTTTTGACATTTGGTGTCAAAGTTTGGCCACTCAAGTGTTCAGCAACCAATACGTCCTGACAGGCTAGCAATGTTGTCTAGCTACTTGAGGGATAAGTCGCCCGCGTCCACCCTATAATTGTAGACATCTGAACAACTGACCTCTTTCTTCTGCAACATGCGATCACCTCCTCTGAACTGTCAATCTTAGAACGAACCTTAGAATATCCTTAGTCAGCAAGAATATGTGCTCAAGGGCAAAATTCTAAAACCCAAGTTGAAGCGAAAAAAGAGCTATTAACTACCAAGAGGATCAGATATTGTAAGCAATGTAAGCGGCTGTAGACGATACCAAAGAATGTAAAGGGAGTTATTACCAAATGTTTTAATAAGTTAATGCCTAACCTCCAGGGGACCTTAATATTCGATAGACGTTCCTAACAACACTGCTAATATTATTATTATTTACTCCAATAAAGTAAACCTAGAATTGAATATAAATCCCAACTTTTATAACTTTGGATGCAGCTCCTACTGAATAAAAACAATAAATAGAGGTGGAAAAATACCAAAAAAAATTTACTTGCCTGCTAAGCAGCACATTGGACTATATATACACGCACTGAATTTTTTGCAGCACTAATAGCTTAGAGTGAATAATTCAATCTATAACCAAGGTCTTCATTAAGATTTAGAGGTCCAGACAAATAAATCGGAATGTCATCACCATGGGCATGAATTATGAAATATTCACAAACTGAGCAAATATCATTGATGAACATAGATAATAATAAAGGACCCAAGGTCCCTTAGGAACATTAGATGCAATTTCATTTATGGAAGATAATCGGTTGCCAATTCTTACACTATGAAAAATTAAAAAAGCTAAGTTTATCGCAGAGTAAGATGTGATTAAAAGAATCAAAGTCAATTAGGCAAAGATAAAAATGTTAAGGTTAAATGATTGAACTTATCATTTATTTTTAGCATTGCTGCCGAACAACTGTCACCACACCAGCGGCTAGATTGATAGGATAATAAATTGTGTGAATTTATATAAGCAGTTTTTTGAACACACACAACCGTTACCATGAACTTTCCCAAAGTCATGGAAGAATCGAAGAATCGTCTACGCAAATTCAGTAGAATCTGTTGGCGACGAAGATTTAGGAATAGGGCTAACATTATAGATTTTTAAAGGTAAGGAAAAATTGAACACTGCTTACCTCAACTTTACTATCTGAAGTAAACGAGAAGGATGGCAAAGACATATTAGAAGGAGGGTGAGAAGACGATGCAGGTATATTTAAAATGGTAATCAGACCCATTGGCCACAAATGTTTAATTAAGCACATTAGGATCAAGATGGCTCAAAAGAAACTTTATTAATAAATTGCACCTTCTTCACCTTCACAGCTGGTTAAATCACAAATCAAGAATACGCTTGGAACTCAAATAGATCCGTTTTCCATTTTTATACCCCACACTTTCAAGGTTTAAGGATCGCACCATAATTCTAATGAGATAGAGTTGCAACAAGATTTACAACATTTGCCACATTAAGTTCTATCGTCTCTATAAAGTTTATAACTCTAATCGCATTTTCATATTAAAAATCTTATTTACATTTGTTTTAATCGCATTTACATATGCTATTTTCATATGAAAAAACTCACCCACATTTGCTCTGACCTCATTTTCATATGAAAAATCTAATTTCTAATTGACCTTTTCTCTTTTACAATTGGAAATGGTGTATTCACCCAATAAAAATTATGAATTAAAAAAATTTAAACGTAGAGAACTCAACTGCGACTGAATATTTGCGGATTTTTCATTTACATTTTGTTACGAGCGTTGAGAGAAAAGACGGTGAGACGTACTTATAAGCCTTCAGAGCTGTCAAATTTTTACTAATTAATTATCAATTTTTGAAAAATTTAGTTCAGTCAACTTCGACTTATTGTATATTCTTTGGTTTAAGTCATTGGGTTTACAGTCCTAACTTGAGCGAAGCCTAGTGATTTTACACCTTTACCTGGTTTAAACACACGCTAAATCGTCATTTCGCGTTTCATACAAGCACTTATATAAAATCGCCATACCTGTTAGGTTAGTATTGGATCCTTTTTTTCCACGACTAGAAAAGCTTGAGGACTCACTGACATCAACTGACCGGCGATCTACGTGTATAGTTCGCGGACGTGGTCGTGTAACCCTTTGTTGTCTTAAGCGTGGCATTATTGTATTTTGCTGTTTCGTTGAAAATTCTGACTGATCAAACATTTTACCCTTAAAGAATAAACTCCCTTAGTGTAACTTTAATCGCTGTAAAATGTATTTCGTTACCTCACATTCTGCTTCCTCAATAGCCTTCTTCAAACGATGCTGCTCTAAAATTGCAGCTCGCCTTACCGTTTGCTCTTCCTTTTTGCGTGCACGTATTTCTTCTTTCGCCCTTTCACGTTCACGTCTTAGATTGGCTTCAATTTCCTTGCGAGCTCTGGTGTCCTCTTGTTGCTGGCGTCTTTGCAATGAGAGAAGCATAATCTTTTCTTTTTTCTTTTCCATTTCACCAACAGAATCCTGCAGACAAAATAAATAAAATTATTATTTAGAAGTAATTTTTTATACACTAGCACTAGACTTAATTCATCAGTAAAACGCTTCAGAATTCATCAGTGAAAATCAGTCAATAACAAGAAGTATGCTACAACAATAAACATAATTGTCGAATCTGGAGTGAAGAATTCCAAAAGCCAGGATTGAGATGCAATTCAACTCGCAAAATATTGGATCAAAAATTACATATAATTAAAAAAACTATTAGAGTAGTACGGTCGGAACCAGTTCCAAAAACGGGGTTTTTAGATGTGATTATAATTGTGTAACGATCCAAGCATCGTTTCAAATTATTCTGCCGAAAACAATCATCTGCTTGACAACAATAAACCGAGTAAAACGAATATACATACTGACTTACATATATTCCGTCCCTAGAAAGTCAGTTACATACCGAGAGTCATATGAGATCAACCGGCCGAACATATACATACTGCACAGCGACCAGCAATAGCAAAACATGTACACACATACATACCGACATACTTGCAGAAACCGAAACGAAGAAGAATACAGCAAATGACAAAACAAAAATAACAACAACCACCGACTGCTTCTTTACAATACACCACAAAACAAGAAACAGAAGTAACAACAACGACAAAACCTGATTCCATAACCAGACATATGGAAAGCGACAACAACAACAACAACAGCAACCGCAGCTGATAAGAAGACAATGCTAACAAGAAGCATGGAATCTTCCAACGTGATTTATTTTTCTTTTGTTCAATACAGAACTTATAATTCCCAAGAACCTTAATTCAAGTGCTGCTTTTAACGAGCATTTTTGAACTTAGAAAATCGACCAGTCTTCCACCGGCGAAACTCTTCACCAGTAAGCGAGACTTTATCTCATTCGTGAGTTGGTTCAATTTTGGCGCCGCAAGGCAGATTCATTTAGTTTAAATCGATCATACAGCTAGTGCTGTATGACTCCACGGGCTTTAGCTCATTTTTGATGTTTTTTTTTAAGATTAATCAACTTTAGAGTTGATTAACTCCACGGGCTCTAGCTCATACTTGATTTTTTTTACGATTAGTCAACTTTAGAGTTGATTAACTCCACGGGCTTTAGCTCAACCTTTTTTTTATGATCATTCGAATAGTTTCGAATGACTCCACGGGCTTTAGCTCTACTCGCACCGATCACTTCGTCAGGCCGAAGTGACTCCACGGGCTTTTGCTCATACTCTGTTTTTTTTACGATTAATCGACTTTAGAGTGGATTAACTCCACGGGCTTTAGCTCATACTCATTTTTTGTTTACGATTGATCAACCTTCTACTCGACCAAAGCGTCGCACCGAGGCTGTTGCTCAGCTGTCTTTTTCCCACTCCCATTTAATTCCCTTTAGCATAAGACTTAGGCTAAGTTACATTGTAGTAGAATAAGCACCCATTGTTAGAGATAAGAGAATTTAAATAAAAAAACGATATCAAATAGAACGTCCGAGCTGAACTGTTTCAGTCAGTGCTAGATTGTTGAAACACAATCGTTTGAAATTCGGAAACGTTACAAAGTGAGTGGTTTTTTTCAAGTTCCACCCACAATGAACCCTGGAGCCGCTGAGTCTACCTCAGCTGAGAAAGAAAACTTGTTACAAATGGCGCCCGAGCAGGGACTGTCTGTCGCGACGAGCAGCCCAAATCTCACCGTCGAGGGACTGCCTGTCACGAACAGCAGTCAAAATTTAAATTCAAAGAGTCTGTCTGCGACACACAGCAGTCACTCTCCTTCCACATCAGCACCAGTAAGCAAAAGAAGCACCTCGCCTTCTAATCCAAAAGGGGCGTCAGTTTCGAGGAGTTCTTCACCAAGCAACGCACCTGAAGAATTTTTTCCTGAATCACTCGCCTTCATTTACCGACTCAAAAAGGAGGAGTTAGAGGCACAAATGATTCTGTTAGGTCTACCGGCACAAAGCACGGTTAAAGAAATGAGACAACAGCTAAGTGCACACATCAAGAAGGTGCGACAAATAGAAAACCCGACCAATAACGCAGCTAAGCAGACCACCAGCACATCCGCAGCTCTGCTCCTACAGACAGCAGCTGCGACAGCCACAACGCCACAGCAGCCGTCCACAATCACCCGTACATCAGCCAGATGTAATGACATGAACAGAGCCAGCACGTTCGCTGCCGAACGACCGATACCCTGCACGAATCTACATTCACCGATTGACTGTGACGTCATGAACACCGTCCGGAAGTGGAATCTTCACTTCAACGGCGCCAAATCTATCCTAGACTTCATTGAAAGCATTGAAGAGCTAGCCGACTGCTATCGTATAAATTACGATCAGCTGCTGTTACCGCTCAACGAAATATTTCGTGAACGCGCCAAAGAATGGTGGCGCTATAAGAAGGATGAAGTACCCACCTGGCTGCATTTTAAAGAGGCAGCATACCAATTCTTCTTGCCGCCACGATATCTACAGCGTCTAGAAGAAGACATCATACGACGCCGACAAACCCAACGTGAAAAAGCGAAAGACTACATCCTAGGCATGCTCGCGATGATTCGGCAACACCCGAGGCTATGTAAAGAAAATCAAATCGACCGCATATACGAAGGCTTACGGCCGGAGTACCGTTTATATATAAGGCGCAGTGACTTCCACGACAACGCGGATGCGCTTATCAGTCTAGCCGACGAGTATGAACACATACGCAGCGAAGAAGCCCGTGCACAGCGGCCGCACGTATCTAACATGGTAGCCACCAAACAATACTCCCGTGACACGCACTGCTGGACTTGCGGCGAACCGGGCCACAAGCGCCAACACTGCCGAGGGATCAAAAAACTTTTTTGTTCATACTGCGGGCAAGACGGAGTATTGACGCGACAGTGCTGCAGAAGCGCACCGAATATAATACTACCTGACAACGATACAGAAGATATCGTTTTATATCGACTAAAGTTAAAGTGCCAGACAAAAATAGTGGACGCACTCGTGGATACTGGGGCATCGCTCACGTTCATTGGAGCGCACATGAATCAATACCTGTTAAGAAATGCCCAAACGATAAATAAAACTGAAATGTTAGTATTGGCAAACAATAACCCGGTACAAACGAGGAATTGTCATCGCGCTCAACTTCGCGTTGGCACACACCGACTTGAACATCTGTTATACTATCTACCAGGCCTACAAGAAGACATGGTGATCGGAATGGACCTGCTTAGCAAATTAGGTTGTAACTTAAACATCGCCGGAAGAAATATAAGGGCGACGCACATCGCTGCACCAGCACAAGTTCGCATGATAACTCAAGCAGAAAACAGCATCCAGCAACTCCGCAAACTCGAGCAAACCGCAATGAACGGCATGACAGGGCTCTGCAACATAGACCAGCACACAATCCATGTCACCACCGACATCCCGTTCAAACAAAGATATTACTCCAGAAACCCGGCCATGCAGCAAATATTAGATCTCGAAATCAATAAGCTGTTAGAAGAAGGTAAAATTGAACCCTCACGTAGCCCTTACAGTTCTTCTGTAGTACTCGTAAAAAAGAAACAAGGGTCGTGGCGACTGTGCATAGACTATCGCCAATTAAATAAACTCAGCATACGAGATGCGTATCCACTTCCCCAAATACAGGCGATTTTGGACAAGCTAAGAGAGTCCCGTTTCATCAGCACGATAGATCTAAAAAATGGTTATTGGCAAGTGCCACTGGAGACGAATTCACGCAAATATACGGCCTTTACCGTGCCTGGCCGTGGACTATTTCAATGGACAGTCATGCCTTTCGGGTTACACTCCGCCCCTGCTACTTTTCAACGCATCCTGGACAAAGTAATCGGACCAGAATTAGAGCCTTTCGCCTTCGCATATCTGGACGATATTATTGTATTGGGAAAAACATTTGAAGAGCACATGTCAAATTTAACCACCGTATTCCGACGCTTAAGAGAAGCAAATCTAAAGGTAAACTTCGAAAAAACCCAGTTCTGCAAAAGTGAACTACGATACCTGGGTCACATGATTACTCAGGAAGGTATCCACACCGACCCGGACAAGATTCACGCCATCCGAGCACTGTCCGAGCCACGAACCATAAAAGAAGTACGCCAACTCCTGGGAACAATCTCTTGGTACAGACGATTCGTGAACAACTTTTCGGACATTGTCGCACCACTGACAGCACTCCTAAAAAAGAAAAATAGATGGCACTGGGGACCAGCACAGGCCGCGGCATTTAAAGCAATAAAAGATGCTCTAACCACAGCTCCGATACTTCGTTGTCCGGACTTTTCCGTACCATTCACAATGCAGACTGATGCCAGCGATACCGGCCTAGGCGTAGTACTCACGCAAAGAATTGACAACGAGGAGGTAGTTATCGCTTACGCTAGCCGCATGTTGAACGACCTGGAACGAAGATATTCAACTACCGAAAAAGAGTGCCTCGCCATCCTTTTCGGCATACGCAAATTACGACCGTACATCGAAGGGTACCACTTCACGATCATTACTGATCACCATTCATTAAAATGGCTCCACAACTTGCAGAATCCGTCAGGAAGGCTTGCCAGATGGGCCTTAGAACTGCAGCAGTATGACTTCAACATCGAGTACCGCAAAGGGACGCTAAACATAGTCGCCGATACGTTATCGCGTCAGATCGCACCTGAACCCGCCCAGCTGTTGCAAATCCGACGTCTCGATTGGTACGAACAACAAATTTCAAAAACACAGCAGCAACCGAACTTATACCCGCAATTCTGCATTAAGGATCAGAAACTTTACCATAAGACCAGGAACCAACATTGGAGGCAGTGTGTGCGGGAAGACCAAAAACCGAGCATCCTGCACGAAGTACACGATAGCCCTACAGCTGGTCACTTCGGCTTCTACAAAACCCTGAAACGAGCCTGCGAACACTATTTCTGGCCAAATATGTATAAGGACATTAAAGCACACGTGAAAGCCTGTATACCCTGCGCCAAGTATAAACCTCATCCCGGACCACCACTCGGGATGATGAACACCACCAGAGCAGAACTTCCGTGGCAGGTAGTCGCTTCAGACTTCATAGGACCCCTACCCCGCTCACGGAAAGGCCACACCGCACTGCTAGTCTTTACAGACAAATTCACCAAATGGGTGGAATTGATACCCGTACGACAAGCCACAGCCAAAGTTGTCCATCAGTATCTCCGAGAAAGAGTAATTTTCCGTTACGGAAGCCCGAAGATTCTCATCACCGACAACGGCACGCCCTATACCAGTACTCTTATCAAACAGCTGACTAATGATTACGGCATTCGTCACCAACTTACGGCAGCCTATGCACCCCAGTGCAACCCCACCGAACGAGCCAATCGCGTGATCAAAACCTTGATGGCCATGTACACGAAAGAAGATCATCGAGATTGGGACAAACACATACCAGAAATTATGTTCGCGATCAACACCGCCAACCACGAATCTACACATCATAGCCCAGCCGAACTCAACTTTGGTCGCAATCTTACACATCCCTCCCGCCAGGCCGAACCGATTAACGCATACATCGCACCAGATTTCCGCAAACTCTACGAAAAAGCGCTGCGGAGGAATACAAAAGCGACGCAACATCAAAAAAAACATTACGACCTGCGGCGAAGACCAGACAAACCAGCAGTCGGCAGTGTTGTGTTAAGGAGAAACCACGTCCTGTCCTCATCCTCAAAACACTACGCCGAGAAACTAGCCCCGCGCTACATTGGACCGTTCGTCATACAAGCTTTCCTATCACCAAACATCGTCCTCCTTAGCGATCCCAAACAGCCGAGCAAAACCACCAAGGTGCACATCAAAGACGTAAAACCACTCCCAACACACCCGGCGGTGGCACGAAGCACTTAAGCCGACATCCTCGCTAACAGATAGTCTTTCTCCACAGATTACGATGAGCCACACGCGAGTACGCACTCAACCGAGGAAGCTTGGAGTAGTCATGCGACGCATAGCACACACCGCGCAACCACCGCTGCCTTACCGTCCACCTGTGGAAGCCACACCTCGACATCAGCTTCTACTCGCCAGACAGCTACCGAAGAAACCCAAGGTGGAAATACAATCGGTGCAAGTAATAAAGCCACCAGACACCTGTTCACCCAAGTCACCAGCCACGAAACACCCAGCACCACCACCGTCTACAGTGGTGCAGACAAAAACACCAGATATAAACCCAGTGCCAGCCAGGAAGCCCCAAGTTTCAGCGGTGCAGCTTCCACCACCCAAAAATTGCCGCAACAACAAACCGGATAAAGAAGACCCGTTCAAGGGCATCAAGATCCGACCACCGTCTTCACGGAAGCTCCAACGGTTCCAGTTAACTCAACGGTGTGGAATAGTCTACGTCCTCACAAAAAATGGCTGGGCACAACTCCGCTTCCAGGGCATGCGTAAGGTTGTACGAGTCGCCGACAACGCCACGCCATATCCGCCTCAGTTCGACTTTTTGTGAAACCAGCAAAAACTACATATATTGTCTTCAGCACAAACACCTTAAACATTACAGTAGTTTTTTTATATATATTTACTTCTTTTTATTTACTCTTACATGTACTAAATCATGAATAAACTATCCTTAATATTTAAGTTTGAAATAATAATGAAGTTACAAATGTTATTTTAGTTCCGTTTTTTTTCTTTTCTTCCTCACTTATTACATTTTATTATTTTGTTAAAAAAAAAAAAAAAAAAAAAAAAAAAAAAAAAAAATATATATATATATATAATAATAATAATAATAATAACTAATAACTAGATATATATATAAAAAAATACAATGGAAGCTGAGCTGCACCCGCGCAAGGGTCAGTTAACTTTTCTGCGAATACGCAGAAGTGCATAAGTCGCTTCCCATCCTACATAATATATTTTTTTTTTTGCTCTCTCTCACTCGCTATCCATTGTAGGGATAGGGTGTAACGATCCAAGCATCGTTTCAAATTATTCTGCCGAAAACAATCATCTGCTTGACAACAATAAACCGAGTAAAACGAATATACATACTGACTTACATATATTCCGTCCCTAGAAAGTCAGTTACATACCGAGAGTCATATGAGATCAACCGGCCGAACATATACATACTGCACAGCGACCAGCAATAGCAAAACATGTACACACATACATACCGACATACTTGCAGAAACCGAAACGAAGAAGAATACAGCAAATGACAAAACAAAAATAACAACAACCACCGACTGCTTCTTTACAATACACCACAAAACAAGAAACAGAAGTAACAACAACGACAAAACCTGATTCCATAACCAGACATATGGAAAGCGACAACAACAACAACAACAGCAACCGCAGCTGATAAGAAGACAATGCTAACAAGAAGCATGGAATCTTCCAACGTGATTTATTTTTCTTTTGTTCAATACAGAACTTATAATTCCCAAGAACCTTAATTCAAGTGCTGCTTTTAACGAGCATTTTTGAACTTAGAAAATCGACCAGTCTTCCACCGGCGAAACTCTTCACCAGTAAGCGAGACTTTATCTCATTCGTGAGTTGGTTCAATTTTGGCGCCGCAAGGCAGATTCATTTAGTTTAAATCGATCATACAGCTAGTGCTGTATGACTCCACGGGCTTTAGCTCATTTTTGATGTTTTTTTTTAAGATTAATCAACTTTAGAGTTGATTAACTCCACGGGCTCTAGCTCATACTTGATTTTTTTTACGATTAGTCAACTTTAGAGTTGATTAACTCCACGGGCTTTAGCTCAACCTTTTTTTTATGATCATTCGAATAGTTTCGAATGACTCCACGGGCTTTAGCTCTACTCGCACCGATCACTTCGTCAGGCCGAAGTGACTCCACGGGCTTTTGCTCATACTCTGTTTTTTTTACGATTAATCGACTTTAGAGTGGATTAACTCCACGGGCTTTAGCTCATACTCATTTTTTGTTTACGATTGATCAACCTTCTACTCGACCAAAGCGTCGCACCGAGGCTGTTGCTCAGCTGTCTTTTTCCCACTCCCATTTAATTCCCTTTAGCATAAGACTTAGGCTAAGTTACATTGTAGTAGAATAAGCACCCATTGTTAGAGATAAGAGAATTTAAATAAAAAAACGATATCAAATAGAACGTCCGAGCTGAACTGTTTCAGTCAGTGCTAGATTGTTGAAAAACAATCGTTTGAAATTCGGAAACGTTACAAAGTGAGTGGTTTTTTTCAAGTTCCACCCACAATGAACCCTGGAGCCGCTGAGTCTACCTCAGCTGAGAAAGAAAACTTGTTACAATTGGAAAAAAATACAAATTAAATTACATACAGGATCTAGATTCGTAACATCTGCGCCAATCACTAAAACTTTTTTATTAGACTCGCACGACTGAGATTGCTGCTGGTTCGTAACATCTTCTAAATGTCGTCGATCACACGAATTTTGAACGTTAGCTGTTTGCGAGTATGAGTTGTTGACTTCGGACAGGTTAATAGGTGGATCCGTATATTTATTGTACGTTGCTTTGCTGCTATCATAAATTTTGGTGTCATCGAAATCTTTTTTCACGAAAACATCTAAATTAAAATTCAGACGTTTATTTAACATTCACAGTCAGGCAAAATATTTATGATTACCATTTTCATTAAAATGTTTATGAATTTTGCTAATAGAGTCTCGCGTTCTGGTGTGATCTACGTTATCCAAACTTGTGCTAGCTGTGCGCAACAACGGTTTCGGTCGTTTAGGCCCATCATCATCAAAGGATATGTAAAATCCCTTCTCATTTAGATAACTTCCATTATGTGATACCTATTAACAAAGAGATACAAATTTTTATGTGAGTGATATTGAGTCTAGTGTTACCAAGCGAAAATTTTACTAAATCTTTATAATATATTAAAATGCAATACATAACCAAGTATCATAATAATAATAAACCTAAGTCTTGCAGCTTAGGTTTGCTATTAATAATTTTTCTCTCTTTGTGTAATTGCGATTACTAAATTTTATAGGAACGGAGAGTTAACAGAGCTCTGTTAAAGTTAGCGACGTCTCGATCGTTTATAGAGTTGCAAACTCTGTTAAAGTTCGAAACGTATTTATATTCACGCACTTACATGATTCCACATACATAAGTTTTAGCTGAAACGTAATAAGTGCATGCACCATTGTGAGAACTATTTTCTATGATAAAAATTACAGAATGTTCTTTCCTTCTTGTTTGATTTTGTGGTTAACTAGAATTGTAATAAATTTTTTGAAACCTGGCGGAAATTATATATTTATAATCAAAAATCATATAAAAATCATAAATATTTGAATTCTATGGTTCATCCAGGGGTATCCTTTAGATTAAACGATTTCAAAATATACGAAACTACTTAGTCAAAATTGCTCAAGGATGCTCCAAGTCGTGATTGTACTTCTTAATTACGTAAAAGAATATTATTATGTATTGTACAAACACAACACACTTGCGTAGTAAAAACAAGAAAGTACTGAAATCGCGTGAATACCACTCAAAATCAATTGGACAATCAAGCAACTCATAATCCATAATAATTTTAGCGCCAATAACGTATTCTCTGATTTTACGTTTGAAACTATCCTCTGACTCATCAAACTATCTTAATTCATAGTCCGCCCATTCTAAAACCTATCAATGCGAATATAGAACTACTATTGTAAGTATGAAATTACCACTTAGGAATTTTATAAAATAAACTGGTTATAGATGAAACATTCGGTGGAACAATAATTGAATCTTTAGTCATCTCTCATCAAATGTGTTCAGTATATTCATTCGTTGTACTAAACCTGAGCCTTTTGTACTTGTAGGAGCCTAACTTAATGTGGGCTGGATTGTATTTATTGCTGACCATGTGCTTGGCAAAGTTAGCCTCAGGTGTCGAGTTACACCGTGTCCACTTGATTTTCGTTTATGTTGGTTGGTAATTTTTGCCCGACATTGTTTTTTTTTCTGGTCTTAAAGGTTATATTAAGGTTGTGCTTCGTAAGGAACTAGGCTATTCTGTGTATTATTACTCTTGTTTCGTTTACTGTTTTTACTTCCTTGTATACGTAGTAAATACAGGAAAGTATTGCAATCATGAAAAATTTCGAAATTGAGATTTTGATGGTAACACACATTTTGACCATCGCGGAGTCCATTTTGACTAGTTTGGTCGTGACGTGTGTACGTATGTACGTGTGTACGTGTGTACGTATGTACGTATGTACGTATGTACGTGTGTACGTATGTACGTATGTACGTATGTACGTATCCTCAATAACTTAAAAACGGAGAATCGTAGAAGCTTGAAATTTGGTATTTGAGACTCTTATAAGACCTAGTTGTGCACCTCCCTTTTTGGATGCAATCGGTTGCGCGAAAAGGACACTTCTCATATAGTTTTTTCAAATTTCATACATTACTCATAAACAAACACTCCTAGATAGTACATACTATTTTGTATTTGGGCCTTACATAAGGGACAATTTTGTAGCTCCACTTTTGATGATGGTTCGCACCAAAAGGACTCTTCGCCAAAGGAACACGAAGCATGCATTATCCGAATTACATAAATGATAATGATAAATGAATGTTATGCTGCTATATCTTTTACAAAGATTTGTTGTACCCTAACAGAACTGTTAATTCTTTGGAAAGCTGTTTGGAAACTAATTTGTACTTCCTTGTTTTTGCTTACTACTATTTAAATTATTTAAATTAAGAGATGCCGATGAAATTTTTTTTCATTATGGAAGTAAAAATATTTAAAATTTGTAAAACTTATATTTTAAGATATAAATCAAATATATCAACCATTCTTGAAATAAAACCATACAATTGCCGTCATACAAGTGTTGGCCACATCAGATATTTTTTGAGGTCTTTGTAGATATTTTGTGATGTGTTTTTTGTCTACGTTGTTTCTGGCTATAGTATATATAGTGTTGAGTTCATTATTGTGTGCTTTTTCTGTTAGTGGTGTTTAATCTAGCCTATTTATCAGGTGATGGAGACCGGCGTCTTTATATTTTTTGGAGTGCTTGGATATCTTATGTACTATTATGTCTCTAGCTGGTACTGTATATTTCGTAGTCGATCGCATTTGGGCTCTTGTTTGGCTTTATTGTTAAGTCTATCTAGTTTATCTTCTTTTTCCTTTTTCGTTGTGAATGTGATGTTTTTGTATTGTTTTTTGAGAAAGTCCAGTATTCGTTCTTCGTTGTTACCAGTAATTACGTAGATTATATCTTTGGCGTACCTTGCGTAGAATGTTAAGATCCTTGATGTCGAATGATACTAGTTTCGTGCCTTTTGTTATTTCTATGGTTTCTAGTTTGGAGTTGTTACCAGGGCATGTAAACGCACACTCACGTGCGCACGTCAATAAGTACGCGTGCGCTTGGAAATTTTTTTAACGCACGCGCACGTGGTTGCGTGCGCTTTAAAATTTTTTTAGCGCACGCGTCCTGTGCGCTACTCACCTTGCGTGCGCTAAGCGCACAAGACGCGTTCGCTTAGAAATTTTTTTAACGCACACGGTATTGCCATACTATAATAACTTTTTGTGAAAATAGAATAAGGTTGAATAAGGTTTTGCAATGACGACTAAAACTAATATGTAATGACAAAAAAACTACTACTACAGATGTATATGGATACGTATAAAGAGTTTCATCTGCAAAAGTATATGAGACCATGATTTTGAATTTTTTTGTAAAATAAGATTTACAGCCACATTCCGGATACGCGCTCGCTGTGAGCGCCCGAGACGCCAGCGTAGCCGAAACTGAGACAGACTTTGTATTCTGTAATGCAAGCGTCCGCCAGCGTCAGTCAGCGTCTTACTTTTTTTACCTGATGTTATGCTTTGCCGACTGTCGTAGTTTGCAGATCGAATAGTGTTACCGTCCACGGGAAACCTTTTTGTAGTTTGGTGATATAGTTTGGAAGCACTTTCAAAAACACAAAAAAATGCAGTCACTTCAATTTCAACTACGTGAGAATCTTAGTGGCCACATATATTATTGTATATAAAATATGAACATGAGTGTGTGGCAACAATGTATGAAGCAAAAAGAAACTATTTGTCTTATCATAATACTAACAACTAGAACCTCCATTTGACTTGTTCGTGTAATATAAAAAGCAGCCCTCGATACCATTTCTATTTTTGGTCGAAAATGAAGCCTTACATAAAAACGGTAGCACTTGTGAGATATTTTTTGATAATTTAAAATTAAAATTAGGTTCTATATTAACAAATAAATAAATAATAATTTAATAAATCTACCTTTAATAATTAATAAATTATTAGTTATTACTTCAATAATTAGTAAATTATTAATTATTAATTTAATAACTAATAAATTAGTAACTATTAATTTAATAATTGATAAATAAATTTCTTTAGCAATTATAAATTTATTTATTAAAAACTTCGTTACAAAAATTTCTGTCAACCACAACATTTTTGTTAAAGTCGGCAACTGTTTTGTTCCCGTCTCATATCGAACCGATTCGGTTTTTACGGAATGCATCGACTAAAGATTGACAACTGATAAGGTCTGCAAAGCAGGTAAAATACCAACAAAATTATACAGCGACCGACAGCGACCGACTGCGTCCCGTCTGGGTTTTTGGCAGCGCAGTTTCTTCGAAAACCATTGACGCTGGCGTCAAATAAGAAGAAAAACAACGAAAACCACAAAAGAAAATAAACAACTACGGAGCGTCTGTGACGCGAGCGAGTATCGGGAATGTGGCTGTTATACTTATAGTTATGAGTGCAGGCGACTACTTATACTCACACTAATCTATACTCATCAACACCCATCAATTTTCTATAAATACTTCAATCAATACTTCAATCAAGCACCTCATTGACTTGAGCAGGCAGAACAAAGTGTTGTGGTTTTTAGGGCCATTAAAGCAAAACAAGCCTGACGCCATAATAAATTGTCTGGTTTTTTATTGTTTTTTAGTTTTGCTTTCGGCAATGAACCACACAATGGTAACGATTTCATACACAATGGTAAATTTAAGAAATCGTGGATGTGACGATAAATAATAATAGTGATGATAATATGGAAGAATACTATTAACTTAATAATTATTATTATAATTATGATAATAAAAATAATAATGATAATAATAATAGTTCTTATAATAAAATAAAGAGAGTAATTATGATTCTAACAACAAAAACATAATTCAGAAATTTGAAGTTCTTCTTCACCACTTCTTCAGATTTCTTCTTGTTATTTTAGAAGCAGAAATCATGAGCAATTGTCCGTCCATTCAGTTTCGTTTTCTATTAAGGTATTTGAGAGTAATTATGCATTTTGCGATTTTGTGCATGCTACGATTGAAGCGTATGGAAAAATTATGAAGATTCTTTTGTTGGGAGATGTCTTTGTTTATGGATTACAATTGCTCATATAAAGTTTTTTATTAGATTTTAGCTATGGGTTTGCCTAATTTATCAAAAATATTTTCTTTAAACGTTATTTAAAATAACGTTTCTATTTCTCTTATTATTAAATTATTACGGTAATTTGGCGATTGATTTAAATCTTTTTCCTATTAACCAACCATCAACGCTATGGCAAAAATACACCAAAAAAACATTTACAAAAAAATACAATTGCTTTTAAAAATCAACCCATTTATTTTCGCCAGCATATCAACTACTTTTACATGCTACTCAAACATGTCAAAAAATTTTAACACCGAAATCCATTGAAATTAAATTTGAAAAATAAGTTAGTGCAATAACGGAAGGTAAGGAAATGCCTAGATGTAATACATATGTAGTATTAGTTATTTTGTGATTACATATTAGTTTTAGTCGTCATTGCAAAACCTTATTCAACCTTACATACTCACCTTGCGTGAGCTAAACGCACAGGACCGCGTGCGCACGTGAGTGTGCGCTTATATGCCCTGGTTGTTACACAGTGAAAATTCCAACACTAGGGAATCTAGCAAAATATTTCTTTATTTTTCCTATTTTTGTATTTTTAGTTATGTTGCATATTTTTATTAAAACAAAGTCATAGAACAAAAAGTAAATAAGAAATCAGAAATATATTGTGCATATACAATAAAAGAACATAAAAGCACGTACACAATAAGTTATACTGAATAACTTATTCTCACGCTTAGCGATGAGTTATATCTTACGTAAAACATGAGTAAACAGTCCAAAAAGTCTTCGGTTCGCAGTGTGCAGAAATAAATGCCGCTTTCTACTTCGGCTTGCAGTAACTGAAGTAACAGTTGCGTTTGCCTTCGGTCCACAATATCCAGAAATCTCTCGGCGTGAGGCCGCCATAACTGAACTCGTCCGTAGTGTCTAGGATTATCTGGCAATGTCGGCTTTGGACCGCATTGTGCAAAATTTATTGTACTCCGGCTAGGTAGAGCACCTAAGTAAGGTACCAAACCGAGGTATTCTTTGTAGGTAGACGTTTTGATGTCACTGTATTAATTTAAGAGCATCTGAAAGGAAGTTCTTTCGCTTTCAACTCAAGCAACAATGTAGAGTTGTGTAGTTTATGAACAAACTAGGTAACATGAACTATCAATTTCTGTGAATTATATGATTAGAATTTCGTAGTTCTTTTAGTTCACTCGATCTTTTTTTGTTCACTCCAGCATTTAGTTCTAAGAAGAATTCACTCTTCTCAGTTCACAGCTCATATCGTTCAATAAAATAATCACATTTCGCAGTTTACAGTTTACCGTTCAAGCGATCATTTATTTTAATCCTCCAAGTTCACAACTCATCTCTTTCAGTTATTTAGTTCACTCTTCCTATTTCACAGCTCAACTCGGTCACGAATTTGATTCACTCTTCCCAGTTGACAACTCTTATCGTTCACTAGTATAGTCACAGATAGCAGTTCACAGCCTTTTTTCGTTTACTAATGTAGTTCCTACTTCAATGACTTTCTAGCTCATTTACTTTACAGCTTTTTTTGTTCATTTAGCCGTTTAGTTCTGAGTAGTTATTTCAGTTTAGAACGTCGTTCCTGACTGTTTTTTACCCTATTGCATCGATCTACGAAATTTTGAATTAATTTTTTTTGTCCAAATATTGATATGATTTATTAAGCATTTAACAAATTTGGCGAAGGAAGGGCGTACGTAACTTCGCCTTCAGGATATTCTTTGATGTGCGATATCTCCCAAAGTATAAGGTGTACCGATCTGATCGATATACCGTTTTAAAGTTATTTTTAAGATCTATTTTTATCGTTTTTATATTTTTTCAAATTTTTCAATAATTATGTAGATAATTTAGTTTTAAGAATTATTGCTTTATGTACATGCATAGCCCGTAGACTACGCGATTTAGTTAGGCTATTATATGAATGCTCACCATATTTTTCTAGTAAAACTTTACATAATAGAAAGCTTGAGAAAAATGCTGTCCCTGACCCATAACTAAATTGCGTGAGTGCTTTCCAAAATGTGAGAAAACTATGCCTTCAAAACTTATTTTACAAATGTTATCTATATTGTCTATATCAATATTGTCTAATATAATTGAACATTTTTTTCTTTTCCTCATTTGATTTATAAATCTATTAGATATTAGCTGTACCTGTAGTTGCATGGGCCTACGGCGGATCATTGGTGGTGTAGAAACAACATAAATGCTAATTAACAATATTATTTAATATTAAAATTATACTAGTACTCGATTAATATGGAGAATTTAAGGATATAAAAATATAAGAATATAATTATGTGAAGTAATGTAAAGAAATATTTTATTCATTGCATACGATGAATTCAGGGGTAGTCTAACAAAATTCAGCAGTGTATAAAAAACGCAGTGTATTTATGCAACATATAGAGAACTGGAATAAATTTACTGTATTTTATGCTTAAAAGTCATGTTACTACAAATTATTTTAGGCTTTTGAATTAGTATATGGCGCTTTCATGTGAATTAATGCAAACCAAAGAACAAATAAACATCATTGATGATTGGATATGATTAATATTGATTAATATCATGCGCTCATAATTTATAACGAGTTTTTGGTCCTTAAGCTGGGATAAAACTCAGTCTGTCCAGGGTTCGTTAAAGGGGTCTCGCAACCCTCTAACATTCAACGTACTTCCGAATTACTCGCGACAGTCTAGCACTGACTCTGTAAAGAGTTCAGCTCGGACGTTGTTTATCGTGTTTTTAATTTTTATTATTTTACTATTATTCACTTATATTTAATGCTTAACAATTTTTATACCTAATAATACGTACAATGAAGGGGAGGATAGAGTACCCCGCAGCAGAAGGCTACACAATGTGGATCACCTATTCAAAGCACCAAAGGGAGACGCGGTGGTTGTTGGGAAGTACAACAACTTCCTGGCAGAAGGCCTTGATATGCGGAAGGCGAGAGGTTAGAGTGAGAGCAAAAGTGCTACTCGGCAGATGGCCTTAAATTTATTCGGTGACGTCAGAGCGTCCACCAACAAAAATTCTCTGGTTTGGTACCTTGTGTAGGTGTCCTACCTAGTTGTTGTACAATTATTTTTGCATAACGGAGACCGAAGTCGAAAGCCACTGTTAGTTCTGTGACTGAGGCCGAAGCCGAAAGCGTCAGTTATTTCTGAGCGCTGAGACCGAAGTCGAAAGCCACTGTTAGTTCTGTGACTGAGGCCGAAGCCGAAAGCGTCAGTTATTTCTGAGCGCTGAGACCGAAGTCGAAAGCCACTGTTATTTCTGTGACTGAGGCCGAGGCCGAAAGAGCTGGAGGGAGGGAGGGGAAAGGGATCCAAAAAAAACACAAAGACTTTGCAACTACTGCAAACGACTTTGATCGGTTTCCAACTCTGAAAATATTTTGCAGTTTGCGCATCCTATACGTGGTATGATGATTGAACTGTTTGAGAATTCAAACGTCTGATTACGAATCAGCGGGAAAGCAAAAGCGAATAAAATGGTTTTGCTTGCTGACGTATGTTAGCACCTTCGAAACCCGTACTTGGCGGATTTCGTCGTTTGCTTAATTTGATGCTTTTTTTATGTTTTATTTCTTTATAATTTATTTCTATTAATTTGCTTCAATAAAAAATATAAAACATAGTTAAAGAATAAAAAAAAGAATATAAAGAAATTGATTGCCGCTGTTCGGTTTCGAACCGCCTTCCCTTGTGTTGGGATTTTTATATGGAAGCAGTGTTCTCTGTATACTAAAAAGAATTGTAACATGGCATTAAATTATGCCTGTTACAAATTGCTACATCATCATCATAGAACATATGTTACCTCGGAGCTAGTGCAGGGGCACTTTTACTCCTTTTACTGGTTAGTATAAATTTATCATTTGATTAATTTATATTTTTGGTTTTAATTTTATATGCGTAATGAGTCCCTAATCGATGGGTAGATGTTCCGTCTTGTTTGCGTGGGATTTCGAAGTCTGTTCAGCGAAACGTTGGGGATGTGGTCTATTTTGTCGAACAGTTTAAGAGCCTTGTCTTTTATATAACTCTTGACCGTCTCTAGATTCAAGTCTCTGTGTATGTCATCGTTGGAAACATACCATGGAATTTTAAAAATTTTTCTAATCGTTAAAAAGAAAACAAGAAATGCAACTAAAGAAAAAATTCAATGCGGAAAATGAAAGTTATACTTATGAAATGTAAAACATCCGATTGCTCCAATTAATTTTACGAATTAAGAAATTCTGAAGTTGTGACATACGACTGACTAACCCACTACAGCGACGTCACCTGGCGACACCGAATCTGATGTAAAAGCTTAATTTTAATTTTAAGTTAGTTGATAAGTAATTTTGGAAACGAGCGGTGCTCGGTCGAAACTAATAAAAAATCAAGAAGCAAGTCAAGAGTGCCCATTGTTTTCATTTAATAGTAATCCCGAACTCCAACGCTGTAGCTTCTCAAGCATACACACAACAATTTGGCGCAGCCGGTTTTAGGGAACCGATAGCACAGCATTCGAAACTAACGGGACCAATTACGGTAAGTAGAGTGAGGAAAAATAATTGCAAGTGCTGTTTGCAATTCGTTCGCTAGGCTTGCTTTGCAGCCAAGTTAAAGAAGTGGCAGCGTCAAGCAAGAAACCCTTGCCTGCTGTAACGAAGCTCCGGTTATCCGGTTTTGTAGCCAGGGTATGATCTCAGTCGTCGTCCAAGATCCTGTTACAGAAATATTTATAAGTTTCAGTAACTCTCTTGTTTTAGTACACTCCTTTATTGAATTGTTTTAAGTTCAACTTAGACCAGATGTAAGCGTACTAAATAAAGAAACCTTATCTAATTTAACCACCGAGAAGGGCTCACTGAGCAGAATGTGGCTTTGTTCCACTGATGGAGTTACTGCACACTTGCGACTGCTGACGGGTTAGGTTTTTGATGTGCATGCGCGGCGTGATGTATGTTCGTTCTTCGCTTGTGTCTCTCCTGCTGAGCGGCTTATACTTAGTTTCCGTTCTGGTAGGAGCTCCTTCAGTCGTAGGTGTCACACTGGGTCTATGCACGTCTTGGCTAGTCTCTCTTGTCTACGTGTGTCTTGGCAAGCACTTCTGCGATTGACGATCATTAAGATTACGTCAATCGCTTAAGGATATCTCAGAGTCCGCTTACGCAGTGTTCCGATCATCAAGATTACGTGAACACCGTGCAAAAGGGCTTCGTCAATAATCCCGAAGGTAACGTGCCGCACCTATGTACGTCTTAGCTAGTCTCTCCGGTCTACGTGTGCCTTGGCAAGCGCTTCTGCGATTGTCGATCATTAAGATTACGTCAATCGCTTAAGGATATCTCAGAGTCCGCTTACGCAGTGCTCCGATCGTCAAGATTACGTGAACACGGTGCAAAAGGGCTTCGTCAATGATCCCGAAGGTAACGTGCCGCACCTATGTACGTCTTAGCTAGTCTCTCCGGTCTACGTGTGCCTTGGCAAGCGCTTCTGCGATTGTCGATCATTAAGATTACGTCAATCGCTTAAGGGTATCTCAGAGTCCGCTTACGCAGTGTTCCGATCATCAAGATTACGTGAACACGGTGCAAAAGGGCTTCGTCAATGATCCCGAAGGTAACGTGCCGCACCTATGTACGTCTTAGCTAGTCTCTCCGGTCTGCGTGTGTCTTGGCAAGCGCTTCTGCGATTGTCGATCATTAAGATTACGTCAATCGCTTAAGGATATCTCAGAGTCCGCTTACGCAGTGTTCCGATCATCAAGATTACGTGAACACGGTGCAAAAGGGCTTCGTCAATGATCCCGAAGGTAACATGCCGCACCTATGTACGTCTTAGCTAGTCTCTCCGGTGCCGCACCTATGTACGTCTTAGCTAGTCTCTCCGGTCTACGTGTGTCTTGGCAAGCGCTTCTGCGATTGTCGATCATTAAGATTACGTCAATCGCTTAAGGATATCTCAGAGTCCGCTTACGCAGTGTCTGGATCATCAAGATTACGTGAACACGGTGCAAAAGGCTTCGTCAATGATCCCGAAGGTAATGTGCCACACCTACGTACGTCTTAGCTCGTCTCCTTGGTCTATGTGTGTCTTGGCAAGCACTTCTGCGATTGACGATCATTAAGATTACGTCAATCGCTTAAGGATATCTCAGATCCGCACCTATGTACGTCTTAGCTAGTCTCTCCGGTCTACGTGTGTCTTGCCAAGCGCTTCTGCGATTGTCGATCATTAAGATTACGTCAATCGCTTAAGGATATCTCAGAGTCCGCTTACGCAGTGTTCCGATCATCAAGATTACGTGAACACGGTGCAAAAGGGCTTCGTCAATGATCCCGAAGGTAACGTGCCGCACCTATGTACGTCTTAGCTAGTCTCTCCGGTCTACGTGTGCCTTGGCAAGCGCTTCTGCGATTGTCGATCATTAAGATTACGTCAATCGCTTAAGGATATCTCAGAGTCCGCTTACGCAGTGTTCCGATCATCAAGATTACGTGAACACGGTGCAAAAGGCTTCGTCAATGATCCCGAAGGTAATGTGCCACACCTACGTACGTCTTAGCTCGTCTCCCCGGTCTATGTGTGTCTTGGCAAGCACTTCTGCGATTGACGATCATTAAGATTACGTCAATCGCTTAAGGATATCTCAGATCCGCACCTATGTACGTCTTAGCTAGTCTCTCCGGTCTACGTGTGTCTTGCCAAGCGCTTCTGCGATTGTCGATCATTAAGATTACGTCAATCGCTTAAGGATATCTCAAAGTCCGCTTACGCAGTGTTCCGATCATCAAGATTACGTGAGCACGGTGCAAAAGGGCTTCGTCAATGATCCCGAAGGTAACATGCCGCACCTATGTACGTCTTAGCTTGTCTCTCCGGTGCCGCACCTATGTACGTCTTAGCTAGTCTCTCCGGTCTACGTGTGCCTTGGCAAGCGCTTCTGCGATTGTCGATCATTAAGATTACGTCAATCGCTTAAGGATATCTCAGAGTCCGCTTACGCAGTGTTCCGATCATCAAGATTACGTGAACACGGTGCAAAAGGGCTTCGTCGATTGTCGATCATGTCACTGTGTATGTCGTTAATGTCGCTGTTAATGTCCTATGTATGTCGTTAATGTCACTGTTATTCGCGGTTATTCCTCCCGTCGGAGCTTACCTGATCGTGCTTGCCGTGTGCACTATGCCACTTACTGGGATTCCTTTGAATTTCTCTCGCCTTCACTCGACCCACGTTCCACAGTGAAACGTTGTGTCCTTGCCTGGGTGTTGATCAACGATGATTTTGCGCGACGTGCCTACTTCACTTCAGTTCAAAGAGAAATCTCTCATGCGTCTTTACTCGCCTGCGGTCCAACGCTGACTGTCTCGCTGCGTCTTCACTTGAGTGTCGTTTAGCGACGATTCTCGCATACGTCTTTACTTGCCTGTCGCTCGGCGCTGACTGCCTCGATATCTTTGCTTGTCTATGGCTCGACGCTGACTGTCACGATGCGTTTTTACTTGTCTCTGGCTCGGCGCTGACTGTCCCGCTGTCTTTGCTTGTCGATGTCTTTACTCTCGCACAGATTTTTGCGTTGTTACGAGTGCTAGTGTGCGATGATCTCCGAGTGCTTCTTTTCTGCTCTTTCCCACTCTTTGTGTTGAGTGTTGCGACGGTGGTGGGTTCTCTCCCTTATATACTAACTAACAGCAGCAACTAACTAACAGTGTATTTCAGGTTCATAGTTAATAATTAATTCAAGATACTTAATTCATGCCATTCAAGAGAAAGGTATAACTGCCTAATTTCTATTACTCAACCATAATAATAGTAATAATAATAATAATAACTCAACATAGGTATATTTCAGTGTAAGTAAAGAAAATAATAATAACAAAATATATTCCATTAGTACTTCTTTCGTTGTGGGATCGAATTCCGCTGGAATTAGGTCCTCACACTGCCCAATGGTGTTCCACGCCGGAAAAAAAAATTTGCTGAGATCGACCCATTTCACTCGAAAAGCTATTCCTTTATTTCTTGTTCAAAGTTTAATTAACCATTGTGAACTTTATAGTACGTTTACACCGCTCGTTAAACTCGTTTAAGTCCGTAAGAACATGTTTCTGTTCACGTTTAGCCATACACAATTAAACGTATTCAACTTATCGTTTAAAAATAAAACACAATATTAAACGGCTCAAAATTGGATTGCAAATCTGATAAATGGAAAAAACCGAATTCATCAAGGGAAAAATTACAGTAAAATTTGTTTATTGTTTACAAACAAAATTTTTTTATTTGAATTGTGTTTTTATTAAATTATTATTTTTATTTGTGTTTTTTTCAAAGAAATTTTCGCTTATTGTTAAAAACAACATTTCTTCTTATTCAATTTGATTGTTTCCAAGCAATATTTGCTTATTGTTTACAAACAAAAACAATAATATTAAAGATTTTTGGCGGTGTAAACGGTTTGCTTAGTACAAAACAAATTGGAAGTAACGAGCGGTGTAAACGTGCTATTAGTATAAAAGTTTCAATATTTGAATTTTGTAAAACGAAATACGACACATGTTTGGGCAAAAAATGTGCTCGCTTTAGTGGAAATTAGTTTGTGTTTTACAAAGGATGCTGTGGGATGAAAATGTGATAGTAATAAGCTGTAATATAAATTGGGGTTGTTTGAAATATTTGAAGCGGAATAACTAATTAACCAAAACCAAAAACAATTTTATTAAGTAGGTTATTAATACAAATTTCAGATAAAAATTTAATGGCACAATCGCTGCAAGCACACACAGAATTTCAAAGAAAACATGCAGAGCTAGAAAGACAACTAGAAGAGTTGAATGTAAAACTGGTCGATTATGAGAGATACGGTGACAAATAAGGAATATTTACAACTGATAAAAACCAAATTAAGGGGACTTGTTAACCAAAAAAGGTCGAACGGAAGAAACTTTAAATAGAATACTATCCCACAGAATTCCTATCAATAAAGAGAGAAATAGTTTTAAACCACCGCAAAGTAAGCAGAATCTGAGGACGCAACCAAATTCCAAACAAAGCCCATCAAATATGACATGTCACTGGTGTAACCGATCAGGACACCTCTTAAAAAATTCCCAGGCCAAGAAGAACTGGGAATCATTTCAGGAAAATTACCAAGGGCCAGTAACTTGGGAACCCAGTAAAAATGGTAACTTTGTGCCAGACAGATTCGGGAAGATAGGGTATACGTCCGTAGAGACAGCTATCCTAGCTACGAGTCTCAATGAAATTCGTCAAAGTAATATCCAACAGAAAGCGAACAAGAAACATGTAGGAATGATAAGCATAGGAATAGTGAAAGTGTAGCAGATAAAAGATTAGAAGAGTCAGGAATAGTAAAACCAAATAAAGATATTCAAGCGCAACAAATAGTTTCGAAAGCAATGAAAAAAACAAGTATGAGGGTCGCTACGAAAATCGACTAGAGGATGATATGTTCATTGAGTTTCGCTTAATAAAAGAATAGTCCATTAATAGGGATATCATCATTCTGCAAAGCTTATGCATTTGTTTAACGTTACACACGGTGTCACTTGAACAAGAATTGCCAGGCGACGGGATACTTGGCAGGGACAACCTATGGAACAAGTCCATATTAGATTCAATAAAGAAAGAGCTAATAATAATTACTCCAAAATGAAAAGAAATAGCTAGCTAGCAAGTTACGTATAAGTAAAATATACTTGCTAAAATTTTCCTTTAAACGTATAGTCAAGGAGATAGATATAGACAGATAGATAGTTTTCCTTAGAATCCATAATCGATTTAGCTTTGTCCATTCGTCTGTCTGTCTGCCCGTTAAAATCAAAATCACAGGCGAACCGTTGAATATATCGGAATGAAATAGGAGAGAAATATTGTTTCTTATAGCAAAATGTTTCTTATTAGAATTTGGTCAAAAATGAAGCTCGTTTTCCAACGATATACTCTATCCGGGGTTCCCGACTCACAAATAAAACTCAAGTAATATATTGAATTTTTCCCTTTAGTTATGACTATACGAGTACATTTACAATCTGTCATATATTATATCAGGAGCTGCATGCATTACTTAATATATATTTTCTGCAGACGGTTCTTTCTTATTACGAGTCTTGGTGAACTGGTTAGCCCAGCTGCGTTAGTATTGTTAATTGTGCGCAGCTCTTCATCTGGCGCTGAAATCTGAATAGTCTCGCAGAGAGCCTAAGTTACACCGTGCCCCGAGTAGAAATTTTCTCGGAATCCATCTGAAAGCCAGTGAAAATACCAATCTTATTCTGGCTAGATGTGTAACGCTCAAATCAAGATTCAAATTCTATTCAGTTTATACCAAATTGGGATAAAATCGGGAAATCCATTCATATTCCATACGGATTGTCCCAAATTGGGATGATTTCAGATTTTTTTCTACTCGGGCCACAGTTGTTCTGCTTGGATTTTGTTTTTAGGAAGTTTTACAAAGAGTTCGTCAACTCTGGCATACACTGAACATAAATAATTCCGTGCCTCGTTAACGATTAAAAATTATTCAATAATTTGCTTTATGATGAAAGTCCACACTCAAAACCACTGCACTCAAATAATTTAAAAAGAATTCACGGACTCGTTTATGTTATGTCCTCCATTGTAAGCACTGGACTAGAATAATATTAGTTAATTAAGAGTTAATTAGTTAATTACTAAAAGAGATCGAGTGTTCCTTGACGGCAGCTCTTATACGTTAAGGGTTAACTGTAATTTTCCTTGATGATTTTCCTTGATGATATGGGCGGCCTTGAATTAATCTCTTTATTTACTAGCGACTAAACATGCGTTTTTTATGTTGGTAGCCTTTATTTGCGATCTTAAATTAATGCTCTTGTTTACAAGTAAATATTTAATATGACCTTCGCATAATCCGTTTTTTGTTATTTTGCAATCTTCGCGCGTAGACCTTTTACACATTACTATATTTATTTTCCTAAGACATTTGTTATTTTATTCAACGTTTCCTCTTATAAGGCTCGGTGCTTTTTCCTGGTGGGTATTTGTTGTTATATTTTACTTGTTAAACTCAGTTCAGTTTCTTGCATTTGTTTTTTTATTGTAAAATTCCAACTGCTAATATCGATGCGTTTTGTCTTCACGGGTTGTTGTTTTATTTTGGCCGCGCACGGTCATATTTTTTGCATATATTTATTGTTGTAAAACTTCAAGTTTTCAATCTTGTTCCCTTTTTCGGCGAGCATTTGTTGTTGTCTTTGGCTGCTAATTTTCGCTCCATTTTATGTTTGTTTGTTGTTGTCGATGTTTCGCATTGTGTTACATTTTGTTTTTTGCGTTTGTTTGTTGCTTTGAAACATTTCTTAACGTATTGTAGCTCGTGTGCTTTCTCCGATTATGCTTTCTGGTTCAGGTTGTAACGACCACAACTCCCATGTATTTCTGGTGTACACAAATTTCTCACTCTAAAAGAAGGTTGTTTTGTGTTGCTAAGAGAAGAGAAATAATTGTTTTGTTCGAATAAAATATAATAACTGTTAGATTTTAAGCTAATGAAATCGTTAAGTTGGTGAAGGGAAATAAATCACTTTACAGCTAAGCACATATGAATATACATATAAGCAAATACTCATGTAAACATATGCTAAGAGTTTTGTTTTCTTAACACACACGACTAACGACCACGAACACACAAGGAACAAGAAGAAGGCCACTTGGATGGCAGTGGGATTCAGACATTCAACGCAGGCGGACGTTCAGCAGACAATGCTCCGCAGATATAACCGCCGACAGCGAAAAGTGGAAATCTTGTACAACATCCAGCAAATATTACGTGGCCTGCGGCAGCAGCGTATATCGGATTGCAACACTCCAGCAGCAAACAGTAAAAAGTAGTTGGACAAGTGGGTGAACGACGTGCTCGCGAATTTTATAAAGTTTACGCGGTAAAGTTATTTGGTCAAGGAATATATAAGTAAGAATAACTTAAAGATCATATAGTTTCACGGCTATAGGGTCGGTGCTCTAAGTTATATAGTCTCACGGGTTTAGGGTCGGAGCTCTAGTTTATATAGTCTCACAGCTTAACAGTAGGGGCTCTACATTGTATAGTCTCTCGGTTTCAGAGTCGGGAATGCAACTTTATATAGTTTCACGGCTTTAAAGTCGGAGCTTTAAGTTATATCATAGAGATAATAATAGATAGAGTTTGCATGCAGAGCAAATTTTTGTACGAAATTTTCTATTGTCTGGGTCGTACTACTATGACCCGGTGTCTAGACATTGTACATATATAAGCATGTGAAGCTTAAGCACTAAAAGAGTCCAAGAGCACAGTTTTGTCTCTGAAGTTCGTCATTGAAATAATGAGACGATCACAGAAAGAAGTGGAAAGTGGAAGAGGCGAAGAGCTCTGATTGCATTGTTGTCAGTGGGAATATTTCTGTGGGTTTCTGGATTTCTTGTTCACTTTTATTGCATCTGCTTTGTTTTTACTTTTTTTTTGTAGAATTACAATAGTGTTTGTTTTGCGTTATTTTTGTTTGGTTTTTTGCTCTATTAGTTCATACTTAACAGGAGTTGACTGATCGCTCGATGCAATAGAAAATAAAATTTCATTCGCGTTGATAGTTTTCAATTCAAATATTGAATTATGTATATTTATATTTTTATTGAAAAATTAAATTATAGTGTCATTTATTCATTCATAAAAAATCAATTAATTTACTAATATATATAAGCAAATGAGTCGGAGTAGTTTTTGCTTTTGAGGCAATAAAAGTTTTTAACGATCACAATTCGTTACAATAATATTTTAATAGAAATAGTTTTAGATTAGACAATTAGATACACATACAAAGAGCAAAGCAAAAGGCGAAATAAAAATAATCAATCAAACACTCCGAATACATAATCACGCAAAATATTTACATACTTCAGATCGAGCAGACAAAACTAAGCAAGCATGTACATTTCGACATTTAAACATAAATACGAATGAATAGAAACTAGCAATAAGAAACAATATCAACGAAACCTGATTCCGCATAAAGAAACATGGAAAGACAACCAAAACACAGTAATATATGGAAACATGGAAAGGCAAGCGATGAAAATGATGATGCTAAATATAGAATTTGTCTTCATTTCACGGCCGATTCCATTGGAAATATCGTATGATTCGCACATGATTTATTTCGAGTGTCGCTTTTAACGAGCACATCCGAACATTTTAGATCAGCTTATGATCGACACAAGCACTGATATACCCGTATAGAAGTGACGTTGACAAAGTTCGCTTTTTTTGATAGGTATTCTAGTGGCCCTAGAAAACCTTTTTTAATACATATCGACCATATTTGTGGCTCTTTTATTTTTAAGTATTTTTAAGAAACACGACCCTTAGTTGGCTCTTGACCGCAAAAGCGGCTCTTTATACGACCCTTAGTTGGCTCTTGACCGCAAAAGCGGCTCTTTATACGACCCATAGTTGGCTCTTAATAGGACCCTTAGTTGGCTCTTGACCGCAACAGAGGCTTTTTATAAATTATAAGGTATTCTAAGTATTATAAAAATTGTAAAGGAACTTAAATAAGAACGATATCAGGAATTGCGTCCGAGCTGAACCCTCTGAGTCAGTGCTAGATTGGTTGAAAATACCAATACATGTTAAAAAACATGTATGGAATGCGAACTCTATGTATTATAATCTCTATTTTTATATAGTTTCACGGCTTCAGGGTCGCGGCTCTAGGAAATATAGTTCCACTGCTTTAAGTTATATAGATTCACGGCTTCAAAGTCGGGTCTCTAAATTAATTAGTATCTGGACCAAATAATACTATATCCCTAGTCACTAATAATATTATATCCCAGCGATTCCGGCCGTTTTGTTATCTTTTCCTCTAACACGCGTCATTAACTACACGAAACCAAAACCCTTGAAATTTGCGTAGCATTAACTCCGTAACGGGTATGCATGTACATATGCATATACATATGCTGTACTAAACGCTCGTTCAACACATACGTCTACCGCATGCGCACCGCCCGCATACTCTAGCTGATCCTCCTACAAAGGAGCAACCAGTTTCACCGATCTCTTCCGGCCAATAGAGGCACGCTAAAATTGCGAAGAAGTGTTAGATTATAAATAAAGACCTAAAACGAAAGAAACTAGTTAAATAAATTGAACTCAGAAAACCAACTCAGATTCTTAAATTTTATAATTGAACCCCAAGTGGTAAGTGGTTACAAATTTCTGCTTTGGTGCTATGTTTTACGTCGATCGTCGTTCTGATACGTTTCGATGATGTTAATTTGTAAATAACATTTTTGTTGGTGGTGATAGAATTCACCCCACCTCAAATTGGGTCCGCACAATTCGATGTTATTGTGCCCAGTGAAAAATATTTTCCAGAGACCAGCTCAGATGAAAACCGGGCCAGGTTCTACATCCATGCGCAATTTGTAAGAAAGATTTTATAATCATTACATGTGTTTTCATACTTAACATAGTAAAGTTGTATTTTGACCTAAGGCAACCAAATTGCATTTTTGTTTATAGAGTATTATTGTCTGTAAGTATGCCAAAGACATGGTTCGACCAATGGTAACAAAAACAGAAATTACAGAAGAACATATAACAAAAGTTATTTTGTTCCATTGAATTTTTGTTAAAGCCTTTACGTGTACCCTTTATGGTGTTTCATATTCAGTCATGAAGAGTATAGCACTCTTTCTGGTTTTTATTTAAACTAATACATGAAAGTTTATTGTTATGGAAAGTATGGACAATATATATTTTTAATTTACCTGATAGCTCCGTGCATGGACTGATGGCCGTGATGGCGAGGGGATACGGTACGTCAGATTACCACTAGTTATGTTAAATTTGTTTACTTTTGATTCGTTTTTTGCGCTTTCTAAGGCATTAGTTTGGTTATCATTTTGTTGAGACTGTTGCAATATTGCATAATTATTATAGTCTGATAATCTTGTAGACTGCATGCTTTCAATAATACTCTTCTCAATTTCTTCTACATCTTCTTCGTCACCAATAAAACAAATACTCTGCGGTGCCATAATTTCATCAGTCTGCGTTTTTTTTGCATTAAGAGGTAGTGATTTAATAATATCCGGCGAGTGATTTTCCTAGAAACATAATTATTCATTTTAATTTTATCAAACATGAATAGATATATTTACATAATAGATATATTTTTAACCAGAACTATTACATGCTTTGTGGCTTAAGCATTTTAAAATAAACAAGATTGAAGTAATGCTGAATTTGTTTATTGAACTCTTGCTTATGCCACTGCAACCAAAACTCATGTATAATTAAGGCACTTGAACCAGAATTATTTAAAATCACAATAATGACACGTCGATGTCTCTTTGTTGACAGACTGTATATTTAATCTGAGTTGCATAATCTGAGTTTAAATATAATTCTAAAGGTAATGCAGAGGTGATAATAACAATAATCTAAGATAATTTAGTTTTTTTATAACTAATAAAAAGTCAGCATAGAATAATATAACAAATATTTCATAAAAATGTATTTGATTCATGCTCGAATCCTTTACAATGATCTTAGCGATGGAATGCTCGAAGGCCGCTGAATTCTGCCACTCGAAATAGGACCCTCAAACATTTACCGCCCGAGCGGTAAAAGACAAAATTGCTTTATTTGTGATGCAACTCTTGTAATGATAAATGAGAAAACAAGGAATTTCTACAGGAATGTTGATAATTTTGCCTTTAGTTTGTCTACACTTCTTGCATGGATACTTTGTTTTGAGTGTCATATTATTTATAAGCTGGATATAAATAAATGGCAGGCTAGAACGAGTAATGATAACGAGTGTGTAAAAAACTGATCAAACAATATTCAGTCGAAATATATATTGTGAACAAATCAAAGCCATGATTTGGCTCAACTAATGACGGTAACACTGCTCGGCGTTTTTCTAGGAACACTGTGGGCTCAGATCACAGGACTGGATGTGACACCAATTAGGAAGTTTAATATTTTATTGAGAACATTGTCGTCTGGTTTCGAGATAAATTTGGTTGAATTCGAATAGTTCTGCGCTGACACCAGACAGTTAAATATTTTAGTCTCTATTCGTGGTACTACATACCTGCTACTGTACACAAACTATTGGTCCATAGCAGAGATGTTACCAAATCTGTTCTCGTTTCAAATGGACAGCTATCGGAAGAAGCTAGAAACAAGCTTGCCGTAGATTCCGGTAACAAAATACCAGAAAATGCTCACGTATTGCCACGACTAGAGATTTACTTTCCATGTTTCTAGTCACATCTGATCTAATTAATAGACGTCGATAGCCATAGAGGTCCTAAAATTATTATTAGCTCTTTCTATAGAGCCTTCACAATCAGTACCGAGAATACTGAGGAGACCTTCGCAAAATTAGAGCTATTATTTGCCTGATACAACGGACGATTCTGAAGGTGAAGTCTAACAATAAACAATGGAACTAGTATTGATTTGCTTACTTATTGATTTTTGCATTAATTGCAGTTTCTTGTTATTACTTTTAAAATGCCTCGAAGGGCTTAATGCTCTGTCAGATTACTCCGTCAAATATTGGTTTTGAGAGTTTCCTGGTGGCCGCAACTCCACTACAGATCAAGTCCGCAGCGGCAGGGCCTCCGGTGCGGTTACAAAGGACAATGTCAAAAAGATCTCCTTACAGCGGAATATAATTCTGCACCTGCCGCTGTGGATTCCAATGTCGCAGCGTATAGTAACGCGTTATAATTTTGCTATAACACTGCGTTAAGACGCGTTATTTAAAAATGAGATAACGCAGAAATTTTAAATAACCAGAAGTAACTCATTTTGAAATAAAATAGTTATTTGAGATAACAGATCATCTCAATTTGCCCAGGCCTGGTATCGAGTAACCCTGCCATGGTCAGAGAAGTAATGATTTGTTAGAAATTCATAGACAGCTTGCCTCCGTCCAAGCCGAGCTGCGGATTACTGCAGAAGGGCTAGTAGCGTGTGACTTAGAATGTCTTGAAAACATAAGAAAGAAAAATAATTTCAATTAACTTTACTAATTATAATTCACATTAATAATCTAATTATAAAAATTTTTACTCCAATTACAAATATTAAATAATTTAAGGAAAAGGGAAGAAAGCATTTCCAAGCTAAATACATTAACTTATCATAACGATATCGGGGAAGAGTTCCTCGTGTTCAAATGAATAAAAATGAAATAAAAATCAATTCTAAATAGATACAATACAATAAATTATTAAATCACCCCCTATAAATATTAAACAAAATAATATTCCTATAAACAAAATTCTAGAATATTCTGATAAAAAAATTAATGCAAATCCTCTCTTCTATATTCTACATTAAATCCTGATACCAACTCTGATTCTCCTTCTGCAAAATCAAATGGTGTCCGATTTGTTTCAGCTAAAGAAATTCTAAATCAAACCGTTGCTAAAGGAAACAAATAAATTAAAAACCACACGTTAAATTGAAAATTATAAAATATTATTAAATTATACGCCCTATTACAAAAACCAAAGATAACAATATGAAAGCTAATCTTACTTCATAAGAAATAGTTTGAGCAACAGCTCGCAAGGAACCTAAAAGAGCATAATTAGAGTTAGAAGATCACCCTGCAATTATTATTGAATAAACACCTATACTAGTACAGCATAGGAAGAATAAAACCCCTAAATTTAAAGAAAATAAATTAATTAAATATGGGATACATAATCATAATAATAAAGATAATTAGTGAAGGTGTTGTCTACAGCCGGCCTGTAGCCGAAATACCCTACACCTTAAAGCTACATATATACTCGTATATATGTATAAGATATATAAGATAAACTATAATTATAGCTGCTTAACTATTTCTGTGCGTTACAAGCACCGGTACTAAGTGCGTTTACTCTCAAAATTTAGGTGTAGGGTATAAAAATATATTGCAACACTGGGTGGATGGGTAAAAAGGAGGCGTGGCCCGCCCATTTTTCCCCAACAGAATATTATTGGTTCACAAACTACAATATTATGTATACCATTATTCAGGAAACTTATATACTACTTATATGGATTCAATACAATCCATGTAAAACCCTCCATGACCTATGTAAACTAAAAGTGCGCGGATCACGCCCACATTTGGCATATTAACTGGAAGCATTTGTCTAAACCTACATGTAAAATTTTCTTGTCTTCTCTCAAAAAGTGATGCTGATATGGCCTTTTTTAATAGGTAAAACAGAGGTACCTACACTCTTGATATAAAAAGTAGGCGTGGTCCTTGGGCGATTTTGCCCATTTTCAATACGAAACACCCCAAAATAGCAACGAATATTTTTGCCAAATTTCATTTTGAAATCTTAATCCGTTCTCCTGTGATCGTGATTTCAACGGACAGACAGACGGGCAGACATCGTTATTTAAATTTTGGTGGTGATGCTGATCAAGAATATATATACTTTTCCATACCTATCTTGTCTAGTTCTATGCGTTACACACTCCGGTAGAAAGTGAATATACCCTCAACCTTAAGGTGTAGGGTATAAAAATAATGAAAATACTGGGGAAAAATAATAGGGTAAAAAATTTGAAACTCTGGGAAAAGTTTGTTCTTTAGTAATAATTTTACTGCATCACTAAATGGCTGAGGAAGACCAGCAATTCCTACTTTATTAGGACCTCGACGAAGTTGAATATATCCTAAAACTTTACGTTCTAGTAAAGTTAAAAATGCAACTCTTACTAAAACACAAACTAATAAAATAATTACTCTAATGAAAGACATGTATATATCGTACATAAAACTAGTAAAGCTGTTGTCTACAGCCGGGCTGTAGCCGAAATACCCTACACCTTAAAGCTGCATATATACTCGTATATATATTTAGAAGTGGTGCGATATAATATACTCGTATATATATACAATATATATATTATATATCTAATAATAAATATACTTTATATATATAATAATAATAATTATATCGCACCACTTCTAAAAGGCATAATATACTCCTATGTAATTTCTACAACTATGTCGTCATGATAGCTGTATGCACTTGCATAAGTGAAAGCATAAGGAGGCGTGGCCCGCCCATTTTTTTCCCAACAGAATATTATTGGTTCACAAACTACAATATTATGTACACCATTATAAAGGAAACTTATATACTTTTCAATACAATCCATGTAAAACCCTACATACCTATGTATACTGAAAGTGGGCGGATCACGCCCATATTCGGCATATTAACTGGAAGCATTAGTCTAAACCTACATATAAAAATTTCTTGTCTTCTCTCAAAAAGTGATGCTGATATGGCCTTTTTTAATAGGCAAAACAGAGGTACCTGCACTCTCGATATAAAAAGTAGGCGTGGTCCTTGGGCGATTTTGCCCATTTTCAATACGAAACACCCATAGCAACGAATATTTTACCCAAATTTCATTTTGAAATCTTAATCCGTTCTCCTGTGATCGTGATTTCAACGGACAGACTGACAGACAGACCGACAGACATCGTTATTTCAATTTTTGGTGGCAATGCTAATCAAGAATATATATACTTTTCCATACCTATCTTGTCTAGTTCTATGCGATACACACTCCGGTAGAAAGTGAATATACCCTCAACCTTAAGGTGTAGGGTATAAATATACTATTTGTGAAATTTACATAAATAAATTCTAAATCTATTGCACTTATCTGCCAAAATAGGTAATAATATTCTAAATATAAAATATTAAAATATTTAGGTCCTTTCGTACTAAAATGTATTAATAATTTAAAGATAGAAACCGACCTGGCTTACGCCGGTCTGAAATCAGATCATGTAAGAAATTAAAAGTCGAACAGACTTAAAGTATCAGCTTCTGCACTTAAATTTATCTCTTAATCCAACATCGAGGTCGCAATCTTTTTTATCGATTTGGGCTCTCCAAAAAAATTACGCTGTTATCCCTAAAGTAACTTAATTTAATAATCTTTAGAAAAGGATCAAAAAATCATACATTAATGAAAAACTATATAAAAAGTTATATAAATTTTTATATCACCCCAATAAAATAATTACTACTATAAAAACAAAATAATTCTTAAAAATTTAATAAATAACAATTATAAAGATTTATAGGGTCTTCTCGTCTTTTAAATAAATTTTAGCTTTTTTACTAAAAAATAAAATTCTATATTTTATAAATGAAACAGTTAATACCTCGTCCAACCGTTCTTACAAGCCTTCAATTAAAAGACTAATTATTATGCTACCTTTGCAGTCAGAATACTGCGGCCATTAAATTTTCATTGGGCAGGTTAAACCTTAAATTAAATTCAAAAGGACATGTTTTTGTTAAACAGGCGGGCATTAAATTGCCGAGTTCCTTATTTACATTTTTCTATTAAAAATAAAAATACAAAAATATATACTAATTTGATCATAATACCTTATTAAAAAACATTATCAACAATTTTTTTTATAAAAACTTAAAGAATAAATAAATAATTATTTTATAAATTAAATCATAACAAACTTTAAATAGATAGCTATCTTTAATCCTACTTTATTTAAATAATTACTTTTTAATAAAATTATATTTCATAGCTTATCCCATAAAATATTAAATATAAAATTATTAAATTTTAATAAATAAATTCAATAAATTTTATATTCTAAATTAAATTTATTTCTAAAAAAACTAGATATCTTTGAATCCGGATGATTTTTTATCTCTAATAATCTATTTAAAATAATTATTCCACATTAACTTTAATAAATTATTAAATCCTTTAAATTCGAGAAATATATAATAAATATATTTTATTTAATAAACCCTGATACACAAGGTACAATAAATTACACTTTCTTAAAAATTAAAAATTTTTCACATATTTCAATATTCATATTCATTACTAATAAACTATAATAATTTATATAACTATAATTTTAACTATAATTTATTTTTTCTATATCTATACTAAAACTAAAAAATATGTAACTATTTTTAATAAAATATTTAAGAATCAAATTTAATTAATAAACAAATTTTATCGATTTATATTGATTTGCACAAAATCATTTTAATGTAAATGAAATACTTTACTAAATAAGCTTTAAATCGCATTCTAGATACACCTTCCGGTACATCTACTATGTTACCTTAATAATAAGAGTGACGGGCGATTTGTGCATATTTTAGAGCTAAAATCAAAATTTTATTCTTTAAATTTTTACATTTACAATAATAGAGTATCTAATCCTAGTTTAATTCAAAAATTTGTAATCTTCCATTAAAATTTTTAAGTAATTTAATAAATTAAAAATTTCACTTAATTAATTTATATTTATATTATTAACATAATTATATTTAACTTTTTCTGAAAAAATTTATTTGTATTATTAGTATAACCACAGTTGCTGGCACAAATATTACCAATACTCAATAGAATTACTAATTCTAAGTATCCTTATATTTTAATATTAACTGCTGCTTTGAACCATTTTATTATTAAAACAAAATATCGCAAAAACTTGCATGTAAAATAAACTTATAACAAATTATTAAGCCAAAATAAAACTTTATTGAAAATAATAATTAAAAATATAAAATTCATATAGAAAATAAAATCTCATATAGATAATTTTATCTTACTAACTAATACACAACTCATATACCCCGAGTAAATCCTCTAAAATACTATTGACATTTCTAATATATCCGTAATTATATTAAATTCTAAATATTTAGATTTTTTAGATAAAACTATACAATTAATTTTATCTTGTCTGAGACAAACCTCACAGCAATGAGTAGCACTAACTGAATAATTTATATTATAATATATCCCTAATTATACTATAAATATAAACAAAATAGTTAAATTATTTATTGACAATAATATATAAAAATATAAAATTTATATAAAAGATAAATTTCATATAAATAACTTTATCTTACTAACGAATACACAACTCATATACCCCGAGTAAATCCTCTAAAATACTATTGAAATTTCTAATATATCCCTAATATATCAAATTCTAAGTATTTAGATTTTTTAGATAAAACTACACAATTAATTTTATCTTGTCTGAGACAAACCTCACAGCAATGAGTAGCACTAACTATATAATTTATATTATAATATATCCCTAATTATACTGTAAATATAAACAAAATGTTGAACAATCCTTAATCCTTGGTCCAAATGAATGACAGATAAAAATAAGTTACAGAATAATTACAAAGTCGATTGTAACTAGATGTGATTACATAATTATTTTAACAACAGTTTTTCCAACACTCCGCCTCGAACATAAATAATTAAGATTAATAAATTATTTTAAATTTAATGATAGCAAAAACTTTGAATGTTTGATTTTAGGAAGATTCTTGGTAATTATATCACTAACATTATTATCAGAAGGACAATACTTCAATGCGATTTCTTTGGATTTGATCACTTCTCTGATATAGTGATGTCTAATGGAAATATGCTTAGTCCGATTATTATAGACAGGATTAGTCGCTAGTTCATTTAGAATCACACTCTCTTCCTTACAGAAACCTAATTCTTGTAGTAATCTTCTAAGGTAAACTGCTTCTTTTGCTTCATTGGAAATATTGATCTATATATGTATATATATATTGAAATATCAACATATATTCCGCCTCTGTGCTACTTAACGCTGTTGTCGCTTGTTTCTTTGATTCCCATGAAACAGCGCATTGTCCAAGAAAAAATACAAATCCAGAATAAGATTTTCTATCAATGTCACAACCGCCCCAATCCGCATCAGCAAATCCCAAGAGCTCGCTACTGCCACTGGAAAAAATCAGCTTCAGTTGAACTGTACTTTTTAAATATCTTAAAATCTTAAAAATCTTTTTAAATATCTTAAAAAATAAAAGAACCGATTAACGATTGGTACATTGTTGAATCTACCTTTTTGCAATCATTGCTGCAACTTATTTGCAAACCGGGATTTAAAGGTATTGACATTGGCTTTCAATTCTCCATAATGTACTGTTGCAATAATTCATTAATATAGAGTTCTTGACCCACTTTAATATCACCATCAATTCCTTCACGAAATACTTCCATTCCCAAGAAATGCTCTAATATACCTTTGTCGGTAATATCAAAAACTTCACTAATTTCACGTTTTACTTTTAAAATTTCCTTGTTGTCTTGACAAACATAATCAAATCATAAACATAAACTGTTATGAGTATTAAATTTCCATTTCTCATACTTTTAAATAAACAGGGTTCACTTGGACATGCTATGAAACCTAATTTTTGTAAAACATCATTTAATTTTTGATTCCACTGTCTTCCAGATTGTTTTAATCCGTATAACGCTTTATAAAAGCGCAAAACGTTATTAGGATACCACTTATCTATAAAATCTTCTGGTAGTTGCATATATATCTCGTCATGCAAATCTCCATTTAAATATGCAGTAGCTACATCTATCTGATGCAACTTCATTTTGTGTTCGACTGCTATGGCTAATAATAATCTTAAAGATGCGTATCTAACTACTGGCGAAAAAGTTTCCTTATAGTCTATGCAATATCTTTGACTACAACCTTTAGCCACAAGTCTTGCCTTATAACGAACCACCGGACCCTTTTTATTCTTTTTCAATACAAAAACCCATTTGTTCCTGATGGCCTTGTGTTCTTGTGGAAGATCAACTAAAGACCATGTTTTGTTATTTCGCAAGGACAACAAAAGATTTAGTTGATCAACAAAACATGGAAGATCAACTAAAGACCATGTTTTGTTATTTCGCAAGGACAACATTTCACTAGACATGGCTTCTTTCCAATTGTTGTTATTTTTGCTTACTAATCTATGTATGATATCGGAATTGGTTCGTCTACAGCATTATTTAAGTAGTGTGGAATTTTCCTTGGTCTTCCAGGACCTTTTTTCACTGTTCCATTGTTAATATCCTCCTCGGACGAAATGTCATCATTCATACAATTAAAAGAATCGTCCACAATTTGTTCCTCTAATGCAAGTTGTGTTGAATCTTTTTCTAGTTCCAGATTTCTTCTCTTAATATGGTCATGTTTATTTTCTCCACCGTTATCAGGAATGATTGTAATAAATCTATTATTAGAAGTACTGCTGTCTGAATCCTTTTCGTGGCTAGTGAACTTTTCTTCAAACCAGACATCGATGTTCAATAATTTTTTTATTTTTCTTATCAAAAATATCCCACCATAACTAAATTTGAAGACTTTGCAATAAATTTACCCTTCGTCGTGTTTTTAATAAGGACGACAGCATATGATCCGAAAACTTTTAAATGACTCACATTTGCTTTGCGACCAGTCCAGATTTCATATGGCGTTTTATTTGACACTGGCTTTGTTGGACATCGATTGCGCAGCTAACCAGCCGTGTATATAGCCTCTCCCCATAATCTTATACTTAATCCTGATTGAATTAGCATACATCGCGCCATTTCCACTAATGTTCTGTTCGCTCTCTCAGCTACACCATTTTGCTGCGGAGTATAAGGTACCGTTAATTGACGTCCATGTTCCTCTAGATAAGAATTGAAAAACTTATTGACGTATTTTCCACCGTTATCAGTTCTTAGACACTTTATTTTACGTCCAGTTTGACGCTCCACCATATTTTTGAACAATTTAAATGTCTCAAATACCTCATTTTTGTGTTTCAGGAATTACACAAAAATCTTTCGAGACAGATCATCAATGAACGTTAAGAAATATCGAGAACCACCAACAGAATCAATATTCATCGGACCACATAAATCAGAATGAATTATGTCTAACAACCCGTTGGATCTCGTTTCACTTTTGCTTGAAAATGGCAACGCATGAATTTTTCCTGCCATACACGTTCTACAAGTATTCAGTACAAAATCATTTTTAATTCCAAGACCAATGACCATATTCTTCTTATGTAATTCATTCAAGCTTTGATAATTGAGGTGACCATACCTTAAGTGCCATAACTCTTTGCTTGAGATTGCGCAACATAACTTTTTCTTTTTTACATCAGGTTCGCAAATAAAAAGACTATTTCTCCTTATTGCTTTAAGTACCAGATCTCCAGTGTTATCAACGATCACAGCAGATTTGTAGTTGAACTTTACATTATGACCATGTTCAACAAAACGATTATCAGATATAAAGTTGCTATGCAAATCTGGCGAATATAAAACATCTTTAAATTTAACCATTGTTCCATTAAATCGAAGCAAAACTCTGCCCTTTCCTTTTGCACGAATCTGTTTTTCATCTGCTAACATAATAACGTCGTCATTATCTTCGAATTCAGTAAACAAATTACGAACTGAACACATATGGGTCGTTGCACCGCTATCGATACACCATGAACTTGTCTTATTTATGCATTCAGAATTTGCCATAGCAATCAATGAACATGTCTTGTGCTCCTTTTTAGAATTACATTTATTAGCGTAATGACCCTTCTTACCACAGATAAAACAGTTTCCCTAGACGAGTTTCTTTTCTTCTTAATAACCTATTTGATTCCATAATTGCTATTAAAATATAAAACTGTTGAAAAAATTGTCGGCTTCGATTTAGTACGATTTTATTTGTAACAATGACAGAACGGCAATACTCCCCAGCAGTAAAGTAGCAAAAAGCTTTAAGACTTTAGTCTCTTTAATGTAAATGCGACAAAAATGAACACGAACTGTCTCTTTGTCTCTGTCCCATTGGTGTGAAAACCGCCTAAGTGTTTATTAAAAGTGAATTATTTGTAAAAAATGCATACAAAAAAACATAAATTTTTAACTTTAAAGGAAAAATATGAAATTTTGGAGAACTTACAAAAAGGTGCAAGTGCTACTAATTTAGCGAAGAAATATGGAGTGACAAAGTCCACAGTAACTGGAATAAAAAAAAATAAAAATTCAATTTCAAAATGTGTCAATAATACATTCATTGGACCCGGAAAAAGGAAAACTATGCGACCGTCGGAGTACCCAAAAATGGAAAAATCATTGTATAAATGGCTTATGCATATGAGGGATAAAAAATTCCCCGTCAGTGGAATAATGTTGAAGGAAAAGGCTAAGGAACTTCATTATAATATTAAGGAAAATAACTCTGACTTTAACGCGAGTGACGGATGGCTTCAGAATTTCAAAAAGAGATTCGGCGTAAGATTGCTCCAGATGTCTGGGGAAAAACTTTCTTCTCAACCCCAGTTAGTTGAACCATTTAAAGTGGCACTTAAATCTAAGATTCAAGAGCTTGGATTAAGCAATGATCAACTTTATAACGCCGATGAGGCGTTGGATTGGGCTGAAGGTGAAATGGTTGAACAGCGAGTTTTAAATGTTTTGAGAGACTTACGTGAAAAGGCAGTTTTAAAAGTTCTCAAGCAAAAAAAACGGCAAAAAAAGATAACTGACTTCTTTGAACATTAACTTTACATTTATATGAATATGTATAAAAATAAGTGGTATATTTATGTTTGTTCCAAACAAACTTAATGAAAAAGTTCCTTTTATGTTTTAAAATAAAACAAAACTTAAAATATTTAAATTAAACTTTCATTTTGCAGGAAAAAACTTTAGGTTGTATGTAAATGAGTTGGTTGTATTAAAATTTTATGCCATTTGTAAATATGAACAATCCCAAAAATTTGAACTGCCCTTGTTTTAATTAGTTCATATTATCGCGAGTGCACTGTATATTAAATAAAACACAACACAAAAGTACAGTCCACTAGATATAAGAGACAGTGCGCATTCTTAAGCCACGGCCGTAGTAAACGTAAATAGACAAACCAAAGATAAACATTTCTTGCGTTACTAAAAATAATGATTGTTAGTGATAAGAACAGGATGCGCACATATCCTTCAAAATTTATTATAAACATTAGAGTTAAAAATATATTGTTGTTTGTATTATGTAAAATAAGGGATGAATGTTGCACTATAAAAGGAGCTGTTTGAATGAAATAAAGTCAGTTTCGCATCGAAATTCAATTCAAGTGTTTCATTTAGCAATATTTATTTATAATTATTTATAAACTGGCCCGCTATAGCATTCCTGGCTAAATTACACACATCACTGATTGCATCGAATGTTGACCTCTGCTTCCTAAAGCCATATTGCCGCTTCGATAGACCGCCAATGCCTTCAGTATATCTCTCCATACGGTTAGCTATAGTTTTCTCTAACACTTTCCCCAGTCCACCAATCATGCACAGGGCGCGATAGGAGGACGGCACTTCAGGTGACTTTTTTCCTTTAAGTATATGAACCAAACGTTAACGTTTCCAGCCCGGCGGAAATCTACACTCTCTTCAACAGGTTGCGAATATTTTGGCAAAGAGCTCTGGCCGCTTATTTAAGGCTGTTTTAATGACGACGTTCGGAATGCCATCAAACCCTGGCACTTTGTTTAGCTAAATGCCCCTTGCTATATCCGCTATCTCGTGCGTTGTCACCTTAGGTGCACTCTACTTCTCTGAACGTCGTTCGGAAAGAGTCCCTTAACTATTTTTTCTAACGTTCTGGGGCATTTGATGATATGGCTTTTTCCTCCTTTTATTTTTGCAAAAATAACTTTATACGCATTCCCTCATGGGTTCGTCTCAACATCATCTATAAGCACACGCATTGCTGTTTTCTTACTCTCCTTGATCGCCTTGCAGAGCTGTTTTTTTATTTTTGCCTTGTACAAGTAAAATTTCAAAGATTTCATATCCTTCTTGCCCTATGTGGCTTTGTTTTTCCCTTCTACATTTAAGTGTATCTGAACGCAACACAGCCAGATCCCCATTCCACCAATACGTCTGCTTTCGTTTGCAAGCTGAGTACTTACGTGGCATTGATGCATCACACACTTTCCTCAATTCTTCTGTGATCTGCTGCACGCTTTCTTCTGCTCCTTCAGTGGGCGAAGACATGCCATCAATCATAAGGTCAAGAACGTCTTCAGCAAGTAACTTGACTACTAATACCCGGTATATAAATCTCACACGTCAGGGCGTTGTGGTCACTGTGTGTGTATAGGTTAGCGACCCTCCATTCGGTTTATCTAGCAAGCGCTATGCTGCAAAAGATTGGATCAATTATTAAGCATCGACCTACTTTGCTATACGTGCTAGCCGAGCCATGGTTTAACAGGGCGAGGTCAAGACTGGCAAAAGCTTCCAGAAGTACCGAACCTCTTCTAGTAGTTCCGACACTCCCCACTCAATCCTCCACGCGTTAAAGTCTCCCGAAATTACTACAGGAGATTTTCCTTTGACATGAGCAACAATCTTGTCAATCACCGATGTGAAGGCTTCTAGCGGTAAACTAGGAGGCATATAACAGCTGAAGAAACATTCAAAGTATTCCTCTTGCTGATCAGGCATTCTTTCAAAGGGTAAGTTTGCACAAGTCCAAATAGCACATGTTTTAGTCTTACCGTAAGCCCAGTTGTCATCTGTCTTACAGGCATATGGCTCACTAAATATCGCAACATCTACATTCTGCTCCAGCTCTGTTTGTGTTTGTGTTGTGTTTCCTGTTTAGCTGCCTCGCAATGGCTCACATTTAATTGCAGTATCTTCATGGTTTCGCTGTGTCCTTGCAGGACTTTTGTACTATTCTCTCGTTTTGGTACGATGGGCACTGTCTTCCTTGTGTGCGTGTGTGTTTTTTTTTATATGAGGGGACCGCATCGAAAGCCTGCTGCAGGTATGCTAGTCATACCGGGACTACCGCTAAGTATTACGTCTGGAGGCAGAAAAAGCACTAAGGCTCTAACGTCAGAAAGGTTCGTTCGTCCTCGTCATTTCGTCAGTCAGAATCACACTGATCGTCTATTATTAACAGTTCCGCCTCACTGGCTCTTCTCCTTTCATTGTCAGCCGCTGCTAACTGCGCATGTATGCGGCCAGTCAGTGTGCACATTGCTTTCCACATTTTCTCTGACGAAATCATTGCTTCCAACATATTATCAGGCGGAAGCTGGTTCCCATAGCAAATGTTCGCCTCATCTCTTTCCCTAGTAAAGGCATTTAAAGAGAACGTGGTTGGCGTCCTCGATTTCAGCAGTGCAGGAAGGACATAACAGGGATGCATCGTGCCCTAAGCGGTGCAAGTATTTGCGGAACTTGCCATGTCCAGTTAGGAATTGCGTCAAGTGAAAACACACCTCGCCATGTTTTCGATTAACCCATCTCGCAATGCTTGGAATAAGAGTATAGGTCCGCCTTCCATTGCTTGATTCATTTCAGCGTCTCTGCCAGGCTTGGAGGGACATCTCGCGTGTTTGGTTGTCAGAGAGGACGTTGCCAGTCGCTTTTCATCTGTATCTACTCTCAGCTTCCTCTGCTAGTATCTGCCATACCGGTCAATACACATGCCGCTTCGTCGGATACTGTGAGGTAAGCACTAATGACTCGAAGAGCACTTAGTCTGTAAACTCTACGGTAGAACTTCCTTGTTGATTTGGTTTTCAGCGAATCCGCCCAGACTGACACCGCATACAGTAATGTCGATATCATACGTTTGCTAGCAATCGGCGCTTGCTGCTTTTGGGCCCACCTACGTAAGGAAGCATTTGCGATAAAGCTGCATGGCGTTGCTTTTTTACTTGTATGCTCAGTATGTTCACGAAAGCTTACTCGATCATTGATCATGACGCCCTAGTATTTGATTACACGTTGAGATTTTATGTCAGCGCTGCCTACTTTTAATTTTGCTGTTCCGACCTTCTTGCGGCTACTTATCAGGAGCGCTTCTGATTTGTGCTCCGCCAATATCAAGCTTTTTCGAATTCAGCCACTGCTGAACTTTCAGTATTGCTCTGTTAGCGTACCAAGCACAAGACGTGCTTCGACACTACGACTACCGCAATGTCGTCCTCAAGCCTTGAAACACCGTCATATATAAAGTTCCAAAGGAGAGGATCCTGCACCGAGCCTTGCGGCACGCCACCTGTAATCGAGTGCTGCTTAATACCATCGTCGGTATGGTAAAGCAACTTACTGTTACTAAGGTAACTATTTTTTGTGGCTAGCAGGAAATTGAGCACATTTTTGCCCTGAAGTGATCGTAAGATTTCATTCCACCTGCCTGTGTTGAATGCATTCTTCACTTCCAGTATTTTTTATCTTCTTCTTTCCACCATTTTCCTGTAACTGCCTCCTTGGCCACTACAGCGTTAATGGCATCGACCATCGATCGCGATTTTCATATTGGTTATCGCTTAGACCGAGAGGTTCTTCAGCATAGGGCAGCAGCTTCTGGTATATTATGCGCTCAAATACCTTACTAAACGTCTTAAGCAAACAGATGGGCCTGAAGGAGAAGGGATCCCCTAGACGTTATTGGAATTAAGACGAGCTTTTGCGTCTTCCAAATATCTCAGAAAACACCCTGCTGCAGAAAACTTTGCATAGCAATGATAAAACTTTATGTGTGGCTTAATATCGCCGTTTTGAGAGCAATATTGGGAACCCAGTCAGAGGGGCCTGTACTGCGTGCCACACGCATACATTTCTTTCCACTTAATTTATTTGTCATTAACTTATTGCACTTCATTAATATTATTTATTGCTAGGTCATTGCTCCACTTCCGTCATCAACTCAAAAGTTGAAAGCTGATCTCTTAAGTGCAGTAAACCCTTCAGTGCGACGACCGCTGACTCCGCCAGCTATGCTTGCACTGCATTTTTGGGTTCATTGCCGCGAAGCAATGTTTAAGTGCAATGTAAATAAACTAAAACATAATAGCTTAATTAAGATCACCAATCATGCGACAACCAATCGGAGTTGTCGAAGTTAGGGGAATTTTCGAACTTAGGTTAAGAAACTTTACTTTATAAGCAGACCAATTTTAATAATAAAGACAGAATTGTTATGACCCAGTAAGAATAAACAATTTGCATTATTATTGAGATCGGCGGAGCTTAACCGCCTTTATAATAAAAAAGTGAGTCCAGCGGAGCTTAACCGCCTTTAGAATAAAAAAGTTTAATCCGGCGACACCTTGCTCGCCTAAACAATCGGCAGAGCCTAACTGCCTCAAAAATAAAAAGGTAACTGTTTTTTTTATATATAAGGAAACAATAAAGCTAGGGACAATTTTAATAAAAGTCTAAATAACATGGCGATCCTGCACCCTGCGTTCCTGCGAAGATCCTGTATGGCAAGAGGACATTTTAGATATCAACGGAATCAGAAATAGAAACAATTTTCAATAAGTGGGAACAATTGGCAGAATACACACCGGGTCCAATCCCTGATGACGCGCCACCTTATATACCAACAACAAAAGACCAAGGACCAAAGCCGATAACTATCGAACAGTATAGGCGACGCAACAACAGAAGACAACAACAGCAAATACCACAAATTAAACCAAAAAAGAAGCGCGGAGGAAAAGCTTTAAATGAACGCAAGGATCTGCCAATATTATATAATAGCTACAATCTGTCAACAATTAACAAAGAAAAACAACTACTTAAATCAAAAATAAAACAAAGAAGAAGCGAAATTTAAAAAAAAAAAAATTAATTAAGATGTCATTAATACAAACTAAACCTGTTTATAATGAACAGAACAACACATACACTTTCAACGATTTATATAGACAAAACGCTTTATTGTTAATATTATTTATCATATTTGCTCTTTTATTGATAGTAGTATACATAACATACAGAATTAATAAATATTATAAAAATTATATAATAAGACGAATAAATGCACAGCAAATAAGAAACGTCTAAATTGTAATAAAAATTCAAATAAATATATATATGTGTGAAATACAACAAAATTTTAAATGAATAACATTTTTGAAGAATTGGAAAAAATTTTAAAGAATCTAAAAAAAACGCTCCAAATAGAAAATACACATCAAATTATCAGAATAAATTAAGTACATATTTGCTAGAATTAAAAACAAAATTTGAAAAACAACTAGAAAATGTTGAAAAAAAAGAACATCAAACACTAATTACCAATTTCATATCACATTCAAACAGCATAAAAAAACTTATCACCATGACTTCCACTAGCCACTCATCTACCACTAATTTTGACATTCTAAAATACATCAAAATAATACCAGAATTTACAGGTCAAAAAGAATAATTCCCAAAAATTTATAGGATTGATAGAATTAATTTCAGGAACAATACCTCAGGAACATGATGTATCTTTTTGCAAATTTGTCAAAGAAACTAGAATACCTATAGAAATAAAGAACAAAATCAATTTTTTACCTGCAGCCGATAGTTCTACACAACTAATCAATAATTGAAAAACAATATTTAAACCAACAAAGACTGCAACCAGCATTTTTCAACGATTATTTCACCTAAAACAAGGTTCAAAATCTGTTTCCGCGTACAGCGATGAAATAAATTCATTGATTACAGAGTTAAATAACATTCAATTAGCAGAGTTAGGTAATGAAAATAACAACACAATACTGAAATCTAACGACATAATAGCTTTCAATACGTTTAAAGATGGTCTAACAAGCAACAGCATTAAACAGAACATAGAAGCAAGTAGAGTAAAAAGGTTTAATGAAGCTGTTACTATCGCAGAAGAAGCTAGAGAAAGAGAAAATGACTGTATACTAACTTATAGAAACAAACAAAATTTTAGAGCAAACAATTTCAGGCAATACCCACGACAATATAATAATCTAAATAGATAACATCAACATTTCAACTACAAAAATCCGAGATACAATACCCAAAATGCATACAACAACTCTTATTACCGAAATAACAAGAACATTAACAGAAGTAGTAATTACACACACAATAATAATAATAATATCAATAGTAATTACAGATACAATAATAATAATAGTAACTACAGATTTAGTAATAATAATAATAATGACGGCTATAACAATAATAATCGTATCAATACCCAGCGAAGGAGGATAAATTATATAAATGAAGACCCAAAAAACGAGTAAAACCCGACTACCGTAGTGGAAAATTTAAATTCGGTAGATCAGGGAGAACACAACAAATATTTAATTTACATAACAAAAATTATGCCAGCAACCATATAAATATCAGATGTAATGATAAAATTTTAAAATTTCTAATAGACACCGGTGCAGACATATCAATTATAAAGTTTAAGGCAGTAGCTAATGAAATTATAGATAGAAATAATAATTGTACAATAACAGGTATATCTAATCAAAATATCGATACATTAGGTATAACTACAATTAAATTAAGTATAGCCAGTGGTCTAATCACTTACAGTTTCCAAACGGTCGAAAATAATTTTCCAATAATAGTAGATGGATTTCTTGGTAAAGATTTTTTACTTAAATATCAATGTAAAATAGATTACGAAACCTTAACAGTGACGATTACGCATAAGAATGAAGACAATATTTTCGACATAAAAACTGACATGAATACAATAACTATACCTCCAAGAAGTGAAATACTACACCCTATAAAATTAAATGTGACAGAGGATAGCATAGTATGTAACCAAAAAATTTCTGATAGCATTTTCATAGCAAATTCCATTATACCATCAAAGGGCATTAAACACATTAGAATCCTGAACATCTTAAACGAAGAGATATCTTTAGCACAACCCCAACTTGAAGTAAAACCATTAAGAAATTATCACATTATAACAAACCGTAATAACAACACTGACAAACGTTGGGATGAGGTCAAAAATATGCTAAAAATAGACTTTCGTGATCCCAAAGCAAAAAGCGAACTGCTAACAATATGCAAACAATATCAACACATTTTCCATTTGGATGAAGACAAACTGACAGCCTATAATTTCTACAAGCAAAACATAAACGTTGTGACGGCCATAATTTATAAGTGAAATTATGGACACACATTTCATCATGCTTATCCTATTTTATTGTTCATCTTATTACTTACTCTACTAACTTCATATTCTTTCTTATTACCTATTTTATTACCTATATTTTTTATAACTAGTACGTAAGCTAAACAAACAAAACAATGAATTTAATAAAAATAAACTTATATTAGGACTACTACGTAAGCTAAAATAACAAAACCTTAATATTTGCTACAACTAGTACTTAAGCACAAGACCTGTATATTTCTGTATCTAGTGCGTAAGACAAATAACAGAACAAACGAATACAAAGCAAAGAATTGTTAGTAAATAAGTTATACATAAGAACAGAGCGAGAGAGAGAGAGAGAGAAGCGACAACCAGGCGTCACCAACGCATACGCATAAAACCACACACACGAGAATAAGCAGAAACCAGCTTAACAAGAGGTTGCTTTCAAGCACAGCGGTCAGTCAGTCAGCAGACTTCAACGAGCACGGTTGCTTGCTCCGCTCTGCCAGTTATCTACGTCGCCGCTTCACAACTTTAGTCAGTCAGGAGACTTCTACGAGCACGGTCGCTTGCTCCGCTTTACCAGCTAGCTTACATCGCCGAGACTACCATTGCTCTGCCCACATACGCTGAATCGCCTGCAGAGTACCATAGCAGTTGAATTGCAGTGTGCCGAGTAGTCAGTTCATACGCTTCAACGAGTACGGTTGCTTGCTACGTCGAAGAATTGGTTGATTTCACAACGCCTGATCGGAAGAAGAACATCAGAGACACATTGAGCAGAAAGTACAGTCGCTTGTCCAGATCCTTTGAAGCCGCTTCCAGCGCACCAAGGCAGCGACGCATCAATTCATAGGCTACGCTTCATCCAACGCCGCGTAAGAATTTCTTTTGCCGTCAGACCTCCGACTTAAATAGACACTCCACGCTTAACGACCATTAGGAGTCTTTATTTTGTGAGTTATATAGATTCTAGAGGCTTCAAAGCACGTGAATCTACAAGTATATAGACTCTAGAGGCTTCAGGGTACGTGAGTCTTTAAGTAATTTAAGTTATATAGATCCTAGAGGCTTTAGGGTACGTGGATCTACAAGTATATAGATTCTAGAGGCTTTAGGGTACGTGAGTCTTTAAGTAATTTAAGTGGCTATCCAGGCGTTCGGTACAACGTACTTGACAATAATCCAGTATACATTAAAAATTACCGACTACCACTCACGCAAAAGGATATAATTAGAACAGAAGTACAAAAGTTACAAGATAATGACATAATTAAACCTTCTATAAGCCCATATAGTTCACCATTGCTGGTAGTTCCAAAGAAAAGTACTAATGATACAAAAAAATTGAGACTGGTAGTAGACTATAGACAATTATACCCTGATTCAGAAAGTCTATATCAGTGGTTGCCGTTGTCTTTTAGCAACCACTCAACAACATTTTTTGTTCAGAAAGTCAACGCGTTGTGTTAGAGTCAACGACGACTTTTGAAAGTCTACCGACGACTTTTGAAAGTCAACGCGTTGTGTCTCCCCTATGCTTTTGCTAAAGCGTTACGAGTCGGTCGTTACAAAAGCCATATCAGAAAGTCTATAGCAGTGGTTGTCGACGACTCAATAAAGTCTACAGCCCCTGAGCTGTAGACTTCTAATAGAAATGCAGTTTTCCACTGAATTTTTACCGAAATTCATGTATGTATGAATGTTCCTAATACCTAATGAATATTATTATTATTTTATTTTGAATAGTTACCTTTATTTTTGTTTATTTACACTTATACGAATAAAAAATTAAAAAATTCATAGAATAAAATTTTTTAAATATATATGAAATTGCCGATTGTGTACATGGAATTTTCATTTTCGGAGCGATTTCTTGGAATATTTGGTGAAAACAATCCTTGCTCATACGAAAATTTCTTTTGAATCTGTTAATTAATTAAAATTAATTAATAAAGTATCAAATTTGTACATACATATATGACTGATTTTAAAACTTACTCAGATTCAGGCAAATCAAAAATATTTGAAGCGTCCCGAAGCTCACGATTCCGAGCGCGAATGTTTACCTCTGTTGTGTTGCTGTCGTCGTGAAAATAGTAGGCCACCAAGGAAAACATTTCGAAAAACTCTTGTATATCACTTTCACTAAATTTGAATTTCACGATTTATTTGCAGAATATATTTTTATAAAAATTCTTTTTATATTTTGCACCATATTAAGGGAAAAATACAATAGAAAAACAAAACAAACAAATTGTGCTACCATGGCAACACCAATGGCTGAGCAAACAACGTGTCGAAGGAGTTGTTACGACGTAACGAAAGTCTATTCTCAGCTATAGACTTTGTGATAGTGGATTTTAAGTGGTTAACGACTTTGCTGTAGACTTTATTTGAAGACTTTCTGAATCACGGTATTAAATAAGAAAATCGTAACGACAAATTTCCTTTAACTAGACTAGACGACGTTTTGGACATAATAGGAAGAGCAAAATACTTTACAACCCTAGACATGACAAGCCCCTTCCATCAGATAGAACTAGAAAAACAGTCCAGACCTCTAACAGCTTTTTCAACAAACGACGGACAGTACCAATTCAAAAGACTGCCCTTTGGATTAAAAATATCATCCAATAGCTTCCAACGCATGCTAACTGTAGCTCTTGCTGGATTAGATTCCAACGCATTTTTGTATGTTGATGATGTAATTGTTTTCGGCTGCTCATTACAGCACCATAATGAAAATTTAAGAAAAATATTTGAAAGATTAGATAAATACAACGTTAAACTAAATCCATCTCAATGTCAATTTCTGAAACCAGAAGTGGTATACTTAGGACATCTAATCACTTCAAAAGGTGTAACTGCCGACCCAGAAAAGTGTAAAACAATCAAGAATTATCCCATACTAACGAACGCAGACGAGACTAGACGATTTGTAGCATTTTGCAATTATTATAGAAGATTTATAAAAGATTTTGCGAAAATAGCAAAACCACTTAATAACCTTCAAAAGAAAATATCACAATACCCCGACATGGAGAAGGAATTCATACTAACTACAGACGCATCCGACTATGCATTAGGTGCCATTCTTTCTCAAGGAGAAATAGGCACAGATTTACCAATATCATATGCAAGCCGTTCCCTCAATAAACACGAAATAAATAAACCAATTATAGAGAAAGAACTTCTTGCTATTCATTGGGGATTAAACCATTTCAGACCTTATCTATATGGAAACACATTTACAGTAGTTACAGATCACAGACCTTTGGTCTCAGTTTTTACTAATAAGAATCCATCAAGTAAAATGACTAGTATTAGAATAGATTTAATGGACTATGATTTTAAAATAATATTCAAACAAGGTAGATTAAATACAAATGCTGACGCGCTATCTAGGATTAAGATTGATTCAAATACACTGAAAACAATGGTGTCCACAGTTAGTGTTGTGACAAGAAGCAAAAAATTAAAATAAAATAATAACAATATAGAAACACGGAATGAAGGTACTATTACACATGAGCCTGATCAACTCTATATGTGGGATTGTATCTCCATCTCTGACGTTCGTAATATAAAGAAATTAAAATTTGAGCTCGTAAGTCGTACGCATTGCAATCACGAAGATAATAAGTTTCAGCCAAATATTTATATAAATACAAAAGGTGCATTAGTGGTAATTAGCGAAAATCTCAACAATAGGACTTTAGAGTCAGTTTGGGAGAAACTGATAAACCAATTAAATAAAAATAATATTGAAAAGCTATCAATTGAAGATAATGATAGTATTTTTGGGTATATCAAAAAAGAAAATGTAAAAAGAACGTTCAATAAAGTAATAAAAGAATTAATTAATGCTGGAAATCACAGGCCTATAAATATCTTAATATATGAAGCGCCAATAACAATTAACGATAAATCAGATCAAACGAGATTGATTAAGGAATATCACATAACCCCACTTGGAGGGCATAACGGAGTTAAAAGAACTATATCAAAATTAAAACAAAAATACATATGGAAAAACATGAGTAAGATGATAAAAGATTTTATAAATAAATGCATCGAATGTAATAAAAATAAAATAACAAGACACACAAGAGACGAACTTGTATTAACCGATACACCATGCAGACCATTTGAGATACTCACAATAGATACAATAGGACTTTTAACGTAGCTAACGGACAAAAATACATATTAACAGCTCAATGTGAACTAACAAAATATATAGAAGCACACCCAATGCCCACAAAAGAAACAACAGAAATAGCAAAAACATTAGTAGAAAAGATAATATTAAAACACTGCACATTTAGAATAGTTAAAACAGATAAAGGCACAGAATTCACTAGTGAAATTTTTTGCAATATATGTAAAGCCCTAAAAATAAAACACAAAACATCAACTCCATACCACCATCAAACACTAGGAACAGTAGAAAGAAATCTCAGAGTATTGAATGAATATATGCGATCATTCACAAACAACGACTGGGACACATGAATACTTTACTACACATTCTCATACAATACAACACCACATACAGACACAGGCTACACACCTTTCGAGCTAGTGCACGGAAGATTAGCAACTCTACCAAATGAAACACTCAAAACAGACCATGTACGTAATACTGACGACTATATAACAGAACTTAAAACAAAACTACAATACGCATTCGAAAATGCAAAACAAATGCTGGAAAAGTCAAAATTAATAAGAAAAATAGAATATGATAAAAACCTGAACAAAATTAATTTTAATGTAGAAGATTTAGTATTCCTTAAGAAACAAAACCAAAAGAAATTTGACAATCAATGCGATGGCCGATACAAAGTTGTTGAAACTTATAATGTAAACAGTAAAATTAGAAACAAAAAAAAAACTCCGAATTGTACATAACAATAATCTAAAAAAATATTTAAAATAAGCAATAAAACGCCGTTTAGTATACAAAATTCATATCTTATAAAAACTACAACCACACCTGTAAACACATATATATTATGTTATATTAGTCGAAAATTCCCTTACGAAACAAAAAAAAAATTTTTATTTCCTTCAGAAAGAAAATTTTTTTCTAAAAGGGCGGAGGTGTACTGCGTGCCACACGCATACATTTCTTTCTACTTAATTTATTTGTCATTAACTTATTGCACTTCATTAATATTATTTATTGCTTGATCAACTCAAAAGTTGAAAGCTGAGCTCTTAAGTGCAGTAAACCCTTCAGTGCGACGACCGCTGACTCCGTCAGCAATGCTTGCACTGCATTTTTGGGTTCATTGCCGCGAAGCAATGTTTAAGTGCAATGTAAATAAACTAAAACATAATAGCTTAATTAAGATCACCAATCATGCGACAACCAATCGGAGTTGTCGAAGTTAGGGGAATTTTCGAACTTAGGTTAAGAAACTTTACTTTATAAGCAGACCAATTTTAATAATAAAGACAGAATTGTTATGACCCAGTAAGAATAAACAATTTGCATTATTATTGAGATCGGCGGAGCTTAACCGCCTTTATAATAAAAAAGTGAGTCCAGCGGAGCTTAACCGCCTTTAGAATAAAAAAGTTTAATCCGGCGACACCTTGCTCGCCTAAACAATCGGCAGAGCCTAACTGCCTCAAAAATAAAAAGGTAACTGTTTTTTTTATATATAAGGAAACAATAAAGCTAGGGACAATTTTAATAAAAGTCTAAATTACATGGCGATCCTGCACCCTGCGTTCCTGCGAAGATCCTGTATGGCAAGAGGACATTTTAGATATCAACGGAATCAGAAATAGAAACAATTTTCAATAAGTGGGAACAATTGGCAGAATACACACCGGGTCCAATCCCTGATGACGCGCCACCTTATATACCAACAACAAAAGACCAAGGACCAAAGCCGATAACTATCGAACAGTATAGGCGACGCAACAACAGAAGACAACAACAGCAAATACCACAAATTAAACCAAAAAAGAAGCGCGGAGGAAAAGCTTTAAATGAACGCAAGGATCTGCCAATATTATATAATAGCTACAATCTGTCAACAATTAACAAAGAAAAACAACTACTTAAATCAAAAATAAAACAAAGAAGAAGCGAAATTTAAAAAAAAAAAAATTAATTAAGATGTCATTAATACAAACTAAACCTGTTTATAATGAACAGAACAACACATACACTTTCAACGATTTATATAGACAAAACGCTTTATTGTTAATATTATTTATCATATTTGCTCTTTTATTGATAGTAGTATACATAACATACAGAATTAATAAATATTATAAAAATTATATAATAAGACGAATAAATGCACAGCAAATAAGAAACGTCTAAATTGTAATAAAAATTCAAATAAATATATATATGTGTGAAATACAACAAAATTTTAAATGAATAACATTTTTGAAGAATTGGAAAAAATTTTAAAGAATCTAAAAAAAACGCTCCAAATAGAAAATACACATCAAATTATCAGAATAAATTAAGTACATATTTGCTAGAATTAAAAACAAAATTTGAAAAACAACTAGAAAATGTTGAAAAAAAAGAACATCAAACACTAATTACCAATTTCATATCACATTCAAACAGCATAAAAAAACTTATCACCATGACTTCCACTAGCCACTCATCTACCACTAATTTTGACATTCTAAAATACATCAAAATAATACCAGAATTTACAGGTCAAAAAGAATAATTCCCAAAAATTTATAGGATTGATAGAATTAATTTCAGGAACAATACCTCAGGAACATGATGTATCTTTTTGCAAATTTGTCAAAGAAACTAGAATACCTATAGAAATAAAGAACAAAATCAATTTTTTACCTGCAGCCGATAGTTCTACACAACTAATCAATAATTTAAAAACAATATTTAAACCAACAAAGACTGCAACCAGCATTTTTCAACGATTATTTCACCTAAAACAAGGTTCAAAATCTGTTTCCGCGTACAGCGATGAAATAAATTCATTGATTACAGAGTTAAATAACATTCAATTAGCAGAGTTAGGTAATGAAAATAACAACACAATACTGAAATCTAACGACATAATAGCTTTCAATACGTTTAAAGATGGTCTAACAAGCAACAGCATTAAACAGAACATAGAAGCAAGTAGAGTAAAAAGGTTTAATGAAGCTGTTACTATCGCAGAAGAAGCTAGAGAAAGAGAAAATGACTGTATACTAACTTATAGAAACAAACAAAATTTTAGAGCAAACAATTTCAGGCAATACCCACGACAATATAATAATCTAAATAGATAACATCAACATTTCAACTACAAAAATCCGAGATACAATACCCAAAATGCATACAACAACTCTTATTACGGAAATAACAAGAACATTAACAGAAGTAGTAATTACACACACAATAATAATAATAATATCAATAGTAATTACAGATACAATAATAATAATAGTAACTACAGATTTAGTAATAATAATAATAATGACGGCTATAACAATAATAATCGTATCAATACCCAGCGAAGGAGGATAAATTATATAAATGAAGACCCAAAAAACGAGTAAAACCCGACTACCGTAGTGGAAAATTTAAATTCGGTAGATCAGGGAGAACACAACAAATATTTAATTTACATAATAAAAATTATGCCAGCAACCATATAAATATCAGATGTAATGATAAAATTTTAAAATTTCTAATAGACACCGGTGCAGACATATCAATTATAAAGTTTAAGGCAGTAGCTAATGAAATTATAGATAGAAATAATAATTGTACAATAACAGGTATATCTAATCAAAATATCGATACATTAGGTATAACTACAATTAAATTAAGTATAGCCAGTGGTCTAATCACTTACAGTTTCCAAACGGTCGAAAATAATTTTCCAATAATAGTAGATGGATTTCTTGGTAGAGATTTTTTACTTAAATATCAATGTAAAATAGATTACGAAACCTTAACAGTGACGATTACGCATAAGAATGAAGACAATATTTTCGACATAAAAACTGACATGAATACAATAACTATACCTCCAAGAAGTGAAATACTACACCCTATAAAATTAAATGTGACAGAGGATAGCATAGTATGTAACCAAAAAATTTCTGATAGCATTTTCATAGCAAATTCCATTATACCATCAAAGGGCATTAAACACATTAGAATCCTGAACATCTTAAACGAAGAGATATCTTTAGCACAACCCCAACTTGAAGTAAAACCATTAAGAAATTATCACATTATAACAAACCGTAATAACAACACTGACAAACGTTGGGATGAGGTCAAAAATATGCTAAAAATAGACTTTCGTGATCCCAAAGCAAAAAGCGAACTGCTAACAATATGCAAACAATATCAACACATTTTCCATTTGGATGAAGACAAACTGACAGCCTATAATTTCTACAAGCAAAACATAAACGTTGTGACGGCCATAATTTATAAGTGAAATTATGGACACACATTTCATCATGCTTATCCTATTTTATTGTTCATCTTATTACTTACTCTACTAACTTCATATTCTTTCTTATTACCTATTTTATTACCTATATTTTTTATAACTAGTACGTAAGCTAAACAAACAAAACAATGAATTTAATAAAAATAAACTTATATTAGGACTACTACGTAAGCTAAAATAACAAAACCTTAATATTTGCTACAACTAGTACTTAAGCACAAGACCTGTATATTTCTGTATCTAGTGCGTAAGACAAATAACAGAACAAACGAATACAAAGCAAAGAATTGTTAGTAAATAAGTTATACATAAGAACAGAGCGAGAGAGAGAGAGAGAGAAGCGACAACCAGGCGTCACCAACGCATACGCATAAAACCACACACACGAGAATAAGCAGAAACCAGCTTAACAAGAGGTTGCTTTCAAGCACAGCGGTCAGTCAGTCAGCAGACTTCAACGAGCACGGTTGCTTGCTCCGCTCTGCCAGTTATCTACGTCGCCGCTTCACAACTTTAGTCAGTCAGGAGACTTCTACGAGCACGGTCGCTTGCTCCGCTTTACCAGCTAGCTTACATCGCCGAGACTACCATTGCTCTGCCCACATACGCTGAATCGCCTGCAGAGTACCATAGCAGTTGAATTGCAGTGTGCCGAGTAGTCAGTTCATACGCTTCAACGAGTACGGTTGCTTGCTACGTCGAAGAATTGGTTGATTTCACAACGCCTGATCGGAAGAAGAACATCAGAGACACATTGAGCAGAAAGTACAGTCGCTTGTCCAGATCCTTTGAAGGCGCTTCCAGCGCACCAAGGCAGCGACGCATCAATTCATAGGCTACGCTTCATCCAACGCCGCGTAAGAATTTCTTTTGCCGTCAGACCTCCGACTTAAATAGACACTCCACGCTTAACGACCATTAGGAGTCTTTATTTTGTGAGTTATATAGATTCTAGAGGCTTCAAAGCACGTGAATCTACAAGTATATAGACTCTAGAGGCTTCAGGGTACGTGAGTCTTTAAGTAATTTAAGTTATATAGATCCTAGAGGCTTTAGGGTACGTGGATCTACAAGTATATAGATTCTAGAGGCTTTAGGGTACGTGAGTCTTTAAGTAATTTAAGTGGCTATCCAGGCGTTCGGTACAACGTACTTGACAATAATCCAGTATACATTAAAAATTACCGACTACCACTCACGCAAAAGGATATAATTAGAACAGAAGTACAAAAGTTACAAGATAATGACATAATTAAACCTTCTATAAGCCCATATAGTTCACCATTGCTGGTAGTTCCAAAGAAAAGTACTAATGATACAAAAAAATTGAGACTGGTAGTAGACTATAGACAATTATACCCTGATTCAGAAAGTCTATATCAGTGGTTGCCGTTGTCTTTTAGCAACCACTCAACAACATTTTTTGTTCAGAAAGTCAACGCGTTGTGTTAGAGTCAACGACGACTTTTGAAAGTCTACCGACGACTTTTGAAAGTCAACGCGTTGTGTCTCCCCTATGCTTTTGCTAAAGCGTTACGAGTCGGTCGTTACAAAAGCCATATCAGAAAGTCTATAGCAGTGGTTGTCGACGACTCAATAAAGTCTACAGCCCCTGAGCTGTAGACTTCTAATAGAAATGCAGTTTTCCACTGAATTTTTACCGAAATTCATGTATGTATGAATGTTCCTAATACCTAATGAATATTATTATTATTTTATTTTGAATAGTTACCTTTATTTTTGTTTATTTACACTTATACGAATAAAAAATTAATAAATTCATAGAATAAAATTTTTTAAATATATATGAAATTGCCGATTGTGTACATGGAATTTTCATTTTCGGAGCGATTTCTTGGAATATTTGGTGAAAACAATCCTTGCTCATACGAAAATTTCTTTTGAATCTGTTAATTAATTAAAATTAATTAATAAAGTATCAAATTTGTACATACATATATGACTGATTTTAAAACTTACTCAGATTCAGGCAAATCAAAAATATTTGAAGCGTCCCGAAGCTCACGATTCCGAGCGCGAATGTTTACCTCTGTTGTGTTGCTGTCGTCGTGAAAATAGTAGGCCACCAAGGAAAACATTTCGAAAAACTCTTGTATATCACTTTCACTAAATTTGAATTTCACGATTTATTTGCAGAATATATTTTTATAAAAATTCTTTTTATATTTTGCACCATATTAAGGGAAAAATACAATAGAAAAACAAAACAAACAAATTGTGCTACCATGGCAACACCAATGGCTGAGCAAACAACGTTACGAAGGAGTTGTTACGACGTAACGAAAGTCTATTCTCAGCTATAGACTTTGTGATAGTGGATTTTAAGTGGTTAACGACTTTGCTGTAGACTTTATTTGAAGACTTTCTGAATCACGGTATTAAATAAGAAAATCGTAACGACAAATTTCCTTTAACTAGACTAGACGACGTTTTGGACATAATAGGAAGAGCAAAATACTTTACAACCCTAGACATGACAAGCCCCTTCCATCAGATAGAACTAGAAAAACAGTCCAGACCTCTAACAGCTTTTTCAACAAACGACGGACAGTACCAATTCAAAAGACTGCCCTTTGGATTAAAAATATCATCCAATAGCTTCCAACGCATGCTAACTGTAGCTCTTGCTGGATTAGATTCCAACGCATTTTTGTATGTTGATGATGTAATTGTTTTCGGCTGCTCATTACAGCACCATAATGAAAATTTAAGAAAAATATTTGAAAGATTAGATAAATACAACGTTAAACTAAATCCATCTCAATGTCAATTTCTGAAACCAGAAGTGGTATACTTAGGACATCTAATCACTTCAAAAGGTGTAACTGCCGACCCAGAAAAGTGTAAAACAGTCAAGAATTATCCCATACTAACGAACGCAGACGAGACTAGACGATTTGTAGCATTTTGCAATTATTATAGAAGATTTATAAAAGATTTTGCGAAAATAGCAAAACCACTTAATAACCTTCAAAAGAAAATATCACAATACCCCGACATGGAGAAGGAATTCATACTAACTACAGACGCATCCGACTATGCATTAGGTGCCATTCTTTCTCAAGGAGAAATAGGCACAGATTTACCAATATCATATGCAAGCCGTTCCCTCAATAAACACGAAATAAATAAACCAATTATAGAGAAAGAACTTCTTGCTATTCATTGGGGATTAAACCATTTCAGACCTTATCTATATGGAAACACATTTACAGTAGTTACAGATCACAGACCTTTGGTCTCAGTTTTTACTAATAAGAATCCATCAAGTAAAATGACTAGTATTAGAATAGATTTAATGGACTATGATTTTAAAATAATATTCAAACAAGGTAGATTAAATACAAATGCTGACGCGCTATCTAGGATTAAGATTGATTCAAATACACTGAAAACAATGGTGTCCACAGTTAGTGTTGTGACAAGAAGCAAAAAATTAAAATAAAATAATAACAATATAGAAACACGGAATGAAGGTACTATTACACATGAGCCTGATCAACTCTATATGTGGGATTGTATCTCCATCTCTGACGTTCGTAATATAAAGAAATTAAAATTTGAGCTCGTAAGTCGTACGCATTGCAATCACGAAGATAATAAGTTTCAGCCAAATATTTATATAAATACAAAAGCTGCATTAGTGGTAATTAGCGAAAATCTCAACAATAGGACTTTAGAGTCAGTTTGGGAGAAACTGATAAACCAATTAAATAAAAATAATATTGAAAAGCTATCAATTGAAGATAATGATAGTATTTTTGGGTATATCAAAAAAGAAAATGTAAAAAGAACGTTCAATAAAGTAATAAAAGAATTAATTAATGCTGGAAATCACAGGCCTATAAATATCTTAATATATGAAGCGCCAATAACAATTAACGATAAATCAGATCAAACGAGATTGATTAAGGAATATCACATAACCCCACTTGGAGGGCATAACGGAGTTAAAAGAAATATATCAAAATTAAAACAAAAATACATATGGAAAAACATGAGTAAGATGATAAAAGATTTTATAAATAAATGCATCGAATGTAATAAAAATAAAATAACAAGACACACAAGAGACGAACTTGTATTAACCGATACACCATGCAGACCATTTGAGATACTCACAATAGATACAATAGGACCTTTAACGTAGCTAACGGACAAAAATACATATTAACAGCTCAATGTGAACTAACAAAATATATAGAAGCACACCCAATGCCCACAAAAGAAACAACAGAAATAGCAACAACATTAGTAGAAAAGATAATATTAAAACACTGCACATTTAGAATAGTTAAAACAGATAAAGGCACAGAATTCACTAGTGAAATTTTTTGCAATATATGTAAAGTCCTAAAAATAAAACACAAAACATCAACTCCATACCACCATCAAACACTAGGAACAGTAGAAAGAAATCTCAGAGTATTGAATGAATATATGCGATCATTCACAAACAACGACTGGGACACATGAATACTTTACTACACATTCTCATACAATACAACACCACATACAGACACAGGCTACACACCTTTCGAACTAGTGCACGGAAGATTAGCAACTCTACCAAATGAAACACTCAAAACAGACCATGTACGTAATACTGACGACTATATAACTTAAAACAAAACTACAACACGCATTCGAAAATGCAAAACAAATGCTGGAAAAGTCAAAATTAATAAGAAAAATAGAATATGATAAAAACCTGAACAAAATTAATTTTAATGTAGAAGATTTAGTATTCCTTAAGAAACAAAACCAAAAGAAATTTGACAATCAATGCGATGGCCCATACAAAGTTGTTGAAACTTATAATGTAAACAGTAAAATTAGAATAAAAAATAAACTCCGAATTGTACATAACAATAATCTAAAAAAATATTTAAAATAAGCAATAAAACGCCGTTTAGTATACAAAATTCATATCTTATAAAAACTACAACCACACCTGTAAACACATATATATTATGTTATATTAGTCGAAAATTCCCTTACGAAACAAAAAAAAAATTTTTATTTCCTTCAGAAAGAAAATTTTTTTCTAAAAGGGCGGAGGTGTACTGCGTGCCACACGCATACATTTCTTTCTACTTAATTTATTTGTCATTAACTTATTGCACTTCATTAATATTATTTATTGCTTGATCAACTCAAAAGTTGAAAGCTGAGCTCTTAAGTGCAGTAAACCCTTCAGTGCGACGACCGCTGACTCCGTCAGCAATGCTTGCACTGCATTTTTGGGTTCATTGCCGCGAAGCAATGTTTAAGTGCAATGTAAATAAACTAAAACATAATAGCTTAATTAAGATCACCAATCATGCGACAACCAATCGGAGTTGTCGAAGTTAGGGGAATTTTCGAACTTAGGTTAAGAAACTTTACTTTATAAGCAGACCAATTTTAATAATAAAGACAGAATTGTTATGACCCAGTAAGAATAAACAATTTGCATTATTATTGAGATCGGCGGAGCTTAACCGCCTTTATAATAAAAAAGTGAGTCCAGCGGAGCTTAACCGCCTTTAGAATAAAAAAGTTTAATCCGGCGACACCTTGCTCGCCTAAACAATCGGCAGAGCCTAACTGCCTCAAAAATAAAAAGGTAACTGTTTTTTTTATATATAAGGAAACAATAAAGCTAGGGACAATTTTAATAAAAGTCTAAATTACATGGCGATCCTGCACCCTGCGTTCCTGCGAAGATCCTGTATGGCAAGAGGACATTTTAGATATCAACGGAATCAGAAATAGAAACAATTTTCAATAAGTGGGAACAATTGGCAGAATACACACCGGGTCCAATCCCTGATGACGCGCCACCTTATATACCAACAACAAAAGACCAAGGACCAAAGCCGATAACTATCGAACAGTATAGGCGACGCAACAACAGAAGACAACAACAGCAAATACCACAAATTAAACCAAAAAAGAAGCGCGGAGGAAAAGCTTTAAATGAACGCAAGGATCTGCCAATATTATATAATAGCTACAATCTGTCAACAATTAACAAAGAAAAACAACTACTTATATCAAAAATAAAACAAAGAAGAAGCGAAATTTAAAAAAAAAAAAATTAATTAAGATGTCATTAATACAAACTAAACCTGTTTATAATGAACAGAACAACACATACACTTTCAACGATTTATATAGACAAAACGCTTTATTGTTAATATTATTTATCATATTTGCTCTTTTATTGATAGTAGTATACATAACATACAGAATTAATAAATATTATAAAAATTATATAATAAGACGAATAAATGCACAGCAAATAAGAAACGTCTAAATTGTAATAAAAATTCAAATAAATATATATATGTGTGAAATACAACAAAATTTTAAATGAATAACATTTTTGAAGAATTGGAAAAAATTTTAAAGAATCTAAAAAAAACGCTCCAAATAGAAAATACACATCAAATTATCAGAATAAATTAAGTACATATTTGCTAGAATTAAAAACAAAATTTGAAAAACAACTAGAAAATGTTGAAAAAAAAGAACATCAAACACTAATTACCAATTTCATATCACATTCAAACAGCATAAAAAAACTTATCACCATGACTTCCACTAGCCACTCATCTACCACTAATTTTGACATTCTAAAATACATCAAAATAATACCAGAATTTACAGGTCAAAAAGAATAATTCCCAAAAATTTATAGGATTGATAGAATTAATTTCAGGAACAATACCTCAGGAACATGATGTATCTTTTTGCAAATTTGTCAAAGAAACTAGAATACCTATAGAAATAAAGAACAAAATCAATTTTTTACCTGCAGCCGATAGTTCTACACAACTAATCAATAATTTAAAAACAATATTTAAACCAACAAAGACTGCAACCAGCATTTTTCAACGATTATTTCACCTAAAACAAGGTTCAAAATCTGTTTCCGCGTACAGCGATGAAATAAATTCATTGATTACAGAGTTAAATAACATTCAATTAGCAGAGTTAGGTAATGAAAATAACAACACAATACTGAAATCTAACGACATAATAGCTTTCAATACGTTTAAAGATGGTCTAACAAGCAACAGCATTAAACAGAACATAGAAGCAAGTAGAGTAAAAAGGTTTAATGAAGCTGTTACTATCGCAGAAGAAGCTAGAGAAAGAGAAAATGACTGTATACTAACTTATAGAAACAAACAAAATTTTAGAGCAAACAATTTCAGGCAATACCCACGACAATATAATAATCTAAATAGATAACATCAACATTTCAACTACAAAAATCCGAGATACAATACCCAAAATGCATACAACAACTCTTATTACGGAAATAACAAGAACATTAACAGAAGTAGTAATTACACACACAATAATAATAATAATATCAATAGTAATTACAGATACAATAATAATAATAGTAACTACAGATTTAGTAATAATAATAATAATGACGGCTATAACAATAATAATCGTATCAATACCCAGCGAAGGAGGATAAATTATATAAATGAAGACCCAAAAAACGAGTAAAACCCGACTACCGTAGTGGAAAATTTAAATTCGGTAGATCAGGGAGAACACAACAAATATTTAATTTACATAACAAAAATTATGCCAGCAACCATATAAATATCAGATGTAATGATAAAATTTTAAAATTTCTAATAGACACCGGTGCAGACATATCAATTATAAAGTTTAAGGCAGTAGCTAATGAAATTATAGATAGAAATAATAATTGTACAATAACAGGTATATCTAATCAAAATATCGATACATTAGGTATAACTACAATTAAATTAAGTATAGCCAGTGGTCTAATCACTTACAGTTTCCAAACGGTCGAAAATAATTTTCCAATAATAGTAGATGGATTTCTTGGTAGAGATTTTTTACTTAAATATCAATGTAAAATAGATTACGAAACCTTAACAGTGACGATTACGCATAAGAATGAAGACAATATTTTCGACATAAAAACTGACATGAATACAATAACTATACCTCCAAGAAGTGAAATACTACACCCTATAAAATTAAATGTGACAGAGGATAGCATAGTATGTAACCAAAAAATTTCTGATAGCATTTTCATAGCAAATTCCATTATACCATCAAAGGGCATTAAACACATTAGAATCCTGAACATCTTAAACGAAGAGATATCTTTAGCACAACCCCAACTTGAAGTAAAACCATTAAGAAATTATCACATTATAACAAACCGTAATAACAACACTGACAAACGTTGGGATGAGGTCAAAAATATGCTAAAAATAGACTTTCGTGATCCCAAAGCAAAAAGCGAACTGCTAACAATATGCAAACAATATCAACACATTTTCCATTTGGATGAAGACAAACTGACAGCCTATAATTTCTACAAGCAAAACATAAACGTTGTGACGGCCATAATTTATAAGTGAAATTATGGACACACATTTCATCATGCTTATCCTATTTTATTGTTCATCTTATTACTTACTCTACTAACTTCATATTCTTTCTTATTACCTATTTTATTACCTATATTTTTTATAACTAGTACGTAAGCTAAACAAACAAAACAATGAATTTAATAAAAATAAACTTATATTAGGACTACTACGTAAGCTAAAATAACAAAACCTTAATATTTGCTACAACTAGTACTTAAGCACAAGACCTGTATATTTCTGTATCTAGTGCGTAAGACAAATAACAGAACAAACGAATACAAAGCAAAGAATTGTTAGTAAATAAGTTATACATAAGAACAGAGCGAGAGAGAGAGAGAGAGAAGCGACAACCAGGCGTCACCAACGCATACGCATAAAACCACACACACGAGAATAAGCAGAAACCAGCTTAACAAGAGGTTGCTTTCAAGCACAGCGGTCAGTCAGTCAGCAGACTTCAACGAGCACGGTTGCTTGCTCCGCTCTGCCAGTTATCTACGTCGCCGCTTCACAACTTTAGTCAGTCAGGAGACTTCTACGAGCACGGTCGCTTGCTCCGCTTTACCAGCTAGCTTACATCGCCGAGACTACCATTGCTCTGCCCACATACGCTGAATCGCCTGCAGAGTACCATAGCAGTTGAATTGCAGTGTGCCGAGTAGTCAGTTCATACGCTTCAACGAGTACGGTTGCTTGCTACGTCGAAGAATTGGTTGATTTCACAACGCCTGATCGGAAGAAGAACATCAGAGACACATTGAGCAGAAAGTACAGTCGCTTGTCCAGATCCTTTGAAGCCGCTTCCAGCGCACCAAGGCAGCGACGCATCAATTCATAGGCTACGCTTCATCCAACGCCGCGTAAGAATTTCTTTTGCCGTCAGACCTCCGACTTAAATAGACACTCCACGCTTAACGACCATTAGGAGTCTTTATTTTGTGAGTTATATAGATTCTAGAGGCTTCAAAGCACGTGAATCTACAAGTATATAGACTCTAGAGGCTTCAGGGTACGTGAGTCTTTAAGTAATTTAAGTTATATAGATCCTAGAGGCTTTAGGGTACGTGGATCTACAAGTATATAGATTCTAGAGGCTTTAGGGTACGTGAGTCTTTAAGTAATTTAAGTGGCTATCCAGGCGTTCGGTACAACGTACTTGACAATAATCCAGTATACATTAAAAATTACCGACTACCACTCACGCAAAAGGATATAATTAGAACAGAAGTACAAAAGTTACAAGATAATGACATAATTAAACCTTCTATAAGCCCATATAGTTCACCATTGCTGGTAGTTCCAAAGAAAAGTACTAATGATACAAAAAAATTGAGACTGGTAGTAGACTATAGACAATTATACCCTGATTCAGAAAGTCTATATCAGTGGTTGCCGTTGTCTTTTAGCAACCACTCAACAACATTTTTTGTTCAGAAAGTCAACGCGTTGTGTTAGAGTCAACGACGACTTTTGAAAGTCTACCGACGACTTTTGAAAGTCAACGCGTTGTGTCTCCCCTATGCTTTTGCTAAAGCGTTACGAGTCGGTCGTTACAAAAGCCATATCAGAAAGTCTATAGCAGTGGTTGTCGACGACTCAATAAAGTCTACAGCCCCTGAGCTGTAGACTTCTAATAGAAATGCAGTTTTCCACTGAATTTTTACCGAAATTCATGTATGTATGAATGTTCCTAATACCTAATGAATATTATTATTATTTTATTTTGAATAGTTACCTTTATTTTTGTTTATTTACACTTATACGAATAAAAAATTAATAAATTCATAGAATAAAATTTTTTAAATATATATGAAATTGCCGATTGTGTACATGGAATTTTCATTTTCGGAGCGATTTCTTGGAATATTTGGTGAAAACAATCCTTGCTCATACGAAAATTTCTTTTGAATCTGTTAATTAATTAAAATTAATTAATAAAGTATCAAATTTGTACATACATATATGACTGATTTTAAAACTTACTCAGATTCAGGCAAATCAAAAATATTTGAAGCGTCCCGAAGCTCACGATTCCGAGCGCGAATGTTTACCTCTGTTGTGTTGCTGTCGTCGTGAAAATAGTAGGCCACCAAGGAAAACATTTCGAAAAACTCTTGTATATCACTTTCACTAAATTTGAATTTCACGATTTATTTGCAGAATATATTTTTATAAAAATTCTTTTTATATTTTGCACCATATTAAGGGAAAAATACAATAGAAAAACAAAACAAACAAATTGTGCTACCATGGCAACACCAATGGCTGAGCAAACAACGTTACGAAGGAGTTGTTACGACGTAACGAAAGTCTATTCTCAGCTATAGACTTTGTGATAGTGGATTTTAAGTGGTTAACGACTTTGCTGTAGACTTTATTTGAAGACTTTCTGAATCACGGTATTAAATAAGAAAATCGTAACGACAAATTTCCTTTAACTAGACTAGACGACGTTTTGGACATAATAGGAAGAGCAAAATACTTTACAACCCTAGACATGACAAGCCCCTTCCATCAGATAGAACTAGAAAAACAGTCCAGACCTCTAACAGCTTTTTCAACAAACGACGGACAGTACCAATTCAAAAGACTGCCCTTTGGATTAAAAATATCATCCAATAGCTTCCAACGCATGCTAACTGTAGCTCTTGCTGGATTAGATTCCAACGCATTTTTGTATGTTGATGATGTAATTGTTTTCGGCTGCTCATTACAGCACCATAATGAAAATTTAACAACAACACGCATTCGAAAATGCAAAACAAATGCTGGAAAAGTCAAAATTAATAAGAAAAATAGAATATGATAAAAACCTGAACAAAATTAATTTTAATGTAGAAGATTTAGTATTCCTTAAGAAACAAAACCAAAAGAAATTTGACAATCAATGCGATGGCCCATACAAAGTTGTTGAAACTTATAATGTAAACAGTAAAATTAGAATAAAAAATAAACTCCGAATTGTACATAACAATAATCTAAAAAAATATTTAAAATAAGCAATAAAACGCCGTTTAGTATACAAAATTCATATCTTATAAAAACTACAACCACACCTGTAAACACATATATATTATGTTATATTAGTCGAAAATTCCCTTACGAAACAAAAAAAAAATTTTTATTTCCTTCAGAAAGAAAATTTTTTTCTAAAAGGGCGGAGGTGTACTGCGTGCCACACGCATACATTTCTTTCTACTTAATTTATTTGTCATTAACTTATTGCACTTCATTAATATTATTTATTGCTTGATCAACTCAAAAGTTGAAAGCTGAGCTCTTAAGTGCAGTAAACCCTTCAGTGCGACGACCGCTGACTCCGTCAGCAATGCTTGCACTGCATTTTTGGGTTCATTGCCGCGAAGCAATGTTTAAGTGCAATGTAAATAAACTAAAACATAATAGCTTAATTAAGATCACCAATCATGCGACAACCAATCGGAGTTGTCGAAGTTAGGGGAATTTTCGAACTTAGGTTAAGAAACTTTACTTTATAAGCAGACCAATTTTAATAATAAAGACAGAATTGTTATGACCCAGTAAGAATAAACAATTTGCATTATTATTGAGATCGGCGGAGCTTAACCGCCTTTATAATAAAAAAGTGAGTCCAGCGGAGCTTAACCGCCTTTAGAATAAAAAAGTTTAATCCGGCGACACCTTGCTCGCCTAAACAATCGGCAGAGCCTAACTGCCTCAAAAATAAAAAGGTAACTGTTTTTTTTATATATAAGGAAACAATAAAGCTAGGGACAATTTTAATAAAAGTCTAAATTACATGGCGATCCTGCACCCTGCGTTCCTGCGAAGATCCTGTATGGCAAGAGGACATTTTAGATATCAACGGAATCAGAAATAGAAACAATTTTCAATAAGTGGGAACAATTGGCAGAATACACACCGGGTCCAATCCCTGATGACGCGCCACCTTATATACCAACAACAAAAGACCAAGGACCAAAGCCGATAACTATCGAACAGTATAGGCGACGCAACAACAGAAGACAACAACAGCAAATACCACAAATTAAACCAAAAAAGAAGCGCGGAGGAAAAGCTTTAAATGAACGCAAGGATCTGCCAATATTATATAATAGCTACAATCTGTCAACAATTAACAAAGAAAAACAACTACTTATATCAAAAATAAAACAAAGAAGAAGCGAAATTTAAAAAAAAAAAAATTAATTAAGATGTCATTAATACAAACTAAACCTGTTTATAATGAACAGAACAACACATACACTTTCAACGATTTATATAGACAAAACGCTTTATTGTTAATATTATTTATCATATTTGCTCTTTTATTGATAGTAGTATACATAACATACAGAATTAATAAATATTATAAAAATTATATAATAAGACGAATAAATGCACAGCAAATAAGAAACGTCTAAATTGTAATAAAAATTCAAATAAATATATATATGTGTGAAATACAACAAAATTTTAAATGAGTAACATTTTTGAAGAATTGGAAAAAATTTTAAAGAATCTAAAAAAAACGCTCCAAATAGAAAATACACATCAAATTATCAGAATAAATTAAGTACATATTTGCTAGAATTAAAAACAAAATTTGAAAAACAACTAGAAAATGTTGAAAAAAAAGAACATCAAACACTAATTACCAATTTCATATCACATTCAAACAGCATAAAAAAACTTATCACCATGACTTCCACTAGCCACTCATCTACCACTAATTTTGACATTCTAAAATACATCAAAATAATACCAGAATTTACAGGTCAAAAAGAATAATTCCCAAAAATTTATAGGATTGATAGAATTAATTTCAGGAACAATACCTCAGGAACATGATGTATCTTTTTGCAAATTTGTCAAAGAAACTAGAATACCTATAGAAATAAAGAACAAAATCAATTTTTTACCTGCAGCCGATAGTTCTACACAACTAATCAATAATTTAAAAACAATATTTAAACCAACAAAGACTGCAACCAGCATTTTTCAACGATTATTTCACCTAAAACAAGGTTCAAAATCTGTTTCCGCGTACAGCGATGAAATAAATTCATTGATTACAGAGTTAAATAACATTCAATTAGCAGAGTTAGGTAATGAAAATAACAACACAATACTGAAATCTAACGACATAATAGCTTTCAATACGTTTAAAGATGGTCTAACAAGCAACAGCATTAAACAGAACATAGAAGCAAGTAGAGTAAAAAGGTTTAATGAAGCTGTTACTATCGCAGAAGAAGCTAGAGAAAGAGAAAATGACTGTATACTAACTTATAGAAACAAACAAAATTTTAGAGCAAACAATTTCAGGCAATACCCACGACAATATAATAATCTAAATAGATAACATCAACATTTCAACTACAAAAATCCGAGATACAATACCCAAAATGCATACAACAACTCTTATTACGGAAATAACAAGAACATTAACAGAAGTAGTAATTACACACACAATAATAATAATAATATCAATAGTAATTACAGATACAATAATAATAATAGTAACTACAGATTTAGTAATAATAATAATAATGACGGCTATAACAATAATAATCGTATCAATACCCAGCGAAGGAGGATAAATTATATAAATGAAGACCCAAAAAACGAGTAAAACCCGACTACCGTAGTGGAAAATTTAAATTCGGTAGATCAGGGAGAACACAACAAATATTTAATTTACATAACAAAAATTATGCCAGCAACCATATAAATATCAGATGTAATGATAAAATTTTAAAATTTCTAATAGACACCGGTGCAGACATATCAATTATAAAGTTTAAGGCAGTAGCTAATGAAATTATAGATAGAAATAATAATTGTACAATAACAGGTATATCTAATCAAAATATCGATACATTAGGTATAACTACAATTAAATTAAGTATAGCCAGTGGTCTAATCACTTACAGTTTCCAAACGGTCGAAAATAATTTTCCAATAATAGTAGATGGATTTCTTGGTAGAGATTTTTTACTTAAATATCAATGTAAAATAGATTACGAAACCTTAACAGTGACGATTACGCATAAGAATGAAGACAATATTTTCGACATAAAAACTGACATGAATACAATAACTATACCTCCAAGAAGTGAAATACTACACCCTATAAAATTAAATGTGACAGAGGATAGCATAGTATGTAACCAAAAAATTTCTGATAGCATTTTCATAGCAAATTCCATTATACCATCAAAGGGCATTAAACACATTAGAATCCTGAACATCTTAAACGAAGAGATATCTTTAGCACAACCCCAACTTGAAGTAAAACCATTAAGAAATTATCACATTATAACAAACCGTAATAACAACACTGACAAACGTTGGGATGAGGTCAAAAATATGCTAAAAATAGACTTTCGTGATCCCAAAGCAAAAAGCGAACTGCTAACAATATGCAAACAATATCAACACATTTTCCATTTGGATGAAGACAAACTGACAGCCTATAATTTCTACAAGCAAAACATAAACGTTGTGACGGCCATAATTTATAAGTGAAATTATGGACACACATTTCATCATGCTTATCCTATTTTATTGTTCATCTTATTACTTACTCTACTAACTTCATATTCTTTCTTATTACCTATTTTATTACCTATATTTTTTATAACTAGTACGTAAGCTAAACAAACAAAACAATGAATTTAATAAAATAAATAAACTTATATTAGGACTACTACGTAAGCTAAAATAACAAAACCTTAATATTTGCTACAACTAGTACTTAAGCACAAGACCTGTATATTTCTGTATCTAGTGCGTAAGACAAATAACAGAACAAACGAATACAAAGCAAAGAATTGTTAGTAAATAAGTTATACATAAGAGAGAGAGAAGCGACAACCAGGCGTCACCAACGCATACGCATAAAACCACACACACGAGAATAAGCAGAAACCAGCTTAACAAGAGGTTGCTTTCAAGCACAGCGGTCAGTCAGTCAGCAGACTTCAACGAGCACGGTTGCTTGCTCCGCTCTGCCAGTTATCTACGTCGCCGCTTCACAACTTTAGTCAGTCAGGAGACTTCTACGAGCACGGTCGCTTGCTCCGCTTTACCAGCTAGCTTACATCGCCGAGACTACCATTGCTCTGCCCACATACGCTGAATCGCCTGCAGAGTACCATAGCAGTTGAATTGCAGTGTGCCGAGTAGTCAGTTCATACGCTTCAACGAGTACGGTTGCTTGCTACGTCGAAGAATTGGTTGATTTCACAACGCCTGATCGGAAGAAGAACATCAGAGACACATTGAGCAGAAAGTACAGTCGCTTGTCCAGATCCTTTGAAGCCGCTTCCAGCGCACCAAGGCAGCGACGCATCAATTCATAGGCTACGCTTCATCCAACGCCGCGTAAGAATTTCTTTTGCAGTCAGACCTCCGACTTAAATAGACACTCCACGCTTAACGACCATTAGGAGTCTTTATTTTGTGAGTTATATAGATTCTAGAGGCTTCAAAGCACGTGAATCTACAAGTATATAGACTCTAGAGGCTTCAGGGTACGTGAGTCTTTAAGTAATTTAAGTTATATAGATCCTAGAGGCTTTAGGGTACGTGGATCTACAAGTATATAGATTCTAGAGGCTTTAGGGTACGTGAGTCTTTAAGTAATTTAAGTGGCTATCCAGGCGTTCGGTACAACGTACTTGACAATAATCCAGTATACATTAAAAATTACCGACTACCACTCACGCAAAAGGATATAATTAGAACAGAACTACAAAAGTTACAAGATAATGACATAATTAAACCTTCTATAAGCCCATATAGTTCACCATTGCTGGTAGTTCCAAAGAAAAGTACTAATGATACAAAAAAATTGAGACTGGTAGTAGACTATAGACAATTATACCCTGATTCAGAAAGTCTATATCAGTGGTTGCCGTTGTCTTTTAGCAACCACTCAACAACATTTTTTGTTCAGAAAGTCAACGCGTTGTGTTAGAGTCAACGACGACTTTTGAAAGTCTACCGACGACTTTTGAAAGTCAACGCGTTGTGTCTCCCCTATGCTTTTGCTAAAGCGTTACGAGTCGGTCGTTACAAAAGCCATATCAGAAAGTCTATAGCAGTGGTTGTCGACGACTCAATAAAGTCTACAGCCCCTGAGCTGTAGACTTCTAATAGAAATGCAGTTTTCCACTGAATTTTTACCGAAATTCATGTATGTATGAATGTTCCTAATACCTAATGAATATTATTATTATTTTATTTTGAATAGTTACCTTTATTTTTGTTTATTTACACTTATACGAATAAAAAATTAATAAATTCATAGAATAAAATTTTTTAAATATATATGAAATTGCCGATTGTGTACATGGAATTTTCATTTTCGGAGCGATTTCTTGGAATATTTGGTGAAAACAATCCTTGCTCATACGAAAATTTCTTTTGAATCTGTTAATTAATTAAAATTAATTAATAAAGTATCAAATTTGTACATACATATATGACTGATTTTAAAACTTACTCAGATTCAGGCAAATCAAAAATATTTGAAGCGTCCCGAAGCTCACGATTCCGAGCGCGAATGTTTACCTCTGTTGTGTTGCTGTCGTCGTGAAAATAGTAGGCCACCAAGGAAAACATTTCGAAAAACTCTTGTATATCACTTTCACTAAATTTGAATTTCACGATTTATTTGCAGAATATATTTTTATAAAAATTCTTTTTATATTTTGCACCATATTAAGGGAAAAATACAATAGAAAAACAAAACAAACAAATTGTGCTACCATGGCAACACCAATGGCTGAGCAAACAACGTTACGAAGGAGTTGTTACGACGTAACGAAAGTCTATTCTCAGCTATAGACTTTGTGATAGTGGATTTTAAGTGGTTAACGACTTTGCTGTAGACTTTATTTGAAGACTTTCTGAATCACGGTATTAAATAAGAAAATCGTAACGACAAATTTCCTTTAACTAGACTAGACGACGTTTTGGACATAATAGGAAGAGCAAAATACTTTACAACCCTAGACATGACAAGCCCCTTCCATCAGATAGAACTAGAAAAACAGTCCAGACCTCTAACAGCTTTTTCAACAAACGACGGACAGTACCAATTCAAAAGACTGCCCTTTGGATTAAAAATATCATCCAATAGTTTCCAACGCATGCTAACTGTAGCTCTTGCTGGATTAGATTCCAACGCATTTTTGTATGTTGATGATGTAATTGTTTTCGGCTGCTCATTACAGCACCATAATGAAAATTTAAGAAAAATATTTGAAAGATTAGATAAATACAACGTTAAACTAAATCCATCTCAATGTCAATTTCTGAAACCAGAAGTGGTATACTTAGGACATCTAATCACTTCAAAAGGTGTAACTGCCGACCCAGAAAAGTGTAAAACAGTCAAGAATTATCCCATACTAACGAACGCAGACGAGACTAGACGATTTGTAGCATTTTGCAATTATTATAGAAGATTTATAAAAGATTTTGCGAAAATAGCAAAACCACTTAATAACCTTCAAAAGAAAATATCACAATACCCCGACATGGAGAAGGAATTCATACTAACTACAGACGCATCCGACTATGCATTAGGTGCCATTCTTTCTCAAGGAGAAATAGGCACAGATTTACCAATATCATATGCAAGCCGTTCCCTCAATAAACACGAAATAAATAAACCAATTATAGAGAAAGAACTTCGTGCTATTCATTGGGGATTAAACCATTTCAGACCTTATCTATATGGAAACACATTTACAGTAGTTACAGATCACAGACCTTTGGTCTCAGTTTTTACTAATAAGAATCCATCAAGTAAAATGACTAGTATTAGAATAGATTTAATGGACTATGATTTTAAAATAATATTCAAACAAGGTAGATTAAATACAAATGCTGACGCGCTATCTAGGATTAAGATTGATTCAAATACACTGAAAACAATGGTGTCCACAGTTAGTGTTGTGACAAGAAGCAAAAAATTAAAATAAAATAATAACAATATAGAAACACGGAATGAAGGTACTATTACACATGAGCCTGATCAACTCTATATGTGGGATTGTATCTCCATCTCTGACGTTCGTAATATAAAGAAATTAAAATTTGAGCTCGTAAGTCGTACGCATTGCAATCACGAAGATAATAAGTTTCAGCCAAATATTTATATAAATACAAAAGGTGCATTAGTGGTAATTAGCGAAAATCTCAACAATAGGACTTTAGAGTCAGTTTGGGAGAAACTGATAAACCAATTAAATAAAAATAATATTGAAAAGCTATCAATTGAAGATAATGATAGTATTTTTGGGTATATCAAAAAAGAAAATGTAAAAAGAACGTTCAATAAAGTAATAAAAGAATTAATTAATGCTGGAAATCACAGGCCTATAAATATCTTAATATATGAAGCGCCAATAACAATTAACGATAAATCAGATCAAACGAGATTGATTAAGGAATATCACATAACCCCACTTGGAGGGCATAACGGAGTTAAAAGAACTATATCAAAATTAAAACAAAAATACATATGGAAAAACATGAGTAAGATGATAAAAGATTTTATAAATAAATGCATCGAATGTAATAAAAATAAAATAACAAGACACACAAGAGACGAACTTGTATTAACCGATACACCATGCAGACCATTTGAGATACTCACAATAGATACAATAGGACCTTTAACGTAGCTAACGGACAAAAATACATATTAACAGCTCAATGTGAACTAACAAAATATATAGAAGCACACCCAATGCCCACAAAAGAAACAACAGAAATAGCAACAACATTAGTAGAAAAGATAATATTAAAACACTGCACATTTAGAATAGTTAAAACAGATAAAGGCACAGAATTCACTAGTGAAATTTTTTGCAATATATGTAAAGTCCTAAAAATAAAACACAAAACATCAACTCCATACCACCATCAAACACTAGGAACAGTAGAAAGAAATCTCAGAGTATTGAATGAATATATGCTATCATTCACAAACAACGACTGGGACACATGAATACTTTACTACACATTCTCATACAATACAACACCACATACAGACACAGGCTACACACCTTTCGAACTAGTGCACGGAAGATTAGCAACTCTACCAAATGAAACACTCAAAACAGACCATGTACGTAATACTGACGACTATATAACAGAACTTAAAACAAAACTACAACACGCATTCGAAAATGCAAAACAAATGCTGGAAAAGTCAAAATTAATAAGAAAAATAGAATATGATAAAAACCTGAACAAAATTAATTTTAATGTAGAAGATTTAGTATTCCTTAAGAAACAAAACCAAAAGAAATTTGACAATCAATGCGATGGCCCATACAAAGTTGTTGAAACTTATAATGTAAACAGTAAAATTAGAATAAAAAATAAACTCCAAATTGTACATAACAATAATCTAAAAAAATATTTAAAATAAGCAATAAAACGCCGTTTAGTATACAAAATTCATATCTTATAAAAACTACAACCACACCTGTAAACACATATATATTATGTTATATTAGTCGAAAATTCCCTTACGAAACAAAAAAAAAATTTTTATTTCCTTCAGAAAGAAAATTTTTTTCTAAAAGGGCGGAGGTGTACTGCGTGCCACACGCATACATTTCTTTCTACTTAATTTATTTGTCATTAACTTATTGCACTTCATTAATATTATTTATTGCTTGATCAACTCAAAAGTTGAAAGCTGAGCTCTTAAGTGCAGTAAACCCTTCAGTGCGACGACCGCTGACTCCGTCAGCAATGCTTGCACTGCATTTTTGGGTTCATTGCCGCGAAGCAATGTTTAAGTGCAATGTAAATAAACTAAAACATAATAGCTTAATTAAGATCACCAATCATGCGACAACCAATCGGAGTTGTCGAAGTTAGGGGAATTTTCGAACTTAGGTTAAGAAACTTTACTTTATAAGCAGACCAATTTTAATAATAAAGACAGAATTGTTATGACCCAGTAAGAATAAACAATTTGCATTATTATTGAGATCGGCGGAGCTTAACCGCCTTTATAATAAAAAAGTGAGTCCGGCGGAGCTTAACCGCCTTTAGAATAAAAAAGTTTAATACGGCGACACCTTGCTTGCCTAAACAATCGGCAAAGCCTAACTGCCTCAAAAATAAAAAGGTAACTGGTTTTTTTTATATATAAGGAAACAATAAAGCTAGGGAAAATTTTAAAAAAATTCTAAATGTGTACATAACTTAGATGAACTTAAACAAAGACATTACAGGCCTTATTTAGTGCAATCCGAGATGCTGCTGCTATCATTTCCTCTGTTGAGATAGATACTGTTGCTAACATTTCCTCTGTTGACTCGAGGTTTGCACTTCTGCGGGAGTTTTGAATCCCTAGCTGCTGCATCGGAAATAAGGTGCTTACTATTTTTAATAGGAGGAGCGGACATCTCTCCTGAGCACAGCTTCGAGTTTTCGCCATTACCAGCCTGTAGCCGACTCCCAAGAATTCGCGTTAGCCTCTTCGCACAGCGTTTTAAAATTGCTGACTTTAGCTCGACGAATTGCGTCCCGGAGCTTCTTGCGCGCTTTTTTGTATTCTTCCTTCAGACGATTTCTTTCTGCCAACAGGAGAAACAGCTTCTGCCACTGTGGGAGCTTTCACTGCGTCTGAAAAAGACTTTTTATGCAGCAGGTTACTACTACAGGAGTATCTTCTCTGCCTCTTTAGGGACGTTCGTCCTTCGCGTCTTTTTTGCCTTTTAATAGCGGCGATGTTTGCGAGCTATTCAGTCTACTTTAAACATTGATAAGAGGTTCGCCCCCTCCTACATTCGCTCAGCTCGTTCGTAGTGCGACAATGTGATCGATGAGATCTCTCATAGGCTGGTGTATTGACGGCCTGCTATCATAACTGTAAGCTATCCAATCTTTCTACCCAGTTTAGCAAATGCTGATGTAGCCTAAGATATATTACTACTGCTAGTCTTACCTCTTGTAGCATCAACATCCGTCAGATATAGTGGAAAGGAGCTTGATCGCTCTGGCAATTTGTTCCTAACAGATGACTTCACCGCCGACCGTCCAGTGCAATTGCTCGGGCTAAATGAGTTCACAAAACTTTCATTTGTGCAAGCGGTAGCACGCAGACCGACATATTGATGTAGATCGCAGCTTCTATTGCCGCCGCCAGGTGTACTTAATGGCGACTGCGCCATTCAACCACTCTTCATAAAGAGGGCGCTGTGTACCTGTCCGTCCGGTCGCTATCGCTTACGCATGCAGCCGATTCTGTCGCTGTTGGTGTCGCTGTCGCATTCTCGACTCCATAGTCGTTCTGGCCCTCTAGTGCTGACTAGCCCAGTCTGAAAGTTTAACTTCGTACCGGAGACTCGAACCACAATCAACAACTTTGCGTTAAAAGAAAGCTTTTTAACGAAAGCAACAGCTCAAGTGACAACCATATAATCTACTAAATTATATTATTTCACTGCACTAAAACTCAATTTTACAACAGAGCCTATCACTAAAAACGCAGCCCAATATTTTAAAGCTTGTGCCTAAGATAGCACGCGCGTGAAAGAAACGCTGAGCCATTCTATCGCACGATCTCAAAGCACAAAAAATTTAATTCGCGGTATTTAACCACCAGAATCTAGAATCGTCGTTGAATCTGGAGTCGTTTCACAACACGTCTGCTCTCAACAAGAGAACTCTCAACTCCAGAGTGTGTGTGTTTTTTTAATGAGAGGAAAGCATCGAAAGCCTGAGTGCGAGACTTTAACTCGCTAAAACTCCTCCCCACTGTCTGTTGGTCCGCAGGAACTACCGTTAAGTATACCGTCGGGAGGCAGAAAGAGCTAATGGTCAAACGTTCGTGTACGTCCTATATCAACAGCCTCTAACTCTAACGTATCAGTTTCAGTTCATTTGTCCCCTTCGCATTATAATATTGGCACACATGGATTTAAAGGCCTGGATTTTTTTTTAACGCGGAGTAAAAGCATCAAAAGCCTTAGTCAGTATGGGAATCAGTCGGTGTGTGTGCGCATCGGCTTATTATCTGGCGAATCACGCCGACTTAGGCTGACCACAAAGCCGTGCTTTTTGGTTGGGTTTTAAGCGAGCCCCGGTAATTTCATCCATGTATGGCCACAAGGCCGTAGTGTGAATAACCAAGAACAACAGTGTTTGTTAAATAGTTTTATTGAAGGTTTACTCGACTCACTCTTCTCTGCGTTCAGAATAACAATCGCCTTAAGTGTAAGCATTTCTTATTTATAGCTTCGTATCGGCCAGAATTGTGACGGAGATGAGTTGCGCGAAAGTGCGAATTATTGTAATAATTATTTTCATAATTATTTTCATAATTATTTTCACGTTTATTCAGTGCAACCTTTAAAATTAATGCTAATCAAGCTCATAATGGTGACCTACTTCATTCAAGCGTTAATTGACTTGAACTTGGTGAGCGACCATCGTTTATGGTGTTATAATACTTCATTGTTTTCTTCATTTTTTTCCTGTATGAAATGAGCCAGATAGCTATAGTCTGCGAGAAAAAGATAGCGAGCTATACGCAGAACTTTGTAGATAACTTTTAAGTTAAAATTTATAATTTGCACACTTTCCAATTTGTTGTAGTCTTCTTTTTATCTATTTATTTAATTTATTTGTAAAATTAAACTCTTTTACCACAAGATAGTACAATGTACATCACTTGAAAAGTTTGGAATTTAAAATTTGTCTTGTCAAATTCGCTTAGAATTGGAATTCAAAGCATAAATCGCAATAAATATGAGAAACGTTAAAACTGAAATCTGAAAAATGTAAAAGCCTACACATTTTTTCTGCATCTTTTTTAAAGAATTCTGCTGTAAAATTAGCCGAGCTCGTCTAAGTGAACTTGTCGAAAGAAAACCAAAGCAGCAATGCAATGAATAAATTAAGTATCATAGCCGCTTTACCGAATATTTCACATTGTGCCGTAAAGTATGTGTTGTTAATAGTATCCTAATTCTACCCTAATCGCTATTAATAATGGAGCAAAATGTATTTGATCTAAAATTTTGTTTAGTTTGGACAGTTTTCACAATTCCGACCTACAACACTAGTGAGGAGGACATCGCCGGCGTTGCATACTAGAGGTATGAATTGGATAATGGAGCGGAAACGAGCCAATATGTTCCAAAACCAGATGCTCGCCGCTGAAACGCATAACAGTTTTACGTCTGGAACTAGAAGGCGACGTTTTAGGATGCCGTTTAGGGAATACTCTAATGAAAGAGCACGCTTTAGGCATCCAGCGAAATGTTTTCTGGGCGGATTCCACCACCGTGATAAAGTTGTTAAATAGCGGCCATCGGTGCTATAAACAATTTGTGGAGAAAGGGAATCGTAGAGATTTTGGACTCAACGCAACCAATCAACTGGAAATTGGTGATGAATCAACTGAACTGATAAAGCAACGCGTCGAAGCGCTCGTGCTAAACCCTCACCACATTTTAGTCACCGTAAGAGTCTGTTTTATTGACTTCGTCTTTTTTCAGCCTGATTAGTACCTTATGGGTGCGAAGATATATTCGTCTTTACGCCAATCACATTACGACCGGCACTGCTCCACCTAGTCTTGCAGCATGGGAACTACATTCGAGTATATTGTATAAACTAACCCCTTATAAGAACTTCTGCTGGTGGAGGAACGCAGTGATCTTGCGAGCTGGTTACCTTATGAAGTAAGACGACAAATAATCTTGCCGCCTGAAAGTCGTTTCAGCGCTTTTCTAGCCTCTTACTACCACAACCAATCGAAGTATCAGAGCACCAAAGCAACGATATGCGATATTCGGCGTGGATATTGGATACTGCATATCCGCCGCCTGTGTGATAATTGTGTGTGATAAGTGTGAACTTCAATGGCGAATTTGACGGCAGCTGCAAGTTAGGTTCTGCAAAGAATGGCTTCGTGCCACCAAGCCACCGACAGAAGGTGATATTGTGTTTATTTGTGACGTCAACCTGCCAAGACGACAGTGGTGCCGCGGATGCGTGTTGAAGTTATATAAAGGCTCTAATGGAACTATCAGCAAGATCGACGTCTGGAAGGGAGGGAATCTTGCGTCGTCCGGTTTCCAAATTACCTAATTTATGAGGTTAATGAGGTTAAGTTCTTTCATGAACAAGTGAGCTTCGTGCACGGAAAAATTATGAAAGAATATTGGCATGAACTTGGCAATTAGATGTTGAAGATTGCAGCTAGTGTGTGTTGTAGACCTTTATATTTGCCTGCAAGGTGACAATGGTCTGCTACCATATGTGCACATAGTTCTTTCCTACAAATATGACAAGTTTTGCTTTCGAATTGATGTCTTAACTACTCAGTTGTTAAGGGGGCCATAGCTATATTTACACTCAAATGATTATTATAAATATCTAAAATATCCCTAACTATATTTTCTACAAATTTTTCAGGGACATCCTCCCTAGAATATATGACATATTTGCTAAGCCTATCATTAAAACTACAATACATATTATACCTAAAGTCTACCGGTATTGCCGGTAGGATGTGCTTATTAACTAAGTTATTGTTACCACAGTTAGGTTACTACAAGGTATACATTCGAAATCAGCGTAGGTAGACAACGAATGGAACGTCTAATTTTCGCTCATAATTCTTAAAAAGTATCTTACTGTGCTCCTCCTCCGGCATCGCAAAATTGGTACATACATGTCAATGCTCCATGATGTTAAAATTTCCTGAGTACTGCAGGCACCAATTTCAGAAATCCGTTGCACGGTACGTGTGACTTGTGAGCGTACAAGTCTTTTTTCCATTTTTGTGCTGTAGTATGGGCCAATTATAGCATTAACTTCTTCATCAAATCCAAATACATTGACACTTATGACTTTGTTGTTTTTTTTCAAACTCCTCAATATCTTGCAAAGTTAGAGGGAATGTTAAACACTCAACATTTAAAACGATTCCATTCGATATACTGATGATGATATCCTAAATATTAGGAATTTTGTATATTTGTCGTCTTTCAGGATGATTCTTTGGGACACAGAGCAGCGATGACAGTTCATTTATAGCAGTATGTGTCGTTGTTTTGGACATCAATGCAGGATTTCTTCTTATCCAGGGCTCCTGGTAGAGGCAATTATGATGAACCTCTTATTGGGCGGTACTGATTCAAGTTTATTCCCAGATGGCAGATTTTCGCCAAACTTCATCCACTATCTCTCTCCAGAAATTCGCTCTTTTTTTACTAATAACCTCAAAATTTTCCTCGATAAGTGGAATTATTTCCTGCTCTACCTGAAGCATTTGCATTCTCGTTTGGAATTCTTTTAATTCCACGATCATATCATATATGCTCTGTGACGACCACAATTTGTGCCCAAATTCTGGACACACATTTTTCTTTAATAAGTCACACATGTCTATACATACATCATTCACATATATTGTCTTACAAATTATTTACACACAAATCTTCTAAATACTTACTCATAAAATAACGCGCTGAAGGTCGCATTGTATATTTTTCGTTTTCTCTTTTTATATACTAGTACGTAAGCTAATAAACGAATATTAAATGAATTTAAAACAAGTAACATAGATTTTAAGTTAAAACATGTAATTAGCACATAAGTAGTATATAAGCTATTCAATAAACAACAGAGAGAAAGAGGGAGGAAAAGAAACGACGCAGTAGCGTCACATCAAGCATTGCTGTGAACGCAACAGAACAGCATAAACGGACCGGTTTGAAAAGCATGCAGACAGTCAGTTGGAGAACAGCGCCGAGTACGGTCGCTTGCTTGGCTTCGCTAGCATTTTTACGCTTGCTCCGCTAGCCGCTGCTTCGTTGCTTCGCTATTCAATTTCTTTGTCACACTTAAATAGTCGATCAGAGGACTTCGTCACGTACAGTCACTTGCGCTCGCATTGCTAACTAATTGATTGTCACATTTCAACGCTTGAACAGTAAAAAAGAGGATTTCATCGAGTACAGTCGTTCGCTGTACTGCTTCTTCGTCGCATTGAAACACTTGAAAGAGTCGAAGCCGAGAATTTCATAGAGTACAGACGTTTGCTGTACTATTTCATTGTTACATTTCAACGCTTGAGGAGTCAAGCAGAGAACTTCATCGAGTACAGACGCTTGCTGTGCTATTTCCTGAGCTCGTCGCAACGCTCGTGGAGTCTGCAGAAGAACATCGTCGCATATAGTCGTTTGTTTTACACCGCCATCAATATCGACGTCACGTCGCAAAGCAAACAGTTTTATCAGAAGATCTCGTCGATTATAGTCGTTTTCGCTTGCTTAGCTGTGCTATTTCTTCGTCGCTCTGCAGAATCTGCGGAAAGTGAGCCATCCGTGTAATTATTCGAAGCCAGTTTTGAGCACATCGCCCAGTTGCTGCCTGACTTTAGACTTGACTCGACGCCTCACGCTGAACGTAGGGTACGTGAGTCTCTGAGTAATATAAGTTATATAGATTCTAGTGGCCTTAGGGTACGTGAATCTCAAAGTATATAGACTCTAGTGGCCTTAGGGTACGTGAGTCTCTAAGTAATATAAGGTATATAGACTCTAGTGGCCTTAGGGTACGTGAGTGTCTAAGTAATATAAGTTATATAGATTCTAGTGGCCTTAGGGTACGTGAATCTCAAAGTATATAGACTCTAGTGGCCTTAGGGTACGTGAGTCTCTAAGTAATATAAGTTATACAGATTCTAGTGGCCTTAGGGTACGTGAATCTCAAAGTATATAGACTCTAGTGGCCTTAGGGTACGTGAGTCTCTAAGTAATATAAGTTATACAGATTCTAGTGGCCTTAGGGTACGTGAATCTCAAAGTATACAGACTCTAGTGGCCTTAGGGTACGTGAGCCTACTAAGAGCATACAAACCCGACCTACCCTACTGAGAACAAGGCAAGACAAAACAACGACGCCATCGTCAACCACGGCGTTTTGTTCATCAACGGCGTTATTTCATCGTGCACCGCAGAACCTCACTCAGCATTCCAGACAACGACACTGAGTGGGTTCTAGTCGCTAGAATATCGTCGCTCATCACGTAGCCCCACTCAGCACTCCAGACAACGACACTGAGTGGGTTATAGCCTTAAGAATCACGCCACAGTCGACGGCGTGTATTCGTCAACGTTTTTCCTCGATCACCACATAGTATCCCTCAGCGCTCCAGACAACGACACTGAGGGGATCATTGTCTTCGGGATTGCGCCATAGTCCACGGCGTTTTCTCGCGACAATAACGTTTAGTCACGCCCTCAGTTTACGTATCAGCACCGGTATACTTCAACACACTGGTAAAACGTCACGCCCTACTTTCTCTCTGATTAGTTAAGATAATACTGTATGACAGAAATTTTAATTGTGAATAAAGAAACGATTTCACTTAGAGCGTCTCACCAAATAAATTTCTGTACCGAACGCCTGGATAGCCGACGAGCATACCCTGGCTATAAACCGGAGAAACCGGCTCGTTACAGCTCATATTATCATCTGAGATAATTTTTACATATTCACAGAAGAGCTCATTGTAAATTTCATCGCCATGTGCTCAGCTATCTCACTTCTCATCACGATATCATTCATTCCTGTTATTATTAAACCTTCATCGTTGTTTTCATAAATAAAAGACTAATTCATTTATTGAAGGCGGACCTTATATATTTTGTGTTGCTGTTAGGAGTAGATACGTATGAATTCTTTTTGTGCTTATTGATTCTTATATGGAATTGCCAATTTTTTAGTACAACGTTTGTTTTGCATTCTTTGCAATAAGAAGAGCAGCTATGTATATTTTTCAGCGCAGCTGAAGGGCCAACTTCCTCATTTGGATGAACTAGTTTCTTATGTGTCACCAATTTATAATTTCGGTAGAATTCTTGTTGGCACTCATCACATTTGAACAATTTGTTCATGTGCTTTGTTTTAATATGCCCCAATAAATTGCGCTTTGCAATGAAGCTTGTCGAACACTTTTCACTGATGAAATTCATTTGGAAAATTTTATTCGGTAGGTAAAAAGAGCAAAGCAAATGTTGTTAAATGATTGTAGAAATTAAATTAAAAAACCAAACACAAAAAAATTTGAATCTATGAAAACTTTAAAAGAAACTTAGATGTAAATTTACTCACCTCTTGAAATTTTCTGCTTCTATATTCTTTCAATGTTGAAGAATTGATTTCTTACACAATTTTAATTTGGTTCACTTTTACTATTTCACTTTATATTTAATATTTTGGTGTTTTAATTTTCGCTGGTCGTGTGATGACTGAGTGATATCAGAAACAGAACTCTTATCCGAAATTTTGTTACTTTTTATATAAAATAAAAAACTTTCGAAAAACTGGCTCCAAAACGTCATAAAATTCAAATAAACGAAGCTAAACGGTTCCTTGAATTGGCTTTGTTAGATAGTACTACGTTTACACCGACCTGAAATGGGAATATTGATTGAGCCATTCAGAAACCGTTTACATCGTCGAGCACAATGTAAGCCACAATAACAACAACATTGTTGCAAGCGATACAAGAATGCTGTGTTGGCATTCTTGTTGTCGCCAAATGCTTACGTTGCGCCGGCTAGCGGACTTGCTAACCGCTCCGGTTATTGCAGCGATTTGCCATCGGTCGACGTCGACAGAACGCAGGGTAGGTATAAATACAAGATTTGGACGTAGCCAAACGTTGATAAGCAACAATGTTTCAATTCGTTATTGTGGTTCTCGTAATAGTAGCCCTATGCTACTACGCCGTTGACTTCTTCTTGGCTCTGCCCTGGTGGCGTATCTTCGGAGATATGCTACCATGGCGATGGTGGTTGAGCGAGTTGACAAAATTATTGTAGATAGTTAACTGTCGACAGTGTAAACGAACGGTTTAAAAGCTTATGAAAGCCATAAGAACTAAGTGTACATATTGTTGTTAGAATAAATAAAATTAAGGAAAACTAAAAAATCCAAGTGTGCGAATTTTATTAAAGGCAAACAATAGCTAAAACATAAACTAGTTAAAACAGTAGCAAAATCAATTTTCTTCTTGGAATATCCCCAAATATGTTTGATCGCAAAAAGTTGGATTTGAAAAAAATTTTTTAATCACGCGTCGACTAGCAAGATTGGAGTGTCATCATATTTTTAGCAAGCCACATAGAATTCCTTACGACTTTGGATTCGTAATAGAGTCCTCTCTCAATATTATATAGAATGTAGAGGAAATAAATAAAAGCACCAGATTGAAAAAAAGAATTGGAAGACAAAATAGGCAAAGAAAACGACTTTTTAAAACTTTTGAACTTAAGGATATTGATTGAATAATTGTTATTATATATACATATATACTAAGTTTTACAAAAACAAACGGAAAGGTAAGAAAAATGTGTATACTCATTAAAGCTGTACTTAAATATTGTACTTACTCTTAAATTTGTCATCGATAGTGGCTGCGGTTCCGACGAATGATGATACATCGGATGGGCGATATGTTGCGGACTTGAATTTGCTTTAAAGTGATTTTCAATATCATTATTCTCTTCGTGTTCAGAATAATGTCCATAATTTTCCAAATTATAATCACTTCGAGTTTTATTATTGTAGTTGTGTCGTATTTCAGCATTTTGTATTTGAGTATATTTTAGGGCGTTAACGTCCACATTTAATGGATGAGTATTGTGAAGTCGAGTTTTTTGTGCATGGGCCGAGTTTATCCATGTCCATTGTGACGATTGTTGAGATGTTGGAGCTGGTCCGTCCATATAGAACGCTTTCAATTGAGGTGAATGCGGTTGTAAATATGTATCAAATTCGTGAGTATGGCTCAAGATATTCTTTTCTGGATAATCTGTGTAGTAGTGATACTGACTATATGGATCTAATTGGTATTTGCATTTAAGTTTAATTTCACCATCGCTGTACATGCTATGTAACGGATTAAATTGCGTGTGTGTAATAACAAAAGGCGACCTTTCCGGTTGTTGATTGACAGTATAATTGCCATGTTCGTTTATAAACGGAATTGATTGTGGCAGCACATATTGTTGATAATGATCGCGATTTGGCATACGAGGACTGCAGGTGTTATTCGGTAAATTAAATGAATGTGCTAAATATGGCCTAGATCCGCAATTATGTCCATGTTGAGGTTTTGTGAACTGATAATCGCCAGTGAGATGTTGCTGTGAAATGTTCGGTCGCTGTTTGAAAGATATTGAGTAAGTATTTATACAAATTAGTTTAAAAAACTTAAAAATACAAATACAATTAAACATTATCTAATATTTTGATATCTTCCTTACTTCAACTATCATAATTATGAGCTCATTTAAAATTATGCTCCGGTGTGCCATAAATCCACACAAGGATAATACTAGAAAATACCAAATATTTCGTTTATAACGTGTTTTCCTTTGTGTTTTCAATTTGTGTCCACATATCAGACATGCAGCGCATGAAAGATAACGGTGCAGCGTAGTTAACGTGTAAATATCACATGCTACCCGTTTAAGTTCTTTGAAAAATATTTAGTGATTCTTGGCGTTTGTCAGTGAAATCAATGATGATAGCAAGTGGACAATGCGCGGTCTAGAAATAGTGTGCCCCTATGAGACTGTTTCTAGTTTTTATAATAAAAAAAATTAAAATTAGAAGAAAATCGCCAATCTTATTAGAGTTTCTAAGATTGTAATTATACTATCTTTGTTCAATTAAATCAAGCGAACCCGAACGTAAAAACAAAGATATAATAGAAACTATATATCAGAGACATAACGCGACTGAAAGATCACGGTCCCAAATATTTAACGTGAATAAATAGAATAAATCATAAAAATTTATTCTCAGTGTAGGGTAACATGAAAACAAATAAATTTTCACTAAAATTTCTATCGATATCTAACAATTGGAGTTTCATACAACACAAATAGGTGTAAGCAATCGGCCTTAGACATAACTACACAACAACAAAGATTTGGAAAATAAAATTAACCAGCAAACGCACGATAGAAATTGCTGCGAAACTTAGGCCCCAAAGACAACAACAAAAACACATTTCGATGGGTTTTGAGCTGTCTATTTCTCTGAGCTGTCTTAGTTTCAAACATTTCTAAAGCTATTTCAATCATTTCCTCTAAAGATATTCCAGCAATAGTTAACATGTGGACCCTAAGAATTGCGTCCCTTAATCCCGATTTAAATGCTCTTTTTTCAACCATTCACCAGAGGTAAAGTTCTTCCAAACTATCCTGTGGTTTTGATCGCACTAAATCAAAGGCATCTCCATCTAATCGAAACTTTATGCAGTCTATATGGCCCTGTTTGTTCAAACTGTGGAAATTGAACGTTATTTACCTCCGATGGATTAATGTCAGGTACAACAGCTTTATTATGGATTAGTGACTGTTCGCTGAATAGACCAATCTCTTGGATTAGAAGTATATTTTACTCCTTTAACTCCTGTATTCTTTTGTTTGCGCTTTCTATGGATATATAACGTTCCTTTGATTTCTGCGGCGACTGCGTTAGCATTCTATTCAAAGTTTCTTCCCTTAGGCCTTTTTTGTTTTGTTTTGAAGCGTGTTATTTTTTGCTTCCTAATATTGTAGTACTTCCTCTTGAAACTGTTTATCCACTAGATTGTTGTCGTAGCGATTTTTTAATGCTCTAAATTCTAATTGCCAATCTTCTAATTGTTGATCGTTATTTTGTATTATGTGTCTAATGAACAAAACCAACTCTTCCAATACTGGATGTGACTTTTTAACGCTTGTTATTTTACCAAGACCACTTAATTTGGTTTTTATCAGTTCTAAATATTACTTATTTGTCAACGTATCTTTTAAAATTGACCAGAGCTTTACATTCAACTCTTCTAGTTGCCTTTCTATCTCTGCATGCTTTCTTTGCAATTCCGTCTATGTTTGCAATTGGAGCGATTCTGCCATTAATAATGATTTGAAATTCCTATTAAAAATCTACTTAATAAAACATAATTTCTTCGTTTTCGTAAATCATTTATTCCTTTTAAAATATTGTTACGAAATTTCCAAAATTAGCTTTTGAACTCTCTTCAGGTTCGATCACTGGATTGTGAATAATCGTCAATTCGAATAATGAAAACTCGTTAGTTTCAAATAATAAATCTACAATTTATTATTGATTGCTCTTATTTTAACACTTCTTTACTAGCGGTGTTTATAACTTATCCACGTAAACACTTATACACGAATTCTTATTAGAAGCTCAACTATTTTATTCTTATTCGACTGTATTAAACACTTCTCAAACTGTAAATTCCAAATTCAAACTGTCTGCTGCTATGGTTTGCAAAAATGATAGAAAAAAAGATTAGGCCAACCAACAACAAAAAGTGGTTTCGTTCTGCGCAGCTACGTCATCGAGGACTCTGGATGTCAAACGGTGAGCATTAAGGTTGCTACATATGTTCATGAACCGAAAAGACCTATGAGGAGGCAATTGAATAAAGTATATTAAAAATACAATATTTACTATAATTGTATTGCGTCTTTTCAATCAACACTAAAGGTTCACGTAATTTTAGTTAACAAATGGGAAATTGGGAAAGATTTTTCCGCAATTCGGTCGAAACTTGATAATTACGAGAAGCTCTTCAACAATTTCAAATTGCTCGAGGAAAATCCAGAAAATCGTATGGTCACTCGGTTGCAGAAAAACTTGAAGAAGAATAGTGTAGAAGCAGCTAGAAAGAAATCTGATGCTGTTGCTAAGCCTCCGCTGTCTGTGTCTGTTCAGGATCCACCTCAGCTTATAAATTTGCTGAGTCCTGTTCCAACTACAGACGAAACGTTGTCCTATAATCAGTCTCTCGCTTATTCTGAAATGCTGAAACTACCAACTGGAAATCAAGGAGGTATGAACCCGGATTCACCTCTCATCGCTGCAAAGGATTCCAAAAAAAAACTTGAAATTATTGCTGCTATTCTGGGATCCTCAAACACTGCTGGTGCGGCTGTTCGTACTGGGAGGAAGTTGTCGTTCATTGAGCCGATTTAGTGTTAGAAGTCTCAACACTAAATTAGGAGATCTACTACTTCAAAGTAATGATTTAGAGTACAAAATCATTGCTTTTACCGAAACTTGGCTAAAGCAAGATTTTTTAGACTTGGAAATTTTTTCGAATGATTATACAGTTTATCGCAGTGATAGAAACTTATCACAAACAACTGTAACGAGAGGCGGAGGTGTTTTGATTGTTGTTGATTCTTCGCATTTTTCAAGAGAAGAAGTCTGTTGCAACCTGGAAATTGACTTTTGCTGTGTTTATGCAAAAATTGCATGTTTAAGGCTCTACATCACTTGCTCATACATACCGCCAAACTCTTCATTCAGCACATACCTTAATCACGTGGAGTGCATAAGAAAAGTGGCTGATAAATTAAGTCATGGTGATCACTTAATAGTTCTCGGTGATTTCAACTTGCCTCACGTCAATTGGGAAAGGTGTGAGGATGCAGTTTTTCTCCTGCCATCTTCTGACCAGGATAACTACATTACTCTTTTAAATGAAATATCTTCTAGAGGTCTTTTCCATATCAATTCTATACTCAACCATAATGGTCGTTTGTTTGACCTGATTTTTGTTGATGATGCTAACACGTTTGAGTTAACGAGGATTTTAATCCTGGTTTTACCAGAAGATTTGCATCATCCAAAAATCGAAGTAAAAATTTTACAAGAAAAAGGAGTAAATAAACGTAATCCTGTTATTAGGAGGGAACTTTACTTTCGCAGAGCAAATTTTGGTACTATGAGAATTTGTCTTCAATATTTGAATTGGGATAATGTTCTGAAAACTATGGACTATTCAACTTCTGAGACATTAGATGATGCAGTGCACTTGTTTAATAACGTTTTATTTGATATTTTAAAATTATCAGTGCCGCTACGCACATCATCGAGTCGTATTGGACCTTCTTGGTTTACTCCTTCATTACGGAAACTAAGTGGTTTGAAGACTAAGCATTACAAATCTTACTGTGTGAGCCGTACTTCTTCCAGTTTTGCTGCTTATTTATCAACAAGATGCAGATACCAGAAGCTTTGTAAAGAATTTTACATTAATTATTTAATTAAAGTAAAATCCAATTTGCGCTCTGATCCGGTCATTTTGGAATTTTGTAAATACGAAAAGGAAGGATTCTATTTACCCATCAGTCATGAAACTTGACCAGTGTGAGTCTGCTGATTCAGCTGTTATATGTAACCTGTTTGCAGACTTTTTTAAATCCACGTATCCATCAAAGTCTTGCTTAGCCAGTAACTTAAAGAAATAAACATTCAGTATTTCTTCAAGATTGATTAATCTGCCCGTTATAGACGAACAGACTGTAACTATAAGTCGGGACCTGATGGTTTACCATCTTGTTTTTTGAAATACTGTGCAAAGGAGCTTGCTACACCAATTACAGCATTATTTAAGTTTTCCTTACGAACGGGTTATTTTTCAAGGCTATGGAAATCGTCTTTTATTATTCCTGTTCATTAAGCTGGCAATAGATGTGATATTAGTAATTATCGTGGTATTGCCAAAATTAGTGCATTACCTAAACTGTTTGCAAAGATAATTACTGACCAAATCTGGCGAAGTATTCATGCTCTAATTTCGCCAACGCAGCATGGTTTTTGCAAAGGTAAATCAACGACAACAAATTTACTGGAATTTGTATCGACAACTATCAACAACTTTAAAGACTCTATGCAAACTGATGCCATATATACTGACTTCAGTAAAGCTTTCGACGCAGTTAAGCATAATCTCCTTTTATTAAAGATGGAGTTATTTGGTTTTCCTGCACCTCTACTTAGTTGGTTACAGTCTTACCTCAGTAATCGCACTCAAATGGTCGTGTTTAACAACACCATATCAAATGATTTTAAAGTTCCTTGTGGTGTTCCTCAAAGAAGCCATTTGGGACAGTTGCTTTTTGCATTTTGCAGAATTTTTTGCATTTCATAATTAATCTTCCTACATCCATTAAATACGGAAATATACTAATGTTTGCTGACGACGTGAAACTTTTTTTTGCCTATAAAAATATTACTGATGCAGATCTTCTGCAATTGGATTTAAATTCTTTAATTATGTGGTGTGCCATTAACTGCATGGATCTGAATCTAAAGAAATGCAAACAAATTACTTTTGCTCGTCGCCACAACCGGTATTTTATTAATTACATGATCGGATACAAATTAGATCCTGTAGTATCTATTCTCGATCTTGGAGTAGTTCTTGATCCGAAGTTACGGTTTCATAGACCTATAAATCATATATCTAATAAAGCCCATAGTATGTTGGGATTTATTAAACAATGGGCAAAGGAGTTTAAGGATCACTATATTGCGAAGCTGCTATATACATCACTTGTTAGACCATTGTTGGAATATGCCTCGCCTGTCTGGAATCCATACTATGCATGTTATATTGCTGAGCTTGAATCTGTCCAAAAGCAGTTTTTGTTGTTCGCTTTGCGTCATCTTCATTGGGATGCATCTTTACATTTACCACCTTACGAATCTCGGCTTAAGTTGATAGATTTACCGACGCTTGCTAATCGCCGTAAGATGCTGAATGCTGCCTTCGTTCTGAGTTTGTTATATTAATTTATTGATAGCCCTTACTTGCTATATAACATTTATTTAAATGTTCCTCATCGCACTCTCAGACATTATGAGCCCTTGCATTTAAGCCTTGTGAGAACTTCATATCTGCAACATGAACCTCTTTGGAATGCTTGCGCTGATTTTCATTCTTTATATTTTGTTATTAATTTTTCCGATACAATTCGCTTAACGAAGCAAAAGATTTTAAACTATTTATCTTAGTATCGATTATGTTTAGTTTTGGTATAATTTAGTGAACTAGAAAGTAGTGTTATACTTAGTTAGTTTTTATAAATAAATAAATAAGTTACACATCTAAATGACATATTTTCCTGTTCAGAGTGAAAACAACACGTGGATTGTAGAAAGCAAGCGTGTTTCACCTTCTGATCATCTTCCATTATTCTAGTCAACTTCCATCTTTTCAGTCCTCAATGACGCAATTTAATGTAAAGCATTGCTGGAAAAACATAACGGACCTGCGTATGGCCAAATCTTGTTTTCTTTCATTCTTGTATGGTTTGTGTCTATTTATACTGCTCCATGACTATCACCAGACTATTCCAGATCTTACTGGTTCGTCGAGAAACTTCTCTTTCCATGAATAGTTTGTCTCGGCAACGAACCATGTTCTATTTTGTATGCTACGTTGTGGAATTCACAAGTACGATCTTTCGCTGGATGTCGCATGTATTTATTTCACAAGAATGTGGAATATTCATTGGATTTGGTAACACTGCACTAAGCTAACAGTTTACCTTATAGCTTATTCACTATAAGAATCTCTTTTGAATTGTCGCCTTCATATTACATTACACTTTGTGAAACTAAAATTAACGTTCACTTTTTATTTTATAATTTCATGGCAATCCTCTGAGCATATCTTCCACCGTTATTAATATGTTAATTATAAGTCGCGTTGCTCTTGTATATTTTTTCGCATAATAAATTACTTCTCCACAGCTGATATTTATCAGCGGTCGATTTTTTTCTACTGGTGTTTATTTCCGCTGTAAATATGTACATATGTACGTAAGAACATATTAATTGCCAGTGTCAATTATTTTTATTGAAATAATTGAATAAGTGAACAAACTATCTAAACGCAATTTAACCAATTTCGAACAATTTCGTTACATTTACTCAAGACAACGGGAAAGTAAATTATTTCGAAACATCATAATTTCCAAAATAAAAATTACTAGTTTCGACTTTTATTGAATGTGTTTATGGAAACAAGCTGATAAGCTATTTTAGTTAACTTTTTACAGTATTTTTTAAGTTACTAAATTTTCATTTGTCTCTCGTTAATATGGGTTTCACTGTCCAAAAAAAAAATTCGGGTATTATCTTAGCTCTCCAGCCGAGATATTTCCATGCACCATTGTCAGGTTGCACGACTTTTGTTAGAGGTTAGTATTAATTTTCTAAGCACCGGAGAGTGTCGGCGAGAGTAATGGGTGTCCGATATCAATGAAAACGTTCTGAATTTCTTTTTGTTACTTATTATCACTTTTATTTATTGTGTACTAGTGTTTCTTGTCACTTAACTAATATTAACTAACTACCGACTGAGCACTGGTCGTTTCATAATTTACTTATCGACTCTTAAACGAACGACTGATACTAACCACGTTTTCTTCACTACTCACTTAAACAAATCTCTAGCTTTTACATTAACTTCGGTTTCGTCAGGTGCCGCCGCTGGAGTCGTATGTCGCAACTTTAAAATTTTATATTTCACTAAATTAATATTTTATTGATATTAATTTCGCAATCAGATATTTTACATTTGAGAAGTGGAACTTTCGTTTTCCGCATTGCATCTTTTCTTTACTTGCAGTGCTTGTTTACTTTTTGCCGATTGTTTAAGACGCTTGGCCTTAAATTATTCCAAATTGATGAACTTTAAATTCTTGCTACGATTCAATAATTCGAAGTTAGTATAGTTAGTCACTCGTTTATTTTCCTTAGGCTGACGAAAGAGCAAAAAACGAAGCGAAGCAAAAGTGCTGTGCATTTTAACTGTTCTTGGCCTTGCGACTGTTGTGACATTTAATAGAGAGCTGCAAATTGCTTTTCAATTGCCTTGCCTTTCATTGGGGCAACGTGCATTGCCATTGCCTTGCACTGGCAAGCAATTGCTTTGCCGTCGACGCAGACGGCAGTGCAATGGCAATGCAATACCTTGCGTCGCAATACTGCTGCACATTGCTGGAATTTGCAGCTTCAAGAATTTTTCATATTTTAAAAACGAATACGTTTTGTTTTTACAGCGACGACATGTTTACAACAATAACAACAACAATAGCTTGTGCGTAATTTGATGGATGTGTTATTTTTGATCGTTTACGTTTAAGTGCTACAAAATGGTTGCAGCAATAACACTGCGTTCTACAGATATAGAAAAGAAATGATTATTTCTATCAAAATCTAATTAGTCGCTTATTAATATAAAGTTATATAAGTTAAATCTTAAACTACTGAAGCGATTTCGATGCGGTTTTCGCCATTCCTCCTAGAATTTTTTATAGAAACCGTTTAGAGAAACGCTTTATCTTATTTAGAGTATGGTTTAAAATTTTTTTGTTTAAGTAGCGATTATAGCTATTTAGTTATTGGCAATAAAAGTGAAATAGAATTATAAAAAATATTAAAAAGTCACTATATAATGAAAGTCATTCAAGTTGTTCATGATTAAATGCTTATCGGGCTAGAATTTTAATATTATTAACTTCAATAATTAACTTAAAAAAATCTACACTTAATATTCTGTAATAGGTTCTGCATAGGTGTGCATGCCATTTTACGCCAACTTACCTCATGGAAGATTGGTCAAAAATCTATAACTTTGTTAAAGGTTTTTTAACAAATCGGAAAGGGAGAATCAGAATCAACAATATTTATTCTGAGACACAGACATATGATAATGGTGCCCCGCAGGGATCACCATTATCCGTTATTCTTTCATGATCGCATTTAATGAGATTAGTACATAAATATCTTCTTCATTTAGGAAAATTGAACATCTTATATATGCTGATGATGTTATCATTTACTCTAAAATAACGGATCTAAACAAGATGAACTCTATTTTTGTAAAAATTCTTAAACATTTGACCGAATGGTCTAAGGATTCGGGCGCTAAGCTAAATTTTGATAAATGTAGTTTTTTCATGTTTGTAGAAAAAACAGTTGTACTGGCACCCAACTTATATACAATAATGTAAATATTGAATCTATACAAACTCTAAGCATATTAGAGTAATTTTTGATAAGAGACTTACGTTTAAGCCGCACTGTTTATATGTTAGGAAAGGCTAGGTACCAGGCTCAATATAATTTAATATCTCTCCTCGAAGCACTGTTTAACAAATATAAATACTTTGGTTAGTGTATCGAGGGCATTGGTAGTCTCCAAGATTGACTACGGATCTCCGATATACGGGAATTGCTCAAAAAGCACCCTAAAACTTATCGAACCGACCTATCATCAAGCTTTCCGCAGAAGTATAAGAGCTTTTCCAACCTCACCAATCAAATCTATTCTTGCTGAAGCCGGCATGCCGTCATTGAATATAAGGCTATTACAAAACACACAACACCTTATACCCAAACCCTTCTACTGCCACAACCAAGCACTTTTCGCCTCATTAAAAAACTGCATCAGTCAAAAGCGTGATCAAAAAACCTAGTCTACAATAAGTAAATGCATCAGACTGGCCAAAGATATTGGTTACAATTTCAGCTACCAAGGGAACTCCCCGTATTCATCAAACTACGTATTGCCACACAAAACTGACGCATTCATACTTATTGACAGGTGAAAATCTCCCGGAATGCGCTTACTGCCATTGCCCTAACCTTTCGACTGAACATTTGTTAAATTTTTGTACATATTTTAAATCTGTTAGAAAACGTATGTCCAATATTAAACAACCGACGTATTTGTTGAGCCATCCTAATGCTATTAATATTAAAAAAATTTTCTCATTCGCTATATACATACATATATGTTTCAAAATTCCATTATTGTTAACTTTTAGCTATAAATTTCCATTATTCTGTACATTTTCTATAAGTTTACATAAATAAGTTTACATTACGTATACATAAATCTTATGTTAGAGCTGAAGGCCCTGGTAGCTAGTGCTCATTAAAAAATCCTTTGCAACGTAACCTTCTTGGCCGGGGTATTTCTCAGACGCGTCCGGGGTTCGTCAAGTTATTTTTATTTAAATGACCTCGCTCACACTTTCATTTACCTTCCAAGAGGTGGATATATTAAACGCCTATTTGTCTTTATTTTGTTATGATTAAAAGTTATGATATATGCCACTTAAAATCTTATTTAAATATATCTGTATATATATAGATATGAGTATATGTTAGTCTAAGGATTATTCTGGCGCTGGTCACGGAGTAAAACCCACTGTGACTGATGATCCTTTGCGTTGGTCACGGAGTGAAAACCCGCTGTTACCTGATTTGTGTCCTGATCACGGAGTGAAAACCCGCTGTGATCTGATGATTTGTGCTCTGATTACGGAGTGAAAACCCGCTGTGATCTTCGCGTGGGTAACGGAGTGAAAACCCGCTGTGACCTGATGGTTTGTGTTTTGATCACGGAGTGAAAACCCGCTGTGATGTGATGATTTGTGCTCTGATCACGGAGTGAAAACCCGCTGTGATCTTCGCGTTGGTCACGGAGTGAAAACCCGCTGTGACCTGATGGTTTGTGTTTTGATCACGGTGTGAAAACCCGCTGTGATCTGATGATTTGTGCTCTGATCACGGAGTGAAAACCCGCTGTGATCTTCGCGTGGGTCACGGAGTGAAAACCCGTTGTGACCTGATGGTTTGTGTTTTGATCACGGAGTGAAAACCCGCTGTGATCTTCGCGTTGGTCACGGAGTGAAAACCCTCTGTGACCTGATGGTTTGTGTTTTGATCACGGAGTGAAAACCCGCTGTGATCTGATGATTTGTGCTCTGATCACGGAGTGAAAACCCGCTGTGATCTTCGCGTTGGTCACGGAGTGAAAACCCGCTGTGACCTGATGGTTTGTGTTTTGATCACGGAGTGAAAACCCGCTGTGATCTGATGATTTGCGTTGGTCACGGAGTGAAAACCCGCTGTGACTTTCTTTGGGGCCGCCTACGGGTGGAACTCTTACCTGAGTACAACCGCAGGACACTCAATTTTAAAGATCTTGGCGCAGACGCTGATGCTCTGTCGTCGACTATGATGACGCAGACGCGGATGCTCTGCCGTTGCCGATGCTGACGCAGACGCGGATACTCTGTCGTCGACGATGCTGACGCAGACGCGGATGCTCTGCCGTTGCCGATGCTGACGCAGACGCTCTGCGGTTGACGATGCTGGCGCAGATGCTGATGCTCTGCCGTTGACGATGCTGACGCAGACGCGGATGCTCTGCCGTTGACGATGCTGACGCAGACGCGGATGCTCTGTCGTCGACGATGCCGACGCAGACGCGGATGCTCTGTCGTTGCCGATGCTGACGCAGACGCTCTGCCGTTGACGATGCTGGCGCAGATGCTGATGCTCTGCCGTTGACGATGCTGACGCAGACGCGGATGCTCTGCCGTTGACGATGCTAATAATGTCACTGTGCACTTTATTTAGTTGTTGTGCCTTCCTTGGAGGCTTCCACCAGACTGACCGATTCGTGTTGGAACGCTCCCTTTTATACCCATCTCCATCGATGTTTGCTCTGTCTTCGCGTCGTCAATTCCATTCCACTGCGGTGAGCTGGAATGAGACAACTGCTTCGAGTGGCGCTCGTCCTCTAGCTTGGCCAGTCTTGCTCGTACGTTTATTGTGTTCACGTTCTTCTTGATCTTCTTATAACCATATTCTTCTTATAAGCCGTGCAATTAGAATTTAGAAGAGCGCACATCAATATAATTATTTATACATGCAGAAATCAAACGCATCAGAGTTGTTCCGTTATTTATGTAGTTTACATTAGTGAGTATTTTATGTAGTTTACATTAGTGAGTAGTATGAACTATAAAATATAAACTATATAAATATAAAAAATATTGTAAGATTATGATATATGTTTGGCGAAATTTAGGCCGATTAATTTCGTCGTTACATCACCCCCTCTCATTGCGGACGAGGAGTGATGTAGCTTTCGCCGCTTCGCTTTGAGGTAACCCGCACCTTGCGGCCGTCCACTATTCGTGTTACTCTTCCGTCTTCGTCTGCCAGTGGAGTGTTGTTTCTCATCGATTTCGGCTCTTAGCCATTCGGGTATTGGTTTGTTGCATGGTTCCTGCATTGTGGCGCAGTTGCGGATGTCGTCGTTTTGGCGTCGCATGCAAGGGGATATTTCGATAGATGATGCCCACCCGCTTATTGACGCAACGTCTGAAAAGGCTGCACGACCCGGTGTCGGTGGCCGGTCCATGTGTTGCGATTCCGCTAGTGGTGGTGTCCTGCTTAACAGAACGCTATCGCCAATTACACTGCTGCTGCTGCTACTCTTGCTGTCGCTATCGCTGCTACTCTCGCTGTCCCTATCGCTGCTAGAATCTCTCCTTCGTTCCTTTACATGTGCTGCTGTCGTGGTCTGTCGTGCTGTGGTTGACATGTTTTCTGCCATTTGCTGTTGACGGTCGCTTTTGTATTTTTGGAAGGGTACACACCGCTGAACATAACATGATATATCTCTTCCCATTCCTGGCCAATAGTATCGATTCATGATGCGGGCGGTGGTTTTCTTATGCTCAAGTGTCCGACACTCGGTTGATTCTCGGCAAGAACTCGTTTACGCAGCTGTGTCGGCACGCACAGTTTCCAAGGTGTGTTGTCTTCGTTGGCAGATCTCTTCTGTATGTGTCTATAGAGTTGCCCTCTTCTAAACGATAGTCAGGAAATTTCTCCGGTCGTTGTGTGATTTCATTAATTTTCTTCTCTAACCAATGACAAGGCGGGCTGGTTGTTCTTTCTGCTGTTATTCTCACCAGTGTTTCCTCAGGTGTACGTGAGAGTGCGTCGGCTACAATATTCAACTTTCCTTTGCGGTGAGGTGGAATGTAACGTTGTTTAATGGGGCGTTCGTCGAACATTTGAATGCGATGCGTCGCGATATTGCAAGCGCCTTTCAAGCTTTAAAATGCCTGTAGCTCTTTCTGTAAAATTGCTTCTGTATCCGGATGTGTCTCGTCTGTGTGCTCTTCTTCGGATGTTACTGTGCACGTGCTCGCAGTGCACTCCCTTGACTTGTTCTCTTCTTCGTGAATAAGTTCTAGCGTGTTTCCGCCGCATGAATAGATAGTGCCCACTTTCCTCCGAAAATCTGTTCCGAGCAGTATGTCGTACCTCCACCTGTACGTAGCGTGATATTAGTTTCTGTGAGCCGTCAGCCATGCGGATATTAACTGAGGGGCTTAATTTCTTTTCTCTGTCGCCCAAGCGGTACACTAAGCGCTGATTGGCAAAGCTTCTTGTTGCACCGGTGTCGACCATTGCTTCCTGCAAGCGTCCGTTGATTTCAACGCATGCCAGAAGATGTCCGTTGTGTAATCGCAGCGATTTTAATGTCGTCTGTGAGGATTCTGCAATGGCTCCGTCATTCCTCGGTGATGACGGGGGCACAACTCGTTTCCCGGGGTAGGCATTTGCTGTTGGCGGCAGCAATCAACTGTCCTTATGCCGCGTTTTCCGCAAGTCCATCAGAACAGTATCGAGGCGTTTCGACAAAATCGTTTTATATGGCCATCTTGCCCACACCGGCGGCATGCTGTTGTCGGATTGATGTTGCCGGGACTCAACTGTGTAACCTCCCGGTGGTGCACTTCTCTTCTACGGTGTACTTCAGAGTGTTCATTCTCATGGGGCTTTGGGATGCTCTCCAAATCCTCAGCCAACGACACAAGCTCATTTATGTCTTTGAATTCCCGTCGCTTAATGTAGAGTTGATACTCTTGCCGAGAGTTCCGGAATATTCTCTCTAGCCTTGCCTGATCAGTAATATTCGCGTGGCGCATTAAGTCGCATATCTCCAGCACATAATCTTTAAACTTCTGTTTCTGCTGCGTGCGTGCTCTGATGCGGTCTTCGAGTTGCTCGAAATATCTACTCGATGGAAAGAACTTTAAAAATGATTGCTTAAAATCATCCCATTTAGTGTCTTAGCGACGATTGTTTCTCCACCATGTAAGTGCTTTGTCACGAAGTAACTCCGGCATCATGCAGGGAATGCTGTCTATAGGCAAGCTGTAGACGTCGGTTAGCTCTTCCACACGTTCGATGAATGCCAACGGGTCTCGGCCGCCGTCGTACTTGACATTCCATTTCCGCACCTTGTCTATGATCAGTGCCCGGTCCATACGAATTTCCACCGGGAGTGTCGCGTCTTTGGATGAGCAGGACTTTTGTTGATTTCTTTCCACGGTTTCCGTGGGCTGTATTCCGTCTGCCTTGGAATACGTGGAGGCTGGTGACGTTACCACCAATAACTGCTGGGCTGCATCTGATGACCTTGCTCCTCGTGGGGATGACCTTGGTAACGAAGTGTGCAACGTTTCCAAGTCTTGCAGTCGGTTCATATATTCTGCTTTTCCGTCGGCCGACTGAACGAAAGCAGCGAAACGTTTCCGGAGTTCCTCGACTACTCCCGTGTCATCAAAACCAAATTCTTTTGCATATCCTTGGAGTTCGTCTTTGCGTAGTAAATATATCCAACCCGTTCTTCCCATGATTGTCTCCTTTCCTCTCGTGTTGATAAATGAAAGTGTGCTTCAGGTCCCTGTTCGGGCGCCACTTGCAATGTAACCTTCTTGGCCGGGGTATTTCTCAGACGCGTCCGGGGTTCGTCAAGTTATATTTATTTAAATGACCTCGCTCACACTTTCATTTACCTTCCAAGAGGTGGATATATTAAACGCCTATTTGTCTTTATTTTGTTATGATTAAAAGTTATGATATATGAAACTTAAAATCTTATTTAAATATATCTGTATATATATATATAGATATGAGTATATGTTAGTCTAAGGATTATTCTGGCGCTGGTCACGGAGTGAAACCCACTGTGCCTGATGATCCTTTGCGTTGGTCACGGAGTGAAAACCCGCTGTGACCTGATGGTTTGTGTTTTGATCACGGAGTGAAAACCCGCTGTGATCTGATGATTTGTGCTCTGATAACGGAGTGAAAAACCGCTGTGATCTTCGCGTGGGTCACGGAGTGAAAACCCGCTGTGACCTGATGGTTTGTATTTTGATCACGGAGTGAAAAGCCGCTGTGATCTGATGATTTGTGCTCTGATCACGGAGTGAAAACCCGCTGTGATCTTCGCGTTGGTCACGGAGTGAAAACCCGCTGTGACCTGATGGTTTGTGTTTTGATCACGGAGTGAAAACCCGCTGTGATCTGATGATTTGTGCTCTGATCACGGAGTGAAAACCCGCTCTGATCTTCGCGTTGGTCACGGAGTGAAAACCCGCTGTGACCTGATGGTTTGTGTTTTGATCACGGAGTGAAAACCCGCAGTGATCTGATGATTTGTGCTCTGATCACGGAGTGAAAACCCGCTGTGATCCTCGCGTTGGTCACGGAGTGAAAACCCGCTGTGACCTGATGGTTTGTGTTTTGATCACGGAGTGAAAAGCCGCTGTGATCTAATGTTTTGCGTTGGTCACGGAGTGAAAACCCGCTGTGACTTTCTTTGGGGCCGCCTACGGGTGGAACTCTTACCTGAGTACAACCGCAGGACACTCAATCTTTAAAGATACTGGCGCACACGCTGATGCTCTGTCGTCGACTATGATGACGCAGACGCGGATGCTCTGACGTTGCCGATGCTGACGCAGACGCGGATGCTCTGTCGTCGACGATGCTGACGCAGACGCTCTGCCGTTGAAGATGCTGACGCAGACGCGGATGCTCTGTCGTCGACGATGCTGACGCAGACGCGGATGATCTGCCGTTGACGATGCTAATAATGTCACTGTGCACTTTATTTAGTTGTTGTGCCTTCCTTGGAGGCTTCCACCAGACTGACCGATTCGTGTTGGAACGCTCCCTTTTATACCCATCTCCATCGATGTTTGCTCTGTCTTCGCGTCGTCTATTCCATTCCACTGCGGTGAGCTGGAATGAGACAACTGCTTCGAGTCCCGCTCGTCCTCTAGCTTGGCCAGTCTTGCTCATACGTTTATTGTGTTCACGTTCTTCTTGATCTTCTTATAACCATATTCTTCTTATAAGCCGTGCAATTAGAATTTAGAAGAGCGCACATCAATATAATTATTTATAGATGCAGGAATCAAACGCATAAGAGTTGTTCCGTTATTTATGTAGTTTACATTAGTGAGTATTTTATGTAGTTTACATTAGTGAGTAGTATGAACTATTAAATATAAACTATATAAATATAAAAAATATTGTAAGATTATGATATATGTATGGCGAAATTTAGGCCGATTAATTTCGTCGTTACACCTTTTGTAATATAATAATTTTTTATTGTATTTTACTGTTTAAATAAATAATAATTAACTTCAAATTATCTACACTTAACATTCTGTAATAATTTTCTTGTTATTTAAAATAGTTGAATACGAAATAGGATATGAAAATGATGAGAATTAAAGTTTTAACAAACTTTAATTTTTTATTACTTACGAAAAAGCAGTCATAGAAAGACAGATATTTTTTCCGTACCGTTTGGATTTTCCCACTCTCACATCCATGGTCAGCATCAAGAAGATGTTGTTGTGGCCTGGCACCAAGCTGACGCTAACGTATACATACATATGTATGTGCATACATATGTGCATGATGTATAATAAACTGTTTCTTTGGTTAACGCGAAAGAAAAAACAGAGAGCAAATAATAATTGTTTTTGAGAAATAATGAAGAAGATGCAATAAAACTAATACCTTTTGTACCATTCATTCAAGGACGAGTTGGTTTCTTAACTGAAAAGCTTCATGACAATTAACAAATTTTTCATTTTTGGGGGAATACCTGCACTGATATCCACTGCGTATATTGTGCAGATGTATACATACGTATATTTCAAATTACAAAAAAAATCTTACGAGATAATTAAGATAATTATTGAACACAATAATATTTTAATTCTACTCTACTTCTAATAGCTACTTAAACAAAAAAAAACTTAAAACATACTCTAAATAAGATAACGCGCGTCTCTAAAACGCTTCCATAAAAAATTCTAGGAGTAATGGCGAAAACCGCATCGAAATCGGTTTAGCCGTTTAAGATTTAACTAATTTTATATTAAGAAGCGACTAATTAGATTTTGATAGAAATAACCATTTCTTTTCTATATCTGTACATCGCAGCGTTCTTGCTGCAACCCTTTTATATCACTTAAACGTAAACGATCAAAAATAACACATCCCTCAAATTACGCACAAGCTGTTGTTCTTGTTATTGTTGTGAACATGTCGTCGCTGTACTTTCCGCTTCAATTTTCAGAAGCAGAAGTTGTTCGTTTTTATTTGCTTCGAACCAGTTTCTCCTAAATTTACACTCGAAAGGATTATGGTTTCAAAAACCAAAGCTATCCGTTTTTAAAATATGAAAAATTCACATAGCTGCAAATTGCAGCAATGTTCAGCAGAATTTTCGGCAATAGGCACTATTGCCTCGTTGCCTATAGAAGGCAACGCAAGGTATTGCATTGCCATTGCACTGCCGTCTGCGTCGACGGCAACGCAATTGCTTGCCTCGACTTTGAAGTGATAAGTGATTGCCAGGCAATCGCAATGCACGGTGCTGCAATGTAAGGCAATGGAAGGGCAATTCGCAGCTCTCTAATATTTAAGTCGAACGCAGCCTTGAACTAATAATGTTTTCTTTGCGCTTGAATGTTATTATTACGTTGAACTTAGCTGTTGCGATCGTGACATACCACACCAAAGAAAACAAATCTAGAGGCGTTAACTCGCACGAACGAGGCGAGATCAATCAACTGGTCCATTTCTTGAGAGAACACGCTCATCAAACTTGTTCTTCAATAAATCGATTGTAACGTGTGCTGTGTGGCTTGTGGCGCCGTCCGGTTAGAACCACATGCTGTCCAAGTCTATGTATTCCAATTCAGCCCAAAAATAATCGATAATCATGACGCGACAAAAAAAAAAAAAAAAAAATAGGACTGTGACGCCACCGGCATGCAAACCGCACCAAACAGTTATCTTTTTTGGATGAAGTGGTTTTTCATTGAGTCCATGTGGAATCGGAAAAATCGAAAATCGGAGTTAACGCTCTTAAAGTAGCTGGCACCGACTTCGAATTTCTGTAGTAAATTTTTAAGATTTGTAGACGTTCGTTCGTGTTTATGTCTACTTTATAAACTGACAGCGACAGTTCGATGTTAGGTGAAAAGGTGCTTTTAAAAACTAAATTCAAAATTGTCCCTATTAATTTTCAAGTCCCTATTGAAAAAAAGTTTTAGGTCAAGGAGTTGTCTTAACAGTGTTACCTTACGAGCCGGACCATGAGGATGATGGAGTTGCTTGTACCAAAGAGTATTAATAGGTAAATAATATTGTTAAATAAATAAATGTTGCTAACAACATTTGATTATTATGAACAGAGTAAAGCTAGCATATCAAAAAATTATTCGATATAGCTCCGTTATCCGCTTTGGCAGTGAACGCATACGTGTATTATAACGCAAATATTAGAAATGAGAAGTAGGAAGGTGTGGACGAATGGGAGTTGTGTTGTTCGCTCTGCTTACGCATATATTTACATTTTTTTATATTTTTATTATTTCTGATCTGTCCATGCTACGATTGATTGTTTGAAAAGGTGTGCATTTTATTAGCTTTTAAGATTTTTATATATTAAAATACTTAGGGTATCATTCCGGGAGGCGCTCGTATTTTAGCGTACACGCAGTCGGCGTTGGCTGAGCTCTGCTCAGTTTGGTATTTCCTTCGATTTCTGTACGTTTATTATATTCTGTTTGTTCTACACTACACCGTTTTGTGACCGTCAGAAATCTGTACGCCAAAACAGCTGTAAGCGCCTGGAAAGCACATAAATTACCAACAAATTTTCCAACCGTACGCCTGCGCTAAGTCGGGCGCTCTGCCGACGCAGTTTCTTTAGAAACCATTGATGCTGGCGTCAAACACACAGAATAACAACGAAAAGAGCAAAAGGAGAACAGAAAACAGCGCTGCTTGGTGCTTGCGAACGCCTCCCGGAATGATACCCTTATACTGAAAATACTTATGTAAATACTGAAATACTAAAAAATTCGTACTTTCTATTGCATCGAGGTATTTCCTCAGCTTCAGTTATTAAACTGAGTTCTTTTTCAAATTTAATGGATTTCATTTTAATGGATTTCGGGTTGAAATTTGTGGACTGTCTTCTGTAGTATGAAAAAGTCGGTTAGAATGCATAAGTAAATCGGTTGATTTTTATAAGCAATTGAAAAATCTGATCCGTTAGAATCTGATCCGTTTGGATGTGTGCGCGTATTTTCTTGTGAATGTTGGTTTGGTTAATTTTTTGCCATAGCGTTGACCGTCGTTTATAAGCAAAGAATTTGTGACGATAATTTTTAGGAGCATTAAAAATTAACGCACAACCAACCAGACAAGCGAACGTTGACCTGCGGTTCAAGTCAAGGACAAGAGACGAGGCAAATAACTGAACGAGCTACCGTTTTGCGCTTCGCTAATAAGTAGACAAGAAGGTTAACGCACAAAAGAAACGGCGGAAGAACGCGTGTTCGAGGGCATCGGCCGAGCAAGGTCAACCAGCAGAGCAGAACATCGAAATCGGGAACTTGTTTTCAAGCAAAGCGTTCGAACATAGCGGAGAAAACGGGAACTTGTTTACGAACTAAATAACCAACGGGACGACGTTGCGGACAGCAAAAGCATGAGCAGAAGAATATAAAAGCAAGAAGAAACATGCACAGGAATTTAGTCGTACAAAGGCAGTCGTGCCAGTGAGTTTGTGAAAATAGTGCAAAGTGCCAGTGAAGTGAAATCGAAAGTGCCTCAGGAAGAATAATACCCAAGGGTAAGAACCAAGCAAAGAAGACGACCAGAATCCAAGGATCCTTCGTGAGAGCAGTTGAGTGGTTGCGTACGCCCGTCAACTTGCAGCTTACATCCCACTGAGTGATAGCGTAGGCTCACTCAAACGACGCAAGACTATTCGAATTGTAAATGCATGGTTGCGTAAGCCCGCCATCTCACAAATTCACCCTACTGTGTGATTGCGTAAGCTCACCAGTGTGCCAAAAGACGCAAGACCATTCGAATTGTGGATGCACGGTTGCGTAAGCCCGGCATCTCATGAATTCACCCCACTGTGTGGATGCGTAAGCCCACCAGAGTGCAAACGACGAACGAATCCAATCACGAGAACGTGTCCACTGACCTTTTGAGGAAGCAGAATCGCCTTGAAACAAATAGAACGCAGACGCACTTAGCTCCGAAGGAAAATACAAAATCAGACACTGCATAGATTAGAGATAAGTTTATTACATTAGCCTAATAAATATATATAATATAGTACATATTAGATCAATAAAGAGTAAAGGAAAAGAAGAATCTTGTGTACTTTATTGTCTCAGGTCTTGTACACGATCCCTGGCAGCCGCTGAGGATATCACGGCCTAAGTAAAGTTCGTTACAAGTGGCGCCAGAACAGGGACCTTATTACACGAGTCAATCACAGATTTCACGATGGGTAACAGAGTCGACTGGGTACATGAGCTCTCTAACGACGAACTCAGAAAAGCAATGGAGTCGTATGGCGTCGACGCTGCTGGATCACTGGAAGAAAGGCAGAGGCGATCCAGCCAGTGGGTCACGGACGAGGTACACGAGCAGGAGGTTGAAGAACAACTAAGCGTCTATGAGGCGAAATGCCGCCGAAACAAGTCAGCTCTGGCGGAGGCTAAGAAGACACGAAACGAAGGAAACTTGAGTACCCCTAGTACAATAAGCGTAAGCTCAGGAGACCAAACTAGAACACCGAGACAGGCAGCGACGCAAAGGTACACGAATATGATAGACGTTGTTCGCAAATGGTCCGAGAGGTTCGATGGAGAAAAGGATCCACTCTCTATTACCGAGCGCATCGAGGTGTTAGCTAAGGCATTCGGTCTGGACATCGATATGCTACCGAGGACGATGCCAGAACTACTGAAGGGCAAGGCTCTACTATGGTATCGGAGCAATAACGCTAAGTGGCAGCAGTGGGAGGCCTTTAAGACTGACTTCCACAACTTCTTCCTACCGGCTCGATATTTCGAAACTTTAGAAGACAAAATCAGGAAGTCTCAACAGTTTAGCGAAGAAAAGTTCAAGGATTACGTGGTGAGACTTCAGGACATGATGAGGTATGCCGGCTACACAGACGTAAAAAAAATGTAGATCGGATTTACAAGAATTCCAGTTTCTACATCAAGAGGATGAAATTCCAAACTATTCAGGAGCTTATGACATTAGCGGAGGATCTTGAATGTCTTGCCGCCGATAATTACTCGCCGACGGAGAAAGAATGCTTGGCCATAGTTTGGGCCATTCGGAAAATGTGACCTTATCTGGAAGGACATCGGTTCACCGTTGTCACCGACCAGTTGTCATTGAAGTGGTTGAATCCTATAGAGAGTCCATCCAGACGTATTGCCAGGTGGGCTCTTGAGCTACAACAATATATGTTTTACGTACAATATCGCAAAGGAAAACTTAATATTGTCGCGGATGCATTATCTCGACAACCACCAGAAGCAGCAGGGAAAATTACCAACGAGATTTCAACGGACACAGAGAAAACATGCTCATGGTTATAAAGAAAGATGAAGGAAGTCAAAGAGAAACCTCAGCAGTACAGCGATTACACTATACAAGACGGTCAACTTTACCGGCATATTCCTCATCAACTTGACGGCGATGACTACATTCCATGGAAGTTGTGCGTGGCCATGAATCAACGACAACGGGTCCTACAGGAAAACCACGACAGTCCATGTGCGGCACGATATGAAGGATTGCGGGAAGATACTACTGGCCCGGAATGTTCCGTGATGTTAAACGTTATGTTCGGAACTCCTGTCCTTGTACAAACAGAAAGTGCTTTCAATAGTACAAACCAGCGGGGTATATGCTATCACGATTCAGCGAAGGCCCATTGGAAACCCTATGTACAGGTTTCGTCGGACCTCTTCCACGAACGAAGCATGGGAATTGCATGCTCTTAGTATTCTTTGACAAATTCTCTAAATGGACTGAAATGATACCACTGCGAAAGGCTTCAACCGACCTTCTGAAACGGGCGTTTCGAGAGCGTATCTTAGCACGCTTTGGAATACCTAAAGTCTTACTGTCAGACAACGGGGCACAATTTACAAGCCGAAGCTTCAGAAACTTCTTAAAGGAAATGGGGATACGCAGACCTTTTGAGGAAGGAGAATCGCCTAGAAACAACTAGAACGCAGACGAACATAGCTCCGAAGGAAAATACAAAATCAGACACTGCATAGATTAGAGATAAGTTTATTATAGATTAGATAGATTAGAGATAAGTTTATTACGTAAGCCTTATAAATATATATAATATAGTACATATTAGATCAATAAAGAGTAAAGGAAAAAAAGAATCTTGTGTACTTTACTGTCTCAGGTCTTGTACACGAACCCTGGCACCCGCTGAGGATATCTCGGCCTAAGTAAAGTTCGTTACAAATTATTTCAATCGGCAAATTACTGATTAAATGCGCTATGAAAGTAACTTTGCACAGAAATAACTATAGAGGCTCTATGGAAACAATATTATGGATATATTTCAAGCAGCTAATTGCGTTTACTAATTTACTCATGAAAATCACAAAATTAAAGCGCCCTTAAACAAATAATATTCCAGAGAAATAGAAATTTCATTTTAAGTAAAGTTTGAAGAAAATATTTGTTAATAAATTATGCAAAACTATAGCTAAAATGTAATAAAAATCTTTATACAAGGTATTGTAGACCATGAACTAAGACATCTCCCAACAAACGAATCTTCATAATTTTTCACTACCCTTCAATCATAAAATGCACAAAATCGCAAAATGCATTATTACATTTAAATACGTGAATGGAAAACGAAACTCAGTGGACGGACATTTGCTCATGATTTCTTCTTCTAAAATAACAAGAAGAACCCTCGACGCCTCTGAAAGCAGAAACCGATCATAAAAATATAAAATAATATATATATGAATTCTAATAATAATAATAATATAATAATTCTAATAATATATATATGATCTGCGTACGCAGACCGAGCTTTAATCTGTTCATAATAATTAAATGTTGTTAGCAACATTGCCCTCATGGAATCTCTTTACCAATTAATACTCTTTGCTTGTATTTGCTTCAGGCCGGCAATGAGGTAGTAAAGTATTTAATATGATTCAAGTGTCCATGTTTGACCCTTAGCGTTAAACCTGAAGAAGGAGCCTGTTCTCCTTCTGGTTTCACCAAAGTTCACAACTGGCCACAGTTCTGAACAAATCAGAACACTTTTGGCTTGTGCTGACCATGTCTCACAATTTGAGTTGTCCGAAACTGCAAAAAATGGACTTGAAGCCATAATTGTTTATTAATCTTCACAAAGCATGTTCATTCAAAGCATAATAGCATCTTCATATTTATAAATTAGCAATATCTTTGTTTTTCAAATTTTAAAAGGTATTCTTTAGGACTTTTAGGACAAGTAATCTAATTTTCTTGCAACATATTGTGGTGGACGTATCGTCCTGGTGGTTTATCTACACAGACATGTTCAAAGTTTATCTATATCCCTACGTGTTAGTGTATACCTTTTTTTTTAGCTTAGCGGTTAGGCTCCGCAAATTGGTTAGGCAAGCTGATGTTGCGGAATTAAATAAGGATGAAAGCGAAGGCGACCGTGTGTCGCCAAATTATTCGCTAGTAAATGACAATGCAATTTGTAGGCTTACTAATTCATTCTTATCTTTATTTAAAATCTACACAATCTTATATACTAAAATTTCTCATTCTGACTTCGAAAAATATCCTATATTCGACACTTTTGATTGGTTCACTTTTCATTGGTGATCGCCAAAATAGTTGACGATCGCATGTGTCGCAATTCAATTCTTATTTTTGAATTATTATTCTTTGCACTTGTCTTGGGCTTTATGTTAAAGTGCGTTGCTTGCACATTTGCTGCAGCGCTACAACAAACATACGTTGTGTTGCGGCGTCACAACAAACACACAGCGAGCGGTTGTCGCACTAGATGGCTCAATTTACGTTCTCGAGTGGATGACCCGAAGACTGTTTACGGAAGATAATTTTTAAAACGAATTATTATTTTCCTGTGCGGTGGTGGGCATAACCATTGTATGTTTATGGCACGCACTAAACCTCCACCCTTTCAGGAAAAAATGTTTCTTTCTGCAAGAATGATAAAATTTTTAAGTTAGTTAGTGTTCTACGAATAGTGATTAATATGTATTAATTTATGTATTTTTATAATTACTAGGTTTCCTTACAAATATTTCTTTAGGTTATTGTTATGTATACTTCTTATCTTGTTTCCAATCTTAATCTTACTATTTACATTGTTTGTTTCAATAATTTTATAAGGGCCATCATATTGGACAAAATTTCTTTTGATTATTCTTTCTTAAAAATACTTTATCTCCTATTTTTAGATTTACTTTATTAATATTTTTGTCATAATTTTCTTTTCTCAGTTCTTTTGATTTTTGTAACAATTCTTTTCTCAATTCTTTTGATTTTTGTAACAATTCTTTAGCCTTACTGAATGCGTGTTGCAATTTTGTTCTTAGTTCTATTATATATCGTCTGTGCGGTATATGCGTTTAGTTGAAAATGTTTTATTTGGAAGGATTGCTAAACGTACGTGTAATAATTCAATGAATGTCTAGCCTGTCTGAGTATGTAGTGTTGTCTTATAGGAAAATGTGTAGTACGGGATCCATGTGTCCCAGTCTAAGTTGTAAGTAAACGATTTCATATAATCATTTAATACACCGTGGTTCCTTTCTACAGTGCCTAGTGTTTGGTGGTGATATGGTGTTGATATTTTGTGTTTTATGTTTAGAATTTTACATATGTTGCCGAAGAGTTCGCTCGTGAATTCTGTACCTTTATCAGTTTTAATTGTTTTGAAAGTAAGTAGTATATTATCTTTTCCACTAAAGTCTTTGCAATTTCTGTCGTTTCTTTTGTAGGCATTGGGTGTGCTTCTATATAATTTGTGAGCGACGTGTATTGGTCCTACTGTGTCAATTGTGATTGTTTCGAATGGTCTGCTGGGTGTGTCAGTTATCATTAGTTCGTCTTTTGTGTGTCTTGTTATTTTATTTTTATTGCAATCTATACATTTAATTATGAAGTTTTTTATCATTTTATGCATATTTTTCCACACATATTTTTGTTTTAATTTAGTCATTGTTCTTTTCACGCCATTATGACCTCCTTGTGGGGTTGTATGATATTCTTTTATTAACACTGATTGATTATGATCGTCATTGATCGCCATTGGTGCTTTATATATTAAAATTTTTAATGGCTTGTAATTTTTAGTGTCAATCATTATTTTCAATTTTCTGTTAAACGTTTTTCTTATTTCTTCCTTTTTTAAGCATTTAAATATGATATCGTCATCTTGAATTGCTAATTTATCGATTTTATGTTTATTCGATAAAAAAATTAGTTTCTCCCAAACTGACTCTAAAGTCTGCTTGTTGGTTTGCACCGTTTTCGTTTATGTGTATATATATATTTTTATTATAATTGCAATGCATACGACTTACGAGTTCAAATTTTAATGTTTTCACTTTACGAACATCAGATAGAGAGATACAATTCCACATATAGAGTTGATCAGGCTCTTGTGTAATAGCATCTTCATTCTGTGTTTCTTCGTTAACTCTTTTATTCTTTAAAGTATTGCTTCTAGTTATGACGTTTATTGTTGGTACCATGGTTTTTAAAATATTAGAATCTAATTTAATTCTAGATAGCGCGTCCGCATTTGTGTTTAATCTGTCTTGTTTAAATATAATGTTAAAATCATAATCCATTAAATCTACTCTAATTCTAGTCATTCTACTTGATGGGTTTTTATTGCTAAAAAAGTGATACTAATGGTCTGTGGTCCGTTACCACTGTGAATGTTGTTCCGTATAAGTATGGCCTAAAATGATTTATTCCCCAGTGAATGGCAAGAAGTTCTTTTTCTATAACCCGTTTATTAATCTCATGTTTGTTTAGAGATCGGCTTGCGTACGATATCGGTAAATCTTTCCCTATTTCTCCTTGTGAGAGGACAGCGCCTAAGGCGTAATCGGAGGCGTCTGTTGTTAGTATGAATTCTTTGCCCATATGGGGGTATTGTAATATAGGTGGTTCTGTTATAGATGTCTTTCATCTGTCGAATGCGTTTTGGCATTCCTTCGTCCATTCGAATTTCTGAGTCTTCTTCAAGAGATTGTTGAGAGGTTTTGCTATTTTCGCAAAATCTTTTATAAATCTTCTGTAATAGTTACAGAATGCTACTAATCGTCTTGTTTCGTCCGCGTTTTTGGTAGGGTGTAATTTTTAACAGTTTTAAAGCAATTATGTCGTTAGATTTAAGTATAACTTGACCATGCGTATCGCCTAGTTCCGAAATTTGTATATTATTTAGTTCAGAAATTAATAAATATTTCGTCACTGTAAGCTGTTATTGTCCTAGCGCCTTGTTTAAGATGTACCAGTTTTTCGTAAATGCTGTTTGCTGTTTTTGTGGGTCTGAAAATTGATTTTAGTTTGTTGATTAACGGTGTTGCGTTTTCAACTTTTTCACCTAAACTTATTTTGTTTTTTACTTCAATAGGAATGCGCGTATCTATTATAAAATTGCAAAAGGAAAGGTTATGGTCCTGTGGTACTGTTTTTGATATTAGTTCCACTAGTCCTGTGAATTCTGGGAATTCGTACCGCTGACCGGAGAATTCTGGTACCAATTTTATATATGTTAGGATGTCAAAGGTTGTCATTGTGAGGAATTGTTTTATTTTGTCTGTATATTGTTTAAAATTGTTGATGAGTTGATAATGTTCTTTTTTTTCTGTTGTTTGTAATTCCTTTGTAAACGCTGTTTTTAACTCGTTTAGGTATGATATTAATGTATCTTTATATTTCTCTGTGTATTTTCTATTGGGGCTTTTTTTAAAGTTTGAAAGTATTCGTTTGAGTTTATCAAAAATCTGTTCCATTTAAAATTTCTTATGGTTATTTTGATTACGCATTGTTTAGTTGTGTAGTGCTAATATGTTTTTTTGTATAATTTTTATAGTATTTTTGTATTTTGTATAATGCAAAAATTCCTACGACTACAATTATAGTTATCAATAGGTCGCCTCTACTTGTAATATAATTTATGAGAACGTTGTTCTCTGTGTTGCTCTCATTTATAATCTTTGAATTCGTTTTACCCATAGTGTTTATTTTTTTTTTTTTTATTATAATATATATAATTGATTGATTTATGTTGTATACATAATATCCTTAATTTATTTTATTTGTTCTTAACGATTTGATTTGTCTTTTTATGTTGCCTATGTTTTTACTTCCTTGTATACGTAGTAAATACAAGAAAGTATTGTAATCATGAAAAATTTCGATATTGAGATTTTGATGGTAACACACATTTTGACCATCGCGGAGTCCATTTTGACTAGTTTGGTCGTGACGTGTGTACGTATGTACGTATCCTCAATAGAAGACCGTTTAATGTCAACCGCACTGATCACCAACCGTTGAGGGGAATGGCGAATATGAAGGACCAAACTTCAAGGCTGGCATTATCCACGCATAAATTATCAGAATAAGATTTTGAAATTGTCTAAATCCGGGAAAGAAGGATTTGAGTGCGGATGCATTAAGTATAATACCTCAAAATGGAAATAGCGTGATAGCAGTCCAGCACGTGCCCAAACGGAAGCAAAGAAATTACCGAATGCCAAAAGCAGTAATCTCGACAATTTAAATTCATCCAGTGTAGAACCAGACAACACAGATACACCTAGCAAGAATACGGTGATATTATTGTCAGATCCTGCTGAAATCGAAACAGTTTTGAAGGACACAATTCACCGATGGGAAGATATTAAAGGGCTGTGAAAACGTATTTAAGGACAAGAAATTAATACAGATGGCCAACAATGCAGCAGGTTGACAAAAATGCCACTGGTTTTGACAGATACCCCAAACAAACAATTTGATAAGGTCTATATGGAAATGGTCCCTTACCGGAAACATCCTCGTGGAACAAATATATTCTTTGGTTTCAAGACAGTTTTTCTAAGTTTATGGCCATGCCAGATGCGGAGGCGTGTACAGTTGCCAGGGCATTTCTTGATGAGATTCTGACCCGCCACAACATTCCAAAAGTACTCGTTACCGATAACGGTTTAAATTTCGTTTCAAAAGTTTTCGCCAATGTGTGTACGGAGTCATAGGCCACTGGCAGAATACCTCCACAGTTTCGTTAAGGAGGATGGCTTGAATTGGGACAAGTGGCTTACAACAGCCATGCACGTGCATAATAACACACCACATATTTCGACAAAGCAGACGCCTTTTTGCACATTATACAGATATAAATGCAGTCCGGGGTACAACGTCGACGATCCCAAAAAGGTATTAAAATATCAAATTCAAGGAGACCATGATTTAGTAAAGAGAAATCACGAAAACGCAAACGAGATAGCTAAGAAGTAGTACGATAGTAAGTTAAAAGTAGTCAAATTCAAAATAGATGATAAAGTATTACTAAGAAACCAAGTAAGGAAAAATATATTTTTCCCAATTTGGAACTGACTTGGTAATGGATATTACAACACCAGTAACAACGGTAATAAGTGTTAGAGGCAAACCAAAACTAAATATCAAACAAAAATAAATAGCAGTTTAAGTCGTTACACTTTATTCATCATTACACATTACACATTACTACTTACGATATTATTATTATTATTATATACTTCATTTTAATGATTATTAATATTTGCGTATTTTTTATATGATAAATAAAGTTTTATATATATATATAAAATTTTATATTTATATGTATTAATGTGTATACCATTATGTTATGTTTAGGTTCTATTTTTATATATAACTGTAAATGAATAAATAATAATACAAAATAGAACCTAAACATAACATAATGGTATACACACTAAGAGAATATTAAACGGGAAAAAACATATCTAATACAACGATAAATACAGTTTTATTAATACTATTTTTGATAGTTAAACTAAGGAATGAATATAAATTAAATTCACATTTGTTGCATATGTGTAAGTATAGAAAAATATTATATATTATATATTAGAAAAAAAATAAACAACAAAGATGGTTTCGAACTATACTTGTTATATCTATCTTCTTGATATGGTATCTGAAGTTCCCGTGTCCAGTTACAATCGCTGCTAGCCAGCGGTCTTCCTCGGAAGTTGGGTGATCCTTTTCACTGCTCCGCCCATTGGTCTGCATAAAACAGCCCCAGCTGGTCTACACTTGGTTAAATTCTTCCATCTCTTCAGATGAGAATTCCATCCATTGATCGACTAATGCTCCTACCGATCCCTTTCCCAGCGCAACTCTCGGTTCGGTCCCCATAAATTGAGATGATGACCCCTGTTTAGGAAGCTCGTCAGCCAAATTGTTCGCGCCGATACCATAATGCCCTTTCACCCAAATAAGTGCGACCTAGTTGGCACCTCGAAGCACACTCAGTAAGTTTTGAATCTACGTGTGTCTGATCGATGCACCGAATCACGGATTGGTTGTCTAGCGCAATACAGATGGTCTTATCATGCCATCCATCAATTAGGTGATCCAGTGCATTTACCACGCCAAGCATTTTATCGTTGTTATCGTTTTTATTTAATTTACTTAACAAATTTTATAATACTTAGAATACCTTATAATTTATAAAGAGCCGCTTTTGCGGTCAAGAGCCAACTATGGGTCGTATAAAGAGCCAAATAAGGCTCGTATAAGGAGCCGGTGTTGTGGTCAAGAGCTAACTAAAGGTTGTGTTTCTTAAAAATATTTAAAAATCAAAAAAGCCACAAATGTGGTCGATATGTATTAGGAAAAGTGTTCTAGGGCCAGCAAAATACTTATTAAAGAGCGAACCTTTATTAACTTCACTTCTATACGAGTATATTGGTGCTAGTGTCGATCAAAAAGCTGATTTAATATGTTCGGATGAGCTCGTTGAAAGCGACACTCGAAATAAATTATATGCGAATCATAAGATATTTCGATTGAAATCGGCCGTGAACGGAGCCAAACTCCATTCCAACCAATATTTTGTCCATATATATGTCAGTAGATGTATGGTTTCTGGTTTTCTATTCTTAGTGTGTACTTGTTGACATGCGGTCACTTGGAAGGAACAGGTTTTCTGTTCTGTTAATTCCAGTTCTATTCTTCTTGGTCTGTTTGTATTTCTTCTGTTTTATTTCACTCTGTTTGTTGTACCTACGGTAGGTATGTACGAATGTATATCTGGTTAACGCGAGTGTAAGTTTACTTATTTTTGTATTCTCTTAATGCAGAATTGAGTGATTGTGCAATCAAATAAATACAACATTATTAATGGATAAATTCAAAGAATTATGTCTGAAACTATTAACACCGAAGCTGCGATGACACAATTAGAACAAAATGAAGACACAATTGAGCAATTATACAGATATCACAAGAGTAATCTATCTGAAACGGAAATAAACAAAATATTTGACAAATGGGAAGACTTGGTCCACAAAGAATACAACCCAGGACTAATACCAGACACAGCGCCAAGTTATATTCCAACCACCAAAAACCAAGGACCGAAGCCAATATCATTAGAAGAGTATAGGCGCCGGCAGGCTACTAGGAAGCGTCCGCAAATTCCACAACCACCTCTAGAACCCCTAAAGAAAAGGAAACGCGGTGGAAAAGCCTTTAGAAGAAGAAAAACACTGGCGCTGCTTTATAAAGATTTAAACTTAGAAACTAACAAAAAAAAAACATATGCAGCATAAAAAGACAGATCAAATCGTTAAGAACAAATAAAATAAATTAGGGACATCATGTATACCTATTGTTTTACATGTGAAAAGTAGTTAATAAATCTAAAGAGTTGTGATGCGTTGCTGTGAGTAGTCGTGTTGTGAGTTCTCCTAAGCGATATTATTTTAATTCAAGTGCTGGCTTATTGTTTCTTGCTTAATATAATAAATATAATCACTGTTGCTAGACGGTTTCCGTATTTAAAAATTTTTCAACGAAGTGCAGTGTTTTATCATTGTATATAGCCAAATTTTATTTATTTAATAGAATTGATTGCAATGTAACATAATTAGCGTCAATTACATACATTTTGTGCAAGCGAAAAATACCAACAAATTCAAGAATACCGGTTTCCAATTATTTGTGTATTCTTCAAAGTCAGCATCATGGTAAGGGAACTGCGGTCGGGAAAGGTGTCTAATCTCTCTGCGAGCTTTGCTGCTCAAAAACAAAAAACAAATTACACTCCCTGTTCTAAAGAGCAAGTGCGTTTACCTACTCTTTGTGTTTCGTCAGGTGAGATTAATGCAGCAGCTTGCTCGGCGTCTCCTCTGCAAAAGCAAAACAGCTCGCCGAATTTGAAGGGTCATTCTACTGCTCTCACGTTGACTGAGCTTTCATCAGAGTTAGCTAAGCACACTGCAGTTATCATGAAGACTGTTAGTTCTGAGATTTGTATTTTGCGAGACGACATACACAAGCAGGTAACAATTATGGACAAAAAATTCGCAAGCCTGGAAGAATCTCTTGAAGTCTTGAAGACACGGGTAGTGGATAACGAACAGCGGACCTTTGATCATCTGAGCCATTGTGGTTCCGAGGCAGTTAAATTACGAGAGCAGTTACCTTGTGCTCACGCTGTGATATACTTGACCAAAGTTATTTATCCACGGACGCTATTTTATTCGGTGTTCCATTCTTAGCGGATGAAAACCTGATGATGTATTTTCTTCGTCTTTGTGAATCGATTAATTGCAAGCCACCTGCTGTAAATTCAATATTTCGATCTCGCCGACGTGACAATAACAAATCTTTAGACTCGCCGATAATTATTAAATTTAAATCAGTCTACGAAAGGAATCTTGTGTTGAAAGCTGGCTCGGAACTTCGTAAAAAATTGAACACGCCACTCTCGCTTAGAGAAATAGGACTCGACTCGGAGGCGCTCATATACGTCAATGAAAGCTTGTCTAAGCAAAATCGGTCACTTTTACAACACGCCTATCGTTTGAAGCGACGGGGTCCAATCAATAGTGCTCTCTCTAGAAATAGCGCTATTATGATTACACTTCAGCCACACAGTAAAGCAATCAAAGTAATTGATGAAGCCGCACTACTTAGTCTTGTTAATGCACCAGCAATCGCACAAGGAGACTACATAAATTATTTCAATATTTCATTTCTCATTTCGATTTTGTTTAATTTTTTCTTATTCAATAAATTAATATCTTTAAATTTGGTAGTTTATATCTGTTTCACTTTCTATTTTCCTGAAAATTTTACTCTTTCTTCGATGTATATTAATACGATGAGTTCTAAATTTCCGCAAAGACTGGGTTTCATAAATAATTTTATTTTCATTAAAGCTTTATGAGTAACTCACTTCCTGTCTCTGCCAACGTCAGAACATTACTTAATCTAATGTGTAATAAAAATTGTGGTTTAAACATATGCCACTTAAATGCTCAGAGCCTCAGGAATAAAATAGACGAGCTTCGATATCTCTTCGACAGCTGCTCGATTGATATATTATGTTTGTCTGAAAGTTGGTTTAATTCCGAAATGCCCAGTAATCTCTTTAAGCTTAATGGCTATAAGTTAGTTCGTGCCGATAGACATCTTAAGACTGGAGGAGGAGTGTGTATGTTTGTAAGAAACAAGTTTAATTTTCGCGTTATAAAGCGGTCAAGTCCAAGTAACCATTTTGAGTACATTTTCGTTGAAATTCTGCTTGGAGACGGTAAACTACTAGTGGGTTGTGTCTATTTAGCGCCTCAGCATGCTGATGCCCTATTTATCAGCGATTTATTGGAAGAGTTGGCACTACAGCCAAATATTGTATTATGCGGTGATCTTAACACTAACATTTTGAATAATAATAATATACCCTTTATTGAAATGGTTGAGGCTTTTAATCTACAATTTGTTAATCGCACTACCGCTACTCATTTTAAACCTGGGTGTATGCCTTCTTTGCTAGACATCTTTTTAGTCTCCGATTCAAGCTTGATACGTTGTTACGATCAACTGTCCGTACCTGCGTTTTCATTCCACTACCTTATTTTCCTTTCGCTTAACTTAACTCCGTCATACTGTACGAATGTAAGCGTCGAGCGTATTCAAGTTTTCTCTGAAATTAACATAAATTCTTTGTTTGCTGAGTGTACTTCTCTTGATTGGAGCCCGTTATATTCGACCAACAATAGTAATGCGCAAATAGAATATTTTACATATGTAATAAATTATCTGTCCTCTCGTCATATTCCCACCATTATGAAGCGGAAGAAGTCTACAAAATGTCTTTGGCTTACCCCTGAGATCAAGTTATCAATGGAAAAACGAGATGTGCTCTACTCAAGATGGAAAAAATATAAGTATTCGATGTTTTTTGATGATTTTAGGCGAGCACGTAACAGAGTCACTTTTCTTATCCGTAGAAATAAGAAGTCTTTCTTCGGTAGTAGGTTTGCCTCTCTCAAATCTAGCACTTTTTTTTGGAGATGCATTCGTCAAATCGGAATAGGAAATAATACACCTCCTTTCGATGTTAGCACTGATCTTGATGAACTTAATAAGCAATTTGTTCAACCGGTTTCCACCACAGTACCTCATTCTTTCACTACCGCCTCTGATTCCATTCCGTCTACTGGACTTTCATTGCATAGTGTTGATTTGGTTGATGTAGGATTAGCGATCCTTAATATTAAATCGTCTGCGGTTGGTGCTGATGGCATACACCCTAAATTTCTCAAAGTACTACTCCCTTGTATTGTCCAGCAAATAACACATATTTTTAACACAGTCATCATGACTTCTCTTTATCCCACCCCCCAGGAAACTTTCTAAAATTATTCCACTTCCGAAACCTCCTGTTAGGAACACTGTTCACTATCGCCCTATTGCTATACTTCCTTTCCTTAGTAAAGCGAGAGAGAAATTGTATTTTTTTTTTACTTCCTTGTATACGTAGTAAATACAAGAAAGTATTGTAATCATGAAAAATTTCGATATTGAGATTTTGATGGTAACACACATTTTGACCATCGCGGAGTCCATTTTGACTAGTTTGGTCGTGACGTGTGTACGTATGTACGTATGTACGTATGTACGTATGTACGTCTGTACGTGTGTACGTCTGTACGTCTGTACGTATGTACGTATCCTCAATAACTTAAAAACGGAGAATCGTAGAAACTTGAAATTTGGTATTTGAGACTCTTATAAGACCTAGTTGTGCACCTCCCTTTTTGGATGCAATCGGTTGCGCGAAAAGGACACTTCTCATACAGTTTTTTTCAAATTTCATACATTACTCAAAAACAAACACTCCTAGAAGTATATACTATTGGGCCTTACATAAGACACAATTTTGTAGCTCCAATTTTAATGATGGTTCGCACCAAAAGGACTCTTCGCCAAAGGAACACGAAGAATGTATTATCCGAATTACATAAATGATAAATGAATGTTATGCTGCTATATCTTTTATACAAATTGGTTGTACCCTAACAGAACTAAACAGGGAAATCAAAATTACTACGATTGATAGTTAAAGCTGTGTGGCAACAAATTTGTACCTCCTTGTTTTTACTTACTACTATTTAAATTATTTAAAATAAGAGAAACCTATGAAATTTTTTTCATTATGGAAGAAAAAATATTTCAAATTTTTAAAACTTCAATTTTAAAATATAAATAAAATATATCAACCATTCTTGAAATAAAACCATACAATTGCCATCATACAAGGAAGTCATGTGTTGGCCACATCAGATATTTTTTGTTAGTTTTTAAGTTTAAATCTTTATAAAGCAGTGCCAGTGTTTTTCTTCGTCTAAAGGCTTTTCCATTTGTGAAATATTTCGTTTATTTCTGCTTCAGATGGAGCCGTTAGTTCGATGTATTCATCGCCAGTTTCGAATTCGCAGGATCGCCATGTGGTGGACGGATCGTCCTGGTGGTTCATCTCAACAGACATGTTCAAAGTTTATCTATATCCCACGTGTTAGCGTATACTTCTTTTTTAGCTTAGCGGTTAGGCTCCGCAGATTGGTTAGGCAAGCTGATGTTGCCGAATTAAATAAGGATGAAAGTGAAGGCGATCGTGTGTCGCCAAATTATTCGCTAGTAAATGACAATGCAATTTGTAGGCTTACTTATTCATTCTTAACTTTATTTAAAATTTACACAATCTTATATACTAAAATTTCTTATTCTGACTTCGAAAAATATCCTATGTTCGCCACTTTTGATTGGTTCACTTTTCATTGGTGATCGCCAAAATAGTTGACGATCGCATGTGTCGCAATTCAATTCTTATTTTTATTCTTACTCTTTTTTCTTCACATTCTACCACGGCCTTTCACTTGTCTTGGGCTTTAAGTTAAAGTGCGTTGCTTGCACATTTGATGCAGCGCTACAACAAACACACGTTGTTTTGCGGCGTCACAACAAACACACAGCGAGCGGTCGTCGCACTAGATGGCTAAATTTACGTTCTCGAGTGGATGACCCGAAGACTGTTTACGTAAGATAATTTTTAAAACGAATTATTATTTTCCTGTTCAGTGGTGGGCATAAGCATTGTGTGTTTATGTCACGCACTACAATATCCACATAAATAATATATACATAAGTAAATGTACTTAAATTAAATATGAATAATTAAATTTATATTATAATAAATACCTGACACTCATCCACCAGCGTTGATTCGTCATTTTTACTGTGTTGTGGCTCGTTATCTACATTTTCCCGTTTAATCGAATCCGAAGTACATTTTATATGGTCCTGTAAGCGAAAAATAGAGGAAATATGTTTATAATAATATAGTATATAGTTTTTAATAACATTATAATAAAAGTACCACTAATTTTATTTTTTTTTTAAAAGCTCGTATCTATTCATAAACTAACCCTTTTAATAAATTTAAACACGAATACTTAATTAATGTAATTTCTCTTGCGTTTTATTTTGGGCTTTTCGTATTCTTAAAGGAATTAAGAGAACTAAAATGTTCTCAAACGCAAAAAAATCACTAACGTATATTTGTTGGTAAAGTACATACTTGGCAGATATTACTGCTTTTCTGAGTATAGTGTACTTTAGATTTTGTTGCAGAAATTTAATAAAAGTAAGATGCAATTTCAACATTTATTCGTTAAAACAAATTATAACGCAAACATAAATTCCAAAATGATCAACACATAAGTAATTCAACTAGGAGAACTAAATGTAAAACTCTGGTAAATTTTAAAGGAGACTGTGACAAATAAGGAACATTTGGAACTAGTGAAAACCAAATTAAGTGGGCTCGCGAAAATAACAAAAGTTGAGAAAGCAGATGCGATATTGGAAGAGTTAATTTCGTTCATAAGCACATTATACAAAATAAAGACCAACAATTGGACGATTGGCAATCAGAATTTAGAGCGTTAAAAATCGTTACGACAACAATCTAGTTGATAAACAGTTTCAAGAGGAAGTAATGCAGCATTTAGAAGCAGAAAATAACACGCTTTCCGGCTTGTTAAATAAAAAAGGACTAACAGAAGAAACTTTAAATAAAATACTATCGCAGTTGCCACAGAAGTCAAAAGAAGGTTATATATCCTTAGAAAGCGCAAACAAAAGAATACAGGAATTAAAAGAGCAAAATAGGCTTCTAAGCCAAGAGATTAAGCTATTAAGCGAACAGTCACTCGTCCATAAAGAAGCTCTTGTAGCTGATATTTGTCCATCAGAGGTAAATAATATTCAATTTCCACAGTTGGCACACACAACGACCAACGGCAAAATGAGTATAGCGGAGATATCGAAGATTATAAATGGGCTAGTACCCGATTTACGAGGCGAAGTTTACAAATTTATACAGGGTTCTGAATTAGCGAATAGAGGAGTAGGTCAAAATAACGGCCAGATTGTATAAAGTTGCAATTACATGGAGATGCCTTTGATTTAGTACGATCAAAACCATTGGCTAGTTTGGAGGAGTTTTACCTCATAATCAAAAAGGCTTATTTGCCAACGGTGTCGCTGGAATCAGTTTTAAAAGACTGAAATAGCTATAAAAACGTTCGGAATAACAAAAAAGTAATGCTCTGCGCTCAAGTTCCTTCAACATCAATCTGGCAACAATCTTACCAACTAACACGTCATATTCACAAAACGAACGTTACCAAGTAAGCCCCGCGTTTAAAGAAATAGACATCTCAAAACTCAACACCAGAGGAATTTTAGATAAAACTATATGTTCCTTCTGTAATAAAAGGGGTCACACTAGAGAAAAATGTTTCATAAGAAAAAATACACCTTATTGCAACAAGCGTTTAAACCTCCGCAATATAACCAGCAAACCCATGACATGATCTTAAGAGATTGCCAGGCCAAGAAGAACTGCGAATCATTTCATTACCAAGGGCCCAGGCAAGGCCAGTAACCTGGGAACCCGGAAAAAATGGTAACCTTGCTTCAAACAGATTCGGGAAGATAGGGTATACGTCCGCAGAGACACCTATCCTAGCTACGAGTCTGGATGAAGGAACGAAAAAGGAACATGTCGAAACGATAAGCATGGGAATAGTGAATACTAAAAACATTAAAAACAAAACTGTAGTAGATAAAAGGTTTGAAGACACAAGTAGTGGTAATTGGGGGTTCTGGGCCAAAGGAAATCAAGGGAGCTCAGGGTGCTACTTTTTGTTTGTGTCTTAGCTATAAAAATGTGTAAGTATTGTTATACTTGGTTTATGTCTGTGTTATGTTTGCTTTTTTTGTTATCGATAAAATTATATTTTTGCATTATAGGTTTGTGGCTTTACTACAAAAAAAATTTATTTTCTTGTTATAGGTTGGTATAATTGCTAGTGTTATTCTGATTTAGTGAATTTAATTTTTTTGTAGCATTCTTTTGAGGGTATTACTTTTAAACAGTGGTTGATATATTTAGTTTGGTTATTGTCCACGGTATTTTGTAGATTTTTATACACGTAGATTTGTATTTCTTTTGTGCAATAATATCATTTAGGTGTATTTCGTAGCTAGAATACCAATTCTCGTTAAGTATTTCTATTGACAGCACTCTTTTTGCTGGTTTTAGGAGACCCAAGTGAGAAAATTGTTAGTTGTTCAAGATAAAATAAAATTTAAACCGCGTGTGTTTGGTTTTCTTTTCGAATAATGTTACCAATTTATATAATTGTCTTTTATTTAGGGTAGAAAGCACTAGGTAAACTATGAGATTGTTGTAGATGGCGTAATCGTGGGTGTTTTCCTTTCTGACTGAGTACAGCATTTTCCAATTGTGTTGCAGTTGCTTGTATGTATTTTAACTGCTACAGAATTCCTATCGTGGATGTTCTTCTTGGTGGCCAAGTTCAAGTTTTTGCTTATTGTCTTCTACTTTTATTTGTGTGTATTTTAACTGCTAACGAATTCCTATGGCAAGATCGTGGGCGTTTTCCTTTTTTAATGAGTACAGTATTTTCCATTGGTGTTGTAAGTTCATCCAGTTTGTGTGTGTGTGTATTTCATATGTTGACGAATTCCTATGGTGCTATCGTGGATATTTTTCTTGTTGGCCTGAGTTCAGGTTTTTGCTTATTTTCTTGTAGTTGTTGTTTTGTGTATTTTAACTGCGATCATCCCTTAAAATTAAGGTGCACTAATTGTGGCAGCAAACGCAATTCACATGATCGCCGTAGTAAAATTATCGCTTATCGAACCGTAAATTACAAAAGGACAAATTTCATTGACATTTTATGGGTTCTTTTCAAGAATTTTCCATTAGAAGAGAAAAAATATTTATATCGTGATGAGACTCTGAATTCACAGGATTCCTTGTGCAGGTGTACAAATAAACGTGATTCGTAATGAAATCATCCCATAAACCAATTATCCCTTATCTAACAAAGCCAATTAGAGGAAATTCGTTTGTTTGAATTTAATGACGTTTTATAGGAATTTTTTAAAAAACAATTATTTTATAAAAGACAATTTTATATAAAAAGTAACAATATTTTAGAAAAGTGCTCTGAATTTACGAGTAAACATGTTAAACATGATTGACTAACATACAAATGAAAAACGTTGAAAGTAGTACATATAAGACAGTTGCTGAGTAAAGATGCCTCAAAAAATGTCTCAGAGTTTCTGTTCTGTGTTCAAGAGTTTCTAGTAAAATATAAAAAAACTTTGCTTGAAGAGCATTTCGTAGAGATTCTTACTTGCTACATCAAACTAAGCAATTATCAACATAAATTTTTATTAAAATCATCCCACGGACATCATTATTCAGCTTGTTGTTGGTCTTCCGATAAATGTTTAGATGGTCCTGCTATATGTTAGAACATATAATTTTAAGAATACAGAAATTGATGCTATTGTATTCTATATTAAACAAAATTCAAGCCAATAAATAGACGATTATTGTTTAAATAATTATGTTTATTTATTTATTTACTATATAAGAACATTTAGTTTAAAAAATACATTTCAGGTTGATCTACAGGAAAATCTACCATAACTTCCAGCCAGAACCCATTTTTATCCTCCTTCATAAGTTTAATTAAGTAATAAGATCCGTTGCGGAACTCTTTTATAGTTTCACCTCTTATATTATTGAATATAAGCGGTAGGAAAATTAGACTATTCTCCACTTATATTAATATGCGCTGTCCACACTTGGTGTTGGTTTTTCTAACATGTTTTATTGCGTAGCTTTTATTAATTTCCATATCTTTTACGGACATCACGTTTTTCCTCATATAATTGTTTTTGTTAAAATATTCGACTGCACTTATTGATTAGAATGTTGCTGGTTGTTGATTCATTTTTAGACTTTTCTTAATGCTGTATAAATGCTTAAACACTGTTTGGTTGGTTGGTTGTTTGAAGAGACTTCTAATTGAAATTGAATTCGGACAAGAACTAAATGCTCATGATCGAAGAACTTCTTATTTATAACATTTATTTTGAGTAGAAATAGAAGATTTACTTTGAGTAGAATCAGAGAATATACAACGAGTAAAATTTGTAAAACATTTGAGAAATTGAGTTGGACACCAGCATATATTGTAATATATTTATATACATGTAGACATAAGGAAAGAGAGTAAGAAATACTCTTACATATTAATGTGCTAGGGTAAACCAACTCATAAGTAAGAAAAACTCAATTTTGCTTTTTCTATGTAATGTTAACAGATTTTCTGATCAAACTTTATTGACTACTTTCATTTACATTGTAAAGAAACTCTAGACATAAATGACCACAATTAAAAGAATTATAGTTTTGATATTCAGTGTAATTATAGCGTATATTTGGACCCATATACTTTAAAATTTCTTTTGGTGGCTGCAAAATTCCAAAGCTATCAAAGTGTTCTTTCTATTTCCATTTTTATAATAAGCTACCCAGTGAGTTCCCGGACCACTGCAAGTATCCAGATTAACAATTCTACATTCTTTTTGATGTATTCGCTTTGGTAGGCTATCCCTCATAAAAACACCTCTAAAATGTGATAATTTACTGGCATGTTTCATCAAATCGATATCAGTGAGTGCTCTTTTGGGTAGCTTCTTTAATCGTTTTTTGCCTGGAGGCTATAATATAAACCTCATCCTTTATTGTATGGCTTTAGGTATAAACCTTTTCCCATTATAATTGCTTCCATAGTTTTGTTATGGCGATTTGCTTCTTTTAACTGTTCTCTGCTTTGACGATCGCAGATCCATCAGATGCTAAGCCTCCGAGTGCTCCAAGTGCAGTCAAGACTGGTACCAGTGGTAGCAAACCTCCTGTTTTAGGTAATGGTATAACACGCGGTATCTCGATTGCCCTTTTCTTTTTCCTGAAGGAATTGTTCAGTACTCTTCTTGCAATTTTAATAGCACCGGGAATATCTTCAGGTTTTTGCTGAGTTATCGTTTTCATTGCCTTTTTTACAGCATTAGCAAAAATTTTTTTCATACATTACCTTTTAATGGTCCTTTTAATTTTCTTGACATTCAAAATACGTTGCCCATGCCAAATTTAGTTTTAGCTTTCATAGCAGCCGCAATTAAAAAAGCGTTTCGCCTTTCTGAAAAGTCGTTGTCTGCCGATTTTGCGCTTTGTAAAGCTTTTTCTGCTAATAATTTATCTGCAATATGCCTTTTATTAATATTTTTCGCCTGAGAATAAGCAATGTCATGCTCACTGCACGCGGCATCTAGGGAATTAATTCCTTTATCAACTCGTGCTAAGCGTTCTTTTAGTTTTGTTCCTGGTCCACAAAATTGATAACCCATCAAATGAAGTTCAATTGGCAGTGAGTCTATTAAAGTATTTATTAAACCTTTTCCAACTACGTTTGACTTATGACTAAATCTCTTTTTATAGCATACAACCTTTTTATATGTTATCAACTAAACTGTTTTAATTGAAATGAATATAAGTACGGAACATAATTGTTTATATATCAATTGCCAAAATGCATTTCGTTAAGCAAGACAAGGATATTGTTGTTAAAAATTTAGATTTTTCGTTAAATAAAACATCACAATTAAGACACAGTTCATTTTTACCGAATTCAATACGAGGGCTTATAGTTGTACCATCGAATTGCGGAAAGACTAATGCAATGCTGAGTTTAATTGAGAGTCCGAATGGTCTAAGGTTTCGCAATATATATTTGTATTCAAAGTCGTTATATCAATCAAAATATGAATACCTGAAACAGTTATTACATCCAATAAAAGGATTGAGTTTCTACACATTTTCTGAAAATGACGATGTGTTAGCACCAGAAGAAGCTAAAGCCAACGCTGTTTTTATATTCGATGATGTTGCATGCGAAAAACAAAATAATGTTCGAGCATACTTTTGTATGGGTCGACACAAAAATATTGATAGTTTTTACTTGTGCCAAACATATACAAGAATTCCCAAGCATTTGGTGCGCGATAATACAAATTTTTTAATTATATTGAAACAAGATGAACTGAATATGAAGCATATCTATAGCGATCATGTGTGTACAGATATGTCATTTAAAAAGTTTTTCCAAATTTGCAGAAAGTGTTGGAAGGATAAATATGGATTTATGGTTATAAGCAAGGACGATCCGATCGATGTTGGACGTTATAGAAAGGGATTTGATTTATACATTCAACTATAAAACTGCATGCATTTTGCTATAATTTGTCAGTATCTTCCTGCATCCGAAGCGATTAAGCTGATAAAGTTAATCATCAAAATCAACACGATCATCAACATCAACATCAACCTGATCATCATATGATCAACATTAACATCAACCTGATCATCAACATCAACATCAACTTCTTCATCATCTGATCATCAACATCAAAATCAACATCAACCTGATCATAAAAAAAAAAATTTTGGTAATAAAGTGGAAAATGGATGGAAACTTACTTAAAGAAATTGTAAAGACTAGACATATTGAAGAAAAAATTTAATAGCTTTAAGTTGAACGAAGCCGATATGGAAAAGAGATTAGAAGAAACATTTAGCCCCATCACAAAACATCTAAAAGAAATAGTTAAATAGACAAAGTTAAATGATAGCACTAATAACCAACCAAGTATAAGTGAAGGCCGAAAACATATTCTAAAAACAAGTACACCGTTTAAATTAAAAAGTGAATTCCAATTCAAGGATGACACTGAAAACACTATGCAGAGCAATGATGAAACTGTGTAACGAACTTCGGTTAGCCGAGATAACCTCAGCGGATGTCCAGGGTTCGAATTACAAGACCTGAGGTTCTTTGGTACAAGGATTCGTTTATTTGAACTTATTTCGCTTATTTTCGTATTTACAATATATTGATATTTAAAACTAACAATGCATGTTTTACTGATAACAGTAGTACTGGTAATATTAATAGTAATAGTAATAGTAATGATTATGCTTGTAGTGTCTTCGTGGTCGTTCGGGCTCCGCTGGTGGGCGTACGCGCAACAGACGCAGCGGAGTTTGGTCGTTAGTTGGTAACAGCGACTTCTCGAAGGGCTAACGCACATAACTCAATAAGTCTGTTGTTCGCTGATGGGCTTACGCACAACGGATGCAGCGATACGAAGGATACTCGTCAAAGACACTTTATTGAAGGGCTTACGCACGCAAATCAATAAGTTTTGATGCTGATCGCTGATGGGCTTACGCACAACAGATGCAGCGATGCAAAGTATAACCGTCAAAGACACTTTATTGAAGGGCTTACGCACGCAAATCAATAAGTGTTGGTGCTGATCGCTGATGGGCTTACGCACAACAGATGCAGCGATACAGTGAAGTGTAATCGTCAAAGATACTTTATTGAAGGGCTTACGCACGCAGATCAATAAGTTTTGATGCTGATCGCTGATGGGCTTACGCACAACAGATGCAGCGATACGAAGTGTAATCGTCAAAGACACTTTATTGAAGGGCTAACGCACGCAAATCAATAAGTTTTGTATATGTACTGTAGGTCTTCCCTGTGACTGTCTTCTATGAGAGTTCTCTGTGCACTATTCACTGTTCACTGTTTTAAAGTATACTCGGCTTCTCTGCTGGAATTTAACACTGCACCTCACGAAGTCTTGGCTCAACTGAACTGAATTCCTGTTGCTTGGTTGTTCGCTCTTTTATAGACCACTTTTCCTTGCTTCCGTTATACGTTTCCCGCTATACTCTGGCGTTGTCTCGTTTGTTCGAAAACAAGTTCCCGTTCTCCGCAATGTTCGATTATTTAGTTCGTCAACACGTTTATGTTGTTCCTGTCTTCCGTGTTTTCGTGTGACCTTGTATGTTCTCGTGTTGTTCACCTTTTCTGTTTCTTCTGCTTTGACCTTGTTTCGTGTCACTCAACTTCGCGCTCACTGTTGCTTGTTTGCTTCGAACCTTTATTTCTTTTATTAGTCCGTTATATTAATTGTTATCGAACTATAATTAATTCCTGTTAGTAACTTATACAGAGTGATTAACATTGGCACATTAACATTAACTATTGTGATAATTGACATATTAGAATTAATATTAGATAACTTCATTTATGTTTTATTGCTCGACTGTATTCTATCTTACGCCAATTCTTACTACTCATAGTAAATTGATAATACAATAGTCATAATGCATTTCAACAAGTTTTTCCAATTCATTTAATATGTTAATAATTTCCAATTAATTTCATATATATGTACATATTTATAATTTTCGTTTTTGCACTCACTCAGCGTTGTGGTGTCTGTGAAGTTGGAACCCCATTTTTTAAAAAACTCATTTTTTTTAGAGTTCTGAACGAACCCCAAATAGTTCTGAAGTTCTCTATAAATTTTAGAAATAGTTCTGGCAGATTAAGTATAAAAAATCGATGTAAAAGTTTGGGGTTCTAACTTCACGATTGTGAACAATAAAATAGGCTGCAGATTGCAAACTATTAGTGGTAGATATATCGTGTAATGCAATTTTCTGTAGAACTATTGCGAGGCTATACAGAACTCCAAAAAAAACTTACAAATTCAAAAAAAAAAAAAAAAAAAAAAAAATTAAAGAATAAAAAAAAAAAAACAATAGAGTTCTGAACGAACCCCAAATAGTTCCGAAGGCCTCTATAAATTTTAGAAATAGTTCTGGCAGATTAACCTTCACATTGACTGTAAAAAAAAACTCCAAACTTTGACAGTATACACCCGGGTATAGATCATGTACATATTTCGCACTGGCATGCATTACGGTTTTTTCTCCACTTTTTCGCACAGGGTTTACTAACGGGTTATTTACGTTACGTTTGATTCTTATATTTAGGAGCACATTTCATTTCAATTTATTACATTGCTGAAACTGTTAGAGAAAAGTGAAGTGATTAGAATTTATACATAATCAAAAATTTGCCATAAATAAATATATGATGAGTGACGAAGAAAACGTTTTTATATCATGTTCTAAGTTAAAAAGGTAAAAACCTTATTTGAGAATGTGAATTTTAAAATTACGTATATGAATTTATTGCAGACTTCCATATGAAGAGCAACAACGTCATATATGCCAAATATTAAATCAGTTAGAATCGGATAATGAAAGTTCCTTAGAATTTTTGCCTGAACGTGAATTGGATAATGAAAGTTCCTCAGAGTTTCTGCCTGACCGGAATTCTCAAGACTCAGATGTCGAAGATGAAGACGCTCCAGTGGAGATGGAAGATGATACCGACTCAAGCGGAGAAGACTCCAATGAAGAAGTTAGGGAAGGTACTGAAGCCATATTCTTTTTTGGTAAAGATGGAACAAAGTGGAGCAAAACCAAGCCAAAACCTCGGCGTGCGCATAATATAATTCGTGAAACAATGTTTATGGGTGCCAATCCGAATACTAAACTTTTGAATGATGTGAATACTTTTTGTGCTTTATTCAACTCTTCCATGCAAAATATTATATGCCGACATACAAACAGAAAAGCCAAAAAGGAATACAGCAAATGGAATGAAAAAAATCCACATACCAATGCACTTATTTGGGAACCGCTGCTGGAGGAAGAGCTATTAGCTTTTATAGGCCTGCTACTAGTTATTGGGAGTAACAGATCAAATTATGTATCTGTAGATCATCTCTGGAAAAGTAATGCGTTTCCGCTCTACCGTGCCACAATGTCTATTCGTCGATTTTACGGTATTTTGACGTTTATTCGTTTCGATTTTGATGCTACCCGGCAAACCAGAATGGAAAAAGACAAAGCAGCTCCAATTAGTGAAATTTTTTTAATGTTAGTTTCAAATTTAAGAGAAATGTACAGGCCTCATAAAAGCATCACAGTCGATGAGCAGCTTTTTCCATTTAGAGGTCGCACTAAGTTCACCCAGTATATTCCATCGAAACCAGCAAAATATGGAATTAAAATATGGTGGGCTTGTGATAGCGACACAACATATCCTTTGAACGGCCAAATATATACCGGAAAAATTAACGGTGTTCGAGACAAGAACCAAGGGGAACGCATAGTGAAGGAATTAATTGCGCCGTATAAAAACACAGGAAGAAATGTGACCGTAGACAATTTTTTTACTTCTCTTGCCCTATGCAAAGAACTGTTGGCATGGAATTTGTCTTTGGTTGGCACTTTGAAAAAGAACAAAGGCTGCATTCCCCGAGAGTTCCAAGCATCTAGGAGTAGAGAATTGTTGTCAACACGTTTTGGGTTTGGAGAAAATGTCATGCTTTGTTCTTATGTACAAAAAAAAAATAAGTCTGTCATATTGTTGTCATCACAGCACAATGACACAAGTGTGACTGGAGTAAAACTCAAACCAGATCTTATCCATTACTACAATAAAACAAAAGGTGCTGTTGACACTATGGATAAGATGTTGGGTCAGTATACTACAAAGAGGAAAACAAATCGGTGGTCCCTAGCATTATTTTACAATATTATTGATATTGCAGCGCTTGCAGGCTATATTCTTTTTACAGAAAATAATCCATCCCACCGACAAAATGTTAGAACATCTAGACGCAAGATGTTTTTACATTCACTGGGCCAAAACTTGTGTATTCCATTGATTGAGAAACGAGCTTTGAAAAAAAAAGCTATGAGGTATTTCCCAACTAGAAGTGCTGTAGAATGTATTTTAGGTTTTTCAGTTCAAAGTCTACACATGCCTCAAAATAATACATTCATATGTGACGACTTGACGCGAGATAAATCTGGTCGGATCACTCAAAAAGGCCAGTGCTTTATATGCTACAGCGTGGATAAAAAAAAGAGACCTACAAGGAAAGTATGAGTACAATGCACTAAGCCTATTTGCCAGGTACACAGTGTCACACAAAAAATGTGCAAAGAATGTCATGACGAGGGGTAGCTACACATAATTAAATTCATTTTATATATAATCATAAGCAGCATAATTAATTGTATTTTATTTTGTGAATAAATACATATATAATGAAGATCTTTTTCATTGAATATTCATAGAAATTTTATATCTATACCAAGGTATATACTGTCAAGATTATCGAAGAAAGCCAAAAAATATTTTTTTAAATGGGAAAAAATTTCTTTTGGAATGTAATTTTTACATTTTTAGAACAAATATATAAGTTTAGCCAATCACTTAAATTGGTTTTAAAATCAACCAAGAAGTCGTGGATATAATTAACATTGAAATTCTTGATCTATACCCGGGTGTATACTGTCAATGTGAAGGTTAAGTATAAAATATCTGATGTGGGCAACACATAACTTCCTTGTATGACGGCAATTGTATGGTTTTATTTCAGGAGTGGTTGATATATTTTATTTATATTTTAATTATATTATTATTTAATTATATTTTAAAAGTGAAGTTTTAAAAGTTTTAAATATTTTTACTTCCATAATGAAAAAAAATTCATAGGCTTCTCTTAATTTAAATAATTTAAATAGTAGTAAGTAAAAACAAGGAAGTACAAATTAGTTTCCACACAGCTTTAACTATCAATCGTAGTAATTTTGATTTCCCTGTTTAGTTCTGTAAGGGTACAACCAATTTTTGTAAAATATATAGCAGCATAACATTCATTTATCATTATTATTTATGTAAATCGGATAATGCATGCTTCGTGTTCCTTTGGCGAAGAGTCCTTTTGGTGCGAACCATCATTGACGCTACAAAATTGTGTCTTATGTAAGGCCCAATATACTTTCTAGGAGTGTTTGTTTTTGAGTAATGTATGAAATTTGAAAAAAACTATATGAGAAGTGTCCTTTTCGCGCAACCGATTGCATCCAAAAAGGGAGGTGCACATCTAGGTCTTATTATAGTCTCAAGTACCAAATTTCAACTTTCTACGATTCTCCGTTTTTAAGTTATTGAGGATACATACATACGTACAGGCGTACATACGTACATACTTACATACGTACATACGTACATACGTAAATACTTACATACGTACATACGTACACACGTACACACGTACATACGTACATACGTACACACGTCACGACCAAACTAGTCAAAATGGACTCCGCGATGGTCAAAATGTGTGTTACCATCAAAATCTCAATATCGAAATTTTTCATGATTACAATACTTTCTTGTATTTACTACGTATACAAGGAAGTAAAAATCGACGTAAAAGTTTGGGATTCTAACTTCACGATTGTGAACAATAAAATAGGCTGCAGATTGCAAACTATTGGTGGTAGATATATCGTGTAATGCAATTTTCTGTAGAACTATTGCGAGGCTCTTCTTCACGGATAAGGTCAAATTCTTAGGAATCATTCTGGATAGGAAATTATCCTTCAAACCTAATATCGAATATAGGATCAAAAAAGCCATCGTGTCTCTCTACACCAGCAAACAAATAATAGGCAGGAGCTGGGGCTTTTCGCCAAGTATTGCGTATTGGCTCTATGTGACCATCGTAAGACCTATTCTCTTATATAGTATTGTGATTTGGTGGCCATCGTTAGAAAAGCTTTCTAACCAAAAACTGTCAAGTAGAGTCCAAAGGCAAGCAACCATACTTATTAGTGGTGCCATGAGAACCACTCCCTCTGATGCCTTAAACGCTATGCTGCATCTTCTACCCATAGATATTTTTGGGAAGATGCTAGCTTTAAACACAGCGAAAAGGCTAAGTCAATCGGGAAATTGGACACAGAGGAACTATGGACACAGTTCCATACTTAATAATCTCAGTGATAATTCAAATCCAGTAGATTATGAAACTGCAAAATCCCTCTTCGGAAGAAAATTCTATACTCTCATTCCGCAAAGGTCGGAGTGGGTAGGAAATATTCCCGGCAGAAGGAAATGCTTAAACTTCTACACGGATAGGTCCAAACTCAATGGCAAGGTTTGATTCGGAGTATATTGTAAAAGGTTGAAGCTTCGGCGAGCCATCAAAATGCCGGACCACTGCAGTGTGTTCCAGGCCGAAATTATGGCCATCTATGAGGTGACAAAATGGCTACAAAGAAATATTCCATCGACTAGGAATATTAATATTTTCTCTGATAGTCAAGCAGCCATTAAAGCAATGAGTGCTAAATACTTGACGTCAACAAGTGCAATCAAGTGCAGGAGATCTCTAAACGAGCTTGCAGACTTCTTCAACATACGCTTGATTTGGGTTCCAGGTCATTGTGGCATATCAGGAAACTGCATAGCGGACGACCTAGCCAGGGCTGGAACTGTCAGTGAAGAAGCATTGAATGAAATTATTGCAATGCCCTTATCCACTTTTAAATTAAATACACTAAATAAGGCCATGGATATAGCAAACCACAGGTGGGCCAGTAAAGACAACTGTATAGTCTCCAGATTGATCTGGCCAACCTATAACACAAACCGCTCTAGACACCTTATTAGATCTCCGAGGAAACAAATTGCAGATCTGGTTGCTGTGCTTACTGGGCATTGTCTCATAGGTAGACGGCAAGACTGGGAGTGGTGTCGAATGACTTCTGTAGAAACTGCAGAGATCCGGAGGAAGAAGAAAATGTCTTCCACCTGCTCTGCGAATGTCCAGCGCTATCCAGGAAGAGATTTATCCACCTAGGGCCCTATTTCTTTCAGTCACTGACCGAATTGAAAGATATTTCTGTGTTACTTCTAAAGAAGTTCATTTTCAGCTCAGGGTGGCTATCATCAAACAGTGAATTGCAGGAATCCTCTTCCTCATATACCTTAAGGTGATCCTCCGAGTTAACTCCGAGTCTGTGGTATCACAAGGGGCCTTTTCTGGCCTAAGTGAGCTGTGCAAACAGCTGCCACTTAACCTAACCTAACCTTGCTAAGCCACTAAGTGAATACTTTTGTTTGTCAAAATTCAAGGTTTTTGGTAATGAAGAAAAGGTTGACGTTTTTCTTTTAATACCAATTGCTTTTAGAATCCCAAACTTTTACGTCGATTATTTATACCTAATCTGCCAGAACTATTTCTAAAATTTATAGAGGCCTTCGAAACTATTTGGGGTTCGTTCAGAACTCTATTTTTTTTTTTTTTATTCTTTAATAATTTTTTTTTTTTTTTTTTGAAGTTGAAAGTTTTTTTTAGTTTTGTATAGCCTCGCAATAGTTCTACAGAAAATTGCATTACGCGATATATCTACCACCAATAGTTTGCAATCTGCAGCCTATTTTATTGTTCACAATCGTGAAGTTAAAATCCCAAACTATTACGTCGATTTTTTATACTTAATCTGCCAGAACTATTTCTAAAATTTATAGAGGCCTTCGGAACTATTTGGGGTTCGTTTAGAAATCTATTTTTTTTTTTATTCTTTAATAAATTTTTTTTTTTTTTTTTTTTTTTTTGAATTTGTAAGTTTTTTTTGGAGTTCTGTATAGCCTCGCAATAGTTCTACAGAAAATTGCATTACACGATATATCTACCACTAATAGTTTGCAATCTGCAGCCTATTTTATTGTTCACAATCGTGAAGTTAGAACCCCAAACTTTTACATCGATTTTTTATACTTAATCTGCCAGAACTATTTCTAAAATTTATAGAGAACTTCAGAACTATTTGGGGTTCGTTCAGAACTCTAAAAAAAAAATTAATTTTTTAAAAAATGGGGTTCCAACTTCACAGACACAGCGTTGTGTGATAATTTTCTGCGGAAAATAATCGTCACAAGACGAATCAATGTTCGGCAAGCGGAAGACCCATAGAGGTCACAGAGTTCTAGGGCAGTGGGTTTTAGGAGGCGTGGAACGTGGAACAAACTTTTGTTTCCTCGTTCCGGTGAAAGTTCGTTTAGCGATGGTTGTAGTAAAACACATTTTGAAAAATGTTGAAAAAGGAACCACAATAATAACTGATTTTTGGCGGGTATATATAAGCATTTACTATATTTTATAAACAAGATCTTAATTTTCTACTAAAATAATTATTTCTAGGTTTGGGTGAGTTAGAGTATGAACACCTGAAAGTTAAACATTCAAAGAACTTTCGTGACGCCATTTCCGAAGCCCATACCAATACCATCGAGGGATTATACATGCTGGTATAATGCTATGTATAATCCTTTAGCGAAAAGAATTCGTTAAATTGATTCCGAGTAATAAAATCTGCCCTTTTCTAGGCAAAAAATCTGTCCTTTTCAGGACAACCATATCGATAGATAAAGAGATATTGGAACTATTTACAATGTAGTCGTTTACGTATGAAAGATTTAGCGACGCTTACTTAATCTTTCATTAAGTAAGATAATTCATCATTGAAGTCATTTGTTGTCTATGTAAAACGGAGCGCCGCAGGTGAAAAATTTTTATGAAAAAAATCGCACGATTTTGCGTTAAAAGGATTGATAAAAAGTGTAAAAAAGTGTATTGGTTAAAAAAGGTATCAAATTTGTATATAATCTTGATCTTTAAACTCTATTTTCTCGTAAACTATGGGACCAATTGTAATAAACAAAATACCATGATACGAGCAATTAGGTCAGTTTATATAAGAAGTACATAATTATGCCATGTTATTACGTATTTTATTTAGTAAAAAAATAATTTGTGGTAAAAAACAGTACTATAATCATTAAAAGCAGTTTTCACACAAAAATATACGTTCTACGGTAAAAAAACCTTAACAGAAGTAAGAGATATTGCAAACATCTATCTAACGGTATTTAGTTCGACCGGATATCTGTTATAGTTTAAGAGATAAGGAGCATCTAACTTGTAAATTTTAAAGGCCTATATCTCAGTAACTAGAAGCCGGCGGCAATAAATTTTGGTGTCTTTGGGGTCTACAACAACACCAAACACAGACCCAAAAATAACAAAAAAATTGGAGCATTTGTGCAACGGTAAAGATGTGCCCAACCCGGCCTTTCTCACACAGGGCAGATAGCCGCGCATTCCGAATACGCTCTTTGACGAAGAGAACTTTGGCGATGGCACACGGACCAACACCACGCTCGCCGGATCCGAAGGATTCAGCACTCACAGAACATTTATTTGTGAAATGACCGAGAAGAGAGAGAAGGGTATACGTTATCACACACTTTGCCACATTTGTTGTTCACTTTTCTTTATTCTCTATTTCGTTCTTACTCTATACACTGTTGTCTTAATCTCAGGTGAGCACTCGTCGTGCCGAAATACCCTCGGGTGTTCGCGTGTGGGTGCGCGTCGTGTCGAAGTCTACTTGTGTATTCAGGTAAGCACTCGTCGTGCCGAAATCCACTCGGGTGTTCGCGTGTGGGTGCGTACCGAAGAACACTCGCGTGTTCGATTGAGCACTCGTTGTGCCGAAATCCCCTCGGGTGTTCGCGTGTGGGTGCGCGACGTACCGAAGATCACTCGCGTGTTCGGGTGAGTCAATCGTCGGTAACGAAGGCCAATAGACCATCCGTCGGGATTCGGGAGAGGCTGTGTTCGTTAGTGACGAACCCGATGGACCATCCGTCTTGATTCGGGAGGGTTCGGTTAGGGGCGACGAAGGACGATAGGCCATCCGTCGTGTCGGGAACTTCTTTCGTTGTTGGCAAATGCCGATAGACCATCCGTCGGGATTCGAGAACGTTCGGTTCGTTGGTGACGTAGGCCGACAGATCATACGAGGTGTCGGGAGATGGTGGAGGAAACCATACAACCTATGGAAAAGAGCGTGGCAGCAAAGATCGGTGACTTGGTGCTGTTACGATGTCAGCAGCTGTCGAAGGCATCTGCAAACTTCAATGATAACTGGGGCCAATGTTTGAGGGACCATACCGCGTAAAGCGTTTCACTTCTCCAGTCATTGTGAAACTGCAAAAGGAGGGCAGCAACACAAGAAGAACAGCGTACGTGGGCGAATTGAAGGCTTTCAGCAGTCCCTCGCCTGAAGAAATGGATAAGAGGCACGCTAGGTATGGTTGGTGACTCGACGGTAAATACCGTTCACAACATCCGACGAATGGTGAATGAAGACGTGACACTGTTCTTGTTCCCACGGGGTCCGGGCAGCCTTGACATCACCTACGCCGACTGCACGCAGCTGCGATGGTTGAGCGATAAGGTCATCTAGCGCTACGCGAATTGGGTTGTGAATGAGAGGATATCTGCTGAGCATCGACAACGGAAACACGTCTTCAGCTTGCAGTTTTTCACGCTAATACGAGCCCACGGTACGGAAGTAGAACGCCACCCACGGTTGCAGAGCTGGACGAGGAAAGTGGACTTATTTTCGAGGGACTTCGTATTTCCTCTGGTGCACGAGTCCAACCACTGGTTCCTCCAGGTGGTGCGTTTCCAGATAAGCCCTTGAGCCGAAAAGCACAGACGTCCAGCATCCAGTCATCCAGACGATAATTACTGGAGCTCCAGAAATAACCGCACATCGCCCAATGTTAATCACTCTGTATAAATTATTAACAAGAATAACATCTAACAGTGAATAGTGAACGGTGAACTCTCATAGAAGACAGTTACAGGGAAGTCCTACAGTGCATATAGAAGACTTATTGACTTGTGTGCGTAAGCCCTACAATAAGTTGCTTCGACAATCAAGAACAGAACTTCGCTGCATCCGTTGTGCGTAAGCCCATCAGCGATCGACATAGAAGACTTATTGATTTGTGTGCGTAAGCCCTACAATAAGTTGCTTCGACAATCAAGTACAGAACTTCTCTGCATCCGTTGTGCGTAAGTCCATCAGCGATCGACATAGAAGACTTATTGCCTTGTGTGCGTAAGCCCTACAATAAGTTGCTTCGACAATCAAGAATAAAACTTTGCTGCATCCGTTGTGCGTAAGCCCATCAGCGAAAGACAGACTTATTGAGTTGTGTGCGTAAGCCCTTCGAGAAGTCGCTATTACCAACTAACGACCGAACTCCGCTGCGTTTGTTGTGCGTACGCCCACCAGCGGCGCCCGAACGACCACGAAGACACTACGAGCATAAGCTCATTATCATTGTTACCATTAAAACATTCATTGTTAGTTTTAAGTATCGATATATTTTAAGCCAAGCGAAACAAGTTTAAATTAAACGAATGCTTGAACAAAAGAACCCAGGTCTTGTAAATTGAACCCCGGACAACGGCTGAGGGTATCTTGGCTAACCCGAAGTTCGTTACAACCCTGCAGATGACTTCCATGGCGACCGGACCAAGAACGGACTCGGCCCAGAGAGGATAGGTTGGATTTTGGCGGGCATTCATGTCGTCACAATCACATTTGACTGCATCGGCACGTCGTCGTCTCACACACGTCACACTCACGCTCATTTCCATCAGCACGTCACCACGATCACACGTTCATGTCGTCGACTCACATATGTCGACCGACTCACGCTCGTCATTAGTAGCGTCGCTGCCAGATGGTATGACCGTGAAGCACGTCCGTTATCTCGCGTTGCCACTCTGCGTTTCGCTCTGTCCCATTGTGCTTCACCTTGTCCTCCGTGTAATCTCTCTCAAGATTCGGTGCATCGGGTCCACGACTTCGCTGCGCTCAATACACCGCCGCACCCTCTTCGTTAAGTACTTGTTCTTCTGCAGATGTGTTTGCCATGCGCTGCTGCTGCTGACGTTGTTCCTTCTGTTGTTGCTCCGCCTGCATCCTGTCGTCCTCCAGCTTCATCTGCAGTTTCTTATTGACCTCCGTCTCGCTCCTCTTCATCGTCGCCATTTCAGTTGACATTTCTTGTAGTGTTTCGTGCATTTCTGCAGTTTTCTGGCGGTGTTCTTCGATCTGTGCTTTCACTTTGTTAATCTTTTCGACTTCCTGTTCCTTCCTCTTATTTTCTGCTTGACGCATCTCTTCCATTCGGTGCCGCTTTTCCTCATGCTGAGCCTGCAGGACATTGTCTGCGTAGATCTGCTACTCTCGCTGCTCCAACAACTCCATGTAATAGCGTAACCGTACGCTCTCAAATTCTTCTATTGGCTGCATGTATCTCGTGTGGACATACATTTGTTGCGTAACGGTCAATAGTCGATCCGTCAACTGTACCCGGTCTTCGAAGGTTATCAGTTCTAGTTGTTCGAAAATCCCATTTTCTTTCTTCTATAATTTTTCCCACTATATATGTTTGCAATTCACTTGTTCTTAAACACTTTTCAAACTCCAGTGATCACTTCTAAGCATAAACTTGTGAAGTGATTTTCCCGCGTCGTTAGCATGACCTTAAAACCTACTTCTTTGTTTCGTCTACTTTTGTACATAATTTCAGTTAATTTCCCGTAACTATGTGTTTGTTTTTAATTCTCTATTAAATCACTGTTGTTAATCGTGCAAACCGGTAATCGTGGTCCAATTATATATGCATTGCATTTGATTCGTATTGCAATTTTTTTCATATGTTACTTCTTCGTTTTTCGTTCGACGATGCTTTATGTACTTCATTTTCAAGTTCAAGAGTGCGTAGACTCGTTTTGTTTATCGGTTTTTTTTGTGTGTTGTTGCTGATGCTCCACTTGTTTATTCTTCATTTCTTCATTTCAGCTTTATGTATTTACTATTTCATATTTCTCAAGCACTGATCAGCAACAATTCTTGAAGTCATTTCCCCTTTAATATATATATATAACATGAAAATCCTCGAAGTTATGATTATTATGATTTCGTATTTTAATATTTATTTCGTATTTACTCTTATCAAACAGTAATCATTGTTAACTATTTAAGTTAATATTTACTCTTAATTTCAAATGTTATGTGGTTCGTGTACCATCATCCTAAACGTGATAATTGTCGCTATACGTTTAAAATGATCGATCCTTCCATTCGTCTTTGGTGTAATCATCCTTGTTTTCCAATATTTGTTTTGACATTCTGTTGCATTATTTCTTCGTGTGCTTTTTTCCCATGTTGTAAAATATGTTTTAGTTCTGGATAATTAGATAAGGAAAATATGTTTTTGACTTCGGATCTGTAAAAAGTGTAATGCAGCATCCTAATCGTTGTTGAGTGTCATACATCTGCCCTGGATTTAGCAGGCGAAGCGCCTGCTCGTGCGGCTTCGGAAACTTGGTAAGTAATGTATATATTTTCTCTTAGTTTAATTGTTTTCTTTGTTTAGGTTTTGTTTTCTTTGTTTTAGGATGCAATAGTCGATGCGTTCTTCATTAATTTCCTCAAGGAAATCTTTGATTCCTGCACATCGGAATACCACAGTCCCTCTTTACCTCGGAGGACTTCAGATAACAGTTTCTTGGGTATGGTATGTACTCCATCACTTTGGTTAACACGCTTTGCTAAAGTTTCCTGTCTTTCAGTCTTCACCGTCCCTTTGTTGTGAGCAAGGTTAGGGTGGCATGGCACGGTGGCTGCGGCTGGGCTCGCCGGAAATATGGGGTGGTTTCTTGCCACCCTACCCTCAACAGAAAAACAAAAATCGTGCCAATATTTTTTTTTGTGTTTTAAAGAAGAAATAGCGGGAAGGATGGATAAGTTAAGACGACATACTTGTCACTTACATCTATGTTTCCTAATGTTGTCATTCAACGCAAACCCTCTCACACTCAGAATTACCTAATCAAAATCCTAACATTCTCCACTCAACCCCTTTCAACTATTTTCAGCTAACCAAACATAAACCAATCACCCTACATCCCACTAGGAAACTCAAACATACTAGCACAACGCAACCTAAGTCGTCGTCTGTCTGTGAGCCACGCACCCCGTCTGTAACTCTCTCAAGTTACAGCCATGAACTGCACTTGGCTCAAAGTAAAACTGCAGTTCCCTTATTTCTTTATCTGTCCAAGTAACTGTTAGTACGTCTGTGTATTCCATAATGCACGTTATGTCTGTCCGTTCTCCACGCCCACAAGTGCGGTGACCTCCCCTTAGGTCCACCAGCACATCAGAAGTAAAAGAAAAAAATATAGCTCTCTTCTTTAATTTTTCACTTCACTTCCCTTATATTTTTGTTTTCTTTCTCTGTTCATACAACTTTTCTTATTACTACTCTTAAGTGTTACTTTATTCAACACATGAATATTCATAATGGAATTTCTTTGTTTCTTTATTCCTTTCTGTTTTTCTTCTCTTTTAATATTTATTATCTACTACTAATATGTTGTATTTTTTTTTCATCAGCAATGCTTACCCGGTTCCGGACTGATGATGGCGCCACCTTGCAGCTCCGGACCTGTAAAGATAATATATTTTTTCTGTTTTATCCCCTACTTTTGTTTATTTTCTGCCTCTTAAATTTGCTCTCTTTAATTTGTTTTTCTAAAACTTAAACTTTTCTAATATTTAATTTACTAATTTTTTTTTCTTTTTTATTCTTCTGTTGCTAAAATAATGCTTTTTCCTAAAAATATAAAATTCGTTTGGACCCTGCTACCGCTCCTGTATTTTTCATGTAATTTTTAACTGTTCTCGTATGGTGTTGTAGTTGTTTGATTTTCCTGTTTTGTATTGGATTCTATGTGAATTGTGAACTCTTGTTGTTGTGTTGATGATAATGTAATATATGTTTCAACGTTGTGAAAGTTGACTATGTCATTCTTCTTGTGTTGTATATATTTATTTGTGTAATTTTTCTTTTATATTGTCTTGGTTTGTGAAAATTTCTTGATGTTGCTATTGTTGTGTTTACATATATATATATTCACTTTTTAAAATTCCGAGCTCGTACAACGAGTTGCCAACTCTACTTAAAACTACACATTTAATGTTGGCTGGGTTGCTCTGTTTAAAGTTTCGGCGGTATACTTGTCCAACTTGGAAATTGACATCCCTACTACGCGTATTATAAGCCTTGGCGATTTTCTCGTGAGCCAGCTGTAATGCTTCTGAAATTTTCTGGTGGATCAAGCTCAATTTGTCCGCTTGGCTCACGACTGCTAAGTCTTCTCCTTTTACGGAGGTCACACGACGCATTATCTCATATGAGTTTGCGTGTTGCATCATGTGTGCCCCAAACACGGCGTAGGAGGGTGCCAAACCGATTCAACGGTGGACCACACTTCTTAGCGCAAATGCTGCGTCACTAATATGCAGGTCCCAGTTTCGTTGGTTCTCTCCTACAAACGAACGTACAATTTGCAAAACTGAACGGTTTACCCTTTCAGCTGCATTTGCTTGAGGAGAGTAAAACCCTGTTCTGACATGTTTAACTTCATACTTTTCTAAAAACTCCTTAAACATGCCAGAAACGAACTGTTTCCTATTGTCAGAATGTATAAACTCAAGGACACCAAAAACATGAAACACACTATTTTCTAAAAACCTACCTACATTAGCGGAGGTGGCACTTCGCATTGGTTGTAGGGAAACGAACTTCGAAAAGTGGTCCAGACATACGAAGATGAAGGAATTGCCGTTCTTTGACCTTGGGTATGGGCCCATAAAGTCGATGTAGAGACGCTGGAAGGGTCGTTCGGTTATGTGTTGTTTGCCCATCAGTGGACGGTGCATTGCTTTGCTGCCCTTGGATATATCACAATTCTTAACACTATACTGCACGTCGCTAACCATTCCCGGCCAATAATAATTTTGTCTTGGGAATAATAAGAATATAATTATATAATAAGAATAATAATAATAACCGAGCCAGCGTCTTGGGAGCCTCCAGTAATCTAGAACGCAATTCAGATGGTACCCAGAGCTGCCAAGCGTGATCCTCTTGAACCACATCACCCGTCCGAAATAACTAAATCTGGTAGTTCGTCTTTGTTTTCAGTCACTGTTCTCCTCAATTCCTCATATTCTTCCGAAGAAAAAGCTGGGGAATTGAGGTTAACATCTAGTGATCTGTCTACCGGTCCTATCTAAATAAACTAACTAAACGAACTAAATCTCATAGTTCGTCTTTGTTTTCAGTCACTGTTTTCCTCAATTCCTCATATTCTTCCGAAGAAAAAGCTGGGGAATTGAGGTTAACATCTAGTGATCTGTCTACCGGTCCTATCTAAATAAACTAACTATCTCTTCCTATCCTATCTCTTCCAGATACATGCGAGAAAGAGCATCTGGCACCACATTTTGAGAACTCTTTCGGTGTTCAATATTAAAATTGTAAGCTTAAAGTTTTACACTCCATCTGGCTAATCTTCTAGACAAGTCTTTTTGGTTCATCAACCACTTCAAGCTCGCGTAATTATGGTAAAAGGTAAACCTTCCACATAAGGACGGAACTTCTTCACGCTTAATACAGCAGCGTAACATTCAAGCTCAGTGACACTATAATTCTTCTGAGCCTTATTGAGTTTCGCTGACATAAACGCTATCGGATGCTCGTTCTCTTCATCATCCATCTGAAAGAGAACTCCTCCCACCCCTTGCGTAGATGCGTCACATTAAAACATATAAAAATGTCTGTTGAAGTCCGGATTACTAAGCACTGGTGCCGAAGAAAGACTGCGCTTCATCTCTTCAAAGTCGTGCTTAGCTTCGTCAGTTAGCGCAAATTTCTTCATTTTGTCTTTCTGGAGACAGTCATGCTGTGGAGCTGCTATGGTACAATAGTCCCTAATAAATCTGCGGTACCAGCCTGACATCCCTAGAAACCGTCTTAACTGTTCTAGTGATAGGCGTTCTAGGCTCCGGAAACTCATCAATCGCAGCCACCTTCTTGCTATCTGTCCTGATGCTCCCGTCCCCGACAACATAACCCATATACTTCACCTCTTTGCTTTGGAGAAAGCTTGCTTTGCTTTTCTCCACATTTATTGTGAGTTTTGCAGAACACACCAGAAGATCGTCGAGGTAGACAAAGACACGTTCCCTAAGTTCAGCGGGTATGACTTTGTCCATCAGCCTACACATACGCTGTGCGGCATTACACAGTCCGAACGGCATTGAAGTAAACTGATATAACGGCCGTCCTGGAACTGTGAATGCCGTCTTACCTCTCGACTTCTCTTCCAATGGTATCTGCCAGAACGCATCCTTCAAATCCATCGCACTGATGGAGCGAGTGTCCTGAAGTCTGGCAAGGATGCCCTCAATGTGAGGTAACGGGTATGCGTCTTTAATCGTTCGTTCGTTTGTTTTTACCAAAGTTTCCGTTTGTCCTTTTCTTACCAAAGACACTGGAGAGCTCGAGCTGCTGTTGCTGACATTTTTTTTTTTTTGACAAATTTTCGCCAGAAGTCAACCCCAAAGTAAAACTCTTGTTGTAAAGCGGGAACTATGAGGAACTCTATGTCCCTTGTCAAACCCTCCCAGACAACTGGAAGTGAAATGGCACTTATCACAGCGGTTTCACCTCCGTTGGCAGTCCTGACTTTCTGCCCCTGTATCGGAATGACTTGTCTGTTTCGTGTTTTAATAAATTCTAAAGCACCATTTCCGATACAGTTAGCAGAAGCACCTGAATCCAGCAATGCAACCACGTCTTCACCGTCACCGTCTACCTTAGTTTTAGCGAAAAATCTATTTTCGCCTTCCAGCGTCACAATGGCAGAGACTAAAACTTTCTTAATTGTCTTCATCATATGCCTCTTTGTCCTCATCTTCGCTATCTTATCGAAGTTCCGCTTTTTCCTGCCGAGTACAACCTCACTTAAAAAGATTTTCTCCCTCACAGCTTCATACTCGACCTTGCGCTGGTGTAAAATTTTTATGGGAAGACCTATCGGGCTATGGCTGCGGATCACTGGATCCTTCCTCTGTAGAATTCTTACAGGTTGGCTGGGGACTCGTCCTTTACTGCAGAGATCCCCGGATTCCCTGCAGGATTCGCGTTTCCCGGACGAAACTCACAATACGAAATATTACTATGACAAACAAAACACGTCATATTGTGGAATGCCGAGTTACACTTCGCGTCAAGTTGGTTTTTCTTGAAGTGGTCCCCAAGCATTCCGCAACTAAAACACAAATTTAAATGAAACGGAGACTGACAAAACACTTGGTTTACAGAAGGACTATTACTAATAGGACGAGGGACAGACATATGAGGACGCTCTTGGCACTTCTATTCTTTGGGGTATGTTTAAATTGTGTCGCTGAGGAGCCAGAGCCTCCACACTGGTTGAAAGTTCTCCCTCCTCAAGCGACAACACCACCTCGCTAATCTGCCTGCCTTTTGCTCGACTTTCTATTATCAATTTTTCTGCTCTTCTGCACTCGGTGCAGAACTCTTTCATTGAGCTAACTTTACAAGCAAAAGTCAGGCTAGCGAGGTTTGCCTTTAAATTGGCTCTTATTATTGAAATTAATTCCTCCTCAGGAATCTTTCTCCGCAGCCTGAAGGTGAGATTATGGATCTCGGCATAAAAATCTTCAAAACTCTCGCCTACTTGTTGTTTCCGATCCATAATCTCCCTTATTATTTCATAGTCGGAGTCTGCAGATCGGAAGTTGCTTAGCAACTCTCTTTTCAATTCTTCATATCCGAAGTCTGGGTCACTCTCATGACCCTCCAGCACTCGCCAATACCACTTCGCGGCGGCTCCGTTGACCAGGCAGTGGAAATCGGTGAAGAGCTGCTCATAAGAAATTTTGTATTGTTTCCGCATCTTTTCGATGCGGAATATGAAGCTCTCCACTGTCAATTCCTTACAAGAGCCGTCGAACTTAACATGCCACTTGTTAAGGTCGACGCTCTTCCGCCTTGACACCTCACCGCTACTCGGGGATATTGTCGGGCCCTGGAACGAGGTGTGACCCAGCCCCTGCTGCGTTGCAACCCCCGACACTGCATCCCATCGCCTTGGCGGAGTGGAGGCGGCTCTTGGATGGGGGTTTGATGGTATACCTGACGCTTCCATCGCAGCCACTCTTCTGCCCAGGTCTGTGAAACCACTACGAAGTTGCTGCATGGCTTCTGCGCAACCTGCCATCATCTTTCCCTGCTGCATCATCATTGCCATCATCTAATTCAATTGATCAGAATCAGACGATGCAGCAGCGGCAGACGATGTTAAGCCACTCGGCCCTGCAACCCCACGCTGTGGTTTCACACCCTGCCCCTCTTGCTCCGACATCTCTATTATTTTTTCTAGCTTGGCCGAGAAGCTACTAACGCTGACAGTCAAGCTACTAGACTCCGACCTAGCCGCTTCACTATTTGGAGGTCGTCACAACACCAAGCTAACGCACTTGCTTAAATAGTCTACTGGGACAAAATCAACTCTTCTTTCTATCCCAGTATCTATCTGGTCGAGTACTGAACCTACTATTTGATTTTCAAGAGCCCTACTAACGCTTCTAGTAATGGGTCTCCTTGGCTCAGACTCTCGATCGCGTTCCATGCACCAAACACTCACTCAAATACTCAAACACTCACTCACAAAACGCACGCTAAGGGGAAACTAACCAAAGAAAACGGAAAACTGGAAGGACCTAACCGGAAAGAAAGTAAAAAAAAAAAACAATAATGCAAAATAATAAAAAAACTCCAACAACCTAAAAAAAATTAACTCAAAAATATATATTGGGTTGGGGAAAAAGAAATCCATTATTTTTACGTGAACTTCAAGACTTTATTTAACATGTTTTGCATTGTCCGATTTAGGTCAAATATGCATCATTTTGTTCTATAATTTGTTGCCATTTTAATGGTAGCTTCATTATGCCTCTCTCATAAAAGTCTTGGTCCTTATTAGCGAAAAACTCCAGCAATTGATTTTCACACTCTTCCCTTGATGCCAATTTCTTATCACTAAAAAAGTTTTGCAATGCAAGAAAAAGATGGTAATCGCTTGGTGCGAGGTCCGGACTGTATGGTGGATGCATCAAAACTTCCCAACCAAGCTCCTGGAGTTTCTGACGAGTCACTATAGAAGTGTGTGGCCTGGCGTTGTCCTGATGGAACACGACACCTCTTCTGTTGGCCAATTCTGGCCGTTTCTGGTCAATTGCTCGCTTCAGACGGTCCAGTTGTTGACAATAGATGTCTGAATTTAATGTTTGGCCATGGATTTCAGTGACTTTGTCGACATTTTCGACGACGGGCCTGCCTGTGCGAGGGGCATCGTTAACGTCAAAAATACCCGAACGGAATCGACGAAACCAAAATTACGCATAATTAGCTGTTACAGTGGACCATAAACACTATTCACATTTTCAGCCGCCTGACTTGCATTTTCGCCCTTATCAAAGAAAAACTGTAAAATGTACCGAATTTTCTCTTTGTTGACTTCCATCTTTAACGCCGTGTAACTCAGAACTGAATGGACAAAACAAAAAACTGCAAACGAATTCTTTTAGTGCGAACTGTTACCTTGACAACGAGCATAAATTTGAAATTGTTTGATCGATAATTTACGAGATATCGATCACTACAGCCATCTACCGAAAAAATAATGGATTTCTTTTTCCCCAACCTAATATATAGAAAAGCAAAAAAAAATTTAAAAAGACAATTCAAAATTTATTTATTTCGTAAATAGTTTTAGGCTGATGTGCGTGATGTTAACCCAGGAGGCATTCAACACCTGAACGTGGCTGTCCGTGTAGTCATGTCACCAGTCAGCTAAAATATCCCAAACACCCCAATTAGTCTGTCTATGTTACAATTCTGGAACGTGGCACAACTGTACTTCAGTCTTAACTAAAGTTAGGTTGCCACACCCCATTGTAACATTCAACACCCTTGAGTGTACTGTAGATTCGCCACAAATACAGCCGTTGAAAACTTTAAAGTTGGTAGCAAATCCACCAGCAACTCACCTGTCGAAAACCCCAGTGAAAAGTCCCGCGACTGGTACCACTTACGAAAACACTAGTGCCTTACTAAAGGAACCTAGTCGCAAAACTTTACACAACATAAAATTGTAGCAAGTCCAGCTTCTGCCCAAAACAATTAGTGTTGAAACTGTTAAGTTCGAAGCAGAAACTGGCGTTGCCACCCTGTCCGAACACAAAAAGGAAAAAGAATAGAAGTAGTGAAGTTAAAAGAAAAAAAATTAAAAAGCAATCAGAGAATAGAAAGTTAAAGTAGAAAATGTAGACAAGAAAAGATGTTGGAAATGAAGATCGTTGGGCGCCATTTCTGTTGTGAGCTAGGTTAGGGTGGCGTGGAACGGTGGCTGCGGCTAGGCTCGCCGGCAATATGGGGCGGTTTCTTGCCACCCTACCCACAACAGAAAACAAAAATATCGTGCCATATTTTTTTTTTTAAAAGAAGAGGAGCAGATAGGGGAAGGATATTGAAGGAATTAAGACAAAACACTAGTCACAAACACCCATGATTCCTAATGGGTCATCTCAAGCTAATGCTTTTACCCTCACAACCACATAATCACAAAACCTATCATACGACCACACAGTCTCACCCACCACTATTCACCTAAACAAACAGATTTCATTCAACCTATAATCCGCCAGGAATCTCAAACACCCTAGCACAACACAACCTAAGTCATCGTCCGTCTACGAGCCGCCCACCCCGTCTGTAACTGTTTCCAGTTACAGCCATGAACCGAACTTGGCTCAAAGTGCAACGCGGTTCCCTTATTTCTTAGATCTGTCCTTGTAACTGTTAGTCCGTCTGTCTATTCCATTACGTTCGTGCTGTCTGTCCGTATGCCGCGCCCACCAGTGCGGTGACCTCCCCTTAGGTCCACCAGCACATCAGCCTAAATGATTTCAACTAGCAATTCACAATAAATAATAACAATCAATGAAAAAAAAAAATCAGAAACTGTTATTATTATTGTTCTTAACTTTTATTTTATCCTTCGTTTCTTTATTTAATTCAGCCATTATTTCTTAGTTCTAACATTTCACTTAGTTTCCTACTTTATTTACTTCCTTCCTTCCTCCCTTAAAATAAGTATAATATATATATACCCTATATATATTTAATTAATATATATTTTTTTTATGTATATATATATATATGTACATAATTTTGTATCGTAGCAGTTAAGTAGAATGAAATTTGTTGTTATTTATGTTATTATATATTTGTAACTGTGTAAGGCTTACCAATTTGCAGGCTGCTGATGGCGCCACCTTGCAGCTTAGTGCCTGAAAGTAAAAACAAAACGTTTTTTTTTTTCTACTTTGCTGTTACTACAATTTCACAAAAGAATCAAAAAAAAAAAACTATTAGGAAATATTAAATACATATATATGATAACTTCAATATGTTAAGTTCAATGCTAATGATTTTAATACTTTTTTTTTTATAAAACATTCTATTATAATTTCCTATGTTATACATGAGAGCAATAATAATAATAAATGAATCAAAAGATCAATTAATTTAGGGCTGACGGCAACTCTGTTTCTCCCTTTCGAAAGCTTCGATTATACGTGTCGGTTGTTATTGATGAATATATATTAGTTCCAAAATAGATATAGCTGTTATCGCGGTTGTTGACATCGGCATGAATAATTGGCAGTGCAAGCTTAATATATGTAGCTAGCTATGTATAGCTTTGTAGTGGTTGTTGTTGTAAGCAGTATGTGAACGAAAAAAAAACTGCTTTGCGAAATGTTTTTCTATTTGTGGTTTGTGTATTTTTCACATAACTTGATAAATCACATAAAGAAGTCAAATTGTTTTTAATGTATATATTTCCTTTTTCTTAAGAAATGCGCGCACTTTGTGCTAGTTGCCGTTTATTTCCCGCGTTTTTTTTTTCTCTGGATTAATTTTTGACCACAAGAAAATTTGTTCTTTCTCTCATTTCTATTGTTTCTCTGTAATTTCTTTTAACATTAATAATTCTTTTTTTTTCTTATTTCTTTTTTTTTCTGTCAATTATTCAAAAATAAACTTTAAACCACTCTCATTGCAATTTTATTTTTCAGCCAAAAAGAAAATTTCTTCCGCACCCATAGAAAAACCAATCCACCCTCGCTCTTCTTTTTCTCAATCTTCTTCCTCCCGTTCCGATTCCCATCCTTCCAATCCTTTCCAATAATTCCCCCTTCCATTCACAATTCCCACTTTCCCTAATTCCCTGTTCAATCACACTTCCATTCACACTTTCCACACAAATCATTCAACCAGGAGACTTAGGGTCTTACTGTGAGGGAAGAAGTATTATATTTACAAATATAATTTAACATATAACATAAAACACTTAAACCACATGATTCTAAAAGTAAAAGTAATTACAACCAGTAATACAAACAAACAAATAAAGAAATTTTAAAAACAAATAAATTCATCCTTTGGTTTAGGAGATACCTTACACGGCCTGCCACTACAATAACTCTGCCTTTTTTCCAAGTATTTCTAGGCTGATTTTCGTCTACGATGATCACAATATCTCCTACCGCTATAGTTTTCACCTTTTGAAACCATTTGGACCTTCTGGTAAGTGTCGGCAACATTTCCTTCAACCACCGACGCCAGAATAAATTAGCGACGACTTCGCTTTGCCTTAAATTCATTTTGTAGTCCAAACTTTCCAGTTGACACAATGGTTTTACACCATTCGAGCTTCCCAACAAAAAATGGTTGGGTGTTATAGCTTCTTGGTCTTCGCTGTCTAATGACACATATGTAAGAGGGCGTGAATTGATGATTAATTCGACTTCTAATAGCGCCGTTCTCAGGCTTTCATCCGTAAACCTTTGGTTAGGTATTATTTTTCTCAATATAGTCTTGACCGACCTCACCAAACGTTCCCATACGCCTCCCATATGTGGGGTTGCAGGTGGATTAAATTTCCAATCAATTTCTTTGTGCGCCAATTGCCGTTGTATCTCATTATTGTTCTGCTTGCTAAGCTCTTCTCTTAGCAGATCATCTGCACCCCGGAAATTCGTACCATTATCGCTATAAATCGTTACTGGAGTGCCACGCCTTGCCATAAAATTCCTCAAGGTCATTAAAGTAGAATCTGTACTAAGACTGTGTGCAATTTCTATGTAAGGCACGTAAATAACACACCCCACCACTTTTTTGCTCTTCTATTTTCAATAACGTTTATGGGACCAAAATAGTCTATTCCTACATGAGTGAAGCGTCGCGAGAATGCAGCCAGTCGCTCGCGGGGCAAAGGCGCCATTTGCGGAGGATGTGGAGTTGCATTATTTATTTTGCAAATTTGACAAAGTTTTCTCACCCTTTTATATAATCGACGCAGTTTAGGAATGTAATAAGTTTGTCTCAGCTCATTAATCACGGTCTCGTGGTTGATATGATGATAAATCCTGTGGTGATGATCGACGATTAAATTAGTTACATAACTTCGTGATGGCAATATTATGTAGTCCCTCGTTGATTTTCCATTCTGTATGAAATATGTTGCTCGATTCTTTAAACGTATAATTCCGTCGTCGTCTAGGTAAATTTGCAGCCTTCCAAGTGAGCTTCCGGTTGGAAGTGTTTCGGTTGGAATATGTTGCTTGCACGGTCTTATAAACAAAGATTTTAGCCTTGTTTAGGTGATCTGAAGAAAGTGGCAAATTGGCGTAATCTTCTTTTTTTACTTTGTTATTCAATTTATTTAAATATAGTAACCAGTTGGCTATAGCACGATACAAACTAAACCAGCTGGAGTAGTAATCAAAGTTTACCTGACTTGCATTTTGAGTGCGATGGTATAAAAACCTTGGGCGCACCTCGCTATTGTCTACCTCACCAAGATCTTCACCTGTAGGCCAATCGTGTTCTGGCAAATGTAGAAACTTAGGCCCTTTGATCCATTCATCGAGTATATCACTTTTCCGTCTATTTTTTGTTGCAACATCTGCTACATTCATCTTCGACGGCACCCATCTCCATTGTGATATATCAGTTAGCGTGTGAATCTCCGCCGTACGATACATTACATACTGTTGGAATCGGCGACAATCATTTCTCAGCCAATTCAAAACTGTTTTGGAGTGCGTCCATATTATGCACTTTTCTACGTCTACCTTATGATTCTTGCAAACAACATGCGTTAATCTCGCTCCAATTACTGCGGCCTGTAGTTCTAAGCGAGGTATTGAAAGTGGACGTAGTCGTGCTACCTTCGATTTTGCAGCAACAAAGCTTATCTCCGTGTAACCCTTATAGCTTATGCGAAGATAGGATACAGCTGCATAAGCGTTCTCACTAGCATCTACGAACGTGTGCACTTGCACATTGCTATCCTTTCCATTATTTTTCGTAAAATAGCAACGTGGTATAGACACAGTAGCTATTATTGGAAGATATAAAATCCAATCGCACCATTTTTCATGTAAATCAGTGTTAAGTGGCTCATCCCATTCCGTACCACATCGCCATATCTCCTGAAGAAGCATTTTGAGATACGACATAATGCAACAAACGAACCCCATTGGGACAAAAACCGACATGAGTACTCTTAAAACATCGCGCTTAGTGGGAACTACTTTTGTGTTAAAGATGTCTCTTCGAAGATGAACAAATTTTAAATTATATTTAAAAACGTGGTTTTTCGCGTCGCAACACATCCCTAATACTTTCTCATATTCCGCTGCGTTGTCGTTGCGTTGAAATGATTTATGTTCCATCTCACTGTTGTCACTGAGAGCGTATAGTACTTCTTGTGAGTTCGAAACCCAATTACGCATGTGAAAACCTCCTTGTGAATGCACGTTGCGAACTTCTTCTGCCACAGATATGGCCTCGTCAATCGTTTCTGTTGAGTCAATGAAATCATCCACATAGTGGTGCTCAGTTATAGATTCTAGAACTTTGGAGTTGCCTGCCGCATGAACTTTAGCGTTTTGATCCCGTACAAAATGCGCAATGCATGGAGAGCAGCATGCTCCGAAGGATAGAACATTTAGTCGGTAGACCATTATGGTATTTTTGCTTTTATTCCACCAAAGAAAGCGTTGAGCGTCTGCGTCATTTTCACTAACTCCAAGGCGATGGAACATCTCTGCAATGTCGCCGCAAATAGCTACTGGCCGTATTCGAAAGTTAAAGAGTATGTATATTAAGGGTTTGAGGAGATCAGGACCCTTGAACAAGAAGTCATTAAGCGAATTACCGTTTGTTTTTGCCGCAGCGTCCCACACCAGACGAATTTTATTTAGCTTATGAGGATTTCGAACGATAAAGATCGGTAAATACCATAACTTGTCTCTTTTATCGTCCAAAGACTCATGTGGGAGGCATGTTGCGTAAACTTTTATGATTAGATTATCAATTTGTTTTTGTAAATTTGCTCCAAGCTCAGGATCCTTTGCCATCTTTCGTTTGAGGCATTGCGTTCGCATCATCGCTGTGGACAAACTTGCCGGTAGCTCTTGAAATTGATTTTTCCACAACAACTCTACAGTGTAACGGTTGCCATTCCATATAGTTTTCTCTTCTAAGTGTTTCATGGCCGTTGCTCATCTTTACTCATCGAGCTTGACTCCAACTTCTCGATACCCATAGTGTCTTCTGAAAAATAATTTCTTAGGATAGTATGCATCTAGTTATTGCGCTCGCAGATGCATCTATGAATATTTAAATTTCCTTTGGAGCATGATGAGTTCCCGCCGAAAAGCGTCCACCCTAGACGCGTTTTTACAGCTATAGGTTCATGCCATTTGCCTGCTCTAACTTTCAACGACACCGATAAATTTGGATTGTTGACTCCTATTATTAATTTGGGAACATCGATGTAGGAGCTTAGAGGGATATCTTTTAAATACGGATACTTATCCTTAACGCTTTCTGACAACATGGATTCCGATGCCAAATTTAGGTTCGTGACAGTATGTACACCACGCAGCGGATAAAGTTTTGAATTACAATCTGCTGCTGAGATTTTTAAATCCATTATATGAGAATTTGGCTCGTACCTGGTTATGTCCCCTGTCCATCTAATGCATAGCGGTGCTATTTTACCCACATTTCCAAGTTCGTTCGCCAGTTGTTCATCTATCAGTGTTAAGCTCGAACCATCGTCAAAAAATGCATGGGTTGAAATCGTTTTGGAATGGCCATGTATAATTACGGGCAAAATTCGGAAAAATAGGTTATTCCCTTGCACAGCACTCCGATGATTGTTGAGGGTATTACACTTGACTCCTGCTTATGAAGTTCCTTATTATGTTTTGCGGTACACCCATTAATGCCGCATGGTTTTACGAACCAGCAACGATGCCTATGAATTCCAAGACAATGTCTGCATAAATTTTTTGTTTTCACTAAATTCCATTTAACATCTACAGGTGCAGCCTTGAATTTGGAACAATTCATTACTTTGTACTTTCCACCACAAACCGGGAATTCTGTAGCTTTTCCAGAATCGTTGCCTGCAGCTTTCGAGTGCGCGTTGAAACGCGCCTCCTTTTGAAGTGGCTTCTTGGATGATGCATATAGTTTTCTCTTCTAAGTGTTTCATGGCCGTTGCTCATCTTTACTCATCGAGCTTGACTCCAACTTCTCGATACCCATAGTGTCTTCTGAAAAATAATTTCTTAGGATAGTATGCATCTAGTTATTGCTCTCACAGATGCATCTATGAATATTTAAATTTCCTTTGGAGCATGATGAGTTCCCGCCGAAAAGCGTCCACCCTAGACGCGTTTTTACAGCTATAGGTTCATGCCATTTGCCTGCTCTAACTTTCAACGACACCGATAAATTTGGATTGTTGACTCCTATTATTAATTTGGGAACATCGATGTAGGAGCTTAGAGGGATATCTTTTAAATACGGATACTTATCCTTAACGCTTTCTGACAACATGGATTCCTATGCCAAATTTAGGTTCGTGACAGTATGTACACCACGCAGCGGATAAAGTTTTGAATTACAATCTGCTGCTGAGATTTTTAAATCCATTATATGAGAATTTGGCTCGTACCTGGTTATGTCCCCTGTCCATCTAATGCATAGCGGTGCTATTTTACCCACATTTCCAAGTTCGTTCGCCAGTTGTTCATCTATCAGTGTTAAGCTCGAACCATCGTCAAAAAATGCATGGGTTGAAATCGTTTTGGAATGGCCATGTATAATTACGGGCAAAATTCGGAAAAACAGGTTATTCCCTTGCACAGCACTCCGATGATTGTTGAGGGTATTACACTTGACTCCTGCTTATGAAGTTCCTTATTATGTTTTGCGGTACACCCATTAATGCCGCATGGTTTTACGAACCAGCAACGATGCCTATGAATTCCAAGACAATGTCTGCATAAATTTTTTGTTTTCACTAAATTCCATTTTTCATCTACAGGTGCAGCCTTGAATTTGGAACAATTCATTACTTTGTACTTTCCACCACAAACCGGGAATTCTGTAGCTTTTCCAGAATCGTTGCCTGCAGCTTTCGAGTGCCCGTTGAAACGCGCCTCCTTTTGAAGTGGCTTCTTGGATGATGCTGACCCTAATGTTGGTGATGTCACCTGGCATGCTGCTTCTGCTATATCGTACAGCCAATCTGAAAATTCTTGAAGGCTTGGATTATTGTGTGTTCTTGAATGGAGTGCCCAAGAGAGTTTCATGTCTGGATTCAGCTTATCCACGAATTCTTTGATTAGAGTGGGGCTATTCATGTAGCTCAACAAATTACTAGCGCGAATAGTCGCACATATATTTGTAATCAGAAAGGCGTATTCGATAAGTGACTATAATTTTTCTCTTGGCACTAAAAACTTACGTGCGACCTCTATCTGCGTATTAAGAATGAACTCTGGACGTCCAAAATACATCTTTAACGTCCTGATTACATCTGGAACCATATCCGGTATAAGAAGACAACTTCGAACTGCTTCTTTCGCTTTCCCTTGCAGGCATTTTTGTAAGCGAATCATGTTCTCTTCATTGGAGTAGCCCGCGATGCGGGTGCTTTGCTCGAAGGCGCTTATGAATATAGGCCACTCCGTCGGGAATCCACTGAAGTTTGGCAGGTCCTTATTGACCGCTTGTCTGGCCGCCAAGTGGGTTGCTGTCAGATCAACATACATACTATTTGCTGGTACGTTAAAATTATGATTTCGAGGTGTACTTTGACTTCCGCTTTCACCGAACGTTGGGTCTATAGTAGAATGAAAATTTTGACTACTTACACCTGGAACTTGTGCTGGAATATCTTGGCCAACTACTCTTAGCTGTGATGTGAAGTTTGGATCACGGAACCACTGCCTTTTAACTGATTCCGTTGGTTTACAACTTGCTTACTCGTCCACTTCAGATAGTATTGCGTATTTCCTCTGCAAGAATTCTGTTCGAACACGCATTTCTTCTTCGAGTTGTTGTAGCTTTAGCTTCTTTTGTATTGATAACTCAGGGGTTGTCTTGCCTTTGGCGACTTGACTCTCTTTAACCGCTACCGTCAGTGATGCACTGATGATATGGTCTGTTCCCATTGTTAATGGAATTGCTTGATTGTACAGCTGTGAATATATTGATTGTGTGCATTCTGAGCACTTCCACTGACTGCACGACGCTTCTCCATCTATACCGGCACAGGCGGCGTGGTAGTAATCTTTGCATGTGACGCATTGCACCGAATCTTCTTCGCATGCGGTTTCGCACGATTTGCAATTATTCTTAGCTGAGACCGCGTCTTCATCCGCCATTATCCGTTCAATCGTACAAAATTTTTTAAAGAAATTGTTACGAAATAAACTTAAACCAAACTTTCGTGGCGATTTCAATATTTATTATACCCTACACCTTAAGGTTGAGGGTATATTCACTTTCTACCGGAGTGTGTAACGCATAGAACTAGACAAGATAGGTATGGAAAAGTATATATATTCTTGATCAGCATCACCACCAAAATTGAAATAACGATGTCTGTCCGTCTGTCTGTCTGTCTGTCTGTCCGTTGAAATCACGATCACAGGAGAACGGATTAAGATTTCAAAATGAAATTTGGCAAAAATATTCGTTGCTATGTTGGGGTGTTTCGTATTGAAAATGGGCACAATCGCCCAAGTACCACGCCTACTTTTTATATCGAAAGTGCAGGTACCTCTGTTTTGCCTATTAAAAAAGGCCATATCAGCATCACTTTTGAGAGAAGACAAGCAAATTTTATATGTAGGTTTAGACTAATGCTTCCAGTTAATATGCCAAATATGGGCGTCATCCGCCCACTTTTAAAAAAATTTTTTGTTTTTATTATTATTATTATATATATATTGTATATTTATTATTAGATATATAATACATATATTGTATATATATACGAGTATATTATATCGCACCACTTCTAAATATATATACGAGTATATCTGCAGCTTTAAGGTGTAGGGTATTTCGGCTACAGCCCGGCTGTAGACAACCCATTTACTAGTTTTTATCTAAATTCAATATGTATTATCAAGGAATCGCTTTAAAAAATTTTGGTTTGACACGACTACCTCGCTTGACTTAAAAAACCAAAAAGAAAGTCAGACAGAAGCTTTACAATATACGAACTAAAATTATGTGTAAATGTCAAACGAATGCAGGGTTGTCAGATGTCGGAAACACCGTCCGTAGTTAGGATGTGTCCTAGGTATTCTGTGCTTTTTGTAAAAAAATTGCATTTGTCTATTTGAATTTTTAAGTTATGCATTTTTAATCTGGCAAAAATATTTTCGATACTTTTCTTGTGTTCTTCTATGGTAGTGCTAAATATTAAGATGTCGTCCAAATATACTACGCAGATTGTGTTTATGAGATCTCTTAATACTAAATTCATAAGTCGTTGAAATGTTGACGGGGCGTTTTTGAGACCGAAAGGCATCCTAATAAAGTCGTAGTGTCCTAATGGGGTTAAGAAAGCTGCCTTTTTTCTGTCCTCGTCCCTTATTAAAATCTGATGAAATCCCTTCGCTAGATCTATGGTAGTGAAATATTGGGCTCTGCCTAACTTTTCAAGAATGTTATCTATATTTGGTATTGGGAATTTATCACTTACTGTAATCTCATTCAGGGCTCTGTAATCAATTACAATTCTCCATTTCTTCTTCCCTGAATTATCCGCTTTTTTCGGAACGATCCACAGTGGGGAGTTGTAGGGTGAATTACTTTCCTTAATTATACCCTGCTCTAACATTTCTTGCATCTGAATATTTATTTCCGTCTCATGGATTTGTGGCTTATGACTGCTGCTAGAGGTTTCAAAAGGTTTTGACCTATAATGGCGTCGAAATTTTTGTTTTCGAACGTCATAATTTTCCAGCTCATTCTATTATTTTCATTGAATTCTTTGGGTAGAGGCGTTATTATTTCTTCGTCTATTACTAGTTTTCCTTTCATTGTATTAAAGCTCAAAGGATTTCTTAATTTTATTCTTCTGTAATTTACAAGTTTTTGTTTATCTAATAGCGACGTGGTTGATCCTGTGTCAATAAGGCATTTAATTTTTTCTGCGTCTATAGTCAGTTCCACTATCGGTAAATTATGTCTTGGCCCTGATACCGAAAATTTCCGTTTATCTCGTTGTCAATATTTGTCTCTTGAATGTCTCCAATTTTATCTATTTCCATTGGAGTTCTCTGTTCCTGCCTAAACTGTCCGGAGTTCCTGTTGCTAAAACCGTTTTGGTTACGTCTAGATTGACCTGAGTTTAGACGAAATTGTGTCGAATTTAGATTGTTATTTCAGAAGAGCATGGAATTTGGTCTATTGGTTGCCTGTTGTGGTGTGTTGTATTCAGTCGGACGTTGATTGGATGTTGGTTCAGGTTGGTAACCTACATGTCTACATGTATAATGCATTTGGTTATCATGTCTTCTGTCGCCAAATCTGTTCAATTGTCTTTCTGGGAATAATCTGTCTCTATAATTATTTCGTCTTCTATCCTGAACTAATAAGCCTGTTTCTTCTAAGGTGTAGTATGCTTCTCGTAGAGTTGAGATTTGCCTACTATGTATAACACTAGCTAAATTGGGATTTATCCCATTAAGGAAAGTTTTTAGGATAATGGATTCATTCGTTCTAGGAGAAAATTCCTCTGGCTTATTTTTATCAAATTCATATTTTGTATTCAACTTATCTAGTATGTATCTTAAATTCCTGAAATAGTCACTTACATTAACGAATTTCAGATTTATTGCCTGATGGTATAAATTGTGGTAAGTCTCCCGTATTCCGAAGTTTTTTATTAGCTCGTCCTTTAACTGCGTCCAGGAAGGTGCTGCTCCTAGTGTTCTTATAGCGTGAAGGGCTGGTCCCTGGATTTTGTTTTTGATGTATCGATTAAAGATGAACTCCTTCATTGCTGGATTGGCTTCGAAAAGTGGTAGAATCAGTTCTACTTCCCTAATAAAGGATGAAAGGTCGTATTCTTTGGAGCCATTGAATTCTCTGAACCTTGCCGCTTCCTTCATCAGATCCGATCCATTTAGGGTTAAGCTTTCGTTTGGATTCGGAATTTTTGGTGTTTCTTTAATTAATGATTCCAAGTTTAAATTTGTCTCTTCGAATTCTTCCGGTATTGTTTTGAGATTTGAAATTGTTTTATTATCGTATGGAACTGCCTTCTGGCGTTGCTTTTCCTGCTTCGGCATACAGTTAATTTTCACTTCTGACCATTTGATCACTTATTTATTGTTTTGTTGCATTTACTTCACTATTTAATGTTTCTCTTATGAGGATTTTAGGATCTCCGTTATTTATTTTGTTTTTGTGTTCAAGGATCTTAGGATCACTTTTTCCTTCTTGTGTTCAAGGATCTTAGGATCACTTTTTTTTGTGTTCAAGGATCTTAGGATCACTGTTTTGTTTTTGTGTTCAAGGATCTTAGGATCACTTTTTTAACCACAAATCACTTTGATTTAAATTAAGTTAACTTTTGCCGACTGCGCCAATTACGTGATTCGAGCGTTGTGATGTTAAAAAAAACAACGTTAATACTTTTTGAATCGATCTCTTTATTTTTGATTAGGTGTTTTTATTTAAAGTGTTTACAGCGAACTAAAAACTTATCTTCTAAGTTGCTTTATATATATCTTATTTTCTAGTTCCTTCTTTGTGTTCTTTTTCTTGTTCTTGTGTGGGAAAGAGCAACTGTTAAAATTTTGTGTTTTGTAACTTAACCGATGTGCAATCCAGTTCATCAAACTTTAGTTTGTGAGAAATGATCAATTGTGCAATCAAGTTCATCAAACTTTAGTTTGTGAGAACTGATCAATTGTGCAATCAAGTTCATCAAACTTCAGTTGTGAAAACTGACCGATCGTGAACTCGAGTTCGTCAAACTTTCGTTGTGACTATTTAGAGCTTCCAATTGATTGGTAAGGGATTTGTCATGTGGTCGGTTTTAGCGTCACACATAACTCGCGCTGCAGGTCTACTGTTGAAAAAACAGTCTTGCCGTGAAGGATATGGGTGAAATCCTGTATAAAAGGTATTGGATACCGATCCGGGACCGTGATCGCGTTCAAGGCGCGGTAATCACCGCATGGTCGCCAGGATCCGTCCGGCTTTTTCACCATGTGCAGGGGGCTTGACCAGTTACTGTCGGACGGCTCGCAAACTCCCTGATCGGTCAGGAAACGAAATTCGTCCATTGCCGCCTTAAGTTTATCTAGCGCAAGCCTGCGTGGCCGCGCATGCACCGGCACACTTTTGGAACGACTGCGCAGGCCGCGTTATTTAACGACGTTATGTCTTCAAAATCTGCCAGCAACTTCGCAAACGGATCGCGCAGGTTATACGTTAAGATTCGCCCTTTAGCCGGACGGACCGCCCCTTGCAGCTGCGTGTTCGTGGACGAGTCGATTAATCTCTCGTTCCTCATATCGACGAGGATGCCGAAATGTTTCAAGAAGTCAGCACCTATAATCCCCGATTATATTAGTCAGCACCTAATAAATTCCCCGACCAGGTCGCATTTAAGACCGAGATCCAACTTAATTTGCTTACGTCCGTACGTAGCTATGCCGGACCCGTTTGCGGCGTATAACTTCTGTACGTCTTGTGCGCCGAACTTCTCATTATAGGTGGGCGGAATCACCGACACGTCTGCACCGGTGTCGATTAAATATTTGCGACTAGTCGTGGAGTCTGCAACATATAGACGAAACACCGGCTGGCTCCCTGGCTTCCTGGGGATTGATTTGCTTAGTTTTATGGCCACGCACATGGTGGCCGGCAGCGCGTTGCTCGGTTGCCGTACCGCTGATGGAACCAGCACATTCCTTCTCGTTCACGCTGGCGGGCCGTCTTCCGCCGGCTGGGTGTTAGGGCCCTCGCCTGCGAGTGAGAACGCGGTTGCCTCTCTACTTGTTGTTGTGGGCGTCCGCGCTGTTGCTGCTGCTGCCTGAATCGCGCCGGCGGTGAGACGGGGCGTCCTCTGCCACCGGTCTAGATTGCATCGTAGCCGAAATACTCGGCTGGTAGTGGTTCAAATCCTGTAAACCGCCCGTGCCCTGCGCCGCGACGCGTATGGCGTTGTTCGTACAGCCCGTCCTCCAGACCGTGTAGGCGTTTCTCCAATGCATCATTTTCGCGCCGCTTAGGAATTGCTCCCCGTGACACCTCACACTGAGCGGACGAGCCCCTCACCTCGCTTATTTTGTCCGCGAGTGCGGGGCGTTGCGTGAGGTCACCCGGCGACGCTTGCAAAATTGCGCGCACCTGCTCTTGCAGATGGCTTGCCCACAAATTTTCTAAAAGCTGCTCAGTGACCTTCGGACCACCGAGTCTGCGCATCTCGTTCAATAATTGTGATGGCCTTTTGTCGCCGAGGTCTATCTCGGAAAGTAGCTGACGTAGTTTCTGCCGCTCCGACGCGCCGAATTGTTCCAGCAACTTAGCCTTTAAATTAGCGTATTTCGCTTTTTCGGGCGGTTTCGTAACCGCCTCGAACACCTGTTCGAGCACCCGCGACTCGATCGTGCCGACGACCGCGTTGAAACGCGCACTGTCAGACGTAATTCGCATCGTTGCGAATTGCGCTTCTAACTGCGCGAACCACACCTCTGGATTAGCGTGCCAAAAAGGTGGGATTTTTACCGAAACCGCGCGCTAACTCATTGTCACTAGAGTCGGAATTGTTTGCACGCCTTCGGCTCTCACTGCCGTTTTCGCCAGCCGCTGGAGCAGCGTTTTCAGGCGTGCTCGCAGACGACTTACCTGCCGCGGATGGGACGTTCTCCATTTCAATGTCTAAATTTATATTTTAGCTTGATCGGAGCTGTTCAACACTTCACTAACCGCGCGAATTGCGAGCGTCACAATTATAACCGCAATACACTTCACTATAGTTTGACACAGCGGACACATATACGGAACATATTCGGGGTCACCACTTTGGCTAACCTGCTACTTGATTAACCAAATAAAAACACGTAATTTTATGTTTCGTCTTTTATTCTATCTTTATTATTAAGTATCTTCTAGTATTTTATATATTTACACTCTTCCTTCGTTTCGCGCGTTTGGGGTATCGCGACGTACGAATATACAACTTTCCGATGCGACGGTTGATTCTACACTAAATTGATCAAGTCGCTCAACAGCCATGGCAGCATATCTGCGAAGATATGCCACCATGGCCGCGCCAACAAGAAGTCAGCGGAGAAGTAGCAGAGGGCTACAATTAAGAGAACCACAACAACGAATTGAAACATTGTTATCAACGTTTGGCTTCGTCCAACTTTATATTTATACCTACCCTGCGATCTGTCGACGTCGACCGATAGCAGAGCGGTGTCATAACCGCGTTCATACGGTTTCTCATATTACTCCGGCAGCGGGTAGCTAATCCGCTAGCCAGCGCAACATAAACATTTTGCGGCCACAAGAATGCCAACACAGCATTCCTGTATCGCCTGCAACAATGTCGTTGTTATCGTGCCTTACTTTGTGCTTGGCGATCGGTCGCCGACACAAATATTATTCTCCGCTTTCGTGCGGGTCGTCGCCACTTATCGAAGCGCGAGCGATCAGATATCCGATCGAATCGCTTGCGATAGCTAAATAGCGCGCGCTATGTGGAGCGGCATGTACACTCGTCAGCGTACATACCGCAGCGCATGCGCATGCTTTGTATTTACTATGCACATGCCCGTCTGCATGTACGCTCTCGTCAGCGAACACACAAACACACATGTGCCTGCCACAAATACAATGTGAAAAGGCATTACTTTGCCATCCATAATGAATAATATAAAAATATTGTTGGAAAAATGCGTGAAGAAAAGTTGGTGGAATTAAAGTGAGTTCTTCGTAAACAAGAAAGCATTTTCACTAAACCAGTTGCGGAAAATGTGGCTGCCGTTAAAGCTAGTTATCGCTTATCCCATGCAATTGCAAAAACATCAAAACCATTTGTAGAAGGCGAATTCATTGGTGAATGTTTAGTAATAGCAGCTGAAGTGCTATGGCCCAATTTGATAAATAAATTGAAAAGCATTAGTTTATCCCGAAATACAGTTGCAAATAGGGTCAATGACATTGCTTCAAGTTTAAGAGGGGAACTTCGCTCCGTTGCCTCAAATTTTGAAATTTTTTCAATTGCAATCGATGAGAGTACTGATTCTAGAGATGTAGCACATTAGGCAGTTTTTATTCGAGGATGTGAGTGGAATATGACAATAACCGAAAAGCTATTAGAAGTGATCCCAAAACATGGTACAACAACTGGAAATGATATATTCGACGTACTTATGATCACCATTAAAAAATATGATCTTCCAATTAATAATTAAACATCTTTGGCAAATGATGAAGCCCCTTCTATGACAGGAGTTACACGTGGCCTGGTTGGGAGATTAAGAGATTATAATCAAACTCATCATAATACATCTATACAACACTTTCACTGTATTATCCACCAGCAAGATTTATGTTCAAAAGTGATTAAAATTGACAGTGTGTTCAGAAAAGTGGCTAAAATTGTCATTCGAAAACTAAACCATCGGGAGTTTATGTCATTACTGAAAGATGTGGAATCGGATACGAAGATTTGTCTTATCATACTGAAGTTCGTTGGCTTTAGAGCCCCAAGGTTTTACGAAGATTTTTACAGCTGTTAACCGAAATCATACTTTTTTGAAAATAAAAATTATGACTTCTCAGAACTGAAAGATATAAATTGGATACAAAATTTGGCTTTTTCAGTTGATATTATTGGGTATTTCAGCAAACTCAATACGAACCTTCAAGGTAGAAATATGCTCATAACTTCATTATATGATCAAATTAATTCCTTCAAACAAAAAATATCGCTGTGGAAAACAGAATTAAAACTAGTAAAGGTGTTGTCTACAGCCGGGCTGTAGCCGCAATACCCTACACCTTAAAGCTGCATATATACTCGTATATATCAGATATATGAGATAAACTATAATTATAGCTTCTTAACTATTTCTGTGCGTTACACACACCGGTACTAAGTGCGTTTACTCTCAAAATTTAGGTGTAGGGTATAAAAATATATTGCAATACTGGGTGGATGGGAGGCGTGGCCCGCCCATTTTTCCCCCAACAGAATAATCTTGGTTCACAAACTACAATATTATGTACACCATTATTCAGGAAACTTATATACTTTTCAATACAATCCATGTAAAACATTCCATGACCTTTGTAAACTAAAAGTGGGCGGATCACGCCAATATTTGGCATATTAACTGGAAGCATTAGTCTTAACCTACATATAAATTTTTCTTGTCTTCTCTCAAAAAGTGATGCTGATATGGCCTTTTTTAATAGGCAAAACAGAGGTACCTGCATTTTCGATATAAAAAGTAGGCGTGGTCCTTGGGCGATTGTGCCCATTTTCAATACGAAACACCCCAACATAGCAACGAATATTTTTGCCAAATTTCATTTTGAAATCTTAATCCGTTCTCCTGTGATCGTGATTTCAACGGACAGACAGACAGACGGACAGACATCGTTATTTCAATTTTGGTAGTGATGCTGATCAAGAATATATATACTTTTCCATACCTATCTTGTCTAGTTCTATGCGTTACACACTCCGGTAGAAAGTGAATATACCCTCAACCTTAAGGTGTAGGGTATAAAAAGAGAATTTATCAAATTTTCTTAGTTGTAAGACTCTTTTGGTAAAATATGTAGAATTAAAATTTGAAAAATTTAAAATACAACTGAAAATGTAGGAAAAAAATTTTGAAGAGCGCTTTTCAGATTCTTAAAGTAACGATTTTTTTGCTCTTCAATGTCTGTTGACATTGAAAATATTGATCAAAAATTGCATATGGAGTTTATAGAACTGCGATGCGACACCTTATTGAACCAGAAATATAGGGAAATCGGAGTTCTTGAATTTTACAAGTACTTACCTAGAGATCGTTTTCAAGGAATTCGAAACTTTATTATTCGCATATTTTCCATGTTTTGGTAGCACATATCTTTGTGAAAAGCTTTTCTCTCAAATGAAGATGAATAAAACTGTACAACGAACCAGATTAACTGATGAACATTTAGCATCGACTTTAAAAATTACATCAAGCCAAAATATAACACCTAATTTTGATGATTTGACAAATGAGAAGCGGTGCATAATCTCCAGAAAAAAAAAATTTATATTCTTTCTTATTATTAATAATATTAATAAATGCCTTTTTATAAATTATTTTTTGTTTCCATAATGGTGAATTTGTATTCCACACGTAATATTTAAAGCACCTTTTAATTTTTAATAAAAGCAAGCAGGGATGTGGCCCACAATAGAATTTGGAATAGAATTTGCGGAAAATTTGCCCCGTATAATGAAATGAGTTTGACATGCCTGCCGTAGAGCTATGAGGTCGGGATGGTATCACTACTTAAGATTTGCAAATTAGTATAGAGCTTAAACTAAAGTAAAGTTTAGCGTGAAAGCGACACTAGAGGATAGATCCTTCAGGAGTGTCTGGGTTGTCAGAGGTTGAAGCAGGACGTAATGAGGTGATTTTATTGCTTTTAAGGTTATAAGTGGCTGTAGGAGAGATAATAGAAGGAGAGTTAGGAAGCAAATTGTCGAGTTAAAATGAAATTCAGGGTCGATAGGGAAGTTGAAGGAAATGGATCGTTGAGCTTTGGGGACATTCTTGATTTTGGATTTTTTGGTGATGGAGATGATTCAGCGTGTACTCAAGGCTATTTGGAGTTTGCTGTGTCTTAAGGGAAGCGGCGAATGATAATTTAGAGCTATCTATTGAGCGGTAGAACTCTTTGCACAACCTGCGTGCTTCTCTGTTTGGCAGCACTTGTTTTGCGTTTTTATTTTTAAAATTTCTTTTTGTTGTTTGTATTCCGGGCAACTGCTAGAAAAAGCGGGGTTGCATTGACCACAATTTGCACATATAACACGAGTGCACTTTTCTGTTGCGTGAGGGGGTAGGCGCAAGACGAATTGTTTTCGCAGTACTTGGCTGTGTGACCGAGGAGTTGGCAGTTTTTGCAGCGTGCATTGGGTTTGGGAAATATTCTCTTACCTCTACCTTGTACCATGCAATATCAATCACTGTAGGGATTCGGAAGCGATCGAAGCTAAGTAGGATTTGACCGGTAGCTACTTTTAAATCATCTACAACTTTCGTAAATCTATAAACGTTAGTAACTCCTTGAGATTTTAAATCCTCAAGAATTTCCTCTTCACTAGTAAGGATGCGGTTACGATCGAGTGCCTTTAAATAATTTTAATGACGAGTGCATAGCTATTGATACGGGGCAGAAGCCGCCGAAGTTCTTAATTTTTAAAAATTTCTTAGCGATTGGTATTGATGAAAATTAAAATGCTTACGTCACGCAGTAACCTCACAGAGGAATATTGAGTGCTAATAGAATCAATACTTTTCTTCTTTGCAAAGACGCTGAAAGAAGAGAGAGGATTTTTTCGTCGATTTCACTGTTATAAATTTTAGGTTCGATTTGATGAACATCATGAAATGGAAACGATTCCCTTGCGTTGATCGATTTTTTTAGTTTTTTCCGTATGGCTGATGATAGCGTTGCGAAACGATTGCCGAAGGGAATCGCCCCGTTAGTAAACAGGTTTTTATAAAGTAAAAACCAAGGAGAACGCAATTATTTACTCACTCTAGGCAGAAAAACAAAAAAGTTAATTGGAAAGAACAAATAAGAGAGAGAGGAGAATAAAAAGTACCACACCGATAAACCGCAGAAACGAGAGAACGGAAAAAAATGTTAGATCACCGAGCAAAAATGTGAACTGTTCACCATCATCGAACAATTATCTAGTTTCATCCATAATCTCACCATCATTGACCAACTACGCAATTCCATCGGTAATCTCGACCAACTACCCAATTTCATCGATCATCTAACCATCATCGCACAACCACATCAAATCATCCATGATCCAAGCTTAGCAAACCCATCGTCCAACAATCGCAACCATCATCCATCACCAGATCCGATCCAGATCCATCCATCACGAGCTTCCGTCGCCGTGAGCGCTAGATCACCCTATGGTTATTATTATTATTGAAATAACACACACATAAAATTAATGATTATTTTATTTAATGTTCATTTGCATACATATACAATGATTAAGTTTAATTTTGCTCGGAGATGGTGTCGCTTATTGTCGCGCTGCCGTGTAGCCCTTCGTACGTTCGCGGAGAGACTCACTTCTTCAGAACGGCAGCAAATCCCATAGGGTTCGCTACCACAGCTTGGTGAGTATATACTTCGCTTCGAAGTATATGCTAACGACGACCAGCTCGATGAGCGCCGTATATGCTCGCAAGCCGATCATGCTGCTGGTTTGTTAATTCGGGCGAGCGAACGATCAACCCTTTATATACGCGTTCGCCGTCCCACGCTTTTCGCTTGCGCTGCACATTCCTGTACTCGCTTACAAGTGCCCTACATTGTTTCAAACGCAAACAATGGTTCGGTAAGCTGAGCCGCGCTAGCAGCTGTGCGACGCGCTGTCGCCTCCTAATGTCAGGTGACGTCTGCTGAAGTGCTCCGACCGCCGATGACGCTGCAACAAAGTACGTTGTTCTAAATATTTAAGCGGTGACTGTTTATTTAACCGCGGCTGGCATAAACAGAATTTGTACGTTGTGTTGCGAAGTGAACTCGCCACAACCCCATCTTTTACAACCCAACCATCGGTAAGTCCATTTGACATACTACCTATTCCAGTATATAACTTTACCCGCATGCTCATCTCATCCAACTTAATCCCCCCATTCCACACTATTATTTACAAATATACTATTCTTTTAAAAATTACATATCATTTTACGTGCGCGCTCCACACCGTTTATTGATACTCGGTTCGGCGTCGCGAACGCGTTAATTTGTTCAAGCGTTGCTCCGCAAAGCAACACGCATTCATCAACTGCCCATAGTCAAAATCGCGGAGTAACTCCGCTGGTAATTCGGCTGGTGCGAGTTCATATTCACTACGAACGATCGTAACGTCTGGAGTAACTCGCAACTCACTCGCTGAGGCGAACGTCCATTTCGTATCAGTCACACTAACCCCGTACTACGCTGCAACCAAAATGTATCGTAAACAAAAAAACATTTCTCAAACAACAACAACACACTTACATAAATTTATCGAATTGTGAATTTGTGCAAGCACACAAAAATAAAATAAATATTTCTCTCACTTTAGGTGTGCCGGCGAAAATATATTCAAGAAATAAAATTTTAAAAACATACACTTTGAATTTTATTGGCGACTTTTTTTCTCGTGCACCGTCCCTAGGTAGAACGATCCACTCAATCGACACTTATTATTTTCAATTTAATTTAGATTAACGCGATTTATTCTCAACCTATATAAACGCGATTTACCGTCAAATTAATTTCGATTAACACGACTTAATCCTCAACTAACGCGTTTGTATTTGAGCTATTTTCAGAGCGATTTAATTAAACTCTATTTAAATTCATTTCTTGGCTGTCGCGATTTGCTCAAGCTTCATTGACTGAAGCCAAGATTTCCGCATACACCCACACCCCCGTAAATGACCGTATGCAATTGCTGAAACCCGTCGATCCATTGGACACTAACAACTCGACACCCCGTTTGAGTTCCCGGTTCCACTACGCCCCAAAACCCAAGCAATCATCGAACTGCCATGAAACCACTCACCCGGTTCGTGAGTGTCTGCGAGACCTTACAGCACTTCGCAAAGGAATTCGTCGCGATCCCAAATAGCGACCTTTCGGCTACCCATACGGGGGAACATAGGGCAGTATGGATGGACTTCAAGACAGTTTCCAATCAGGCCGTGGAATCATTGGTCGAGAAAGACGCACGCCTCAACACATCTGACCCTACCACTAATGACATCGTCGTTTCCAGATCAAAGTAACAACGATGTTACAAGCTCTACATGCGGATTGCACACAAGATCCAGGAGCATCAACACCTCGTCGCAGCAAGCCTATCCCAGCAACGCTCACCGACATCGATGCATCACACCGAGCGGATGAAGTCACCTACTCAGGACACAACATCAGTCTACCACAGTGCGACACTGATGTTTTCAAAGGGAGACTACGAGTCGTGGCCATTGTTTCGGGATATCTTCTCCGCGCTCTACATCCGGAACAATCGACTGTCGCCCGTCGAAAAGTTGTTCCACTTAAATCAAAAGATTTCGATCAAGCGTGGCGAAACCTCACGGACCGCTTCGAGGATAAACGGATTGCCGTGAATTCTCATCACCGAACTCTCTTTAATCTAACTCCGCCGCTCGACATCGAGGTCGACAGTTGAGATGCAATTATAGTTCGTCTATGTTCGTCGTGCCTACACGAAACCACCTTTTCTCTGTGGAAACGCTAGAGCACACAGAAACGCGAAATTCCCTCGTGGAAGGAAATGGACCTTCTGACGGCACATCTCCAGACGTTGGCAACTGTTGATGACATCCGCAAATCCGCACCAACATCCAAGAGGTTCACTGGCAGTAACGCCACCCCACCTAAGCCTGTGAACACCTTCCAGGCAAAATGATTGTGATCAACTGCCCCCTATGCAGTGATCCATCTAATACCATACGTCGTTGTCCGCGATTTCTGGCGATGCAGCCTGAAAAACGCTGGACAACAATCACTTAAGGATTAACTTAAGGATTACAAGAGTGCATTCACCTTCGCTGCGAACCCACAACCCTCCGCCTGGCGCAATCAACCACGCACCCTCTCGCGCTAGACCACCTCCTCCTCAATCTCAAATACCCTCCATTGCAACCCTTCCCACCTCAAACGTGTTGACTTGCTTCACCTCGCGTCCGAAGCAAGTGCTTCTCGCTACGGCCATGATGAATAGTTATCAGACAAACATTATCCAGCTTGTGCTCTCATCGATCCTGGATCAGTGAAGTTAAAAAAATTACGAAAATCCACCTGTTCCTTCGCAATGAAAATTACATTTTTCTCTACTGTTATCACATATGCTATTAACTTAGTTCATTATTTTTCTATAGAGATTGCAATTTTTTATTGTTGCTATTCGGGCTTTCTGCAAACACAGAGATCTGATATATTTTTCAGAGATCTAATTTCAAAAGTAAAAGAGAGCAGTTTGTCGACCTCATTACATTCAATTGTGAGGAAGATGAGAAACATAATTTGATTGTGGTTGAAATGCAAAGTTTCTCTAGAAAATAGGACGAAAGAGACGAAATTAATAGGCACTAATCGAAAAGCGTCCAAACTTGAAAGCGATACTTAGTTTAGGTTATGATTGATTGGTTCGAAGAGCGTCCAAACATGAAAGCGATACTTAGTTTAGGTTATAATTGTGTTTTTAGGTTCATGTTAATATTGTATTTATTGTATATAACCGATTGTGTTATTGGTCGAAATTTCGACAGCTAACGATAGCTAGTAATCATAATACAAATACGTCAACAAAAGATTTTTGCACCCCTTTTTGAGGGTCTTACTCTTATTTAATTTTAATGAGTGATACATCAATGTGTAGGTATTCCTGCTCTTATGCAGTCTTGAAAATGAAAGAATTCCTGTTCCATATGTGCTTTCTCTCACCGAATTCCATTTGTACAGAGAAGAATGCTTTTTTTGTTTTTGCTTTTTATGCTTCATGCAAGCACACACATCTGATAACATTTCATGAGCGCTGATTGCAAAAACAAAAGATAGCATTTTGCTTGATTCTTCAATACATTTAAATGTGAGAGAGGTGAGAAACAGAACTTTGTTGTTATTGAAATGAAAGTTGAGAACATCGCTTCAACATTTCTGTTTTTGGAATGTTGAATACATTTGCAAATAAAAGTAAGTTTTTAGTAGAGAGAGTGAAATGGAAAATTTAAAGGCACTTATCAATGATGTTAGTGGTCGAATGTTCGAACCGCACGACTACTATTAATAATAAATCTAAATGTCACCCAAAAAAAAGAAGATCCAATAACAAACCTGGCAACAACAAAATAATTGGAATGGGAGTGGGAACTGATGATGGAGAAGAAAAGTGTGCTAGAGAGAGAGAAAGAGAGAGAGAGAGAGAGCGAGAGAAAGAGAGAGCGAGAGAAAGAGAGAGAGAGAGAGAGAGAGAGAGAGAGAGAGAGAGAGAGAGAGATAGAGGGGCAGGTTCTACCGACAGAAAATGTATCAACTGCCGCTTCCAACTAAAACTATTTTTGGGCGAGACAAAGCTCGGCGGATTACCTAGTTTAATATAAGAAGATTCTATGAGATACACAACCTGGAATCAGAAGTTCTAATACGAATTACATTTTTCAGGAAAGCAAATGCTATACAGGAGAAAAGGGAATAATAGTCTCATTCCGTAAATATTTATTAATAAACCAAATCAGACAAAGGAAATAAAACCGTGATTACGTACAAAAAAGATTACTCAGAAAATGTTCAGTTTACTTAAGGATAAAAACACATACAAAATCAAAGTATGTATCAAACAAAACTGACAAACTGCTAAGAATGAACAAAGGATCTTGCAAGTAGCCTTTACAAATGTAAGAGAAAAATTAAATGATATGTACATAAACTTAAGTGAGAATTAGATATTTGTCTCCTTTGATGCCATAGCATTATTCGTGAATATTCCAATTGTGACGATGCTTTCTTTATGCTCCGGATACGCTCGCCGGATCCGAGGGGTTCAGCACTCACAGAATATTTATTCTTGAAATGACCGAGAGGAGAGAGAGAGGGGTATATGTTGCCATAAAGAAACACACTTCGGCATGCTGTTTTGTTTATTTCTTTATTTATAACCTATCCACTATTACTATAACCTCTACACAGTTGCTTGGATACTCGGGTGGGCACTCGTCGAGCCGAAGTCCACTCGGGTGTTCGGGTGTGCACTCGTCGTGCCGAAGATCACTCGCGTGCTCGGGTGGGCACTCGTTGTGCCGAAGTCCACTCGGGTGTTCGTGTGTGTCCGCGCGTCGGGCCGAAGATCACTCGCGTGTTCGGGTGAGCACTCGTTGTGCCGAAGTCCACTCGGGTGTTCGTGTGTGTTCGCGCGTCGTGCCGAAGATCGCTCGTGTGCTCGCGTGAGTCTATCGTCGGTGGCGAAGGCCGACAGACCATCCGTCGGGGTTCGGGAGAGGCGGTGTTCGTTCGTGACGAAGGCCGACAGACCATCCGTCGGGGCTCGAGGGGGGGGTTCGGTTCGGGGGGGGGGGGCGACGAAGGCCGAGAGACCATCCGTCGTGTCGGGAACTGCGTTCGTTGCTGACGAAGGCCGACAGACCATCCGCCGGGATTCGGGAACGTTCGGTACGTCGGTGACGAAGGCCGACAGACCATCCGTCGCGTCGGGGAACGGTGTTCGGTGGTGACGAAGGCCGACAGACCATCCGTCGGGGCTCGGGAAGGTTCGGGAATCGTCGCTTGTCACGATTGTGTTCGACTTACCTCGTAATGTTTGCTGATAAACTGCTGTGTCTAACCGAACTTGCTCTTGTTTACGCACTGGCACCGCACTGACTGCCTCGAGTTCGTGATTGCTTCTCCTTTTATAGCCGCCAGCCTACTGTTCGCCATTCGGCTGTTCGGCATTCGGCTGTTCGGCATTCGGCTGAACTCGTCAGCGTCGTGCGTTTTGTTTCTCACTCAGGGTTAGTCTTGCTTAGTATGGTTTACACACTATCTGACTTACTAAAATTATTTTATACTTTCAAACAATTATTTCTACTTTTGGCCTTCGATGGCATTTTACTTCATTTATTTACATTTTTTTTAAAACTAAATCCTAACTATTCGTGTGGACGCAAACGAGCCGGCGTGACTTGCGTCGTCACACTTCCCCTCACCTCCGGGGTGGGAGCTCTTGCACACGCACCAAACCGGTGCGGGTAATCCGGAACCATATGTCGTGGTCGCCGATGGTCTTCTTAAAGGTGCGACGGCGTTTCTCGTGCCGACTGTGCCACGGCGCTTCCAGTGCTCGACGGATCTCCTGCTGTGTGGCGTGGTCGAACAGCTGGCCGTCCAGGCCTACCCATGGGCCGGTCGGTACGGGGTCGGTTGCGGGCTGCTCGTCATTCCCTGGGACCGTTGCGGGTGTGGTTGCGTCGGTACCCATCTCTGCCGCGCCCGGCGGCGTGGGACACGGTCTGCGCTTTGGCACCACGTTCGGCTCGTCTTCGTTGCTGCTGCTGTTGCTGTCGCTGCTGCTGCTGTCGCTGCTGCTGCTGCCGCTGCTGCTGCTGTCGCTGCCGCTGCTGCTGCTGTTGCTGCCGCTGCTGCTGCTGTTGCTGTTGTTGTTGCTGCTGTTGTCGCGGTTGTTGTTGCTGCTGTTGTCGCCGTTGTTGTTGCTGCTGTTGTCGCTGTTGTTGTTGCTGCTGCTGCCCTTGCTGTTGCTGCTGTCGGTATGGACAGCCGGTAGTTCTAGGGGTGGGAGTGGTGGTCCATTGCCGGCCCTCGAGTGGAGCTCTTTCAGCAAACGCGCCAGTTTGCGACGTTGCCGGTCTGCGTCACGCTGCCCCCCCCATGTGGTTGCGTTGGTGGTCGCCAGGTCGCCGCGTCGCCCCAAGATCACCTCGGCGAAGTGGAGCACGTAGGCCCCGCAGTCGGTGGTGTTTGGCTGGACTGGCACCGCGAGGACCTTGAGTGGGAGTGCCTCCTCTGTGAACCGGTGCGACTCTCCGCCGCCCTTTCGTGCTCGGTATTCCTGGGCGAGGTAGTCGCGGCACTGCCGCACTCGCTCCGAGTAGTCTCGTGGTGGTAACGAGTCCAGCACGTTGATGCATGGTGTCAGTGCTTCGTCTCCGCCGATGCCATTGAGACCCTGGACGTCGATCAAGTACCAGTGCCCGCAATCGTTGACTGGGACCAGCACGTGTTCCTTCTGGAACAAGTCTACGTGCTTGGTCCATCGGGCGACTTGTTTGTGGCGTTGTTCTGCACCCAGGCGCGCATCTACATCCTTCAGTCGTCCCGCGAACAGCGCCGAGAAACAATACGTCTCTTGTCGAGCGGGAGCTGGCAGCTCTTCTCGATACAACCATTGCAGGTACACATCGATGACTACGTCGTTAAACCATCGACCAGTCGCGGCCCGCTGATAGTCCTCCAAGTAGACGTCGTTGCCCCGCTCAGGTGGATATCGGAGACAAACGGCTCTACCGGCGATTCCCGTCGTGTTGTCCGGTGATGGTGATGGGTGCTGCAGAGGCGGTGTGTTGCGTTGGTAGCCGACAGGATCGCTGTCGCGTTCTGCCGGAGCCGGAAAGCGTTGCCCTGGCCCGGCTTTTGTGAAGCGGACCAGAGGTGGTATGTAGCGTTGGTTGCCGACAGGATCGCTGTCGCGTTCTGCCGGAGCCGGAAAGCGTTGCCCTGGCCCGGCTTTTGTGAAGCGGACCAGAGGTGGTATGTAGCGTTGGTTGCCGACAGGGTTGCTGTCTTGTTTCTTCGGCCGCGTCTGCGGTCCGCACTGCGTCTGCGGTGTTACTTCGAACCGCTGGTACAAGCGGTCGCCCTCTTCCACCGTACGGGTCGGCCGGGACCGTATTACTGGCCCTCGCGACGGCGTGGGCTTCTTAAAGGGTACCAGTGGCGGCGGTGAGCTGCGCCGTGGTCGCTCGTTGGTGGGTATCGTCATGGCATTCGCCTCTGTCGGCGCTGGCATGGAAGTGTTGGACCGGGTTCCTGACGTGGTTCCATGTTGTACCCTGGTTCGCTGCAGCTGTTGTGGTAGTTGCACTCGACGGGCCGCACCCCTGACGTCGCCGGCTATTTGTCTCCCGGACAAAGGAGCTGACGTTGTCTCGGTATCGTGTCGCGCAGCGACCCGCGACCGTTTGCGTACGGGTCCTGGTGGATGACAATCGAGGAAATTCATCCTCCGTCGCGCATCTTTCTCTGCCATCATCCGTAAGCGGAATCTGGCTGCTGACTCCTCGAACCTGTGCTCTGTAGTCTGGGCGTGTCGATTCATGTTATCTGCAATGGAAGAGAAAGTTATTGCCTCTTTGCCAGTTATGGGTTCAGGTGCGTCGTCCGTAGCGTGGTACGTTCTCAGTTCGCTGACGTGGGCTGTCCGGAGTTTGTTCGCGGGCCCCGAAGTTCGTAATCGGACAATTACTGGGGATGTGAAACCCACGACGGTATAGGGTCCATCATACTTTGGCGCTAGCTTGGCGTTGAAGTCGTCGATTGCTTTGGAAATGTGGTGTTGCTTCACCAGGACCTGTTGGCCGATGGCTGGGATCCAGTGACGTCTGCGTAGGTTATAGTGTCGGGCTTGCTCCTGAGATGGCCGCGTGATATTGTGGCGTACAATATCTATGACTTCCTGCAGTTGTTTTGCTAACTCGCTGGGTGACCTTGCTTGGTTCCCCGTTCCTAGTGTAACCACGTCGTACAAGGCTCCTGGGAGTCGTGGTTCCCTTCCTTGGGTTAGGTATGCTGCGCTGAAACCCGTCGTCTCTGAAACGCTGGTGTTGATTGCCAGCGAAAGTTCCGGCAGTAGGTCGTCCCAGCTTCGCTGTTGGTTTCCGGTCATCTGTGCGATCATAGTTTTCACCGTACGATTTGTCCTCTCCGTGGGATTCTCCTGTGGCATATATGGAGCCGTGAACTGTTGGCGTGTACCGATGCCGTCGAGGAAATTTCTAAATTTACGGCTGGTGAACTGCGTCCCGTTGTCGCTTAAGAAGATCTTTGGTGCCCCGTAGCGGGCGAGAATGCGCTCCCGAAACGCTTTGATTAGTGTGTCCGAAGTGGCTTTGCGAAGGGGTATCAGTTCCGCCCACTTTGAGAACCGGTCCACTAGGACTAATAACATCGCGTTCCCATGTTTCGAACGCGGCAGTGGTCCCACGAAGTCCGCGCAAACCGTATTCCAGGGTTCGTCGGGGATCTTGGTAAGCATTTCGCCTGCTGGTGCCAACTGGCTTGTTTTATACCTTTGACACGAGTCGCAGTTTCGGACGTAGCGGCTAATGAAGCGGAACATACCCGGCCAATAGTACCTGTTCACAATGCGATGTATTGTCTTCCGTATGCCCATATGCCCGGCTGAGGGATCGTCGTGGTTTTCGGACAACACCTGTTTCCGTAGGGAGGTCTTAATGCATAGTTTCCATGGCGAGCAATCTTCGTCGTGGACACTTCGTGGGAAATGCCGGTATAGCTGGCCAGCGACGATTGACTAGTCTGGAAATTTTCCTGGGTGTCGCTGTACTTCTTCGAATTTCTTTAGGTACCAGGAACAAGGTGTTGATCCTGCTTCATTGGCTGGTGTCGCCGTGGTCTCCGTGAGTCGTTGAAGCGTCTGCATAGGTTGGCGCGAGAGAGCGTCCGCAACCACATTGTGCTTACCTCGTCTATACTGAACGGTGAATTGGTATTGTTGTAATTCCAACGCCCAGCGGGCGATTCTTCCGGTTGGGCTGTCGATGGAATTGAGCCATTTAAGCGACAGGTGGTCCGTGATGACGGTGAACATATAACCTTCTAGGTAGGGCCTCATTTTCCGGATGCCCCAGATGATGGCCAGGCATTCCTTTTCGGTGGGCGAGTAGTTCTTTTCAGCGTTGTTGAGGTGGCGGCTGGCATACGCGATGACCCGCTCGGCCCCTTCGAGCACCTGCGTCAAAACGGCACCCAAACCGAAGTCGCTTGCGTCCGTTTGTAACGTGAACATCTGGGTGAAGTCGGGACAGGCCAAGACTGGCGCCTGCGTTAGTTTTTGCTTCAGCTCCTCGAAGGCTATCTGATGCTCCTTTCCCCATTTCCAGTGCCTACCCTTCTTCAATTGTGCTGTGAGTGGTTGTACAATGGTGGCAAAATCTGGTACGAAACGTCGGTACCACGAGGCAATTCCTAAAAATCGTCGAATGTCACGAACATTCTGGGGTGGTTTCAGCTCCCTGATGGCTGCTACCTTATCTGGGTCGGTGTGGATTCCTTCCTTGCTGATGACGTGCCCAAGATACTTTACCTTGGTCTGGAAAAATTCGCATTTTTCCTGATTGATGCGAAGGTTGGCAGCTCTTAGGCGTCGGAAGACCTCTTTGAGGTTCCGAGTATGCTCTTCTAACGTTGCTCCCGTGACGATGATATCGTCCAAGTACGCGAAGGCATATGGCTCCATTTCGGGCCCGATTACCCGGTCTAGGGCTCGCTGGAAGGTGGCCGGAGCAGAGTGGAGTCCAAAGGGCATCACTCGCCATTGGAACAGTCCACGCCCCGGAACGGTGAACGCCGTATACTTCTTACTGTTTTCTGACATGGGTATTTGCCAGTAGCCGTCCTTCAGGTCCAGGCTACTGATAAATCTCGCATTCCGTAGCCGGTCCAAGATGTGGTTGATCCGTGGTAGTGGGTACGCGTCTGGCACAGAGCGGCTGTTAAGTTGCCGGTAGTCGATGCAAAGGCGCCAGGCGCCTGTCTTCTTCTTCACCAACACGATCGGTGCACTGTAGGGGCTGTGTGACGCCTCGATACAACCCTTCTCGAGCAGCTTGTTGACCTCTTCGTCTATCACCGCTTGCATGGCAGGGTTCCTTGGAATGTACCGTTGTTTGATGGGTTGATCGTCGCTCATGATTATCTTATGCTCGGTCACGGTGGTGACTCCCGCCATACCCTTGAATTGGCGGAGTTCGTTGCGTAGGAAATCAGCTATCGCTGTTTCCTCTGTGTGTCGGTCTCCGTTGGTCATCAGACAATTTCGTGTCTCCCTTCTCTCCTTGCCCATGCGCATCACGAGGGTGTCTCCGCCGAAACTGAGTGTGGCTCCTGCGGCCCGCAGGAAGTCAAGTCCCAAGACGACATTATCGGTAGTCGTTGGCATTACAATGAACGTCGTCTGCGCCAGGAAATTCCCTAGTCGCACGTCTGTGACTACTGCCTGTCTTAATGCTTGTTTGGAACCATCGGCTAAGGTGACACTGGTGTCGATCGGGACTTTCTCGCAGTAGTTGTTGATCTGGTGGGCGACCTGCTGGCTGATGAAGCTCGCAGACGCTCCGGTGTCGATGGTGGCGCATGTTTCAATAGCACCGACCGAAATTGTCGCTCTGATCCGGTTACCTTCGTCGCGGAGAATGTCACTGTTGCTTGACTTCTTTACTGGGAGGGGGTCTGTCCGCGTCGCTGACCACCTCCGGCGGCGTTTCCCGCTTCTCGACAACATTGGATGGTGCGGACTCCTCGTCGGCCGCACTCCCAGCAGAACAGTAATTGCGGATTCCGGCAACCTCTGGCTGTGTGTCCCTCGCGTCCGCATCTTCTGCATGCGGTTCTGGGATTTATGCTTCTGGCTTCCTGCGTCTGTGTCATTTCCGGTTGCTTGGGGTTTGTGGGTTGTCTGCCTTCATCTTGGGTGAGGCGTCTGTGCTGCTCGCGCCGTGCTGGCTCCGGATATCGATCGCGGATTCTTTCAAGGTCTTCGGCTAAGTCAACCAGCTCATCTAGCGTGGTAAAGTCGCGCCTTCGGATGTACCACTGATAGTCTGGATGAAGGTTCTCATAAATTCGCTCTATCTTCTGCGCCTCAGCGTAGTTGGCATGTCGCATCAAGTTTTGGAGATCTAATAGATACGCCTTGAACGGCTCTTTCGCTTTCTGCAATCTGCTGCGGATGTCGTCTTCCAACCGTGCCCAAAACCTCGATGGCAGAAAGAACTTCAGGAAGTCCTTCTTGAAGATAGCCCAGTCCACCCAGCGCCGGTTGTTGTTGCGGAACCACGTCAAGGCGCTGTCCTTGAGCAGTTCCGGCATGGTACGTGGCAAGGAATTTACTTCCATGCCGTAAGCGTCTGCCAATTCTTCGATCCTTTCGATGAAGGAGATTGGGTCCTTGGTGCCGTCGAATTTCACGGCCCATTTCCGCACTTGTTCTATGAGCAGGGGTGTGGAATTGGCGTGCCGATGAATGTGCGCTGGTTCGGATGAAATGTGGGGCCAGGCGTGCTGACTTCGGTTGTGAGAAACCGTCAGACCCTCTGCACTTGCTGCTCCGGTAGGTGACATCGCCCGGGGTGTCGCAAAAAGTTGGTTGGTTAACCCTCTTGGGTCTTGTTCTTGCTGGGTCTCGGCCTGTGTGTATTTTTCCTCGAACTCGGCTATGCGCCCCAGCGTCTCTTTGTCGTGGCCGGTCTCCTGGAGAAATGCGGCCAGTTGCTTCCGCAACTCTTTGACCGTCCCTGAGGTATCTAGCTCAAAAGCGTCTGAGATGGTGACTAAGTCTTCCTTCTTCAGGTAATAGACCCAGTTAGTCGAAGGCATGTTGGTTGGCTAAAGTTTCTATGCGCTCGTGTTGAAAACGTATTAATGAAATAATAATATAAAGAACAGTTTTATTTCATTTAAACCCCTTTAAATACAAATTCCCTTTTCCCCGAATAAAAATGCACAGCCCGAAGGCTAGGGAGGGTTTTCTTTTATTTTATTTTTATTTTAAACCACGATCTGGTATATAGTGGGTCGACTCTGCAATGGAAAGAGCTTTTCCCCTTGAATTGTCTTAGTTAGTCAATGAATCAAATCGACGCATCGATGTAGAAATGTATTTCTATATATGTGCTCCGCGCTTCTCACTAATACATAAATTTCCCCACGGGGAAAAATTTTTAAAGTTTGAGAAAAGTTTTAAAATCACTGCAGTCGGTTGCACTGCTTCTCAATTAATACAATATTTCACTGCTTTTACCACATAATTACCCAAGCGTAGTTTTATAGTTTGTGACTGCCATTTTGTTTTACTTGTGGCTTATGTGTATATAATAAGTAGCTTGCCACACTTTGTTCACTGATGTTTTATTTTGACTGCTCCTTATGTAACTTGTGTGTTTTTTTTTCTGTTTTGTTTATCTCACTGTGTCACTGTTCGCTGATCACTGTTGTTTGCATCGTATTTCTCATAATTCTGTTTATTATTTTCTTCACTTTGTCACTGATTCGTGGGTTTTTCTTCTCTCTCAGCTCATAGGTCCCTGCTCGGGCGCCACTGTGACGATGCTTTCTTTATGCTCCGGATACGCTCGCCGGATCCGAGGGGTTCAGCACTCACAGAATATTTATTCTTGAAATGACCGAGAGGAGAGAGAGAGGGGTATATGTTGCCATAAAGAAACACACTTCGGCATGCTGTTTTGTTTATTTCTTTATTTATAACCTATCCACTATTACTATAACCTCTACACAGTTGCTTGGATACTCGTGTGGGCACTCGTCGAGCCGAAGTCCACTCGGGTGTTCGGGTGTGCACTCGTCGTGCCGAAGATCACTCGCGTGCTCGGGTGGGCACTCGTTGTGCCGAAGTCCACTCGGGTGTTCGTGTGTGTCCGCGCGTCGGGCCGAAGATCACTCGCGTGTTCGGGTGAGCACTCGTTGTGCCGAAGTCCACTCGGGTGTTCGTGTGTGTTCGCGCGTCGTGCCGAAGATCGCTCGTGTGCTCGCGTGAGTCTATCGTCGGTGGCGAAGGCCGACAGACCATCCGTCGGGGTTCGGGAGAGGCGGTGTTCGTTCGTGACGAAGGCCGACAGACCATCCGTCGGGGCTCGAGGGGGGGGTTCGGTTCGGGGGGGGGGGGCGACGAAGGCCGAGAGACCATCCGTCGTGTCGGGAACTGCGTTCGTTGCTGACGAAGGCCGACAGACCATCCGCCGGGATTCGGGAACGTTCGGTACGTCGGTGACGAAGGCCGACAGACCATCCGTCGCGTCGGGGAACGGTATTCGGTGGTGACGAAGGCCGACAGACCATCCGTCGGGGCTCGGGAAGGTTCGGGAATCGTCGCTTGTCACGATTGTGTTCGACTTACCTCGTAATGTTTGCTGATAAACTGCTGTGTCTAACCGAACTTGCTCTTGTTTACGCACTGGCACCGCACTGACTGCCTCGAGTTCGTGATTGCTTCTCCTTTTATAGCCGCCAGCCTACTGTTCGCCATTCGGCTGTTCGGCATTCGGCTGTTCGGCATTCGGCTGAACTCGTCAGCGTCGTGCGTTTTGTTTCTCACTCAGGGTTAGTCTTGCTTAGTATGGTTTACACACTATCTGACTTACTAAAATTATTTTATACTTTCAAACAATTATTTCTACTTTTGGCCTTCGATGGCATTTTACTTCATTTATTTACATTTTTTTTAAAACTAAATCCTAACTATTCGTGTGGACGCAAACGAGCCGGCGTGACTTGCGTCGTCACACAATATACACAACCATAAAAGCCATTATGAATAAATGCGATATAATATCGAATCACACCAAGATTAATATTGTAGCACACTAAGATAATAACACAATTTCTACGACTAAAAATTTCGCCTACAACTTAACAACTAATTCTCATTCAAGAATCAGATATTACTCAGGTGCTTGGCATGCAAATATGATAATGATATATTGGTAATAGCTTAAAAACAGAATATTGGCAATAATTTTAAAAACACTGCACATACATATATCACAACAGAATACAGGAATTTTTCAATTTACATATGAAAAAACCGACTCTATGCTGTCTGGAGACAACATTATATAAAGAACACAACAAAATCATTACTACAGTATTTTAAAAATTTAATTAAAAAAATAAATAAAATTTAACAACTGTATATTGCACAACGATAATGACGGCAAACCGCAATTTTAACTTTACAACAGTAAAATTGCTGTTGGAGCGAGTGGAATCCAACAACGAAAATTTGCAATGCAAACGAGCGAACAGAAACAGCTTTTTATTTATCTTAATCAAAACGATAAGTTGAAGGTACTGTAACCGGACAATTGTGGTGGGTGAAACTGGCACTGTAAAACATACCGTGGTGTATACTGAGTTTAAACGGCAAAAGACGGTTAAAGGCTACTGTGGAGTTGGCCCTTGGAAATGCAAAGCTAATAGATAAAAAGAAAATATATATATAAATTCTAAAATATGCATACATAACCACGAATCGAATCTTCGTTTCTAACTTCGTCACAATGTCCGTTCTTTCGTGCTTACGCGAAGTTCAGCACATACATATTCCGTATTTAGCGCTATAAAATCATGGTCACGCATAGCTTATAGGATAGCGTGCTGGACTAGGAATGCGGACGCCCCGATTCGAAACACCACAGCAACTTTAAAAATAATTCGTAGGTTTATAAATAACGTAATAATACTAATTTTCAGATATTAAAATAGTAATATATCCAAAAACAAAGTCTCTGTGAATTTTTGGTTTCATTCAAACTCCACAAAAAAACTGTACAAAATTTGTAAACTGCCTACATAAAGAAAAAGGTATTGCGAACTATTAAGATAACTTAATGAACCAAGAAATTATGTGTTTATTATTGGAATTATTATTGCTTAACATTTTTGTGGCCATCCGATTCTTACTTACATTGTTGAGACACCGGCTGCATCCGACCTCCACTTACATTGTTGAAACAAGTGATCTATCCAGCTTTCACTTGCATTGTTTTCGTTCGAGATGAATTGCTTCCTATGACCGGCCTGTGTTAACGTAAGCTGCAATAAAATACAGTGACAGGATGGGTCCCTCATACATTGTTAGCGGAAGAGGAAGCGTCTTGTCATAGGTTTTTTTACCAGTGGGTACCTACGTACATAAAAAACACAGACAAAGAGGAACATAGAAGAGGAACAATAATAAACAACAACCAAAGAATACTTCTTTGCAACCAGTGCCCTTGTATTTTGTCTTTCTCTCCCTCTCTCTCTGCCTCTCTTTATCATTCGCTCTTTATAAAATTTTCTATTTGCCACTGAAAACGCTAGAGAAAAACGCGGAGTTAGTTAATTTTCAAGCGCTGCATAAGAGCAGGAAAATAGATACAATTTGGTGTATCATTCACTGAAAGTGAATAATAGTAACACTCTCGAAAACGGGTGCAAATGTTTTGTTGACGTATTTGTATTATTATAATGTAGCTTTATGTTTAATAATATTATTTAATATATCTTCTTTTTATACCGAGAATACAGCTAGCTGTTTTCATCCTATAAAGTTGACGTATTACCGTCATTTATTCAGTTATTTTGACAAAATTTCATTTATGTATATATATTAACATCGTCCGTTAGTATACCAGAAATGGGCGCGGTCAGCCCACTTTTCAGCAACACGTCATAACAGAGGAACGAGTAGAAAAATTTATATTAATTATAATCGAAATAATTCACATGATTTATTCACAAACTTTAGCGTGGATTAAAATTTTTCGTTAGTACAAACTGCGACTTCTTTATGATTTTTTTTTAATCATTTACTTGGTTTTGTTGCACCGCAAGTTCTTCGCAATTATAAGTGAAACAGAGCATAACGAGTAATCAATAATATGACAATAAAAGACAGCAATAAAGACAATAAAAAATATAAAAAGGAATTTCTTTCTATTTTTCCTTTCCAAAAAATATTGATTATATTGGGCTGAAAAAGTGACAGTTTAGTTTAATCGGCCGACTGATTCTCAAGTAATTTGTCGGCTTTTTTAAAGTAATTGATGTAAATTTTATTTCAAACGGTCGACTGGTTCTCGAGAAAGTTTTTTATTCAGATTATTATAGAACTGGGTATTTTGACCATCCCTGAATCCATTTTGGCTACTTTTGTTACCACGTATGTATCCTCACTTCGATCTCCAAAAGCGGAGAAATTTTGCTTATAATCAGTCACCCCAAAAAGGATTCTTCCTTTGAATGATTTTGTTGAATTTCATGCATTACCAGTCTTTTTCCAGTTTTTAAATAACTAAATAAAGTTTTCTTAATTGAAACTAATTCATATACAATAAATTTGTTATGTGTTGGTCCCATCAGATAATTAACTTCGCCATAGTTCGCTATGCCGGTACCAAGTCCTGATGAAGGGTAATGGATGCATAATCTTACCCATAGTAAAATCACACCTAGTGTTCAGTGGTATAACTGAGCCATCTAATCTCAGAGGATACAACTGTGAGCACTGGTCCTCCAGGTTGGGGTTTTGTCGTACAGCCAGCAAACCGATACTACAAAAATAACCTTGCTTTTAGACCTTTACAATCGCATCGGATACTAGATGGATTAAACAGTAAGACCTAGGAACCGAAATATAGATGACTATCTTACTATAGCGAAAATGTACGGACGATGCTACAACTTCGTAAAATGTTAGAAGCGGCCAAAGAAATACTGCGGTAGCAAATAATTAGACTACAACTAACTACAAAAAAAAAGTTACAGAGAATGACAAAAAATCCAATAACAAGCATAAAAATATTCCCACTAACAACGCCTTCACTTGCATTCCTTTCCTCTTTTTCCTCTCACCATAAGACCAATGAAAAATTCCCTCCTTTCCTTCCACCACCGCGGTTGATATCTTCGACAGTCCACAATTTGCATAAAATCAAACAACTCTCCTTATGGGTAAGCGCATATACAAAAATCCAGAACTATGCAAAAAACCTCTGAAAATTACACAAAAACAAAACAGATGCAATAAAAGTGAACAAAAAATCCAGAAACCCACAGAAATACTCCCACTAACAGTAACTCCCACTAACTCTTCGTCTCTTCCACTTTTCGCCTCTTTCCAAGAACTTCAGCGACAAAACTGTGTTCTTGGACTCTGTTAGTGTTTAGCTACACATGTTTATATACAATGTTTAGATACTGGGTCGTAGTAGTACGACCAAGGCAATCGAAAATTTCGTACAAAAAATTGCTCTGCATGCGAACTCTATTATTATAATCTCTATGAGAATAGGCTTCGGACCAAAAAGCGAGAGATTATGTGGCTTAAAAATAAATAGAAAGTTTAATAATATTACAATTATATTTGCATATGCACCTACATATGCACGACAGTGATGAGGAAAAACAAGTCGAATCTACGATAGTCTCGAAAAAGTATGTGACAAAACAAACAAATATGAAAGTAAAATCATTCTGGGAGACTTCATCGCGAAAATCGGACAAGATTTTGTGAATAGAAGACAATGCCAAAGTCCAGTAACATAAACCTAAAAACTCACGTCATAACAGTAATGTAAAAACATGCAGAGGAGCAAATTGTGACGGGAATCATTATCTGGAGATAGTCATAACCCGTCAACAAATATCAAATGTAGCAAAAAGCAAAGGAACCAAAGTTAAAAGAAATTATGGGATATACATAGACAAATTTCGCAACGCTAAAAGATATTCCGAAAGGTATTGCCAAGTTAAAGAACAACAAATCGTCAAGAAAAATATGATCACGGCTCAACTCTACAAGAATGGAGGGGATTCCATGGTAAAAGCACTACAAATGTGTTGTTTGATAAATTGAGTAATATAGCCCAGAGTTGAATTGGGGAATACAAAAGTGGGTTTGGAGGCGGATGGTTAACAATATACCAATTATCCTGTTACAGACAATACAAAAATTATATGAATTTAATATATTCCTCCATCTGAAATTTATTGATTTCAAACAACCATTTGACAGCATTAAAAGAAATAAAATCAGCGAGGGACTCATAAGTATCGGTACTCCTAAAAAACTAATAAAGTTAGTTATGATTGCTCTTAAGAAAACTAGAGGCAATGTCAGTATACAGAATAAATTAACTTAACCAAGGAGATGCTTTATCAGCCCTCATATTTAACTTCCTACTACTTTGAAAATAATGGAAATATTATTAAAATCCATCAATTACACGCCGACGATATTCCTATTATTAGCAGGAGCTATAACAACATGAAAGGAATATTCGAAAAACTCGAGAGACACGCTGAGGAAGTAGGGCTCCAAATTAACATATATGAAACCAAATACCTTAAACATTCTAAAACTGGAAGTACAAAACAGAGCGTAAGGGTAAAAAACTATAATATTGAAGAAGTGGGCAGCTTGAAATATCTAGAGCGTCTATAAATTACAAAAAGTTTAATAAAATAACAATAGATGAATACCTCAAACTATTAAAAATTTCGATAAGACCAGTAATCAGTAAGTAGAAAAATGGATGACAATGACAACTTCTGATAGAAGCAAACTGAACATTTTTGAAAGAAAAATAATAAGACAAATATATTGGGCAAAAAGAAATACAGAGGGCGAATACGTTATACGAACAAACAGCGAAATAGACAGACTAATTGCAGCTAAAAACAGTACGATATATTAAAGCTCAGCGATTAAGATGGATGGGTCACATTCAATGATTACCGGAAGAACGAAAAGCAAAAAAGATCGCCACAAGTCCAAACTAAAATGAATCGGTGGAACAGGTTATTTCACGTTCAAGGAAGTCTTGTGTTTGTCAGATTAGATATCTAATACATAGATATACTCGATGATGTTTTTGTTACATTAGATATACATTAACTCGAAAACTAAGTAATTGAACTTAGCGATCCTGCTTATTTTGACTACACTTAAATGTTTTTTTTTATTTTTTGTATGTTATTTTTATTTGTTTGTACTTTATTCCGGTTTTCTTAACTTTTCCTCTTTATCTGAGAATTCATACACACTTCATAGGCGCATTCAAACTATGGAATGTAAGCTAAACCGACAGGCGTTTCCATGTCTGTAATTAAATAATATTGCCTGAAATGTCTACAAAATTGAAGGCATAACCCAAATTTGTTCCTAAAAACGAATCAGTTGGAAAAACTATTGTATATCGGAATTAGGCTAAGGAATATTATGAAGTTTGATTCTGCACTAGAAATCCCGCAACAGCTCTGGTGGCGCAAGAAATATCGACAATTTAACATTGGCACTTCCACAGTCCTAGGAATTAATTTTTATAATTCACGGCTTTACAATAGGGGCACTGAACGCTCTTCGATAGTCGGGATTACACGAGAACGAAAGAAAGTGTTGCGATCTAATAGGGCAAATGGCACACCTGCTCTGTTATTAAAAACAATCTTCTTGCTTTTGTCTCAATTTGTCCATTTGCTGTAAATGTTCGCACACCTATGAAAAAAAGTAAATAACAGGGCAACAGTGACAATAGAGAATTTCGTAGAATTATTCGAATACACATTGGTCTTTGATGTGAAAAAGCTCTCTTATTAAAAACAATCTTCTTGCTTTTATCTCATTTGGTCCTGGCTCTTGCTGAACTGTTATTCTGGCAGCTACCATCAGAAACTCAAATATTGTCCCAAAAATGCAATGTGCATGAATGTTGTTCGCACAGTTATGAGAAAAATGTAAATAACAGTACAACAGTGATAATAAAAAATTTGGTAGAAATTTTTGAACACACATTGTCTTTGATGTGAAAAATTATGAAAACTAGTTTCTGTATGAAATGGTATGTAATTCAGGGTCGGGCAAGAATGGCTCGCGTATGCTGCGGCGCAAGGCAGACGCTGCGTCGTTGCATGTATACGAAAACTGAGAGTTGATCTACTTCTTTTAGTCTGTACGGAGATTTCATTAGAGTATTTGAGTGGATGACACTGTAAGGTTATTTCCACACAAAACATGTTGCGCTTATTCGTTCAGTACAATTGTTATTAATAAAATCGCAGTTGCGCTCTCTATCCACCCACATTTATATAAAACAATAGTCTAATGTACCTGACTCTGATTTAATTGGATGTATTTGACGAATGTGTGGTATATGAGATTCGTCCAAGCCAAAGACCCAGTGTCTCATTAAATATCATCAAATATCAGTAAACTGCTGAACATGTAGTATTTATACCCTACATCTTGTCAATGATTAATGGTATATTCCCCTAAACCCGAAATGTGTAACGCATAGACCTAAAGGAGATTTGTATAGAAAAGTATATATGTATACTATAATCAGCCGTGTCTCTGTCTATTTGTCTGTCTCTATGGCGACAAAATTGCATTTTTTTGTGTATACAGTAAAATCATCGGTTAGTGTGCCGAAAATAAGCGTGGTCCGCCCAATGGTTACAAAAACAGAAACACCAGAGGAGCGTATGGGGAAATCGAAATAAATTGCAATTAAAAAAAAAATATATTGTCCTTTTTAATTTTTTACTGTATGGTATTTAGGATTCGGTCATGCCGAATATAACATTCATTTTGGTTTATATTGAAATTTAATTATATTAATTAACATACTTCATTTAATTGCCCTTTAAGTTGAATACTATATTACAAAGAAATTATATTAAGCAAAACTTACGAGTTCTGGATGTCGCGTAATGACAAGTTCAATATTTCTTTTGTCGTGCTCGATGCGTCGCCGCGTCTCTTCGAGCTTCATCCGAATATCCGACTTATTAACAGACGAACCCATTTCTTCTTTAAAGGGATCTGTGAAAATTAGTCTAAATTTAATAACTTTTATAAATTGCTTTTATAATTTTGCACCAATCTGATCCGCTAGGGTGGATAATGTACACTTATTAACTTTTGTGCTTTTAGAATTAGATGTTTTTATTTTGGGATTATATTCGTCCTCGGATGAATTGTATGTTGAGTTATTAAAGGCTGGACTAAAACTGGGATTTGTCTCTGCATAACAAAGTCCACGTAAATCGATTCGGTCTTTGTTCGTGGTGGAATGTGACTTTTGAAAAGCCAAACTGTTGCTCATATTACTTGGATCAGAAGTAGACGGATGCAATAAAACATTTTCGAAGCTATAAAATATAAATAGAAATTATATATTTCACATTCCAAACAACAAAATTAGTTTTAGAGCAATTTTAACCTTTGCGATTGCATCAATGAAAACTTTTCAGTTTCACAATCCTGTTTCTCCGAGCCAGAGTCTGCATCATAGCCCAGTTGAAGACTACCACGTGCATCAGCAATTGAAGAGCGCAGAACAATAGCTGGATTAAAAAAGAATTTTACTAAATTAAGCTTTAAAGATTAACAGTATAATTATTACCAGCGTTGGTACTTGGCAATTTTCTCTCATATTCACAAACATTATGTTCAATTCCACTAAGTTGATCCTGAGATCCACCAAAATGTTCAATTGTTAGCTGGGAATCTTCGCTGGACGAATTGCGACGAGAACGTCGCCCTTTAAAATAAATCATTACAAAAATTTAAATTTATAGTTATAGATAAGTAATAAATTAAAACTATGTTTTATTCCTAACAATACAGTTATTAGAAATTATGTTATACAATAATTTCTATCTTCTATACATATAAAAATGTTATGTCTATGGGTCTGTTTGTTTGTCGAAGCTAATCTCGGTTTTTGTGAGTGTAATTATTTTTTGCCACAAAAGTCACAACACAAAAATCATAACCGTGCCAGATATTTTTGAAGAAAGACAGCGAGAAGAAGATAGTTTTAAGAAAAAGACATTGGTCACATTCACCTGCGTTTTCTAATGGATCATGCCAACCTGAGTATTTCACTGACACAATCACCTATTCATAACTAACTGTCCCCACTCAATATCTCTTATCTGCCTTCATCGGATCACCCTTACTGCACGCACCTCGCAATCCACTAGGAAATTCGTACACTCTAAGACAATTCGACCTAAGTCAGACTCTTGCGAGTTACAGTGATCAAGTGCACTGGTCTTAAAGTTATTTTGCAGACCCGTATTTCAAAAATCTTTTTTTATCTGAAAATCATAATTATGCTTTTTACTTCTTGTTTTTTTTTTGTCTTTATTTTAATAAATATGTATTTTAGTAAATATGTGTAATTAAATTTTACTTTTATCGCAATTCAAACATTTTTATTTTCGATTTGTGATTGTAATTTATAGCAAAAGCAAAATAATAAAAGTTATATAACATAAAATTGTAACGATCACTTGGTGACGACACAACTTCTCCTTAAAATAATAACACTTTAACAAATCACTTTTCACATAACGAAAACTTCACTTTCTATGCAACGAAACGCATAGAAACAGACGAATAAAAGAAATGCCGAGAATAACAAAAACCTGTATCGACACACATTACAAACATGTCCAGCCGACCAGAATAAACCATATACACACCGTACAAATATAAAAAAAGACAAATGTAGAACAGCAAAATTGGTAAGGGACAATTTTTTGCACTCGCCGCTTTAAATACGCCAAATTTCGCGCGATCTTTATTCTAGCAGAAGGACTTAAGGAGCGCATTTTTCGGTAGGGAAATCAGCTTGCTAATCAGTAGAGGGAAAGGTACGCGTGCCGACATTTTTTGCCTGTTGATTAATTTGTTAATTTTTTTTTAACCTCGGATTCGCTGATAAATAAACCGACCACTTGTGGGTCTTCTTATTTTTATGTAAGCTTCTGCTTTGTAGTTCACTGCAGAGATCGATCGTTTTAGTTCAATCACCTGCAATTAACTAGCTCGTTCAGCAGAGATAACGAGATAGCTGACTTATTCCAGCGATTGTTCGGCTTCCCATTCGGGTTCCAGAAGTTTGTTGGTGTTCGTGAAAAACATGGAATTTTGTATAAAAGTGTTCGTGAAAAATTGGAAATCTGATGAAGAACTTTCCACCAGAGAACCCTACTCACCTTTTTGACGCCACGTTGATGAGGGGTCGGAGACGACAAGATTTCTTGACGCGCCGATGATGAGGGGTCGGAGACGACAAGATTTTGCCTTTGTATACAATATTTTATGTATGCTTTGTTTTGAGATTTCAACTCAATTGTAAACTTGTAAAAATAAAATAAATTATTTCGATTGAACGCATATTGATTTTATCTATGATAAAATGCGTATAATACTCAACTACATATTTGGGTTCCGTTTACAAAGTAAAATGAATGTTTATGTGTCTAGACTCTTATTTTTAGCATAAATAATACATTTTAGATTTTTTACAGCTTTCTAGTTGGCTGCATTTTAAGTTTAACTTAATCCAGTCGTCATAAAACACTTCAATAATATTTTTCTTACTTATTAATTAATTAATTATACATCTTCTCTAAAAATAATTTATTAATTGAGGTTATGAATTAATAGAAAGAAAACATCATCAATGTAGTATTGGCATATCTACATTTTCATTTCCACCTTACTAGTGAATTTTATTACCCGTTTGCAAACTGCGTATGTTTCCGCGTACTTTTGCATGTACTATGGTACTTAAGTAGTGTCACTATATTTTTACTTTTTGAGGAAAAACATGTTTTCGCTACATTAAAATTACACTAATGTGTTTGAAATTCTTAATTGATTATGTAATGCCTTATTTCATTTTCCTATTTGAGTTATTTTTAAAAAACGAACAATATTAAAGTACAATTTTGGTACCATACATTTTTGGCAATTTCGTACTGTAAAAATTTCATGAAATTCCTTATCTTTTCACCTCAAAGAAGAAGAAGTAGCATTTCATAATTTTATTTATAATATAATAACATAAAAACATGAATTATTAATGCTATCATGTAATTTAACTATTGAACAATATTATCAAATACATATTGACATATATAAATACAGCAGAATTCGTTTTTGAAGAGTGCAGTAACATAAACGAATGTCTGCTTTATGGCAGCAACAACATCAGCATAGTTCAAAACAGTTCAAAAAGCCAATCAGATGTGAATGCGCGTGGTGAATAACACGTACAGTGTACGTGAAGAAATCGAAAAAACGAAGTCACAAATCTTCGGAAACCCGAGAGAGTCAGCCATCTCGTTATCTCTGTCGTTCAGTTAGTTCACTCGGTCCAACAAACATTTGGGACCTTAATCGAAACAACCCTTAAAGAACAACCACATTTAGTGCACAACTGCTTGCTGAAGAAAGAGGTTGTGTGGAAGCTTGTTTTGTAATTTCTCGGCATTTTTAAGTATTTCTTCAGCAAGTTCTTCAGTTCTTGCGTTTGATATTTTTGAATATGATATGTATTATTCATACGTTAACAATTTTATTTATCAAATTATTTTGTTAATTGTTGTTTCTTTTTTGCTTTATTTACTTAACTTTATTAGTTTAATGGATGAAAATTTGTTATTTTTCGGAAAATGAAGTTATAATAATATCTTACAAAAATCCAAAAATATTTAAACTTTTTATTGGCTCCGTCGTTGTTTAATACGCAATACTTACGTTTAAAAATGTGTCAAGTAGAAGGCGACATATTTGAGATCAAATAATTTTAATCGCAACTAACTTACCAAAAATGACTACATTTTTTGTAAATCTTTATCCTTTATTAAATAAAAACAGTTTAAATAAACAGTTTTTTTTTTTTGTTAAATAAAACAGTTTTAATAAAAACAAAACGAAATAAGAAAGGCACTAAATCTATCGAACTAAAAAACCAGTGTAAAATGTAGTGTCTAAAATAAAGTACAAAATTTCGTTTAAAAAAATCAATTTTTACTTGTAGCAGATCAGATGTTATCAGAATCAGAATAAAATCATCGAACACGAATAAATCGCATGTTATGAATGCTTGAAAGCACATTTGGCTCTAAATTAAATGTGTCCCTTTCCATGTATCCAACGATCTGTGCCTGTGCCCATAGAAAAATAAAGGTCAACACTAGCTACTAAGCGAAACAAATCAAAAGTTCGAAAAAAAGAACTTCTTCTTCTTTTGCTGAGGTGTTGGATTGTAGAAGGAAAATTTGAACTAACTCACTGAGTGAACGACTTTGCATCGAATATTTGTACTAAGTCTTGGATTGTGCAAAAATTGAACTAACTGACGTAGTGAACGACGTTGCATCGAACATTTGAACTAAGTGTTGGATTGTAGAAGGAAAAATTGAACTAACTAACAGAGTGAACGATGTTGTATCGAACATTTGAACTAAGTGAACGAGATGTTAGATTGTAGAAGAGAAATTTAAGTAACTGACCGAGTGAACGAGAAGAGCTGTGATTTTTTTTAGCGATACTCCGTTTTCGAATTTATAGACGGGATATGCTCAGCGAGTAACCAGTGGTTCAATTACCAAATTTATTTAGCGAGACGTTCTATCTAGTTCTAGTTGGTTTCCCGAGTTCAATTTATGAAATAGTTCTTTATTTACAATCTAACACGTCTTTGTAATTTTAGTGGGCCTCTATCGGGCGAAAGAGATCGGTCAAGCTAGCCGCTAGTCGCTGGAGCCCGCTTTGAAAGAGGGTCACCTAGGTTGTGAAACTATATAACTTAAAGCCCCGACTCTGACGTCGAGAAACTATATAACTTGGAGCCCCGACTCTGAAGCCGAGAAGCTATATTTAATATTATTCGTATTTCTCTGGACCAAATAACCTTACCGCGCAGCTTTATAGCAATTCGCGAGCACGTCGTTCACACATCTGAGCGACCATTAGCTAGTGTCGCTTGCTCCCGACGTGTTGTGTTCCGATGTATACTGCTGTTCACTCAGAAAACTGATAGATTTTTTAATGCATAAACAATGGTTTCAGTTCAAAGAAGGAGAAAATCTATGGCTTGAGTAATATTTTCTACAAACTATATAAATTTTGTTTTCAATGAGTAAAAATTGCTACATTTTTAATATGAACTTAAAGTTATACTCATTGCTTCATATACATATTTTTCTACAACTTGAGTATACGCTTTAATGCGTCTTGTATGTGTAACTAATTTATGTATGTCAGCAAGAGTGAGAAGAATGTTCCGTTAATTTTTTAACTTGAGATCTGTTCACAAATTCGTCAAAGTTTTTGAGGCGTCAGTGTGCAACGTACTGCGAAGCAAACTATTTTGCAACTCTTGATTTTGTGAGTGAATAGAATGTTCCGTTAAAATTTTAACTGGAGTTCGTAAAGTCGTAAAATTTTTTCAACATACTGCGAAACTATTTTATTTCTTTATTACAAAAATACATACATATATATATTAAAAGCGCAATTAAGTTTGAGACGGATCGGACAATCCGTCCCAACATTTATTTCATTGTTTTATGAATTTCTCTTTGATTCTTGCCATTATATTAATTATTTTGATTTTATTCATAAGTAAGTTTATAGTTCAACGAATACATAATTAGTTAGTAGGAAATTATAGATGTAAGGTTATTATTGCGCGATCAGTGAAGTTTGTGAGGTGTGGCGGGGCTCACGCTCTGTGTCGGAGCGCAGAGCGTAAGCAAACGGAGAGTCGCTCTTTCCAGCTCGTGTCTGCAATGCAGATATCGGCATCTCCTCTTTCCATCATGCGACGGACTGATGAGTCCCGTATGATGGCGTGGTGGAAGTTTCGAGAAAACAAGTTTTTTTCTATGAACTTCACATCACGCTATCCTACGGGACTAGCAATTAACGCTGACACTGTTAAGAGAGAGAGCGAGATGTCCATATGTGCAGAGCGGTCACGACTGGAATGAGCAGAGCGAACCGGTTTTCGCTCTGCAGCTTCGACACAGATCGTGTGCTGAAAAATTGGACAGTCGATGTTAAAATTGGAGTAAAGAACGTGCCCTGTGAAAAAACTTGTATCGTTGCACAATTTTGAACGAATTTTATCCACAAAATTGGGGAAATAGTAAAACTCCATCGCGTAAAAGCAACGAAGTGAATTGATTAAAATAAAAGGCTTCAGACGCAAATTTAAGTAGAAAAAGTAGAAAATGAAAATAGCAGGTGAAAATAATTCTTGGTGGAAGTGAATAGACATTATGAAGTTAAATGTAATGGAAAATTTTAGAGAGTGAAACGACAAACATTTCAATATTAAACCCAATACTCCAAAATTTGCATCGGATAAACAGGAAAACCTGCATAGCAATGTTAAGTGCACGAGTTAAAATGTTTAACTGACGGGAAAAAGGTTGCGGGAGAAAAATCGAAGAAATCCTGTGGTAAATGATTTCCATCAATGCTGGAGAATTATTAGCATATAATTCTAAAGCCAACAAAGAGATACACTTAAGATTTCATACAAATTACCAGTGATGATATCAAAGTTAAGTTCAATCACAAGTCGAATATTACGCTGCCACCTAAAAGTGTGACAACGTTAAATAAAAAACTGCAGTTATCAATGCGTAATTCGTCAAAAGCTGCAACGAGTTGAATGCGGCTTATAATAAATACATGGAAAACTGAATGCCAGGAGCTTTGCTTCAGTTCAGCTATTACAACAACGACAAGACAACAACAGCCGCAACAGATTTTTACTCAGCTATACACATCTTCATCATCATGCGCAGACTAAGCGATTCCGCAGCCCTTTTCGTCACAGACTATAAAAGTTTTACTTCACCACAACACCGCAGCTATTGATAATGGATTTCGATGTCTTCACATTAGCGCAAAGCCAAATCCGACAATGCTGACACTGATGACAAAGACACTGTCGGGGTTGTTGAAGAACCCCCCCCACTTTCCCTGAGCACGGCCGGACGAGCTGAGCTGCCCTGACAGTGGTCATCTTTTTCGTCTGTTGAATTTGTTTTTAATTTTTTTAATTTAGTTTACCGCGCTCTCTCCACACCCCCTTTCGTTACAAGTGCATTACTTTTTATATTTACATTATATTATTTACAACAGCATTGAAGTTTATGTACGTAAAATAAATAAGAAATAATAACTTTGTAAGTTTTAAGATCATTTACTATCGAAATAAATGTATTAGAAAATAATATAGTATAAGCACATATATAAGAACAATGTGTATAATAATTAAGAAATTAATGTCAAACTGCAGCACTGTCATACACGCTACAACGACGACGTCATGTACGAACGACGACGTCGAGCACTTCCAAACTTGAGCAGCGAACAAGAAGAACAAGAGCCACGAGTATAAAAGAGGAACACATACACGAAATAATCAGTTTCGGGTGAGCGCCTCGCCAGTCGTCAGCACGCGCAGTGGACACAGCCAGCAGCATAGCAGTGATTCTTGGTAAGTTGGTTCGTAGCTTCCTACTCTGCCCTTCCTCTCCTTTTCTAACCACCCCGCAACCTGACTGTGAATTGCTCAGGAAGAGTTGTTGGCGCCTATGGATGGTTGGACCTCCGGACGGCAGCTCCTCTTGAAGTAGTTTGACAGCACGATAGCTGATGATGGACAGTCACACTTCCTGTCGACTATCGTAGGTACTCTTGCGAACCTCTCTTTCCTACCACCATACACGCCGCCGGTCCTACCACGCCGTTTCTTCAAGAAGAGTTGTTGGCGCCTATGGATGGTTGGACCTCCGGACGGCAACTCCTTTTGAAGTAACTTGGCGACGGAGGTTGACATACGCCACCCTCCGCAGCCAGTGGTAGGAACGCTACTCCTTGCCGCCTCGAGCGCTACGACTCCAACGCCATCAAGGGTCGATACAGCTTCGAACGCCATCACGGTTCGACACAGCCTCGAACGACGCCAAGGTTCGACACAGCTCCGAACGCCATCGCGGTTCGACATAGCCTCGAACGCCGTCAAGGTTCGACACAGCTTCGAACGCCATCGCGGTTCGACACAGCTTCGAACGCCATCGCGGTTCGACACAGCTTCGAACGCCATCGCGGTTCGACACAGCCTCGAACGCCATCGCGGTTCGACACAGCCTCGAACGCCCTCAAGGCTCGACACAGCTTCGAACGCCATCGCGGTTCGACACAGCTTCGAACGCCGTCAAGGTACGACACAGCTTCGAACGCCATCCAGGTTCGACACAGCTTCGAACGCCATCCAGGTTCGACACAGCTTCGAACGCCATCAAGGTTCGACACAGCTTCGAACGCCATCGCGGTTCGACACAGCATCGAACGCCATCAAGGTTCGAAATAGCCTCGAACGTCTTCACGGTTCGACACAGCCTCGAACGTCTTCACGGTTCGACAGAGCTTCGAACGCCATCGCGGTTCGACACAGCTTCGAACGCCATCGCGGTTCGACACAGCTTCGAACGACGCCAAGGTTCGACACAGCTTCGAACGCCGTCAAGGTACGACACAGCTTCGAACGCCATCCAGGTTCGACACAGCTTCGATCGCCATCCAGGTTCGACACAGCTTCGAACGCCATCAAGGTTCGACACAGCTTCGAACGCCATCGCGGTTCGACACAGCATCGAACGCCATCAAGGTTCGGCATAGCCTCGAACGTCTTCACGGTTCGACACAGCCTCGAACGTCTTCACGGTTCGACAGAGCCTCGAACGTCTTCACGGTTCGACACCACTTCAAACGACGTGATCATCGCACCGCATTCAGCATCCGCTCAAACAGCATACAGCAGCGGCGAGAATAATAACCCAGCGACTGACAACAACGACAGCATCTACAGAAAAGGGCGAATGACAGTGCGGCCAGTTAATTATAAGCAACAAGTTATATTAAATAAAGATTTCATCAATTGTTTTCACAAAAAATAAATATTTCTGTGAATTGGATCCTGGTTACTCACTGAGTCATACCCTAGCCAGAGAAACAACGTTACAGGTGGCGCCCGAGCAGGGACAATTGATGAAATTATACGCTTGCTAGAACGACAACTCCATCGTAGTAATTCAGAAAAGAACTCAGCGACAAAATGGTTACTACCGGATGGATCTATAACTTAAAGAAGACATCTCTTCGAGAAATCTGTAAGGAGTTCTCACTACAGGACACCGGCACAGTCGAGGAACTACGCAAGGCACTGGTATCCTTCATCAACGAAGCGCATTCTGGCGAAACACTTAAACGATTGGAAGAATTGGAACACACCGGTACTCACAAAACCACACCCAGTAGTAGTAACACAACGATGGACAGCCAGGAGCAACAAAGCCCCACCAGACAAACTTTCTTCGACGCCCCAACGAGCCCGCCATCCAGCACGCAGGTAATAGACAAAGTCAGAAAGTGGTCGATAAGATTCGGCGGAACTCGTGACCCCTTAGAATTTATTGAACGCGTGGAAGAACTAACAAACGTATACGATTTGAACGCTAATCTACTGCCGAGGACCATGCCGGAATTGCTTAAAGACAAAGCATTAACATGGTTCCGCAAGAATAATAAGCTGTGGAAAGAATGGCAACTTTTTAAAACAGATTTCCTCACATTCTTTCTACCCTCACGATTTTTCGAAAGCTTAGAAGATGAAATTCGCAAACGAGTCCAAAAACCGCAAGAGAAATTCAAAAGCTACGTAATTTCACTGCAGGATCTAATGCGCCACGCCGGTTACACCGAGAGTCAGAAACTAGAACGGATCTTTAGGAACAGCCGACCGGAATATCAATTGTACATCAAGCGAAAGGACTTTTCCAACCTGACAGAATTAACGAGCCTGGCAGAAGATTTCGAATGCCTGCAGCAGAGAGAACAGCCACAGCAAAAATCGCCACATATCAAGCCAGATATGCGATATCGGGCAGCGCAGGTTACAGATCTGGTGGTAAATCCAGATAAGGCGTGTCGCCGCTGTGGGCAGCAAGGACACTTCGAAAGGAACTGTGATAACCAAAAGACGTATTTCTGTTGGAAGTGTGGACGGAAAGGTGTAAGAACCATTGACTGCTGTCAACCGGGAAACGCCAGAAGGTCTCGCGTCAGCGGAGGCGAACCGAGATCACAAGTAACAACGCCTCCCAACCGGGCTGGACCCCGAAATAGCAACTAAACATCGCAAAAGACCGTCTGACCTACACAGTATGCATCGACGACGTGTGGGTCAAAGCAACGATTGATACGAGCTGTGGACACCGGACGCACATCGGGATGTTTCGGTTTCAGCCAAGATGGCTAACTGTGACACATTACATATACGAAGACCAGTAGAGGCACCTGCCATGTTCGGAACGTCGGAATGTGTAGTCCAACTTCTTGTGCTACTCAACGCCATAGATAAAGTTATCTTGGGTCTTGACTGCCTACGGAAAGCGGAAATGTACACGACCATAGGAGGGCAATCAATTCGCCTGCAAGAAGGAAAAGGTGTGTCAACCGAAACAACCTGTCCGATAGCACGAGGCAACGAGAGCATCGAAGACTCTCTCCAACGGGAACTGAAGCCGTTTCAGAAGATGAGTGGAACAACGAATTTGACATCCCACCAGATCCTCATGAGAGATGAACGGCCACATCCCGTTCAAGATTGGACAAGAAGGAGGCAACGTATGGAAACTTTGTGTGCCGACGCACCAAAGGGAACGAGTGCTAAGAGAAAACCACGATGCAACCACAGCTGGACACCTCGGTATGTATAAAACTATACAACGACTGGCCCAACGGTACTATTGGCCAGGACTATTTCGCGACGCAAGCAAGTACGTCCGGAACTGCAGCCTATGTCAACGATATAAAGCGGCACAACAAAAACCCGCCGGAGAAATGCTTACGCATATAGCATATAGCGCATATAGCCATTTTCAACGGTCTGCGTCGACTTCGTTAGACCACTGCCGCGTTCTAAACACGGCCACACCACGCTTCTGGTATTTGTTGACAAATTTTTCAAGTGGACGGAAGTCTTTCCAGCACGCGCCGCCACGAGTGCAGTCGCGAAACGAGGTTTCAGAGAGAAAATCTTGTCTCGCTTCGGCGCACCCAAAATATTAACCTCAGACAATGGCACGCAATTCACATCGCGGGAGTTTCAAAGAGACCTGCAACAATTGGGCGTGAAGCACATGTATACAGCGCCGTATAGTCATTAAGAAAATGCAGCCGAAAGAGCTAACAGAACAATTAAAACCATGATTGCACAGCTAACGAAAGATGATCATCGACGGTGGGATGAACACCTCCCTGAGATATGTCTTGCGATCAACTCCACCGTTTCCGAAACGACAGGCTACAGTCCCGCTTTCTTGATACAAGGACGTGAGCCACGACTCCCGTCAGCACTCTACGACGAAATCACTACCGACACAGGAAACCCCGTCGAAAGCGCAGCGGCCAAGGGAAACAAGGTTATGGAAATCTTGAAAATAGTGCAACACAACTTGCGGAAGGCATCAAGCGACCAAGCCCGCCATTATAACTTGCGGCGACGTGCATGGCAACCCACAATCGGAGAAAAAGTACTTCTCAAAGAGCACCCACTCTCCAAAGCCGTGGACGGTTTTGCAGCCAAGTTAGCTCCGAAATTTAAAGGGCCATATCGAGCCAGAAACTTCATTTCACCGGTTATCGTAGAACTTCAAAGAGATGGCGAATTAACCACCAAACGGGCGCATCTGAGCAACATCAAGAAATATTACGAAGACAACGCGCAAGACGAAAAGAAGAAGGAAAGTAAGACAACAGCGCAGAGGCAACAGAAGGAAAGTAAAACAACAGCGCAGAGAAAACGAAACAGCAGCACAAGGAGTCGAAGGCGTTGATTATTAAGATCATCATTAGAATCAAAATTTACGTGCCATCGAAAACAAGATAAATAACCCAGCGACCGACAACAACGACAGCATCTCCAAAAAAGGGCGAATGACAGTGCTGCCAATTAATTATAAGCAACAAGTTATATTGAATAAAGATTTCATCAATTGTTTTCACAAAATATAAATATTTCTGTGAATTGGATCCTGGTTACTCACTGAGTCATACACTAGCCAGAGAAACAAACGTTACAAATTTTAGTGATAATGTGTGACAAAGCTCATGAAATGGATTTGTTATCTGAAACTTTAAAAAAACTTGATGGGGAACTGTTTTTTCATTTACTAAAAAGTAAGTATATATGTATTATTAATATTAATTGTGAAATTACTAAAAATTACTGTGCAAACTAGTAGAAATTGCTTGCGGCATGTACAGTATTTTTCTTCGTCTTTGTGTGTATCCATTCTTCTTCGGTCTTGCTGTTTTTTGTTCGTGTTTGTATCAATTTAAATTCTCTGTACTCCATACATTTGGTGTTATACTGTGTTATACATAGATGGTTGTCGCTGCATGATCGTGATTGAAAAGTCATATTTAAGTTATTTTTTTGCCTTAACCATCTTTTATTTTCTTTTACTAAACGAAACCTATTCTAAACGTAACTATACTAGATCACGGATTCTGCAGCAGAAAATGTGAAGTATATGACATCATCTTGATAAAATTGTTCCAGACGCTCTTTTTGGCCCCCGAGCTGTTTTCGAATATAATTTGAAAAAGTAGCAGAAAATACAGGTAATTAAAAAAGTTACAATCGCAAAAAAAAAAAATAGTAAATAGGATTTTATTTAAAATAAAAACTTATGCTGTTAATTATATCTTCAAAATATGCATTCATTTTTCATAAATCTATTATAGGGCATTCATGCTGCTGACGAAATTCCTTCTACGTCAGTATCAACCTTATCTGCAACGCCAAGCTTCGAAGCATTTGTGGATCACGAAACAGAAGTAAGAACATGCTGCAATAGGATGCTTTGTAAAGCTTATTTAAATTTATTGGTTTTTATAAAAATTTTTTTTAGTGATGCAGTTTAATATAAACTTGTTATACTTTAGTTTTCGATTTCTAGGACCGGAAACCAAATAGCAAAATTTTACGTGTCAAAAAATAAATTAACCCCTAAATACAGGAAATTACTCGCACAGACAAATTCCCCCATTCCCAAAACATTTGCTATTATTGCAGAGAAAATAGTAGAATATTTTACAACAGAGACATAGGTATGTACAAAGGTTTAAATATGAGTATATACATAACTGTAAAATAATTAACTTAATATAAACAGGGTATATACTATATACAAAACAAAGGCAAAAAGCCAGGAGGCTGTTTATATTCAAAACACTAGAGTTGCATTTTTAAGCTGAGGAAGGATGGTGTTCTTACCAAACCAGATCTTAGACCAGAGCCTAGCGAGGAAAAAATACAGTAAACAATCCACCTACTTCAGCAGACAATTCATTTAATACAGATAAAAACTGGCTGAAGTATAATATTGAGCCGTTTGAGGAAGTTCAAACCAAATGCGCATTAACATTTTCTGGAAGGCAAGCTGAATTAAAACAAGAAAAAGACTTATCCTAAATTTTAGCAGAATGTCCGCTTTATCAGCAAAGTTTTGGATACATATTGGTATGGCGAATTATATTACGTCTCCTATAATATTTTAAATATATTTTTTTTATTTGTTATATAAATATTAAATAAATAAATACTTTTTTTATTTGTAATACTAAATCTATTTTGCGAACACTTTATTGTTTACACATGTTTTAAAACATTTCATGTGCTGAACCTACAGTATCCATCTGATTGCAAATTAATATGGCTACTAATACAAGAAATTTTGTATGAGTTGCCGCTTAAGAGCAGTGAGAAATGTAGTGCCCTGTGTGGTTTTGTCAATGATTTGAAATACCATATAGCTTAAAAATTATTTTTTTACAATGAACATTTGTTGTACCTTTTGCCCAGAGGAGTTTACGAATTGTGTTAAATTTTTTTCTCATATTAAATATTATCATAATCTTTCACCAAATTTTGTCAATACATGCGGATTTCGCAATTGTAATCAGACATTTACTACTTTTAAAGCCTTAAGTAAACATATGCGGTGTGAAAGTAAGAAACGCTGCAGTATAGAAGTAATTAATACGTCTAAGAAAACTACCGACAGTGAAATATTATGAACTCGTAGTATTCTATGTGAAACCACTAGAAACCATTTAAGGGAACACTTTGTTCAGGACGATAAAAGTAGCTTTGATTCTTCAGATAATGTCGACTTGACGCAGGCCAGCGTGCAATGGTCTCTTAAACAATATGCAAAGAAATGTTTTACAAAGGCATATAACGAATTTGATTGCACATCCTCTTCGGAATAAAATTATTGAGATTTTGATTTTTTTTTTTTTTTTTTTTTTGTTTTTGTTTTTGGCGTTTAATCTCCAACTCTACGGATATTAAAAGGAGTTTTTACACATTTCTGTTATGTGTAAAATTTAATATCTTGACATACAGAAGGCATTATTTGTCATACGAAAATGTATCACAATCTACCGAAATCAATGTTTTTAAATCCAGCAATACCAAATTCCCGCCTATTCATGTTAACAGTGTAAACAATAAAAATTTTGTAAGTCCTAAAGAATTTTTCTAATCTTGAAATCATTTATAACTTTTATTTGATAAGTAGACTTTTTGTAAACAATATTGAAAACCCGTATTGAACATGTACAATAGAAGTTTTGAAATAACAAAACATAAAAATTTATTAATAAATAAATTCTAATTTAAACTTTTTTACTGATGTTCAAATTCAAATTCAAATTTTGTTTATTGAGCCTTTTTCAAAACAAGTTATAAGTTATAAAATTCATATGAAAGTGTTAACAAAATTAAAGACTATAATGTATTATCTTCAAAACATAATTGAACAACAGTATCGTACTTAAATATATAAAGAGGAAGATTGAAGTTAACAAAAACATTAATGTGAATCGCTCTTGCTCCCGGAGCTTACAGATATTGAGAGTATATCTCCTAACCTAAAATATAGACTTAATGCTAACTTAAATCTACGAAAAAAAAAACAAAAACAAAAAGAAGAGTAAACAAACCTCTTAGATACATTAAAGGCTAACCTCTATGGGAATCAGGGGTTGTATTCTTATAAAAATTATGACAGAGAGATGCATTTAAATCAAAATTAGCCGCAGCTTCATTAATGAAGCCAACAGGTGACAAATACCTTACATTTGAACAGCTAAACGCTCTCTGTTGGTTAAAGATATCAAGGATGCTGCTATTGACATGGCAAGAAATTCTATTGACAAAACGATTTAGAATATCCGAAACATAAAGGCCAATTGGAAATACTTTAGCTTCCGAATAAACGAACCGATTCGAGTAACGTTTTGTGGGAGATTGGAAATACTTTCCAATACAATGCCTTAAGACCTTTCGTTCCAAAATTTCAAATTCTCTAATTTATAATTTAAATTAATTTATATAACAAAAGTTTTGTTTTCTTGGGTAGACTTTTGTTACAAAAAATACCTGAAAAAGTGCCCAAGATTCTGTAAGCTTTTCTTAAAACAATTCTTGCATGTTTGTTAAATTTCAGAAGACTGTAAAAATTAATGCCAAGATATTTTATGGAATCCCTGAAAGGAATCTCAGACCCATTCAAAGCATAATGTAAAGTTTTGCTTTCAGGAACTACAAACGATTTGCATTTTCCAGAAGCATTCCTGATGCATATGGCTTCACTTTTCGATGCATTAATTTTAATACCCCAGTCCTCGTAAAAATGTTGAACAATTTGCAGATGTTGCGCAGATGTTCTGGTATAGCGCGATTTTAGGAGACTCGTGGTGAGAGTACAGAAGAGAGTCATCAGCATACAAGAGACCCGTTTAATTAGGACCGACATGAGGGAAATCGTACATGAAAATATTGAAAAGATGAGGTGCTAAGATAGAACCCTGAGGAACTCCACAATTTATGTCTCCAATATCTGAAAGCATTCCATTAAAAAGGACACAAAACTTTCTGTTGACAAAGAAACTCTTAAATAATTTAATAATTAAAGAATCGAAGCCAATTTGAAACATTTTAAAAAGGATTCCGTTATGGTAAGCATGATCAAACGCCTTTTCAATGTCTAAGGAAATTGCAACGGTACAACGACGAATCCGCAAGTTGGAAACTATATCATTTTGAAATTTCAATAAAGCATCAACAGTTGAGTGACCTTTTTTGAAACCAAATTGCAAGTTTGGAATATAAGAAGGATCTATCCCGACGTCCATAATTTTACGAATAACTTTTTCAAAAAGTTTTCCAAGGTTAGATAACAAAGAAATTGGTCTTAGGTTATTTAACTCAAAACTGTTTGACTTTTTTTGAATTGGAACAATCTTGGAGATTTTCCACGCGTCAGGAAAATATGAATTATTTAAACAATTATTAAAAACAATTGCAATAAACTGAAAAGCTTTCATAGGAAACTTTTTAATTAAGAAATTTGAAATCCCGTCTAGTCCAGAAGACTTTTTGCTATTCAATTCAACAACACAAGAAAGAACTTCGTCCAAATCAGTCAACTTAGGATGGTTGCATTCATTAAGTGCACTAAAATCATTACTGAAAATATGTGTGCTTTGTGATTCTTGAGCAAAAATATTTGTTAGTGTATTTTCTATAAAGGAAGTGTCCCTACCAAGAGGACAACCCATGTAAATATTCGAGAAATGAGCTAGCAAATGTTGCACTTTTTCATCGTTATTTTGAATATCGACGCCGTTAATTGAAAGATTGGTTGGTAGTGATTTTTTTTTCGATCCTATTAAATTATAGATTTGTTTATGCGCCCTTGGACCTGGCACAATTTTACTAAGTTTATCGCTAAAAATTTTAGAATGTTCAATTTCCACTTGTTTTTTAATAATGATGCTCAACAATTGAATTTGCTTAGACAGGAGTAAGTAGCTTGGACTTGAACGGTTCATATAATAATGATAAATACGTTTCAAATCCCTCTGCCAGCGATGTTTGATTTTGAACAGGTATTTTACATTGTCAGAGATAATAATTTTTTTATTTCCTCTAATAATTTTTTCAGAATGAATCGCAACTAATGAATTTAAAGAATTTGAAAACAGCGCTATGAAAGTATCTATTTCGTGATTACTTAAATTTCTATCAGAGGGAGGAAAATTGTCTAATAAATCATTAACAAAATCACTTCTAAACGTATCCCAATTGGTTCTTTTGAAGGTGGTGAAAAAACGCGGGGAATGAAGAACAAAGTCAAAATCCGTGAATCTTATACGCAATTTAAGAGGAAAATGATCCGAAAAGGAAGGAAGACTGGAAATTTCAAAATTTGGATTTGTGATATTTAAAAGATTTGAACTAATTAAGAAGTGGTCGAGAAAAGATGAACGGTTAGGATAAGAAGGTGTCGAGTCCGATAATCTAGTGAAGCTGAGCACATTGTGTTGTAACCAAGTGAAAAGAGCATTACCATTCGTATTGTTTGAGGAGTCACCCCAGTCAGTATTTTTTGAATTGAAGTCTCCTCCAACAATAGCTCCATCAAAATTTTGAGAAAAGCGCGCAAAGTTTGATAGCCCATCGATAATTAAAGAATGTGGAAAATTACACGGAATATAAAAAGACCCGAACAAAATTTTTTTAAAAACACCAGCCACTAGTGTATCAATTGAAAGCAATAAATTTGGAAAAGTAATTCCAGCACAATTAAGTTTCGAAAAATTTAAAGATTTACGTAGCACTATGCCAACCCCAACGTGGCTATTATCACGAAGAAAACTAAAATCTTCCAGGTAAACTTTTTGATTAGCTCTTAAGTGAGATTCCTGTACGAACGCAACGTCAATATTATTAAGTTTTAACAATTGTATTAGCTCTAATCTTCGGCTCACATCAATCAGTGACCTTACATTAAAAGAAAGAACATTAAGGAAATCACGGACCATAGGAATCGTTAACTTCTTGCAGAAGAGTCAAGCAACGTTTTTTAGCTTCCACTTTAGTCAGCGATTTGTAATCTGATAAAAATAACGCAATTTTGTCTTCTAACGAAAACTCGACTGGTTGACACAGTGACTTGGCAATTTTTAAGAATTCCTCAATTAAAGCCGGTTTTGCAGTTTTCTTTGCTTCAGAAACTTTAAAGAGACTAGCAAAAGACTTGTTAGGATTTACAAACTTCGAATTGTTAATTGAAGTGACCACATTTGCTGAAGCCATCACTTTTCTATCAACAGATTCATTATTACGATTCTTTTTAGTTTCAACGAACTTCTTGTATACGGGACACCCTCTAAAGCTAGAAGGATGACCAGACTGTTGGCAATTCACACAATAAGGCAAATTGTTCGCATTGGAAAGAAACTTACACGCTCCTGGTAAATGCGTTTGGTCGCATTTAACGCACGAAAAGGGTCTATTACAGTTATTGGACATGTGCCCCCATTTCTGGCAACGCCAACACTGCACTTCCTTCTTGGAACCTCTGGGAGATTCCCAAGTGATACGTTGATTAAGAAGAGATTTAAGACCCGAAATCTCATTCGGGGGCTTTCCTAAAATAAGTGTTACAAGAAATAAACCTGTCTCGAAGTTGTTTTTTCTCGAATTAACTGTTGAGAATTTTGAAACTTCGGAAATTGTATTTGGAACTAGCAACTCAATAGCAGCCTTGATATCTTCAATATCTGTTTTGTAATACAGTCCTCGCAAAACTAGTCTAACGTGTTTAAGTTGTTTAGGAGTGTATGAGTATGACTCAACACTATTTTCTCTTAAAAGTTTCATCATTTCAGTATGCGCTGAAGGATCTTTGAGGTACAATTTACTCTTAAATTTGCTTTTGTTCACAATTTTAAAAGTAACGTTTTTCTCAGTCAGTTGCTTAACTAAACTATTAATATCAACCCGATATAGAAAAATGGGTGGACAAAAAGAATTGTCTTTTTTAAGATTATTGGCCTTGAAACTCTTTTGATGGTCAATTTTTTTTGGCAAAACAGTAGTCGCATCAGGCTCGATGTTCAATTCTCCTAAAAGGGCAAAACGATTTTGAGAACTTATCTGTTTCTGCTGCGCTTGAGAATGAGAATCCCGATTGCGACAAGTTCAATGTGACACCGCTTTCAGTTCTGCGACGCTTCACAACTTCCCTTTCGATATTGTCCTCTTTGTCATTGCTGTGCGCACTGGAACAATCCATTCCAACCGGCAACTCAGACGAAATCGACGTCAAAAAATCTTGATGTCGAACAGAAGGTGGCCTCGAAGCAGTCGATTGGCTGTTGAATGCAAAGACATTGCTACACTGCAAACCCGGGTCTTGGACAGAACTATGTCCCTCAACACCGCTCTCAAAACATGCGCTCATGAGGCTCTGCCCCAGCGCCAAATTTTTCGCTGCTTTATCTGTAGGCACTTTGATTATATTGTTGTTGCCCAGCGAGGAGGGTACAATGGGGTTCAAATTGGAACCCAAAGAAGCCACAACAGGAACCACTTCTGCACCAAAAGTCTATGTATTTATAATTTTATTTTATTATTTTTTGATGACTGATGTTTTAATTTAATGTTAACATATTCACTTTTATTCGAAATATAGAATATATTTATATAATTTTTTGATATGTTTCCTACAAAAGGTATAAATTATTCTGCAAAATGTAGAAAAATATCTGGAATTGGTAAAATTTTTTTATATTTACTCTATATTAATGAAATTCGTATAATTTCCTTCCATAGAAGTTAGATAATTTAACCTTCTTCGTAGAAGAAATGTTTACTTGTTTTATATAAAAATTTGCTTCTTTATTAAATACACTTTTCTATGGCGCTAACTCATTCCCAATTTTCTATGAATATAATTCGGAATTACATAATAGGCGTATTTATTATTTTATGGAAGAGAGTGATGAGAAAGAACGGGAAAAATCTACACGCCAGTATTCAATTGTAGAGATTTTTGTTTCACGAATCGAAGTTATTTCAAAGCAGCATTACACACAAACAACTAAACAGTTGATAAGGAAACGAGATTTGACACACTTGGTTGTGCTTGTGTACGGCTTGTTTTTCTGGTATCATCAAACGAATACGTATATCCAGGGCCAGTAGTAATAACTAAGATTAACAAAACAATAAAAAAACATAATTAAAAGTAGAACGTGAAAAATTAGAGCTTTTTAAAAGAAAATAAATAATAGAAGTATAGAGCCTATATTTCAAAACCTGAGAAAAATGCTGAATCCGTCTCAAAGACAAAGGTAATGAGTTGCAAAGTCTGATGGCGCTAATAAAGAAAAATCTACTACTGTTGAGGTAATTTTGTCGCGGGACAATAAAATATAACGCTCTTATAGGATGGAAGACATAAGTTTCTCATACAGGTATAGAGGGTTGCGAGTGTGGATAAGCCTATTTAAAAACATAGTTTAGTGAATATTTAGATAGCCCACATCCAGGAATGCCTCTACTTACTAAAGAAATATTATTAAAACGACTAACTGCGAACACATACCTGGGAGCGAAGTTAAAGGCTACAAGAAGCTTAAGTATATTCTGAGTGTGAGTCAAGACGACAATAGACTAAAGTAAAGAAAGTAATACATGGCATAATCTATTGTTTAACAAGTCTCCGTCCTGCATCTAGAGGAGTATACCTAGTAGCGCAGCGCAAACACCGAAGAATTCCATAAATCTTACCAGCAGTACTATTCAAATGACTTGAAAAATTAGAATTGTTCTTGTATCTTTCCATTGGAGGTAATATTGAAAATATGACGTAATTTTCATTGATTGTGGAAAATTCAAATGGAGTGAAAAAAAAGTATTCAATGAAATGGAAAGTCTAGTACTAGTAAGTAAGCTACTGTGATTACAGCTACCCAGGAAAAAGTCATTCATTACATTAGGATCAACCTTAAAATCCGTTGGAGATTTGCCATTAATTCCGAGTTTTATTACATTGCTCCATAACTGCTTGGAGTAAAATTTATGATTGAGCTTTGAACTATAGTACCTCCTCTTGTCATCTCTCAATAGCAATGCTGCAGCATTGCGTCTGCATCAATATTCCTCCCAATCAAGAGTTGATCTACAACTTTTCCACTTACAATGCAGTGTATTTTTTTTTTAATTGCAAGTAAAAATCGATGAGTAAACCAGTCGCAACTACTGTTTAGTACACGTGCTGATCGTAGTGGAACATGATTGCAGAAAGCACAATTTAACTTACCTAAAAAATTGCTAAGTTTGTCGTCAACAGATTAAAGAATCAACCAGATGTCATTCCAGCACACTGCAGCTAATTTCCATTAGAGCAAGTCAAACTTAATTGCTTTGAAGTCACAAGAGGGAAAATAGACTTCTTCAGAATTGCACAAATTAACATTCAGACAAAATAACAAATCATGGTCATAAAAAAAATATATGACCAAATATGCAGAGGACTTTTATTAATTCTTCCGGATTTCAACTATTTGAATTCTTCACGGTTCTTTTTTGTCAACGCTATCAGGCTATGGAACGCTTTGCCGACGTCTGTAAAGCTCCTCTCAGGGGCTGATTGCTTCAAGCGTGCCGCACTTGATTTCTTTTCTTCGTTATAGCACTACTATTCTATTCTACTATTCTATTCTACTACACTACTATTCTTTTTCTTTTATTTTCTGTTTTACCTTTTTGGTTTTCTACCTTAAGTTTTAAGCTAATATAAAATTTTATTCTCTTAATTGTTAGTAATTTTTATATCCTCTGTATTTTTGTACTAAAAAAGAATGAATTTTCTTATTGTACATCCGCACTATTTACAATAAATATGAAATATGAAATATGAAATTTGGTCATAGCATAAGACTAGAGAACGATTAGATACAACACAAACATCAAGTAAACTGAATTCACAATTAGGGGCGTATCGAGTTGGAGTGTCATATTTAATAATATTTAACCCACACAACGAAACATAATAAAATAAGTTTTCACTGACAGAATCATTGACTAATAAATTAACATTAAGATCATTACATACAACAAGATAATCATAGTCAATTAATATACCAGAGAAGTCATTGAAAAACTCCTCAGAACCATAACTTCGCCGTTCGACACACGACACTGAAACATTAATATTATTATCATATATCGCAATATTTACATACTCATACGAATTGCTGCCCTTCTTAATGAGTTTCGAATTAAAAGTAGACTTGCAGTAAATAGCAACAGCACAACACCTTTTTCAACAGCTGTCATTACGATGAAGCTTATAAACTTCAATAATATACAATTTACCAGAAAGCTCATACTTCAAGAAGCCTCCGAGACACAGATCACGTCAACAGTTGACTCTCAAAAAACCTCTATATTCAATACACAAAACTGTTGACACATGACATGCACCACACTACCTTGCATCAAGATCAGATGCAGAATAGCCAGAAGCAAACGCACGCAGGCACACACAAATCTCAAAACAAAAACAAGAGCTCAGAAACAGAAGAAACCAGGTACATAAAGCATATATATTTATAGGGAAAAGTAAGTAAGCTACAAGATACGTATATGAATGTAGCTGAGAAGTAAATAATTTAATAATAAATAACATAAATAAACCAATAATAATAACATAAATAGTAAACAAATAATATATAAAAATTTAAAAAATATATCAGAAAAACATATCAAAGGTTGCTAAAGTTCTAACGACGCAATCAACACTTTTTTTGTCACTCTTTGTCAGATGCTCTTACAAAGATTCTACCACGAAGGGAAAAAATAGCACTTAACAAACGCTCTCTTTTTTTCAACATAGCATAGCGCAGAACTTCACGATTAGCTCTAGTCAGACTCTCATGAATAAAAATATTTTGATCACTTTGGATTCCAAGGTCAGCTAGGAATAACTGGCGTTTATGCTCTTTACGAAATACTGCAATAGCTTTAAAGAGCCTATGGCGATCTTCTGTTGCGATTAATTTTGCAATGATCATCGAATTTCTGCATTTTGTTGTTGGGTTTAACTCGAAATATATTCAGAAGGCGAATAGAATCCATTCTCACAGCCTTAGTAGTTTTATCAAAAACACCCTAAAGATTTATACCACTTTCAAAACGTATTCCACTAATTAAGAGATCAGATGCGACATAGATCTGTCTTAAATTTTTCTATTTGTGTCTTAAAATCAGTTATCTCCACATTTAGCGCGGTAAACTTACAATGTTCACCATCAAAGTCTGGATTTTTCTTCAAATCATTACACCACTGCCTCATTAAGGGAATCTCAGCACTCGAAGATTCAACCACTGCAACTCTCTCAAACACGGTCCTAAGCGATGACTTAACGTTTGTCAGCTCAGCTGACAACTCTCCAATCCTCTGCAAAACTCTCCCTTCAGAAGCATTAATCGCACTAGTCATTTGTGCAAAAATTCTATCTTGAAGGCAATTCAGCTTAAAGTCGAAGTTAAACCTTAAGAGAGCTGATGTAGCGTCTCGAAAGTCTCGCGCCAAGAGGAGTTGTCAGAGTTGAAATTTTTTTCGCAGCACTTGATGTTTTTTTTCATTGGGATGTTTGGAAATATATCGGAGAACCATAGTATGTTAATAAAAATTTGAATTAGATTAAAAATGCAGTATTTTATTGCCAAGCAATTTGAAAAGTACATTATTTGCAATGTGTAAACTCATTCTTCACAGACTGTACATATTTAATTACGATTTGTTCTTATGATTGCACGATGATATTGTCGTTATTGAGATATGGGAATTTGAGTTTTGTGACTCTATTTTGTTTCGCTCTAGGATTTTATCTCACTTACTTGGACTGTGCCATACTCGATGCTGAAGAATCTTCACGTATTTGTGTTTGAGCCTTTCTAATAAACTAACAAAGCTTAGCTTAACAACAAAGTTCAAGAATCTATTTCTTTGTGATATACATAGAGACCGAATCCAGGGCAGCACAAGCCTTTCCAAGTGGTTCATACATGAGAAGTTATGTCGTGCGAGTCCAATAAAACTGTTTTAGTGATTAGCGCAAATGTGACATATCTAGATCCTGTGCGTAATTATATTTGTATTCTTTTCTGATTTTCATCAGATCTGAAACTCGTTTTTGGAATTCTTTTCGCTCGTAATTCTCCATTAATTTTTTTTAATTAATGTAATTTTCGATCCGTCTTCGATTCAAAGCAAAAGAAATATTAGTCAGTGTATAAGTTTACGATAAATTTTGTTTTCAGTCTTAATGTTAAGGGCCTATGCATGGTGGTGAACTTGCAGTGGTGTATGGGTTTAACTCATTGACTCAGCGGGATCAGTCCGTGTAGCAACGCGTGCTCCAATGCTGTTTGAGTGAAACTCAGTGAGTATGTCACATAGCAAAGTATTTAACGATTGGCTCATACTTCCTGAGCCCAGTTCCTGTAGTTAGGTATGCTGGCTGGTCGTATCAGCATGCCTGGTTTCATCGTGTGACCAGCTGCCTTGTAATATATACTATATACAATGGTGATAGCCAATTTACGGGAGGTATGGCGAGAAGTTAAGATAGAAGACATTCCTCTGGAAATAATTCCTATCCGGTCTAGAGCTCGAGCATTAATTCCTTTGGAACCGTCGCACCCTCCAGCCGATCCTCCATTCTCCTGCACAGCAACTCAGATCTGCCCACTGGGAACTGGAAAGTTTCCAAACTCTAGCACCCAAAAGGTGATTCTAGGTATTCTCTCGCGAGGATAGGCTGGGTGGTACGCTATGGCTTCAAGTCGGCCACACTGAAAGTATGCACAAATTTACCAACAAGGGTGCCAAGGACGCTGACCAAGCCGCTGCACTGCATCATAGGAGCGGAAGAACAAATGGCGTAGAGACTCTTCACGACGTCCCAGGAGGAGGACCTGTGTAACTAAGAATTGCCATGGATTGCCGGGTAATTCAAATAAACCTAATTAATAATCGATAATCACGTGCATATGTACGTCTCTGTTTCAAAGTGCTTTTTGATTAGATTTATTTGATAAAAATTAAGAAAAAATAACACACAAATATTTAACTTAAAATGGTATATTCTTTTGTTAAATATTACTATTTCAGTTTTTGCTATTTCAACTATCAGTTTTTATAACTAATAATTTAGTTAATTTTATAAGAATTATTTAGTCTCAATTCATACATCAACTTAAAATGCCGACTAATAAAAGTTTATTCCAAAGCAAATTTCCTAACATTATACAAAGTTGTGACACGGAACCTCAAGAAGAATGCCTAACAAACAGTACTGCCACACAATGAAAGTATGCAAGTGTAAACTGAAGTGTGGCAAAGATGGGTCGAGGTTTTACAATTAAAAATCAAAATTAATTGGAAGTTTCGCCTTATTTGCCTGGCTGTCCTGGCTCCGTAGATACATTGATTGTTGCGGGCAGTTGTATCCACAGTCTGTTGTCATGAAGGCTAGTAGTATTACAGTCTCTGAAAGTGTCGTTCTTAAGTAAGTTTATTTCGCAGCCAAATAAGGCGAAACTTCCCATTAATTTTGATTGTTTGTCGATATATGTGCGAGTTGATGCTTTCATTGATGTGCACGACCTGAACTCAGCTACCTCTCTCTGTTGGTTCGTGAACACTTCTGTGCCTGCTGTGTTTGATATCCAGGTATTGTTTGATAAAGATCTTATCATGATGTGAAATGCCTGCTTAAGATCCATTTTAATTAGTTTAAAATGTTAAATTTATTAGTTTTTTCTTTAGAGTTTCTGTGAGTAGTGAGTTTGCAGTGCAAGTTTGTTTCAATAAAAAAAATTTTTTTTGAATCCGACCGCGTGCGCGTGCGCTGAAAATTTTTTTAGCGCACGCGCACGCGGTCGGGTTCAATAAAAAATATTTTAAGCGCACGCGCACGCGGTCGGGTTCAAAAATGAGTCGACCGCGAGCGTGCGCTTACATACTCTGGTAGTCGCAGACTTTGTGTATTTTAAAACCACATTATTTTCAACTTCTTTCGGCTTCAGCCCAGCTACCGCACTATGGACTTGGTTTTGTCCTCGGCCTAGAAACCGCACTATCGAGCTTCTTTCAGCTTCGGCCCAGAAACGGCACTATCGAGTTTCGTTTCAGCCCAGAAACCGCACTATCAAGTTTATTATTGCTTCAGGCCAGCAATCGCACTATCGAGTTGCTTTCGACTTGGTCCGCGGTTTGTGACACTATTCGCACATCAACTAGGTAGGGCACCTAAACAACGTACCAAACCATAGACTTTTGCTTGTGGACGCTCTGACGGCACAAAATAAATTAAAGGCCTTCTGCAGAGGAGCTCTCTTGCTCTCACTTCAACCGAACCCTCGCCTGCCGCTTATGAAGGCATTTTGCGAGAAAGTTGTTGGACTTCCTACCTAGGTGAACACATTGTGCAGCCTTCTGCTACGGGATACTCTGTCGCTTTTTTCCACTGTACGTATTAGTAGGTATAAAAAGTGTTAAGCATTAATATAAGTATAAAAATTGTTAAGCGAATAAAAAGAAAATAATAAAAATTTAAACACAAAAGCAACTTCCGAGCTAAACTCTTTACAGAGTAAGTGCTAGACTGTCGCGAAGACAGTCGTGAGAAATTCGGAAATACGTTGAATTCGAGAGGGTTGCGAGACCCCTTAACGAACCCTGGACAGACTGAGTTTTATGCCAGCCATAGTATAAAACTAGTTATAAGCTGTTTTGGATAAGTAAAGATTGAAAAGTGTCATCTGTGAACGAGTAGGAGAGTTGCATGTAGAAACATTTTTACTATAAGATAAGTTTAACGTGCAATGTGAAACTGCTTCTTCGTTTACCGGAGAAAACATTTATCCGACGTTTAGCTTATCTCCGTTTAATATAAGCGTTATTGAACGACCACTGTGAAACTGGCCCTTAGAAAAAGTGGTCAATTATTAATATAAGAAGTGTGATAAGCTACGATACAAACTATCACGTAAAAATATAATTAGTTAAAATATGAAGTTTTTTACTATTATAAATTGGGCATAATGATTAAATGGAAAAGAAAACTAAATTACCGGCGTAGCTTGGCCTTCTATTTTTTTCCCAGTTACTTGGTCTTCCGGCTGCAACATTGTCTCCTAGAAAAACATGTCGACAAAATATGTTACATAAAACAAGAAAAATTATATCAATATGCTGAATTTTTGACAATCTTGAAATTGAATTGTATACATCGAGTATGTAATACGTATATTTAAATTTAAATTCTTGCTGTAAATTTCACAGCACAATACCTCCAATGTTATTGCATTGTGGGTCTTGTGATTCTTCATGTTGTGAAAATACTAACATCCATTTCGTATCTCGGTTCTAGAGTTACAGTTTTCAAAGTCAGTCAATTTTAACTTTTTTATATAAAGGCATTATATAAAACACAATATCGGCGCTATAGAATAAATACACAGACGAACAGTGTGATTTAGGTTCTGCGATAGACATACCAAGCCATAGCTTCGTATCTGTGCCGTTCGTCAAATCAAAAAGCTGCCATTCGTATCTGTGGCATTCCGCGTACGTAGTTTGACGTGCTTGCTGCGTAATCTGCCGGCATGTTCAAATTATGTATTTGGTGAACACAATTCTCACAGTGGCTGAGTATATAACGGTCTTACTTACGAGCCGTGAGGGTTTGCGTGTGATTTTGGTTTTGCGATCGCTTCGTTTTTCAGCGAATTAGTTGTCAGCGACAACAGCTGCTCAAAATGGAATCAAAATGCGCACTTCGCATTCGCTTCTGTTCAATGGCGAACCACTCGCTCATCTTCTTTTCCCAGCAACACTTTGCAGACTACTTACGTAGTTTCATGCGAAAATGGCATTTTGGTTCTTTAGTTGCGCAGAATTCGCTTCTGTTCAGACGCATTCGTTCGCATACAATTGGGAGTTCAGTTCTGCTGGCATTTTGGTTGAGAGGCGAATGCTCTGAAGCAATTGTTCGCATACAATTGGGAGTTCAATTCTGCTATAGTGCATGTTTTTTTTTATTTTCGTCATTAATTTTTTTTTGTTTTATTTATTTATTTTGTTAAGAAAATGCAGACATTTGTTAAAACAGGCAATGAATAGAATCAGTGTATCCACGTAATTTTTACTTTAGTTATGAGCTACTCAGAGACCTTAGCAAAGAAAATTTGGCTCTCGTTTGGATTATAAAACCATCAGCACTTTCGATTTATAGTAATCGTCTTTTACATCTGCTTTTACATTTTAAGAAAATCATTCATTCATTTTTTTATTAAATAAATCAATTAAGAACTCAAAATAATATAATACAATAAGAGTGTTCACCAAATACACAATTTGAACATGCCGGCAAATTACGCAGTGAGCACGTAAAACTACGTAAGCAGAACGACACAGATACGAAGCGATCGCTTCGTGTGTCTATCGCAGACCAAACATACTGTTAGTATAAGCCTCGGTGGTTATGGTTGACGTCTCCATAATTCATGGAGTACTGGCAGAGGAACTGAGGGCTCTTGAACCTGAATGTTTCAGACCGAGTATGCGTGCTGAAGATCCACACTCTGCTCGAGATGCGCCTCCTTTTAATAAACAGCGAATCTAGAAGGGAAACCTCGAAAAAATCCGTAAACCACGGTGCCATCTTAACCGTGCCAATGGGATGAATGGCACTGAGTATGCGTGCTGAAGATCCACACTCTGCTCGAGATGCGCCTCCTTTTAATAAACAGCGAATCTAGAAGGGAAACCTCGAAAAAATCCGTAAACCACGGTGCCATCTTAACCGTGCCAATGGGATGAATGGCACTGCGTTATTGTGTCTTACAACGGTAGCCTGGCGCCCTCTAATTGTAATTAGCCTTAGCAGGACAAAAGGGCTATATCTCAGTAGACTTCAAAAGCCCTATATACTCTTTAAATAACATGTATAAAAAATACAATGAAACTAATAAACCAAAAAATTGCACACGCAACTACAGTGCCTGAAAATACTAACCAGGTCAACGACCTCTGGCAATGTGCCATCCAGCGTATCTGAAAATACTAAGCAGATCATCGACCTTTCACCATAAATAGTAGCAGGCACTAGAACAGCAACTGATGGTGAAATAGCGTGCAACTTAGCAGTCGGAGGGGCTACACAGTGCCTTACGCCGTTCAAATCCGGAGACTTTAACAGGCATGGATGCGGAAGTACCAACGGTTGAGGAGAATGCATTGCTAAAATCACCACCGCATATTGCGAATCTGGAAACGGGCTACCACCGAGGTGGACAAAAGGCTTGCTTTGAAGCTAATGGCTAAACATAGTACGACACCCTAAGAAAAGGCCCCGATCCATCAACACGACACCGGAGGACAATATTGCGGGCAGAAGCCCTCTTTCTTAGAAGTTACCGCTGTAGTAAAGCTGAGTATTATCCCTGGGGATCATCCCCATACCGTATGGAGTACCGAATACATTATTCGGAATAAAGTGCGAAAGCAGAGAAGAGGCTCGATAAAGTCGCAATTTACAAAGTGCTCGTTTTTACAGTATGGTTGCAGATCACCTGTAAAAATGGTGCTGCTGCGAAGTGGGTTAGGGGAAACCTACCTAAGCTGAAACCATAGGCGCAGGCGTACATAAAATTTGTGCAGGAGGATGACGTTCCCAATGCACAACTATACCTTGGGTATTTTCCTAAGGTTGACATTACCAGGACTACATACAACCTTGAGTTATAGGAACTCGCAGAACTTTGGTGTCTGAAGTGGAAATGTTGTTGGTTGCTGTAGTTCACGCTGAAGCTGGTAGTGTTTCCTAAGCTACAACTTCGGGTAATGCAACCACCAGACGTGGCACTGATTGGCGTCTTTCTTTGGGGAAGAAATTTGGTGGTACAAATACAATCAGGAAGGACAAAAGAAGTTCGCCCGAGGAGAATTCTCGGTTCTTACGCTATCGTGCCAAAAAAGTCTAAATAGCGGACAAACAAATTATCTGCAAATCAACCTCCACTATGATAACGCATGCTTCCGATGTACTAAGCATGGTCTTTCAAGCAGAGGCCTTGGGCATAGCGTTCATCGAGGAACCTTGGGTCTGGTTAAGTAATTTACTGCAGCATTTCTGACCATCCCAGAGAGCCCTTATTAGTTAATAATAATAGAAATTTTCTTCCGCTTTCACAATTCATTACGGGAGATCTTGATGCCACATGTGGAGGATTGCTTGTGGTCATGGTTACTTTTGCTTACCTGCCACGGGTTTACGCAGTGGTACCAACCAGGAAATAATTGGAACTGCTAGAATATTGCCACCGAAAATGCCTCCCGTGGATAATATGTTGCGATGCCAACAAGCATATTGAGATCTTGGGAAGTGGGCATACCAATATGAGGGGTGTGTACCTCTTTGAGTTCATTTTAAAAAACAACATTTTTATTCTAAACTTAGGGGGATGACCTTTATCAATTCAATACGAAGCGAGCAAATATGGAACAACAACGTATGATAGTTCCGTGGTGCAACGGTACCCTCAAAAATCTGAAGCCAGAAAAGCGAAGGCTCTTTAATAGGGCGAAAAAGACTACTACATAGTCGCAATACAGAAGCGCCCTAACCAAATACAAAAAGGAACTCAGCCGGTCTAAAAGAACTTCCGGAGATGGAGTTGCGAGGGGATTACAAGTTTCCCTGACTTCCTTCGTCTGCGAAAGGTGTTCTCTAAAGACCACTCTAATAGTATATGTCCTCTTAAAAACCCTGATGTCAGTTGCACCACATCCATAGTTGAGATCAGCTCGCTGCTGCTGAGTACTGATTCTCCAGGATGCGTCTCAATAGATAATGCCACTGATCCTGCACGCATGACAGGATCCCTTCAAGAGCGGCAGGAGAATAGTCTTCGCCGAAATACTGAGACCCTTTACCAGGAAACACGAAGTTATGGTAAAGAAGCCTGAAATAAACTGTATACTACCACCTACGTACATATATCATTTCATTCTAATATGTATATAAATATGAATATATAAATATATATTTATAAAGTAAAAAAAATTAAAACAATTTTTAAATATAATAGATTTTTAAAATAAAAATACTGAAATATGAAATATTACAGTTTACTGACTAAGTAGATCATACGATCCGTGAAACTGAGCAAAATTATCAGTTTTTAGAGAGGATAGGCTTGTAAAAGAACTATGAACTTAAGCAGGATGCACAATAGTTAGTTCCGTTCGTTACTAATAATTGTAATAACATTGGAGGTATGGATCGTGAAATTGACGTCATTTTCAATCGATTATTTTTCGAAAGAGTAACAGAGATCAACTACTTAATGTAATATAGTCGAAACGAGGTTTCCATTGAAATATTATCGATATTTGATGTGTATGTATGTATAGTATGCAAGTATATAAAGTGTTTTGTTTCCAAACCTCTTTCGTCGGCTTTTGATTCCATAACGTTTTTCTTCTCCTTGGACTGTCTTAAGCATGCTGGCACTAAAGGTTCTTGTTGATTCAAATGTTGTTGTAGGCGCACAGATGAGAGTGTGGCAACACTTCTCGATTTATGTACAACATAGCCTGTATACAGTTTGTTCATTAATATTTTGTAACTTCTTTGTGTAAATAAATAATGAAATTAAGTTATCTATTTACTCTTATATTAAATCCTAAAAATCAGTGTACTCCTAAAAATATAAATACGTTTCTAAGAGACGAACAAATAAGAATTCAATGTTTTTCTGTTAACTTTTAAAGACGCTAAGGCATTTCCACAGAAACGTCCACAGTCAGTATTTTTTTTTTGGTTATTTAGGATGAAGAAGAGGAAGGGCAAGGTGTGGAGGAAGGGGAAGGAGAAGTAAAACGAGAAGGAGAAGTGGAAAGAGAATAATCCACACTTTTGGCATTACGATTGCTGGTTTGCTCGCTTGTTTTGAGATCCACTGGCAATGGTGCGCTCTTATGTATCCAACGTTTGATTATAGTTGTTGCTTTCACACTGCTCCCACTCGTACTACGCCGTCATCGCCATAAATGACATACAGTAAACGTCCAAGCGACCTGATTAGTAGTAGATTGTTCTTCTTTACAATGTCCAACGTTTCAGCGGTTATGTTGTGACATTCAGTTTTCCACTTAAGCCTGTGTTGAACCTGATTTAAATATCCTTGACTCCAACTTTTCCAATATTCTCATTTTATGTGCTTCTGCTTCAATTATAAGTGTTTGGGTCTTTTGAGGATAAGGCCTTTTTGTAAATGCTTCGCAGATTTGACGACTGCGTCCCACAGTCCGCCGAAGTGTGCTGCTTTCGAGCGAACGAACAAGAATGCAATGTTCCTATTAATTTCTCTTCAGCTTCTTTCGACTGAACTGCGTTCTGTAGTTCTTGCATCTGATTCTTAGCACCGACGAAATTTTTTGCATTGTCGCAGTATATTTTTTGAAATTGTCCACAATGACCCATGAAACGTATAAGAGCATAAAGGAATTAGTGGTGAAATATATACCACTTTGGTTGCGAAAGAATAGAAGATAGAGACGTATGCCTTTTGTGGTCGCTTGCCGTCTAGAATATTGGACGGAAGAAGTCGCGTCCTGTGCCTATTAATTGGTTGGCCTTTACGGCCAGGATCGTTGTCTGACGATTGACAAAAGCGTTTCTGGGCCAAATTAGGCCAGAAGGTGATCCACGTGCAGATCATTTAACAACAGTTGTTGCATCAATTTGACGACGCCTTCTTCCTTCGATCGCTTTCCATTTTAGTTGGATTCGGTATCACTGTTTTTAGTTGTCATTTTGAAGTACTGCTAAAGCGAAGCATGCACGCTACGATTCTCTGTTATCGTCGAAATGAATGACTGTGATTGATTTTCGAGATGTCTTTCGTCAAACTGATGTGTGTAGTATGGCTTCTACATTGTTGCATCGTGCTAAGCTACATTCTGCATGCCTTGTAGGTTGAGGTGGCCACTGCCGCTGGGGGACATGTAAAAATATCGGACATTTTTTCTGGATTCAAGCCTCTGGGAATGATATCTGACGGATTTTGATTTGATGGAACATATTTCCATTACTGTGGTATGGTATCGCGTTGAATTGAAGCAACTCTGTTAGCTCCAAAATGCTGCATTCCAATCCAACTTCAATCAACTTCAATCCCAAGCTGCATAGTTTTTGTAGAAGGATTTTTGCCGTTAATAAAGCCAAGTTCGTCAAAGATACGAGAAACATCTGCGAGCGCTGATCTTTTAGTGATCCTTCCTTCAGTCGGCTAACAAAATTTTGACTCTAACTCTACCATAGCTTCGGCTATAGTCGGGCCGTCTGTGGTTGCATCTGTTTGTAGCTTGCACCTACTGCAGAAATTTGGGGCAAGCCAACACAGGTGCCTCTCTAATTTTACCTCTCAGTGTGTCAAATACTGTCGCCGGTTCGTGAGATCCGTGCCAATATTTGCCTTTTTTTAACACTTCTTTTAGCTGCACAACTTTACCAACGAAGTCGCACACGAATGCCGTGACATCTCTAACATTCTTTTAGAATTTCTGCATTTATCATCACTATTGGAATCTAATTTTGTATTGCAATCGACGGAATGTTTTTCCAAGAACTTATAACTTGTTCTCGTGACCGCTTCCTGAGTCCTGTTATTGAACTTGTTTCTCCGTTTAAAAGTGCTGCTGAATTTTTTCTTCCAGCTGAATTCGCCAGTAAGCTCTCAGCATTGCGGGAGAGCTTCGCTGAGCAAGTGCATTTACTCGTGAAGAATTCTGTGGAGCGCATAATGAAACGGCTTAACGAGTTGTTTGGAGACTTCTCTAATATTTAGAAGTTGGTGGGCGCTGTGTCAGAGCGATCGAAAGTTCTGGCGACATCTGTTGTTAGAACAGAGATCACCGCGTTGCGTGAAAGGATCTCTGCCTGCGAAAAGTCTGCCTCAGTATCAACAGACTTTATTGTCTCCTGAATCCCATTCTCCCAGGGTGAGAGCCTACTCTCTATGTATGGCAAGCTGTGTAGTGCAGTTGGTTTTAGTCCGGCAACTGAAAATTTAAGAGAAGCGTTTCGGCTAAAAAAGAGAGGCTCATGGGCCAATCATACAAGCACAATCCGAGTGATCTCTCCGGCTTGGTGGCAGGAAAAAGTTTATGTGCCCGAAAGCTTACCAAGATATCTTCGTGAGGTGTTGCGGCATTCGTTGGATACGTTTGGTGGTAAAGTTTTTGAGAAACTTAGTTCCGATGGCAAAACTATTCCTGTGTATCATGTGGATCGTGTGGACTCTCTCACTGGCAATAAATTATAAATTGTATACATACATATTTTCTTACGTATATAACCTAATTGTCTCGTAATATTGTGCTCTTCTCATAGTTATAATCTATAGGTTATGCTTAATTTTCACTATCTTTTCATTTTATTCGTTTGGTTCTCTCTACTTCAATTTCTCTCGACTATTATACTTCTCAGTTTTACTCTCTCATTAATTTTCTTTTCTGGCAGTGGTTTTCATGAAGGCTTTTGTATCAACTTGTGGTGTGTTTGAACATTCATTCCCCGCTTTGATCTACAAGATGGTTTCTGTGTATAATTTGAGTGGTGTTGATAATAAGACTCTAATTGGTGTGGTTTGTAAGCACAGAAAGGGATTTAACATTGTGCACTTTAACGCCAAAGTGAATTCTTCCAAATTTGACTATTTTAAATGTTTTTGAGAACTCTCTAGTGGATGTTATTTCTGTTCCGGAAACCTGTTTTAACACAGATTTGCAGGACTCTATGCTGAAAATGAATAATTTCCGTTTGTTTAGGAATGACAGGGCGCGCAGAAGAGGTGGTTGTGTGTGTGGAAGACCGCATCGAAACAACAGTATCAGCAACGACCAGCAAATTCAACGTAGAGTCTGTATAATCTTCTTACAAAAATTCATCAGCTCAGAAGAAATTAAAACTGTAGTTTATATGTAGATAGATAAAATCGCAGAAAAATATTATGCATAAGATTCTAATTGAAAGAAGCAAATTCCAAGTAGAAGAAAAAATATTGAAAGCAAGTTCAGAACTGAACTGAAATGTAGTCAAACATAAATAATGGCAATTAGCAACATTATTAACATTTTAACATTTTAATTAACATTTTTTAACCATTTATTAACATTTTTTTTCCATTTATATAAACACATACTATATTACGGGTATTATTATTAGACTATTATATACAACATTGATATTAAACAATATTTAATATATTAAAATTCTTGCGAAATGTACTACGAAGACTCATAAAGCAACTATTTTTTTTTTCTTTTGGTTAGACACATAAAATTAAATTGAATCGAATTTAAATAAAAATATTCTGGTAAAAATGATAATGATATGAGTATATGCGCAATGCAAACAGCTATACTGTCAAAAATTGCAGTCAACCTTGTAAGAAAAGCATTACTAAAATATATAGCAAAGCAAAACTTATTCGCGAATACTTTTTGCAATTAGATATAAACACAGCTTTGTTATGGAACTAATTTAAGTTGAGTTATAAACGCACACACAAAAATACCGTTTGTTATACCTTATTGCTATTACTATTATGAGAAATTGGAACTTAATTGGATTTATTGGATTTATTAATTCTATGGATTTTTTTATAAAGAATGTTGCACATATCTTTGAAACCAAAAGGAATTTCTTGATAGTGAAATAAATGAATGTACATTCAAATTAATTAACTTTTGGCTAACTAATGGATTAAACATTAACTTAGGTTAACAGGTGTGTTAGCGGTTCTACTCCGCGCAGCCAGGCGACACACACGAAAGGGGTTGGCGCAAAAACTGCCAACGCGCTAACCATGGTAGGGTGGGTACAGAAAGGGGAGGGAAATAACACCTACTCCTCCCCCTCCTCCTCTCATTTCTCACCCTCTTGCTTCCCCCGAATCTCCGCGTACTATTTTTTTTTTTGTACGTTTGTTTAGCCGCCACCACTTGTTATCGATCGTGAGTGGAAATCGTCGTGTAGTATTTCGTTATCGCTCTAGTTTATGGCAGTAGAGCCAAAGTAAGCCTCAGCTCGTTCTGTGTTTTTGTTACTGGGGTTATCGAGACACTGTCGGGGTTGTTGAAGAACCCCTCAATTTCCCTGAGCACGGCCGGATGAGCTGAGCTGCCCTGACAGTGGTCAATTTTCGTTTGTTACAATTATTTTTTTTTGATTATTGCAGTTAGTTTACCGCGGACCCACACCCCATACGTTACAAAGGCCAATAAATATTTTATCTCCGCTATATAAAGTACTTGAAATGCTTATCGGTAAATTAGCTTTTCGATGCCAGTCAATCTGGTTTCCGTGCTGGACACAGTTGTGCCACTGCTGTCTTTAAAGCATTAGACGACATCAGACCTTTTTACGATAATGGAATGCTTACCTAATTGTGAATGCTGGACTTCTCTAAGGCCTTTGACACAGTCAATTATGGTATACTCTGCAGCAGTTGGTCTTATTAAAAGCTATTTAAGTGATAGATGGGTATTTTGACTTCAATCTGCAGTGGTGTACCGCAAGTTTCTGCTTTAGGACCCCTAGTCTTCTCAAGGTTTCTGAGCAATATCTTTTATATTTGCAAGTATTGATTGATGCATATGCGGATGATACTATATTCTGGTGTACCTGTCTAGTAAGGACACTCTTAGAGAGGATTTGGTAGCTATAATAAATGAGGGCCTCGATATCATTCAATGCTGTTTAATAAAGAATTGTTTGCAACTCAATCCATTGAAGTTTTGTGCATTTCAAGGTATAAATTGTGCTGTCGTCACATTCGAGATATATGTATTGGTGGTGTTGTGTCCGTACCTGTCAATATCGCTGTATGGGTATTTGTAATGTAAATTGTCTAGTGTTAAGTCAGTCGCAATAAAGTTCTCGATTAGAAACAACGCATTCCAAGAGTAATTATCGCAACAGGTCGCTACCGCAGAGAAATATTACAACATATTTATTGGTCCTTCGAGCCGGATATAGAGCAACTATAACTTACATATAAGAGTACAAACGCATTGTATCACTTAAAAATTTGCAAAAGCCGAATTAAGCAGGTATTAAATTTGCTACGCTAACAGCAAGGCCGTCAATTAACGGCAATTTTGTATCACCCTATCTCGCTTCTATTCGTTGTGCAATTTTCTGTACATATACATATTTTTTGCATTTTTTCTCTACATGACATTTTCGGTACATTATGTCGAATAGCATTAAAACACGTGATTCCGCGCTGAACGCTATTAAGAGATATATGCACAAAAGCAAAAACGATGTGATCCTCGAAAGCTATGAACATATTACAAGTTACTTGCAATTGCTGAACGAACAGTGGGCAAGGTTTATCGAAGCACAAGACGCCGTGGAGCTCTCTTGTGGAACGGAGAGCATAGATGCAGAAGAAATTGTTCGCGAGCAAGCTGAAACTTGGTATGCGGAAGCATTGGCTAACCTATCAAGAAGGAAGAGCATATTCGCCGAAGCTTGCCGTGCGGTGAACAGTAGTAGTGTTGTTCAAGCGACACCATCAATTCCGTTGCACAAAATGGAGCTGCCAACCTTTGCAGGTGAGTCCGTCGAGTGGATTCCGTTCCATGATTCATTTCAATCCTTGGTGGACGCAAACAACACTCTTACGAAAGTCCAAAAGCTATTTTACTTGCGGGGATGTTTAAAGGGCGAAGCCCTAAATGTTATAAGCAATCTTAAAATCTGCGATGCAAATTATGACGAAGCGTGGCAATTACTTAAGGCGCGTTATAAAGTGATGCGCGTTATTGTTGAAAGCCACGTCAGGAGCATCGTAGCTGTTAGCCAAGTGAGCACTGACTCCGCCAACGCTATAAAAGAGGTTCTGGACCCTGTGCTGCAGCACATCTGCTCGTTAAAGGCACTTTGTCGTCCAGTCGATTTTTGGGATGACTGGTTGGTACATACCGTCGTTACAAAACTGGCTTTAGAAACCCGAAAGCAATGGGAACTGTCACTCGAGACTGATGACCCACCAACATTTGAACAATTAAAAGGATTTTTGGAAACTAGATGCCGTTCGCTAAATGTCTTTTCTTCCGCTTCAATAAGTTCAACAATCGTGAGTAAATATTCCGCTAAAGCTCTTACCAGAAAGTCAGCAGCTGCATTTCATACTGTAAACGACCAAAACGCAACATCAGAAAGTTGTGCATACTGTGGAGCATGCCATCGGATCTATGACTGTGGAGAATTTCTAGGGTTACAAGTGGACGCTAGAATCAAATCGATAAAAGACAAAGGTGCTTGCTTTAACTGTTTAAGTACACTACATTGGAGAAATCAATGTCGCAGCAAATCAACGTGTCGCCAATGCAACAAGCGTCATCACACCCTTCTTCACCAAAACGCACCGTTCATACAGGGTGCTGGTAACCACGAAGATTCTTCCGACGCCGCTAACGCTCTAATGGCCACGCAAACCTCGCAAATAGTGAATAGTGGTGCTCTGCAAATTAAAGCTGGCGATGCGGTTCTATTAGCCACTGCCTTGGTTAGCTTGGTGCCGCTGGCAACCTGCTCGCATCTTGTTCGACACCGGTTCCCAATCTTCTTTCGTCACGAATTCATGCGTACGACGTCTTGCGTTGCCTCGTAGAGCGTCATCCGTTTCAATTACAGGCATCGGAACGGCTCAAGGAGGCCGCGCTAAGGGTGAAACGTCATTACTATTGTCATCACAGTCAACTGCCAAGGTTTATAATATCAGTGTGTTAATTTTAGCAAACATCACAAGCCAGCTCCCGCGGTGCAGCATACCCGTTACTTCCTGGCCGCATATAAACGATCTGCCACTTGCTGACCCAGATTATATGGTACCCGGCCCCATAGACGTGCTCATTGGTAGTGATACGATGGATCAATTTCTTTGCTCTGAAATCCGCAAAGGGATGCCAGGGTCACCAATGGCACAGAAAACCACCTTTGGCTGGGTGCTCTTCGGCAGGGTGAGCAACGTTAACGATCATGGTATATGGACGCAGGCATTATACTGCGACGCAGAGTTAACAACAACGCTAAGCAAGCTCTGGGAATTGGAGGAGTCGCCGAAGCGCCAGTATCTCACCGCTGAAGAAAAATTCTGCGAAGAGAGTTTCCAACTAACGCATCGTCGTGCTCCTGACGGACGATTTGTAGTCGAGCTGCCGTTTAAAGCTGATGTAATGCTTGGAGAGTCGCGAAACGTTGCTGTTCGAAATCTGTGACAACTATAAGCATGCTTGCAGCATTATTCTATGTGATTTCTATATGGACGACCTACTAACTGGTTCATCGAACGTAGCGGAGCTTCGAGTGCTTCAGAGGGAAATTTCAGCAGTTCTAGATAAAGGCGGATTTACGTTAAGGCAGTGGGCGTCCAACAGTTCGGAGCTGATCGCGGAGTTGCCTCAGTCAGGAGAAGGTATCGACCATTACTTAGCAGAGAGTAACGATGTGCATGCGCTAGGGCTTATCTGGAAGACAACTGAAGACCTGCTGACCTTCGCGATAAACTTAAGGAAGCAGCCTGAAGTTCTCTCTAAAAGAGCATTTTTATCCGATGCGAGCACGCTGTTTGATCCCTTGGGACTTTTATCGCCCTGCACGATACGGTCGAAGATATGGTTTCAGGACCTTTGGAAGACGAATGTTGATTGGGATGAGCCAGTTTCTGATCAAATGGCAGCTCGGTGGATCGCTCATCGTGACGGCTTAAAAACATTAGCTGAGCTTAAGGTCGAGCGTTGGCTTGGTTGCGGAGTGCAAGGTTCTCACATGGAATTGCATGTTTTCGCCGATGCATCGCAGCGTGCCTATGCGGCCGCTATATACGCGCGAACCACTCAGCCTGACGGTTCAATCTCGGTCGCTTTGGTCGCATCGAAAGCCAAGGTGGCTCCACTGAAGACAACATCATTGCCACGTTTGGAACTGTGCGCTGCGCATTTGGCAGGGAGCCTTGTAAAAGCCGTGATAGGAGGTTTGGGTACCAACGAGTATCCGATATACGCATGGACCGACTCGACGATAACGTTGGCGTGGTTGCAAGCCCATCCGAGTCGATGGGTCACGTTTGTTGCAAACCGCGTCGCAGATACGCAAGAAACTTTACCACCAAGCTGCTGGAATCACGTGCGCTCTGAGAACAATCCTGCGGATTGTGCTTCTAGAGGCGTCGCACCAGTCGAGTTGCACCAACATGACCTATGGTGGTATGGTCCCACTTTCCTGAAGGCGTCCGAGGCTTTCTGGAGGGCGAGCGCCAGAGCAATGTACGCTACGGAATTAGAACAACGGCCAACCAAAATCATCGCTCATATTAGCGCTGCGCCAGAGCACTGGGCTTTGTATGCAAGATACTCATCCTATGCGAAACTGAAAAGAGTTACCGCTTACATGTTGCGGTTTGTAAGCAATTTACGGTCTCGTAAGATAGCTGGAGATCGGCAAGTCGGTCCACTTAGCTGCAAGGAAATTCAGCGAGCTGAACTCGCGTTGATAAGGTATACTCAAAATTATTACTTTTCTAATGAAATTAATAGTTGCAGAATGAAAAGACACATAGCCCGTCGAAGTAGCCTGTTACGATTGCAACCCTTTCTGGACCATAGTGAAATTTTGCGCGTCGGCGGGCGGTTGAGACACGCAAACGCGACCAGCGATGTAAAAAATCCAATTATCGTTGCAAAAGGATCTCCACTTGCAGCGTTGATAGTCACTGAGATTCACCAATACACGCTGCATGCTGGCCCCCAAATTATGCGCACGGTTCTACAGCGTCGCTTTTGGATTCTTGGAGTACGTAACTTGCTTCGCAGCGTATACCACAACTGTGTTAGATGTACCCTATTGAATCGCAAACTTGCTCAGCAATCTATGGGCGACTTGCCAGCCAGTCGCGTTATATACGCACGAAGTTTTCTATGCAGTGCTGTCGACTTCGCCGGTCCATTTCCGTTTAAGTTTTCGCATGGAAGAGGATCAAAATCGACAAAAGGTTACATCAGCTCATTCATCTGTATGAGTACGGGAGCGATGCATTTGGAATTTATCGGAGATCTGTCGACGGCGTCATTTCTCAATGGCTTTAAGAGATTTATAAACCGACGCGGATATTGCAATACTGTACATTCCGACAATGGCACGAATTTCGTCGGTGCGGACGCGGAACTGCGCAAAATGTTAGAGCGCTGTTTGGCTGATGATAGGGTACGGAATTTTTTCGTCAACTCAAATATTGTGTGGAAATTCAACCCACCAGCGGCCCCACACATGGGAGGTTATTGGGAGATTGGCGTGAAACGAGTAAAGCACCACCTAAAGCGCGTGATTGACAGTACTCTTTTGAGCTATGAAGAGTTCAGTACCGTGCTAACTGAAATTGAAGCGTGTGTGAACTCTAGACCGCTTTGTGCTTCAGAAACTGACGCTGGCGAACTAGAAACTTTAACTCCTGGGCACTTCCTAGTGGGAGAACCGTTGAGGGCCATTCCAGAACCTGAAGCCCAAGACTTTAAGGGAAATTTACACCAACGATGGCACGCTATATCTTCAATGCGAAGGCATTTCTGGAGACGCTGGTGTGACGAATATTTGACAAGTCTTCAACGCCGCACGAAATGGTTTCGCTCTTCCCCAAACTTACAAGTGGATGATGTTGTAGCTGTGCTCAACGAGGGCACACCGCCCACTAAATGGAAACTGGGCCGGGTCTTGAAATGTCATCCCGGTAGCGACGGCCACGTTAGAGTTGTCACGCTGAAGACGAGTGATGGAGAGCTAGTGCGTCCTGTAGTGAAGCTCTGTCTTTTGCCGACGAAGGAGCAAGCTCTCTTCTGACGGAAGTGGCGCCGTGATTATGTATCAATCATTTATATTGAACTTTGTAATTCGTTCAAGGCGGGCGGAATGTTGTGTCCGTACCTGTCTATATCGCTGTATCGGTATTTGTAATGTAAATTGTCTAGTGTTAAGTCAGTCGCAATAAAGTTCTCGATTAGAAACAACGCATTCCAAGAGTAATTATCGCAACAGGTCGCTACCGCAGAGAAATATTACAACAGGTGGCAATAAGTTAAAACTTTTACAAGTGGCTGTAAGTTTGGGCTATCGTATTAATGAGTCGATGAGTTGTGTGGAACACATTAACAAAGTTGTTAAAGATATCTATTTCGGTCCTCTGCTTTTTGCACTCCTACTGTCGTTAAACGGAAGCTTGTTATGCAATTAATCGTGCCTTTCATCACATATTCGAATGCTATCTTCAACAAGCTTGACTCGCGATCCTTCCAATAGTTCTCTGCTGCTTTTAAATATTCAACCAGGTCCGTGTATGGCCTTCGCAACTTTGACCACTTAGGTTTGCTTAGATCTGCTATTCTCGGCTATGACATAAGTGATTGCCTCCTCCTAATTATCTATGAATATGGTTGTTTGAGCTCATCGAAATTGTTTTTTGTCAACACCATTAAATTATTAAACTCTTTGCCTATGAGCCTTAAGCTCATTGCCGATGCAGGGTCGTCCAAGCGTGCCATCGTTGAATACTTTTCGTAGCATTGCTTCTCCTGTGACTGCCAGTATAATCGCCAACTCTCATACTGTGATCTTCTTCTCCCTTGCTCCTTCTCACTATTTATCTAACTCTTTCTCTGTCTTTTTCTTTTCTTTTCTTTTTTTTTCTTCTGTTTTTGTGTTTATTTTTTCACTTTTATTAATAGTATTTTTATGTATTTATATTTTCGTTGATGCTTCCGACAGGAAGCGTTGAACGAATTTCCGTCATCCCTTGTCAAATTTGGTTTGGAGACAAACCGGTCTCGGCGATGTGCCATCTTCAGTGTCTAATTTCATTCTCGAATGCTGGTTTTTACAACAACCAATGCAAAAGGAAATATTGTAACATCGTTAGTAGCAGTTTTCTTGTAAATAGCGTTCAAAGCTAGAAAAAATTACAGATATGTCGAAGCAAGAGAGGCAGTGTGTGGAACCACAGCGTAGTGTGGCAGGGCGGAGTAGCTGAACGTCATCTGCCGCTGCTGTCTCATCTGATTCTGGTCAATTGAAACAGATTAAGGCCATGATGAGGCAGCAGATTCAGATGATGGCAGGTTGCGCAGAAGCCATGCAACAGCTACGTGGTGGTTTCACAGACCTGGGCAGAAGAGTGGCTGCGATGGAGGCGTCGGGTATATAAAACCCAACAAACTCCCATCCAAGATATGCTTTCATTCTGACAAGGCTGTTGACGCTGTCGAGGCGGCAGTAATGGGGTTTGCAAAGCAGCAAGAGCTGGGTCACACCACGTCCCAGGGCCTGAGACTATCTCCGAGTAGCACTGAGGTGTCAAAGCGAGAGAGTGACACAAATTTGAATTTGTGTTTTAGTTGTGGAATGCTCGGGGGCCACTTCAAGAAAAACCCACTTGACGCGAAGTGCAACTCGGCATTTCACGTAAGACGTGTTTTGTTTGTCGCAGGGATGTCTCTTATTGTGAGTTTCGTCCGGTAAACGCGAATCCCGCAGGGGGATCATCAGGGGGTCTCTGCGCTGAAGGAGGAGTCCCCGGGCAAGCTGTAAGGATTCTACAGAGGAAGGATCCAGCGATCCGTAGCAATAGGGGGATCATCAGGGGGTCTCTGCGCTGAAGGAGGAGTCCCCGGCCAAGCTGTAAGGATTCTACAGAGGAAGGATCCAGCGATCCGTAGCAATAGCCCAATAGGTTGTCCCATAAAAGGTTTACAGCAGTGCAGGGTCGAGTACGAAGCTGTGAGGAAGAAAATCTTCTTAAGTGAGTTGGTACTCGGTAGGAAAATGCGAAACTTCCACAAAATAGCGAAGATGAGGGCAAAGAGCCATTTAGACGCTGGCAAGATTTTTCAAGGGACATGGAGTTCCTCATAGTTACCGCTTTACAGCAAGAACTTTACTTTGGGGTTGACTTTTGGAGAATCTATGGGTTGTTAGTAATTACTAATGTGTACGTGTAGGGGTTGACGCAACCAGCTCAGCGTCTGTAGGTAAACTTAAACAGACATCGTCAGACCTGACCTTCGATACGGACCTACACATTCTTACCAAAGAACAAGAGGTAGCACTGGAGGGGATTAAAGCGAAATTCCCGTCTTGTCCTGTTCTGAGCGAACTGTCGTTGAGGAACGCGTGATCGAGGTGGTGGATGAGCATCTTCCTGTAAAGCAGCGCCACTACCCCATTTTGCCAGTCATTTCTGGTGCTGATCAGCAGCCGATTTTTCCGGAGCTTGACCGCATGGTAAGTCTCGGTCATGCTCGAGAAGAGCAAATTTTGCTATAAGGAAGTGAGGTATCTGGGATATGTCGTCGGGGATGGGAGCATTAGGACAGACAGCAAGAAGGTGGCAGCAATTGATGAGTTTCCGGACCAACAGTTAAGACGGTTTTTAGGGATGTCAGGCTGGTACCTCAGATTTATTAATGACTATTCCACGATAGCAGCTCCGCTGTATTACGCGTGTATACGAAGCGAAGCACGCATTTGACGAGAAGAAGCGCAGTCTTGCTTCGGCACCAGTGCTTGGTAATCCGGACTTCACCAATCATTTTTATATTCAATGCGACGCATCTACGCAAGGGGTTGGAGGACTTCTCTTTCAGATGGATGATGACGAGAATGAGAATCCGATTCAATTCAAAATTCAATAAGGCTCAGAAGAATTGTAGCGTCATTGAGCTTGAGTGTTACGCTGTTGTATTAAGCGTGAAGAAGTTTCGTCCTTATGTGGAAGGTTTACCTTTTACTACATTTACGGATCACGCGAGCTTGAAGTGGTTGATGAACCAATAAGACTTGTCTGGAAGAATAGCCATATGGAGTTTAAAACTTTAAGCTTACAATTTTAATATTGAACATAGGAAAGACTCACAGAATGTAGCGCCGGATGCTCTTTTTCGCATGTCAGGACCGCAGAGATAGGACCGGTAGACAGATCACTTGATGTGAATCTCAATTCCCCTGATTTTTATTCAGAAGAATATGAGGAATTGATGAAAGCAGTGACCGAGAACAAAGACGAACTACCGGATACTGGTGATGTGATTCAAGAGGATCACGCCTGGCAGCTCTGGGTATCGCCTGAATAGTCGCCTCCTTGGTTACTGGAGGCTTGTCATAGCTTCCCTTCAGCTGGACAAGGGCGTATTCACAAGACGCTGGCTAGGTTAAGACAAAAATATTATTGCCCGGGAATGGTTAGCGAGGTCTAATAAAGTGTTAAGAATTGTGATGTACGCAAAGGCAGCAAAGTCTAAAGCAATGTTCTTGTGCGATGGTGTCCCCCGATGGGCAAACAATACATCACTGAACGATCCTTCCAGCGTCTCTACATAAATTTTATGGGCCCTTATCCAAGATCAAAGAACGGCAATTCCTTCATTTTCGTCTGGACCACTTTTCGAAGGTTGTTTTTCTCCATCCAATGTGAAGCGCCACCTCCGCTAATGTAGTTAGGGTTTTTAGAAAGTAATGTGCTTCATATTTTTTGTGTCCCTGAATTTCTATTCATGCATTCTATTCTGACAATGGGAAACAGTTCGTTCCTGGCATGTTTTAAGAGTTTTTAGAAAAGTATGGAGTTAAACATGTCAGAACAGGATTTTACTCTCCTCAAGCGAACGCAGCTGAAAGGATAAACCGTTCAGTTTTACAAATTGCGTGTTCGTTTGCAGAAGAGAACCAACGAAACTGGGACCTGCATATTAGTGACGCAGCATTTGCGCTAAGAAGTGTTGTCCACCGTACAATCGCTTTGGCACCCTACTACGCCGTGTTTGGGGCTCACATGAAACACGCAAATTCCCATGAGGTAATGCGTCGTGTAAGCTCCGTAAAAGATTAAGATTTGGCAATCGTTAGCCAAGCGGACAAGTTAAGCTTGGTCTGCAAGAAAATATCAGAAGAGTACGAAAGCGTATAGCACGCGTAGTAAGGATGTAAATTTTCAAGGTACAATTGGTATACCGCCGAAATTTCAACAAAGCAATCTCATGGACGTGTACAATGCCAATCTGGGTCCAGCCAACATCAAATGTCTTCTTTTAAAAAAAGTTGGCAACTTTTTGTACGAGCTCGTCACTTGGTGGTAAGAGGTTAGGGGTATACCACGCTAAAGATTTGTTTGTGTCGTAAGCCATGTTGTATGTAGTCAGAGTTGTAGTTTTTAGGTTTGACAATTATTTCTTCATCATAATCTAGTAATATATTTTGCATTAATTTTTTTTAGTTTTAACTTCACTTGACTCGTTTTTGTAAGTAATAGACTTGTCTTTCTTTGAGACGCGGAATTTTTTACTTCATAAACTACACCTGTTGTAGGTCGGAACGGTCAACCAATCGTTTAAGCTTAAAAACTAAAAACTTTTAAGCTTAAGCGGAAAGTTTAAACAAAGCTTTAAAAATTCATAAATGAAATAAGCGGATATATTTTTAGGCTTCACCGTAATAGTGAAGTTCCTAAGCACACGCTATCAAATTAAAGCACACGCTCCAGATTGAATGACCAAGTTTTAGATTTAACCAAGTCAAGCTTGTGTTCTTGATTTGGTTTCACGATCGCGGAAACTTGCAAATATTGCGAACGACCACACGTTTTTGGGTCAATGCAGAGCTCGCGCTATAGATTCTAGCAAGAGCATTGGAGACGATGCAAATTTAACTGGGTTACGGTTCCGACTAGGGAGCCAATAAAAAGACAAATTGTCTTTTTATTAGGAGAGTTGTAGATCAGAAACTGACCAGTGAACTCAGAAGTCATGTCAAGTAATATTTGTATTAAAATAAGTTTTTAATAAAGAATAAGTGAATGAAAAAATAAAGTGGTGTATAAATGATGTATAAAGTGGTGGTAAAGTGAATATCCTACTGTGGGAAAAACAAAAAGATTCCAGGCAAAAGGGCAGCAACTGTGGAAGGACTCCACAACATTACAACTCCAGACAGGACAACTGTTGTGGAAGGTAACACCAAAACATTTTTGGCGCATCCGGTATTTCAACGAGCCGAGGATCGGAGGACCACAAGGACCAGACTGGAAAGGACTTTTCACTGAGATATAGTAGTAAGTATAGTGAAAAAAAAGAATAATAATTGTTGCAAGTGTAATTGCAATTCGTCGCGAGGCTTGTTTTGGAGCCAAGAAAAAGAGTGCCAGCGTCAAGCAAGGCAACTTTTCCCATCTTTAATTCAGGAAGAGTCACTTTAAATTCAGAAAGCGTCACTTTTAAATTAGAAAGCGTGTGTGGTTACATATGTAGCGGTCTGTGGTTGTAACTGTTTTTAGATTGAATCTACTGCAGAAATTTGGGGCAAGCTAACACCGGTGCCTCTCTAATTTTACGTATCAGTGTGTCAAATATGTCGCAGGCTCGTGACACCTGTGCCAATGTTTACCCTTTTTCAACACTTTTCTTGGCAGCAGCACTTTAGCAATGAAGTCGCGCACGAATGGCCTGACATCTCTAACATTCTTCGACCGCATTCCTATCGGCATTGCGGCATACTTTTCTGCATTTATCATCAAATTTGCTATCGAATGCGCGTCTTACGTCACTATTGGAATTCCATTTTGTATTGCAATCGACGTAACTTGTCGCAATTTTCATAAGTTGATATGTTACAATTGTTTTTGTAATGAAAATGTTTTTTTGTAATAGCTGAAATTTGTTTGAGTCCACTCTGAAAAATGAAACTTTACAAATTTTTAATTCTGGAAAATCTTGAAGCTTTATAATTTGAAAATTGGATACATCGCTGGATATATAAATGCGCAAAGCAAAGCCCCTTACAATTATGGAAAAGCAGCTTCAATAAAAAACAAAGCAGCTTATTATTTTATAAATGCAACTTTACTATGATGAAGTAACGGCATGTTTTCCCGAGGATAACTTACAGCACATACAGAGTACCCAACTTACAGCACATACAGAGTGCGAAGACAATGAAATTCGCAGAGGACAACAGATGAAATAAATAAGGCGAACGATCTTTTCTATCCAATCCTGAATCCTCAAAAAAGCTTTTAACTCTTTTTATACAGCCTTCGCCGTCGCGCAATCTCCCACAAACACATATAACGATTTCACATTGATCATCAGCGCTAGATATGCACTTTCACAGCCCATCTAATCTTTATTAGAGGGATTAGATTAATTAACGTTAGCCACTTTTCAAAACCAACGAGTTTATCAAAAAAACTATAAAAATTTTAAAAAACTATAGACGTGGACAGTTCTGAGCCCACAAACTATTATAAAGTAGAATTTAGTGGATAACGATTTAAGGAATTTTTAATAGTGTATCGAATAATTGACAGATACAATCAGAAAAATCTTGATATATTAACACCAACCAAGAAACATTGATTTAATTACAATTCGTATAAGAAGGTGTTATCAAGTAAGTTCCAACAAGATCTCTCCACAATAAAAATATGTTTTATAGGTTTGACAGAAATACAGGTCTTGACTTTGTACTCAAAATCAAAATAAATTTAACCAAACTGAGCATGAAGGACGAAGAAATATTTATCGTTCGTACGGTACGGCATTGGTGGGCGTACGCCAAGCAACCCAATACTATCTGTGGCCATACTATACTCTATCGGTAGCCATACGCCAATCGATACAATAGAATTTCACAAGAGTCAATGCTGGGCATACCGCAAGCAATCCAGTTTAAATTTTCTTTTTTTCGTGGACAAATCTGTTGGGTGGGCATACGCCAGTCAACCCATTAAGGTTCAGTTTTGATAGCTGCTGAAAATACGTCAAGCAAACGCAGCTTTGGTTCGGAAGGACTTATTGGTGGCATTACGCCAGTCGATATAATTAGTCTTCGAAGGATTCTTGTTACAGGTTTTGTCGGTGTGGTTTGGTCACTGTTCGCAATTCTTTATTTAATTGTTGACTACGGCTTCTACACTGCTGGTGAGGAATGTGTGCTTCTTGCTTGAAAGCAACACATTTTTGAAGTGAGGGGATAGTAATGATCAAGATGGAAGTCTAGCCGTAAATACGGTGTTGATGGTTTATAATTTGCAATCCCGTGCTGCCTTTCCAAGGTACGGGAATTCTAAGAGTTCAAAGGTTTCTATGGAGACAAGTGAAATCCATAGATAGTGAAATTTGATGATGATGCATATTTTGGTGATTGGCTCTCCATTGACATGGAGAGCTAATTGGCTAAATTTCAGTAATAAATCTAATTGATCTTGGCAGGTTAGTCTGAACATTTGTCAACTTTATCCTTAGTAAGTCTGGAGGAATTAGTTCTGGCTTCATTGCACCTTGATGAGCATCGATCAGTATGTTAAACAAGGAGTTTTGCATGCTCTCGTAAATGCTGACAATGGCTATTGCATGATAGCTAAATGTTCTTCATCTGTGTAAAGCTTGTCTATGGTAACAGTTCTTCGGCATATTCTAAATCTGGAATAACCAATAAGCGCCGCAATGTTTTGCAACAATGTTTATTTAATGCCCTTGTTTAATGCGGTTGTTACGCCGAAACAGAGAAACCCTTGCTGGTATTGCCTTACATCCTTCCTCCAATAAATCCACATACGGCTTGATTTTGTTAAACTCGTCCCACTATGATTGTAACTTGCAGGAAATTATTAAGTTCTAATTACTTCTAATTACTGAAAGGTATGGTTTATGGCAATGAATACTTCATGGTAAAATCGTTAGCAGTCGTTTCCTTGTAAATCGTGTTCAAATTTGGACTAATGTCGCATTTTAGGGAATTTAGGGAACTGGTGGAGTGGAGAAGTGACCACTGCTCCAAAACGCGTTTCAACGATGTAACATATAATATATAATACATATAATCAAAATCAAGATTTTTTTCTTTTAACAAAAGTTTTAAATTTAAGTTTAATTTTGGTTTTTGTTATAGCTAAATTTGCGATAGATTTACGAATTTAACTTCACGCAAATTATTGTTATCTATCTTAGCAGAATAATGCGACGCAAATTTAAATTAATTTAAAAATATATAGCGGTATCTTTCACTTCATAAACTACACCTTTCCCACTTTTAATTTAGAAAGCGTAACTTTAAGTTCAGAAAGCGTCACTTCTAAATCAGAAATCATCGTTTTAAATTCAGAAAGCGTCACTTGTAATTCAGAAAGCGTCACTTGTAATTCAGAAAGCGTCACTTGCAATTCACGAATGTCATTTGTAAATCAGAAAACGTCACCTGTAACTCAGAAAGCGTCACTTGTAAATCAGAAAGCGTCACTTGTATTCAGGAATTACAAGTGACGCTTAATGAATTAAAAGTGACGCTTTCTGATTTACAAATGAAGATTCTGAATTACAAGTGACGCTTTCTAAATTTAAAGTGATGCTGTATGAATTACAAGAGGAAAATGTGAAGATGGTAATCAATAACTTACCTCGCTCATCTGGATAACAAATATTCCTCAAGGGACGTATTTCAAATAATTTGAAGAGGTCCGCAAGTAGCACAACCAGATGTATTTTCATTGTCCTATTTGAAACAAAATTCTTTAAATTAAAAATATATGAACCAGAAAAGGCCGATATCAAGATGTCCGGTTAAGCACTAAGCGTCACTTTAAGGGACAATTTCCTTCTGCTAAATTGTCGAATATAACTTAACCGGACATTTTGCAAACGGAGCTAACCTAAGAGGGTGAACCTCGTGCTCACAAAAGGTCATATACCCAACAGCCGCAGGATAAGTTATTATTTTAATTTATTGATTGAATGTCACTGACCCGACTCCATTTATTGCTAACCCACAGACAAAGTTACATAAATTTTACATTTATAAAATAAGAAACTGCTTTCTAATAGTAATTTTAAATTCACGATGAAACATCGCCCGTAGTTCTTAACAAAGCGTTAAAAATTTCTGTATATACCAAGCTTTACTAAAGTTTTTAGAAACGGAAGGGCAAAGTGAATATAACAAGGTTCCTTCGGATATAGGGTATAAATAAAAATTTATTTATTTCTTTACCTTTGCAAAGTGATTAATTCTTCCAGATTTATATGCAACACATAACGTTGCAAATACTTTTCTAAAAAGTTAGTAACTAAAAGGCAATTGTGTATTGTATCTTCGTATTCTTGAAAATAGCTTATGCGCACAACATTCCACGGAAGTTTCTCCGGACAGTAGTAAGATATGAGTAAAGCCAAAAATGTACCACTGCAGATGTCTTGAAAATCGTGCAAAGGCGGGAAGTCTGGAATTATTAATTTTGCACCCTAAAATTAAAGCAAATTATATTTTCTTCAAAAATAGTTCGTTTCATAACTGACATTATCTCCAGACAGATTAAACTCTAACTCTTTTGAAATGCGGCGTTTTAGTGCTGTACAAACATGAAAAATCCATGCAAAAATTAATTCCTCACTGTTCTGACCAGACTGTTGTTCTACCAGAGTTTCCGCAGATATCCTGCAAATAAAAATGTCCTTTCAAATAATAAAAATAATATTCACATTTTAAAATATTGAGCTTTAATAATTTGTAAATCACTAATAATAGTCTTAAAATTAAATGTATAAATAAGTGTCAACAGAATCACGCATAGTAATATAACGATGAATACCTTTTCAACGCATTTGAAACGCGATCAACAGACAAAATTTCTTTTGTGTACAACTTCATAAGTGATTCTATCACAAAGATGTGGGCATCCTGTAAAAAACCAAAAAACAATTATATTAAAATATGTAATTTTGTCTTCTCACCACGTACATAAATAAGAAGAAACTTTATCGTCTAATTAAGTGTGTTTGCTAAGTACAAATGTGGAATTCGAAGGACGGAATTACGTACAGAACAGGACTACACTGTCGAGACGGATGATCAAATGCGGCAACGGACAATGAATAGAGCAGTAGAAAAACGGACGTAGCGAAGCACAGTAAGTCACTAATCTGTTTTAAGATGCCATATAGGGAATATAGTAGTAATGAGAAAAGCCAACAAGTAAGAACAACAATAAATATACAATTTTTATTATCTAGAAACTAAAAAGGGTGTTTAAATTTCGAAATCCTACAAAGTACGTACAAATACGTACAATACGCCAAGAACTTTAACAGAGTTTGCAACTCTGTTAACTCTCTGCTCACATCAAATTTAGTGAGTCAACGCAACTATGCCAAAAAGAGTAAAATTTATAATTGCATATTTGCTCCGAGTATACTTTTTTTGTTAAGAAATTTTTGAACTCTTACGGTGAAGTGGCATACAAAAATCGTGATGATGAAGTGGACACTGCGCGGCACAGGACGGATTTGCTAATATAAGGCATACAGCAAACGAAAGGCGCCTTCTAGGAGCATTAACGATGACAAAATTAAAGGGCCCTGAGAAGCCGTTTTTTCATATAACATTTTTGAAAATTGCCCTCTTTGTGGTGAAGTGCCATACAAAAAACCGTGATGATCAAGTGGACACTGCTTTGTCCAGGACAGATGTGCTAACATGAGGCGTACAACAAACGAAAGATGTCTTCTAGGAGCATTAACGATAAGAATATCAAAGACCCGTTTTTTCTGAAAATATTTTTGTAAATTGCACTCTTTGCAGTTTAGTGCCATACAAAAACCGTGATGATGAAGTGGACACTTCTTGGTCCAGGACAGATGTGCTAACATGAGGCATACAGCAAACGAAAGGCGGCTTCGAGGAGCATTAATGATGACAATATCAAAGAACCGTTTTTTATGAAAAAATTTTTGGAGATTGCATTCTTTGGAGTTAATTGCCATACAAAAATCGTGATGATGAAGTGGACCCTTCTCGGTCCAGGACAGATTAGCTAAAGATGATGCATACGGCAAGAGAAAGGTGGATACTAGGAGCATTATAGCCGTTTTTCGTTAAGTGGGCACTACTCGTTCCAGGACAGATGTGCTAACATGAGGCATACGGAAAAACAAAGCTGGCTACTAGGAGCATTAATGCTGAGAAAATCAAAGAGGCCTGAGTAGCCGTTTTTTCTTAAAAAATTTTTAAAAATTTCACTCTTTGCGGTGAAGTGCCATGCAAAAATCGTGATGAGGAAGTGGACACTTCTCGGTCCAGGACAGATTAGCTAAAGATGAGGCATACGGCAAGAGAAAGGTGGATACTAGGAGCATTAATGCTTAGTAAATTAAAAAGCCTTGAGTAGCCGTTTTTCGTTAAGTGGGCACTACTCGCTCCAGGACAGATGTGCTAACATGAGGCATACGGCAAACAAAAGGTGGCTTCTAGCAGCATTGATGCTAAGAAAATCAAAGGGCCCTGAGCAGCGTACTTTTCCTTGAAAAATTTTTTGAAATTGAACTCTTTGCGGTTAAATGCCATACAAAAATCGTAATGATGAAATGGACACTGCTCGGGCCCGGACAGATTAGCTAAAGATGAGGCATACGGCAAAAGAAAGGTGGCTACTAGGAGCATTATTGCTGAGAAAATCAAATGAGCCTGAGTAGCCGTTTTATTTTAAAAAATTTTTGTAAATTGCACCCTTTGTGGTGAAGTGCCATGCAAAAATCGTGATGATGAAGTAGACACTGCTCGGTCCAGGACACATTTGCGAACATATGGCACAGGGCAAAAGAAACGTGGATACTAAGAGCATTAATGATGAGAAAATCAAAGGACCCAGAGGAACCGTCTCTTCTTAAAAAATTTTTGAAAATTTCACTCTTTGCGGTGAAGTGCCATACAAAAAACGTGATGATGAAGTGGACACTGCGCGGCCCAGGACAGATTTGCTAATATAAGGCATACAGTAAACGAAAGGCGCCCCTTAGGAGCATTAACGAGCCTGAGCAGCGTACTTTTTCTTGAAAAATTTTTTGAAATTGCACTCTTTGCGGTGAAGTGCCCTGCAAAAATCGTGATGATGAAGTGGACACTGCTCGGTCCAGGACAGTTGTTCTAAAATAAGGCATACGACAAAAAAAAAATTGATACTAGGAGCATTAAAGCGGATAAAATCAAAGGGCACGTGGAAGCCGTTTTATTTTTAAAAATTTTTGTAAATTGCGCCCTTTGTGGTGAAGTGCCATGCGAAAATCGTGATGATGAAGTAGACACTGCTCGGTCCAGGACACATTTGCGAACATATGGCACAGGGCAAAAGAAACGTGGGGGTACTAGGAGCATTAATGATGAGAAAATCAAAGGACCCAGAGAAAGCGTTTTTTCTTAAAAAAATTTTGAAAATTTTACTCTTTGCGATCAAGTGCCATACAAAAATTCTAAAGATAAAGTGGACTCTGCTCGGTGCCGGACAGATTAGCTAACATGAGGTATACGGAAAAACAAAGCTGGCTACTAAGAGCATTAATGCTGAGAAAATCAAAGAGACCTGAGTAGCCGTTTTTTCTTAAAAAATTTTTGTAAATTGCACTCTTTGCGGTGAAGTGCCATGCAAAAATCGTGATGATGAAGTGGACACTGCTCGGTCCAGGACAGTTATTCTAAAATAAGGCGTACGACAAAAAAAAATTGCTACTAGAAGCATTAAAGCGGACAAAATCAAAGGGCACTGCGAAGCTGTTTTATTTTAAAAAATTTTTGTAAATTGCGTCCTTTGTGAAGTGCCATGCGAAAATCGTGATGATGAAGTAGACACTACTCGGTCCAGGACACATTTGCGAACATATGGCACAGGGCAAAAGAAACGTGGGTACTAGGAGCATTAATGATGAGAAAATCAAAGGACCCAGAGAAACCGTTTTTTCTTAACAAATTTTTGAAAATTTTACTCTTTGCGGTCAAGTGCCATACAAAAATTCTAAAGATAGAGTGGACTCTGCTCGGTGCCGGACAGATTAGTTAACATGAGGCATACGGAAAAACAAAGCTGGCTACAAGGAGCATTAATGCTGAGAAAATCAAAGAGCCCTGAGTAGCCGTTTTTTCTTAAAAAATTTTTGAAAATTTCACTCTTTGCGGTGAAGTGCCATGCAAAAATCGTAATGAGGAAGTGGACACTTCTCGGTCCAGGACAGATTAGCTAAAGATGAGGCATACGGCAAAAGAAAGGTGAATACTAGAAGCATTAATGCTGAGTAAATTAAAAAACGCTGAGTAGCCATTTTTCGTTAAGTGGGCACTACTCGGTCCAGGACAGATGTGCTAACATGAGGCATACGGCAAACAAAAGGTGGCTTCTAGCAGCAATGATGCTGAGAACATTAAAAGGTCCTGAGCAGCGTACTTTTTCATGAAAAACTTTTTGAAATTGCACTCTTTGCGGTGAAGTGCCATGCAAAAATCGTGATGATGAAGTGGACACTGCTCGGTCCAGCACAGTTGTTCTAAAATAAGAAATACGACAAAAAAAAAAATGCTACTAGGAGCATTAAAGCGGACAAAACCAAAGGGCACTGGGAACCCGTTTTATTTAAAAAAATTTTTGTAAATTGCACACTTTGTGGTGAAGTGCCATGCAAAAATCGTGATGATGAAGTAGACACTGCTCGGTCCAGGACACATTTGCAAACATATGGCAGAGGGCAAAAGAAATGTGTGTACTAGGAGCATTAATGATGAGAAAATCAAAGGACCCAGAGAAACCGATTTTTCTTAAAAAATTTTTGAAAATTACACTCTTTGCGGTCAAGTGCCATACAAAAATTCTAAAGATAAAGTGGACTCTGCTCGGTGCCGGACAGATTAGCTAACATGAGGAATACGGAAAAACAAAGCTGGCTACTAGGAGCATTAATGCTGAGTAAATTAAAAGACGCTGAGTAGCCATTTTTCGTTAAGTGGTCACTACTCGGTCCAGGACAGATGTGCTAACATGAGGCATACGGCAAACAAAAGGTGGCTTCTAGCAGCATTGATGCTAGAAAAAAAAAAAATACAAAAATCGTGATGATGAAATGGACACTGCTCGGGCCCGGACAGATTAGCTAAAGATGAGGCATACGGAAAAAGAAAGGTGGCTACTAGGAGCATTAATGCTGAGTAAATTAAAAGACGCTGAGTAGCCATTTTTCGTTAAGTGGTCACTACTCGGTCCAGGACAGATGTGCTAACATGAGGCATACGGCAAACAAAAGGTGGCTTCTAGCAGCATTGATGCTGAGAAAATCAAAGGGCCCTGAGCAGCGTACTTTTTCTTGAAAAATTTTTTGAAATTAAACTCTTTGCGGTTAAATGCCATAAAAAAATCGTGATGATGAAATGGACACTGCTCGGGCCCGGACAGATTAGCTAAAGATGAGGCATACGGCAAAAGAAAGGTGGCTAATAGGAGCATTAATGCTGATAAAATCAAAGGACCCAGAGAAAGCGTTTTTTCTTAAAAAATTTTTGAAAATTTCACTCTTTGCGGTCAAGTGCCATACAAAAATTCTAAAGATTAAGTGGACTCTGCTCGGTGCCGGACAGATTAGCTAACATGAGGCATACGGAAAAACAAAGCTGGCTACTAGGAGCATTAATGCTAAAAAAATCAAAGAGACCTGAGTAGCCGTTTATTCTTTAAAAATTTTTGTAAATTGCACTCTTTGCGGTGAAGTGCCATGCAAAAATTGTGATGATGAAGTGGACACTGCTCGGTCCAGGACAGTTGTTCTAAAATAAGGCATACGACAAAAAAAAAAATTGCTACTAGGAGCATTAAAGCGGACAAAATCAAAGGGCGCTGCGAAGCCGTTTTATTTTAAAAAATTTTTGTAAATTGCGCCCTTTGTGGTGAAGTGCCATGCAAAAATCGTTATGATGAAGTAGACACTGCTCGGTCCAGGACACATTTGCGAACATATGGCACAGGGCAAAAGAAACGTGGGTACTAGGAGCATTAATGATGAGAAAATCAAAGGACCCAGAGAAACCGTTTTTTCTTAAAAAATTTTTGAAAATTTCACTCTTTGCGGTCTAGTGCCATACAAAAATTCTAAAGATAAAGCATTAATGATGAAAAAATCAAAGGACCCAGAGAAAACGTTTTTTCTTAAAAAATTTTTGAAAATTTCACTCTTTGCGGTCAAGTGCCATACAAAAATTCTAAAGATAAAGTGGACTCTGCTCGGTGCCGGACAGATTAGCTAACATGAGGCATACGGAAAAACAAAGCTGGCTACTAGGAGCATTAATGCTAAAAAAATCACAGAGACCTGAGTAGCCGTTTATTCTTTAAAAATTTTTGTAAATTGCACTCTTTGCGGTGAAGTGCCATGCAAAAATTGTGATGATGAAGTGGACACTGCTCGGTCCAGGACAGTTGTTCTAAAATAAGGTATACGACAAAAAAAAAAAAAATTGCTACTAGGAGCATTAAAGCGGACAAAATCAAAGGGCACTGCGAAGCCGTTTTATTTTAAAAAATTTTTGTAAATTGCGCCCTTTGTGGTGAAGTGCCATGCAAAAATCGTAATGATGAAGTAGACACTGCTCGGTCCAGGACACATTTGCGAACATATGGCACAGGGCAAAAGAAACGTGGGTACTAGGAGCATTAATGATGAGAAAATCAAGGGACCCAGAGAAACCGTTTTTTCTTAAAAAATTTTTGAAAATTTCACTCTTTGCGGTCAAGTGCCATATAAAAATTCTAAAGCTAAAGTGGACTCTGCTCGGTGCCGGACAGATTAGCTAACATGAGGCATACGGAAAAACAAAGCTGGCTACTAGGAGCATTAATGCTGAGGAAATCAAAGAGCCCTGAGCAGCCGTTTTTTCTTAAAAAATTTTTGAAAATTTCACTCTTTGCGGTGAAGTGCCCTGCAAAAATCGTAATGAGGAAGTGGACACTGCTCGGTCCAGGACAGTTGTTCTAAAATAAGGCATACGAGCAAAAAAAAAAAAAAAAAATTGCTACTAGGAGCATTAAAGCGGATAAAATCAAAGGGCACTGGGAAGCCGTTTTATTTTTAAAAATTTTTGTAAATTGCGCCCTTTGTGGTGAAGTGCCATGCAAAAATCGTGATGATGAAGTAAACACTGCTCGGACCACGACACATTTGCGAACATATGGCACAGGGCAAAAGAAACGTGGGTACTAGGAGCATTAATGATGAGAAAATCAAAGGACCCAGAGAAACCGTTTTTTCTTAAAAAATTTTTGAAAATTTCACTCTTTGCGGTCTAGTGCCATACAAAAATTCTAAAGATAAAGCATTAATGATGAGAAAATCAAAGGACCCAGAGAAAACGTTTTTTCTTAAAAAATTTTTGAAAATTTCACTCTTTGCGGTCAAGTGCCATACAAAAATTCTAAAGATAAAGTGGACTCTGCTCGGTGCCGGACAGATTAGCTAACATGAGGCATACGGAAAAACAAAGCTGGCTACTAGGAGCATTAATGCTAAAAAAATCAAAGAGACCTGAGTAGCCGTTTATTCTTTAAAAATTTTTGTAAATTGCACTCTTTGCGGTGAAGTGCCATGCAAAAATTGTGATGATGAAGTGGACACTGCTCGGTCCAGGACAGTTGTTCTAAAATAAGGCATACGACAAAAAAAAAATTGCTACTAGGAGCATTAAAGCGGACAAAAATCAAAGGGCACTGCGAAGCCGTTTTATTTTAAAAAATTTTTGTAAATTGCGCCCTTTGTGGTGAAGTGCCATGCAAAAATCGTGATGATGAAGTAGACACTGCTCGGTCCAGGACACATTTGCGAACATACGGCACAGGGCAAAAGAAACGTGGGTACTAGGAGCATTAATGATGAGAAAATCAAAGGACCCAGAGAAACCGTTTTTTCTTAAAAAATTTTTGAAAATTTCACTCTTTGCGGTCAAGTGCGATACAAAAATTCTAAAGATAAAGTGGACTCTGCTCGGTGCCGGACAGATTAGCTAACATGAGGCATACGGAAAAACAAAGCTGCTATTAATGCTAAAAAAATCAAAGAGACCTGAGTAGCCGTTTTATTTTAAAAAATTTTTATAAATTGCGCCCTTTGTAGTGAAGTTCCATGCGAAAATCGTGATGATGAAGTAGACACTGCTCGGTCCAGGACACATTTGCGAACATATGGCACAGGGCAAAAGAAAGGTGGCTAATAGGAGCATTAATGATGAGAAAATCAAAGGACCCAGAGAAACCGTTTTTTCTTAAAAAATTTTTGAAAATTTCACTCTTTGCGGTCAAGTGCCATACAAAAATTCTAATGATAAAGTGGACTCTGCTCGGTGCCGGACAGATTAGCTAACATGAGGCATACGGAAAAACAAAGCTGGCTACTAGGAGCATTAATGCTGAGGAAATCAAAGAGCCCTGAGCAGCCGTTTTTTCTTAAAAAATTTTTGAAAATTTCACTCTTTGCGGTGAAGTGCCATGCAAAAATCGTAATGAGGAAGTGGACACTGCTCGGTCCAGGACAGTTGTTCTGAAATAAGGCATACGACAAAAAAAAATTGCTACTAGGAGCATTAAAGCGGACAAAATCAAAGGGCACTGCGAAGCCGTTTTATTTTAAAAAATTTTTGTAAATTGCGCCCTTTGTGGTGAAGTGCCATGCGAAAATCGTGATGATGAAGTAGACACTGCTCGGTCCAGGACACATTTGCGAACTTATGGCAGAGGGCAAAAGAAACGTGGGTACTAGGAGCATTAATGATGAGAAAATCAAAGGACCCAGAGAAACAGTTTTTTCTTAAAAAATTTTTGAAAATTTCACTTTTTGCGGTCAAGTGCCATACAAAAATTGTAATGATAAAGTGGACTCTGCTCGGTGCCGGACAGATTAGCTAACATGAGGCATACGGAAAAACAAAGCTGGCTACTAGGAGCATTAAAGCGGACAAAATCAAAGGGCACTGCGAAGCCGTTTTATTTTAAAAATTTTTGTAAATTGCACTCTTTGCGGTGAAGTGCCATGCAAAAATCGTGATGATGAAGTAGACACTGCTCGGTCCAGGACACATTTGCGAACTTATGGCACAGGGCAAAAGAAACGTGGGTACTAGAAGCATTAATGATGAGAAAATCAAAGGACCCAGAGAAACCGTTTTTTCTTAAAAAAGTTTTGAAAATTTCACTCTTTGCGGTCAAGTGCCATACAAAAATTCTAATGATAAAGTGGACTCTGCTCGGTGCCGGACAGATTAGCTAACATGAGGCATACGGAAAAACAAAGCTGGCTACTAGGAGCATTAATGCTGAGAAAATCAAAGAGCCCTGAGTAGCCGTTTTTTCTTAAAAATTTTTTGAAATTGCACTCTTTGCGGTGAAGTGCCATGCGAAAATCGTGATGATGAAGTAGACACTGCTCGGTCCAGGACAGTTGTTCTAAAATAAGGCATACGACCCAAAAAAAAAAAAAATGCTACTAGGAGCATTAAAGCGGACAAAATCAAAGGGCACTGGGAAGCCGTTTTATTTTAAAAAATTTTTGTAAATTTCACTCTTTGCGGTCAAGTGCCATACAAAAATTCTAAAGATAAAGTGGACTCTGCTCGGTGCCGGACAGATTAGCTAACATGAGGCATACGGAAAAACAAAGCTGGCTACTAGGAGCATTAAAGCGGATAAAATCAAAGGGCACTGCGAAGTCGTTTTATTTTAAAAAATTTTTGTAAATTGCACTCTTTGCGGTGAAGTGCCATGCAAAAATCGTGATGATGAAGTGGACACTGCTCGGTCCAGGACAGTTGTTCTAAAATAAGGCATACGACAAAAAAAAAAAAAAAATGCTACTAGGAGCATTAAAGCGGACAAAATCAAAGGGCACTGGGAAGCCGTTAATTTTAAAAAATTTTTGTAAATTGCACCCTTTGTGGTGAAGTGCCATGCAAAAATCGTGATGATGAAGTAGACACTGCTCGGTCCAGGACACATTTTCGAACTTATGGCACAGGGCAAAAGAAACGTGGGTACTAGAAGCATTAATGATGAGAAAATCAAAGGACCCAGAGAAAACGTTTTTTCTTAAAAAAGTTTTGAAAATTTCACTCTTTGCGGTCAAGTGCCATACAAAAATTCTAATGATAAAGTGGACTCTGCTCGGTGCCGGACAGATTAGCTAACATGAGGCATACGGAAAAACAAAGCTGGCTACTAGGAGCATTAATGCTGAGAAAATCAAAGAGCCCTGAGTAGCCGTTTTTTCTTAAAAATTTTTTGAAATTGCACTCTTTGCGGTGAAGTGCCATGCGAAAATCGTGATGATGAAGTAGACACTGCTCGGTCCAGGACAGTTGTTCTAAAATAAGGCATACGACAAAAAAAAAAAAAAAAGAAAATGCTACTAGGAGCATTAAAGCGGACAAAATCAAAGAGCACTGGGAAGCCGTTTTATTTTAAAAAATTTTTGTAAATTTCACTCTTTGCGGTCAAGTGCCATACAAAAATTCTAAAGATAAAGTGGACTCTGCTCGGTGCCGGACAGATTAGCTAACATGAGGCATACGGAAAAACAAAGCTGGCTACTAGGAGCATTAATGCTGAGGAAATCAAAGAGCCCTGAGCAGCCGTTTTTTCTTAAAAAATTTTTGAAAATTTCACTCTTTGCGGTGAAGTGCCCTGCAAAAATCGTAATGAGGAAGTGGACACTGCTCGGTCCAGGACAGTTGTTCTAAAATAAGGCATACGAGCAAAAAAAAAAAAAAAAATTGCTACTAGGAGCATTAAAGCGGATAAAATCAAAGGGCACTGGGAAGCCGTTTTATTTTTAAAAATTTTTGTAAATTGCGCCCTTTGTGGTGAAGTGCCATGCAAAAATCGTGATGATGAAGTAAACACTGCTCGGACCACGACACATTTGCGAACATATGGCACAGGGCAAAAGAAACGTGGGTACTAGGAGCATTAATGATGAGAAAATCAAAGGACCCAGAGAAACCGTTTTTTCTTAAAAAATTTTTGAAAATTTCACTCTTTGCGGTCTAGTGCCATACAAAAATTCTAAAGATAAAGCATTAATGATGAGAAAATCAAAGGACCCAGAGAAAACGTTTTTTCTTAAAAAATTTTTGAAAATTTCACTCTTTGCGGTCAAGTGCCATACAAAAATTCTAAAGATAAAGTGGACTCTGCTCGGTGCCGGACAGATTAGCTAACATGAGGCATACGGAAAAACAAAGCTGGCTACTAGGAGCATTAATGCTAAAAAAATCAAAGAGACCTGAGTAGCCGTTTATTCTTTAAAAATTTTTGTAAATTGCACTCTTTGCGGTGAAGTGCCATGCAAAAATTGTGATGATGAAGTGGACACTGCTCGGTCCAGGACAGTTGTTCTAAAATAAGGCATACGACAAAAAAAAAATTGCTACTAGGAGCATTAAAGCGGACAAAAATCAAAGGGCACTGCGAAGCCGTTTTATTTTAAAAAATTTTTGTAAATTGCGCCCTTTGTGGTGAAGTGCCATGCAAAAATCGTGATGATGAAGTAGACACTGCTCGGTCCAGGACACATTTGCGAACATATGGCACAGGGCAAAAGAAACGTGGGTACTAGGAGCATTAATGATGAGAAAATCAAAGGACCCAGAGAAACCGTTTTTTCTTAAAAAATTTTTGAAAATTTCACTCTTTGCGGTCAAGTGCGATACAAAAATTCTAAAGATAAAGTGGACTCTGCTCGGTGCCGGACAGATTAGCTAACATGAGGCATACGGAAAAACAAAGCTGGCTACTAGGAGCATTAATGCTAAAAAAATCAAAGAGACCTGAGTAGCCGTTTTATTTTAAAAAATTTTTGTAAATTGCGCCCTTTGTAGTGAAGTTCCATGCGAAAATCGTGATGATGAAGTAGACACTGCTCGGTCCAGGACACATTTGCGAACATATGGCACAGGGCAAAAGAAAGGTGGCTAATAGGAGCATTAATGATGAGAAAATCAAAGGACCCAGAGAAACCGTTTTTTCTTAAAAAATTTTTGAAAATTTCACTCTTTGCGGTCAAGTGCCATACAAAAATTCTAATGATAAAGTGGACTCTGCTCGGTGCCGGACAGATTAGCTAACATGAGGCATACGGAAAAACAAAGCTGGCTACTAGGAGCATTAATGCTGAGGAAATCAAAGAGCCCTGAGCAGCCGTTTTTTCTTAAAAAATTTTTGAAAATTTCACTCTTTGCGGTGAAGTGCCATGCAAAAATCGTAATGAGGAAGTGGACACTGCTCGGTCCAGGACAGTTGTTCTGAAATAAGGCATACGACAAAAAAAAAAAAAAAAATTGCTACTAGGAGCATTCAAGCGGACAAAATCAATGGGCACTGGGAAGCCGTTTTATTTTAAAAAATTTTTGTAAATTGCACCCTTTGCGGTGAAGTGCCATGCAGAAATCGTTATGATGAAGTAGACACTGCTCGGTCCAGGACACATTTGCGAACATATGGCACAGGGCAAAAGAAACTTGGGTACTAGGAGCATTAATGATGAGAAAATCAAAGGACCCAGAGAAACCGTTTTTTCTTAAAAATTTTTGAAAATTTCACTCTTTGCGGTCAAGTGCCATACAAAAATTCTAAAGCTAAAGTGGACTCTGCTCGGTGCCGGACAGATTAGCTAACATGAGGCATACGGAAAAACAAAGCTGGCTACTAGGAGCATTAATGCTAAAAAAATCAAAGAGACCTGAGTAGCCGTTTTATTTTAAAAAATTTTTGTAAATTCCGCCCTTTGTAGTGAAGTTCCATGCGAAAATCGTGATGATGAAGTAGACACTGCTCGGTCCAGGACACATTTGCGAACATATGGCACAGGGCAAAAGAAAGGTGGCTAATAGGAGCATTAATGATGAGAAAATCAAAGGACCCAGAGAAACGGTTTTTTCTTAAAAAATTTTTGAAAATTTCACTCTTTGCGGTCAAGTGCCATACAAAAATTCTAATGATAAAGTGGACTCTGCTCGGTGCCGGACAGATTAGCTAACATGAGGCATACGGAAAAACAAAGCTGGCTACTAGGAGCATTAATGCTGAGAAAATCAAAGAGACCTGAGTAGCCGTTTTTTCTTAAAAAATTTTTGTAAATTGCACTCTTTGCGGTAAAGTGCCATGCAAAAATCGTGATGATGAAGTGGACACTGCTCGGTCCAGGACAGTTGTTCTAAAATAAGGCATACGACAAAAAAAAAAATTGCTACTAGGAGCATTAAAGCGGACAAAATCAAAGGGCACTGCGAAGCCGTTTTATTTTAAAAAATTTTTGTAAATTGCGCCCTTTGTGGTGAAGTGCCATGCGAAAATCGTGATGATGAAGTAGACACTGCTCGGTCCAGGACACATTTGCGAACTTATGGCAGAGGGCAAAAGAAACGTGGGTACTAGGAGCATTAATGATGAGAAAATCAAAGGACCCAGAGAAACAGTTTTTTCTTAAAAAATTTTTGAAAATTTCACTTTTTGCGGTCAAGTGCCATACAAAAATTGTAATGATAAAGTGGACTCTGCTCGGTGCCGGACAGATTAGCTAACATGAGGCATACGGAAAAACAAAGCTGGCTACTAGGAGCATTAAAGCGGACAAAATCAAAGGGCACTGCGAAGCCGTTTTATTTTAAAAATTTTTGTAAATTGCACTCTTTGCGGTGAAGTGCCATGCAAAAATCGTGATGATGAAGTAGACACTGCTCGGTCCAGGACACATTTGCGAACTTATGGCACAGGGCAAAAGAAACGTGGGTACTAGAAGCATTAATGATGAGAAAATCAAAGGACCCAGAGAAACCGTTTTTTCTTAAAAAAGTTTTGAAAATTTCACTCTTTGCGGTCAAGTGCCATACAAAAATTCTAATGATAAAGTGGACTCTGCTCGGTGCCGGACAGATTAGCTAACATGAGGCATACGGAAAAACAAAGCTGGCTACTAGGAGCATTAATGCTGAGAAAATCAAAGAGCCCTGAGTAGCCGTTTTTTCTTAAAAATTTTTTGAAATTGCACTCTTTGCGGTGAAGTGCCATGCGAAAATCGTGATGATGAAGTAGACACTGCTCGGTCCAGGACAGTTGTTCTAAAATAAGGCATACGACCAAAAAAAAAAAAAAAATGCTACTAGGAGCATTAAAGCGGACAAAATCAAAGGGCACTGGGAAGCCGTTTTATTTTAAAAAATTTTTGTAAATTTCACTCTTTGCGGTCAAGTGCCATACAAAAATTCTAAAGATAAAGTGGACTCTGCTCGGTGCCGGACAGATTAGCTAACATGAGGCATACGGAAAAACAAAGCTGGCTACTAGGAGCATTAAAGCGGATAAAATCAAAGGGCACTGCGAAGTCGTTTTATTTTAAAAAATTTTTGTAAATTGCACTCTTTGCGGTGAAGTGCCATGCAATAATCGTGATGATGAAGTGGACACTGCTCGGTCCAGGACAGTTGTTCTAAAATAAGGCATACGACAAAAAAAAAAAAAAAAATGCTACTAGGAGCATTAAAGCGGACAAAATCAAAGGGCACTGGGAAGCCGTTAATTTTAAAAAATTTTTGTAAATTGCACCCTTTGTGGTGAAGTGCCATGCAAAAATCGTGATGATGAAGTAGACACTGCTCGGTCCAGGACACATTTTCGAACTTATGGCACAGGGCAAAAGAAACGTGGGTACTAGAAGCATTAATGATGAGAAAATCAAAGGACCCAGAGAAACCGTTTTTTCTTAAAAAAGTTTTGAAAATTTCACTCTTTGCGGTCAAGTGCCATACAAAAATTCTAATGATAAAGTGGACTCTGCTCGGTGCCGGACAGATTAGCTAACATGAGGCATACGGAAAAACAAAGCTGGCTACTAGGAGCATTAATGCTGAGAAAATCAAAGAGCCCTGAGTAGCCGTTTTTTCTTAAAAATTTTTTGAAATTGCACTCTTTGCGGTGAAGTGCCATGCGAAAATCGTGATGATGAAGTGGACACTGCTCGGTCCAGGACAGTTGTTCTAAAATAAGGCATACGACAAAAAAAAAAAAAAGAAAATGCTACTAGGAGCATTAAAGCGGACAAAATCAAAGAGCACTGGGAAGCCGTTTTATTTTAAAAAATTTTTGTAAATTTCACTCTTTGCGGTCAAGTGCCATACAAAAATTCTAAAGATAAAGTGGACTCTGCTCGGTGCCGGACAGATTAGCTAACATGAGGCATACGGAAAAACAAAGCTGGCTACTAGGAGCATTAAAGCGGACAAAATCAAAGGGCACTGCGAAGTCGTTTTATTTTAAAAAATTTTTGTAAATTGCACTCTTTGCGGTGAAGTGCCATGCAAAAATCGTGATGATGAAGTGGACACTGCTCGGTCCAGGACAGTTGTTCTAAAATAAGGCATACGACAAAAAAAAAAGTGCTACTAGGAGCATTAAAGCGGACAAAATCAAAGGGCACTGGGAAGCCGTTAATTTTAAAAAATTTTTGTAAATTGCACCCTTTGTGGTGAAGTGCCATGCAAAAATCGTGATGATGAAGTAGACACTGCTCGGTCCAGGACACATTTGCGAACTTATGGCACAGGGCAAAAGAAACGTGGGTACTAGAAGCATTAATGATGAGAAAATCAAAGGACCCAGAGAAACCGTTTTTTCTTAAAAAAGTTTTGAAAATTTCACTCTTTGCGGTCAAGTGCCATACAAAAATTCTAATGATAAAGTGGACTCTGCTCGGTGCCGGACAGATTAGCTAACATGAGGCATACGGAAAAACAAAGCTGGCTACTAGGAGCATTAATGCTGAGAAAATCAAAGAGCCCTGAGTAGCCGTTTTTTCTTAAAAATTTTTTGAAATTGCACTCTTTGCGGTGAAGTGCCATGCGAAAATCGTGATGATGAAGTGGACACTGCTCGGTCCAGGACAGTTGTTCTAAAATAAGGCATACGACAAAAAAAAAAAAAAAAGAAAATGCTACTAGGAGCATTAAAGCGGACAAAATCAAAGAGCACTGGGAAGCCGTTTTATTTTAAAAAATTTTTGTAAATTTCACTCTTTGCGGTCAAGTGCCATACAAAAATTCTAAAGATAAAGTGGACTCTGCTCGGTGCCGGACAGATTAGCTAACATGAGGCATACGGAAAAACAAAGCTGGCTACTAGGAGCATTAAAGCGGACAAAATCAAAGGGCACTGCGAAGTCGTTTTATTTTAAAAAATTTTTGTAAATTGCACTCTTTGCGGTGAAGTGCCATGCAAAAATCGTGATGATGAAGTGGACACTGCTCGGTCCAGGACAGTTGTTCTAAAATAAGGCATACGACAAAAAAAAAAAAAAAAAATGCTACTAGGAGTATTAAAGCGGACAAAATCAAAGGGCACTGGGAAGCCGTTAATTTTAAAAAATTTTTGTAAATTGCACCCTTTGTGGTGAAGTGCCATGCAAAAATCGTGATGATGAAGTAGACACTGCTCGGTCCAGGACACATTTGCGAACTTATGGCACAGGGCAAAAGAAACGTGGGTACTAGAAGCATTAATGATGAGAAAATCAAAGGACCCAGAGAAACCGTTTTTTTCTTAAAAAAGTTTTGAAAATTTCACTCTTTGCGGTCAAGTGCCATACATAAATTCTAATGATAAAGTGGACTCTGCTCGGTGCCGGACAGATTAGCTAACATGAGGCATACGGAAAAACAAAGCTGGCTACTAGGAGCATTAATGCTGAGAAAGTCAAAGAGCCCTGAGTAGCCGTTTTTTCTTAAAAATTTTTTGAAATTGCACTCTTTGCGGTGAAGTGCCATGCGAAAATCGTGAAACATATGGCACAGGGAAAAAGAAACGTGGGTACTAGGAGCATTAATGATGAGAAAATCAAAGGACCCAGAGAAACGGTTTTTTCTTAAAAAATTTTTGAAAATTTCACTCTTTGCGGTCAAGTGCCATACAAAAATTCTAAAGATAAGGTGGACTCTGCTCGGTGCCGGACAGATTAGCTAACATGAGGCATACGGAAAAACAAAGCTGGCTACTAGGAGCATTAATGCTGAGAAAATCAAAGAGCCCTGAGTAGCCGTTTTTTCTTAAAAATTTTTTGAAATTGCACTCTTTGCGGTGAAGTGCCATGCGAAAATCGTGATGATGAAGTGGACACTGCTCGGTCCAGGACAGTTGTTCTAAAATAAGGCATACGACAAAAAAAAAAAAAAAAAATGCTACTAGGAGCATTAAAGCGGACAAAATCAAAGGGCACTGGGAAGCCGTTTTATTTTAAAAAATTTTTGTAAATTTCACTCTTTGCGGTCAAGTGCCATACAAAAATTCTAAAGATAAAGTGGACTCTGCTCGGTGCCGGACAGATTAGCTAACATGAGGCATACGGAAAAACAAAGCTGGCTACTAGGAGCATTAAAGCGGACAAAATCAAAGGGCACTGCGAAGTCGTTTTATTTTAAAAAATTTTTGTAAATTGCACTCTTTGCGGTGAAGTGCCATGCAAAAATCGTGATGATGAAGTGGACACTGCTCGGTCCAGGACAGTTGTTCTAAAATAAGGCATACGACAAAAAAAAAAAAAAAAAATGCTACTAGGAGTATTAAAGCGGACAAAATCAAAGGGCACTGGGAAGCCGTTAATTTTAAAAAATTTTTGTAAATTGCACCCTTTGTGGTGAAGTGCCATGCAAAAATCGTGATGATGAAGTAGACACTGCTCGGTCCAGGACACATTTGCGAACTTATGGCACAGGGCAAAAGAAACGTGGGTACTAGAAGCATTAATGATGAGAAAATCAAAGGACCCAGAGAAACCGTTTTTTTCTTAAAAAAGTTTTGAAAATTTCACTCTTTGCGGTCAAGTGCCATACATAAATTCTAATGATAAAGTGGACTCTGCTCGGTGCCGGACAGATTAGCTAACATGAGGCATACGGAAAAACAAAGCTGGCTACTAGGAGCATTAATGCTGAGAAAGTCAAAGAGCCCTGAGTAGCCGTTTTTTCTTAAAAATTTTTTGAAATTGCACTCTTTGCGGTGAAGTGCCATGCGAAAATCGTGAAACATATGGCACAGGGAAAAAGAAACGTGGGTACTAGGAGCATTAATGATGAGAAAATCAAAGGACCCAGAGAAACGGTTTTTTCTTAAAAAATTTTTGAAAATTTCACTCTTTGCGGTCAAGTGCCATACAAAAATTCTAAAGATAAGGTGGACTCTGCTCGGTGCCGGACAGATTAGCTAACATGAGGCATACGGAAAAACAAAGCTGGCTACTAGGAGCATTAATGCTGAGAAAATCAAAGAGCCCTGAGTAGCCGTTTTTTCTTAAAAATTTTTTGAAATTGCACTCTTTGCGGTGAAGTGCCATGCGAAAATCGTGATGATGAAGTGGACACTGCTCGGTCCAGGACAGTTGTTCTAAAATAAGGCATACGACAAAAAAAAAAAAAAAAATGCTACTAGGAGCATTAAAGCGGACAAAATCAAAGGGCACTGGGAAGCCGTTTTATTTTAAAAAATTTTTGTAAATTTCACTCTTTGCGGTCAAGTGCCATACAAAAATTCTAAAGATAAAGTGGACTCTGCTCGGTGCCGGACAGATTAGCTAACATGAGGCATACGGAAAAACAAAGCTGGCTACTAGGAGCATTAAAGCGGACAAAATCAAAGGGCACTGCGAAGTCGTTTTATTTTAAAAAATTTTTGTAAATTGCACTCTTTGCGGTGAAGTGCCATGCAAAAATCGTGATGATGAAGTGGACACTGCTCGGTCCAGGACAGTTGTTCTAAAATAAGGCATACGACAAAAAAAAAAGTGCTACTAGGAGCATTAAAGCGGACAAAATCAAAGGGCACTGGGAAGCCGTTTTATTTTAAAAAATTTTTGTAAATTTCACTCTTTGCGGTCAAGTGCCATACAAAAATTCTAAAGATAAAGTGGACTCTGCTCGGTGCCGGACAGATTAGCTAACATGAGGCATACGGAAAAACAAAGCTGGCTACTAGGAGCATTAAAGCGGACAAAATCAAAGGGCACTGCGAAGTCGTTTTATTTTAAAAAATTTTTGTAAATTGCACTCTTTGCGGTGAAGTGCCATGCAAAAATCGTGATGATGAAGTGGACACTGCTCGGTCCAGGACAGTTGTTCTAAAATAAGGCATACGACAAAAAAAAAAAAAAAATGCTACTAGGAGCATTAAAGCGGACAAAATCAAAGGGCACTGGGAAGCCGTTAATTTTAAAAAATTTTTGTAAATTGCACCCTTTGTGGTGAAGTGCCATGCAAAAATCGTGATGATGAAGTAGACACTGCTCGGTCCAGGACACATTTTCGAACTTATGGCACAGGGCAAAAGAAACGTGGGTACTAGAAGCATTAATGATGAGAAAATCAAAGGACCCAGAGAAACCGTTTTTTCTTAAAAAAGTTTTGAAAATTTCACTCTTTGCGGTCAAGTGCCATACATAAATTCTAATGATAAAGTGGACTCTGCTCGGTGCCGGACAGATTAGCTAACATGAGGCATACGGAAAAACAAAGCTGGCTACTAGGAGCATTAATGCTGAGAAAGTCAAAGAGTCCTGAGTAGCCGTTTTTTCTTAAAAATTTTTTGAAATTGCACTCTTTGCGGTGAAGTGCCATGCGAAAATCGTGAAACATATGGCACAGGGAAAAAGAAACGTGGGTACTAGGAGCATTAATGATGAGAAAATCAAAGGACCCAGAGAAACGGTTTTTTCTTAAAAAATTTTTGAAAATTTCACTCTTTGCGGTCAAGTGCCATACAAAAATTCTAAAGATAAGGTGGACTCTGCTCGGTGCCGGACAGATTAGCTAACATGAGGCATACGGAAAAACAAAGCTGGCTACTAGGAGCATTAATGCTGAGAAAATCAAAGAGCCCTGAGTAGCCGTTTTTTCTTAAAAAATTTTTGTAAATTGCACTCTTTGCGGTGAAGTGCCATGCAAAAATCGTGATGATGAAGTGGACACTGCTCGGTCCAGGACAGTTGTTCTAAAATAAGGCATACGACAAAAAAAAAAGTGCTACTAGGAGCATTAAAGCGGACAAAATCAAAGGGCACTGGGAAGCCGTTTTATTTTAAAAAATTTTTGTAAATTTCACTCTTTGCGGTCAAGTGCCATACAAAAATTCTAAAGATAAAGTGGACTCTGCTCGGTGCCGGACAGATTAGCTAACATGAGGCATACGGAAAAACAAAGCTGGCTACTAGGAGCATTAAAGCGGACAAAATCAAAGGGCACTGCGAAGTCGTTTTATTTTAAAAAATTTTTGTAAATTGCACTCTTTGCGGTGAAGTGCCATGCAAAAATCGTGATGATGAAGTGGACACTGCTCGGTCCAGGACAGTTGTTCTAAAATAAGGCATACGACAAAAAAAAAAAAAAAATGCTACTAGGAGCATTAAAGCGGACAAAATCAAAGGGCACTGGGAAGCCGTTAATTTTAAAAAATTTTTGTAAATTGCACCCTTTGTGGTGAAGTGCCATGCAAAAATCGTGATGATGAAGTAGACACTGCTCGGTCCAGGACACATTTTCGAACTTATGGCACAGGGCAAAAGAAACGTGGGTACGAGAAGCATTAATGATGAGAAAATCAAAGGACCCAGAGAAACCGTTTTTTCTTAAAAAAGTTTTGAAAATTTCACTCTTTGCGGTCAAGTGCCATACAAAAATTCTAATGATAAAGTGGACTCTGCTCGGTGCCGGACAGATTAGCTAACATGAGGCATACGGAAAAACAAAGCTGGCTACTAGGAGCATTAATGCTGAGAAAATCAAAGAGCCCTGAGTAGCCGTTTTTTCTTAAAAATTTTTTGAAATTGCACTCTTTGCGGTGAAGTGCCATGCGAAAATCGTGATGATGAAGTGGACACTGCTCGGTCCAGGACAGTTGTTCTAAAATAAGGCATACGACAAAAAAAAAAAAAAAAAGAAAATGCTACTAGGAGCATAAAAAGCGGACAAAATCAAAGAGCACTGGGAAGCCGTTTTATTTTAAAAAATTTTTGTAAATTTCACTCTTTGCGGTCAAGTGCCATACAAAAATTCTAAAGATAAAGTGGACTCTGCTCGGTGCCGGACAGATTAGCTAACATGAGGCATACGGAAAAACAAAGCTGGCTACTAGGAGCATTAAAGCGGACAAAATCAAAGGGCACTGCGAAGTCGTTTTATTTTAAAAAATTTTTGTAAATTGCACTCTTTGCGGTGAAGTGCCATGCAAAAATCGTGATGATGAAGTGGACACTGCTCGGTCCAGGACAGTTGTTCTAAAATAAGGCATACGACAAAAAAAAAAAAAAATGCTACTAGGAGCATTAAAGCGGACAAAATCAAAGGGCACTGGGAAGCCGTTAATTTTAAAAAATTTTTGTAAATTGCACCCTTTGTGGTGAAGTGCCATGCAAAAATCGTGATGATGAAGTCGACACTGCTCGGTCCAGGACACATTTGCGAACTTATGGCACAGGGCAAAAGAAACGTGGGTACTAGAAGCATTAATGATGAGAAAATCAAAGGACCCAGAGAAACCGTTTTTTTCTTAAAAAAGTTTTGAAAATTTCACTCTTTGCGGTCAAGTGCCATACATAAATTCTAATGATAAAGTGGACTCTGCTCGGTGCCGGACAGATTAGCTAACATGAGGCATACGGAAAAACAAAGCTGGCTACTAGGAGCATTAATGCTGAGAAAGTCAAAGAGCCCTGAGTAGCCGTTTTTTCTTAAAAATTTTTTGAAATTGCACTCTTTGCGGTGAAGTGCCATGCGAAAATCGTGAAACATATGGCACAGGGAAAAAGAAACGTGGGTACTAGGAGCATTAATGATGAGAAAATCAAAGGACCCAGAGAAACGGTTTTTTCTTAAAAAATTTTTGAAAATTTCACTCTTTGCGGTCAAGTGCCATACAAAAATTCTAAAGATAAGGTGGACTCTGCTCGGTGCCGGACAGATTAGCTAACATGAGGCATACGGAAAAACAAAGCTGGCTACTAGGAGCATTAATGCTGAGAAAATCAAAGAGCCCTGAGTAGCCGTTTTTTCTTAAAAATTTTTTGAAATTGCACTCTTTGCGGTGAAGTGCCATGCGAAAATCGTGATGATGAAGTGGACACTGCTCGGTCCAAGACAGTTGTTCTAAAATAAGGCATACGACAAAAAAAAAAGTGCTACTAGGAGCATTAAAGCGGACAAAATCAAAGGGCACTGGGAAGCCGTTTTATTTTAAAAAATTTTTGTAAATTTCACTCTTTGCGGTCAAGTGCCATACAAAAATTCTAAAGATAAAGTGGACTCTGCTCGGTGCCGGACAGATTAGCTAACATGAGGCATACGGAAAAACAAAGCTGGCTACTAGGAGCATTAAAGCGGATAAAATCAAAGGGCACTGCGAAGTCGTTTTATTTTAAAAAATTTTTGTAAATTGCACTCTTTGCGGTGAAGTGCCATGCAAAAATCGTGATGATGAAGTGGACACTGCTCGGTCCAGGACAGTTGTTCTAAAATAAGGCATACGACAAAAAAAAAAAAAAAAATGCTACTAGGAGCATTAAAGCGGACAAAATCAAAGGGCACTGGGAAGCCGTTAATTTTAAAAAATTTTTGTAAATTGCACCCTTTGTGGTGAAGTGCCATGCAAAAATCGTGATGATGAAGTAGACACTGCTCGGTCCAGGACACATTTTCGAACTTATGGCACAGGGCAAAAGAAACGTGGGTACTAGAAGCATTAATGATGAGAAAATCAAAGGACCCAGAGAAACCGTTTTTTCTTAAAAAAGTTTTGAAAATTTCACTCTTTGCGGTCAAGTGCCATACAAAAATTCTAATGATAAAGTGGACTCTGCTCGGTGCCGGACAGATTAGCTAACATGAGGCATACGGAAAAACAAAGCTGGCTACTAGGAGCATTAATGCTGAGAAAATCAAAGAGCCCTGAGTAGCCGTTTTTTCTTAAAAATTTTTTGAAATTGCACTCTTTGCGGTGAAGTGCCATGCGAAAATCGTGATGATGAAGTGGACACTGCTCGGTCCAGGACAGTTGTTCTAAAATAAGGCATACGACAAAAAAAAAAAAAAAAAGAAAATGCTACTAGGAGCATTAAAGCGGACAAAATCAAAGAGCACTGGGAAGCCGTTTTATTTTAAAAAATTTTTGTAAATTTCACTCTTTGCGGTCAAGTGCCATACAAAAATTCTAAAGATAAAGTGGACTCTGCTCGGTGCCGGACAGATTAGCTAACATGAGGCATACGGAAAAACAAAGCTGGCTACTAGGAGCATTAAAGCGGACAAAATCAAAGGGCACTGCGAAGTCGTTTTATTTTAAAAAATTTTTGTAAATTGCACTCTTTGCGGTGAAGTGCCATGCAAAAATCGTGATGATGAAGTGGACACTGCTCGGTCCAGGACAGTTGTTCTAAAATAAGGCATACGACAAAAAAAAAAAAAAAAATGCTACTAGGAGCATTAAAGCGGACAAAATCAAAGGGCACTGGGAAGCCGTTAATTTTAAAAAATTTTTGTAAATTGCACCCTTTGTGGTGAAGTGCCATGCAAAAATCGTGATGATGAAGTAGACACTGCTCGGTCCAGGACACATTTTCGAACTTATGGCACAGGGCAAAAGAAACGTGGGTACTAGAAGCATTAATGATGAGAAAATCAAAGGACCCAGAGAAACCGTTTTTTCTTAAAAATGTTTTGAAAATTTCACTCTTTGCGGTCAAGTGCCATACAAAAATTCTAATGATAAAGTGGACTCTGCTCGGTGCCGGACAGATTAGCTAACATGAGGCATACGGAAAAACAAAGCTGGCTACTAGGAGCATTAATGCTGAGAAAGTCAAAGAGCCCTGAGTAGCCGTTTTTTCTTAAAAAATTTTTGAAAATTTCACTCTTTGCGGTGAAGTGCCATGCGAAAATCGTGAAACATATGGCACAGGGAAAAAGAAACGTGGGTACTAGGAGCATTAATGATGAGAAAATCAAAGGACCCAGAGAAACGGTTTTTTCTTAAAAAAGTTTTGAAAATTTCACTCTTTGCGGTCAAGTGCCATACAAAAATTCTAATGATAAAGTGGACTCTGCTCGGTGCCGGACAGATTAGCTAACATGAGGCATACGGAAAAACAAAGCTGGCTACTAGGAGCATTAATGCTGAGAAAATCAAAGAGCCCTGAGTAGCCGTTTTTTCTTAAAAATTTTTTGAAATTGCACTCTTTGCGGTGAAGTGCCATGCGAAAATCGTGATGATGAAGTGGACACTGCTCGGTCCAGGACAGTTGTTCTAAAATAAGGCATACGACAAAAAAAAAAAAAAAAAAATGCTACTAGGAGCATTAAAGCGGAAAAAATCAAAGGGCACTGGGAAGCCGTTTTATTTTAAAAAATTTTTGTAAATTTCACTCTTTGCGGTCAAGTGCCATACAAAAATTCTAAAGATAAAGTGGACTCTGCTCGGTGCCGGACAGATTAGCTAACATGAGGCATACGGAAAAACAAAGCTGGCTACTAGGAGCATTAAAGCGGACAAAATCAAAGGGCACTGCGAAGTCGTTTTATTTTAAAAAATTTTTGTAAATTGCACTCTTTGCGGTGAAGTGCCATGCAAAAATCGTGATGATGAAGTGGACACTGCTCGGTCCAGGACAGTTGTTCTAAAATAAGGCATACGACAAAAAAAAAGTGCTACTACGAGCATTAAAGCGGACAAAATCAAAGGGCACTGGGAAGCCGTTTTATTTTAAAAAATTTTTGTAAATTTCACTCTTTGCGGTCAAGTGCCATACAAAAATTCTAAAGATAAAGTGGACTCTGCTCGGTGCCGGACAGATTAGCTAACATGAGGCATACGGAAAAACAAAGCTGGCTACTAGGAGCATTAAAGCGGACAAAATCAAAGGGCACTGCGAAGTCGTTTTATTTTAAAAAATTTTTGTAAATTGCACCCTTTGTGGTGAAGTGCCATGCAAAAATCGTGATGATGAAGTAGACACTGCTCGGTCCAGGACACATTTTCGAACTTATGGCACAGGGCAAAAGAAACGTGGGTACTAGAAGCATTAATGATGAGAAAATCAAAGGACCCAGAGAAACCGTTTTTTCTTAAAAAAGTTTTGAAAATTTCACTCTTTGCGGTCAAGTGCCATACATAAATTCTAATGATAAAGTGGACTCTGCTCGGTGCCGGACAGATTAGCTAACATGAGGCATACGGAAAAACAAAGCTGGCTACTAGGAGCATTAATGCTGAGAAAGTCAAAGAGCCCTGAGTAGCCGTTTTTTCTTAAAAATTTTTTGAAATTGCACTCTTTGCGGTGAAGTGCCATGCGAAAATCGTGAAACATATGGCACAGGGCAAAAGAAACGTGGGTACTAGAAGCATTAATGATGAGAAAATCAAAGGACCCAGAGAAACCGTTTTTTCTTAAAAAAGTTTTGAAAATTTCACTCTTTGCGGTCAAGTGCCATACATAAATTCTAATGATAAAGTGGACTCTGCTCGGTGCCGGACAGATTAGCTAACATGAGGCATACGGAAAAACAAAGCTGGCTACTAGGAGCATTAAAGCGGACAAAATCAAAGGGCACTGCGAAGTCGTTTTATTTTAAAAAATTTTTGTAAATTGCACTCTTTGCGGTGAAGTGCCATGCAAAAATCGTGATGATGAAGTGGACACTGCTCGGTCCAGGACAGTTGTTCTAAAATAAGGCATACGACAAAAAAAAAAAAAATGCTACTAGGAGCATTAAAGCGGACAAAATCAAAGGGCACTGGGAAGCCGTTAATTTTAAAAAATTTTTGTAAATTGCACCCTTTGTGGTGAAGTGCCATGCAAAAATCGTGATGATGAAGTAGACACTGCTCGGTCCAGGACACATTTTCGAACTTATGGCACAGGGCAAAAGAAACGTGGGTACTAGAAGCATTAATGATGAGAAAATCAAAGGACCCAGAGAAACCGTTTTTTCTTAAAAAAGTTTTGAAAATTTCACTCTTTGCGGTCAAGTGCCATACATAAATTCTAATGATAAAGTGGACTCTGCTCGGTGCCGGACAGATTAGCTAACATGAGGCATACGGAAAAACAAAGCTGGCTACTAGGAGCATTAATGCTGAGAAAGTCAAAGAGCCCTGAGTAGCCGTTTTTTCTTAAAAATTTTTTGAAATTGCACTCTTTGCGGTGAAGTGCCATGCGAAAATCGTGAAACATATGGCACAGGGAAAAAGAAACGTGGGTACTAGGAGCATTAATGATGAGAAAATCAAAGGACCCAGAGAAACGGTTTTTTCTTAAAAAATTTTTGAAAATTTCACTCTTTGCGGTCAAGTGCCATACAAAAATTCTAAAGATAAGGTGGACTCTGCTCGGTGCCGGACAGATTAGCTAACATGAGGCATACGGAAAAACAAAGCTGGCTACTAGGAGCATTAAAGCGGACAAAATCAAAGGGCACTGCGAAGTCGTTTTATTTTAAAAAATTTTTGTAAATTGCACTCTTTGCGGTGAAGTGCCATGCAAAAATCGTGATGATGAAGTGGACACTGCTCGGTCCAGGACAGTTGTTCTAAAATAAGGCATACGACAAAAAAAAAAAAAAATGCTACTAGGAGCATTAAAGCGGACAAAATCAAAGGGCACTGGGAAGCCGTTAATTTTAAAAAATTTTTGTAAATTGCACCCTTTGTGGTGAAGTGCCATGCAAAAATCGTGATGATGAAGTAGACACTGCTCGGTCCAGGACACATTTTCGAACTTATGGCACAGGGCAAAAGAAACGTGGGTACTAGAAGCATTAATGATGAGAAAATCAAAGGACCCAGAGAAACCGTTTTTTCTTAAAAAAGTTTTGAAAATTTCACTCTTTGCGGTCAAGTGCCATACATAAATTCTAATGATAAAGTGGACTCTGCTCGGTGCCGGACAGATTAGCTAACATGAGGCATACGGAAAAACAAAGCTGGCTACTAGGAGCATTAATGCTGAGAAAGTCAAAGAGCCCTGAGTAGCCGTTTTTTCTTAAAAATTTTTTGAAATTGCACTCTTTGCGGTGAAGTGCCATGCGAAAATCGTGAAACATATGGCACAGGGCAAAAGAAACGTGGGTACTAGAAGCATTAATGATGAGAAAATCAAAGGACCCAGAGAAACCGTTTTTTCTTAAAAAAGTTTTGAAAATTTCACTCTTTGCGGTCAAGTGCCATACATAAATTCTAATGATAAAGTGGACTCTGCTCGGTGCCGGACAGATTAGCTAACATGAGGCATACGGAAAAACAAAGCTGGCTACTAGGAGCATTAAAGCGGACAAAATCAAAGGGCACTGCGAAGTCGTTTTATTTTAAAAAATTTTTGTAAATTGCACTCTTTGCGGTGAAGTGCCATGCAAAAATCGTGATGATGAAGTGGACACTGCTCGGTCCAGGACAGTTGTTCTAAAATAAGGCATACGACAAAAAAAAAAAAAATGCTACTAGGAGCATTAAAGCGGACAAAATCAAAGGGCACTGGGAAGCCGTTAATTTTAAAAAATTTTTGTAAATTGCACCCTTTGTGGTGAAGTGCCATGCAAAAATCGTGATGATGAAGTAGACACTGCTCGGTCCAGGACACATTTTCGAACTTATGGCACAGGGCAAAAGAAACGTGGGTACTAGAAGCATTAATGATGAGAAAATCAAAGGACCCAGAGAAACCGTTTTTTCTTAAAAAAGTTTTGAAAATTTCACTCTTTGCGGTCAAGTGCCATACATAAATTCTAATGATAAAGTGGACTCTGCTCGGTGCCGGACAGATTAGCTAACATGAGGCATACGGAAAAACAAAGCTGGCTACTAGGAGCATTAATGCTGAGAAAGTCAAAGAGCCCTGAGTAGCCGTTTTTTCTTAAAAATTTTTTGAAATTGCACTCTTTGCGGTGAAGTGCCATGCGAAAATCGTGAAACATATGGCACAGGGAAAAAGAAACGTGGGTACTAGGAGCATTAATGATGAGAAAATCAAAGGACCCAGAGAAACGGTTTTTTCTTAAAAAATTTTTGAAAATTTCACTCTTTGCGGTCAAGTGCCATACAAAAATTCTAAAGATAAGGTGAACTCTGCTCGGTGCCGGACAGATTAGCTAACATGAGGCATACGGAAAAACAAAGCTGGCTACTAGGAGCATTAAAGCGGACAAAATCAAAGGGCACTGCGAAGTCGTTTTATTTTAAAAAATTTTTGTAAATTGCACTCTTTGCGGTGAAGTGCCATGCAAAAATCGTGATGATGAAGTGGACACTGCTCGGTCCAGGACAGTTGTTCTAAAATAAGGCATACGACAAAAAAAAAAAAAAAATGCTACTAGGAGCATTAAAGCGGACAAAATCAAAGGGCACTGGGAAGCCGTTAATTTTAAAAAATTTTTGTAAATTGCACCCTTTGTGGTGAAGTGCCATGCAAAAATCGTGATGATGAAGTAGACACTGCTCGGTCCAGGACACATTTTCGAACTTATGGCACAGGGCAAAAGAAACGTGGGTACTAGAAGCATTAATGATGAGAAAATCAAAGGACCCAGAGAAACCGTTTTTTCTTAAAAAAGTTTTGAAAATTTCACTCTTTGCGGTCAAGTGCCATACATAAATTCTAATGATAAAGTGGACTCTGCTCGGTGCCGGACAGATTAGCTAACATGAGGCATACGGAAAAACAAAGCTGGCTACTAGGAGCATTAATGCTGAGAAAGTCAAAGAGCCCTGAGTAGCTGTTTTTTCTTAAAAATTTTTTGAAATTGCACTCTTTGCGGTGAAGTGCCATGCGAAAATCGTGAAACATATGGCACAGGGAAAAAGAAACGTGGGTACTAGGAGCATTAATGCTGAGAAAATCAAAGAGCCCTGAGTAGCCGTTTTTTCTTAAAAATTTTTTGAAATTGCACTCTTTGCGGTGAAGTGCCATGCGAAAATCGTGATGATGAAGTGGACTCTGCTCGGTGCCGGACAGATTAGCTAACATGAGGCATACGGAAAAACAAAGCTGGCTACTAGGAGCATTAAAGCGGACAAAATCAAAGAGCACTGGGAAGCCGTTTTATTTTAAAAAATTTTTGTAAATTTCACTCTTTGCGGTCAAGTGCCATACAAAAATTCTAAAGATAAAGTGGACTCTGCTCGGTGCCGGACAGATTAGCTAACATGAGGCATACGGAAAAACAAAGCTGGCTACTAGGAGCATTAAAGCGGACAAAATCAAAGGGCACTGCGAAGTCGTTTTATTTTAAAAAATTTTTGTAAATTGCACTCTTTGCGGTGAAGTGCCATGCAAAAATCGTGATGATGAAGTGGACACTGCTCGGTCCAGGACAGTTGTTCTAAAATAAGGCATACGACAAAAAAAAAAAAAAAATGCTACTAGGAGCATTAAAGCGGACAAAATCAAAGGGCACTGGGAAGCCGTTAATTTTAAAAAATTTTTGTAAATTGCACCCTTTGTGGTGAAGTGCCATGCAAAAATCGTGATGATGAAGTAGACACTGCTCGGTCCAGGACACATTTGCGAACTTATGGCACAGGGCAAAAGAAACGTGGGTACTAGAAGCATTAATGATGAGAAAATCAAAGGACCCAGAGAAACCGTTTTTTTCTTAAAAAAGTTTTGAAAATTTCACTCTTTGCGGTCAAGTGCCATACATAAATTCTAATGATAAAGTGGACTCTGCTCGGTGCCGGACAGATTAGCTAACATGAGGCATACGGAAAAACAAAGCTGGCTACTAGGAGCATTAATGCTGAGAAAGTCAAAGAGCCCAGAGAAACGGTTTTTTCTTAAAAAATTTTTGAAAATTTCACTCTTTGCGGTCAAGTGCCATACAAAAATTCTAAAGATAAGGTGGACTCTGCTCGGTGCCGGACAGATTAGCTAACATGAGGCATACGGAAAAACAAAGCTGGCTACTAGGAGCATTAATGCTGAGAAAATCAAAGAGCCCTGAGTAGCCGTTTTTTCTTAAAAATTTTTTGAAATTGCACTCTTTGCGGTGAAGTGCCATGCGAAAATCGTGATGATGAAGTGGACACTGCTCGGTCCAGGACAGTTGTTCTAAAATAAGGCATACGACAAAAAAAAAAAAAAAAATGCTACTAGGAGCATTAAAGCGGACAAAATCAAAGGGCACTGGGAAGCCGTTTTATTTTAAAAAATTTTTGTAAATTTCACTCTTTGCGGTCAAGTGCCATACAAAAATTCTAAAGATAAAGTGGACTCTGCTCGGTGCCGGACAGATTAGCTAACATGAGGCATACGGAAAAACAAAGCTGGCTACTAGGAGCATTAAAGCGGACAAAATCAAAGGGCACTGCGAAGTCGTTTTATTTTAAAAAATTTTTGTAAATTGCACTCTTTGCGGTGAAGTGCCATGCAAAAATCGTGATGATGAAGTGGACACTGCTCGGTCCAGGACAGTTGTTCTAAAATAAGGCATACGACAAAAAAAAAAAAAAAAATGCTACTAGGAGCATTAAAGCGGACAAAATCAAAGGGCACTGGGAAGCCGTTAATTTTAAAAAATTTTTGTAAATTGCACCCTTTGTGGTGAAGTGCCATGCAAAAATCGTGATGATGAAGTAGACACTGCTCGGTCCAGGACACATTTTCGAACTTATGGCACAGGGCAAAAGAAACGTGGGTACTAGAAGCATTAATGATGAGAAAATCAAAGGACCCAGAGAAACCGTTTTTTCTTAAAAATGTTTTGAAAATTTCACTCTTTGCGGTCAAGTGCCATACAAAAATTCTAATGATAAAGTGGACTCTGCTCGGTGCCGGACAGATTAGCTAACATGAGGCATACGGAAAAACAAAGCTGGCTACTAGGAGCATTAATGCTGAGAAAGTCAAAGAGCCCTGAGTAGCCGTTTTTTCTTAAAAATTTTTTGAAATTGCACTCTTTGCGGTGAAGTGCCATGCGAAAATCGTGAAACATATGGCACAGGGAAAAAGAAACGTGGGTACTAGGAGCATTAATGATGAGAAAATCAAAGGACCCAGAGAAACGGTTTTTTCTTAAAAAAGTTTTGAAAATTTCACTCTTTGCGGTCAAGTGCCATACAAAAATTCTAATGATAAAGTGGACTCTGCTCGGTGCCGGACAGATTAGCTAACATGAGGCATACGGAAAAACAAAGCTGGCTACTAGGAGCATTAATGCTGAGAAAATCAAAGAGCCCTGAGTAGCCGTTTTTTCTTAAAAATTTTTTGAAATTGCACTCTTTGCGGTGAAGTGCCATGCGAAAATCGTGATGATGAAGTGGACACTGCTCGGTCCAGGACAGTTGTTCTAAAATAAGGCATACGACAAAAAAAAAAAAAAAAAAATGCTACTAGGAGCATTAAAGCGGAAAAAATCAAAGGGCACTGGGAAGCCGTTTTATTTTAAAAAATTTTTGTAAATTTCACTCTTTGCGGTCAAGTGCCATACAAAAATTCTAAAGATAAAGTGGACTCTGCTCGGTGCCGGACAGATTAGCTAACATGAGGCATACGGAAAAACAAAGCTGGCTACTAGGAGCATTAAAGCGGACAAAATCAAAGGGCACTGCGAAGTCGTTTTATTTTAAAAAATTTTTGTAAATTGCACTCTTTGCGGTGAAGTGCCATGCAAAAATCGTGATGATGAAGTGGACACTGCTCGGTCCAGGACAGTTGTTCTAAAATAAGGCATACGACAAAAAAAAAGTGCTACTACGAGCATTAAAGCGGACAAAATCAAAGGGCACTGGGAAGCCGTTTTATTTTAAAAAATTTTTGTAAATTTCACTCTTTGCGGTCAAGTGCCATACAAAAATTCTAAAGATAAAGTGGACTCTGCTCGGTGCCGGACAGATTAGCTAACATGAGGCATACGGAAAAACAAAGCTGGCTACTAGGAGCATTAAAGCGGACAAAATCAAAGGGCACTGCGAAGTCGTTTTATTTTAAAAAATTTTTGTAAATTGCACCCTTTGTGGTGAAGTGCCATGCAAAAATCGTGATGATGAAGTAGACACTGCTCGGTCCAGGACACATTTTCGAACTTATGGCACAGGGCAAAAGAAACGTGGGTACTAGAAGCATTAATGATGAGAAAATCAAAGGACCCAGAGAAACCGTTTTTTCTTAAAAAAGTTTTGAAAATTTCACTCTTTGCGGTCAAGTGCCATACATAAATTCTAATGATAAAGTGGACTCTGCTCGGTGCCGGACAGATTAGCTAACATGAGGCATACGGAAAAACAAAGCTGGCTACTAGGAGCATTAATGCTGAGAAAGTCAAAGAGCCCTGAGTAGCCGTTTTTTCTTAAAAATTTTTTGAAATTGCACTCTTTGCGGTGAAGTGCCATGCGAAAATCGTGAAACATATGGCACAGGGCAAAAGAAACGTGGGTACTAGAAGCATTAATGATGAGAAAATCAAAGGACCCAGAGAAACCGTTTTTTCTTAAAAAATTTTTGAAAATTTCACTCTTTGCGGTCAAGTGCCATACAAAAATTCTAAAGATAAGGTGGACTCTGCTCGGTGCCGGACAGATTAGCTAACATGAGGCATACGGAAAAACAAAGCTGGCTACTAGGAGCATTAATGCTGAGAAAATCAAAGAGGCCTGAGTAGCCGTTTTTTCTTAAAAATTTTTTGAAATTGCACTCTTTGCGGTGAAGTGCCATGCGAAAATCGTGATGATGAAGTGGACACTGCTCGGTCCAGGACAGTTGTTCTAAAATAAGGCATACGACAAAAAAAAGTGCTACTAGGAGCATTAAAGCGGACAAAATCAAAGGGCACTGGGAAGCCGTTTTATTTTAAAAAATTTTTGTAAATTTCACTCTTTGCGGTCAAGTGCCATACAAAAATTCTAAAGATAAAGTGGACTCTGCTCGGTGCCGGACAGATTAGCTAACATGAGGCATACGGAAAAACAAAGCTGGCTACTAGGAGCATTAAAGCGGACAAAATCAAAGGGCACTGCGAAGTCGTTTTATTTTAAAAAATTTTTGTAAATTGCACTCTTTGCGGTGAAGTGCCATGCAAAAATCGTGATGATGAAGTGGACACTGCTCGGTCCAGGACAGTTGTTCTAAAATAAGGCATACGACAAAAAAAAAAAAAAATGCTACTAGGAGCATTAAAGCGGACAAAATCAAAGGGCACTGGGAAGCCGTTAATTTTAAAAAATTTTTGTAAATTGCACCCTTTGTGGTGAAGTGCCATGCAAAAATCGTGATGATGAAGTAGACACTGCTCGGTCCAGGACAGTTGTTCTAAAATAAGGCATACGACAAAAAAAAAAAAAAAATGCTACTAGGAGCATTAAAGCGGACAAAATCAAAGGGCACTGGGAAGCCGTTAATTTTAAAAAATTTTTGTAAATTGCACCCTTTGTGGTGAAGTGCCATGCAAAAATCGTGATGATGAAGTAGACACTGCTCGGTCCAGGACACATTTTCGAACTTATGGCACAGGGCAAAAGAAACGTGGGTACTAGAAGCATTAATGATGAGAAAATCAAAGGACCCAGAGAAACCGTTTTTTCTTAAAAATGTTTTGAAAATTTCACTCTTTGCGGTCAAGTGCCATACAAAAATTCTAATGATAAAGTGGACTCTGCTCGGTGCCGGACAGATTAGCTAACATGAGGCATACGGAAAAACAAAGCTGGCTACTAGGAGCATTAATGCTGAGAAAGTCAAAGAGCCCTGAGTAGCCGTTTTTTCTTAAAAATTTTTTGAAATTGCACTCTTTGCGGTGAAGTGCCATGCGAAAATCGTGAAACATATGGCACAGGGAAAAAGAAACGTGGGTACTAGGAGCATTAATGATGAGAAAATCAAAGGACCCAGAGAAACGGTTTTTTCTTAAAAAAGTTTTGAAAATTTCACTCTTTGCGGTCAAGTGCCATACAAAAATTCTAATGATAAAGTGGACTCTGCTCGGTGCCGGACAGATTAGCTAACATGAGGCATACGGAAAAACAAAGCTGGCTACTAGGAGCATTAATGCTGAGAAAATCAAAGAGCCATGAGTAGCCGTTTTTTCTTAAAAATTTTTTGAAATTGCACTCTTTGCGGTGAAGTGCCATGCGAAAATCGTGATGATGAAGTGGACACTGCTCGGTCCAGGACAGTTGTTCTAAAATAAGGCATACGACAAAAAAAAAAAAAAAAAAAAATGCTACTAGGAGCATTAAAGCGGAAAAAATCAAAGGGCACTGGGAAGCCGTTTTATTTTAAAAAATTTTTGTAAATTTCACTCTTTGCGGTCAAGTGCCATACAAAAATTCTAAAGATAAAGTGGACTCTGCTCGGTGCCGGACAGATTAGCTAACATGAGGCATACGGAAAAACAAAGCTGGCTACTAGGAGCATTAAAGCGGACAAAATCAAAGGGCACTGGGAAGCCGTTAATTTTAAAAAATTTTTGTAAATTGCACCCTTTGTGGTGAAGTGCCATGCAAAAATCGTGATGATGAAGTAGACACTGCTCGGTCCAGGACACATTTTCGAACTTATGGCACAGGGCAAAAGAAACGTGGGTACTAGAAGCATTAATGATGAGAAAATCAAAGGACCCAGAGAAACCGTTTTTTCTTAAAAAAGTTTTGAAAATTTCACTCTTTGCGGTCAAGTGCCATACATAAATTCTAATGATAAAGTGGACTCTGCTCGGTGCCGGACAGATTAGCTAACATGAGGCATACGGAAAAACAAAGCTGGCTACTAGGAGCATTAATGCTGAGAAAGTCAAAGAGCCCTGAGTAGCCGTTTTTTCTTAAAAATTTTTTGAAATTGCACTCTTTGCGGTGAAGTGCCATGCGAAAATCGTGAAACATATGGCACAGGGAAAAAGAAACGTGGGTACTAGGAGCATTAATGATGAGAAAATCAAAGGACCCAGAGAAACGGTTTTTTCTTAAAAAATTTTTGAAAATTTCACTCTTTGCGGTCAAGTGCCATACAAAAATTCTAAAGATAAGGTGAACTCTGCTCGGTGCCGGACAGATTAGCTAACATGAGGCATACGGAAAAACAAAGCTGGCTACTAGGAGCATTAAAGCGGACAAAATCAAAGGGCACTGCGAAGTCGTTTTATTTTAAAAAATTTTTGTAAATTGCACTCTTTGCGGTGAAGTGCCATGCAAAAATCGTGATGATGAAGTGGACACTGCTCGGTCCAGGACAGTTGTTCTAAAATAAGGCATACGACAAAAAAAAAAAAAAAATGCTACTAGGAGCATTAAAGCGGACAAAATCAAAGGGCACTGGGAAGCCGTTAATTTTAAAAAATTTTTGTAAATTGCACCCTTTGTGGTGAAGTGCCATGCAAAAATCGTGATGATGAAGTAGACACTGCTCGGTCCAGGACACATTTTCGAACTTATGGCACAGGGCAAAAGAAACGTGGGTACTAGAAGCATTAATGATGAGAAAATCAAAGGACCCAGAGAAACCGTTTTTTCTTAAAAAAGTTTTGAAAATTTCACTCTTTGCGGTCAAGTGCCATACATAAATTCTAATGATAAAGTGGACTCTGCTCGGTGCCGGACAGATTAGCTAACATGAGGCATACGGAAAAACAAAGCTGGCTACTAGGAGCATTAATGCTGAGAAAGTCAAAGAGCCCTGAGTAGCCGTTTTTTCTTAAAAATTTTTTGAAATTGCACTCTTTGCGGTGAAGTGCCATGCGAAAATCGTGAAACATATGGCACAGGGAAAAAGAAACGTGGGTACTAGGAGCATTAATGCTGAGAAAATCAAAGAGCCCTGAGTAGCCGTTTTTTCTTAAAAATTTTTTGAAATTGCACTCTTTGCGGTGAAGTGCCATGCGAAAATCGTGATGATGAAGTGGACTCTGCTCGGTGCCGGACAGATTAGCTAACATGAGGCATACGGAAAAACAAAGCTGGCTACTAGGAGCATTAAAGCGGACAAAATCAAAGAGCACTGGGAAGCCGTTTTATTTTAAAAAATTTTTGTAAATTTCACTCTTTGCGGTCAAGTGCCATACAAAAATTCTAAAGATAAAGTGGACTCTGCTCGGTGCCGGACAGATTAGCTAACATGAGGCATACGGAAAAACAAAGCTGGCTACTAGGAGCATTAAAGCGGACAAAATCAAAGGGCACTGCGAAGTCGTTTTATTTTAAAAAATTTTTGTAAATTGCACTCTTTGCGGTGAAGTGCCATGCAAAAATCGTGATGATGAAGTGGACACTGCTCGGTCCAGGACAGTTGTTCTAAAATAAGGCATACGACAAAAAAAAAAAAAAAATGCTACTAGGAGCATTAAAGCGGACAAAATCAAAGGGCACTGGGAAGCCGTTAATTTTAAAAAATTTTTGTAAATTGCACCCTTTGTGGTGAAGTGCCATGCAAAAATCGTGATGATGAAGTAGACACTGCTCGGTCCAGGACACATTTGCGAACTTATGGCACAGGGCAAAAGAAACGTGGGTACTAGAAGCATTAATGATGAGAAAATCAAAGGACCCAGAGAAACCGTTTTTTTCTTAAAAAAGTTTTGAAAATTTCACTCTTTGCGGTCAAGTGCCATACATAAATTCTAATGATAAAGTGGACTCTGCTCGGTGCCGGACAGATTAGCTAACATGAGGCATACGGAAAAACAAAGCTGGCTACTAGGAGCATTAATGCTGAGAAAGTCAAAGAGCCCAGAGAAACGGTTTTTTCTTAAAAAATTTTTGAAAATTTCACTCTTTGCGGTCAAGTGCCATACAAAAATTCTAAAGATAAGGTGGACTCTGCTCGGTGCCGGACAGATTAGCTAACATGAGGCATACGGAAAAACAAAGCTGGCTACTAGGAGCATTAATGCTGAGAAAATCAAAGAGCCCTGAGTAGCCGTTTTTTCTTAAAAATTTTTTGAAATTGCACTCTTTGCGGTGAAGTGCCATGCGAAAATCGTGATGATGAAGTGGACACTGCTCGGTCCAGGACAGTTGTTCTAAAATAAGGCATACGACAAAAAAAAAAAAAAAAATGCTACTAGGAGCATTAAAGCGGACAAAATCAAAGGGCACTGGGAAGCCGTTTTATTTTAAAAAATTTTTGTAAATTTCACTCTTTGCGGTCAAGTGCCATACAAAAATTCTAAAGATAAAGTGGACTCTGCTCGGTGCCGGACAGATTAGCTAACATGAGGCATACGGAAAAACAAAGCTGGCTACTAGGAGCATTAAAGCGGACAAAATCAAAGGGCACTGCGAAGTCGTTTTATTTTAAAAAATTTTTGTAAATTGCACTCTTTGCGGTGAAGTGCCATGCAAAAATCGTGATGATGAAGTGGACACTGCTCGGTCCAGGACAGTTGTTCTAAAATAAGGCATACGACAAAAAAAAAAAAAAAAATGCTACTAGGAGCATTAAAGCGGACAAAATCAAAGGGCACTGGGAAGCCGTTAATTTTAAAAAATTTTTGTAAATTGCACCCTTTGTGGTGAAGTGCCATGCAAAAATCGTGATGATGAAGTAGACACTGCTCGGTCCAGGACACATTTTCGAACTTATGGCACAGGGCAAAAGAAACGTGGGTACTAGAAGCATTAATGATGAGAAAATCAAAGGACCCAGAGAAACCGTTTTTTCTTAAAAATGTTTTGAAAATTTCACTCTTTGCGGTCAAGTGCCATACAAAAATTCTAATGATAAAGTGGACTCTGCTCGGTGCCGGACAGATTAGCTAACATGAGGCATACGGAAAAACAAAGCTGGCTACTAGGAGCATTAATGCTGAGAAAGTCAAAGAGCCCTGAGTAGCCGTTTTTTCTTAAAAATTTTTTGAAATTGCACTCTTTGCGGTGAAGTGCCATGCGAAAATCGTGAAACATATGGCACAGGGAAAAAGAAACGTGGGTACTAGGAGCATTAATGATGAGAAAATCAAAGGACCCAGAGAAACGGTTTTTTCTTAAAAAAGTTTTGAAAATTTCACTCTTTGCGGTCAAGTGCCATACAAAAATTCTAATGATAAAGTGGACTCTGCTCGGTGCCGGACAGATTAGCTAACATGAGGCATACGGAAAAACAAAGCTGGCTACTAGGAGCATTAATGCTGAGAAAATCAAAGAGCCCTGAGTAGCCGTTTTTTCTTAAAAATTTTTTGAAATTGCACTCTTTGCGGTGAAGTGCCATGCGAAAATCGTGATGATGAAGTGGACACTGCTCGGTCCAGGACAGTTGTTCTAAAATAAGGCATACGACAAAAAAAAAAAAAAAAAAATGCTACTAGGAGCATTAAAGCGGAAAAAATCAAAGGGCACTGGGAAGCCGTTTTATTTTAAAAAATTTTTGTAAATTTCACTCTTTGCGGTCAAGTGCCATACAAAAATTCTAAAGATAAAGTGGACTCTGCTCGGTGCCGGACAGATTAGCTAACATGAGGCATACGGAAAAACAAAGCTGGCTACTAGGAGCATTAAAGCGGACAAAATCAAAGGGCACTGCGAAGTCGTTTTATTTTAAAAAATTTTTGTAAATTGCACTCTTTGCGGTGAAGTGCCATGCAAAAATCGTGATGATGAAGTGGACACTGCTCGGTCCAGGACAGTTGTTCTAAAATAAGGCATACGACAAAAAAAAAGTGCTACTACGAGCATTAAAGCGGACAAAATCAAAGGGCACTGGGAAGCCGTTTTATTTTAAAAAATTTTTGTAAATTTCACTCTTTGCGGTCAAGTGCCATACAAAAATTCTAAAGATAAAGTGGACTCTGCTCGGTGCCGGACAGATTAGCTAACATGAGGCATACGGAAAAACAAAGCTGGCTACTAGGAGCATTAAAGCGGACAAAATCAAAGGGCACTGCGAAGTCGTTTTATTTTAAAAAATTTTTGTAAATTGCACCCTTTGTGGTGAAGTGCCATGCAAAAATCGTGATGATGAAGTAGACACTGCTCGGTCCAGGACACATTTTCGAACTTATGGCACAGGGCAAAAGAAACGTGGGTACTAGAAGCATTAATGATGAGAAAATCAAAGGACCCAGAGAAACCGTTTTTTCTTAAAAAAGTTTTGAAAATTTCACTCTTTGCGGTCAAGTGCCATACATAAATTCTAATGATAAAGTGGACTCTGCTCGGTGCCGGACAGATTAGCTAACATGAGGCATACGGAAAAACAAAGCTGGCTACTAGGAGCATTAATGCTGAGAAAGTCAAAGAGCCCTGAGTAGCCGTTTTTTCTTAAAAATTTTTTGAAATTGCACTCTTTGCGGTGAAGTGCCATGCGAAAATCGTGAAACATATGGCACAGGGCAAAAGAAACGTGGGTACTAGAAGCATTAATGATGAGAAAATCAAAGGACCCAGAGAAACCGTTTTTTCTTAAAAAATTTTTGAAAATTTCACTCTTTGCGGTCAAGTGCCATACAAAAATTCTAAAGATAAGGTGGACTCTGCTCGGTGCCGGACAGATTAGCTAACATGAGGCATACGGAAAAACAAAGCTGGCTACTAGGAGCATTAATGCTGAGAAAATCAAAGAGCCCTGAGTAGCCGTTTTTTCTTAAAAATTTTTTGAAATTGCACTCTTTGCGGTGAAGTGCCATGCGAAAATCGTGATGATGAAGTGGACACTGCTCGGTCCAGGACAGTTGTTCTAAAATAAGGCATACGACAAAAAAAAAAAAAAAAATGCTACTAGGAGCATTAAAGCGGACAAAATCAAAGGGCACTGGGAAGCCGTTTTATTTTAAAAAATTTTTGTAAATTTCACTCTTTGCGGTCAAGTGCCATACAAAAATTCTAAAGATAAAGTGGACTCTGCTCGGTGCCGGACAGATTAGCTAACATGAGGCATACGGAAAAACAAAGCTGGCTACTAGGAGCATTAAAGCGGACAAAATCAAAGGGCACTGCGAAGTCGTTTTATTTTAAAAAATTTTTGTAAATTGCACTCTTTGCGGTGAAGTGCCATGCAAAAATCGTGATGATGAAGTGGACACTGCTCGGTCCAGGACAGTTGTTCTAAAATAAGGCATACGACAAAAAAAAAAAAAAATGCTACTAGGAGCATTAAAGCGGACAAAATCAAAGGGCACTGGGAAGCCGTTAATTTTAAAAAATTTTTGTAAATTGCACCCTTTGTGGTGAAGTGCCATGCAAAAATCGTGATGATGAAGTAGACACTGCTCGGTCCAGGACAGTTGTTCTAAAATAAGGCATACGACAAAAAAAAAAAAAAATGCTACTAGGAGCATTAAAGCGGACAAAATCAAAGGGCACTGGGAAGCCGTTAATTTTAAAAAATTTTTGTAAATTGCACCCTTTGTGGTGAAGTGCCATGCAAAAATCGTGATGATGAAGTAGACACTGCTCGGTCCAGGACACATTTTCGAACTTATGGCACAGGGCAAAAGAAACGTGGGTACTAGAAGCATTAATGATGAGAAAATCAAAGGACCCAGAGAAACCGTTTTTTCTTAAAAATGTTTTGAAAATTTCACTCTTTGCGGTCAAGTGCCATACAAAAATTCTAATGATAAAGTGGACTCTGCTCGGTGCCGGACAGATTAGCTAACATGAGGCATACGGAAAAACAAAGCTGGCTACTAGGAGCATTAATGCTGAGAAAGTCAAAGAGCCCTGAGTAGCCGTTTTTTCTTAAAAATTTTTTGAAATTGCACTCTTTGCGGTGAAGTGCCATGCGAAAATCGTGAAACATATGGCACAGGGAAAAAGAAACGTGGGTACTAGGAGCATTAATGATGAGAAAATCAAAGGACCCAGAGAAACGGTTTTTTCTTAAAAAAGTTTTGAAAATTTCACTCTTTGCGGTCAAGTGCCATACAAAAATTCTAATGATAAAGTGGACTCTGCTCGGTGCCGGACAGATTAGCTAACATGAGGCATACGGAAAAACAAAGCTGGCTACTAGGAGCATTAATGCTGAGAAAATCAAAGAGCCATGAGTAGCCGTTTTTTCTTAAAAATTTTTTGAAATTGCACTCTTTGCGGTGAAGTGCCATGCGAAAATCGTGATGATGAAGTGGACACTGCTCGGTCCAGGACAGTTGTTCTAAAATAAGGCATACGACAAAAAAAAAAAAAAAAAAAATGCTACTAGGAGCATTAAAGCGGAAAAAATCAAAGGGCACTGGGAAGCCGTTTTATTTTAAAAAATTTTTGTAAATTTCACTCTTTGCGGTCAAGTGCCATACAAAAATTCTAAAGATAAAGTGGACTCTGCTCGGTGCCGGACAGATTAGCTAACATGAGGCATACGGAAAAACAAAGCTGGCTACTAGGAGCATTAAAGCGGACAAAATCAAAGGGCACTGCGAAGTCGTTTTATTTTAAAAAATTTTTGTAAATTGCACTCTTTGCGGTGAAGTGCCATGCAAAAATCGTGATGATGAAGTGGACACTGCTCGGTCCAGGACAGTTGTTCTAAAATAAGGCATACGACAAAAAAAAAGTGCTACTACGAGCATTAAAGCGGACAAAATCAAAGGGCACTGGGAAGCCGTTTTATTTTAAAAAATTTTTGTAAATTTCACTCTTTGCGGTCAAGTGCCATACAAAAATTCTAAAGATAAAGTGGACTCTGCTCGGTGCCGGACAGATTAGCTAACATGAGGCATACGGAAAAACAAAGCTGGCTACTAGGAGCATTAAAGCGGACAAAATCAAAGGGCACTGCGAAGTCGTTTTATTTTAAAAAATTTTTGTAAATTGCACTCTTTGCGGTGAAGTGCCATGCAAAAATCGTGATGATGAAGTGGACACTGCTCGGTCCAGGACAGTTGTTCTAAAATAAGGCATACGACAAAAAAAAAAAAAAATGCTACTAGGAGCATTAAAGCGGACAAAATCAAAGGGCACTGGGAAGCCGTTAATTTTAAAAAATTTTTGTAAATTGCACCCTTTGTGGTGAAGTGCCATGCAAAAATCGTGATGATGAAGTAGACACTGCTCGGTCCAGGACACATTTTCGAACTTATGGCACAGGGCAAAAGAAACGTGGGTACTAGAAGCATTAATGATGAGAAAATCAAAGGACCCAGAGAAACCGTTTTTTCTTAAAAAAGTTTTGAAAATTTCACTCTTTGCGGTCAAGTGCCATACATAAATTCTAATGATAAAGTGGACTCTGCTCGGTGCCGGACAGATTAGCTAACATGAGGCATACGGAAAAACAAAGCTGGCTACTAGGAGCATTAATGCTGAGAAAGTCAAAGAGCCCTGAGTAGCCGTTTTTTCTTAAAAATTTTTTGAAATTGCACTCTTTGCGGTGAAGTGCCATGCGAAAATCGTGAAACATATGGCACAGGGAAAAAGAAACGTGGGTACTAGGAGCATTAATGATGAGAAAATCAAAGGACCCAGAGAAACGGTTTTTTCTTAAAAAATTTTTGAAAATTTCACTCTTTGCGGTCAAGTGCCATACAAAAATTCTAAAGATAAGGTGGACTCTGCTCGGTGCCGGACAGATTAGCTAACATGAGGCATACGGAAAAACAAAGCTGGCTACTAGGAGCATTAATGCTGAGAAAATCAAAGAGCCCTGAGTAGCCGTTTTTTCTTAAAAATTTTTTGAAATTGCACTCTTTGCGGTGAAGTGCCATGCGAAAATCGTGATGATGAAGTGGACACTGCTCGGTCCAGGACAGTTGTTCTAAAATAAGGCATACGACAAAAAAAAAGTGCTACTAGGAGCATTAAAGCGGACAAAATCAAAGGGCACTGGGAAGCCGTTTTATTTTAAAAATTTTTTGTAAATTTCACTCTTTGCGGTCAAGTGCCATACAAAAATTCTAAAGATAAAGTGGACTCTGCTCGGTGCCGGACAGATTAGCTAACATGAGGCATACGGAAAAACAAAGCTGGCTACTAGGAGCATTAAAGCGGACAAAATCAAAGGGCACTGCGAAGTCGTTTTATTTTAAAAAATTTTTGTAAATTGCACTCTTTGCGGTGAAGTGCCATGCAAAAATCGTGATGATGAAGTGGACACTGCTCGGTCCAGGACAGTTGTTCTAAAATAAGGCATACGACAAAAAAAAAATTCTACTACGAGCATTAAAGCGGACAAAATCAAAGGGCACTGGGAAGCCGTTTTATTTTAAAAAATTTTTGTAAATTTCACTCTTTGCGGTCAAGTGCCATACAAAAATTCTAAAGATAAAGTGGACTCTGCTCGGTGCCGGACAGATTAGCTAACATGAGGCATACGGAAAAACAAAGCTGGCTACTAGGAGCATTAAAGCGGACAAAATCAAAGGGCACTGCGAAGTCGTTTTATTTTAAAAAATTTTTGTAAATTGCACTCTTTGCGGTGAAGTGCCATGCAAAAATCGTGATGATGAAGTGGACACTGCTCGGTCCAGGACAGTTGTTCTAAAATAAGGCAAACGACAAAAAAAAAAAAAAAAATGCTACTAGGAGCATTAAAGCGGACAAAATCAAAGGGCACTGGGAAGCCGTTAATTTTAAAAAATTTTTGTAAATTGCACCCTTTGTGGTGAAGTGCCATGCAAAAATCGTGATGATGAAGTAGACACTGCTCGGTCCAGGACACATTTTCGAACTTATGGCACAGGGCAAAAGAAACGTGGGTACTAGAAGCATTAATGATGAGAAAATCAAAGGACCCAGAGAAACCGTTTTTTCTTAAAAAAGTTTTGAAAATTTCACTCTTTGCAGTCAAGTGCCATACATAAATTCTAATGATAAAGTGGACTCTGCTCGGTGCCGGACAGATTAGCTAACATGAGGCATACGGAAAAACAAAGCTGGCTACTAGGAGCATTAATGCTGAGAAAGTCAAAGAGCCCTGAGTAGCCGTTTTTTCTTAAAAATTTTTTGAAATTGCACTCTTTGCGGTGAAGTGCCATGCGAAAATCGTGATGATGAAGTGGACACTGCTCGGTCCAGGACAGTTGTTCTAAAATAAGGCATACGACAAAAAAAAAGTGCTACTAGGAGCATTAAAGCGGACAAAATCAAAGGGCACTGGGAAGCCGTTTTATTTTAAAAATTTTTTGTAAATTTCACTCTTTGCGGTCAAGTGCCATACAAAAATTCTAAAGATAAAGTGGACTCTGCTCGGTGCCGGACAGATTAGCTAACATGAGGCATACGGAAAAACAAAGCTGGCTACTAGGAGCATTAAAGCGGACAAAATCAAAGGGCACTGCGAAGTCGTTTTATTTTAAAAAATTTTTGTAAATTGCACTCTTTGCGGTGAAGTGCCATGCAAAAATCGTGATGATGAAGTGGACACTGCTCGGTCCAGGACAGTTGTTCTAAAATAAGGCAAACGACAAAAAAAAAAAAAAAATGCTACTAGGAGCATTAAAGCGGACAAAATCAAAGGGCACTGGGAAGCCGTTAATTTTAAAAAATTTTTGTAAATTGCACCCTTTGTGGTGAAGTGCCATGCAAAAATCGTGATGATGAAGTAGACACTGCTCGGTCCAGGACACATTTTCGAACTTATGGCACAGGGCAAAAGAAACGTGGGTACTAGAAGCATTAATGATGAGAAAATCAAAGGACCCAGAGAAACCGTTTTTTCTTAAAAAAGTTTTGAAAATTTCACTCTTTGCAGTCAAGTGCCATACATAAATTCTAATGATAAAGTGGACTCTGCTCGGTGCCGGACAGATTAGCTAACATGAGGCATACGGAAAAACAAAGCTGGCTACTAGGAGCATTAATGCTGAGAAAGTCAAAGAGCCCTGAGTAGCCGTTTTTTCTTAAAAATTTTTTGAAATTGCACTCTTTGCGGTGAAGTGCCATGCGAAAATCGTGATGATGAAGTGGACACTGCTCGGTCCAGGACAGTTGTTCTAAAATAAGGCATACGACAAAAAAAAAGTGCTACTAGGAGCATTAAAGCGGACAAAATCAAAGGGCACTGGGAAGCCGTTTTATTTTAAAAATTTTTTGTAAATTTCACTCTTTGCGGTCAAGTGCCATACAAAAATTCTAAAGATAAAGTGGACTCTGCTCGGTGCCGGACAGATTAGCTAACATGAGGCATACGGAAAAACAAAGCTGGCTACTAGGAGCATTAAAGCGGACAAAATCAAAGGGCACTGCGAAGTCGTTTTATTTTAAAAAATTTTTGTAAATTGCACTCTTTGCGGTGAAGTGCCATGCAAAAATCGTGATGATGAAGTGGACACTGCTCGGTCCAGGACAGTTGTTCTAAAATAAGGCATACGACAAAAAAAAAAAAATGCTACTAGGAGCATTAAAGCGGACAAAATCAAAGGGCACTGGGATGCCGTTAATTTTAAAAAATTTTTGTAAATTGCACCCTTTGTGGTGAAGTGCCATGCAAAAATCGTGATGATGAAGTAGACACTGCTCGGTCCAGGACACATTTTCGAACTTATGGCACAGGGCAAAAGAAACGTGGGTACTAGAAGCATTAATGATGAGAAAATCAAAGGACCCAGAGAAACCGTTTTTTCTTAAAAAAGTTTTGAAAATTTCACTCTTTGCGGTCAAGTGCCATACATAAATTCTAATGATAAAGTGGACTCTGCTCGGTGCCGGACAGATTAGCTAACATGAGGCATACGGAAAAACAAAGCTGGCTACTAGGAGCATTAAAGCGGACAAAATCAAAGGGCACTGCGAAGTCGTTTTATTTTAAAAAATTTTTGTAAATTGCACTCTTTGCGGTGAAGTGCCATGCAAAAATCGTGATGATGAAGTGGACACTGCTCGGTCCAGGACAGTTGTTCTAAAATAAGGCATACGACAAAAAAAAAAAAAAATGCTACTAGGAGCATTAAAGCGGACAAAATCAAAGGGCACTGGGAAGCCGTTAATTTTAAAAAATTTTTGTAAATTGCACCCTTTGTGGCGAAGTGCCATGCAAAAATCGTGATGATGAAGTAGACACTGCTCGGTCCAGGACACATTTTCGAACTTATGGCACAGGGCAAAAGAAACGTGGGTACTAGAAGCATTAATGATGAGAAAATCAAAGGACCCAGAGAAACCGTTTTTTCTTAAAAAAGTTTTGAAAATTTCACTCTTTGCGGTCAAGTGCCATACATAAATTCTAATGATAAAGTGGACTCTGCTCGGTGCCGGACAGATTAGCTAACATGAGGCATACGGAAAAACAAAGCTGGCTACTAGGAGCATTAATGCTGAGAAAGTCAAAGAGCCCTGAGTAGCCGTTTTTTCTTAAAAATTTTTTGAAATTGCACTCTTTGCGGTGAAGTGCCATGCGAAAATCGTGAAACATATGGCACAGGGAAAAAGAAACGTGGGTACTAGGAGCATTAATGATGAGAAAATCAAAGGACCCAGAGAAACGGTTTTTTCTTAAAAAATTTTTGAAAATTTCACTCTTTGCGGTCAAGTGCCATACAAAAATTCTAAAGATAAGGTGGACTCTGCTCGGTGCCGGACAGATTAGCTAACATGAGGCATACGGAAAAACAAAGCTGGCTACTAGGAGCATTAATGCTGAGAAAATCAAAGAGCCCTGAGTAGCCGTTTTTTCTTAAAAATTTTTTGAAATTGCACTCTTTGCGGTGAAGTGCCATGCAAAAATCGTGATGATGAAGTAGACACTGCTCGGTCCAGGACACATTTTCGAACTTATGGCACAGGGCAAAAGAAACGTGGGTACTAGAAGCATTAATGATGAGAAAATCAAAGGACCCAGAGAAACCGTTTTTTCTTAAAAAAGTTTTGAAAATTTCACTCTTTGCGGTCAAGTGCCATACATAAATTCTAATGATAAAGTGGACTCTGCTCGGTGCCGGACAGATTAGCTAACATGAGGCATACGGAAAAACAAAGCTGGCTACTAGGAGCATTAATGCTGAGAAAGTCAAAGAGCCCTGAGTAGCCGTTTTTTCTTAAAAATTTTTTGAAATTGCACTCTTTGCGGTGAAGTGCCATGCGAAAATCGTGAAACATATGGCACAGGGAAAAAGAAACGTGGGTACTAGGAGCATTAATGATGAGAAAATCAAAGGACCCAGAGAAACGGTTTTTTCTTAAAAAATTTTTGAAAATTTCACTCTTTGCGGTCAAGTGCCATACAAAAATTCTAAAGATAAGGTGGACTCTGCTCGGTGCCGGACAGATTAGCTAACATGAGGCATACGGAAAAACAAAGCTGGCTACTAGGAGCATTAATGCTGAGAAAATCAAAGAGGCCTGAGTAGCCGTTTTTTCTTAAAAATTTTTTGAAATTGCACTCTTTGCGGTGAAGTGCCATGCGAAAATCGTGATGATGAAGTGGACACTGCTCGGTCCAGGACAGTTGTTCTAAAATAAGGCATACGACAAAAAAAAAGTGCTACTAGGAGCATTAAAGCGGACAAAATCAAAGGGCACTGGGAAGCCGTTTTATTTTAAAAAATTTTTGTAAATTTCACTCTTTGCGGTCAAGTGCCATACAAAAATTCTAAAGATAAAGTGGACTCTGCTCGGTGCCGGACAGATTAGCTAACATGAGGCATACGGAAAAACAAAGCTGGCTACTAGGAGCATTAAAGCGGACAAAATCAAAGGGCACTGCGAAGTCGTTTTATTTTAAAAAATTTTTGTAAATTGCTCTCTTTGCGGTGAAGTGCCATGCAAAAATCGTGATGATGAAGTGGACACTGCTCGGTCCAGGACAGTTGTTCTAAAATAAGGCATACGACAAAAAAAAAAAAAAATGCTACTAGGAGCATTAAAGCGGACAAAATCAAAGGGCACTGGGAAGCCGTTAATTTTAAAAAATTTTTGTAAATTGCACCCTTTGTGGTGAAGTGCCATGCAAAAATCGTGATGATGAAGTGGACACTGCTCGGTCCAGGACAGTTGTTCTAAAATAAGGCATACGACAAAAAAAAAAGTGCTACTAGGAGCATTAAAGCGGACAAAATCAAAGGGCACTGGGAAGCCGTTTTATTTTAAAAAATTTTTGTAAATTTCACTCTTTGCGGTCAAGTGCCATACAAAAATTCTAAAGATAAAGTGGACTCTGCTCGGTGCCGGACAGATTAGCTAACATGAGGCATACGGAAAAACAAAGCTGGCTACTAGGAGCATTAAAGCGGACAAAATCAAAGGGCACTGCGAAGTCGTTTTATTTTAAAAAATTTTTGTAAATTGCACTCTTTGCGGTGAAGTGCCATGCAAAAATCGTGATGATGAAGTGGACACTGCTCGGTCCAGGACAGTTGTTCTAAAATAAGGCATACGACAAAAAAAAAAAAAAAAAATGCTACTAGGAGCATTAAAGCGGACAAAATCAAAGGGCACTGGGAAGCCGTTAATTTTAAAAAATTTTTGTAAATTGCACCCTTTGTGGTGAAGTGCCATGCAAAAATCGTGATGATGAAGTGGACACTGCTCGGTCCAGGACAGTTGTTCTAAAATAAGGCATACGACAAAAAAAAAAAGTGCTACTAGGAGCATTAAAGCGGACAAAATCAAAGGGCACTGGGAAGCCGTTTTATTTTAAAAAATTTTTGTAAATTTCACTCTTTGCGGTCAAGTGCCATACAAAAATTCTAAAGATAAAGTGGACTCTGCTCGGTGCCGGACAGATTAGCTAACATGAGGCATACGGAAAAACAAAGCTGGCTACTAGGAGCATTAAAGCGGACAAAATCAAAGGGCACTGCGAAGTCGTTTTATTTTAAAAAATTTTTGTAAATTGCACTCTTTGCGGTGAAGTGCCATGCAAAAATCGTGATGATGAAGTGGACACTGCTCGGTCCAGGACAGTTGTTCTAAAATAAGGCATACGACAAAAAAAAAAAAAAAATGCTACTAGGAGCATTAAAGCGGACAAAATCAAAGGGCACTGGGAAGCCGTTAATTTTAAAAAATTTTTGTAAATTGCACCCTTTGTGGTGAAGTGCCATGCAAAAATCGTGATGATGAAGTAGACACTGCTCGGTCCAGGACACATTTTCGAACTTATGGCACAGGGCAAAAGAAACGTGGGTACTAGAAGCATTAATGATGAGAAAATCAAAGGACCCAGAGAAACCGTTTTTTCTTAAAAAAGTTTTGAAAATTTCACTCTTTGCGGTCAAGTGCCATACATAAATTCTAATGATAAAGTGGACTCTGCTCGGTGCCGGACAGATTAGCTAACATGAGGCATACGGAAAAACAAAGCTGGCTACTAGGAGCATTAAAGCGGACAAAATCAAAGGGCACTGCGAAGTCGTTTTATTTTAAAAAATTTTTGTAAATTGCACTCTTTGCGGTGAAGTGCCATGCAAAAATCGTGATGATGAAGTGGACACTGCTCGGTCCAGGACAGTTGTTCTAAAATAAGGCATACGACAAAAAAAAAAAAAAATGCTACTAGGAGCATTAAAGCGGACAAAATCAAAGGGCACTGGGAAGCCGTTAATTTTAAAAAATTTTTGTAAATTGCACCCTTTGTGGTGAAGTGCCATGCAAAAATCGTGATGATGAAGTAGACACTGCTCGGTCCAGGACACATTTTCGAACTTATGGCACAGGGCAAAAGAAACGTGGGTACTAGAAGCATTAATGATGAGAAAATCAAAGGACCCAGAGAAACCGTTTTTTCTTAAAAAAGTTTTGAAAATTTCACTCTTTGCGGTCAAGTGCCATACATAAATTCTAATGATAAAGTGGACTCTGCTCGGTGCCGGACAGATTAGCTAACATGAGGCATACGGAAAAACAAAGCTGGCTACTAGGAGCATTAATGCTGAGAAAGTCAAAGAGCCCTGAGTAGCCGTTTTTTCTTAAAAATTTTTTGAAATTGCACTCTTTGCGGTGAAGTGCCATGCGAAAATCGTGAAACATATGGCACAGGGAAAAAGAAACGTGGGTACTAGGAGCATTAATGATGAGAAAATCAAAGGACCCAGAGAAACGGTTTTTTCTTAAAAAATTTTTGAAAATTTCACTCTTTGAGGTCAAGTGCCATACAAAAATTCTAAAGATAAGGTGGACTCTGCTCGGTGCCGGACAGATTAGCTAACATGAGGCATACGGAAAAACAAAGCTGGCTACTAGGAGCATTAATGCTGAGAAAATCAAAGAGCCCTGAGTAGCCGTTTTTTCTTAAAAATTTTTTGAAATTGCACTCTTTGCGGTGAAGTGCCATGCAAAAATCGTGATGATGAAGTAGACACTGCTCGGTCCAGGACACATTTTCGAACTTATGGCACAGGGCAAAAGAAACGTGGGTACTAGAAGCATTAATGATGAGAAAATCAAAGGACCCAGAGAAACCGTTTTTTCTTAAAAAAGTTTTGAAAATTTCACTCTTTGCGGTCAAGTGCCATACATAAATTCTAATGATAAAGTGGACTCTGCTCGGTGCCGGACAGATTAGCTAACATGAGGCATACGGAAAAACAAAGCTGGCTACTAGGAGCATTAATGCTGAGAAAGTCAAAGAGCCCTGAGTAGCCGTTTTTTCTTAAAAATTTTTTGAAATTGCACTCTTTGCGGTGAAGTGCCATGCGAAAATCGTGAAACATATGGCACAGGGAAAAAGAAACGTGGGTACTAGGAGCATTAATGATGAGAAAATCAAAGGACCCAGAGAAACGGTTTTTTCTTAAAAAATTTTTGAAAATTTCACTCTTTGCGGTCAAGTGCCATACAAAAATTCTAAAGATAAGGTGGACTCTGCTCGGTGCCGGACAGATTAGCTAACATGAGGCATACGGAAAAACAAAGCTGGCTACTAGGAGCATTAATGCTGAGAAAATCAAAGAGCCCTGAGTAGCCGTTTTTTCTTAAAAATTTTTTGAAATTGCACTCTTTGCGGTGAAGTGCCATGCGAAAATCGTGATGATGAAGTGGACACTGCTCGGTCCAGGACAGTTGTTCTAAAATAAGGCATACGACAAAAAAAAAGTGCTACTAGGAGCATTAAAGCGGACAAAATCAAAGGGCACTGGGAAGCCGTTTTATTTTAAAAATTTTTTGTAAATTTCACTCTTTGCGGTCAAGTGCCATACAAAAATTCTAAAGATAAAGTGGACTCTGCTCGGTGCCGGACAGATTAGCTAACATGAGGCATACGGAAAAACAAAGCTGGCTACTAGGAGCATTAAAGCGGACAAAATCAAATGGCACTGCGAAGTCGTTTTATTTTAAAAAATTTTTGTAAATTGCACTCTTTGCGGTGAAGTGCCATGCAAAAATCGTGATGATGAAGTGGACACTGCTCGGTCCAGGACAGTTGTTCTAAAATAAGGCATACGACAAAAAAAAAAAAAAATGCTACTAGGAGCATTAAAGCGGACAAAATCAAAGGGCACTGGGATGCCGTTAATTTTAAAAAATTTTTGTAAATTGCACCCTTTGTGGTGAAGTGCCATGCAAAAATCGTGATGATGAAGTAGACACTGCTCGGTCCAGGACACATTTTCGAACTTATGGCACAGGGCAAAAGAAACGTGGGTACTAGAAGCATTAATGATGAGAAAATCAAAGGACCCAGAGAAACCGTTTTTTCTTAAAAAAGTTTTGAAAATTTCACTCTTTGCGGTCAAGTGCCATACATAAATTCTAATGATAAAGTGGACTCTGCTCGGTGCCGGACAGATTAGCTAACATGAGGCATACGGAAAAACAAAGCTGGCTACTAGGAGCATTAAAGCGGACAAAATCAAAGGGCACTGCGAAGTCGTTTTATTTTAAAAAATTTTTGTAAATTGCACTCTTTGCGGTGAAGTGCCATGCAAAAATCGTGATGATGAAGTGGACACTGCTCGGTCCAGGACAGTTGTTCTAAAATAAGGCATACGACAAAAAAAAAAAAAATGCTACTAGGAGCATTAAAGCGGACAAAATCAAAGGGCACTGGGAAGCCGTTAATTTTAAAAAATTTTTGTAAATTGCACCCTTTGTGGTGAAGTGCCATGCAAAAATCGTGATGATGAAGTAGACACTGCTCGGTCCAGGACACATTTTCGAACTTATGGCACAGGGCAAAAGAAACGTGGGTACTAGAAGCATTAATGATGAGAAAATCAAAGGACCCAGAGAAACCGTTTTTTCTTAAAAAAGTTTTGAAAATTTCACTCTTTGCGGTCAAGTGCCATACATAAATTCTAATGATAAAGTGGACTCTGCTCGGTGCCGGACAGATTAGCTAACATGAGGCATACGGAAAAACAAAGCTGGCTACTAGGAGCATTAATGCTGAGAAAATCAAAGAGCCCTGAGTAGCCGTTTTTTCTTAAAAATTTTTTGAAATTGCACTCTTTGCGGTGAAGTGCCATGCAAAAATCGTGATGATGAAGTAGACACTGCTCGGTCCAGGACACATTTTCGAACTTATGGCACAGGGCAAAAGAAACGTGGGTACTAGAAGCATTAATGATGAGAAAATCAAAGGACCCAGAGAAACCGTTTTTTCTTAAAAAAGTTTTGAAAATTTCACTCTTTGCGGTCAAGTGCCATACATAAATTCTAATGATAAGGTGGACTCTGCTCGGTGCCGGACAGATTAGCTAACATGAGGCATACGGAAAAACAAAGCTGGCTACTAGGAGCATTAATGCTGAGAAAGTCAAAGAGCCCTGAGTAGCCGTTTTTTCTTAAAAATTTTTTGAAATTGCACTCTTTGCGGTGAAGTGCCATGCGAAAATCGTGAAACATATGGCACAGGGAAAAAGAAACGTGGGTACTAGGAGCATTAATGATGAGAAAATCAAAGGACCCAGAGAAACGGTTTTTTCTTAAAAAATTTTTGAAAATTTCACTCTTTGCGGTCAAGTGCCATACAAAAATTCTAAAGATAAGGTGGACTCTGCTCGGTACCGGACAGATTAGCTAACATGAGGCATACGGAAAAACAAAGCTGGCTACTAGGAGCATTAATGCTGAGAAAATCAAAGAGGCCTGAGTAGCCGTTTTTTCTTAAAAATTTTTTGAAATTGCACTCTTTGCGGTGAAGTGCCATGCGAAAATCGTGATGATGAAGTGGACACTGCTCGGTCCAGGACAGTTGTTCTAAAATAAGGCATACGACAAAAAAAAAGTGCTACTAGGAGCATTAAAGCGGACAAAATCAAAGGGCACTGGGAAGCCGTTTTATTTTAAAAAATTTTTGTAAATTTCACTCTTTGCGGTCAAGTGCCATACAAAAATTCTAAAGATAAAGTGGACTCTGCTCGGTGCCGGACAGATTAGCTAACATGAGGCATACGGAAAAACAAAGCTGGCTACTAGGAGCATTAAAGCGGACAAAATCAAAGGGCACTGCGAAGTCGTTTTATTTTAAAAAATTTTTGTAAATTGCACTCTTTGCGGTGAAGTGCCATGCAAAAATCGTGATGATGAAGTGGACACTGCTCGGTCCAGGACAGTTGTTCTAAAATAAGGCATACGACAAAAAAAAAAAAAAAATGCTACTAGGAGCATTAAAGCGGACAAAATCAAAGGGCACTGGGAAGCCGTTAATTTTAAAAAATTTTTGTAAATTGCACCCTTTTTGGTGAAGTGCCATGCAAAAATCGTGATGATGAAGTGGACACTGCTCGGTCCAGGACAGTTGTTCTAAAATAAGGCATACGACAAAAAAAAAAGTGCTACTAGGAGCATTAAAGCGGACAAAATCAAAGGGCACTGGGAAGCCGTTTTATTTTAAAAAATTTTTGTAAATTTCACTCTTTGCGGTCAAGTGCCATACAAAAATTCGAAAGATAAAGTGGACTCTGCTCGGTGCCGGACAGATTAGCTAACATGAGGCATACGGAAAAACAAAGCTGGCTACTAGGAGCATTAAAGCGGACAAAATCAAAGGGCACTGCGAAGTCGTTTTATTTTAAAAAATTTTTGTAAATTGCACTCTTTGCGGTGAAGTGCCATGCAAAAATCGTGATGATGAAGTGGACACTGCTCGGTCCAGGACAGTTGTTCTAAAATAAGGCATACGACAAAAAAAAAAAAAAAATGCTACTAGGAGCATTAAAGCGGACAAAATCAAAGGGCACTGGGAAGCCGTTAATTTTAAAAAATTTTTGTAAATTGCACCCTTTGTGGTGAAGTGCCATGCAAAAATCGTGATGATGAAGTAGACACTGCTCGGTCCAGGACACATTTTCGAACTTATGGCACAGGGCAAAAGAAACGTGGGTACTAGAAGCATTAATGATGAGAAAATCAAAGGACCCAGAGAAACCGTTTTTTCTTAAAAAAGTTTTGAAAATTTCACTCTTTGCGGTCAAGTGCCATACATAAATTCTAATGATAAAGTGGACTCTGCTCGGTGCCGGACAGATTAGCTAACATGAGGCATACGGAAAAACAAAGCTGGCTACTAGGAGCATTAAAGCGGACAAAATCAAAGGGCACTGCGAAGTCGTTTTATTTTAAAAAATTTTTGTAAATTGCACTCTTTGCGGTGAAGTGCCATGCAAAAATCGTGATGATGAAGTGGACACTGCTCGGTCCAGGACAGTTGTTCTAAAATAAGGCATACGACAAAAAAAAAAAAAAAATGCTACTAGGAGCATTAAAGCGGACAAAATCAAAGGGCACTGGGAAGCCGTTAATTTTAAAAAATTTTTGTAAATTGCACCCTTTGTGGTGAAGTGCCATGCAAAAATCGTGATGATGAAGTGGACACTGCTCGGTCCAGGACAGTTGTTCTAAAATAAGGCATACGACAAAAAAAAAAGTGCTACTAGGAGCATTAAAGCGGACAAAATCAAAGGGCACTGGGAAGCCGTTTTATTTTAAAAAATTTTTGTAAATTTCACTCTTTGCGGTCAAGTGCCATACAAAAATTCTAAAGATAAAGTGGACTCTGCTCGGTGCCGGACAGATTAGCTAACATGAGGCATACGGAAAAACAAAGCTGGCTACTAGGAGCATTAAAGCGGACAAAATCAAAGGGCACTGCGAAGTCGTTTTATTTTAAAAAATTTTTGTAAATTGCACTCTTTGCGGTGAAGTGCCATGCAAAAATCGTGATGATGAAGTGGACACTGCTCGGTCCAGGACAGTTGTTCTAAAATAACGTATACGACAAAAAAAAAAAAAAAATGCTACTAGGAGCATTAAAGCGGACAAAATCAAAGGGCACTGCGAAGTCGTTTTATTTTAAAAAGTTTTTGTAAATTGCACTCTTTGCGGTGAAGTGCCATGCAAAAATCGTGATGATGAAGTAGACACTGCTCGGTCCAGGACACATTTGCGAACATATGGCACAGGGCAAAAGAAACGTGGATACTAGGAGCATTAATGATGAGAAAATCAAAGGACCCAGAAAACCGTTTTTGCTTAAAAAAATTTTGAAAATTTCACTCTTTGCGGTCAAGTGCCATACAAAAATTCTAAAGATAAGGTGGACTCTGCTCGGTGCCGGACAGATTAGCTAACATGAGGCATACGGAAAAACAAAGCTGGCTACTAGGAGCATTAATGCTGAGAAAATCAAAGAGCCCTGAGTAGCCGTTTTTTCTTAAAAATTTTTTGAAATTGCACTCTTTGCGGTGAAGTGCCATGCAAAAATCGTGATGATGAAGTAGACACTGCTCGGTCCAGGACACATTTTCGAACTTATGGCACAGGGCAAAAGAAACGTGGGTACTAGAAGCATTAATGATGAGAAAATCAAAGGACTCAGAGAAACCGTTTTTTCTTAAAAAAGTTTTGAAAATTTCACTCTTTGCGGTCAAGTGCCATACATAAATTCTAATGATAAAGTGGACTCTGCTCGGTGCCGGACAGATTAGCTAACATGAGGCATACGGAAAAACAAAGCTGGCTACTAGGAGCATTAATGCTGAGAAAGTCAAAGAGCCCTGAGTAGCCGTTTTTTCTTAAAAATTTTTTGAAATTGCACTCTTTGCGGTGAAGTGCCATGCGAAAATCGTGAAACATATGGCACAGGGAAAAAGAAACGTGGGTACTAGGAGCATTAATGATGAGAAAATCAAAGGACCCAGAGAAACGGTTTTTTCTTAAAAAATTTTTGAAAATTTCACTCTTTGCGGTCAAGTGCCATACAAAAATTCTAAAGATAAGGTGGACTCTGCTCGGTGCCGGACAGATTAGCTAACATGAGGCATACGGAAAAACAAAGCTGGCTACTAGGAGCATTAATGCTGAGAAAATCAAAGAGCCCTGAGTAGCCGTTTTTTCTTAAAAATTTTTTGAAATTGCACTCTTTGCGGTGAAGTGCCATGCAAAAATCGTGATGATGAAGTAGACACTGCTCGGTCCAGGACACATTTTCGAACTTATGGCACAGGGCAAAAGAAACGTGGGTACTAGAAGCATTAATGATGAGAAAATCAAAGGACCCAGAGAAACCGTTTTTTCTTAAAAAAGTTTTGAAAATTTCACTCTTTGCGGTCAAGTGCCATACATAAATTCTAATGATAAAGTGGACTCTGCTCGGTGCCGGACAGATTAGCTAACATGAGGCATACGGAAAAACAAAGCTGGCTACTAGGAGCATTAATGCTGAGAAAGTCAAAGAGCCCTGAGTAGCCGTTTTTTCTTAAAAATTTTTTGAAATTGCACTCTTTGCGGTGAAGTGCCATGCGAAAATCGTGAAACATATGGCACAGGGAAAAAGAAACGTGGGTACTAGGAGCATTAATGATGAGAAAATCAAAGGACCCAGAGAAACGGTTTTTTCTTAAAAAATTTTTGAAAATTTCACTCTTTGCGGTCAAGTGCCATACAAAAATTCTAAAGATAAGGTGGACTCTGCTCGGTGCCGGACAGATTAGCTAACATGAGGCATACGGAAAAACAAAGCTGGCTACTAGGAGCATTAATGCTGAGAAAATCAAAGAGGCCTGAGTAGCCGTTTTTTCTTAAAAATTTTTTGAAATTGCACTCTTTGCGGTGAAGTGCCATGCGAAAATCGTGATGATGAAGTGGACACTGCTCGGTCCAGGACAGTTGTTCTAAAATAAGGCATACGACAAAAAAAAAGTGCTACTAGGAGCATTAAAGCGGACAAAATCAAAGGGCACTGGGAAGCCGTTTTATTTTAAAAAATTTTTGTAAATTTCACTCTTTGCGGTCAAGTGCCATACAAAAATTCTAAAGATAAAGTGGACTCTGCTCGGTGCCGGACAGATTAGCTAACATGAGGCATACGGAAAAACAAAGCTGGCTACTAGGAGCATTAAAGCGGACAAAATCAAAGGGCACTGCGAAGTCGTTTTATTTTAAAAAATTTTTGTAAATTGCACTCTTTGCGGTGAAGTGCCATGCAAAAATCGTGATGATGAAGTGGACACTGCTCGGTCCAGGACAGTTGTTCTAAAATAAGGCATACGACAAAAAAAAAAAAAAAATGCTACTAGGAGCATTAAAGCGGACAAAATCAAAGGGCACTGGGAAGCCGTTAATTTTAAAAAATTTTTGTAAATTGCACCCTTTGTGGTGAAGTGCCATGCAAAAATCGTGATGATGAAGTGGACACTGCTCGGTCCAGGACAGTTGTTCTAAAATAAGGCATACGACAAAAAAAAAGTGCTACTAGGAGCATTAAAGCGGACAAAATCAAAGGGCACTGGGAAGCCGTTTTATTTTAAAAAATTTTTGTAAATTTCACTCTTTGCGGTCAAGTGCCCTACAAAAATTCTAAAGATAAAGTGGACTCTGCTCGGTGCCGGACAGATTAGCTAACATGAGGCATACGGAAAAACAAAGCTGGCTACTAGGAGCATTAAAGCGGACAAAATCAAAGGGCACTGCGAAGTCGTTTTATTTTAAAAAATTTTTGTAAATTGCACTCTTTGCGGTGAAGTGCCATGCAAAAATCGTGATGATGAAGTGGACACTGCTCGGTCCAGGACAGTTGTTCTAAAATAAGGCATACGACAAAAAAAAAAAAAAATGCTACTAGGAGCATTAAAGCGGACAAAATCAAAGGGCACTGGGAAGCCGTTAATTTTAAAAAATTTTTGTAAATTGCACCCTTTGTGGTGAAGTGCCATGCAAAAATCGTGATGATGAAGTAGACACTGCTCGGTCCAGGACACATTTTCGAACTTATGGCACAGGGCAAAAGAAACGTGGGTACTAGAAGCATTAATGATGAGAAAATCAAAGGACCCAGAGAAACCGTTTTTTCTTAAAAAAGTTTTGAAAATTTCACTCTTTGCGGTCAAGTGCCATACATAAATTCTAATGATAAAGTGGACTCTGCTCGGTGCCGGACAGATTAGCTAACATGAGGCATACGGAAAAACAAAGCTGGCTACTAGGAGCATTAAAGCGGACAAAATCAAAGGGCACTGCGAAGTCGTTTTATTTTAAAAAATTTTTGTAAATTGCACTCTTTGCGGTGAAGTGCCATGCAAAAATCGTGATGGTGAAGTGGACACTGCTCGGTCCAGGACAGTTGTTCTAAAATAAGGCATACGACAAAAAAAAAAAAATGCTACTAGGAGCATTAAAGCGGACAAAATCAAAGGGCACTGGGAAGCCGTTAATTTTAAAAAATTTTTGTAAATTGCACCCTTTGTGGTGAAGTGCCATGCAAAAATCGTGATGATGAAGTGGACACTGCTCGGTCCAGGACAGTTGTTCTAAAATAAGGCATACGACAAAAAAAAAGTGCTACTAGGAGCATTAAAGCGGACAAAATCAAAGGGCACTGGGAAGCCGTTTTATTTTAAAAAATTTTTGTAAATTTCACTCTTTGCGGTCAAGTGCCATACAAAAATTCTAAAGATAAAGTGGACTCTGCTCGGTGCCGGACAGATTAGCTAACATGAGGCATACGGAAAAACAAAGCTGGCTACTAGGAGCATTAAAGCGGACAAAATCAAAGGGCACTGCGAAGTCGTTTTATTTTAAAAAATTTTTGTAAATTGCACTCTTTGCGGTGAAGTGCCATGCAAAAATCGTGATGATGAAGTGGACACTGCTCGGTCCAGGACAGTTGTTCTAAAATAAGGCATACGACAAAAAAAAAAGTGCTACTAGGAGCATTAAAGCGGACAAAATCAAAGGGCACTGGGAAGCCGTTTTATTTTAAAAAATTTTTGTAAATTTCACTCTTTGCGGTCAAGTGCCATACAAAAATTCTAAAGATAAAGTGGACTCTGCTCGGTGCCGGACAGATTAGCTAACATGAGGCATACGGAAAAACAAAGCTGGCTACTAGGAGCATTAAAGCGGACAAAATCAAAGGGCACTGCGAAGTCGTTTTATTTTAAAAAATTTTTGTAAATTGCACTCTTTGCGGTGAAGTGCCATGCAAAAATCGTGATGATGAAGTGGACACTGCTCGGTCCAGGACAGTTGTTCTAAAATAACGTATACGACAAAAAAAAAAAAAAAATGCTACTAGGAGCATTAAAGCGGACAAAATCAAAGGGCACTGCGAAGTCGTTTTATTTTAAAAAGTTTTTGTAAATTGCACTCTTTGCGGTGAAGTGCCATGCAAAAATCGTGATGATGAAGTAGACACTGCTCGGTCCAGGACACATTTGCGAACATATGGCACAGGGCAAAAGAAACGTGGATACTAGGAGCATTAATGATGAGAAAATCAAAGGACCCAGAAAACCGTTTTTGCTTAAAAAAATTTTGAAAATTTCACTCTTTGCGGTCAAGTGCCATACAAAAATTCTAAAGATAAGGTGGACTCTGCTCGGTGCCGGACAGATTAGCTAACATGAGGCATACGGAAAAACAAAGCTGGCTACTAGGAGCATTAATGCTGAGAAAATCAAAGAGCCCTGAGTAGCCGTTTTTTCTTAAAAATTTTTTGAAATTGCACTCTTTGCGGTGAAGTGCCATGCAAAAATCGTGATGATGAAGTAGACACTGCTCGGTCCAGGACACATTTTCGAACTTATGGCACAGGGCAAAAGAAACGTGGGTACTAGAAGCATTAATGATGAGAAAATCAAAGGACTCAGAGAAACCGTTTTTTCTTAAAAAAGTTTTGAAAATTTCACTCTTTGCGGTCAAGTGCCATACATAAATTCTAATGATAAAGTGGACTCTGCTCGGTGCCGGACAGATTAGCTAACATGAGGCATACGGAAAAACAAAGCTGGCTACTAGGAGCATTAATGCTGAGAAAGTCAAAGAGCCCTGAGTAGCCGTTTTTTCTTAAAAATTTTTTGAAATTGCACTCTTTGCGGTGAAGTGCCATGCGAAAATCGTGAAACATATGGCACAGGGAAAAAGAAACGTGGGTACTAGGAGCATTAATGATGAGAAAATCAAAGGACCCAGAGAAACGGTTTTTTCTTAAAAAATTTTTGAAAATTTCACTCTTTGCGGTCAAGTGCCATACAAAAATTCTAAAGATAAGGTGGACTCTGCTCGGTGCCGGACAGATTAGCTAACATGAGGCATACGGAAAAACAAAGCTGGCTACTAGGAGCATTAATGCTGAGAAAATCAAAGAGCCCTGAGTAGCCGTTTTTTCTTAAAAATTTTTTGAAATTGCACTCTTTGCGGTGAAGTGCCATGCAAAAATCGTGATGATGAAGTAGACACTGCTCGGTCCAGGACACATTTTCGAACTTATGGCACAGGGCAAAAGAAACGTGGGTACTAGAAGCATTAATGATGAGAAAATCAAAGGACCCAGAGAAACCGTTTTTTCTTAAAAAAGTTTTGAAAATTTCACTCTTTGCGGTCAAGTGCCATACATAAATTCTAATGATAAAGTGGACTCTGCTCGGTGCCGGACAGATTAGCTAACATGAGGCATACGGAAAAACAAAGCTGGCTACTAGGAGCATTAATGCTGAGAAAGTCAAAGAGCCCTGAGTAGCCGTTTTTTCTTAAAAATTTTTTGAAATTGCACTCTTTGCGGTGAAGTGCCATGCGAAAATCGTGAAACATATGGCACAGGGAAAAAGAAACGTGGGTACTAGGAGCATTAATGATGAGAAAATCAAAGGACCCAGAGAAACGGTTTTTTCTTAAAAAATTTTTGAAAATTTCACTCTTTGCGGTCAAGTGCCATACAAAAATTCTAAAGATAAGGTGGACTCTGCTCGGTGCCGGACAGATTAGCTAACATGAGGCATACGGAAAAACAAAGCTGGCTACTAGGAGCATTAATGCTGAGAAAATCAAAGAGGCCTGAGTAGCCGTTTTTTCTTAAAAATTTTTTGAAATTGCACTCTTTGCGGTGAAGTGCCATGCGAAAATCGTGATGATGAAGTGGACACTGCTCGGTCCAGGACAGTTGTTCTAAAATAAGGCATACGACAAAAAAAAAGTGCTACTAGGAGCATTAAAGCGGACAAAATCAAAGGGCACTGGGAAGCCGTTTTATTTTAAAAAATTTTTGTAAATTTCACTCTTTGCGGTCATGTGCCATACAAAAATTCTAAAGATAAAGTGGACTCTGCTCGGTGCCGGACAGATTAGCTAACATGAGGCATACGGAAAAACAAAGCTGGCTACTAGGAGCATTAAAGCGGACAAAATCAAAGGGCACTGCGAAGTCGTTTTATTTTAAAAAATTTTTGTAAATTGCACTCTTTGCGGTGAAGTGCCATGCAAAAATCGTGATGATGAAGTGGACACTGCTCGGTCCAGGACAGTTGTTCTAAAATAAGGCATACGACAAAAAAAAAAAAAAAATGCTACTAGGAGCATTAAAGCGGACAAAATCAAAGGCCACTGGGAAGCCGTTAATTTTAAAAAATTTTTGTAAATTGCACCCTTTGTGGTGAAGTGCCATGCAAAAATCGTGATGATGAAGTGGACACTGCTCGGTCCAGGACAGTTGTTCTAAAATAAGGCATACGACAAAAAAAAAGTGCTACTAGGAGCATTAAAGCGGACAAAATCAAAGGGCACTGGGAAGCCGTTTTATTTTAAAAAATTTTTGTAAATTTCACTCTTTGCGGTCAAGTGCCCTACAAAAATTCTAAAGATAAAGTGGACTCTGCTCGGTGCCGGACAGATTAGCTAACATGAGGCATACGGAAAAACAAAGCTGGCTACTAGGAGCATTAAAGCGGACAAAATCAAAGGGCACTGCGAAGTCGTTTTATTTTAAAAAATTTTTGTAAATTGCACTCTTTGCGGTGAAGTGCCATGCAAAAATCGTGATGATGAAGTGGACACTGCTCGGTCCAGGACAGTTGTTCTAAAATAAGGCATACGACAAAAAAAAAAAAAAATGCTACTAGGAGCATTAAAGCGGACAAAATCAAAGGGCACTGGGAAGCCGTTAATTTTAAAAAATTTTTGTAAATTGCACCCTTTGTGGTGAAGTGCCATGCAAAAATCGTGATGATGAAGTAGACACTGCTCGGTCCAGGACACATTTTCGAACTTATGGCACAGGGCAAAAGAAACGTGGGTACTAGAAGCATTAATGATGAGAAAATCAAAGGACCCAGAGAAACCGTTTTTTCTTAAAAAAGTTTTGAAAATTTCACTCTTTGCGGTCAAGTGCCATACATAAATTCTAATGATAAAGTGGACTCTGCTCGGTGCCGGACAGATTAGCTAACATGAGGCATACGGAAAAACAAAGCTGGCTACTAGGAGCATTAAAGCGGACAAAATCAAAGGGCACTGCGAAGTCGTTTTATTTTAAAAAATTTTTGTAAATTGCACTCTTTGCGGTGAAGTGCCATGCAAAAATCGTGATGGTGAAGTGGACACTGCTCGGTCCAGGACAGTTGTTCTAAAATAAGGCATACGACAAAAAAAAAAAAATGCTACTAGGAGCATTAAAGCGGACAAAATCAAAGGGCACTGGGAAGCCGTTAATTTTAAAAAATTTTTGTAAATTGCACCCTTTGTGGTGAAGTGCCATGCAAAAATCGTGATGATGAAGTGGACACTGCTCGGTCCAGGACAGTTGTTCTAAAATAAGGCATACGACAAAAAAAAAGTGCTACTAGGAGCATTAAAGCGGACAAAATCAAAGGGCACTGGGAAGCCGTTTTATTTTAAAAAATTTTTGTAAATTTCACTCTTTGCGGTCAAGTGCCATACAAAAATTCTAAAGATAAAGTGGACTCTGCTCGGTGCCGGACAGATTAGCTAACATGAGGCATACGGAAAAACAAAGCTGGCTACTAGGAGCATTAAAGCGGACAAAATCAAAGGGCACTGCGAAGTCGTTTTATTTTAAAAAATTTTTGTAAATTGCACTCTTTGCGGTGAAGTGCCATGCAAAAATCGTGATGATGAAGTGGACACTGCTCGGTCCAGGACAGTTGTTCTAAAATAAGGTATACGACAAAAAAAAAAAAAAATGCTACTAGGAGCATTAAAGCGGACAAAATCAAAGGGCACTGCGAAGTCGTTTTATTTTAAAAAGTTTTTGTAAATTGCACTCTTTGCGGTGAAGTGCCATGCAAAAATCGTGATGATGAAGTAGACACTGCTCGGTCCAGGACACATTTGCGAACATATGGCACAGGGCAAAAGAAACGTGGATACTAGGAGCATTAATGATGAGAAAATCAAAGGACCCAGAGAACCGTTTTTGCTTAAAAAAATTTTGAAAATTTCACTCTTTGCGGTCAAGTGGCATGCAAAAATCGTGATGATGAAGTGGACACTTTTGGGTCCAGAACAGATTAGCTAAAGATAAGCCATGAGAAAATCTAAGGGTCCTGAGCAGCGTACTTTTTCTTAAAAAATTTTTTGAAATTGAACTCTTTGCGGTTAAATGCCGTACAAAAATCGTGATGATGAAATGGACACTGCTCGGCCCCGGAGAGATTAGCTAAAGATGAAGCATACGGCTAAAGAAAGGTGGCTACTAAGAGCATTAATCAAAGGACTTTTAGAAGCCGTTTTTAGTTAAGAAATTTTTGAAAATTGCACTGTTTGCGGTCAAGTGCCATACAAAAATCCTAATGATGAAGTGGTTACTACTCGGTCCAACACAGATGCTAACATGAGGCATACGGCAAACGAAAGGTGGTTTCTAGGAGCATTAATAATGAGAAAATCAAAGGACCCTGAATGAATTGAAAAAATTTTAGTTAAACGTATTCTTTATTTTTGAAATGAAGTGGAATGGTTGAACAATAATATTAAGAAAAACGATGCTTAGTCCGATCAGACAAAAAGGAAAGAGGGCATTAAAGATGATATTTTTGTTCACCTTCAACGAATCGCGATCTCGTTAGTTTACAGCGAGTAGTGGTAGTAGTGGAGTGAGTTCCGACCCACTTGGAAACATCAGCCTTCAAACCTACTTAATCAATGGACACAGCTTGGATATTGGGCGCTTGAGAGAACCCTTCGCAGTTTGAAGAGTTACCACTCGAACCAGCCTATCAGATCCAGGATGAACTTCGGCCACCCTTTCAATTAACCAACTTGAAACAGGCAGGTTGGGGTCTTTGATAATAACAACATCGTCGAGCTGTAGATTCCTTAATTTTGGAGTCCATTTGTCAGGATGTTCACTCAGAATAATGTCTCCTAAGTCGGCAGTCACGTGAGTCAGGTGCAATTAATTAATTATATACTAACAAACAGTCCTAAGCTAACCTTCTGAATAATATTGTTACTAAGTAATAGTAATAGCCAAAGATATAGCGAGGAGTTGATAGGAAACACTAGCACAAAACCAATTAAAATTAAAGTAAAGAACTTTTTAAAATTAAACTAAAATCAAAATTAAGGTTAAAAACCCCGAAAAACAAAAACACAATGAAGAGCGGTGATACAAAAACAACAACAAAAAGCCGCGTTAATCAACAAACCCCAAAAAGGTATCCACTGAGAAGGATACCAAATTAACTACGTTAGTAGGCAGTCCCCATAAAGTTTTTCGTCCTCGGCCTAAAACGAGGACAAATCAGTGGGCCCCAACCCTAAGAATTACAGTTGCAATAAATGCAAATTTTTGCAGAACAAGATTGAAGATAGCCGGATCTCTCTAGGTACATTGCGTATGAAATATAATTAATCTAAGCAAAATTATATATAACATAAGAAAAAATGTTTCAGTTTTTAATTGTTGTTATATTTTTTAATAAGAAAAAATATTCAGTTTTCAATTATTGCTATTTTTTTACCACATTTTTACAAAGTCACTTAACCAATAAGCCCTTTCCCTGCCCAAACCGTTGTGGTGAAAAACCTCACAAACTTAGAAAACACGTACACAATTTTACTAGCAAGAACGAAAAAAAAACGGGGTCTTAAAAGAAAAAATTAAAATCGCGTAGAGAGCTCTTTACGAACTTTTCAGTTCAGTTTACTGCGTTGGCAGACACCGACAAAAAATCCGTAATTATTTACACTCAACGATTACAACTCATTATAATACACTTGAGTGTATTACAATTATAATGCACTCAACTAAAAATAAAAGGAAAGAAGAAAACGTGAAAGAAATGAGATTCAAAACCAAAATAAATTTAATTACGTTGAGCATAGATAATAGGTATCATACAGTAACAAAATAGGATAAAATTTGACAGGGTGAACTAACGTACAAAATAAAGAGTACGAGTACAAATGAAAATAAACATCGAATTAGATAGCAATATATAATAAAAAAACAATAGACAGAAAAAATCACATTAAAATTAAAATTAAAAATAGATTCACGCGCAAAAGAGAAAGGTTAAGAGGTAGAAATTAATTTAATTTAAAACATTAGGAGTTAATGCAAACGCGTAACTGAAAGGAGCTAAGATCGTCGACAGGTTAGCTACGAATATCAGGAAAAAACTAAACGGAGCTAAAATCGTAGACAGGTTAGTTACGAATATTAAGAAAAAACTAAATTAAAACGAAGTCAAAGAATACAACTAAAATAACATGAAATAAAATAAAAACAAAAATTAAAACGAAGTCAAGAATAGAATAATCATTAAAACAAAGTTAAACGGAAGAAAAATAAAAGTAAAAAATAAAGACTAATTTTTAAAGTCAAAATACTCTGTTGACCAGTTATGCCAAAATTGCTGGGCTAGCCACTGAGTGTATTGCCATCGATTTAACAAATTTTCCTCTAAATGACGATGGTTTTGGTCTGGTATGGATTCAACTGCCCGTAAAATTGAAAAATGGAATGGGGTTAATGGGTCGCCGTCGATATTCTGGCAGAGTGGTCGGAAATTAAGGCAACCTTCTATCTGACAGCGTGGTTTGTAATTCTTCATATGTTATCGATGGATCACTTAATACACGCCTTAAATGATGTTTGCTTGAAGTGAGGGGCCGAAGGTGGTGAGAAATGCCACTGGATTTGTTGTTCTCCTAATTCTTTATTGATGCCCTCTTGAGTTAATGACGCATTTAAAGGTTGGTATAATTCTCGCAGTTGTTGATTGCATCCAACAAAATTAGTACCATTGTCAGAATAAATGTTTATTGGATATAAATCGTAGAAGTGCCGACATGAATGCGTTCGTTGATAAGTCTGTGACCATCTCAGTGTGTGTTGCGTTGGTAACCAAGCAAATGAACAACGATATCCAGCACTTGTAGAGTTTAGATCAGTGACGGGCATTCTTATACTATCACATTTTAAGCATGTGTGCGGATGAGTTGGTTTTCAGCACTGAGAGGAACTAAAAAAATAGCGTCTTTCGTTCTTTTCCGCAATTTACAATGTAAAGTGGCGTTTTAAACAATAAGTAGTATATATTAATTATTATTAATATCATATATAATTAATATGTAATAATAAACAATAATATTAATAATGATATAATAAAATAATGTTCATAACAAAAAGATGATTAGTTTCCGGGTGTAGCCAAAATGAACGAACGCAACGAAGAGTCCATGCTCGTTGGTAGCTTGGCAGCGACTGACGTAATTTTATTGGAAGCACTCTTTGTGTACATATTAAGAAAATCAAAAGTTCCAGCACAAATGTGCTGGAATGCCCGTCAATGGTTTAGATCCTCTTCCCTTCCAGGATAGCACGTTTATCGGTCCCGCAAAATCAACACCCATGTTGAGAAATGCTACTCCGGGTGGTAAACGGTGTTTTGGAATGTTACCCATTTTTTGCTGATAGCTGATTCCGCGGTATCTCATACACGTAGTACATTTAAATACACATTGTTTGATGATGTGTACGACGCCTAGGACCCAATAACGTAGACCTACTAAATATTGTAACTGTCGATTTCCAGCATGTAAGTACTTGAAATGATATCTTCTTATGATAAGTATGGTTAACTGGTGATTCTTATTGACAATTAATGGATGTTTTTGATTGTAACTTACTTGTGAGTTGATTATTCTGCCACCCACCCTTAACAGTGCTTTATTGTCAATGAAAGGTGAAACAGCTGCTAACTTATTTGCGTCAGCCAGTTGCTTGATTCGCAAGAGCATGTGTATTTCTGTTCTATATGATGGTGGCGTTTTAAATGCGTCATCAACTCAAGAGGGCATCAATAAAAACTTAGGAGAACAGCAGATCCGCGGAATGCCTGTGGACCACTTCAAGAAAAACCAACTTGACGCGAAGTTGAACTCGGCATTCCACAGTATGACGTATTTTGTGTCTCTTATTGTGAGTTTCGTCCGGGAATCGCGAATCCTGTAGGGAATCCGGGGATCTCCGCACTAAAGTCCCCGGAAAAAAACTGTAAAACTTTACACAAGCGTAAGGTCGAGTACGAAGTTGTGAGGGAGAAAATCTATTTAAAAGGGGGTAAAGCTCGGCATGAGAAAGCGAAACTTCGACAAAATAGCGAAGATGAGGGCAAAGATACGGATGATGAAGAAAATTAAAAAAGTTTAAGTCTCTGCCATTGTGACGCTGGAAGGCGATAATAGATTTGTCGCTAAGACGAAGGTGGACGGGGAAGACATTGTTGCCTTGCTGGATTCCGGTGCTTCTGCCAATTGTATTGGAAAGGGTGTTTTAGAATTCATTAAAACACGAAACCGACAAGTCATTCCGATACAGGGGCAGAAAATCAGGACTGCAAACGGGTGTGAAACCGCTGGTTTGACAAGGGACATGGAGCTTCTCATTGTTCCCGCTTTACAGCAAGAATTTTATTTTCGGGTGGATTTGTGAACCTTTGGGTTGTCAGTAATAAGTATAGCTGTGGCCAAAAAAAAAAGCCGCACCTGGAAAATTCGCAAATTTAACACTTTGCAGGTAAAAAATATTATGAAAGAAAGGCTTAGAAATGATGAAGCGCGAAGATCGATCTTTGGAACGAATGTCCCTTCGGAATCGGTTCCAGACTGCTAGGGAACTAAGAAGAGACCTCCAGGATAACCTAACAGCCCAACCTTAATATTATTGAAAATTTGTGGGGAATTATGGGTCGAAAAACTAAGAAATGTCCCCGAGATCCATCGCGGAGCTAAGAAGCCTTATAAACAATGTGTGGTACGAGGAAGAAATAAAAATCCACAACGAAAATCTCTACGATTCAATGCCGAGAAGAGTGGAAGCTGTATTGAAGGCCAAAGGAGAATCAACAAAATATTAACAAAAAATTCAAAGAAACGAAAAAAAACACCAAATTTTTGATTTTTGAGACAGTAATAAAAATAACACAACCCAAATAAATTCAACCCTTTTTATTTTATTACCTTTTAATTAAGAAAGGTCAAAAAGATGACATTTTGATTCTTTCCACCTTTTTTGTGCCAATCTATCTGCCGGTCAACTCTTAGATTTTTTCCAAATGATTTGTATGCAGGTAGAGGCTGTAGACTCAAATAATATAAAAAAAAAAATAAAACCCTTCAGGTACTTATTTCGAAAAACAATGCATGATTAGTGAGATGCTATTAGTGCGGCTTGATACTTTCCACCTTTTTTGTGCCAATCTATCTGCCGGTCAACTCAAGTGTTTTCCAATCGTTTTGGCACAATACTATGCCGTGTTTGGGGCTCACATGATGCAACACGCAAACTCCTATGAGATAATGCGTCGTCTGAGCTTAGTAAAAGGTGAAGATTTGGCAATTGTGAGCCAAGCGGACAAGCTGAGCTTGATCTGCAAGAAAATTTAGAAGCGTTACAGCTTGCTCACGAAAAAAGCGCCAAGGCGTATAGAGATGTAAGTTTTCAAGTTCGATAAGTGGTATACCGACGAAATGTTGAACAGAGCCACCTCATTGACGGCTACAACGCCAAGCTGGGGCCAGCCAATATTAAATGTGCAATTTTAAAAAAAGTTGGCAACTCTTTGTACGAGCTCGGCACACTTGGTGGTAAAAAGTTAGGCGTATACCACGCTGACGATTTGTTTGTGTCGTAATGAATGTTTTATGTAGTGAGTGTTGTAGTTTATAGTTTTGACAATTATTTCTTTATTAAAAGCTAGAATTTATTTTTGCAATTTATTTTTAGTATTTGTTTTGTATTTATTTTTCTCTAGTATTAAACTCACTTGACTCGCTTTTGCACACAGTAGACTTGACTTTTATTTGTTTTTTCTTTATTTATTTCTTTTTCTGTAATATTCTTCTTTTATTGTAAGATGATAGTGATAATAATTGTTATATTTTATATGCATTTACTATTTAAGAGTAGTTTAGTGCAATATAAGTGCGAAAATTCTTGACCAACTCATTTGGGTTCCTAGTTAATGCCCGGCGATCTGAGTCAGTAGAGCATGGGACGTGGGTCGAAGCCACACGTCGAGTGGAGACAATTGGACACGGCCTGCAACATTTTTTTACAAACGCGTTCCATGTCGTAAACGACGGTTTCGAGCCTGTAGTGGCAGGCCGTGTGCCATATCTTAGAAACCAAAGGAGCGATTTGGTTAAGTTTAAATTATTTGTGGATGTAATTAGTTTTAGATTCGTGTTATTTCCGTGTTTTATGTCTAATTATATTCCGAGGCGCAACCAAACCCCAGATTTTAAGTAAATATAATTTTTTCCTCACAGCAAGAGGTCTCTAAGTTTCCTGGTTGAATGGTTTGTGTGGAAAGGTGATTGTGGAAGGTGTGAATGGAAGTGTGATGGAAAACGGAATTAGGAAAAGTGGGAATTTCGAATGGAAGGGGGAATTAATGAAAAAGATTGGAAGTTTTGGAATCGGAACGGTAGGAGGAGAAGAAAAAAGAAGGAGGTTGATAGTTCATGTGTAGAAAGATTGTGGTTTTTAAAATAAATTTAAAGAACAGAAAAACACGAAATATAGAAAGAAATATTTGTTAAAGAACATAAAATGTAAACATAAAGGTTGACCAAACTAAACAAAAGTGAACATTCTAATGGTGAAAACGAAAACACAGCATTAAAAAATTGGGCCATAGAATAGAAAATGCGGGAAAGTTTGGGGATTGTTGCGCCAAAACTGCGCCGAAAATTTCTTGATTTCTCCGTAGAGAACGCAAAGAAAATTAAATTTTTGCCTTCCTAGGTGTTTTTATAACAAGCAGTACATAATTTTTGTGAACAATAAGGATTGAACAACAACAACAAGTACAAGATTTCTCATATGTAAATCACTACAATTAATACAACAACCATACATGAATGTATACCCGAAAATAATAACAAGCACAACATCATCGTCAGAAACTAAAATCTACAAAAGCACAAAGCACATAGAAGCCAGCAAACATATATGTATGTACAGCTGAAGAGAAGCAGTTTTAGTGGTAGCAGAGTTGTTATCGATTTACAAACGGGAAAAAATTTATAATTTTTATATTTGGATTTTCTAGATATTTATACATGCATAAATCTATCTAAATTTCCTTGTTTGCAAATTTGAACTAAGAGTTTTTTATATTCAAATCATATATTTTTTTCCATATCGTATTATGAATTACTGTTCAGTTTTAAAATCGGCATATCAACATATATACATAGTTTTATATATTATATATCTATTATCCTACACATACAGAAAACAAAATTTTTTAATAAAAGTTTAAAGTTTAATAAGATAAAAATTAAATTTACAAATAGTAAAATAAAAAAGAGAAAAGCAAAGTAAAAGAAGAAGAAAATTAAGTTAATAATCCCAACAAAAAGAAAAAAAAACAAAACCTATAATAAGAAAGATAATAGGAGGTTAGGAAAGGAAAGTAGAAAAAAATAAGGTATATTTTGTTATTACTTTTCATTACAGAGTCGGAGCAGGATGGTACCATCTCATGGATCCGAAACTTTGTGAGTGGAACCTAAAATCCGTATACCGTCATAACAAATACATTAACTCACAATCCAATGATTGAAGTAAATTAAGAAGCAAACAAAATAACAAAATTTAACAACACATTCATTAATTTCTGAATTGGTGTTTCTGTTACATTAATTATTATTATTTATCATGATTTCTCTAACACAAACAATTAGGCTAATGTGATGGTGGACCTAAGGGGAGGTTACCACACTGGTAGGGGTGGAAAACAGGCAGACATAACAGACGTTATGAGGTAAACAGACAGACTAACGGTGACTTCGACAGATTTAAGAAATATGGGAACCGCGGTACACTTTGAGCCAAGTGCGGTTCATGGCTGTAACTCGTAAGGGTTACAACTAAACCCTCCATTTGCCTTGTTATTGTAATATAGAAGGCAGCACTCGATAACTTTTTTATTTTTTTCGAAAATAAAGCATTACATAAAATAGTAGCTCTTGTGGGGTAGTTTTTAAAATTTTAAATTAAAATTTAAGTTCGTTATTAACAAATAAATAATAATAAATAATTCATAATTTACTAAAGCTATCTCTAATATTTAATCAACTAGTTTTAGTAGTAATTACTAGTTTAACAACTAATAAATTATTATTAATTTAATAATTAATAAATAAATTTCTTTAACAATTATAAATTAATTTATTAAAAACTTGGTTACAAAAAATTTCTTTCAAGCACAAATTTTTCGTTCTAGACGACAGCTTTTTGTTGTCGTCTTATTACCATCCGACTAGGTTTATAGGAAATGCAACGTTCGACAAACAACAGCTGATAATGTCTGCAAAGCTCGTAAAATACCAACAAAATTATCTAGCGTCCTAGCAGAATCGCCCAGAAACAGCTAGAACGTAGACATAAACATAAGTTTATTACGTAAGCCTTTATCTTATAAATATATATCATATAGAACATATTATATTAATAAAACGTAAAGGAAAACAAGAATCTTGTGTACTTTACTGTCTCTAGTATTGTACACGAACCCTGGCAGCCGCTGAGGATATTTCGGCCGAAGTAAAGTTCGTTACAAATATATATAATTTTCCATACATTACATACAGTAACTCCTGTACAAACGGAAGCACAAAACGAATATACTCTTCTCATTCCTTCGAATGTAGGGTATAAAAATTCGAAAAGATCGTTAGTAACCACACAAAAATATTAAGATACTATATATATATTTATATATTAAAGGGCCAACAGCAGCGAAAATAGCAGCAGTCTGTAATTCATCTCCGGTCGGAAACCAGCCTAAACAGGTGTAAGCTAAAAAAGTGAAAAAGGGTATACAAGGAAGTAAAAAAAGAATATATATTCGTGTTTGTGTTCCGATCTTTGCTAAGTTATATTCGCATTTACGATTTTTTTTTTTTGCGGAGCGTGGTTTAAAAGTTTATTTTCAACAAAATCAGGAAATATACTTGACGTACTTTATTAGTTACCAAGCCAAATACTAAAGAAACCTTCATATGTAAATACATATATGATGAATATTAAGTATCATACTTACGATTCGTATAGGATTTGTATGAATTAAAACAGTTTCTGTAACAGGCATGTCAGCCGTATCTGCTACTGGAACACCCTTTCTATTTAATATTTGTAATATTGATGAATGGTTCATGTTCTGATAGTTTGGATCGGAGTACAGGTTAGATAATGTCATGCTATAAAGACTGGCATTTCCCAAATCCACAAGAATCTGTGGTTTTATGCGCTCCTGGTTGTCGTGATCCTTATAAAAGGGGTCTTTTAAATTATCTGGAATACTCTTATTGAAAGACTTGGATAGCAGCCATTTGATAGAAGCGCGCTGATTGGCCTATTTATATAATTAAAAAAATTATTATGTATGGCAAAATATTATAACCATTCAATAATACTTAAAGAAAATATATATATAATTACTTTCACAAAGTTGCAAAAAATCGCGACGTCGCTCATTTTCTCATCATTGGCCTTATGCTGAGCAAATCTGCTGATTTCGTAATTTTTCCGCGAAAACTTTTGTTCCATGAAAAACAAAATCTGACAAAGTGGAATACGTGTTTCGAAAGCTTGTTCCAACACCCTTTTAGAATCATCAAAAACTTTTAGTGCACCCGGAAGGAATTGGTCACACTGACCACTTCATCATTCGCCTTATGCAGACCAAATCTGCTGATTTCGTAATTTTTCCGCGAAAACTTTTGTTCCATGAAAAACATAATCTGGCAAAGTGGAATAGGTGTTTCGAAAGCTTGTTCCAACACCTTTCAGAATCATCAAAATTTTTTAGTGCAACCGGAAGGAATTGGTCACACTGACTACTTCATCATTGGCCTTATGCAGAGCAAATCTCCCGATTTCGTTATTTTTCCGCAAAAATTTTTGTTCCACGAAAATCATAATCTGAACAAGTGGAATACGCAGAGATCGTTGTTATTCATTGTCCGTATAAGAGAATGCATTGACATGACCCTCCCCGTGAAGTAATGCTTAATCGGTTCGTGATCAAGTAGGTGCGTCCAGTGTAGTTCTTGATGTTGAAGGGATCGGCCAGGTCGACGCCAGTGCTAGTGAAGGGACGGGAAAGTAGCGTGCGTTCTCCGGAATCGCTGCCATTTGGGTTCGCTGCCGCTTTTTGTGGTTGGCTTGCATGGCTTGCATGGCTTGCAGCGATGAAGCGTTGCCTTTATCAGTGTTTTGACACGTGGAATCCAAAACTGGGTCCGGATCAATCGAAGCGTCAGCTGGTTGCCACCGCGCAATGAGATGTGGTGCACAAAAAGGACAAGCAGCTGAGACAAGCGACTATGGTAAGGCAAAATGATTTCATGGCAAACGCTAGATGGGGCACGATGACATCCGCCCGTCAAGGCGCAACATTTTGTCGTCGTGTAGGAATGGGTTGAGCGAGAGCAATGGGCTCTTAGGGCTCAGGTGGCGCTTGGATTCAAGCGTGTGATATTCGTCAGCGAAGTGTGTCTTTTGGCAGATGATGATAAGCCGGTGGTTTGCCTAACGAATTTCGGCAGACGATAGATGCAAGTCGCGGTAGAGTCTGCGCTGAGGGCGCGAATGGCAAACGAAACGATTCAGATAGCAATATACGCGCAGGGCTCTCGAGAGAGAGGAAAACCTGTCCAGTGGGTCTTCGTCGGGATGGAAGTAGGTGTAGTGCACCTGCACAACTTTCTCTTCCACAAACTTCCGCAAACTCGAAGTTGCTGTTAAAGAGTGCCAGTGTAGTTTAGCCTGGAGCAGGCAATTTGGTCCGTTCCATCACAGGGAGCTGAGGGCCAGCTCTTGAGGGGTGGCTCCTCGGTTGGCTAGATCAGCTGGGTTGTCTTGGGATTCCACATGGAACCACTGCGTATGTGGAACCCTTTCGACAATTTTAGAAACGCGATTGGCTACGAATGTAGTCCACACGCACGGGGGCCGTTTTAGCCACGCGAGAACTATTGTTGAATCCGACCAGCAATAAGTTTTTGTTGGCAGGAAGTGCATACTGGGCACTAGCGCGTCGAGCATATCGGCGACTAGTGTGGCTCCGTAGAGCTCTAAACGAGGTAACGAGATGGTCTTGATGGGCGCTACTGTGGTCTTGGAGTACAGTAGCGACACATACACGGTGTTGCCTATTTCAACACGTGCATAAATTGCTCCTGCGTACGCTTTTTGCGATGCGTCACAGAATGCATGAAAGTCGAGTGTCCAGTCGGGGGTGAAGGTAATCCACCGTGGAATATGAATTGCAGCAATATGGTCGTAGTTGTGCACGAAACTGAGCCACGCCTTCTGTGTTTGTGGGGCAGAAAGTCGTCTCAGTCGATTTTGTCTAAATAACTTCGCGACGAATGACAGTACTTGTCTCTTTGTGTACCGTTGAAGTATGTCGATCGCAGGCGTGCTGAAGTAAAACTTGTCACTTGTGGCGTTCCAGCGCACTTCGAGCATCTTTGCGGAGCTGTTATCGTCAAACTTCAGGAAATCAGCGGTGAGCAAGTGGGATCCCGGCAAGTCCTCTAAAATCTGTCTAGTGCTACATGTCCATTTACGAAGGGAGAAGCCGGATGTGCTGAGGGCGTCGGTCAGTTCGTCTCTCATCTGGATGGCGACGGAGATATTAAGGGGGCACAGTTAACTCCGAAGGTGACTGTTTGCAGCTCATAGTCCTTTACTTCGAAGTCCGCCTCATCGCGAAACACTATTATTATTAACACTGATAGGGGGTATGCTTTGGATCGTCAAGGATCTGGCGGTACATTTTCTGAATGTCACCACTGAAAACATACCTGTGAAAACGCAAAGTAACTTTAAAAATGTTAACTCAGCATGCAATATTGGGTCTCCGTGCAGGATGTCGTTTAGACTGAGCGCACTGTTTTTGGCGCATGATGCTTTAAACACGAGTGGCACTTTCGTGGAAGTGCTCTCCGGTTTAATAACCGCATGGTGTGGCAGATAGTAGTGCCCGAGATTGGGTTGCGGTGGCGCTACAGCCTTCATATGACCTAATGCGACGTATTCTCAATCAAATCATCGTATTGTTTCTGGAGATCAGTATTCTTGCTTAGCCTGGCTTCCGAGCGCAGGTATTGCTGGAGGGCGATTTGCCGCGAGTATCCTAGAGAATTGGGGGCGAGATCTTCATTTTTGAATGGCAATGTGACGATGCAAACTTTTCGGAGGAGGGTGGATACCTGGTTTTGAGAAGTTCCTCCACCTCTCAAAAACGTTCGAACTGTGGTTCGATAGTGACTTCACTGAAGAAGGCCACTTTGATATTGGGGCTTCGAGATTGTAGCATGCGGACTGATCCTGTAATGATCCAAACAAAAACAGTCTGCTGCGCTAACAGAGAACCTAATACATTTCGACGAATTCCGTCGAGTATTATTGCCGGCAAAATATCGGCTCCGATGAGGACATCAATTTGTTATTTGTTGACTCTTTATAAAATTGGCGTCTGCGAGTTTGATGTTGTGGGGCAGGGTTATTATCATTTTAGACTAAGTTCAAGTGACCTCTGACACCAAAGTTCCGCTTGTGTACGGATCAACTATACATCGTTGGAAAGGCCTCGGCGTCCTCTTTTCAACGATGTATTAAACATTGCGAGGTTGTATTTCGGATTGATGGAAATTCACGTCCAAAAATTATAATTTTTGCTCAGAAAATTGACTAAGTTCAAGTGACCTCTGACACCAAAGTTCCGCTTGTGTACGGATCAACTATACATCGTTGGAAAAGTCTCGGCGTCCTCTTTTCAACGATGTATTAAACATTGCGAGGTTGTATTTAGGATTGATGGAAATTCACGTCCAAAAATTATAATTTTTGCTCAGAAAATTGACTAAGTTCAAGTGACCTCTGACACCAAAGTTCCGCTTGTGCACGGATCAGTGATACATCGTTGGAAAGGTCTCGGCGTCCTCTTTTCAACGATGTATTAAACATTGCGAGGTTGTATTTAGGATTGATGGAAATTCACGTCCAAAAATTATAATTTTTGCTCAGAAAATTGACTAGGTTCAAGTGACCTCTAACACCAAAGTTCCGCTTGTGCACGGATCAACTATACATAGTTGGAAAGGCCTCGGCGTCCTCTTTTCAACGATGTATTAAACATTGCGAGGTTGTATTTCGGATTGATGGAAATTCACGTCCAAAAATTATAATTTTTGCTCAGAAAATGGACTAAGTTCAAGTGACCTCTGACACCAAAGTTCCGCTTGTGTACGGATCAACTATACATCGTTGGAAAGGCCTCGGCGTCCTCTTTTCAACGACGTATTAAACATTGCGAGGTTGTATTTCGGATTGATGGAAATTCACCTCCAAAAATTATAATTTTTGCTCAGAAAATTGACTAAGTTCAAGTGACCTCTGACACCAAAGTTCCGCTTGTGCACGGATCAACTATACATCGTTGGAAAGGCCTCGGCGTCCTCTTTTCAACGAAGTATTAAACATTGCGAGGTTGTATTTAGGATTGATGGAAATTCACGTCCAAAAATTATAATTTTTGCTCAGAAAATTGACTAAGTTCAAGTGACCTCTGACACCAAAGTTCCGCTTGTGCACGGATGAACTATACATCGTTGGAAAGGCCTCGGCGTCCTCTTTTCAACGATGTATTAAACATTGCGAGGTTGTATTTAGGATTGATGGAAATTCACGTCCAAAAATTATAATTTTTGCTCAGAAAATTGACTAAGTTCAAGTGACCTCTGACACCAAAGTTCCGCTTGAGTACGGATCAACTATACATCGTTGGAAAGGTCTCGGCGTCCTCTTTTCAACGATGTATTAAACATTGCGAGGTTGTATTTAGGATTGATGGAAATTCACGTCCAAAAATTATAATTTTTGCTCAGAAAATTGACTAAGTTCAAGTGACCTCTGACACCAAAGTTCCGCTTGTGTACGGATCAACTATACATCGTTGGAAAGGTCTCGGCATCCTCTTTTCAACGATGTATTAAACATTGCGAGGTTGTATTTCGGATTGATGGAAATTCACGTCCAAAAATTATAATTTTTGCTCAGAAAATTGACTAAGTTCAAGTGACCTCTGACACCAAAGTTCCGCTTGTGTACGGATCAACTATACATCGTTGGAAAGGCCTCGGCGTCCTCTTTTCAACGAAGTATTAAACATTGCGGGGTTGTATTTAGGATTGATGGAAATTCACGTCCAAAAATTATAATTTTTGCTCAGAAAATTGACTGTTCAAGTGACCTCTGACACCAAAGTTCCGCTTGTGCACGGATCAACTATACATCGTTGGAAAGTCCTCGGCGTCCTCTTTTCAACGATGTATTAAACATTGCGAGATTGTATTTAGGATTGATGGAAATTCACGCCCAAAAATTATAATTTTTGCTCAGAAAATTGACCAAGTTCAAGTGACCTCTGACACCAAAGTTCCGCTTGTGCACGGATCAACTATACATCGTTGGAAAGTCCTCGGCGTCCTCTTTTCAACGATGTATTAAACATTGCGAGGTTGTATTTAGGATTGATGGAAATTCCCGTCCAAAAATTATAATTTTTGCTCAGAAAATTGACTAAGTTCAAGTGACCTCTAACACCAAAGTTCCGCTTGTGCACGGATCAACTATACATCGTTGGAAAGGCCTCGGCGTCCTCTTTTCAACGATGTATTAAACATTGCGAGGTTGTATTTAGGATTGATGGAAATTCACGTCCAAAAATTATAATTTTTGCTCAGAAAATTGACTAAGTTCAAGTGACCTCGGCGTCCTCTTTTCAACGATGTATTAAACATTGCGAGGTTGTATTTCGGATTGATGGAAATTCACGTCCAAAAATTATAATTTTTGCTCAGAAAATTGACTAAGTTCAAGTGACCTCTGACACCAAAGTTCCGCTTGTGCACGGATCAACTATACATCGTTGGAAAAGCCTCGGCGTCCTCTTTTCAACGATGTATTAAACATTGCGAGGTTGTATTTAGGATTGATGGAAATTCACGTCCAAAAATTTTTTTTTTGCTCAGAAAATTGACTAAGTTCAAGTGACCTCTGACACCAAAGTTCCGCTTGTGCACGGATCAACTATACATCGTTGGAAAGGCCTCGGCGTCCTCTTTTCAACGTATATTAAACATTGCGAGGTTGTATTTCGGATTGATGGAAATTCACGTCCAAAAATTATAATTTTTGCTCAGAAAATTGACTAAGTTCAAGTGACCTCTAACACCAAAGTTCCGCTTGTGCACGGATCAACTATACATCGTTGGAAAGGCCTCGGCGTCCTCTTTTCAACGATGTATTAAACATTGCGAGGTTGTATTTCGGATTGATGGAAATTCACGTCCAAAAATTATAATTTTTGCTCAGAAAATTGACTAAGTTCAAGTGACCTCTGACACCAAAGTTCCGCTTGTGCACGGATCAACTATACATCGTTGGAAAGGTCTCGGCGTCCTCTTTTCAACGATGTATTAAACATTGCGAGGTTGTATTTCGGATTGATGGAAATTCACGTCCAAACATGAGAATTTTTGCTCAGAAAATTGACTAAGTTCAAGTGACCTCTAACACCAAAGTTCCGCTTGTGCAGGGATCAACTATACATCGTTGGAAAGGCCTCGGCGTCCTCTTTTCAACGATGTATTAAACATTGCGAGGTTGTATTTAGGATTGATGGAAATTCACCTCCAAAAATTATAATTTTTGCTCAGAAAATTGACTAAGTTCAAGTGACCTCTGACACCAAAGTTCCGCTTGTGCACGGATCAACTATACATAGTTGGAAAGGCCTCGACGTCCTCTTTTCAACGATGTATTAAACATTGCGAGGTTGTATTTCGGATTGATGGAAATTCACGTCCAAAAATTATAATTTTTGCTCAGAAAATTGACTAAGTTCAAGTGACCTCTGACACCAAAGTTCCGCTTGTGTACGGATCAACTATACATCGTTGGAAAGGCCTCGGCGTCCTCTTTTCAACGATGTATTAAACATTGCGAGGTTGTATTTCGGATTGATGGAAATTCACCTCCAAAAATTATAATTTTTGCTCAGAAAATTGACTAAGTTCAAGTGACCTCTGACACCAAAGTTCCGCTTGTGTACGGATCAACTATACATCGTTGGAAAGGTCTCGGCGTCCTCTTTTCAACGATGTATTAAACATTGCGAGGTTGTATTTAGGATTGATGGAAATTCACGTCCAAAAATTATAATTTTTGCTCAGAAAATTGACTAAGTTCAAGTGACCTCTGACACCAAAGTTCCGCTTGTGTACGGATCAACTATACATCGTTGGAAAGGTCTCGGCATCTTCTTTTCAACGATGTATTAAAAATTGCGAGGTTGTATTTCGGATTGATGGAAATTCACGTCCAAAAATGATAATTTTTGCTCAGAGAATTGACTAAGTTCAAGTGACTTCTGACACCAAAGTTCCGCTTGTGCACGGATCAACTATACATCGTTGGAAAGGCCTCGGCGTCCTCTTTTCAACGATGTATTAAACATTGCGAGGTTGTATTTCGTATTGATGGAAATTCACGTCCAAAAATTATAATTTTTGCTCAGAAAATTGACTAAGTTCAAGTGACCTCTGACACCAAAGTTCCGCTTGTGCACGGATCAACTATACATCGTTGGAAAGTCCTCGGCGTCCTCTTTTCAACGATGTATTAAACATTGCGAGATTGTATTTAAAATTGATGGAAATTCACGCCCAAAAATTATAATTTTTGCTCAGAAAATTGACCAAGTTCAAGTGACCTCTGACACCAAAGTTCCGCTTGTGCACGGATCAACTATACATCGTTGGAAAGGCCTCGGCGTCCTCTTTTCAACGATGTATTAAACATTGCGAGGTTGTATTTAGGATTGATGGAAATTCCCGTCCAAAAATTATAATTTTTGCTCAGAAAATTGACTAAGTTCAAGTGACCTCTAACACCAAAGTTCCGCTTGTGCAGGGATCAACTATACATCGTTGGAAAGGCCTCGGCGTCCTCTTTTCAACGATGTATTAAACATTGCGAGGGTGTATTTAGGATTGATGGAAATTCACGTCCAAAAATTATAATTTTTGCTCAGAAAAATGACTAAGTTCAAGTGACCTCTGACACCAAAATTCCGCTTGTGTACGGATCAACTATACATCGTTGGAAAGGCCTCGGCGTCATCTTTTCAACGATGTATTAAACATTGCGAGGTTGTATTTCGGATTGATGGAAATTCACGTCCAAAAATTATAATTTTTGCTCAGAAAATTGACTAAGTTCAAGTGACCTCTAACACCAAAGTTCCGCTTGTCCAGGAATCAACTATACATCGTTGGAAAGGCCTCGGCGTCCTCTTTTCAACGATGTATTAAACATTGCGAGGTTGTATTTAGGATTGATGGAAATTCACGTCCAAAAATTATAATTTTTGCTCAGAAAATTGACTAAGTTCAAGTGACCTCTAACACCAAAGTTCCGCTTGTGCACGGATCAATGATACATCGTTGGAAAGGTCTCGGCGTCCTCTTTTCAACGATGTATTAAACATTGCGAGGTTGTATTTCGGATTGATGGAAATTCACGTCCAAAAATGATAATTTTGGCTCAGAAAAATGACTAAGTTCAAGTGACCTCGGCGTCCTCTTTTCAACGATGTATTAAACATTGCGAGGTTGTATTTCGGATTGATGGAAATTCACGTCCAAAAATTATAATTTTTGCTCAGAAAATTGACTAAGTTCAAGTGACCTCTTACACCAAAGTTCCGCTTGTGCACGGATCAACTATACATCGTTGGAAAGGCCTCGGCGTCCTCTTTTCAACGATGTATTAAACATTGCGAGGTTGTATTTAGGATTGATGGAAATTCACGTCCAAAAATTATAATTTTTGCTCAGAAAATTGACTAAGGTGCTAATTCTCAAGTACACTTTTGTCGTCTAAGACGACAAATGTCGCCTTTAGCAAGTCTGAAGTACGACGCCGCCTCTCAATGTTCGGGAAAACATCTGTTCCGAAGGCGACGACGCTTACAACGTAAGAAAAGTGAATTCTCAAGTACAACAATCAAACAATTTTGAAGCGTTGGGCGACGCCTTTAAGACGACAACAATTTTGGTGTCGCCTTAGGCGTCGTCTTATACAAAACTTGCACTACTTCGATTTTATCCACTATTTTTGTGTGAATATTCACATTTACCTGCAAAAATCACGTTATTTAAGAACGCAATATGCTTGTACTGTATATGCATCGGAATATAGTATAGAAGTTATAGCCCATGTATTTTTTATGTATTTATCTACTATATGTTAGAAAGTTTGTATTTGTTTTTTAAAAAGATATGTGGTTACTATACAAAGTAAAATGTAGCTTAAAAATATTTATCAAATCTAAACGATTTGATTTATCAAATCTAAACGAGATTTGCAACCGAAACCTACAATTCTGTGCGATGTCCCGTTATTTTCTAAGAAGTTCGAAAAGCACATTGAAAAGTTGCGAGTGTTTTTCAATTATTTTAATGGAGCAAAAAAAAAGGTAAAACGATAAATTTATTAGATGTAATATAAATAATTAAAAAGTTTCTTAAATACAGCTATTCTTTCACAACTGCAGCGCAGTTCGAAGTTCTGGTCTGTGAAATGGAGCGGGCGCCTGACCTCGCAAGAGGAACTCCATTATTTAGTAGTAATAAAAATAAGGTAGAACACGATTGGGGAGATATTGCTAAAAAGTTAAACACAAACGGTCCTCCCATTCGCAGTACCTTTGAGTGGAAAAAGGTTAGTTAATGAACTTTCTTATTGTAAGGAAATGTTTGAACAAAAACGTCTTAACGATATGATTAACTTCAGATTTGGCGTGATATGAAGGCCAGAGTAAAAAAAAAAACTCAGCGAGAATGAGAAGGAACTACGAAGCACTGGCGGTGGACCCAACCGCTGTACTGTGCTTTCGCAGTTGGAGGAGCGTGTAGCAAATTTATTGCGGACAAGGTTGATGTCAAATCCGCCGGGTGCGGTGTTTTGTTTTGGCAATGAGCCAATCCGTGACACACCAACAAAGCCGGCCGGAAGCTCATCAGCAGCAAAACGCCGCACAACACAGCGAGCAGATCCATCTCCAAAAAGACGCCATGAATTGCTGTGCGAATGTAAGTGCATGAAGTTAATTGAAGCAAACCAAAATTAACAAAAACAAAATTAATATAGCCGAAGAGCTGTTGACAGAGGATGAGCAGATCTCTTTTCTTCTAGAGGAAGAAAATGATGATTTGGAAGCAATAGCGACACCTCGCGCTGAACAGCGGCAGTTCATCATGGGCCGAACAGGTTACAAGAGCCGCTTTCAGGAGAAGCAGCTCGATTTGTTGCAGACACAGGTAATATTCGTCTTGCTTTTGTTTAAGAAAATGTTTCCAGCTATTATTTTAGATTTCCAATCATGAAAAAACGAAGGATGTCCTTATGAACATATCTGCAGACATAAGTTCGATTTCAACATCCATGAAAGAAATCGCCACTGTTTCTGCAGTGTGTTTGAAATTTCTGAAGGAAGAGGCAGAACGAAGGAACATAGCGGCAGATGCCTTACTACAGCTAAACCGCCAATAACCCCTTTTTTTTAAAAATAATAATTAAGATTTTTATTTTACGTAATTGAAATGTTTTTTATTTTTTTTTTATTATGAAGTTTGCTTTTTTTAATTTTTCAAATATAAATAACAATAACGAACTTATCTGTAGAATTTCAATATTTTCATTTTAATTGTTAAAAAATATAAATGGTAATAAAAAAAAATAAATTAAATAATATCTGAGTACAATCGCTGCCGATTGCGGACGCGGTTGAACCCTTCGATCTCCGTTTCGCTGTCAACATCTTCTATTAGGTATTCGGCCAAAGAATCCATTAGAAAATTAGTCCTTTATATTTGATGGTAAAATTTTTTAGGTTTTTTTAGCACTTGTATACAAACATAAACGTACTCTTCAGAGTTGCTCGACAAGAAATCCAAGCAAAATTTTTTAATGTACTTCGCTTCAGTAAAACCCAAAAAAAACATACAGAAAACGAAATTCTGTTCTTTAATATTATTTCCCTCCACTATTCCTTATTATAACTCTATGTTTTTAGCAATTTTTGTGAAAAAAATAACAATTTTTTAGGGTGAAAAAAAAACCACCCAAAATTTTACTAATTAAACACAGCTCCTACCAGTTAAAATTTTATTGGCAACACCAATCTTTCAATAATTCCCGAAGAGCTTACGTGAAAGGCAAAGGCGACGTAAGATAGATTCACCTTTGGCAAGGTTGTACTTCAGAATTCCTCTTTTAGAAAAAGGTGACTCTCAAAGCGTCGTCGCCTTAAGGCGTCGGTTGTACTTGAGAATTAGCACCTAAGTTCAAGTGACCTCTGACACCAAAGTTCCGCTTGTGTACGTACATCGTTGGAAAGGTCTCGGCGTCCTCTTTTCAACGATGTATTAAACATTGCGAGGTTGTATTTAGGATTGATGGAAATTCACGTCCAAAAATTATAATTTTTGCTCAGAAAATTGACTAAGTTCAAGTGACCTCTGACACCAAAGTTCCGCTTGTGTACGGATCAACTATACATCGTTGGAAAGGTCTCGGCATCCTCTTTTCAACGATGTATTAAACATTGCGAGGTTGTATTTCGGATTGATGGAAATTCACGTCCAAAAATGATAATTTTTGCTCAGAAAATTGACTAAGTTCAAGTGACTTCTGACACCAAAGTTCCGCTTGTGCACGGATCAACTATACATCGTTGGAAAGGCCTCGGCGTCCTCTTTTCAACGATGTATTAAACATTGCGAGGTTGTATTTCGTATTGATGGAAATTCACGTCCAAAAATTATAATTTTTGCTCAGAAAATTGACTAAGTTCAAGTGACCTCTAACACCAAAGTTCCGCTTGTCCAGGGATCAACTATACATCGTTGGAAAGGCCTCGGCGTCCTCTTTTCAACGATGTATTAAACATTGCGAGGTTGTATTTCGGATTGATGGAAATTCACGTCCAAAAATTATAATTTTTGCTCAGAAAATTGACTAAGTTCAAGTGACCTCTTACACCAAAGTTCCGCTTGTGCACGGATCAACTATACATCGTTGGAAAGGCCTCGGCGTCCTCTTTTCAACGATGTATTAAACATTGCGAGGTTGTATTTAGGATTGATGGAAATTCACGTCCAAAAATTATAATTTTTGCTCAGAAAATTGACTAAGGTGCTAATTCTCAAGTACACTTTTGTCGTCTAAGACGACAAATGTCGCCTTTAGCAAGTCTGAAGTACGACGCCGCCTCTCAATGTTCGGGAAAACATCTGTTCCGAAGGCGACGACGCTTACAACGTAAGAAAAGTGAATTCTCAAGTACAACAATCAAACAATTTTGAAGCGTTGGGCGACGCCTTTAAGACGACAACAATTTTGGTGTCGCCTTAGGCGTCGTCTTATACAAAACTTGCACTACTTCGATTTTATCCACTATTTTTGTGTGAATATTCACATTTACCTGCAAAAATCACGTTATTTAAGAACGCAATATGCTTGTACTGTATATGCATCGGAATATAGTATAGAAGTTATAGCCCATGTATTTTTTATGTATTTATCTACTATATGTTAGAAAGTTTGTATTTGTTTTTTAAAAAGATATGTGGTTACTATACAAAGTAAAATGTAGCTTAAAAATATTTATCAAATCTAAACGATTTGATTTATCAAATCTAAACGAGATTTGCAACCGAAACCTACAATTCTGTGCGATGTCCCGTTATTTTCTAAGAAGTTCGAAAAGCACATTGAAAAGTTGCGAGTGTTTTTCAATTATTTTAATGGAGCAAAAAAAAAGGTAAAACGATAAATTTATTAGATGTAATATAAATAATTAAAAAGTTTCTTAAATACAGCTATTCTTTCACAACTGCAGCGCAGTTCGAAGTTCTGGTCTGTGAAATGGAGCGGGCGCCTGACCTCGCAAGAGGAACTCCATTATTTAGTAGTAATAAAAATAAGGTAGAACACGATTGGGGAGATATTGCTAAAAAGTTAAACACAAACGGTCCTCCCATTCGCAGTACCTTTGAGTGGAAAAAGGTTAGTTAATGAACTTTCTTATTGTAAGGAAATGTTTGAACAAAAACGTCTTAACGATATGATTAACTTCAGATTTGGCGTGATATGAAGGCCAGAGTAAAAAAAAAAACTCAGCGAGAATGAGAAGGAACTACGAAGCACTGGCGGTGGACCCAACCGCTGTACTGTGCTTTCGCAGTTGGAGGAGCGTGTAGCAAATTTATTGCGGACAAGGTTGATGTCAAATCCGCCGGGTGCGGTGTTTTGTTTTGGCAATGAGCCAATCCGTGACACACCAACAAAGCCGGCCGGAAGCTCATCAGCAGCAAAACGCCGCACAACACAGCGAGCAGATCCATCTCCAAAAAGACGCCATGAATTGCTGTGCGAATGTAAGTGCATGAAGTTAATTGAAGCAAACCAAAATTAACAAAAACAAAATTAATATAGCCGAAGAGCTGTTGACAGAGGATGAGCAGATCTCTTTTCTTCTAGAGGAAGAAAATGATGATTTGGAAGCAATAGCGACACCTCGCGCTGAACAGCGGCAGTTCATCATGGGCCGAACAGGTTACAAGAGCCGCTTTCAGGAGAAGCAGCTCGATTTGTTGCAGACACAGGTAATATTCGTCTTGCTTTTGTTTAAGAAAATGTTTCCAGCTATTATTTTAGATTTCCAATCATGAAAAAACGAAGGATGTCCTTATGAACATATCTGCAGACATAAGTTCGATTTCAACATCCATGAAAGAAATCGCCACTGTTTCTGCAGTGTGTTTGAAATTTCTGAAGGAAGAGGCAGAACGAAGGAACATAGCGGCAGATGCCTTACTACAGCTAAACCGCCAATAACCCCTTTTTTTTAAAAATAATAATTAAGATTTTTATTTTACGTAATTGAAATGTTTTTTATTTTTTTTTTATTATGAAGTTTGCTTTTTTTAATTTTTCAAATATAAATAACAATAACGAACTTATCTGTAGAATTTCAATATTTTCATTTTAATTGTTAAAAAATATAAATGGTAATAAAAAAAAATAAATTAAATAATATCTGAGTACAATCGCTGCCGATTGCGGACGCGGTTGAACCCTTCGATCTCCGTTTCGCTGTCAACATCTTCTATTAGGTATTCGGCCAAAGAATCCATTAGAAAATTAGTCCTTTATATTTGATGGTAAAATTTTTTAGGTTTTTTTAGCACTTGTATACAAACATAAACGTACTCTTCAGAGTTGCTCGACAAGAAATCCAAGCAAAATTTTTTAATGTACTTCGCTTCAGTAAAACCCAAAAAAAACATACAGAAAACGAAATTCTGTTCTTTAATATTATTTCCCTCCACTATTCCTTATTATAACTCTATGTTTTTAGCAATTTTTGTGAAAAAAATAACAATTTTTTAGGGTGAAAAAAAAACCACCCAAAATTTTACTAATTAAACACAGCTCCTACCAGTTAAAATTTTATTGGCAACACCAATCTTTCAATAATTCCCGAAGAGCTTACGTGAAAGGCAAAGGCGACGTAAGATAGATTCACCTTTGGCAAGGTTGTACTTCAGAATTCCTCTTTTAGAAAAAGGTGACTCTCAAAGCGTCGTCGCCTTAAGGCGTCGGTTGTACTTGAGAATTAGCACCTAAGTTCAAGTGACCTCTGACACCAAAGTTCCGCTTGTGTACGTACATCGTTGGAAAGGTCTCGGCGTCCTCTTTTCAACGATGTATTAAACATTGCGAGGTTGTATTTAGGATTGATGGAAATTCACGTCCAAAAATTATAATTTTTGCTCAGAAAATTGACTAAGTTCAAGTGACCTCTGACACCAAAGTTCCGCTTGTGTACGGATCAACTATACATCGTTGGAAAGGTCTCGGCATCCTCTTTTCAACGATGTATTAAACATTGCGAGGTTGTATTTCGGATTGATGGAAATTCACGTCCAAAAATGATAATTTTTGCTCAGAAAATTGACTAAGTTCAAGTGACTTCTGACACCAAAGTTCCGCTTGTGCACGGATCAACTATACATCGTTGGAAAGGCCTCGGCGTCCTCTTTTCAACGATGTATTAAACATTGCGAGGTTGTATTTCGTATTGATGGAAATTCACGTCCAAAAATTATAATTTTTGCTCAGAAAATTGACTAAGTTCAAGTGACCTCTAACACCAAAGTTCCGCTTGTCCAGGGATCAACTATACATCGTTGGAAAGGCCTCGGCGTCCTCTTTTCAACGATGTATTAAACATTGCGAGGTTGTATTTAGGATTGATGGAAATTCACGTCCAAAAATTATAATTTTTGCTCAGAAAATTGACTAAGTTCAAGTGACTTCTGACACCAAAGTTCCGCTTGTGTACGGATCAACTATACATCGTTGGAAAGGTCTCGGCATCCTCTTTTCAACGATGTATTAAACATTGCGAGGTTGTATTTCGGATTGATGGAAATTCACGTCCAAAAATGATAATTTTTGCTCAGAATATTGACTAAGTTCAAGTGACTTCTGACACCAAAGTTCCGCTTGTGCACGGATCAACTATACATCGTTGGAAAGGCCTCGGCGTCCTCTTTTCAACGATGTATTAAACATTGCGAGGTTGTATTTCGTATTGATGGAAATTCACGTCCAAAAATTATAATTTTTGCTCAGAAAATTGACTAAGTTCAAGTGACCTCTGACACCAAAGTTCCGCTTGTGCACGGATCAACTATACATCGTTGGAAAGTCCTCGGCGTCCTCTTTTCAACGATGTATTAAACATTGCGAGATTGTATTTAGGATTGATGGAAATTCACGCCCAAAAATTATAATTTTTGCTCAGAAAATTGACCAAGTTCAAGTGACCTCTGACACCAAAGTTCCGCTTGTGCACGGATCAACTATACATCGTTGGAAAGGCCTCGGCGTCCTCTTTTCAACGATGTATTAAACATTGCGAGGTTGTATTTAGGATTGATGGAAATTCCCGTCCAAAAATTATAATTTTTGCTCAGAAAATTGACTAAGTTCAAGTGACCTCTAACACCAAAGTTCCGCTTGTGCAGGGATCAACTATACATCGTTGGAAAGGCCTCGGTGTCCTCTTTTCAACGATGTATTAAACATTGCGAGGTTGTAATTAGGATTGATGGAAATTCACGTCCAAAAATTATAATTTTTGCTCAGAAAAATGACTAAGTTCAAGTGACCTCTGACACCAAAATTCCGCTTGTGTACGGATCAACTATACATCGTTGGAAAGGCCTCGGCGTCCTCTTTTCAACGATGTATTAAACATTGCGAGGTTGTATTTCGTATTGATGGAAATTCACGTCCAAAAATTATAATTTTTGCTCAGAAAATTGACTAAGTTCAAGTGACCTCTGACACCAAAATTCCGCTTGTGTACGGATCAACTATACATCGTTGGAAAAGCCTCGGCGTCCTCTTTTCAACGATGTATTAAACATTGCGAGGTTGCATTTCGGATTGATGGAAATTCACGTCCAAAAATTATAATTTTTGCTCAGAAAAATGACTAAGTTCAAGTGACCTCTGACACCAAAATTCCGCTTGTGCACGGATCAACTATACATCGTTGGAAAAGCCTCGGCGTCCTCTTTTCAACGATGTATTAAACATTGCGAGGTTGTATTTAGGATTGATGGAAATTCACGTCCAAAAATTATAATTTTTGCTCAGAAAATTGACTAAGTTCAAGTGACCTCTGACACCAAAGTTCCGCTTGTGCACGGATCAACTATACATCGTTGGAAAGGCCTCGGCGTCCTCTTTTCAACGATGTATTAAACATTGCGAGGTTGTATTTAGGATTGATGGAAATTCACGTCCAAAAATTATAATTTTTGCTCAGAAAATTGACTAAGTTCAAGTGACCTCTGACACCAAAGTTCCGCTTGTGTACGGATCAACTATACATCGTTGGAAAGGTCTCGGCATCCTCTTTTCAACGATGTATTAAACATTGCGAGGTTGTATTTCGGATTGATGGAAATTCACGTCCAAAAATGATAATTTTTGCTCAGAAAATTGACTAAGTTCAAGTGACTTCTGACACCAAAGTTCCGCTTGTGCACGGATCAACTATACATCGTTGGAAAGGCCTCGGCGTCCTCTTTTCAACGATGTATTAAACATTGCGAGGTTGTATTTCGTATTGATGGAAATTCACGTCCAAAAATTATAATTTTTGCTCAGAAAATTGACTAAGTTCAAGTGACCTCTGACACCAAAGTTCCGCTTGTGCACGGATCAACTATACATCGTTGGAAAGTCCTCGGCGTCCTCTTTTCAACGATGTATTAAACATTGCGAGATTGTATTTAGGATTGATGGAAATTCACGCCCAAAAATTATAATTTTTGCTCAGAAAATTGACCAAGTTCAAGTGACCTCTGACACCAAAGTTCCGCTTGTGTACGGATCAACTATACATCGTTGGAAAGGTCTCGGCATCCTCTTTTCAACGATGTATTAAACATTGCGAGGTTGTATTTCGGATTGATGGAAATTCACGTCCAAAAATGATAATTTTTGCTCAGAATATTGACTAAGTTCAAGTGACTTCTGACACCAAAGTTCCGCTTGTGCACGGATCAACTATACATCGTTGGAAAGGCCTCGGCGTCCTCTTTTCAACGATGTATTAAACATTGCGAGGTTGTATTTCGTATTGATGGAAATTCACGTCCAAAAATTATAATTTTTGCTCAGAAAATTGACTAAGTTCAAGTGACCTCTGACACCAAAGTTCCGCTTGTGCACGGATCAACTATACATCGTTGGAAAGTCCTCGGCGTCCTCTTTTCAACGATGTATTAAACATTGCGAGATTGTATTTAGGATTGATGGAAATTCACGCCCAAAAATTATAATTTTTGCTCAGAAAATTGACCAAGTTCAAGTGACCTCTGACACCAAAGTTCCGCTTGTGCACGGATCAACTATACATCGTTGGAAAGGCCTCGGCGTCCTCTTTTCAACGATGTATTAAACATTGCGAGGTTGTATTTAGGATTGATGGAAATTCCCGTTCAAAAATTATAATTTTTGCTCAGAAAATTGACTAAGTTCAAGTGACCTCTAACACCAAAGTTCCGCTTGTGCAGGGATCAACTATACATCGTTGGAAAGGCCTCGGTGTCCTCTTTTCAACGATGTATTAAACATTGCGAGGTTGTATTTAGGATTGATGGAAATTCACGTCCAAAAATTATAATTTTTGCTCAGAAAAATGACTAAGTTCAAGTGACCTCTGACACCAAAATTCCGCTTGTGTACGGATCAACTATACATCGTTGGAAAGGCCTCGGCGTCCTCTTTTCAACGATGTATTAAACATTGCGAGGTTGTATTTCGGATTGATGAAAATTCACGTCCAAAAATTATAATTTTTGCTCAGAAAATTGACTAAGTTCAAGTGACCTCTAACACCAAAGTTCCGCTTGTCCAGGGATCAACTATACATCGTTGGAAAGGCCTCGGCGTCCTCTTTTCAACGATGTATTAAACATTGCGAGGTTGTATTTAGGATTGATGGAAATTCACGTCCAAAAATTATAATTTTTGCTCAGAAAAATGACTAAGTTCAAGTGACCTCTGACACCAAAATTCCGCTTGTGTACGGATCAACTATACATCGTTGGAAAGGTCTCGGCGTCCTCTTTTCAACGATGTATTAAACATTGCGAGGTTGTATTTCGGATTGATGGAAATTCACGTCCAAAAATTATAATTTTTGCTCAGAAAATTGACTAAGTTCAAGTGACCTCTAACACCAAAGTTCCGCTTGTGCAGGGATCAACTATACATCGTTGGAAAGGCCTCGGCGTCCTCTTTTCAACGATGTATTAAAAATTGCGAGGGTGTATTTAGGATTGATGGAAATTCACGTCCAAAAATTATAATTTTTGCTCAGAAAAATGACTAAGTTCAAGTGACCTTTGACACCAAAATTCCGCTTGTGTACGGATCAACTATACATCGTTGGAAAGGCCTCGGCGTCATCTTTTCAACGATGTATTAAACATTGCGAGGTTGTATTTCGGATTGATGGAAATTCACGTCCAAAAATTATAATTTTTGCTCAGAAAATTGACTAAGTTCAAGTGACCTCTAACACCAAAGTTCCGCTTGTCCAGGAATCAACTAAACATCGTTGGAAAGGCCTCGGCGTCCTCTTTTCAACGATGTATTAAACATTGCGAGGTTGTATTTAGGATTGATGGAAATTCACGTCCAAAAATTATAATTTTTGCTCAGAAAATTGACTAAGTTCAAGTGACCTCTAACACCAAAGTTCCGCTTGTGCACGGATCAATGATACATCGTTGGAAAGGTCTCGGCGTCCTCTTTTCAACGATGTATTAAACATTGCGAGGTTGTATTTCGGATTGATGGAAATTCACGTCCAAAAATGATAATTTTGGCTCAGAAAAATGACTAAGTTCAAGTGACCTCGGCGTCCTCTTTTCAACGATGTATTAAACATTGCGAGGTTGTATTTCGGATTGATGGAAATTCACGTCCAAAAATTATAATTTTTGCTCAGAAAATTGACTAAGTTCAAGTGACCTCTGACACCAAAGTTCCGCTTGTGCACGGATCAACTATACATCGTTGGAAAGGCCTCGGCGTCCTCTTTTCAACGATGTATTAAACATTGCGAGGTTGTATTTAGGATTGATGGAAATTCACGTCCAAAAATTATAATTTTTGCTCAGAAAATTGACTAAGGTGCTAATTCTCAAGTACACTTTTGTCGTCTAAGACGACAAATGTCGCCTTTAGCAAGTCTGAAGTACGACGCCGCCTCTCAATGTTCGGGAAAACATCTGTTCCGAAGGCGACGACGCTTACAACGTAAGAAAAGTGAATTCTCAAGTACAACAATCAAACAATTTTGAAGCGTTGGGCGACGCCTTTAAGACGACAACAATTTTGGTGTCGCCTTAGGCGTCGTCTTATACAAAACTTGCACTACTTCGATTTTATCCACTATTTTTGTGTGAATATTCACATTTACCTGCAAAAATCACGTTATTTAAGAACGCAATATGCTTGTACTGTATATGCATCGGAATATAGTATAGAAGTTATAGCCCATGTATTTTTTATGTATTTATCTACTATATGTTAGAAAGTTTGTATTTGTTTTTTAAAAAGATATGTGGTTACTATACAAAGTAAAATGTAGCTTAAAAATATTTATCAAATCTAAACGATTTGATTTATCAAATCTAAACGAGATTTGCAACCGAAACCTACAATTCTGTGCGATGTCCCGTTATTTTCTAAGAAGTTCGAAAAGCACATTGAAAAGTTGCGAGTGTTTTTCAATTATTTTAATGGAGCAAAAAAAAAGGTAAAACGATAAATTTATTAGATGTAATATAAATAATTAAAAAGTTTCTTAAATACAGCTATTCTTTCACAACTGCAGCGCAGTTCGAAGTTCTGGTCTGAGAAATGGAGCGGGCGCCTGACCTCGCAAGAGGAACTCCATTATTTAGTAGTAATAAAAATAAGGTAGAACACGATTGGGGAGATATTGCTAAAAAGTTAAACACAAACGGTCCTCCCATTCGCAGTACCTTTGAGTGGAAAAAGGTTAGTTAATGAACTTTCTTATTGTAAGGAAATGTTTGAACAAAAACGTCTTAACGATATGATTAACTTCAGATTTGGCGTGATATGAAGGCCAGAGTAAAAAAAAAAACTCAGCGAGAATGAGAAGGAACTACGAAGCACTGGCGGTGGACCCAACCGCTGTACTGTGCTTTCGCAGTTGGAGGAGCGTGTAGCAAATTTATTGCGGACAAGGTTGATGTCGAATCCGCCGGGTGCGGTGTTTTGTTTTGGCAATGAGCCAATCCGTGACACACCAACAAAGCCGGCCGGAAGCTCATCAGCAGCAAAACGCCGCACAACACAGCGAGCAGATCCATCTCCAAAAAGACGCCATGAATTGCTGTGCGAATGTAAGTGCATGAAGTTAATTGAAGCAAACCAAAATTAACAAAAACAAAATTAATATAGCCGAAGAGCTGTTGACAGAGGATGAGCAGATATCTTTTCTTCTAGAGGAAGAAAATGATGATTTGGAAGCAATAGCGACACCTCGCGCTGAACAGCGGCAGTTCATCATGGGCCGAACAGGTTACAAGAGCCGCTTTCAGGAGAAGCAGCTCGATTTGTTGCAGACACAGGTAATATTCGTCTTGCTTTTGTTTAAGAAAATGTTTCCAGCTATTATTTTAGATTTCCAATCATGAAAAAACGAAGGATGTCCTTATGAACATATCTGCAGACATAAGTTCGATTTCAACATCCATGAAAGAAATCGCCACTGTTTCTGCAGTGTGTTTGAAATTTCTGAAGGAAGAGGCAGAACGAAGGAACATAGCGGCAGATGCCTTACTACAGCTAAACCGCCAATAACCCTTTTTTTTAAAAATAATAATTAAGATTTTTATTTTACGTAATTGAAATGTTTTTTATTTTTTTTTTATTATGAAGTTTACTTTTTTTAATTTTTCAAATATAAATAACAATAACGAACTTATCTGTAGAATTTCAATATTTTCATTTTAATTGTTAAAAAATATAAATGGTAATAAAAAAAAATAAATTAAATAATATCTGAGTACAATCGCTGCCGATTGCGGACGCGGTTGAACCCTTCGATCTCCGTTTCGCTGTCAACATCTTCTATTAGGTATTCGGCCAAAGAATCCATTAGAAAATTAGTCCTTTATATTTGATGGTAAAATTTTTTAGGTTTTTTTAGCACTTGTATACAAACATAAACGTACTCTTCAGAGTTGCTCGACAAGAAATCCAAGCAAAATTTTTTAATGTACTTCGCTTCAGTAAAACCCAAAAAAAACATACAGAAAACGAAATTCTGTTCTTTAATATTATTTCCCTCCACTATTCCTTATTATAACTCTATGTTTTTAGCAATTTTTGTGAAAAAAATAACAATTTTTTAGGGTGAAAAAAAAAACCACCCAAAATTTTACTAATTAAACACAGCTCCTACCAGTTAAAATTTTATTGGCAACACCAATCTTTCAATAATTCCCGAAGAGCTTACGTGAAAGGCAAAGGCGACGTAAGATAGATTCACCTTTGGCAAGGTTGTACTTCAGAATTCCTCTTTTAGAAAAAGGTGACTCTCAAAGCGTCGTCGCCTTAAGGCGTCGGTTGTACTTGAGAATTAGCACCTAAGTTCAAGTGACCTCTGACACCAAAGTTCCGCTTGTGTACGTACATCGTTGGAAAGGTCTCGGCGTCCTCTTTTCAACGATGTATTAAACATTGCGAGGTTGTATTTAGGATTGATGGAAATTCACGTCCAAAAATTATAATTTTTGCTCAGAAAATTGACTAAGTTCAAGTGACCTCTGACACCAAAGTTCCGCTTGTGCACGGATCAACTATACATCGTTGGAAAGTCCTCGGCGTCCTCTTTTCAACGATGTATTAAACATTGCGAGATTGTATTTAGGATTGATGGAAATTCACGCCCAAAAATTATAATTTTTGCTCAGAAAATTGACCAAGTTCAAGTGACCTCTGACACCAAAGTTCCGCTTGTGCACGGATCAACTATACATCGTTGGAAAGGCCTCGGCGTCCTCTTTTCAACAATGTATTAAACATTGCGAGGTTGTATTTAGGATTGATGGAAATTCCCGTCCAAAAATTATAATTTTTGCTCAGAAAATTGACTAAGTTCAAGTGACCTCTAACACCAAAGTTCCGCTTGTGCAGGGATCAACTATATATCGTTGGAAAGGCCTCGGCGTCCTCTTTTCAACGATGTATTAAACATTGCGAGGTTGTATTTAGGATTGATGGAAATTCACGTCCAAAAATTATAATTTTTGCTCAGAAAAATGACTAAGTTCAAGTGACCTCTGACACCAAAATTCCGCTTGTGTACGGATCAACTATACATCGTTGGAAAGGCCTCGGCGTCATCTTTTCAACGATGTATTAAACATTGCGAGGTTGTATTTCGGATTGATGGAAATTCACGTCCAAAAATTATAATTTTTGCTCAGAAAATTGACTAAGTTCAAGTGACCTCTAACACCAAAGTTCCGCTTGTCCAGGAATCAACTATACATCGTTGGAAAGGCCTCGGCGTCCTCTTTTCAACGTTGTATTAAACATTGCGAGGTTGTATTTAGGATTGATGGAAATTCACGTCCAAAAATTATAATTTTTGCTCAGAAAATTGACTAAGTTCAAGTGACCTCTAACACCAAAGTTCCGCTTGTGCACGGATCAATGATACATCGTTGGAAAGGTCTCGGCGTCCTCTTTTCAACGATGTATTAAACATTGCGAGGTTGTATTTCGGATTGATGGAAATTCACGTCCAAAAATGATAATTTTGGCTCAGAAAAATGACTAAGTTCAAGTGACCTCGGCGTCCTCTTTTCAACGATGTATTAAACATTGCGAGGTTGTATTTCGGATTGATGGAAATTCACGTCCAAAAATTATAATTTTTGCTCAGAAAATTGACTAAGTTCAAGTGACCTCTGACACCAAAGTTCCGCTTGTGCACGGATCAACTATACATCGTTGGAAAGGCCTCGGCGTCCTCTTTTCAACGATGTATTAAACATTGCGAGGTTGTATTTAGGATTGATGGAAATTCACGTCCAAAAATTATAATTTTTGCTCAGAAAATTGACTAAGGTGCTAATTCTCAAGTACACTTTTGTCGTCTAAGACGACAAATGTCGCCTTTAGCAAGTCTGAAGTACGACGCCGCCTCTCAATGTTCGGGAAAACATCTGTTCCGAAGGCGACGACGCTTACAACGTAAGAAAAGTGAATTCTCAAGTACAACAATCAAACAATTTTGAAGCGTTGGGCGACGCCTTTAAGACGACAACAATTTTGGTGTCGCCTTAGGCGTCGTCTTATACAAAACTTGCACTACTTCGATTTTATCCACTATTTTTGTGTGAATATTCACATTTACCTGCAAAAATCACGTTATTTAAGAACGCAATATGCTTGTACTGTATATGCATCGGAATATAGTATAGAAGTTATAGCCCATGTATTTTTTATGTATTTATCTACTATATGTTAGAAAGTTTGTATTTGTTTTTTAAAAAGATATGTGGTTACTATACAAAGTAAAATGTAGCTTAAAAATATTTATCAAATCTAAACGATTTGATTTATCAAATCTAAACGAGATTTGCAACCGAAACCTACAATTCTGTGCGATGTCCCGTTATTTTCTAAGAAGTTCGAAAAGCACATTGAAAAGTTGCGAGTGTTTTTCAATTATTTTAATGGAGCAAAAAAAAAGGTAAAACGATAAATTTATTAGATGTAATATAAATAATTAAAAAGTTTCTTAAATACAGCTATTCTTTCACAACTGCAGCGCAGTTCGAAGTTCTGGTCTGTGAAATGGAGCGGGCGCTTGACCTCGCAAGAGGAACTCCATTATTTAGTAGTAATAAAAATAAGGTAGAACACGATTGGGGAGATATTGCTAAAAAGTTAAACACAAACGGTCCTCCCATTCGCAGTACCTTTGAGTGGAAAAAGGTTAGTTAATGAACTTTCTTATTGTAAGGAAATGTTTGAACAAAAACGTCTTAACGATATGATTAACTTCAGATTTGGCGTGATATGAAGGCCAGAGTAAAAAAAAAAACTCAGCGAGAATGAGAAGGAACTACGAAGCACTGGCGGTGGACCCAACCGCTGTACTGTGCTTTCGCAGTTGGAGGAGCGTGTAGCAAATTTATTGCGGACAAGGTTGATGTCGAGTCCGCCGGGTGCGGTGTTTTGTTTTGGCAATGAGCCAATCCGTGACACACCAACAAAGCCGGCCGGAAGCTCATCAGCAGCAAAACGCCGCACAACACAGCGAGCAGATCCATCTCCAAAAAGACGCCATGAATTGCTGTGCGAATGTAAGTGCATGAAGTTAATTGAAGCAAACCAAAATTAACAAAAACAAAATTAATATAGCCGAAGAGCTGTTGACAGAGGATGAGCAGATCTCTTTTCTTCTAGAGGAAGAAAATGATGATTTGGAAGCAATAGCGACACCTCGCGCTGAACAGCGGCAGTTCATCATGGGCCGAACAGGTTACAAGAGCCGCTTTCAGGAGAAGCAGCTCGATTTGTTGCAGACACAGGTAATATTCGTCTTGCTTTTGTTTAAGAAAATGTTTCCAGCTATTATTTTAGATTTCCAATCATGAAAAAACGAAGGATGTCCTTATGAACATATCTGCAGACATAAGTTCGATTTCAACATCCATGAAAGAAATCGCCACTGTTTCTGCAGTGTGTTTGAAATTTCTGAAGGAAGAGGCAGAACGAAGGAACATAGCGGCAGATGCCTTACTACAGCTAAACCGCCAATAACCCTTTTTTTTAAAAATAATAATTAAGATTTTTATTTTACGTAATTGAAATGTTTTTTATTTTTTTTTTATTATGAAGTTTGCTTTTTTTAATTTTTCAAATATAAATAACAATAACGAACTTATCTGTAGAATTTCAATATTTTCATTTTAATTGTTAAAAAATATAAATGGTAATAAAAAAAAATAAATTAAATAATATCTGAGTACAATCGCTGCCGATTGCGGACGCGGTTGAACCCTTCGATCTCCGTTTCGCTGTCAACATCTTCTATTAGGTATTCGGCCAAAGAATCCATTAGAAAATTAGTCCTTTATATTTGATGGTAAAATTTTTTAGGTTTTTTTAGCACTTGTATACAAACATAAACGTACTCTTCAGAGTTGCTCGACAAGAAATCCAAGCAAAATTTTTTAATGTACTTCGCTTCAGTAAAACCCAAAAAAAAACATACAGAAAACGAAATTCTGTTCTTTAATATTATTTCCCTCCACTATTCCTTATTATAACTCTATGTTTTTAGCAATTTTTGTGAAAAAAATAACAATTTTTTAGGGTGAAAAAAAAACCACCCAAAATTTTACTAATTAAACACAGCTCCTACCAGTTAAAATTTTATTGGCAACACCAATCTTTCAATAATTCCCGAAGAGCTTACGTGAAAGGCAAAGGCGACGTAAGATAGATTCACCTTTGGCAAGGTTGTACTTCAGAATTCCTCTTTTAGAAAAAGGTGACTCTCAAAGCGTCGTCGCCTTAAGGCGTCGGTTGTACTTGAGAATTAGCACCTAAGTTCAAGTGACCTCTGACACCAAAGTTCCGCTTGTGTACGTACATCGTTGGAAAGGTCTCGGCGTCCTCTTTTCAACGATGTATTAAACATTGCGAGGTTGTATTTAGGATTGATGGAAATTCACGTCCAAAAATTATAATTTTTGCTCAGAAAATTGACTAAGTTCAAGTGACCTCTGACACCAAAGTTCCGCTTGTGCACGGATCAACTATACATCGTTGGAAAGTCCTCGGCGTCCTCTTTTCAACGATGTATTAAACATTGCGAGATTGTATTTAGGATTGATGGAAATTCACGCCCAAAAATTATAATTTTTGCTCAGAAAATTGACCAAGTTCAAGTGACCTCTGACACCAAAGTTCCGCTTGTGCACGGATCAACTATACATCGTTGGAAAGGCCTCGGCGTCCTCTTTTCAACGATGTATTAAACATTGCGAGGTTGTATTTAGGATTGATGGAAATTCCCGTCCAAAAATTATAATTTTTGCTCAGAAAATTGACTAAGTTCAAGTGACCTCTAACACCAAAGTTCCGCTTGTGCAGGGATCAACTATATATCGTTGGAAAGGCCTCGGCGTCCTCTTTTCAACGATGTATTAAACATTGCGAGGGTGTATTTAGGATTGATGGAAATTCACGTCCAAAAATTATAATTTTTGCTCAGAAAAATGACTAAGTTCAAGTGACCTCTGACACCAAAATTCCGCTTGTGTACGGATCAACTATACATCGTTGGAAAGGCCTCGGCGTCATCTTTTCAACGATGTATTAAACATTGCGAGGTTGTATTTCGGATTGATGGAAATTCACGTCCAAAAATTATAATTTTTGCTCAGAAAATTGACTAAGTTCAAGTGACCTCTGACACCAAAGTTCCGCTTGTGCACGGATCAACTATACATCGTTGGAAAGGTCTCGGCATCCTCTTTTCAACGATGTATTAAAAATTGCGAGGTTGTATTTCGGATTGATGGAAATTCACGTCCAAAAATTATAATTTTTGCTCAGAAAATTGACTAAGTTCAAGTGACCTCTGACACCAAAGTTCCGCTTGTGTACGGATCAACTATACATCGTTGGAAAGGTCTCGGCATCCTCTTTTCAACGATGTATTAAAAATTGCGAGGTTGTATTTCGGATTGATGGAAATTCACGTCCAAAAATTATAATTTTTGCTCAGAAAATTGACTAAGTTCAAGTGACCTCTGACACCAAAGTTCCGCTTGTGCACGGATCAACTATACATCGTTGGAAAGTCCTCGGCGTCCTCTTTTCAACGATGTATTAAACATTGCGAGATTGTATTTAGGATTGATGGAAATTCACGCCCAAAAATTATAATTTTTGCTCAGAAAATTGACCAAGTTCAAGTGACCTCTGACACCAAAGTTCCGCTTGTGCACGGATCAACTATACATCGTTGGAAAGGCCTCGGCGTCCTCTTTTCAACGATGTATTAAACATTGCGAGGTTGTATTTAGGATTGATGGAAATTCCCGTCCAAAAATTATAATTTTTGCTCAGAAAATTGACTAAGTTCAAGTGACCTCTAACACCAAAGTTCCGCTTGTGCAGGGATCAACTATACATCGTTGGAAAGGCCTCGGCGTCCTCTTTTCAACGATGTATTAAAAATTGCGAGGGTGTATTTAGGATTGATGGAAATTCACGTCCAAAAATTATAATTTTTGCTCAGAAAAATGACTAAGTTCAAGTGACCTCTGACACCAAAATTCCGCTTGTGTACGGATCAACTATACATCGTTGGAAAGGCCTCGGCGTCATCTTTTCAACGATGTATTAAACATTGCGAGGTTGTATTTCGGATTGATGGAAATTCACGTCCAAAAATTATAATTTTTGCTCAGAAAATTGACTAAGTTCAAGTGACCTCTAACACCAAAGTTCCGCTTGTCCAGGAATCAACTATACATCGTTGGAAAGGCCTCGGCGTCCTCTTTTCAACGATGTATTAAACATTGCGAGGTTGTATTTAGGATTGATGGAAATTCACGTCCAAAAATTATAATTTTTGCTCAGAAAATTGACTAAGTTCAAGTGACCTCTAACACCAAAGTTCCGCTTGTGCACGGATCAATGATACATCGTTGGAAAGGTCTCGGCGTCCTCTTTTCAACGATGTATTAAACATTGCGAGGTTGTATTTCGGATTGATGGAAATTCACGTCCAAAAATGATAATTTTGGCTCAGAAAAATGACTAAGTTCAAGTGACCTCGGCGTCCTCTTTTCAACGATGTATTAAACATTGCGAGGTTGTATTTCGGATTGATGGAAATTCACGTCCAAAAATTATAATTTTTGCTCAGAAAATTGACTAAGTTCAAGTGACCTCTGACACCAAAGTTCCGCTTGTGCACGGATCAACTATACATCGTTGGAAAGGCCTCGGCGTCCTCTTTTCGACGATGTATTAAACATTGCGAGGTTGTATTTAGGATTGATGGAAATTCACGTCCAAAAATTATAATTTTTGCTCAGAAAATTGACTAAGGTGCTAATTCTCAAGTACACTTTTGTCGTCTAAGACGACAAATGTCGCCTTTAGCAAGTCTGAAGTACGACGCCGCCTCTCAATGTTCGGGAAAACATCTGTTCCGAAGGCGACGACGCTTACAACGTAAGAAAAGTGAATTCTCAAGTACAACAATCAAACAATTTTGAAGCGTTGGGCGACGCCTTTAAGACGACAACAATTTTGGTGTCGCCTTAGGCGTCGTCTTATACAAAACTTGCACTACTTCGATTTTATCCACTATTTTTGTGTGAATATTCACATTTACCTGCAAAAATCACGTTATTTAAGAACGCAATATGCTTGTACTGTATATGCATCGGAATATAGTATAGAAGTTATAGCCCATGTATTTTTTATGTATTTATCTACTATATGTTAGAAAGTTTGTATTTGTTTTTTAAAAAGATATGTGGTTACTATACAAAGTAAAATGTAGCTTAAAAATATTTATCAAATCTAAACGATTTGATTTATCAAATCTAAACGAGATTTGCAACCGAAACCTACAATTCTGTGCGATGTCCCGTTATTTTCTAAGAAGTTCGAAAAGCACATTGAAAAGTTGCGAGTGTTTTTCAATTATTTTAATGGAGCAAAAAAAAAGGTAAAACGATAAATTTATTAGATGTAATATAAATAATTAAAAAGTTTCTTAAATACAGCTATTCTTTCACAACTGCAGCGCAGTTCGAAGTTCTGGTCTGTGAAATGGAGCGGGCGCCTGACCTCGCAAGAGGAACTCCATTATTTAGTAGTAATAAAAATAAGGTAGAACACGATTGGGGAGATATTGCTAAAAAGTTAAACACAAACGGTCCTCCCATTCGCAGTACCTTTGAGTGGAAAAAGGTTAGTTAATGAACTTTCTTATTGTAAGGAAATGTTTGAACAAAAACGTCTTAACGATATGATTAACTTCAGATTTGGCGTGATATGAAGGCCAGAGTAAAAAAAAAAACTCAGCGAGAATGAGAAGGAACTACGAAGCACTGGCGGTGGACCCAACCGCTGTACTGTGCTTTCGCAGTTGGAGGAGCGTGTAGCAAATTTATTGCGGACAAGGTTGATGTCGAATCCGCCGGGTGCGGTGTTTTGTTTTGGCAATGAGCCAATCCGTGACACACCAACAAAGCCGGCCGGAAGCTCATCAGCAGCAAAACGCCGCACAACACAGCGAGCAGATCCATCTCCAAAAAGACGCCATGAATTGCTGTGCGAATGTAAGTGCATGAAGTTAATTGAAGCAAACCAAAATTAACAAAAACAAAATTAATATAGCCGAAGAGCTGTTGACAGAGGATGAGCAGATATCTTTTCTTCTAGAGGAAGAAAATGATGATTTGGAAGCAATAGCGACACCTCGCGCTGAACAGCGGCAGTTCATCATGGGCCGAACAGGTTACAAGAGCCGCTTTCAGGAGAAGCAGCTCGATTTGTTGCAGACACAGGTAATATTCGTCTTGCTTTTGTTTAAGAAAATGTTTCCAGCTATTATTTTAGATTTCCAATCATGAAAAAACGAAGGATGTCCTTATGAACATATCTGCAGACATAAGTTCGATTTCAACATCCATGAAAGAAATCGCCACTGTTTCTGCAGTGTGTTTGAAATTTCTGAAGGAAGAGGCAGAACGAAGGAACATAGCGGCAGATGCCTTACTACAGCTAAACCGCCAATAACCCTTTTTTTTAAAAATAATAATTAAGATTTTTATTTTACGTAATTGAAATGTTTTTTATTTTTTTTTTATTATGAAGTTTACTTTTTTTAATTTTTCAAATATAAATAACAATAACGAACTTATCTGTAGAATTTCAATATTTTCATTTTAATTGTTAAAAAATATAAATGGTAATAAAAAAAAATAAATTAAATAATATCTGAGTACAATCGCTGCCGATTGCGGACGCGGTTGAACCCTTCGATCTCCGTTTCGCTGTCAACATCTTCTATTAGGTATTCGGCCAAAGAATCCATTAGAAAATTAGTCCTTTATATTTGATGGTAAAATTTTTTAGGTTTTTTTAGCACTTGTATACAAACATAAACGTACTCTTCAGAGTTGCTCGACAAGAAATCCAAGCAAAATTTTTTAATGTACTTCGCTTCAGTAAAACCCAAAAAAAACATACAGAAAACGAAATTCTGTTCTTTAATATTATTTCCCTCCACTATTCCTTATTATAACTCTATGTTTTTAGCAATTTTTGTGAAAAAAATAACAATTTTTTAGGGTGAAAAAAAAAACCACCCAAAATTTTACTAATTAAACACAGCTCCTACCAGTTAAAATTTTATTGGCAACACCAATCTTTCAATAATTCCCGAAGAGCTTACGTGAAAGGCAAAGGCGACGTAAGATAGATTCACCTTTGGCAAGGTTGTACTTCAGAATTCCTCTTTTAGAAAAAGGTGACTCTCAAAGCGTCGTCGCCTTAAGGCGTCGGTTGTACTTGAGAATTAGCACCTAAGTTCAAGTGACCTCTGACACCAAAGTTCCGCTTGTGTACGTACATCGTTGGAAAGGTCTCGGCGTCCTCTTTTCAACGATGTATTAAACATTGCGAGGTTGTATTTAGGATTGATGGAAATTCACGTCCAAAAATTATAATTTTTGCTCAGAAAATTGACTAAGTTCAAGTGACCTCTGACACCAAAGTTCCGCTTGTGCACGGATCAACTATACATCGTTGGAAAGTCCTCGGCGTCCTCTTTTCAACGATGTATTAAACATTGCGAGATTGTATTTAGGATTGATGGAAATTCACGCCCAAAAATTATAATTTTTGCTCAGAAAATTGACCAAGTTCAAGTGACCTCTGACACCAAAGTTCCGCTTGTGCACGGATCAACTATACATCGTTGGAAAGGCCTCGGCGTCCTCTTTTCAACGATGTATTAAACATTGCGAGGTTGTATTTAGGATTGATGGAAATTCACGTCCAAAAATTATAATTTTTGCTCAGAAAATTGACTAAGGTGCTAATTCTCAAGTACACTTTTGTCGTCTAAGACGACAAATGTCGCCTTTAGCAAGTCTGAAGTACGACGCCGCCTCTCAATGTTCGGGAAAACATCTGTTCCGAAGGCGACGACGCTTACAACGTAAGAAAAGTGAATTCTCAAGTACAACAATCAAACAATTTTGAAGCGTTGGGCGACGCCTTTAAGACGACAACAATTTTGGTGTCGCCTTAGGCGTCGTCTTATACAAAACTTGCACTACTTCGATTTTATCCACTATTTTTGTGTGAATATTCACATTTACCTGCAAAAATCACGTTATTTAAGAACGCAATATGCTTGTACTGTATATGCATCGGAATATAGTATAGAAGTTATAGCCCATGTATTTTTTATGTATTTATCTACTATATGTTAGAAAGTTTGTATTTGTTTTTTAAAAAGATATGTGGTTACTATACAAAGTAAAATGTAGCTTAAAAATATTTATCAAATCTAAACGATTTGATTTATCAAATCTAAACGAGATTTGCAACCGAAACCTACAATTCTGTGCGATGTCCCGTTATTTTCTAAGAAGTTCGAAAAGCACATTGAAAAGTTGCGAGTGTTTTTCAATTATTTTAATGGAGCAAAAAAAAAGGTAAAACGATAAATTTATTAGATGTAATATAAATAATTAAAAAGTTTCTTAAATACAGCTATTCTTTCACAACTGCAGCGCAGTTCGAAGTTCTGGTCTGTGAAATGGAGCGGGCGCTTGACCTCGCAAGAGGAACTCCATTATTTAGTAGTAATAAAAATAAGGTAGAACACGATTGGGGAGATATTGCTAAAAAGTTAAACACAAACGGTCCTCCCATTCGCAGTACCTTTGAGTGGAAAAAGGTTAGTTAATGAACTTTCTTATTGTAAGGAAATGTTTGAACAAAAACGTCTTAACGATATGATTAACTTCAGATTTGGCGTGATATGAAGGCCAGAGTAAAAAAAAAAACTCAGCGAGAATGAGAAGGAACTACGAAGCACTGGCGGTGGACCCAACCGCTGTACTGTGCTTTCGCAGTTGGAGGAGCGTGTAGCAAATTTATTGCGGACAAGGTTGATGTCGAGTCCGCCGGGTGCGGTGTTTTGTTTTGGCAATGAGCCAATCCGTGACACACCAACAAAGCCGGCCGGAAGCTCATCAGCAGCAAAACGCCGCACAACACAGCGAGCAGATCCATCTCCAAAAAGACGCCATGAATTGCTGTGCGAATGTAAGTGCATGAAGTTAATTGAAGCAAACCAAAATTAACAAAAACAAAATTAATATAGCCGAAGAGCTGTTGACAGAGGATGAGCAGATCTCTTTTCTTCTAGAGGAAGAAAATGATGATTTGGAAGCAATAGCGACACCTCGCGCTGAACAGCGGCAGTTCATCATGGGCCGAACAGGTTACAAGAGCCGCTTTCAGGAGAAGCAGCTCGATTTGTTGCAGACACAGGTAATATTCGTCTTGCTTTTGTTTAAGAAAATGTTTCCAGCTATTATTTTAGATTTCCAATCATGAAAAAACGAAGGATGTCCTTATGAACATATCTGCAGACATAAGTTCGATTTCAACATCCATGAAAGAAATCGCCACTGTTTCTGCAGTGTGTTTGAAATTTCTGAAGGAAGAGGCAGAACGAAGGAACATAGCGGCAGATGCCTTACTACAGCTAAACCGCCAATAACCCTTTTTTTTAAAAATAATAATTAAGATTTTTATTTTACGTAATTGAAATGTTTTTTATTTTTTTTTTATTATGAAGTTTGCTTTTTTTAATTTTTCAAATATAAATAACAATAACGAACTTATCTGTAGAATTTCAATATTTTCATTTTAATTGTTAAAAAATATAAATGGTAATAAAAAAAAATAAATTAAATAATATCTGAGTACAATCGCTGCCGATTGCGGACGCGGTTGAACCCTTCGATCTCCGTTTCGCTGTCAACATCTTCTATTAGGTATTCGGCCAAAGAATCCATTAGAAAATTAGTCCTTTATATTTGATGGTAAAATTTTTTAGGTTTTTTTAGCACTTGTATACAAACATAAACGTACTCTTCAGAGTTGCTCGACAAGAAATCCAAGCAAAATTTTTTAATGTACTTCGCTTCAGTAAAACCCAAAAAAAAACATACAGAAAACGAAATTCTGTTCTTTAATATTATTTCCCTCCACTATTCCTTATTATAACTCTATGTTTTTAGCAATTTTTGTGAAAAAAATAACAATTTTTTAGGGTGAAAAAAAAACCACCCAAAATTTTACTAATTAAACACAGCTCCTACCAGTTAAAATTTTATTGGCAACACCAATCTTTCAATAATTCCCGAAGAGCTTACGTGAAAGGCAAAGGCGACGTAAGATAGATTCACCTTTGGCAAGGTTGTACTTCAGAATTCCTCTTTTAGAAAAAGGTGACTCTCAAAGCGTCGTCGCCTTAAGGCGTCGGTTGTACTTGAGAATTAGCACCTAAGTTCAAGTGACCTCTGACACCAAAGTTCCGCTTGTGTACGTACATCGTTGGAAAGGTCTCGGCGTCCTCTTTTCAACGATGTATTAAACATTGCGAGGTTGTATTTAGGATTGATGGAAATTCACGTCCAAAAATTATAATTTTTGCTCAGAAAATTGACTAAGTTCAAGTGACCTCTGACACCAAAGTTCCGCTTGTGCACGGATCAACTATACATCGTTGGAAAGTCCTCGGCGTCCTCTTTTCAACGATGTATTAAACATTGCGAGATTGTATTTAGGATTGATGGAAATTCACGCCCAAAAATTATAATTTTTGCTCAGAAAATTGACCAAGTTCAAGTGACCTCTGACACCAAAGTTCCGCTTGTGCACGGATCAACTATACATCGTTGGAAAGGCCTCGGCGTCCTCTTTTCAACGATGTATTAAACATTGCGAGGTTGTATTTAGGATTGATGGAAATTCCCGTCCAAAAATTATAATTTTTGCTCAGAAAATTGACTAAGTTCAAGTGACCTCTAACACCAAAGTTCCGCTTGTGCAGGGATCAACTATATATCGTTGGAAAGGCCTCGGCGTCCTCTTTTCAACGATGTATTAAACATTGCGAGGGTGTATTTAGGATTGATGGAAATTCACGTCCAAAAATTATAATTTTTGCTCAGAAAAATGACTAAGTTCAAGTGACCTCTGACACCAAAATTCCGCTTGTGTACGGATCAACTATACATCGTTGGAAAGGCCTCGGCGTCATCTTTTCAACGATGTATTAAACATTGCGAGGTTGTATTTCGGATTGATGGAAATTCACGTCCAAAAATTATAATTTTTGCTCAGAAAATTGACTAAGTTCAAGTGACCTCTGACACCAAAGTTCCGCTTGTGCACGGATCAACTATACATCGTTGGAAAGGTCTCGGCATCCTCTTTTCAACGATGTATTAAAAATTGCGAGGTTGTATTTCGGATTGATGGAAATTCACGTCCAAAAATTATAATTTTTGCTCAGAAAATTGACTAAGTTCAAGTGACCTCTGACACCAAAGTTCCGCTTGTGTACGGATCAACTATACATCGTTGGAAAGGTCTCGGCATCCTCTTTTCAACGATGTATTAAAAATTGCGAGGTTGTATTTCGGATTGATGGAAATTCACGTCCAAAAATTATAATTTTTGCTCAGAAAATTGACTAAGTTCAAGTGACCTCTGACACCAAAGTTCCGCTTGTGCACGGATCAACTATACATCGTTGGAAAGTCCTCGGCGTCCTCTTTTCAACGATGTATTAAACATTGCGAGATTGTATTTAGGATTGATGGAAATTCACGCCCAAAAATTATAATTTTTGCTCAGAAAATTGACCAAGTTCAAGTGACCTCTGACACCAAAGTTCCGCTTGTGCACGGATCAACTATACATCGTTGGAAAGGCCTCGGCGTCCTCTTTTCAACGATGTATTAAACATTGCGAGGTTGTATTTAGGATTGATGGAAATTCCCGTCCAAAAATTATAATTTTTGCTCAGAAAATTGACTAAGTTCAAGTGACCTCTAACACCAAAGTTCCGCTTGTGCAGGGATCGACTATACATCGTTGGAAAGGCCTCGGCGTCCTCTTTTCAACGATGTATTAAAAATTGCGAGGGTGTATTTAGGATTGATGGAAATTCACGTCCAAAAATTATAATTTTTGCTCAGAAAAATGACTAAGTTCAAGTGACCTCTGACACCAAAATTCCGCTTGTGTACGGATCAACTATACATCGTTGGAAAGGCCTCGGCGTCATCTTTTCAACGATGTATTAAACATTGCGAGGTTGTATTTCGGATTGATGGAAATTCACGTCCAAAAATTATAATTTTTGCTCAGAAAATTGACTAAGTTCAAGTGACCTCTAACACCAAAGTTCCGCTTGTACAGGAATCAACTATACATCGTTGGAAAGGCCTCGGCGTCCTCTTTTCAACGATGTATTAAACATTGCGAGGTTGTATTTAGGATTGATGGAAATTCACGTCCAAAAATTATAATTTTTGCTCAGAAAATTGACTAAGTTCAAGTGACCTCTAACACCAAAGTTCCGCTTGTGCACGGATCAATGATACATCGTTGGAAAGGTCTCGGCGTCCTCTTTTCAACGATGTATTAAACATTGCGAGGTTGTATTTCGGATTGATGGAAATTCACGTCCAAAAATGATAATTTTGGCTCAGAAAAATGACTAAGTTCAAGTGACCTCGGCGTCCTCTTTTCAACGATGTATTAAACATTGCGAGGTTGTATTTCGGATTGATGGAAATTCACGTCCAAAAATTATAATTTTTGCTCAGAAAATTGACTAAGTTCAAGTGACCTCTGACACCAAAGTTCCGCTTGTGCACGGATCAACTATACATCGTTGGAAAGGCCTCGGCGTCCTCTTTTCGACGATGTATTAAACATTGCGAGGTTGTATTTAGGATTGATGGAAATTCACGTCCAAAAATTATAATTTTTGCTCAGAAAATTGACTAAGGTGCTAATTCTCAAGTACACTTTTGTCGTCTAAGACGACAAATGTCGCCTTTAGCAAGTCTGAAGTACGACGCCGCCTCTCAATGTTCGGGAAAACATCTGTTCCGAAGGCGACGACGCTTACAACGTAAGAAAAGTGAATTCTCAAGTACAACAATCAAACAATTTTGAAGCGTTGGGCGACGCCTTTAAGACGACAACAATTTTGGTGTCGCCTTAGGCGTCGTCTTATACAAAACTTGCACTACTTCGATTTTATCCACTATTTTTGTGTGAATATTCACATTTACCTGCAAAAATCACGTTATTTAAGAACGCAATATGCTTGTACTGTATATGCATCGGAATATAGTATAGAAGTTATAGCCCATGTATTTTTTATGTATTTATCTACTATATGTTAGAAAGTTTGTATTTGTTTTTTAAAAAGATATGTGGTTACTATACAAAGTAAAATGTAGCTTAAAAATATTTATCAAATCTAAACGATTTGATTTATCAAATCTAAACGAGATTTGCAACCGAAACCTACAATTCTGTGCGATGTCCCGTTATTTTCTAAGAAGTTCGAAAAGCACATTGAAAAGTTGCGAGTGTTTTTCAATTATTTTAATGGAGCAAAAAAAAAGGTAAAACGATAAATTTATTAGATGTAATATAAATAATTAAAAAGTTTCTTAAATACAGCTATTCTTTCACAACTGCAGCGCAGTTCGAAGTTCTGGTCTGTGAAATGGAGCGGGCGCCTGACCTCGCAAGAGGAACTCCATTATTTAGTAGTAATAAAAATAAGGTAGAACACGATTGGGGAGATATTGCTAAAAAGTTAAACACAAACGGTCCTCCCATTCGCAGTACCTTTGAGTGGAAAAAGGTTAGTTAATGAACTTTCTTATTGTAAGGAAATGTTTGAACAAAAACGTCTTAACGATATGATTAACTTCAGATTTGGCGTGATATGAAGGCCAGAGTAAAAAAAAAAACTCAGCGAGAATGAGAAGGAACTACGAAGCACTGGCGGTGGACCCAACCGCTGTACTGTGCTTTCGCAGTTGGAGGAGCGTGTAGCAAATTTATTGCGGACAAGGTTGATGTCGAATCCGCCGGGTGCGGTGTTTTGTTTTGGCAATGAGCCAATCCGTGACACACCAACAAAGCCGGCCGGAAGCTCATCAGCAGCAAAACGCCGCACAACACAGCGAGCAGATCCATCTCCAAAAAGACGCCATGAATTGCTGTGCGAATGTAAGTGCATGAAGTTAATTGAAGCAAACCAAAATTAACAAAAACAAAATTAATATAGCCGAAGAGCTGTTGACAGAGGATGAGCAGATATCTTTTCTTCTAGAGGAAGAAAATGATGATTTGGAAGCAATAGCGACACCTCGCGCTGAACAGCGGCAGTTCATCATGGGCCGAACAGGTTACAAGAGCCGCTTTCAGGAGAAGCAGCTCGATTTGTTGCAGACACAGGTAATATTCGTCTTGCTTTTGTTTAAGAAAATGTTTCCAGCTATTATTTTAGATTTCCAATCATGAAAAAACGAAGGATGTCCTTATGAACATATCTGCAGACATAAGTTCGATTTCAACATCCATGAAAGAAATCGCCACTGTTTCTGCAGTGTGTTTGAAATTTCTGAAGGAAGAGGCAGAACGAAGGAACATAGCGGCAGATGCCTTACTACAGCTAAACCGCCAATAACCCTTTTTTTTAAAAATAATAATTAAGATTTTTATTTTACGTAATTGAAATGTTTTTTATTTTTTTTTTATTATGAAGTTTGCTTTTTTTAATTTTTCAAATATAAATAACAATAACGAACTTATCTGTAGAATTTCAATATTTTCATTTTAATTGTTAAAAAATATAAATGGTAATAAAAAAAAATAAATTAAATAATATCTGAGTACAATCGCTGCCGATTGCGGACGCGGTTGAACCCTTCGATCTCCGTTTCGCTGTCAACATCTTCTATTAGGTATTCGGCCAAAGAATCCATTAGAAAATTAGTCCTTTATATTTGATGGTAAAATTTTTTAGGTTTTTTTAGCACTTGTATACAAACATAAACGTACTCTTCAGAGTTGCTCGACAAGAAATCCAAGCAAAATTTTTTAATGTACTTCGCTTCAGTAAAACCCAAAAAAAAACATACAGAAAACGAAATTCTGTTCTTTAATATTATTTCCCTCCACTATTCCTTATTATAACTCTATGTTTTTAGCAATTTTTGTGAAAAAAATAACAATTTTTTAGGGTGAAAAAAAAACCACCCAAAATTTTACTAATTAAACACAGCTCCTACCAGTTAAAATTTTATTGGCAACACCAATCTTTCAATAATTCCCGAAGAGCTTACGTGAAAGGCAAAGGCGACGTAAGATAGATTCACCTTTGGCAAGGTTGTACTTCAGAATTCCTCTTTTAGAAAAAGGTGACTCTCAAAGCGTCGTCGCCTTAAGGCGTCGGTTGTACTTGAGAATTAGCACCTAAGTTCAAGTGACCTCTGACACCAAAGTTCCGCTTGTGTACGTACATCGTTGGAAAGGTCTCGGCGTCCTCTTTTCAACGATGTATTAAACATTGCGAGGTTGTATTTAGGATTGATGGAAATTCACGTCCAAAAATTATAATTTTTGCTCAGAAAATTGACTAAGTTCAAGTGACCTCTGACACCAAAGTTCCGCTTGTGCACGGATCAACTATACATCGTTGGAAAGTCCTCGGCGTCCTCTTTTCAACGATGTATTAAACATTGCGAGATTGTATTTAGGATTGATGGAAATTCACGCCCAAAAATTATAATTTTTGCTCAGAAAATTGACCAAGTTCAAGTGACCTCTGACACCAAAGTTCCGCTTGTGCACGGATCAACTATACATCGTTGGAAAGGCCTCGGCGTCCTCTTTTCAACGATGTATTAAACATTGCGAGGTTGTATTTAGGATTGATGGAAATTCCCGTCCAAAAATTATAATTTTTGCTCAGAAAATTGACTAAGTTCAAGTGACCTCTAACACCAAAGTTCCGCTTGTGCAGGGATCAACTATATATCGTTGGAAAGGCCTCGGCGTCCTCTTTTCAACGATGTATTAAACATTGCGAGGGTGTATTTAGGATTGATGGAAATTCACGTCCAAAAATTATAATTTTTGCTCAGAAAAATGACTAAGTTCAAGTGACCTCTGACACCAAAATTCCGCTTGTGTACGGATCAACTATACATCGTTGGAAAGGCCTCGGCGTCATCTTTTCAACGATGTATTAAACATTGCGAGGTTGTATTTCGGATTGATGGAAATTCACGTCCAAAAATTATAATTTTTGCTCAGAAAATTGACTAAGTTCAAGTGACCTCTGACACCAAAGTTCCGCTTGTGCACGGATCAACTATACATCGTTGGAAAGGTCTCGGCATCCTCTTTTCAACGATGTATTAAAAATTGCGAGGTTGTATTTCGGATTGATGGAAATTCACGTCCAAAAATTATAATTTTTGCTCAGAAAATTGACTAAGTTCAAGTGACCTCTGACACCAAAGTTCCGCTTGTGTACGGATCAACTATACATCGTTGGAAAGGTCTCGGCATCCTCTTTTCAACGATGTATTAAAAATTGCGAGGTTGTATTTCGGATTGATGGAAATTCACGTCCAAAAATGATAATTTTTGCTCAGAGAATTGACTAAGTTCAAGTGACTTCTGACACCAAAGTTCCGCTTGTGCACGGATCAACTATACATCGTTGGAAAGGCCTCGGCGTCCTCTTTTCAACGATGTATTAAACATTGCGAGGTTGTATTTCGTATTGATGGAAATTCACGTCCAAAAATTATAATTTTTGCTCAGAAAATTGACTAAGTTCAAGTGACCTCTGACACCAAAGTTCCGCTTGTGCACGGATCAACTATACATCGTTGGAAAGTCCTCGGCGTCCTCTTTTCAACGATGTATTAAACATTGCGAGATTGTATTTAGGATTGATGGAAATTCACGCCCAAAAATTATAATTTTTGCTCAGAAAATTGACCAAGTTCAAGTGACCTCTGACACCAAAGTTCCGCTTGTGCACGGATCAACTATACATCGTTGGAAAGGCCTCGGCGTCCTCTTTTCAACGATGTATTAAACATTGCGAGGTTGTATTTAGGATTGATGGAAATTCCCGTCCAAAAATTATAATTTTTGCTCAGAAAATTGACTAAGTTCAAGTGACCTCTAACACCAAAGTTCCGCTTGTGCAGGGATCAACTATACATCGTTGGAAAGGCCTCGGCGTCCTCTTTTCAACGATGTATTAAAAATTGCGAGGGTGTATTTAGGATTGATGGAAATTCACGTCCAAAAATTATAATTTTTGCTCAGAAAAATGACTAAGTTCAAGTGACCTCTGACACCAAAATTCCGCTTGTGTACGGATCAACTATACATCGTTGGAAAGGCCTCGGCGTCATCTTTTCAACGATGTATTAAACATTGCGAGGTTGTATTTCGGATTGATGGAAATTCACGTCCAAAAATTATAATTTTTGCTCAGAAAATTGACTAAGTTCAAGTGACCTCTAACACCAAAGTTCCGCTTGTCCAGGAATCAACTATACATCGTTGGAAAGGCCTCGGCGTCCTCTTTTCAACGATGTATTAAACATTGCGAGGTTGTATTTAGGATTGATGGAAATTCACGTCCAAAAATTATAATTTTTGCTCAGAAAATTGACTAAGTTCAAGTGACCTCTAACACCAAAGTTCCGCTTGTGCACGGATCAATGATACATCGTTGGAAAGGTCTCGGCGTCCTCTTTTCAACGATGTATTAAACATTGCGAGGTTGTATTTCGGATTGATGGAAATTCACGTCCAAAAATGATAATTTTGGCTCAGAAAAATGACTAAGTTCAAGTGACCTCGGCGTCCTCTTTTCAACGATGTATTAAACATTGCGAGGTTGTATTTCGGATTGATGGAAATTCACGTCCAAAAATTATAATTTTTGCTCAGAAAATTGACTAAGTTCAAGTGACCTCTGACACCAAAGTTCCGCTTGTGCACGGATCAACTATACATCGTTGGAAAGGCCTCGGCGTCCTCTTTTCAACGATGTATTAAACATTGCGAGGTTGTATTTAGGATTGATGGAAATTCACGTCCAAAAATTATAATTTTTGCTCAGAAAATTGACTAAGGTGCTAATTCTCAAGTACACTTTTGTCGTCTAAGACGACAAATGTCGCCTTTAGCAAGTCTGAAGTACGACGCCGCCTCTCAATGTTCGGGAAAACATCTGTTCCGAAGGCGACGACGCTTACAACGTAAGAAAAGTGAATTCTCAAGTACAACAATCAAACAATTTTGAAGCGTTGGGCGACGCCTTTAAGACGACAACAATTTTGGTGTCGCCTTAGGCGTCGTCTTATACAAAACTTGCACTACTTCGATTTTATCCACTATTTTTGTGTGAATATTCACATTTACCTGCAAAAATCACGTTATTTAAGAACGCAATATGCTTGTACTGTATATGCATCGGAATATAGTATAGAAGTTATAGCCCATGTATTTTTTATGTATTTATCTACTATATGTTAGAAAGTTTGTATTTGTTTTTTAAAAAGATATGTGGTTACTATACAAAGTAAAATGTAGCTTAAAAATATTTATCAAATCTAAACGATTTGATTTATCAAATCTAAACGAGATTTGCAACCGAAACCTACAATTCTGTGCGATGTCCCGTTGTTTTCTAAGAAGTTCGAAAAGCACATTGAAAAGTTGCGAGTGTTTTTCAATTATTTTAATGGAGCAAAAAAAAAGGTAAAACGATAAATTTATTAGATGTAATATAAATAATTAAAAAGTTTCTTAAATACAGCTATTCTTTCACAACTGCAGCGCAGTTCGAAGTTCTGGTCTGTGAAATGGAGCGGGCGCCTGACCTCGCAAGAGGAACTCCATTATTTAGTAGTAATAAAAATAAGGTAGAACACGATTGGGGAGATATTGCTAAAAAGTTAAACACAAACGGTCCTCCCATTCGCAGTACCTTTGAGTGGAAAAAGGTTAGTTAATGAACTTTCTTATTGTAAGGAAATGTTTGAACAAAAACGTCTTAACGATATGATTAACTTCAGATTTGGCGTGATATGAAGGCCAGAGTAAAAAAAAAAACTCAGCGAGAATGAGAAGGAACTACGAAGCACTGGCGGTGGACCCAACCGCTGTACTGTGCTTTCGCAGTTGGAGGAGCGTGTAGCAAATTTATTGCGGACAAGGTTGATGTCGAATCCGCCGGGTGCGGTGTTTTGTTTTGGCAATGAGCCAATCCGTGACACACCAACAAAGCCGGCCGGAAGCTCATCAGCAGCAAAACGCCGCACAACACAGCGAGCAGATCCATCTCCAAAAAGACGCCATGAATTGCTGTGCGAATGTAAGTGCATGAAGTTAATTGAAGCAAACCAAAATTAACAAAAACAAAATTAATATAGCCGAAGAGCTGTTGACAGAGGATGAGCAGATATCTTTTCTTCTAGAGGAAGAAAATGATGATTTGGAAGCAATAGCGACACCTCGCGCTGAACAGCGGCAGTTCATCATGGGCCGAACAGGTTACAAGAGCCGCTTTCAGGAGAAGCAGCTCGATTTGTTGCAGACACAGGTAATATTCGTCTTGCTTTTGTTTAAGAAAATGTTTCCAGCTATTATTTTAGATTTCCAATCATGAAAAAACGAAGGATGTCCTTATGAACATATCTGCAGACATAAGTTCGATTTCAACATCCATGAAAGAAATCGCCACTGTTTCTGCAGTGTGTTTGAAATTTCTGAAGGAAGAGGCAGAACGAAGGAACATAGCGGCAGATGCCTTACTACAGCTAAACCGCCAATAACCCTTTTTTTTAAAAATAATAATTAAGATTTTTATTTTACGTAATTGAAATGTTTTTTATTTTTTTTTTATTATGAAGTTTACTTTTTTTAATTTTTCAAATATAAATAACAATAACGAACTTATCTGTAGAATTTCAATATTTTCATTTTAATTGTTAAAAAATATAAATGGTAATAAAAAAAAATAAATTAAATAATATCTGAGTACAATCGCTGCCGATTGCGGACGCGGTTGAACCCTTCGATCTCCGTTTCGCTGTCAACATCTTCTATTAGGTATTCGGCCAAAGAATCCATTAGAAAATTAGTCCTTTATATTTGATGGTAAAATTTTTTAGGTTTTTTTAGCACTTGTATACAAACATAAACGTACTCTTCAGAGTTGCTCGACAAGAAATCCAAGCAAAATTTTTTAATGTACTTCGCTTCAGTAAAACCAAAAAAAACATACAGAAAACGAAATTCTGTTCTTTAATATTATTTTCCTCCACTATTCCTTATTATAACTCTATGTTTTTAGCAATTTTTGTGAAAAAAATAACAATTTTTTAGGGTGAAAAAAAAACCACCCAAAATTTTACTAATTAAACACAGCTCCTACCAGTTAAAATTTTATTGGCAACACCAATCTTTCAATAATTCCCGAAGAGCTTACGTGAAAGGCAAAGGCGACGTAAGATAGATTCACCTTTGGCAAGGTTGTACTTCAGAATTCCTCTTTTAGAAAAAGGTGACTCTCAAAGCGTCGTCGCCTTAAGGCGTCGGTTGTACTTGAGAATTAGCACCTAAGTTCAAGTGACCTCTGACACCAAAGTTCCGCTTGTGTACGTACATCGTTGGAAAGGTCTCGGCGTCCTCTTTTCAACGATGTATTAAACATTGCGAGGTTGTATTTAGGATTGATGGAAATTCACGTCCAAAAATTATAATTTTTGCTCAGAAAATTGACTAAGTTCAAGTGACCTCTGACACCAAAGTTCCGCTTGTGCACGGATCAACTATACATCGTTGGAAAGTCCTCGGCGTCCTCTTTTCAACGATGTATTAAACATTGCGAGATTGTATTTAGGATTGATAGAAATTCACGCCCAAAAATTATAATTTTTGCTCAGAAAATTGACCAAGTTCAAGTGACCTCTGACACCAAAGTTCCGCTTGTGCACGGATCAACTATACATCGTTGGAAAGGCCTCGGCGTCCTCTTTTCAACGATGTATTAAACATTGCGAGGTTGTATTTAGGATTGATGGAAATTCCCGTCCAAAAATTATAATTTTTGCTCAGAAAATTGACTAAGTTCAAGTGACCTCTAACACCAAAGTTCCGCTTGTGCAGGGATCAACTATATATCGTTGGAAAGGCTTTGGCGTCCTCTTTTCAACGATGTATTAAACATTGCGAGGGTGTATTTAGGATTGATGGAAATTCACGTCCAAAAATTATAATTTTTGCTCAGAAAAATGACTAAGTTCAAGTGACCTCTGACACCAAAATTCCGCTTGTGTACGGATCAACTATACATCGTTGGAAAGGCCTCGGCGTCATCTTTTCAACGATGTATTAAACATTGCGAGGTTGTATTTCGGATTGATGGAAATTCACGTCCAAAAATTATAATTTTTGCTCAGAAAATTGACTAAGTTCAAGTGACCTCTAACACCAAAGTTCCGCTTGTCCAGGAATCAACTATACATCGTTGGAAAGGCCTCGGCGTCCTCTTTTCAACGTTGTATTAAACATTGCGAGGTTGTATTTAGGATTGATGGAAATTCACGTCCAAAAATTATAATTTTTGCTCAGAAAATTGACTAAGTTCAAGTGACCTCTAACACCAAAGTTCCGCTTGTGCACGGATCAATGATACATCGTTGGAAAGGTCTCGGCGTCCTCTTTTCAACGATGTATTAAACATTGCGAGGTTGTATTTCGGATTGATGGAAATTCACGTCCAAAAATGATAATTTTGGCTCAGAAAAATGACTAAGTTCAAGTGACCTCGGCGTCCTCTCTTCAACGATGTATTAAACATTGCGAGGTTGTATTTCGGATTGATGGAAATTCACGTCCAAAAATTATAATTTTTGCTCAGAAAATTGACTAAGTTCAAGTGACCTCTGACACCAAAGTTCCGCTTGTGCACGGATCAACTATACATCGTTGGAAAGGCCTCGGCGTCCTCTTTTCAACGATGTATTAAACATTGCGAGGTTGTATTTAGGATTGATGGAAATTCACGTCCAAAAATTATAATTTTTGCTCAGAAAATTGACTAAGGTGCTAATTCTCAAGTACACTTTTGTCGTCTAAGACGACAAATGTCGCCTTTAGCAAGTCTGAAGTACGACGCCGCCTCTCAATGTTCGGGAAAACATCTGTTCCGAAGGCGACGACGCTTACAACGTAAGAAAAGTGAATTCTCAAGTACAACAATCAAACAATTTTGAAGCGTTGGGCGACGCCTTTAAGACGACAACAATTTTGGTGTCGCCTTAGGCGTCGTCTTATACAAAACTTGCACTACTTCGATTTTATCCACTATTTTTGTGTGAATATTCACATTTACCTGCAAAAATCACGTTATTTAAGAACGCAATATGCTTGTACTGTATATGCATCGGAATATAGTATAGAAGTTATAGCCCATGTATTTTTTATGTATTTATCTACTATATGTTAGAAAGTTTGTATTTGTTTTTTAAAAAGATATGTGGTTACTATACAAAGTAAAATGTAGCTTAAAAATATTTATCAAATCTAAACGATTTGATTTATCAAATCTAAACGAGATTTGCAACCGAAACCTACAATTCTGTGCGATGTCCCGTTATTTTCTAAGAAGTTCGAAAAGCACATTGAAAAGTTGCGAGTGTTTTTCAATTATTTTAATGGAGCAAAAAAAAAGGTAAAACGATAAATTTATTAGATGTAATATAAATAATTAAAAAGTTTCTTAAATACAGCTATTCTTTCACAACTGCAGCGCAGTTCGAAGTTCTGGTCTGTGAAATGGAGCGGGCGCTTGACCTCGCAAGAGGAACTCCATTATTTAGTAGTAATAAAAATAAGGTAGAACACGATTGGGGAGATATTGCTAAAAAGTTAAACACAAACGGTCCTCCCATTCGCAGTACCTTTGAGTGGAAAAAGGTTAGTTAATGAACTTTCTTATTGTAAGGAAATGTTTGAACAAAAACGTCTTAACGATATGATTAACTTCAGATTTGGCGTGATATGAAGGCCAGAGTAAAAAAAAAAACTCAGCGAGAATGAGAAGGAACTACGAAGCACTGGCGGTGGACCCAACCGCTGTACTGTGCTTTCGCAGTTGGAGGAGCGTGTAGCAAATTTATTGCGGACAAGGTTGATGTCGAGTCCGCCGGGTGCGGTGTTTTGTTTTGGCAATGAGCCAATCCGTGACACACCAACAAAGCCGGCCGGAAGCTCATCAGCAGCAAAACGCCGCACAACACAGCGAGCAGATCCATCTCCAAAAAGACGCCATGAATTGCTGTGCGAATGTAAGTGCATGAAGTTAATTGAAGCAAACCAAAATTAACAAAAACAAAATTAATATAGCCGAAGAGCTGTTGACAGAGGATGAGCAGATCTCTTTTCTTCTAGAGGAAGAAAATGATGATTTGGAAGCAATAGCGACACCTCGCGCTGAACAGCGGCAGTTCATCATGGGCCGAACAGGTTACAAGAGCCGCTTTCAGGAGAAGCAGCTCGATTTGTTGCAGACACAGGTAATATTCGTCTTGCTTTTGTTTAAGAAAATGTTTCCAGCTATTATTTTAGATTTCCAATCATGAAAAAACGAAGGATGTCCTTATGAACATATCTGCAGACATAAGTTCGATTTCAACATCCATGAAAGAAATCGCCACTGTTTCTGCAGTGTGTTTGAAATTTCTGAAGGAAGAGGCAGAACGAAGGAACATAGCGGCAGATGCCTTACTACAGCTAAACCGCCAATAACCCTTTTTTTTAAAAATAATAATTAAGATTTTTATTTTACGTAATTGAAATGTTTTTTATTTTTTTTTTATTATGAAGTTTGCTTTTTTTAATTTTTCAAATATAAATAACAATAACGAACTTATCTGTAGAATTTCAATATTTTCATTTTAATTGTTAAAAAATATAAATGGTAATAAAAAAAAATAAATTAAATAATATCTGAGTACAATCGCTGCCGATTGCGGACGCGGTTGAACCCTTCGATCTCCGTTTCGCTGTCAACATCTTCTATTAGGTATTCGGCCAAAGAATCCATTAGAAAATTAGTCCTTTATATTTGATGGTAAAATTTTTTAGGTTTTTTTAGCACTTGTATACAAACATAAACGTACTCTTCAGAGTTGCTCGACAAGAAATCCAAGCAAAATTTTTTAATGTACTTCGCTTCAGTAAAACCCAAAAAAAAACATACAGAAAACGAAATTCTGTTCTTTAATATTATTTCCCTCCACTATTCCTTATTATAACTCTATGTTTTTAGCAATTTTTGTGAAAAAAATAACAATTTTTTAGGGTGAAAAAAAAACCACCCAAAATTTTACTAATTAAACACAGCTCCTACCAGTTAAAATTTTATTGGCAACACCAATCTTTCAATAATTCCCGAAGAGCTTACGTGAAAGGCAAAGGCGACGTAAGATAGATTCACCTTTGGCAAGGTTGTACTTCAGAATTCCTCTTTTAGAAAAAGGTGACTCTCAAAGCGTCGTCGCCTTAAGGCGTCGGTTGTACTTGAGAATTAGCACCTAAGTTCAAGTGACCTCTGACACCAAAGTTCCGCTTGTGTACGTACATCGTTGGAAAGTCCTCGGCGTCCTCTTTTCAACGATGTAGTAAACATTGCGAGATTGTATTTAGGATTGATGGAAATTCACGCCCAAAAATTATAATTTTTGCTCAGAAAATTGACCAAGTTCAAGTGACCTCTGACACCAAAGTTCCGCTTGTGCACGGATCAACTATACATCGTTAGAAAGGCCTCGGCGTCCTCTTTTCAACGATGTATTAAACATTGCGAGGTTGTATTTAGGATTGATGGAAATTCCCGTCCAAAAATTATAATTTTTGCTCAGAAAATTGACTAAGTTCAAGTGACCTCTAACACCAAAGTTCCGCTTGTGCAGGGATCAACTATACATCGTTGGAAAGGCCTCGGCGTCCTCTTTTCAACGATGTATTAAACATTGCGAGGGTGTATTTAAGATTGATGGAAATTCACGTCCAAAAATTATAATTTTTGCTCAGAAAAATGACTAAGTTCAAGTGACCTCTGACACCAAAATTCCGCTTGTGTACGGATCAACTATACATCGTTGGAAAGGCCTCGGCGTCATCTTTTCAACGATGTATTAAACATTGCGAGGTTGTATTTCGGATTGATGGAAATTCACGTCCAAAAATTATAATTTTTGCTCAGAAAATTGACTAAGTTCAAGTGACCTCTAACACCAAAGTTCCGCTTGTCCAGGAATCAACTATACATCGTTGGAAAGGCCTCGGCGTCCTCTTTTCAACGATGTATTAAACATTGCGAGGTTGTATTTAGGATTGATGGAAATTCACGTCCAAAAATTATAATTTTTGCTCAGAAAATTGACTAAGTTCAAGTGACCTCTAACACCAAAGTTCCGCTTGTGCACGGATCAATGATACATCGTTGGAAAGGTCTCGGCGTCCTCTTTTCAACGATGTATTAAACATTGCGAGGTTGTATTTCGGATTGATGGAAATTCACGTCCAAAAATGATAATTTTGGCTCAGAAAAATGACTAAGTTCAAGTGACCTCGGCGTCCTCTTTTCAACGATGTATTAAACATTGCGAGGTTGTATTTCGGATTGATGGAAATTCACGTCCAAAAATTATAATTTTTGCTCAGAAAATTGACTAAGTTCAAGTGACCTCTGACACCAAAGTTCCGCTTGTGCACGGATCAACTATACATCGTTGGAAAGGCCTCGGCGTCCTCTTTTCAACGATGTATTAAACATTGCGAGGTTGTATTTAGGATTGATGGAAATTCACGTCCAAAAATTATAATTTTTGCTCAGAAAATTGACTAAGGTGCTAATTCTCAAGTACACTTTTGTCGTCTAAGACGACAAATGTCGCCTTTAGCAAGTCTGAAGTACGACGCCGCCTCTCAATGTTCGGGAAAACATCTGTTCCGAAGGCGACGACGCTTACAACGTAAGAAAAGTGAATTCTCAAGTACAACAATCAAACAATTTTGAAGCGTTGGGCGACGCCTTTAAGACGACAACAATTTTGGTGTCGCCTTAGGCGTCGTCTTATACAAAACTTGCACTACTTCGATTTTATCCACTATTTTTGTGTGAATATTCACATTTACCTGCAAAAATCACGTTATTTAAGAACGCAATATGCTTGTACTGTATATGCATCGGAATATAGTATAGAAGTTATAGCCCATGTATTTTTTATGTATTTATCTACTATATGTTAGAAAGTTTGTATTTGTTTTTTAAAAAGATATGTGGTTACTATACAAAGTAAAATGTAGCTTAAAAATATTTATCAAATCTAAACGATTTGATTTATCAAATCTAAACGAGATTTGCAACCGAAACCTACAATTCTGTGCGATGTCCCGTTATTTTCTAAGAAGTTCGAAAAGCACATTGAAAAGTTGCGAGTGTTTTTCAATTATTTTAATGGAGCAAAAAAAAAGGTAAAACGATAAATTTATTAGATGTAATATAAATAATTAAAAAGTTTCTTAAATACAGCTATTCTTTCACAACTGCAGCGCAGTTCGAAGTTCTGGTCTGTGAAATGGAGCGGGCGCTTGACCTCGCAAGAGGAACTCCATTATTTAGTAGTAATAAAAATAAGGTAGAACACGATTGGGGAGATATTGCTAAAAAGTTAAACACAAACGGTCCTCCCATTCGCAGTACCTTTGAGTGGAAAAAGGTTAGTTAATGAACTTTCTTATTGTAAGGAAATGTTTGAACAAAAACGTCTTAACGATATGATTAACTTCAGATTTGGCGTGATATGAAGGCCAGAGTAAAAAAAAAAACTCAGCGAGAATGAGAAGGAACTACGAAGCACTGGCGGTGGACCCAACCGCTGTACTGTGCTTTCGCAGTTGGAGGAGCGTGTAGCAAATTTATTGCGGACAAGGTTGATGTCGAGTCCGCCGGTTGCGGTGTTTTGTTTTGGCAATGAGCCAATCCGTGACACACCAACAAAGCCGGCCGGAAGCTCATCAGCAGCAAAACGCCGCACAACACAGCGAGCAGATCCATCTCCAAAAAGACGCCATGAATTGCTGTGCGAATGTAAGTGCATGAAGTTAATTGAAGCAAATCAAAATTAACAAAAACAAAATTAATATAGCCGAAGAGTTGTTGACAGAGGATGAGCAGATCTCTTTTCTTCTAGAGAAAGAAAATGATGATTTGGAAGCAATAGCGACACCTCGCGCTGAACAGCGGCAGTTCATCATGGGCCGAACAGGTTACAAGAGCCGCTTTCAGGAGAAGCAGCTCGATTTGTTGCAGACACAGGTAATATTCGTCTTGCTTTTGTTTAAGAAAATGTTTCCAGCTATTATTTTAGATTTCCAATCATGAAAAAACGAAGGATGTCCTTATGAACATATCTGCAGACATAAGTTCGATTTCAACATCCATGAAAGAAATCGCCACTGTTTCTGCAGTGTGTTTGAAATTTCTGAAGGAAGAGGCAGAACGAAGGAACATAGCGGCAGATGCCTTACTACAGCTAAACCGCCAATAACCCCTTTTTTTTAAAAATAATAATTAAGATTTTTATTTTACGTAATTGAAATGTTTTTTATTTTTTTTTTATTATGAAGTTTGCTTTTTTTAATTTTTCAAATATAAATAACAATAACGAACTTATCTGTAGAATTTCAATATTTTCATTTTAATTGTTAAAAAATATAAATGGTAATAAAAAAAAATAAATTAAATAATATCTGAGTACAATCGCTGCCGATTGCGGACGCGGTTGAACCCTTCGATCTCCGTTTCGCTGTCAACATCTTCTATTAGGTATTCGGCCAAAGAATCCATTAGAAAATTAGTCCTTTATATTTGATGGTAAAATTTTTTAGGTTTTTTTAGCACTTGTATACAAACATAAACGTACTCTTCAGAGTTGCTCGACAAGAAATCCAAGCAAAATTTTTTAATGTACTTCGCTTCAGTAAAACCCAAAAAAAAACATACAGAAAACGAAATTCTGTTCTTTAATATTATTTCCCTCCACTATTCCTTATTATAACTCTATGTTTTTAGCAATTTTTGTGAAAAAAATAACAATTTTTTAGGGTGAAAAAAAAACCACCCAAAATTTTACTAATTAAACACAGCTCCTACCAGTTAAAATTTTATTGGCAACACCAATCTTTCAATAATTCCCGAAGAGCTTACGTGAAAGGCAAAGGCGACGTAAGATAGATTCACCTTTGGCAAGGTTGTACTTCAGAATTCCTCTTTTAGAAAAAGGTGACTCTCAAAGCGTCGTCGCCTTAAGGCGTCGGTTGTACTTGAGAATTAGCACCTAAGTTCAAGTGACCTCTGACACCAAAGTTCCGCTTGTGTACGTACATCGTTGGAAAGGTCTCGGCGTCCTCTTTTCAACGATGTATTAAACATTGCGAGGTTGTATTTAGGATTGATGGAAATTCACGTCCAAAAATTATAATTTTTGCTCAGAAAATTGACTAAGTTCAAGTGACCTCTGACACCAAAGTTCCGCTTGTGTACGGATCAACTATACATCGTTGGAAAGGTCTCGGCATCCTCTTTTCAACGATGTATTAAACATTGCGAGGTTGTATTTCGGATTGATGGAAATTCACGTCCAAAAATGATAATTTTTGCTCAGAAAATTGACTAAGTTCAAGTGACTTCTGACACCAAAGTTCCGCTTGTGCACGGATCAACTATACATCGTTGGAAAGGCCTCGGCGTCCTCTTTTCAACGATGTATTAAACATTGCGAGGTTGTATTTCGTATTGATGGAAATTCACGTCCAAAAATTATAATTTTTGCTCAGAAAATTGACTAAGTTCAAGTGACCTCTGACACCAAAGTTCCGCTTGTGCACGGATCAACTATACATCGTTGGAAAGTCCTCGGCGTCCTCTTTTCAACGATGTATTAAACATTGCGAGATTGTATTTAGGATTGATGGAAATTCACGCCCAAAAATTATAATTTTTGCTCAGAAAATTGACTAAGTTCAAGTGACCTCTGACACCAAAGTTCCGCTTGTGCACGGATCAACTATACATCGTTGGAAAGGCCTCGGCGTCCTCTTTTCAACGATGTATTAAACATTGCGAGGTTGTATTTAGGATTGATGGAAATTCTCGTCCAAAAATTATAATTTTTGCTCAGAAAATTGACTAAGTTCAAGTGACCTCTAACACCAAAGTTCCGCTTGTGCAGGGATCAACTATACATCGTTGGAAAGGCCTCGGCGTCCTCTTTTCAACGATGTATTAAACATTGCGAGGTTGTATTTAGGATTGATGGAAATTCACGTCCAAAAATTATAATTTTTGCTCAGAAAAATGACTAAGTTCAAGTGACCTCTGACACCAAAATTCCGCTTGTGCACGGATCAACTATACATCGTTGGAAAGGCCTCGGCGTCCTCTTTTCAACGATGTATTAAACATTGCGAGGTTGTATTTAGGATTGATGGAAATTCACGTCCAAAAATTATAATTTTTGCTCAGAATATTGACTAAGTTCAAGTGACTTCTGACACCAAAGTTCCGCTTGTGCACGGATCAACTATACATCGTTGGAAAGGCCTCGGCGTCCTCTTTTCAACGATGTATTAAACATTGCGAGGTTGTATTTCGTATTGATGGAAATTCACGTCCAAAAATTATAATTTTTGCTCAGAAAATTGACTAAGTTCAAGTGACCTCTGACACCAAAGTTCCGCTTGTGCACGGATCAACTATACATCGTTGGAAAGTCCTCGGCGTCCTCTTTTCAACGATGTATTAAACATTGCGAGATTGTATTTAGGATTGATGGAAATTCACGCCCAAAAATTATAATTTTTGCTCAGAAAATTGACCAAGTTCAAGTGACCTCTGACACCAAAGTTCCGCTTGTGCACGGATCAACTATACATCGTTGGAAAGGCCTCGGCGTCCTCTTTTCAACGATGTATTAAACATTGCGAGGTTGTATTTAGGATTGATGGAAATTCCCGTCCAAAAATTATAATTTTTGCTCAGAAAATTGACTAAGTTCAAGTGACCTCTAACACCAAAGTTCCGCTTGTGCAGGGATCAACTATACATCGTTGGAAAGGCCTCGGTGTCCTCTTTTCAACGATGTATTAAACATTGCGAGGTTGTATTTAGGATTGATGGAAATTCACGTCCAAAAATTATAATTTTTGCTCAGAAAAATGACTAAGTTCAAGTGACCTCTGACACCAAAATTCCGCTTGTGTACGGATCAACTATACATCGTTGGAAAGGCCTCGGCGTCCTCTTTTCAACGATGTATTAAACATTGCGAGGTTGTATTTCGGATTGATGGAAATTCACGTCCAAAAATGATAATTTTTGCTCAGAAAATTGACTAAGTTCAAGTGACCTCTAACACCAAAGTTCCGCTTGTCCAGGGATCAACTATACATCGTTGGAAAGGCCTCGGCGTCCTCTTTTCAACGATGTATTAAACATTGCGAGGTTGTATTTAGGATTGATGGAAATTCACGTCCAAAAATTATAATTTTTGCTCAGAAAAATGACTAAGTTCAAGTGACCTCTGACACCAAAATTCCGCTTGTGTACGGATCAACTATACATCGTTGGAAAGGTCTCGGCGTCCTCTTTTCAACGATGTATTAAACATTGCGAGGTTGCATTTCGGATTGATGGAAATTCACGTCCAAAAATTATAATTTTTGCTCAGAAAATTGACTAAGTTCAAGTGACCTCTGACACCAAAGTTCCGCTTGTGCACGGATCAACTATACATCGTTGGAAAAGCCTCGGCGTCCTCTTTTCAACGATGTATTAAACATTGCGAGGTTGTATTTAGGATTGATGGAAATTCACGTCCAAAAATTATAATTTTTGCTCAGAAAATTGACTAAGTTCAAGTGACCTCTAACACCAAAGTTCCGCTTGTGCAGGGATCAACTATATATCGTTGGAAAGGCCTCGGCGTCCTCTTTTCAACGATGTATTAAACATTGCGAGGTTGTATTTAGGATTGATGGAAATTCACGTCCAAAAATTATAATTTTTGCTCAGAATATTGACTAAGTTCAAGTGACTTCTGACACCAAAATTCCGCTTGTGCACGGATCAACTATACATCGTTGGAAAGGCCTCGGCGTCCTCTTTTCAACGATGTATTAAACATTGCGAGGTTGTATTTAGGATTGATGGAAATTCACGTCCAAAAATTATAATTTTTGCTCAGAATATTGACTAAGTTCAAGTGACTTCTGACACCAAAATTCCGCTTGTGCACGGATCAACTATACATCGTTGGAAAGGCCTCGGCGTCCTCTTTTCAACGATGTATTAAACATTGCGAGGTTGTATTTAGGATTGATGGAAATTCACGTCCAAAAATTATAATTTTTGCTCAGAAAATTGACTAAGTTCAAGTGACCTCTGACACCAAAGTTCCGCTTGTGCACGGATCAACTATACATCGTTGGAAAGGCCTCGGCGTCCTCTTTTCAACGATGTATTAAACATTGCGAGGTTGTATTTAGGATTGATGGAAATTCTCGTCCAAAAATTATAATTTTTGCTCAGAAAATTGACTAAGTTCAAGTGACCTCTTACACCAAAGTTCCGCTTGTGCAGGGATCAACTATACATCGTTGGAAAGGCCTCGGCGTCCTCTTTTCAACGATGTATTAAACATTGCGAGGTTGTATTTAGGATTGATGGAAATTCACGTGCAAAAATTATAATTTTTGCTCAGAAAAATGACTAAGTTCAAGTGACCTCTGACACCAAAATTCCGCTTGTGCACGGATCAACTATACATCGTTGGAAAGGCCTCGGCGTCCTCTTTTCAACGATGTATTAAACATTGCGAGGTTGTATTTAGGATTGATGGAAATTCACGTCCAAAAATTATAATTTTTGCTCAGAATATTGACTAAGTTCAAGTGACTTCTGACACCAAAGTTCCGCTTGTGCACGGATCAACTATACATCGTTGGAAAGGCCTCGGCGTCCTCTTTTCAACGATGTATTAAACATTGCGAGGTTGTATTTCGTATTGATGGAAATTCACGTCCAAAAATTATAATTTTTGCTCAGAAAATTGACTAAGTTCAAGTGACCTCTGACACCAAAGTTCCGCTTGTGCACGGATCAACTATACATCGTTGGAAAGTCCTCGGCGTCCTCTTTTCAACGATGTATTAAACATTGCGAGATTGTATTTAGGATTGATGGAAATTCACGCCCAAAAATTATAATTTTTGCTCAGAAAATTGACCAAGTTCAAGTGACCTCTGACACCAAAGTTCCGCTTGTGCACGGATCAACTATACATCGTTGGAAAGGCCTCGGCGTCCTCTTTTCAACGATGTATTAAACATTGCGAGGTTGTATTTAGGATTGATGGAAATTCCCGTCCAAAAATTATAATTTTTGCTCAGAAAATTGACTAAGTTCAAGTGACCTCTAACACCAAAGTTCCGCTTGTGCAGGGATCAACTATACATCGTTGGAAAGGCCTCGGTGTCCTCTTTTCAACGATGTATTAAACATTGCGAGGTTGTATTTAGGATTGATGGAAATTCACGTCCAAAAATTATAATTTTTGCTCAGAAAAATGACTAAGTTCAAGTGACCTCTGACACCAAAATTCCGCTTGTGTACGGATCAACTATACATCGTTGGAAAGGCCTCGGCGTCCTCTTTTCAACGATGTATTAAACATTGCGAGGTTGTATTTCGGATTGATGGAAATTCACGTCCAAAAATTATAATTTTTGCTCAGAAAATTGACTAAGTTCAAGTGACCTCTAACACCAAAGTTCCGCTTGTCCAGGGATCAACTATACATCGTTGGAAAGGCCTCGGCGTCCTCTTTTCAACGATGTATTAAACATTGCGAGGTTGTATTTAGGATTGATGGAAATTCACGTCCAAAAATTATAATTTTTGCTCAGAAAAATGACTAAGTTCAAGTGACCTCTGACACCAAAATTCCGCTTGTGTACGGATCAACTATACATCGTTGGAAAGGTCTCGGCGTCCTCTTTTCAACGATGTATTAAACATTGCGAGGTTGCATTTCGGATTGATGGAAATTCACGTCCAAAAATTATAATTTTTGCTCAGAAAATTGATTAAGTTCAAGTGACCTCTGACACCAAAGTTCCGCTTGTGCACGGATCAACTATACATCGTTGGAAAAGCCTCGGCGTCCTCTTTTCAACAATGTATTAAACATTGCGAGGTTGTATTTAGGATTGATGGAAATTCACGTCCAAAAATTATAATTTTTGCTCAGAAAATTGACTAAGTTCAAGTGACCTCTGACACCAAAGTTCCGCTTGTGCACGGATCAACTATACATCGTTGGAAAGGCCTCGGCGTCCTCTTTTCAACGATGTATTAAACATTGCGAGGTTGTATTTAGGATTGATGGAAATTCACGTCCAAAAATTATAATTTTTGCTCAGAAAATTGACTAAGTTCAAGTGACCTCTGACACCAAAGTTCCGCTTGTGTACGGATCAACTATACATCGTTGGAAAGGTCTCGGCATCCTCTTTTCAACGATGTATTAAACATTGCGAGGTTGTATTTCGGATTGATGGAAATTCACGTCCAAAAATGATAATTTTTGCTCAGAAAATTGACTAAGTTCAAGTGACTTCTGACACCAAAGTTCCGCTTGTGCACGGATCAACTATACATCGTTGGAAAGGCCTCGGCGTCCTCTTTTCAACGATGTATTAAACATTGCGAGGTTGTATTTCGTATTGATGGAAATTCACGTCCAAAAATTATAATTTTTGTTCAGAAAATTGACTAAGTTCAAGTGACCTCTGACACCAAAATTCCGCTTGTGCACGGATCAACTATACATCGTTGGAAAAGCCTCGGCGTCCTCTTTTCAACGATGTATTAAACATTGCGAGGTTGTATTTAGGATTGATGGAAATTCACGTCCAAAAATTATAATTTTTGCTCAGAAAATTGACTAAGTTCAAGTGACCTCTAACACCAAAGTTCCGCTTGTGCAGGGATCAACTATACATCGTTGGAAAGGCCTCGGCGTCCTCTTTTCAACGATGTATTAAACATTGCGAGGTTGTATTTAGGATTGATGGAAATTCACGTCCAAAAATTATAATTTTTGCTCAGAATATTGACTAAGTTCAAGTGACTTCTGACACCAAAATTCCGCTTGTGCACGGATCAACTATACATCGTTGGAAAGGCCTCGGCGTCCTCTTTTCAACGATGTATTAAACATTGCGAGGTTGTATTTAGGATTGATGGAAATTCACGTCCAAAAATTATAATTTTTGCTCAGAATATTGACTAAGTTCAAGTGACTTCTGACACCAAAATTCCGCTTGTGCACGGATCAACTATACATCGTTGGAAAGGCCTCGGCGTCCTCTTTTCAACGATGTATTAAACATTGCGAGGTTGTATTTAGGATTGATGGAAATTCACGTCCAAAAATTATAATTTTTGCTCAGAAAATTGACTAAGTTCAAGTGACCTCTGACACCAAAGTTCCGCTTGTGCACGGATCAACTATACATCGTTGGAAAGGCCTCGGCGTCCTCTTTTCAACGATGTATTAAACATTGCGAGGTTGTATTTAGGATTGATGGAAATTCTCGTCCAAAAATTATAATTTTTGCTCAGAAAATTGACTAAGTTCAAGTGACCTCTAACACCAAAGTTCCGCTTGTGCAGGGATCAACTATACATCGTTGGAAAGGCCTCGGCGTCCTCTTTTCAACGATGTATTAAACATTGCGAGGTTGTATTTAGGATTGATGGAAATTCACGTCCAAAAATTATAATTTTTGCTCAGAAAAATGACTAAGTTCAAGTGACCTCTGACACCAAAATTCCGCTTGTGCACGGATCAACTATACATCGTTGGAAAGGCCTCGGCGTCCTCTTTTCAACGATGTATTAAACATTGCGAGGTTGTATTTAGGATTGATGGAAATTCACGTCCAAAAATTATAATTTTTGCTCAGAATATTGACTAAGTTCAAGTGACTTCTGACACCAAAGTTCAGCTTGTGCACGGATCAACTATACATCGTTGGAAAGGCCTCGGCGTCCTCTTTTCAACGATGTATTAAACATTGCGAGGTTGTATTTCGTATTGATGGAAATTCACGTCCAAAAATTATAATTTTTGCTCAGAAAATTGACTAAGTTCAAGTGACCTCTGACACCAAAGTTCCGCTTGTGCACGGATCAACTATACATCGTTGGAAAGTCCTCGGCGTCCTCTTTTCAACGATGTATTAAACATTGCGAGATTGTATTTAGGATTGATGGAAATTCACGCCCAAAAATTATAATTTTTGCTCAGAAAATTGACCAAGTTCAAGTGACCTCTGACACCAAAGTTCCGCTTGTGCACGGATCAACTATACATCGTTGGAAAGGCCTCGGCGTCCTCTTTTCAACGATGTATTAAACATTGCGAGGTTGTATTTAGGATTGATGGAAATTCCCGTCCAAAAATTATAATTTTTGCTCAGAAAATTGACTAAGTTCAAGTGACCTCTAACACCAAAGTTCCGCTTGTGCAGGGATCAACTATACATCGTTGGAAAGGCCTCGGTGTCCTCTTTTCAACGATGTATTAAACATTGCGAGGTTGTATTTAGGATTGATGGAAATTCACGTCCAAAAATTATAATTTTTGCTCAGAAAAATGACTAAGTTCAAGTGACCTCTGACACCAAAATTCCGCTTGTGTACGGATCAACTATACATCGTTGGAAAGGCCTCGGCGTCCTCTTTTCAACGATGTATTAAACATTGCGAGGTTGTATTTCGGATTGATGGAAATTCACGTCCAAAAATTATAATTTTTGCTCAGAAAATTGACTAAGTTCAAGTGACCTCTAACACCAAAGTTCCGCTTGTCCAGGGATCAACTATACATCGTTGGAAAGGCCTCGGCGTCCTCTTTTCAACGATGTATTAAACATTGCGAGGTTGTATTTAGGATTGATGGAAATTCACGTCCAAAAATTATAATTTTTGCTCAGAAAAATGACTAAGTTCAAGTGACCTCTGACACCAAAATTCCGCTTGTGTACGGATCAACTATACATCGTTGGAAAGGTCTCGGCGTCCTCTTTTCAACGATGTATTAAACATTGCGAGGTTGCATTTCGGATTGATGGAAATTCACGTCCAAAAATTATAATTTTTGCTCAGAAAATTGATTAAGTTCAAGTGACCTCTGACACCAAAGTTCCGCTTGTGCACGGATCAACTATACATCGTTGGAAAAGCCTCGGCGTCCTCTTTTCAACGATGTATTAAACATTGCGAGGTTGTATTTAGGATTGATGGAAATTCACGTCCAAAAATTATAATTTTTGCTCAGAAAATTGACTAAGTTCAAGTGACCTCTGACACCAAAGTTCCGCTTGTGCACGGATCAACTATACATCGTTGGAAAGGCCTCGGCGTCCTCTTTTCAACGATGTATTAAACATTGCGAGGTTGTATTTAGGATTGATGGAAATTCACGTCCAAAAATTATAATTTTTGCTCAGAAAATTGACTAAGTTCAAGTGACCTCTGACACCAAAGTTCCGCTTGTGTACGGATCAACTATACATCGTTGGAAAGGTCTCGGCATCCTCTTTTCAACGATGTATTAAACATTGCGAGGTTGTATTTCGGATTGATGGAAATTCACGTCCAAAAATGATAATTTTTGCTCAGAAAATTGACTAAGTTCAAGTGACTTCTGACACCAAAGTTCCGCTTGTGCACGGATCAACTATACATCGTTGGAAAGGCCTCGGCGTCCTCTTTTCAACGATGTATTAAACATTGCGAGGTTGTATTTCGTATTGATGGAAATTCACGTCCAAAAATTATAATTTTTGCTCAGAAAATTGACTAAGTTCAAGTGACCTCTGACACCAAAATTCCGCTTGTGTACGGATCAACTATACATCGTTGGAAAGGTCTCGGCATCCTCTTTTCAACGATGTATTAAAAATTGCGAGGTTGTATTTCGGATTGATGGAAATTCACGTCCAAAAATGATAATTTTTGCTCAGAGAATTGACTAAGTTCAAGTGACTTCTGACACCAAAGTTCCGCTTGTGCACGGATCAACTATACATCGTTGGAAAGGCCTCGGCGTCCTCTTTTCAACGATGTATTAAACATTGCGAGGTTGTATTTCGTATTGATGGAAATTCACGTCCAAAAATTATAATTTTTGCTCAGAAAATTGACTAAGTTCAAGTGACCTCTGACACCAAAGTTCCGCTTGTGCACGGATCAACTATACATCGTTGGAAAGTCCTCGGCGTCCTCTTTTCAACGATGTATTAAACATTGCGAGATTGTATTTAGGATTGATGGAAATTCACGCCCAAAAATTATAATTTTTGCTCAGAAAATTGACCAAGTTCAAGTGACCTCTGACACCAAAGTTCCGCTTGTGTACGGATCAACTATACATCGTTGGAAAGGTCTCGGCATCCTCTTTTCAACGATGTATTAAACATTGCGAGGTTGTATTTCGGATTGATGGAAATTCACGTCCAAAAATGATAATTTTTGCTCAGAATATTGACTAAGTTCAAGTGACTTCTGACACCAAAGTTCCGCTTGTGCACGGATCAACTATACATCGTTGGAAAGGCCTCGGCGTCCTCTTTTCAACGATGTATTAAACATTGCGAGGTTGTATTTCGTATTGATGGAAATTCACGTCCAAAAATTATAATTTTTGCTCAGAAAATTGACTAAGTTCAAGTGACCTCTGACACCAAAGTTCCGCTTGTGCACGGATCAACTATACATCGTTGGAAAGTCCTCGGCGTCCTCTTTTCAACGATGTATTAAACATTGCGAGATTGTATTTAGGATTGATGGAAATTCACGCCCAAAAATTATAATTTTTGCTCAGAAAATTGACCAAGTTCAAGTGACCTCTGACACCAAAGTTCCGCTTGTGCACGGATCAACTATACATCGTTGGAAAGGCCTCGGCGTCCTCTTTTCAACGATGTATTAAACATTGCGAGGTTGTATTTAGGATTGATGGAAATTCCCGTCCAAAAATTATAATTTTTGCTCAGAAAATTGACTAAGTTCAAGTGACCTCTAACACCAAAGTTCCGCTTGTGCAGGGATCAACTATACATCGTTGGAAAGGCCTCGGTGTCCTCTTTTCAACGATGTATTAAACATTGCGAGGTTGTATTTAGGATTGATGGAAATTCACGTCCAAAAATTATAATTTTTGCTCAGAAAAATGACTAAGTTCAAGTGACCTCTGACACCAAAATTCCGCTTGTGTACGGATCAACTATACATCGTTGGAAAGGCCTCGGCGTCCTCTTTTCAACGATGTATTAAACATTGCGAGGTTGTATTTCGGATTGATGGAAATTCACGTCCAAAAATTATAATTTTTGCTCAGAAAATTGACTAAGTTCAAGTGACCTCTAACACCAAAGTTCCGCTTGTGCACGGATCAACTATACATCGTTGGAAAGGCCTCGGCGTCCTCTTTTCAACGATGTATTAAACATTGCGAGGTTGTATTTCGTATTGATGGAAATTCACGTCCAAAAATTATAATTTTTGCTCAGAAAATTGACCAAGTTCAAGTGACCTCTGACACCAAAGTTCCGCTTGTGCACGGATCAACTATACATCGTTGGAAAGGCCTCGGCGTCCTCTTTTCAACGATGTATTAAACATTGCGAGGTTGTATTTAGGATTGATGGAAATTCCCGTCCAAAAATTATAATTTTTGCTCAGAAAATTGACTAAGTTCAAGTGACCTCTAACACCAAAGTTCCGCTTGTGCACGGATCAACTATACATCGTTGGAAAGGCCTCGGCGTCCTCTTTTCAACGATGTATTAAACATTGCGAGGTTGTATTTAGGATTGATGGAAATTCACGTCCAAAAATTATAATTTTTGCTCAGAAAATTGACTAAGTTCAAGTGACCTCTGACACCAAAGTTCCGCTTGTGCACGGATCAACTATACATCGTTGGAAAGGCCTCGGCGTCCTCTTTTCAACGAAGTATTAAACATTGCGAGGTTGTATTTAGGATTGATGGAAATTCACGTCCAAAAATTATAATTTTTGCTCAGAAAATTGACCAAGTTCAAGTGACCTCTGACACCAAAGTTCCGCTTGTGCACGGATCAACTATACATCGTTGGAAAGGCCTCGGCGTCCTCTTTTCAACGATGTATTAAACATTGCGAGGTTGTATTTAGGATTGATGGAAATTCCCGTCCAAAAATTATAATTTTTGCTCAGAAAATTGACCAAGTTCAAGTGACCTCTGACACCAAAGTTCCGCTTGTGCACGGATCAACTATACGTCGTTGGAAAGGTCTCGGCGTCCTCTTTTCAACGATGTATTAAACATTGCGAGGTTGTATTTCGGATTGATGGAAATTCACGTCCAAAAATGATAATTTTTGCTCAGAAAATTGACTAAGTTCAAGCGACCTCTGACACCAAAGTTCCGCTTGTGCACGGATCAGCTATACATCGTTGGAAAAGCCTCGGCGTCCTCTTTTCAACGATGTATTAAACATTGCGAGGTTGTATTTAGGATTGATGGAAATTCACGTCCAAAAATTATAATTTTTGCTCAGAAAATTGACTAAGTTCAAGTGACCTCTGACACCAAAGTTCCGCTTGTGCACGGATCAACTATACATCGTTGGAAAGGCCTCGGCGTCCTCTTTTCAACGATGTATTAAACATTGCGAGGTTGTATTTCGGATTGATGGAAATTCACGTCCAAAAATTATAATTTTTGCTCAGAAAATTGACTAAGTTCAAGTGACCTCTGACACCAAAGTTCCGCTTGTGTACGGATCAACTATACATCGTTGGAAAGGTCTCGGCATCCTCTTTTCAACGATGTATTAAACATTGCGAGGTTGTATTTCGGATTGATGGAAATTCACGTCCAAAAATGATAATTTTTGCTCAGAAAATTGACTAAGTTCAAGTGACTTCTGACACCAAAGTTCCGCTTGTGCACGGATCAACTATACATCGTTGGAAAGGCCTCGGCGTCCTCTTTTCAACGATGTATTAAACATTGCGAGGTTGTATTTCGTATTGATGGAAATTCACGTCCAAAAATTATAATTTTTGCTCAGAAAATTGACTAAGTTCAAGTGACCTCTGACACCAAAATTCCGCTTGTGTACGGATCAACTATACATCGTTGGAAAGGCCTCGGCGTCCTCTTTTCAACGATGTATTAAACATTGCGAGGTTGTATTTCGGATTGATGGAAATTCACGTCCAAAAATGATAATTTTTGCTCAGAGAATTGACTAAGTTCAAGTGACTTCTGACACCAAAGTTCCGCTTGTGCACGGATCAACTATACATCGTTGGAAAGGCCTCGGCGTCCTCTTTTCAACGATGTATTAAACATTGCGAGGTTGTATTTCGTATTGATGGAAATTCACGTCCAAAAATTATAATTTTTGCTCAGAAAATTGACTAAGTTCAAGTGACCTCTGACACCAAAGTTCCGCTTGTGCACGGATCAACTATACATCGTTGGAAAGGCCTCGGCGTCCTCTTTTCAACGAAGTATTAAACATTGCGAGGTTGTATTTAGGATTGATGGAAATTCACGTCCAAAAATTATAATTTTTGCTCAGAAAATTGACTAAGTTCAAGTGACCTCTGACACCAAAGTTCCGCTTGTGTACGGATCAACTATACATCGTTGGAAAGGTCTCGGCATCCTCTTTTTAACGATGTATTAAACATTGCGAGGTTGTATATCGGATTGATGGAAATTCACGTCCAAAAATGATAATTTTTGCTCAGAAAATTGACTAAGTTCAAGTGACCTCTGACACCAAAGTTCCGCTTGTGCACGGATCAACTATACGTCGTTGGAAAGGTCTCGGCGTCCTCTTTTCAACGATGTATTAAACATTGCGAGGTTGTATTTCGGATTGATGGAAATTCACGTCCAAAAATGATAATTTTTGCTCAGAAAATTGACTAAGTTCAAGCGACCTCTGACACCAAAGTTCCGCTTGTGCACGGATCAGCTATACATCGTTGGAAAGGCCTCGGCGTCCTCTTTTCAACGATGTATTAAACATTGCGAGGTTGTATTTCGTATTGATGGAAATTCACGTCCAAAAATTATAATTTTTGCTCAGAAAATTGACTAAGTTCAAGTGACCTCTGACACCAAAGTTCCGCTTGTGCACGGATCAACTATACATCGTTGGAAAGGCCTCGGCGTCCTCTTTTCAACGATGTATTAAACATTGCGAGGTTGTATTTCGTATTGATGGAAATTCACGTCCAAAAATTATAATTTTTGCTCAGAAAATTGACCAAGTTCAAGTGACCTCTGACACCAAAGTTCCGCTTGTGCACGGATCAACTATACATCGTTGGAAAGGCCTCGGCGTCCTCTTTTCAACGATGTATTAAACATTGCGAGGTTGTATTTAGGATTGATGGAAATTCCCGTCCAAAAATTATAATTTTTGCTCAGAAAATTGACTAAGTTCAAGTGACCTCTAACACCAAAGTTCCGCTTGTGCACGGATCAACTATACATCGTTGGAAAGGCCTCGGCGTCCTCTTTTCAACGATGTATTAAACATTGCGAGGTTGTATTTCGTATTGATGGAAATTCACGTCCAAAAATTATAATTTTTGCTCAGAAAATTGACTAAGTTCAAGTGACCTCTGACACCAAAGTTCCGCTTGTGCACGGATCAACTATACATCGTTGGAAAGTCCTCGGCGTCCTCTTTTCAACGATGTATTAAACATTGCGAGATTGTATTTAGGATTGATGGAAATTCACGCCCAAAAATTATAATTTTTGCTCAGAAAATTGACTAAGTTCAAGTGACCTCTGACACCAAAGTTCCGCTTGTGCACGGATCAACTATACATCGTTGGAAAGGCCTCGGCGTCCTCTTTTCAACGAAGTATTAAACATTGCGAGGTTGTATTTAGGATTGATGGAAATTCACGTCCAAAAATTATAATTTTTGCTCAGAAAATTGACCAAGTTCAAGTGACCTCTGACACCAAAGTTCCGCTTGTGCACGGATCAACTATACATCGTTGGAAAGGCCTCGGCGTCCTCTTTTCAACGATGTATTAAACATTGCGAGGTTGTATTTAGGATTGATGGAAATTCCCGTCCAAAAATTATAATTTTTGCTCAGAAAATTGACCAAGTTCAAGTGACCTCTGACACCAAAGTTCCGCTTGTGCACGGATCAACTATACGTCGTTGGAAAGGTCTCGGCGTCCTCTTTTCAACGATGTATTAAACATTGCGAGGTTGTATTTCGGATTGATGGAAATTCACGTCCAAAAATGATAATTTTTGCTCAGAAAATTGACTAAGTTCAAGCGACCTCTGACACCAAAGTTCCGCTTGTGCACGGATCAGCTATACATCGTTGGAAAAGCCTCGGCGTCCTCTTTTCAACGATGTATTAAACATTGCGAGGTTGTATTTAGGATTGATGGAAATTCACGTCCAAAAATTATAATTTTTGCTCAGAAAATTGACTAAGTTCAAGTGACCTCTGACACCAAAGTTCCGCTTGTGCACGGATCAACTATACATCGTTGGAAAGGCCTCGGCGTCCTCTTTTCAACGATGTATTAAACATTGCGAGGTTGTATTTAGGATTGATGGAAATTCACGTCCAAAAATTATAATTTTTGCTCAGAAAATTGACTAAGTTCAAGTGACCTCTGACACCAAAGTTCCGCTTGTGTACGGATCAACTATACATCGTTGGAAAGGTCTCGGCATCCTCTTTTCAACGATGTATTAAACATTGCGAGGTTGTATTTCGGATTGATGGAAATTCACGTCCAAAAATGATAATTTTTGCTCAGAAAATTGACTAAGTTCAAGTGACTTCTGACACCAAAGTTCCGCTTGTGCACGGATCAACTATACATCGTTGGAAAGGCCTCGGCGTCCTCTTTTCAACGATGTATTAAACATTGCGAGGTTGTATTTCGTATTGATGGAAATTCACGTCCAAAAATTATAATTTTTGCTCAGAAAATTGACTAAGTTCAAGTGACCTCTGACACCAAAATTCCGCTTGTGTACGGATCAACTATACATCGTTGGAAAGGCCTCGGCGTCCTCTTTTCAACGATGTATTAAACATTGCGAGGTTGTATTTCGGATTGATGGAAATTCACGTCCAAAAATGATAATTTTTGCTCAGAGAATTGACTAAGTTCAAGTGACTTCTGACACCAAAGTTCCGCTTGTGCACGGATCAACTATACATCGTTGGAAAGGCCTCGGCGTCCTCTTTTCAACGATGTATTAAACATTGCGAGGTTGTATTTCGTATTGATGGAAATTCACGTCCAAAAATTATAATTTTTGCTCAGAAAATTGACTAAGTTCAAGTGACCTCTGACACCAAAGTTCCGCTTGTGCACGGATCAACTATACATCGTTGGAAAGGCCTCGGCGTCCTCTTTTCAACGAAGTATTAAACATTGCGAGGTTGTATTTAGGATTGATGGAAATTCACGTCCAAAAATTATAATTTTTGCTCAGAAAATTGACTAAGTTCAAGTGACCTCTGACACCAAAGTTCCGCTTGTGTACGGATCAACTATACATCGTTGGAAAGGTCTCGGCATCCTCTTTTCAACGATGTATTAAACATTGCGAGGTTGTATATCGGATTGATGGAAATTCACGTCCAAAAATGATAATTTTTGCTCAGAAAATTGACTAAGTTCAAGTGACCTCTGACACCAAAGTTCCGCTTGTGCACGGATCAACTATACGTCGTTGGAAAGGTCTCGGCGTCCTCTTTTCAACGATGTATTAAACATTGCGAGGTTGTATTTCGGATTGATGGAAATTCACGTCCAAAAATGATAATTTTTGCTCAGAAAATTGACTAAGTTCAAGCGACCTCTGACACCAAAGTTCCGCTTGTGCACGGATCAGCTATACATCGTTGGAAAGGCCTCGGCGTCCTCTTTTCAACGATGTATTAAACATTGCGAGGTTGTATTTCGTATTGATGGAAATTCACGTCCAAAAATTATAATTTTTGCTCAGAAAATTGACTAAGTTCAAGTGACCTCTGACACCAAAGTTCCGCTTGTGCACGGATCAACTATACATCGTTGGAAAGGCCTCGGCGTCCTCTTTTCAACGATGTATTAAACATTGCGAGGTTGTATTTCGTATTGATGGAAATTCACGTCCAAAAATTATAATTTTTGCTCAGAAAATTGACCAAGTTCAAGTGACCTCTGACACCAAAGTTCCGCTTGTGCACGGATCAACTATACATCGTTGGAAAGGCCTCGGCGTCCTCTTTTCAACGATGTATTAAACATTGCGAGGTTGTATTTAGGATTGATGGAAATTCCCGTCCAAAAATTATAATTTTTGCTCAGAAAATTGACTAAGTTCAAGTGACCTCTAACACCAAAGTTCCGCTTGTGCACGGATCAACTATACATCGTTGGAAAGGCCTCGGCGTCCTCTTTTCAACGATGTATTAAACATTGCGAGGTTGTATTTCGTATTGATGGAAATTCACGTCCAAAAATTATAATTTTTGCTCAGAAAATTGACTAAGTTCAAGTGACCTCTGACACCAAAGTTCCGCTTGTGCACGGATCAACTATACATCGTTGGAAAGTCCTCGGCGTCCTCTTTTCAACGATGTATTAAACATTGCGAGATTGTATTTAGGATTGATGGAAATTCACGCCCAAAAATTATAATTTTTGCTCAGAAAATTGACCAAGTTCAAGTGACCTCTGACACCAAAGTTCCGCTTGTGCACGGATCAACTATACATCGTTGGAAAGGCCTCGGCGTCCTCTTTTCAACGATGTATTAAACATTGCGAGGTTGTATTTAGGATTGATGGAAATTCCCGTCCAAAAATTATAATTTTTGCTCAGAAAATTGACTAAGTTCAAGTGACCTCTAACACCAAAGTTCCGCTTGTGCAGGGATCAACTATACATCGTTGGAAAGGCCTCGGTGTCCTCTTTCCAACGATGTATTAAACATTGCGAGGTTGTATTTAGGATTGATGGAAATTCACGTCCAAAAATTATAATTTTTGCTCAGAAAAATGACTAAGTTCAAGTGACCTCTGACACCAAAATTCCGCTTGTGTACGGATCAACTATACATCGTTGGAAAGGCCTCGGCGTCCTCTTTTCAACGATGTATTAAACATTGCGAGGTTGTATTTCGGATTGATGGAAATTCACGTCCAAAAATTATAATTTTTGCTCAGAAAATTGACTAAGTTCAAGTGACCTCTAACACCAAAGTTCCGCTTGTCCAGGGATCAACTATACATCGTTGGAAAGGCCTCGGCGTCCTCTTTTCAACGATGTATTAAACATTGCGAGGTTGTATTTAGGATTGATGGAAATTCACGTCCAAAAATTATAATTTTTGCTCAGAAAAATGACTAAGTTCAAGTGACCTCTGACACCAAAGTTCCGCTTGTGCACGGATCAACTATACATCGTTGGAAAAGCCTCGGCGTCCTCTTTTCAACGATGTATTAAACATTGCGAGGTTGTATTTCGTATTGATGGAAATTCACGTCCAAAAATGATAATTTTTGCTCAGAAAATTGACTAAGTTCAAGTGACTTCTGACACCAAAGTTCCGCTTGTGCACGGATCAACTATACATCGTTGGAAAGTCCTCGGCGTCCTCTTTTCAACGATGTATTAAACATTGCGAGATTGTATTTAGGATTGATGGAAATTCACGTCCAAAAATTATAATTTTTGCTCAGAAAAATGACTAAGTTCAAGTGACCTCTGACACCAAAATTCCGCTTGTGTACGGATCAACTATACATCGTTGGAAAGGCCTCGGCGTCCTCTTTTCAACGATGTATTAAACATTGCGAGGTTGTATTTCGTATTGATGGAAATTCACGTCCAAAAATTATAATTTTTGCTCAGAAAATTGACTAAGTTCAAGTGACCTCTGACACCAAAATTCCGCTTGTGTACGGATCAACTATACATCGTTGGAAAGGCCTCGGCGTCCTCTTTTCAACGATGTATTAAACATTGCGAGGTTGTATTTCGGATTGATGGAAATTCACGTCCAAAAATGATAATTTTTGCTCAGAGAATTGACTAAGTTCAAGTGACTTCTGACACCAAAGTTCCGCTTGTGCACGGATCAACTATACATCGTTGGAAAGGCCTCGGCGTCCTCTTTTCAACGATGTATTAAACATTGCGAGGTTGTATTTCGTATTGATGGAAATTCACGTCCAAAAATTATAATTTTTGCTCAGAAAATTGACTAAGTTCAAGTGACCTCTGACACCAAAGTTCCGCTTGTGCACGGATCAACTATACATCGTTGGAAAGGCCTCGGCGTCCTCTTTTCAACGAAGTATTAAACATTGCGAGGTTGTATTTAGGATTGATGGAAATTCACGTCCAAAAATTATAATTTTTGCTCAGAAAATTGACTAAGTTCAAGTGACCTCTGACACCAAAGTTCCGCTTGTGTACGGATCAACTATACATCGTTGGAAAGGTCTCGGCATCCTCTTTTCAACGATGTATTAAACATTGCGAGGTTGTATATCGGATTGATGGAAATTCACGTCCAAAAATGATAATTTTTGCTCAGAAAATTGACTAAGTTCAAGTGACCTCTGACACCAAAGTTCCGCTTGTGCACGGATCAACTATACGTCGTTGGAAAGGTCTCGGCGTCCTCTTTTCAACGATGTATTAAACATTGCGAGGTTGTATTTCGGATTGATGGAAATTCACGTCCAAAAATGATAATTTTTGCTCAGAAAATTGACTAAGTTCAAGCGACCTCTGACACCAAAGTTCCGCTTGTGCACGGATCAGCTATACATCGTTGGAAAGGCCTCGGCGTCCTCTTTTCAACGATGTATTAAACATTGCGAGGTTGTATTTCGTATTGATGGAAATTCACGTCCAAAAATTATAATTTTTGCTCAGAAAATTGACTAAGTTCAAGTGACCTCTGACACCAAAGTTCCGCTTGTGCACGGATCAACTATACATCGTTGGAAAGGCCTCGGCGTCCTCTTTTCAACGATGTATTAAACATTGCGAGGTTGTATTTCGTATTGATGGAAATTCACGTCCAAAAATTATAATTTTTGCTCAGAAAATTGACCAAGTTCAAGTGACCTCTGACACCAAAGTTCCGCTTGTGCACGGATCAACTATACATCGTTGGAAAGGCCTCGGCGTCCTCTTTTCAACGATGTATTAAACATTGCGAGGTTGTATTTAGGATTGATGGAAATTCCCGTCCAAAAATTATAATTTTTGCTCAGAAAATTGACTAAGTTCAAGTGACCTCTAACACCAAAGTTCCGCTTGTGCACGGATCAACTATACATCGTTGGAAAGGCCTCGGCGTCCTCTTTTCAACGATGTATTAAACATTGCGAGGTTGTATTTCGTATTGATGGAAATTCACGTCCAAAAATTATAATTTTTGCTCAGAAAATTGACTAAGTTCAAGTGACCTCTGACACCAAAGTTCCGCTTGTGCACGGATCAACTATACATCGTTGGAAAGTCCTCGGCGTCCTCTTTTCAACGATGTATTAAACATTGCGAGATTGTATTTAGGATTGATGGAAATTCACGCCCAAAAATTATAATTTTTGCTCAGAAAATTGACTAAGTTCAAGTGACCTCTGACACCAAAGTTCCGCTTGTGCACGGATCAACTATACATCGTTGGAAAGGCCTCGGCGTCCTCTTTTCAACGAAGTATTAAACATTGCGAGGTTGTATTTAGGATTGATGGAAATTCACGTCCAAAAATTATAATTTTTGCTCAGAAAATTGACCAAGTTCAAGTGACCTCTGACACCAAAGTTCCGCTTGTGCACGGATCAACTATACATCGTTGGAAAGGCCTCGGCGTCCTCTTTTCAACGATGTATTAAACATTGCGAGGTTGTATTTAGGATTGATGGAAATTCCCGTCCAAAAATTATAATTTTTGCTCAGAAAATTGACCAAGTTCAAGTGACCTCTGACACCAAAGTTCCGCTTGTGCACGGATCAACTATACGTCGTTGGAAAGGTCTCGGCGTCCTCTTTTCAACGATGTATTAAACATTGCGAGGTTGTATTTCGGATTGATGGAAATTCACGTCCAAAAATGATAATTTTTGCTCAGAAAATTGACTAAGTTCAAGCGACCTCTGACACCAAAGTTCCGCTTGTGCACGGATCAGCTATACATCGTTGGAAAAGCCTCGGCGTCCTCTTTTCAACGATGTATTAAACATTGCGAGGTTGTATTTAGGATTGATGGAAATTCACGTCCAAAAATTATAATTTTTGCTCAGAAAATTGACTAAGTTCAAGTGACCTCTGACACCAAAGTTCCGCTTGTGCACGGATCAACTATACATCGTTGGAAAGGCCTCGGCGTCCTCTTTTCAACGATGTATTAAACATTGCGAGGTTGTATTTAGGATTGATGGAAATTCACGTCCAAAAATTATAATTTTTGCTCAGAAAATTGACTAAGTTCAAGTGACCTCTGACACCAAAGTTCCGCTTGTGTACGGATCAACTATACATCGTTGGAAAGGTCTCGGCATCCTCTTTTCAACGATGTATTAAACATTGCGAGGTTGTATTTCGGATTGATGGAAATTCACGTCCAAAAATGATAATTTTTGCTCAGAAAATTGACTAAGTTCAAGTGACTTCTGACACCAAAGTTCCGCTTGTGCACGGATCAACTATACATCGTTGGAAAGGCCTCGGCGTCCTCTTTTCAACGATGTATTAAACATTGCGAGGTTGTATTTCGTATTGATGGAAATTCACGTCCAAAAATTATAATTTTTGCTCAGAAAATTGACTAAGTTCAAGTGACCTCTGACACCAAAATTCCGCTTGTGTACGGATCAACTATACATCGTTGGAAAGGCCTCGGCGTCCTCTTTTCAACGATGTATTAAACATTGCGAGGTTGTATTTCGGATTGATGGAAATTCACGTCCAAAAATGATAATTTTTGCTCAGAGAATTGACTAAGTTCAAGTGACTTCTGACACCAAAGTTCCGCTTGTGCACGGATCAACTATACATCGTTGGAAAGGCCTCGGCGTCCTCTTTTCAACGATGTATTAAACATTGCGAGGTTGTATTTCGTATTGATGGAAATTCACGTCCAAAAATTATAATTTTTGCTCAGAAAATTGACTAAGTTCAAGTGACCTCTGACACCAAAGTTCCGCTTGTGCACGGATCAACTATACATCGTTGGAAAGGCCTCGGCGTCCTCTTTTCAACGAAGTATTAAACATTGCGAGGTTGTATTTAGGATTGATGGAAATTCACGTCCAAAAATTATAATTTTTGCTCAGAAAATTGACTAAGTTCAAGTGACCTCTGACACCAAAGTTCCGCTTGTGTACGGATCAACTATACATCGTTGGAAAGGTCTCGGCATCCTCTTTTCAACGATGTATTAAACATTGCGAGGTTGTATATCGGATTGATGGAAATTCACGTCCAAAAATGATAATTTTTGCTCAGAAAATTGACTAAGTTCAAGTGACCTCTGACACCAAAGTTCCGCTTGTGCACGGATCAACTATACGTCGTTGGAAAGGTCTCGGCGTCCTCTTTTCAACGATGTATTAAACATTGCGAGGTTGTATTTCGGATTGATGGAAATTCACGTCCAAAAATGATAATTTTTGCTCAGAAAATTGACTAAGTTCAAGCGACCTCTGACACCAAAGTTCCGCTTGTGCACGGATCAGCTATACATCGTTGGAAAGGCCTCGGCGTCCTCTTTTCAACGATGTATTAAACATTGCGAGGTTGTATTTCGTATTGATGGAAATTCACGTCCAAAAATTATAATTTTTGCTCAGAAAATTGACTAAGTTCAAGTGACCTCTGACACCAAAGTTCCGCTTGTGCACGGATCAACTATACATCGTTGGAAAGGCCTCGGCGTCCTCTTTTCAACGATGTATTAAACATTGCGAGGTTGTATTTCGTATTGATGGAAATTCACGTCCAAAAATTATAATTTTTGCTCAGAAAATTGACCAAGTTCAAGTGACCTCTGACACCAAAGTTCCGCTTGTGCACGGATCAACTATACATCGTTGGAAAGGCCTCGGCGTCCTCTTTTCAACGATGTATTAAACATTGCGAGGTTGTATTTAGGATTGATGGAAATTCCCGTCCAAAAATTATAATTTTTGCTCAGAAAATTGACTAAGTTCAAGTGACCTCTAACACCAAAGTTCCGCTTGTGCACGGATCAACTATACATCGTTGGAAAGGCCTCGGCGTCCTCTTTTCAACGATGTATTAAACATTGCGAGGTTGTATTTCGTATTGATGGAAATTCACGTCCAAAAATTATAATTTTTGCTCAGAAAATTGACTAAGTTCAAGTGACCTCTGACACCAAAGTTCCGCTTGTGCACGGATCAACTATACATCGTTGGAAAGTCCTCGGCGTCCTCTTTTCAACGATGTATTAAACATTGCGAGATTGTATTTAGGATTGATGGAAATTCACGCCCAAAAATTATAATTTTTGCTCAGAAAATTGACCAAGTTCAAGTGACCTCTGACACCAAAGTTCCGCTTGTGCACGGATCAACTATACATCGTTGGAAAGGCCTCGGCGTCCTCTTTTCAACGATGTATTAAACATTGCGAGGTTGTATTTAGGATTGATGGAAATTCCCGTCCAAAAATTATAATTTTTGCTCAGAAAATTGACTAAGTTCAAGTGACCTCTAACACCAAAGTTCCGCTTGTGCAGGGATCAACTATACATCGTTGGAAAGGCCTCGGTGTCCTCTTTCCAACGATGTATTAAACATTGCGAGGTTGTATTTAGGATTGATGGAAATTCACGTCCAAAAATTATAATTTTTGCTCAGAAAAATGACTAAGTTCAAGTGACCTCTGACACCAAAATTCCGCTTGTGTACGGATCAACTATACATCGTTGGAAAGGCCTCGGCGTCCTCTTTTCAACGATGTATTAAACATTGCGAGGTTGTATTTCGGATTGATGGAAATTCACGTCCAAAAATTATAATTTTTGCTCAGAAAATTGACTAAGTTCAAGTGACCTCTAACACCAAAGTTCCGCTTGTCCAGGGATCAACTATACATCGTTGGAAAGGCCTCGGCGTCCTCTTTTCAACGATGTATTAAACATTGCGAGGTTGTATTTAGGATTGATGGAAATTCACGTCCAAAAATTATAATTTTTGCTCAGAAAAATGACTAAGTTCAAGTGACCTCTGACACCAAAGTTCCGCTTGTGCACGGATCAACTATACATCGTTGGAAAAGCCTCGGCGTCCTCTTTTCAACGATGTATTAAACATTGCGAGGTTGTATTTAGGATTGATGGAAATTCACGTCCAAAAATTATAATTTTTGCTCAGAAAATTGACTAAGTTCAAGTGACCTCTGACACCAAAGTTCCGCTTGTGCACGGATCAACTATACATCGTTGGAAAGGCCTCGGCGTCCTCTTTTCAACGATGTATTAAACATTGCGAGGTTGTATTTAGGATTGATGGAAATTCACGTCCAAAAATTATAATTTTTGCTCAGAAAATTGACTAAGTTCAAGTGACCTCTGACACCAAAGTTCCGCTTGTGTACGGATCAACTATACATCGTTGGAAAGGTCTCGGCATCCTCTTTTCAACGATGTATTAAACATTGCGAGGTTGTATTTCGGATTGATGGAAATTCACGTCCAAAAATGATAATTTTTGCTCAGAAAATTGACTAAGTTCAAGTGACTTCTGACACCAAAGTTCCGCTTGTGCACGGATCAACTATACATCGTTGGAAAGGCCTCGGCGTCCTCTTTTCAACGATGTATTAAACATTGCGAGATTGTATTTAGGATTGATGGAAATTCACGCCCAAAAATTATAATTTTTGCTCAGAAAATTGACCAAGTTCAAGTGACCTCTGACACCAAAGTTCCGCTTGTGCACGGATCAACTATACATCGTTGGAAAGGCCTCGGCGTCCTCTTTTCAACGATGTATTAAACATTGCGAGGTTGTATTTAGGATTGATGGAAATTCCCGTCCAAAAATTATAATTTTTGCTCAGAAAATTGACTAAGTTCAAGTGACCTCTAACACCAAAGTTCCGCTTGTGCAGGGATCAACTATACATCGTTGGAAAGGCCTCGGTGTCCTCTTTCCAACGATGTATTAAACATTGCGAGGTTGTATTTAGGATTGATGGAAATTCACGTCCAAAAATTATAATTTTTGCTCAGAAAAATGACTAAGTTCAAGTGACCTCTGACACCAAAATTCCGCTTGTGTACGGATCAACTATACATCGTTGGAAAGGCCTCGGCGTCCTCTTTTCAACGATGTATTAAACATTGCGAGGTTGTATTTCGGATTGATGGAAATTCACGTCCAAAAATTATAATTTTTGCTCAGAAAATTGACTAAGTTCAAGTGACCTCTAACACCAAAGTTCCGCTTGTCCAGGGATCAACTATACATCGTTGGAAAGGCCTCGGCGTCCTCTTTTCAACGATGTATTAAACATTGCGAGGTTGTATTTAGGATTGATGGAAATTCACGTCCAAAAATTATAATTTTTGCTCAGAAAAATGACTAAGTTCAAGTGACCTCTGACACCAAAGTTCCGCTTGTGCACGGATCAACTATACATCGTTGGAAAAGCCTCGGCGTCCTCTTTTCAACGATGTATTAAACATTGCGAGGTTGTATTTAGGATTGATGGAAATTCACGTCCAAAAATTATAATTTTTGCTCAGAAAATTGACTAAGTTCAAGTGACCTCTGACACCAAAGTTCCGCTTGTGCACGGATCAACTATACATCGTTGGAAAGGCCTCGGCGTCCTCTTTTCAACGATGTATTAAACATTGCGAGGTTGTATTTAGGATTGATGGAAATTCACGTCCAAAAATTATAATTTTTGCTCAGAAAATTGACTAAGTTCAAGTGACCTCTGACACCAAAGTTCCGCTTGTGTACGGATCAACTATACATCGTTGGAAAGGTCTCGGCATCCTCTTTTCAACGATGTATTAAACATTGCGAGGTTGTATTTCGGATTGATGGAAATTCACGTCCAAAAATGATAATTTTTGCTCAGAAAATTGACTAAGTTCAAGTGACTTCTGACACCAAAGTTCCGCTTGTGCACGTATCAACTATACATCGTTGGAAAGGCCTCGGCGTCCTCTTTTCAACGATGTATTAAACATTGCGAGGTTGTATTTCGTATTGATGGAAATTCACGTCCAAAAATTATAATTTTTGCTCAGAAAATTGACTAAGTTCAAGTGACCTCTGACACCAAAGTTCCGCTTGTGCACGGATCAACTATACATCGTTCGAAAGTCCTCGGCGTCCTCTTTTCAACGATGTATTAAACATTGCGAGATTGTATTTAGGATTGATGGAAATTCACGCCCAAAAATTATAATTTTTGCTCAGAAAATTGACCAAGTTCAAGTCACCTCTGACACCAAAGTTCCGCTTGTGCACGGATCAACTATACATCGTTGGAAAGGCCTCGGCGTCCTCTTTTCAACGATGTATTAAACATTGCGAGGTTGTATTTAGGATTGATGGAAATTCCCGTCCAAAAATTATAATTTTTGCTCAGAAAATTGACTAAGTTCAAGTGACCTCTAACACCAAAGTTCCGCTTGTGCAGGGATCAACTATACATCGTTGGAAAGGCCTCGGCGTCCTCTTTTCAACGATGTATTAAACATTGCGAGGTTGTATTTAGGATTGGTGGAAATTCACGTCCAAAAATTATAATTTTTGCTCAGAAAAATGACTAAGTTCAAGTGACCTCTGACACCAAAATTCCGCTTGTGTACGGATCAACTATACATCGTTGGAAAGGCCTCGGCGTCCTCTTTTCAACGATGTATTAAACATTGCGAGGTTGTATTTCGGATTGATGGAAATTCACGTCCAAAAATTATAATTTTTGCTCAGAAAATTGACTAAGTTCAAGTGACCTCTAACACCAAAGTTCCGCTTGTCCAGGGATCAACTATACATCGTTGGAAAGGCCTCGGCGTCCTCTTTTCAACGATGTATTAAACATTGCGAGGTTGTATTTAGGATTGATGGAAATTCACGTCCAAAAATTATAATTTTTGCTCAGAAAATTGACTAAGTTCAAGTGACCTCTGACACCAAAGTTCCGCTTGTGCACGGATCAATGATACATCGTTGGAAAGGTCTCGGCGTCCTCTTTTCAACGATGTATTAAACATTGCGAGGTTGTATTTCGGATTGATGGAAATTCACGTCCAAAAATGATAATTTTGGCTCAGAAAAATGACTAAGTTCAAGTGACCTCGCCGTCCTCTTTTCAACGATGTATTAAACATTGCGAGGTTGTATTTCGGATTGATGGAAATTCACGTCCAAAAATTATAATTTTTGCTCAAAAAATTGACTAAGTTCAAGTGACCTCTGACACCAAAGTTCCGCTTGTGCACGGATCAACTATACATCGTTGGAAAGGCCTCGGCGTCCTCTTTTCAACGATGTATTAAACATTGCGAGGTTGTATTTCGGATTGATGGAAATTCACGTCCAAAAATTATAATTTTTGCTCAGAAAATTGACTAAGTTCAAGTGACCTCTAACACCAAAGTTCCGCTTGTGCAGGGATCAACTATACATCGTTGGAAAGGCCTCGGCGTCCTCTTTTCAACGATGTATTAAACATTGCGAGGTTGTATTCGACCTACACTTGTGGCGTTCCAGCGCATTTCGAGCATCTTTGCGGAGCTGTTATCGTCAAACTTCAGGAAATCAGCGGTGAGCAAGTGGGATCCCGGCAAGTCCTCTAAAATCTGTCTAGTGCTACATGTCCATTTACGAAGGGAGAAGCCGGATGTGCTGAGGGCGTCGGTCAGTTCGTCTCTCATCTGGATGGCGACGGAGATATTAAGGGGGCACAGTTAACTCCGAAGGTGACTGTTTGCAGCTCATAGTCCTTTACTTCGAAGTCCGCCTCATCGCGAAACACTATTATTATTAACACTGATAGGGGGTATGCTTTGGATCGTCAAGGATCTGGCGGTACATTTTCTGAATGTCACCACTGAAAACATACCTGTGAAAACGCAAAGTAACTTTAAAAATGTTAACTCAGCATGCAATATTGGGTCTCCGTGCAGGATGTCGTTTAGACTGAGCGCACTGATTTTGGCGCATGATGCGTTAAACACGAGTGGCACTTTCGTGGAAGTGCTCTCCGGTTTAATAACCGCATGGTGTGGCAGATAGTAGTGCCCGAGATTGGGTTGCGGTGGCGCTACAGCCTTCATATGACCTAATGCGACGTATTCTCAATCAAATCATCGTATTGTTTCTGGAGATCAGTATTCTTGCTTAGCCTGGCTTCCGAGCGCAGGTATTGCTGGAGGGCGATTTGCCGCGAGTATCCTAGAGAATTGGGGGCGAGATCTTCATTTTTGAATGGCAATGTGACGATGTATCGACAATCGTTGTTCCTTTTGGTCGTCTTTTCGAATTCTCTTTGCAAAACTTTTCGGAGGAGGGTGGATACCTAGTTTTGAGAAGTTCCTCCACCTCTCAAAAACGTTCGAACTGTGGTTCGATAGTGACTTCACTGAAGAAGGCCACTTTGATATTGGGGCTTCGAGATTGTAGCATGGGGACTGATCCTGTAATGATCCAAACAAAAACAGTCTGCTGCGCTAACAGAGAACCTAATACATTTCGACGAATTCCGTCGAGTATTATTGCCAGCAAAATATCGGCTCCGATGAGGACATCAATTTGTTGACTCTTTACAAAATTGGCGTCTGCGAGTTTGATGTTGTGGGGCAGGGTTATTATCATTTTAGACTAAGTTCAAGTGACCTCTGACACCAAAGTTCCGCTTGTGTACGGATCAACTATACATCGTTGGAAAGGCCTCGGCGTCCTCTTTTCAACGATGTATTAAACATTGCGAGGTTGTATTTAGGATTGATGGAAATTCACGTCTAAAAATTATAATTTTTGCTCAGAAAATTGACTAAGTTCAAGTGACCTCTGACACCAAAGTTCCGCTTGTGCACGGATCAACTATACATAGTTGGAAAGGCCTCGGCGTCCTCTTTTCAACGATGTATTAAACATTGCGAGGTTGTATTTCGGATTGATGGAAATTCACGTCCAAAAATTATAATTTTTGCTCAGAAAATTGACTAAGTTCAAGTGACCTCTGACACCAAAGTTCCGCTTGTGTACGGATCAACTATACATCGTTGGAAAAGTCTCGGCGTCCTCTTTTCAACGATGTATTAAACATTGCGAGGTTGTATTTAGGATTGATGGAAATTCACGTCCAAAAATTATAATTTTTGCTCAGAAAATTGACTAAGTTCAAGTGACCTCTGACACCAAAGTTCCGCTTGTGTACGGATCAACTATACATCGTTGGAAAGGCCTCGGCGTCCTCTTTTCAACGATGTATTAAACATTGCGAGGTTGTATTTCGGATTGATGGAAATTCACCTCCAAAAATTATAATTTTTGCTCAGAAAAATGACTAAGTTGAAGTGACCTCTGACACCAAAATTCCGCTTGTGCACGGATCAACTATACATCGTTGGAAAAGTCTCGGCGTCCTCTTTTCAACGATGTATTAAACATTGCGAGGTTGTATTTAGGATTGATGGAAATTCACGTCCAAAAATTATAATTTTTGCTCAGAAAATTGACTAAGTTCAAGTGACCTCTGACACCAAAGTTCCGCTTGTGTACGGATCAACTATACATCGTTGGAAAAGTCTCGGCGTCCTCTTTTCAACGATGTATTAAACATTGCGAGGTTGTATTTAGGATTGATGGAAATTCACGTCCAAAAATTATAATTTTTGCTCAGAAAATTGACTAAGTTCAAGTGACCTCTGACACCAAAGTTCCGCTTGTGTACGGATCAACTATACATCGTTGGAAAGGCCTCGGCGTCCTCTTTTCAACGATGTATTAAACATTGCGAGGTTGTATTTAGGATTGATGGAAATTCACGTCCAAAAATTATAATTTTTGCTCAGAAAAATGACTAAGTTCAAGTGACCTCTGACACCAAAATTCCGCTTGTGTACGGATCAACTATACATCGTTGGAAAGGTCTCGGCGTCCTCTTTTCAACGATGTATTAAACATTGCGAGGTTGCATTTCGGATTGATGGAAATTCACGTCCAAAAATTATAATTTTTGCTCAGAAAATTGACTAAGTTCAAGTGACCTCTGACACCAAAGTTCCGCTTGTGCACGGATCAACTATACATCGTTGAAAAAGCCTCGGCGTCCTCTTTTCAACGATGTAATAAACATTGCGAGGTTGTATTTAGGATTGATGGAAATTCACGTCCAAAAATTATAATTTTTGCTCAGAAAATTGACTAAGTTCAAGTGACCTCTGACACCAAAGTTCCGCTTGTGCACGGATCAACTATACATCGTTGGAAAGGTCTCGGCGTCCTCTTTTCAACGATGTATTAAACATTGCGAGGTTGTATTTAGGATTGATGGAAATTCACGTCCAAAAATTATAATTTTTGCTCAGAAAATTGACTAAGTTCAAGTGACCTCTGACACCAAAGTTCCGCTTGTGTACGGATCAACTATACATCGTTGGAAAGGCCTCGGCGTCCTCTTTTCAACGATGTATTAAACATTGCGAGGTTGTATTTCGGATTGATGGAAATTCACCTCAAAAAATTATAATTTTTGCTCAGAAAATTGACTAAGTTCAAGTGACCTCTGACACCAAAGTTCCGCTTGTGCACGGATCAACTATACATCGTTGGAAAGGCCTCGGCGTCCTCTTTTCAACGAAGTATTAAACATTGCGAGGTTGTATTTAGGATTGATGGAAATTCACGTCCAAAAATTATAATTTTTGCTCAGAAAATTGACTAAGTTCAAGTGACCTCTGACACCAAAGTTCCGCTTGTGCACGGATCAACTATACATCGTTGGAAAGGTCTCGGCGTCCTCTATTCAACGATGTATTAAACATTGCGAGGTTGTATTTAGGATTGATGGAAATTCACGTCCAAAAATTATAATTTTTGCTCAGAAAATTGATTAAGTTCAAGTGACCTCTGACACCAAAGTTCCGCTTGTGTACGGATCAACTATACATCGTTGGAAAGGTCTCGGCATCCTCTTTTCAACGATGTATTAAACATTGCGAGGTTGTATTTCGGATTGATGGAAATTCACGTCCAAAAATGATAATTTTTGCTCAGAAAATTGACTAAGTTCAAGTGACCTCTAACACCAAAGTTCCGCTTGTGCACGGATCAACTATACGTCGTTGGAAAGGTCTCGGCGTCCTCTTTTCAACGATGTATTAAACATTGCGAGGTTGTATTTCGGATTGATGGAAATTCACGTCCAAAAATGATAATTTTTGCTCAGAAAATTGACTAAGTTCAAGTGACCTCTGACACCAAAGTTCCGCTTGTGCACGGATCAACTATACATCGTTGGAAAGTCCTCGGCGTCCTCTTTTCAACGATTTATTAAACATTGCGAGATTGTATTTAGGATTGATGGAAATTCACGCCCAAAAATTATAATTTTTGCTCAGAAAATTGACCAAGTTCAAGTGACCTCTGACACCAAAGTTCCGCTTGTGCACGGATCAACTATACATCGTTGGAAAGGCCTCGGCGTCCTCTTTTCAACGATGTATTAAACATTGCGAGGTTGTATTTCGGATTGATGGAAATTCCCGTCCAAAAATTATAATTTTTGCTCAGAAAATTGACTAAGTTCAAGTGACCTCTAACACCAAAGTTCCGCTTGTGCAGGGATCAACTATACATCGTTGGAAAGGCCTCGGCGTCCTCTTTTCAACGATGTATTAAACATTGCGAGGTTGTATTTAGGATTGATGGAAATTCACGTCCAAAAATTATAATTTTTGCTCAGAAAAATGAAAGAGTTCAAGTGACCTCTGACACCAAAATTCCGCTTGTGTGCGGATCAACTATACATCGTTGGAAAGGCCTCGGCGTCCTCTTTTCAACGATGTATTAAACATTGCGAGGTTGTATTTAGGATTGATGGAAATTCACGTCCAAAAATTATAATTTTTGCTCAGAAAATTGACTAAGTTCAAGTGACCTCTGACACCAAAGTTCCGCTTGTGTACGGATCAACTATACATCGTTGGAAAGGTCTCGGCATCCTCTTTTCAACGATGTATTAAACATTGCGAGGTTGTATATCGGATTGATGGAAATTCACGTCCAAAAATGATAATTTTTGCTCAGAAAATTGACTAAGTTCAAGTGACCTCTGACACCAAAGTTCCGCTTGTGCACGGATCAACTATACGTCGTTGGAAAGGTCTCGGCGTCCTCTTTTCAACGATGTATTAAACATTGCGAGGTTGTATTTCGGATTGATGGAAATTCACGTCCAAAAATGATAATTTTTGCTCAGAAAATTGACTAAGTTCAAGCGACCTCTGACACCAAAGTTCCGCTTGTGCACGGATCAGCTATACATCGTTGGAAAGGCCTCGGCGTCCTCTTTTCAACGATGTATTAAACATTGCGAGGTTGTATTTCGTATTGATGGAAATTCACGTCCAAAAATTATAATTTTTGCTCAGAAAATTGACTAAGTTCAAGTGACCTCTGACACCAAAGTTCCGCTTGTGCACGGATCAACTATACATCGTTGGAAAGTCCTCGGCGTCCTCTTTTCAACGATTTATTAAACATTGCGAGATTGTATTTAGGATTGATGGAAATTCACGCCCAAAAATTATAATTTTTGCTCAGAAAATTGACCAAGTTCAAGTGACCTCTGACACCAAAGTTCCGCTTGTGCACGGATCAACTATACATCGTTGGAAAGGTCTCGGCGTCCTCTTTTCAACGATGTATTAAACATTGCGAGGTTGTATTTAGGATTGATGGAAATTCACGTCCAAAAATTATAATTTTTGCTCAGAAAATTGACTAAGTTCAAGTGACCTCTGACACCAAAGTTCCGCTTGTGTACGGATCAACTATACATCGTTGGAAAGGCCTCGGCGTCCTCTTTTCAACGATGTATTAAACATTGCGAGGTTGTATTTAGGATTGATGGAAATTCACGTCCAAAAATTATAATTTTTGCTCAGAAAATTGACCAAGTTCAAGTGACCTCTGACACCAAAGTTCCGCTTGTGTACGGATCAACTATACATCGTTGGAAAGGCCTCGGCGTCCTCTTTTCAACGATGTATTAAACATTGCGAGGTTGTATTTCGGATTGATGGAAATTCACCTCCAAAAATTATAATTTTTGCTCAGAAAAATGACTAAGTTCAAGTGACCTCTGACACCAAAATTCCGCTTGTGTACGGATCAACTATACATCGTTGGAAAAGTCTCGGCGTCCTCTTTTCAACGATGTATTAAACATTGCGAGGTTGTATTTAGGATTGATGGAAATTCACGTCCAAAAATTATAATTTTTGCTCAGAAAATTGACTAAGTTCAAGTGACCTCTGACACCAAAGTTCCGCTTGTGTACGGATCAACTATACATCGTTGGAAAAGTCTCGGCGTCCTCTTTTCAACGATGTATTAAACATTGCGAGGTTGTATTTAGGATTGATGGAAATTCACGTCCAAAAATTATAATTTTTGCTCAGAAAATTGACTAAGTTCAAGTGACCTCTGACACCAAAGTTCCGCTTGTGTACGGATCAACTATACATCGTTGGAAAGGCCTCGGCGTCCTCTTTTCAACGATGTATTAAACATTGCGAGGTTGTATTTAGGATTGATGGAAATTCACGTCCAAAAATTATAATTTTTGCTCAGAAAAATGACTAAGTTCAAGTGACCTCTGACACCAAAATTCCGCTTGTGTACGGATCAACTATACATCGTTGGAAAGGTCTCGGCGTCCTCTTTTCAACGATGTATTAAACATTGCGAGGTTGCATTTCGGATTGATGGAAATTCACGTCCAAAAATTATAATTTTTGCTCAGAAAATTGACTAAGTTCAAGTGACCTCTGACACCAAAGTTCCGCTTGTGCACGGATCAACTATACATCGTTGGAAAAGCCTCGGCGTCCTCTTTTCAACGATGTAATAAACATTGCGAGGTTGTATTTAGGATTGATGGAAATTCACGTCCAAAAATTATAATTTTTGCTCAGAAAATTGACTAAGTTCAAGTGACCTCTGACACCAAAGTTCCGCTTGTGCACGGATCAACTATACATCGTTGGAAAGGTCTCGGCGTCCTCTTTTCAACGATGTATTAAACATTGCGAGGTTGTATTTAGGATTGATGGAAATTCACGTCCAAAAATTATAATTTTTGCTCAGAAAATTGACTAAGTTCAAGTGACCTCTGACACCTAAGTTCCGCTTGTGTACGGATCAACTATACATCGTTGGAAAGGCCTCGGCGTCCTCTTTTCAACGATGTATTAAACATTGCGAGGTTGTATTTCGGATTGATGGAAATTCACCTCCAAAAATTATAATTTTTGCTCAGAAAATTGACTAAGTTCAAGTGACCTCTGACACCAAAGTTCCGCTTGTGCACGGATCAACTATACATCGTTGGAAAGGCCTCGGCGTCCTCTTTTCAACGAAGTATTAAACATTGCGAGGTTGTATTTAGGATTGATGGAAATTCACGTCCAAAAATTATAATTTTTGCTCAGAAAATTGACTAAGTTCAAGTGACCTCTGACACCAAAGTTCCGCTTGTGCACGGATCAACTATACATCGTTGGAAAGGTCTCGGCGTCCTCTATTCAACGATGTATTAAACATTGCGAGGTTGTATTTAGGATTGATGGAAATTCACGTCCAAAAATTATAATTTTTGCTCAGAAAATTGATTAAGTTCAAGTGACCTCTGACACCAAAGTTCCGCTTGTGTACGGATCAACTATACATCGTTGGAAAGGTCTCGGCATCCTCTTTTCAACGATGTATTAAACATTGCGAGGTTGTATTTCGGATTGATGTAAATTCACGTCCAAAAATGATAATTTTTGCTCAGAAAATTGACTAAGTTCAAGTGACCTCTGACACCAAAGTTCCGCTTGTGCACGGATCAACTATACATCGTTGGAAAGTCCTCGGCGTCCTCTTTTCAACGATTTATTAAACATTGCGAGATTGTATTTAGGATTGATGGAAATTCACGCCCAAAAATTATAATTTTTGCTCAGAAAATTGACCAAGTTCAAGTGACCTCTGACACCAAAGTTCCGCTTGTGCACGGATCAACTATACATCGTTGGAAAAGTCTCGGCGTCCTCTTTTCAACGATGTATTAAACATTGCGAGGTTGTATTTAGGATTGATGGAAATTCACGTCCAAAAATTATAATTTTTGCTCAGAAAAATGACTAAGTTCAAGTGACCTCTGACACCAAAATTCCGCTTGTGTACGGATCAACTATACATCGTTGGAAAGGTCTCGGCGTCCTCTTTTCAACGATGTATTAAACATTGCGAGGTTGCATTTCGGATTGATGGAAATTCACGTCCAAAAATTATAATTTTTGCTCAGAAAATTGACTAAGTTCAAGTGACCTCTGACACCAAAGTTCCGCTTGTGCACGGATCAACTATACATCGTTGGAAAAGCCTCGGCGTCCTCTTTTCAACGATGTAATAAACATTGCGAGGTTGTATTTAGGATTGATGGAAATTCACGTCCAAAAATTATAATTTTTGCTCAGAAAATTGACTAAGTTCAAGTGACCTCTGACACCAAAGTTCCGCTTGTGCACGGATCAACTATACATCGTTGGAAAGGTCTCGGCGTCCTCTTTTCAACGATGTATTAAACATTGCGAGGTTGTATTTAGGATTGATGGAAATTCACGTCCAAAAATTATAATTTTTGCTCAGAAAATTGACTAAGTTCAAGTGACCTCTGACACCAAAGTTCCGCTTGTGTACGGATCAACTATACATCGTTGGAAAGGCCTCGGCGTCCTCTTTTCAACGATGTATTAAACATTGCGAGGTTGTATTTCGGATTGATGGAAATTCACCTCCAAAAATTATAATTTTTGCTCAGAAAATTGACTAAGTTCAAGTGACCTCTGACACCAAAGTTCCGCTTGTGCACGGATCAACTATACATCGTTGGAAAGGCCTCGGCGTCCTCTTTTCAACGAAGTATTAAACATTGCGAGGTTGTATTTAGGATTGATGGAAATTCACGTCCAAAAATTATAATTTTTGCTCAGAAAATTGACTAAGTTCAAGTGACCTCTGACACCAAAGTTCCGCTTGTGCACGGATCAACTATACATCGTTGGAAAGGTCTCGGCGTCCTCTATTCAACGATGTATTAAACATTGCGAGGTTGTATTTAGGATTGATGGAAATTCACGTCCAAAAATTATAATTTTTGCTCAGAAAATTGATTAAGTTCAAGTGACCTCTGACACCAAAGTTCCGCTTGTGTACGGATCAACTATACATCGTTGGAAAGGTCTCGGCATCCTCTTTTCAACGATGTATTAAACATTGCGAGGTTGTATTTCGGATTGATGGAAATTCACGTCCAAAAATGATAATTTTTGCTCAGAAAATTGACTAAGTTCAAGTGACCTCTGACACCAAAGTTCCGCTTGTGCACGGATCAGCTATACGTCGTTGGAAAGGTCTCGGCGTCCTCTTTTCAACGATTTATTAAACATTGCGAGATTGTATTTAGGATTGATGGAAATTCACGCCCAAAAATTATAATTTTTGCTCAGAAAATTGACCAAGTTCAAGTGACCTCTGACACCAAAGTTCCGCTTGTGCACGGATCAACTATACATCGTTGGAAAGGTCTCGGCGTCCTCTATTCAACGATGTATTAAACATTGCGAGGTTGTATTTAGGATTGATGGAAATTCACGTCCAAAAATTATAATTTTTGCTCAGAAAATTGATTAAGTTCAAGTGACCTCTGACACCAAAGTTCCGCTTGTGTACGGATCAACTATACATCGTTGGAAAGGTCTCGGCATCCTCTTTTCAACGATGTATTAAACATTGCGAGGTTGTATTTCGGATTGATGGAAATTCACGTCCAAAAATGATAATTTTTGCTCAGAAAATTGACTAAGTTCAAGTGACCTCTGACACCAAAGTTCCGCTTGTGCACGGATCAACTATACATCGTTGGAAAGTCCTCGGCGTCCTCTTTTCAACGATTTATTAAACATTGCGAGATTGTATTTAGGATTGATGGAAATTCACGCCCAAAAATTATAATTTTTGCTCAGAAAATTGACCAAGTTCAAGTGACCTCTGACACCAAAGTTCCGCTTGTGCACGGATCAACTATACATCGTTGGAAAGGCCTCGGCGTCCTCTTTTCAACGATGTATTAAACATTGCGAGGTTGTATTTAGGATTGATGGAAATTCCCGTCCAAAAATTATAATTTTTGCTCAGAAAATTGACTAAGTTCAAGTGACCTCTAACACCAAAGTTCCGCTTGTGCAGGGATCAACTATACATCGTTGGAAAGGCCTCGGCGTCCTCTTTTCAACGATGTATTAAACATTGCGAGGTTGTATTTAGGATTGATGGAAATTCACGTCCAAAAATTATAATTTTTGCTCAGAAAAATGAAAGAGTTCAAGTGACCTCTGACACCAAAATTCCGCTTGTGTGCGGATCAACTATACATCGTTGGAAAGGCCTCGGCGTCCTCTTTTCAACGATGTATTAAACATTGCGAGGTTGTATTTAGGATTGATGGAAATTCACGTCCAAAAATTATAATTTTTGCTCAGAAAATTGACTAAGTTCAAGTGACCTCTGACACCAAAGTTCCGCTTGTGTACGGATCAACTATACATCGTTGGAAAGGTCTCGGCATCCTCTTTTCAACGATGTATTAAACATTGCGAGGTTGTATATCGGATTGATGGAAATTCACGTCCAAAAATGATAATTTTTGCTCAGAAAATTGACTAAGTTCAAGTGACCTCTGACACCAAAGTTCCGCTTGTGCACGGATCAACTATACGTCGTTGGAAAGGTCTCGGCGTCCTCTTTTCAACGATGTATTAAACATTGCGAGGTTGTATTTCGGATTGATGGAAATTCACGTCCAAAAATGATAATTTTTGCTCAGAAAATTGACTAAGTTCAAGCGACCTCTGACACCAAAGTTCCGCTTGTGCACGGATCAGCTATACATCGTTGGAAAGGCCTCGGCGTCCTCTTTTCAACGATGTATTAAACATTGCGAGGTTGTATTTCGTATTGATGGAAATTCACGTCCAAAAATTATAATTTTTGCTCAGAAAATTGACTAAGTTCAAGTGACCTCTGACACCAAAGTTCCGCTTGTGCACGGATCAACTATACATCGTTGGAAAGTCCTCGGCGTCCTCTTTTCAACGATGTATTAAACATTGCGAGGTTGTATTTAGGATTGATGGAAATTCACGTCCAAAAATTATAATTTTTGCTCAGAAAATTGACTAAGTTCAAGTGACCTCTGACACCAAAGTTCCGCTTGTGTACGGATCAACTATACATCGTTGGAAAGGCCTCGGCGTCCTCTTTTCAACGATGTATTAAACATTGCGAGGTTGTATTTCGGATTGATGGAAATTCACCTCCAAAAATTATAATTTTTGCTCAGAAAATTGACTAAGTTCAAGTGACCTCTGACACCAAAGTTCCGCTTGTGCACGGATCAACTATACATCGTTGGAAAGGCCTCGGCGTCCTCTTTTCAACGAAGTATTAAACATTGCGAGGTTGTATTTAGGATTGATGGAAATTCACGTCCAAAAATTATAATTTTTGCTCAGAAAATTGACTAATTTCAAGTGACCTCTGACACCAAAGTTCCGCTTGTGCACGGATCAACTATACATCGTTGGAAAGGCCTCGGCGTCCTCTTTTCAACGATGTATTAAACATTGCGAGGTTGTATTTCGTATTGATGGAAATTCACGTCCAAAAATTATAATTTTTGCTCAGAAAATTGACCAAGTTCAAGTGACCTCTGACACCAAAGTTCCGCTTGTGCACGGATCAACTATACATCGTTGGAAAGGCCTCGGCGTCCTCTTTTCAACGATGTATTAAACATTGCGAGGTTGTATTTAGGATTGATGGAAATTCCCGTCCAAAAATTATAATTTTTGCTCAGAAAATTGACTAAGTTCAAGTGACCTCTAACACCAAAGTTCCGCTTGTGCAGGGATCAACTATACATCGTTGGAAAGGCCTCGGCGTCCTCTTTTCAACGATGTATTAAACATTGCGAGGTTGTATTTAGGATTGATGGAAATTCACGTCCAAAAATTATAATTTTTGCTCAGAAAAATGAAAGAGTTCAAGTGACCTCTGACACCAAAATTCCGCTTGTGTGCGGATCAACTATACATCGTTGGAAAGGCCTCGGCGTCCTCTTTTCAACGATGTATTAAACATTGCGAGGTTGTATTTCGGATTGATGGAAATTCACGTCCAAAAATTATAATTTTTGCTCAGAAAATTGACTAAGTTCAAGTGACCTCTGACACCAAAGTTCCGCTTGTGCACGGATCAACTATACATCGTTGGAAAAGCCTCGGCGTCCTCTTTTCAACGATGTATTAAACATTGCGAGGTTGTATTTAGGATTGATGGAAATTCATGTCCAAAAATTATAATTTTTGCTCAGAAAATTGACTAAGTTCAAGTGACCTCTGACACCAAAGTTCCGCTTGTGCACGGATCAACTATACATCGTTGGAAAGGCCTCGGCGTCCTCTTTTCAACGATGTATTAAACATTGCGAGGTTGTATTTCGTATTGATGGAAATTCACGTCCAAAAATTATAATTTTTGCTCAGAAAATTGACTAAGTTCAAGTGACCTCTGACACCAAAGTTCCGCTTGTGTACGGATCAACTATACATCGTTGGAAAGGTCTCGGCGTCCTCTTTTCAACGATGCATACAACTTTACAAAGCTGTATTGCGGATCTTATTAATTTTTTCTTTCACACTACACCTTAATCTCAGCAACATGAATGAGCAAAAACGCGAATTTCAAATTCGTGTTTCAAGGGCCCTGAGTTGGCGTTTTTTGTTAAGATTTTTTTGAAAATTGCACTGTTTGCGGTCAAGTGCCGTACAAAAATCCGAATGATGAAGTGGACACTGCTCGGTCCAGGACAGATGTGCCAATATGAGGCATACAGCAAATGAAAGGTGGCTTCTAGTAGCATTAGTGCTAAGAAAATCAAAGGGCCCTGAGTTGGCGATTTTTGTTAAGATTTTTTTTAAAATTGCACTGTTTGCGGTCAAGTGCCGTACAAAAATCCGAATGATGAAGTGGACACTGCTCGGTCCAGGACGATTGTGCCAACATAAGGCATACGGCAAATGAAAGGTGGCTTCTAGTAGCATTAGTGCTAAGAAAATCAAAGGGCCCTGAGTTGGCGATTTTTGTTAAGATTTTTTTGAAAATTGCACTGTTTGCGGTCAAGTGCCGTACAAAAATCCGAATGATGAAGTGGACACTGCTCGGTCCAGGACGATTGTGCCAACATAAGGCATACGGCAAATGAAAGGTGGCTTCTAGTAGCATTAGTGCTAAGAAAATCAAAGGGCCCTGAGTTGGCGTTTTTTGTTAAGATTTTTTTGAAAATTGCACTGTTTGCGGTCAAGTGCCGTACAAAAATCCGAATGATGAAGTGGACACTGCTCGGTCCAGGACGGTTGTGCCAACATAAGGCATACGGCAAATGAAAGGTGGCTTCTAGTAGCATTAGTGCTAAGAAAATCAAAGGGCCCTGAGTTGGCGATTTTTGTTAAGATTTTTTTGAAAATTGCACTGTTTGCGGTCAAGTGCCGTACAAAAATCCGAATGATGAAGTGGACACTGCTCGGTCCAGGACGGTTGTGCCAACATGAGGCATACGGCAAATGAAAGGTGGCTTCTAGTAGCATTAGTGCTAAGAAAATCAAAGGGCCCTGAGTTGGCGATTTGTGTTAAGATTTTTTTGAAAATTGCACTGTTTGCGGTCAAGTGCCGTACAAAAATCCGAATGATGAAGTGGACACTGCTCGGTCCAGGACGATTGTGCCAACATAAGGCATACGGCAAATGAAAGGTGGCTTCTAGTAGCATTAGTGCTAAGAAAATCAAAGGGCCCTGAGTTGGCGTTTTTTGTTAAGATTTTTTTGAAAATTGCACTGTTTGCGGTCAAGTGCCGTACAAAAATCCGAATGATGAAGTGGACACTGCTCGGTCCAGGACAGATGTGCCAATATGAGGCATACAGCAAATGAAAGGTGGCTTCTAGTAGCATTAGTGCTAAGAAAATCAAAGGGCCCTGAGTTGGCGATTTTTGTTAAGATTTTTTTTAAAATTGCACTGTTTGCGGTCAAGTGCCGTACAAAAATCCGAATGATGAAGTGGACACTGCTCGGTCCAGGACAGATGTGCCAATATGAGGCATACAGCAAATGAAAGGTGGCTTCTAGTAGCATTAGTGCTAAGAAAATCAAAGGGCCCTGAGTTGGCGATTTTTGTTAAGATTTTTTTTAAAATTGCACTGTTTGCGGTCAAGTGCCGTACAAAAATCCGAATGATGAAGTGGACACTGCTCGGTCCAGGACGATTGTGCCAACATAAGGCATACGGCAAATGAAAGGTGGCTTCTAGTAGCATTAGTGCTAAGAAAATCAAAGGGCCCTGAGTTGGCGATTTTTGTTAAGATTTTTTTGAAAATTGCACTGTTTGCGGTCAAGTGCCGTACAAAAATCCGAATGATGAAGTGGACACTGCTCGGTCCAGGACGGTTGTGCCAACATGAGGCATACGGCAAATGAAAGGTGGCTTCTAGTAGCATTAGTGCTAAGAAAATCAAAGGGCCCTGAGTTGGCGATTTGTGTTAAGATTTTTTTGAAAATTGCACTGTTTGCGGTCAAGTGCCGTACAAAAATCCGAATGATGAAGTGGACACTGCTCGGTCCAGGACGATTGTGCCAACATAAGGCATACGGCAAATGAAAGGTGGCTTCTAGTAGCATTAGTGCTAAGAAAATCAAAGGGCCCTGAGTTGGCGTTTTTTGTTAAGATTTTTTTGAAAATTGCACTGTTTGCGGTCAAGTGCCGTACAAAAATCCGAATGATGAAGTGGACACTGCTCGGTCCAGGACAGATGTGCCAATATGAGGCATACAGCAAATGAAAGGTGGCTTCTAGTAGCATTAGTGCTAAGAAAATCAAAGGGCCCTGAGTTGGCGATTTTTGTTAAGATTTTTTTTAAAATTGCACTGTTTGCGGTCAAGTGCCGTACAAAAATCCGAATGATGAAGTGGACACTGCTCGGTCCAGGACGATTGTGCCAACATAAGGCATACGGCAAATGAAAGGTGGCTTCTAGTAGCATTAGTGCTAAGAAAATCAAAGGGCCCTGAGTTGGCGTTTTTTGTTAAGATTTTTTTCGAAAATGGCACTGTTTGCGGTCAAGTGAAAAAATCCGAACAAAAATCCGAATGATGAAGTGGACACTGCTCGGTCCAGGACGATTGTGCCAACATGAGGCATACGGCAAATGAAAGGTGGCTTCTAGTAGCATTAGTGCTAAGAAAATGAAAGGACCCTGAGTTGGCGTTTTTTGTTAGGATTTTTTTGAAAATTGCACTGTTTGCGGTCAAGTGCCGTACAAAAAACCGAATGATGAAGTGGACACTGCTCGGTCCAGGACGATTGTGCCAACATGAGGCATACGGCAAATGAAAGGTGGCTTCTACTAGCATTAGTGCTAAGAAAATCAAAGGGCCCTGAGTTGGCGTTTGTTGTTAAGATTTTTGTGAAAATTGCACTGTTTGTGATCAAGTGCCGTACAAAAATCCGAATGATGAAGTGGACACTGCTCGGTCCAGGACGGATGTGCCAACATGAGGCATACGGCAAATGAAAGGTGGCTTCTAGTAGCATTAGTGCTAAGAAAATCAAAGGGCCCTGAGTTGGCGTTTGTTGTTAAGATTTTTTTGAAAATTGCACTGTTTGCGTTCAAGTGCCGTACAAAAATCCGAATGATGAAGTGGACACTGCTCGGTCCAGGACGATTGTGCCAACATGAGGCATACGGCAAATGAAAGGTGGCTTCTAGTAGCATTAGTGCTAAGAAAATGAAAGGACCCTGAGTTGGCGTTTTTTGTTAGGATTTTTTTGAAAATTGCACTGTTTGCGGTCAAGTGCCGTACAAAAAACCGAATGATGAAGTGGACACTGCTCGGTCCAGGACATATGTGCCAACATGAGGCATACGGCAAATGAAAGGTGGCTTCTAGTAGCATTAGTGCTAAGAAAATCAAAGGGCCCTGAGTTGGCGTTTTTTCTTAAAAAATTTTTGTAAATTGCACTCTTTGCGGTGAAGTGCCATGCAAAAATCGTGATGATGAAGTGGACACTGCTCGGTCCAGGACAGTTGTTCTAAAATAAGGCATACGATAAAAAAAAAATTGCTACTAGAAGCATTAAAGCGGACAAAATCAAAGGGCACTGCGAAGCCGTTTTATTTGAAAAAATTTTTGTAAATTGCGCCCTTTGTGAAGTGCCATGCGAAAATCGTGATGATGAAGTAGACACTACTCGGTCCAGGACACATTTGCGCACATATGGCACAGGGCAAAAGAAACGTGGGTACTAGGAGCATTAATGATGAGAAAATCAAAGGACTCAGAGAAACCGTTTTTTCTTAAAAAATTTTTGAAAATTTCACTCTTTGCGGTCAAGTGCCATACAAAAATTCTAAAGATAAAGTGGACTCTGCTCGGTGCCGGACAGATTAGTTAACATGAGGCATACGGAAAAACAAAGCTGGCTACAAGGAGCATTAATGCTGAGAAAATCAAAGAGCCCTGATTAGCCGTTTTTTCTTAAAAAATTTTTGAAAATTTCACTCTTTGCGGTGAAGTGCCATGCAAAAATTGTAATGAGGAAGTGGACACTTCTCGGTCCAGGACAGATTAGCTAAAGATGAGGCATACGGCAAAAGAAAGGTGAATACTAGATGCATTAATGCTGAGTAAATTAAAAAGCCTTGAGTAGCCGTTTTTCGTTAAGTGGGCACTACTCGGTCCAGGACAGATGTGCTAACATGAGGCATACGGCAAACAAAAGGTGGCTTCTAGCAGCACTGATGCTGAGAACATCAAAGGGTCCTGAGCAGCGTACTTTTTCATAAAAAATTTTTTGAAATTGCACTCTTTGCGGTTAAATGCCATACAAAAATCGTGATGATGAAATGGACATTGCTCGGGCCCGGACAAATTAGCTAAAGATGAGGCATACGGCAAAAGAAAGGTGGCTACTAGTAGCATTAATGCTGAGTAAATTAAAAAGCCCTGAGTAGCCATTTTTCGTTAAGTGGGCACTACTCGGTCCAGGACAGATGTGCTAACATGAGGCATACGGTAATGATTCTCGATTCCCGTAATGAACATTTAGGCCTATTTTATATGCAATAAGATATGTGTCCACTAGGATTCTCACGTAGTTGAAATCGAAGTGACTGCATTTTTTTTGTGTTTTTGAAAGTGCTTCAAAACTATATCACCAAACTACAAAAAGGTTTCCCGTGGACGATAACACTATTCGGTGTGCAAACTACGACAGTCTGCAAAGCATAACAGGTAAAAAAAGTAAGACGCTGACTGACGCTGGCGGACGCTTGGATTACAGAATACAAAGTCTGTTTCAGTTTCGGCTACGCTGGAGTCTCGGGCGCTAACAGCGAGCGCGTTTTAATATTTATAGCCATTTTGGTAGAAAGCTCACCTGTCGTATCTGCTCCGATTCTGATAACATTTCCTCTTTGAAGTTTTTTTTTAAAGTTAAAGATATAAGGCGTTGAACAATAGCAAACACGGTTTTTTTAACTATTTTATAATATGTTAAATGAGCAATCCTACTTCGTTTCGTTATTAATTAATTTCGTCTTTTTTTAGTATTCCGTAAGTTATTGTTGATATCACTGTGTTGGTCATGCTATTCGCTTGTGATGATTTCAGAATTCATTTTTACTAAAGTGAAAGACATCTGCTGTAAAAATCACAGTTTAAATTTTATATTGTAAATATTCAAGCAATAATACATTGAGTTATGTTCCTTTATTATTTAAGAATTAAGGTTATGGACACTATTTTACCCAATCTCTTATCTAGTTCTCAAAATAACCAAATAAACATTTTTGTATCAATATCAATTGAACAATCAGAATGCAGATACATTTTTGCTGCTTGCCAACACAACAATACACAGTAGTAACAGAAAGCATTGCGCCACAAATACAAGATATTTATATGATCAAATCACAATTGTGTAGACAAGAGACATAATACATTATAATATGTCAAAAATACCAAAGATAATGAAAACAGAAGCAAGATCCAATTTAAAACAGCCATGGAAAATGTGTGAAAGCAAAGGAAATAAAAACAGATATCATTTGAAGATTTGTGTTGGTTCAAAGAAGACAGAAACAAAAGCATTGGAAAAAATAGAATAACTAATACTATATTAGAGATTGACAATACAGAAGATCCAAAAGACTAAATTACCCCCCACTAATTGAGTTTAGGGTGATACTGAATGGAAATACTGAATGTAGAGGTATTTATGACCCTGGTTCAAATATCACACTGATTAACTCTTAATTGGTAAAAATAAAAAATTTGATGAAAGAAAACTACAGTAGTACTATAAAAACAATTAGTGGTAGGGGTAAAACTAATGGATTAATAACAGTAAATGCAAATATACTAAACATTGAAGATAAAATCAATGCATTTGTGTACAACAATGATGGATTCAATTATGATATGATCTTAGGACTAGATACTATAAAAAGATTTGGATTGACCCATGATAGGAATTTAAATATCCAATTACAAAAAGAAACAAAGTCCAAAGCAGATAAAGATAATATATCAAAAAATGAATCGCACATTGGAATCAAATGCAATAACAAAAATAAGATACAAAATAAAGGAGAAATTGAAATGAAAAATGCATTTGACCAACTTCAAGTTAATTTCAATGACGGTATTAATATAAATGAATTCAATATAGATATTGAACATTTAAACACAAACCAAAGAAATAAGATGAATATCCTAATAGACAATTACAAAAGTATTTTCGCAAAGGACAAGTATGATGTGGGTAAAGTAAAGAACTATGAAGTTTTTATAGAGCTACAAGTATATAAATACTGCTACAAAAGACCGTACAGATGTTCGTTAGAAGATAAAGCTGAAATTGAAAAACAGGTAGCTCAATTACTGGAACATAACCTAATCGAAGAATCCTACAGCCCATTCGCAGCACCAGTCACATTGGCTTATAAAAGAGGACTAGACTGTGTATTGATTTTAGAGATATAAACAAACTAATAGTACCCCAATCGCAACCTTTTCCTTTAATTGAGGATTTAATGGTTAAAACCATTGATTGCAGGTATTTCACAACACTTGATATAAACTCAGCTTTCTGGTCCATACCGTTGAGAATCGGAGATACACAAAAGACTGGATTTGTAACGCAGGAAGGTCATTATCAATGGACCTGTCTACCTTTTGGACTAAAAACGTCCCCAGCAATCTTTCAAAGGATTTTGGTAAACATAATTAGAAAATACAACTTATCAAAGTTTGTCGTAAACTATATAGATGATATAATGATTTTCTCAAAAAACGTTCGAGGAACATTTAGACCACTTAAAACAATTGTTAAATGCCATTATGGAAGAAGGATTCCGTCTAAAACTCACAAAATGCAGATTCGCAGCAAATTTAGTCAAATATTTGGGCATATTATTACGGAGAATACTATAACTCCTTTGAAAGACAACTTAAAATCTATAAAAGACTTCCCGACACCACAAAACAGGAAACAAATACGACAGTCCCTGGGAATTTCTATGGAAAATATATCCCCAACGTTACAATACTGCTCGACCCTCTCCACAACTTGCTTAGAAAGAATGTAAGATTCGATTGGTCAAATGATTGTGAAATTGCTTCGGGAAAGTGAAAAAGTATTTGTACTCAAAACCAATTCTGGCCATCTACAACCACAAAGCATAAACTTTTATCTATACAGACGCGAGCATCAAAGGTATCGGAGCTATTTTAAAACAAACGCAGAAGGACGGTACGCAAAAACCCGTAGCCTATTTTTCAAAAAAACTAAGTGATTTACAAAAAAAGAAAAAGGCAATTTTCCTAGAATGTCTAGCTATTAAGGAAGCTTAAAATTTTGGCAACATTGGCTAATTGGTAAGGCATTCATTGTCTACACAGCCCACAAACCACTAGAAAATTTAAATGTAAAAAACAGAACAGATGATGAATTGGGTGACATGACATTTTATCTATCTCAATACAATTTCAAAATTATATACAATCCCGGAAAGGAAAACACCGAAGCCGACTGTCTAAGCAGAAATCCGGTTTATGAACACTATGAAAATGAGGAAGACAGATTAAAAACCGTGAATATTATAAGCAAGGAAGATATACAAAACGACCAGAGGGATAACACCAGTTTAAAAGACAAGAAATATCTTATTATAGAAGTTATCAGATAATATAAGACTAATTTGCAAAAGCTGCGATATTTGTATAAAAAACAAGACTAAATAAGAAATTTGGATTGATGTCACATTTAGGCCCAGCAGAAAGACCATTCCAAATAATGTAATTGGATACAATCGGTGGATGTGGTGCACAAAGATCGACAAAAAATATCTACACTTGCTAGTGGAACATTTTACTAAATTTGCTTATATCTTATGCTCAAAAAAACCAACTGGCTCAGGACTTCATAAAGTTAATAGAAAAGGTTCCGACGGAAAATGCGATTGAAGTATTACACACAGATCCATACCCAGCAATCAATTCAAAATAATTCAAAAATCACCTCAAAGAGAGAAACATCGAATTAATTCTCTCAGCAGTAGATGCCCCCTTTTCAAACGGACTGAACGAAAGACTGAACCAAACTCTATTAAACAGAAAAAGATGTATGCTCAATAACGACGGTAAAAAGAAAGCCTGGTCGAAGATCGCGGAAGTATGTGTGAATGCATACAACAAAACAGTTCATACTGTAACAGGATTCTCTCCTATATACCTGATGAATGGTGAGTCCGCGGGCCTACTTCCTCCGGAATTGAAAATTATAAGGTACTGTTCTAAAAATCTAGAACAAGACCGAAAGATAGCACTGCTCAGATCAAACAAATCACACGAATACAATAAAACTTTATTCGATAAAAACAGAATAAAGCATGATTTTCAAAAAGGGGATATGGTCTACGTAATAAATGGCAATAAACTAAATAGCAAAAAAAATGAACGAAATAAGAATTGGCCCTTTTGAGATAGGAAAAAAAAATCTCGGATTCAATTTTTAAAATAAACACCGGAAGTGGTGGAAGATGACACTTGGACATGACTGCCAAAAAAGGGTAAGGTCGTGTTGGTGAAATGGGAAAATATTGTAGTTGTGTCCGACAATCGGTTGCGTTTTTTGATGGGTTTACTATTGTATTCTGCTCAGGTATATATTTAGAATTGGTGCGATATAATATACTCGTATATATATACAATATATATATTATATATCTAATAATAAATATACAATATATATATAATAATAATAATAAAAAAAAAAATTTTTTTAAAAGTGGGCGGATCACGCCCATATTTGGCATATTAACTGGAAGCATTAGCACTCAAACAGTGATGCTGATATGGCCTTTTTTATTAGGCAAAACAGAGGTATCTGCACTCTCGATATAAAAAGTAGGCGTGGTCCTTGGGCGATTTTGCCCATTTTCAATACGAAACACCCCAACATAGCAACGAATATTTTTGCCAAATTTCATTTTGAAATCTTAATCCGTTCTCCTGTGATCGTGATTTCAACGGACAGACAGACAGACAGACAGACGGACAGACATCGTTATTTCAATTTTGGTGGTGATGCTGATCAAGAATATATATACTTTTCCATACCTATCTTGTCTATTTCTATGCGTTACACACTCCGGTAGAAAGTGAATATACCCTCAACCTTAAGGTGTAGGGTATTTCGGCTACAGCCCGGCTGTAGACAACACCTTTACTATTTTCTTCTAAAGTTGTATTAACCGAAGCATTTATTCATCTTTACGCCCCTATTGGCGGAAAAACTACTTTTCTTAACTGCTCAAGGAAAGGTTGCTGTCAATGCGTTTGTTTGTACATGATTTGTTTGGGTCATCTATACCGATTAGGCCTTTAGATGCAGTGCATTGATCAAAAATTCCTTTTCTTTCTTTTGTAGTATTCCCAATAAATGTCTCTGCTAAAGTCTTTCGTAGTCCCTTAACGTAAACAAGCAACAATAACAAAACAAACATTCACACACAAACAGATACCTGCGCATAGAAAAACACGTGGCTGTTGTTATGCTTCGCTTTTCTGGTCAATGAATGAGCATTTGAAATAGCAGCATACAATAGTAAACCCATCAAAAAACGCAACCGATTGTCGGACACAACTACAATATTTTCCCATTTCACCAACACGACCTTACCCTTTTTTGGCAGTCATGTCCAAGTGTGATAAAGATATCAAGTAGAACATAGCCACATTATATGATTCTCTTTCTACAATTTCGAGAAAAAAAAATTGACTCGAAGAAGTGCTGGAAAAAATGCAATTTTTTTTTTTTTTTTTTTTTTTTTGATATATGCTTATTTGCAATCTAGTAGCATAACATAATAAGAACAGACTTTACAAAAGAAGCTTAGTTTTAATGCATATACTAATTACAATCACATAGAAACATTACAGTTGAATTAACATTGAAAAAATTACAATTAAAATTGAAGTTAATACAAATTACATAAAGTTTATTTCCGAAATGGCAGATGTAAAACGTGATATCTTTTAAGCCTTAATGTCTCATGACTAATGTCTAAAAGAGATATGGCTAACGTATTTACATGTTCACTAAGTCGTAGTAAATAACAGCTGGACTTATAGCTTATTGTTTCCTTCACATATGGGATTCGTAGGTCTTCGTGTATATTTTTATTGGAGATATACCATGGTGCACCAAACATTCTACTTAAGGTTTTCGATTGGTGTCTTTGAATAATCCTGCTGCACAATTTTCTGATGCTCAAGAGGGATACCTTTACCTATACCTATTTTAATAACAACGATCCGGAAAGATTTGGAGACGAAATAATAAAAAAAATTAATAAATTGATTATATTGCAATAAATTGGGATAATTTGTGTGCCATTCGTTAGTAATAAAAAAAAAATAAATAAATTGATTATATTGCAATAAATTGGGATAATTTGTGTGCCATTCGTTGTGACATTCCGTGTTTAATCAATATCACCTCCGATGAAGGACAAAAAACCTCTAAAGAAGGATCCGCCAGCCAAGTATGGGAGGCAAGTCTCCAATAGCAGATTAGGTCAATCTCTCTTCAACGCCTGTTTTGAGGATTGTACCCAGGGTCACGAATCAAGCACTTCTAAATATGGTGATTTGTCGTCAGCATTGGCTACACAGCTGCCAGATTCGATGGATTGCACTGATTTAAACGATGGTGAAATTTTCCAGCAAATTCCCAATATGTTGTGGTCCGGCAATAATGTTTCAGTCGCTCCTGATGCTGCTTCCTCATTGGCAACTCTTGCACTTTTACCTGACTCCAGTGTTCACAAGGATATTGAAAACGCCGAGTGGAAACGCCGGAGAACTATAAGCAACGCTCAAATTGACCTTTCTACATTTGAACGAAGCCTCAAGCATAAGCCAGTGGATCGGAAACAGATAAGTTCGCAAAATCGTTTCGCTATTTTAGGAGAATTAGACATCGAGTCTGACCCGTCTCCTAGTCAAACTATCTACCAACAGAGTGCCAAGGCCAAGCTTGTCAAAAAAGACAATTTGCTTTGTCCACCCATTTTTCTTTTCCATGTGGATATTAAGAATTTAGTGAGGTAACTCAATGAAAAACATGTCAGTTTTAAAATTTTTAACATAGGCAAATTTAAGAGCAAATTATACCTTAAAGATGTATCTGCACATACTGAAATGATGCAGCTTTTAAGAGAAAAGAACGTAGAGTCGTACTCTTACACTCCTAAATAGCTAAAAAATGTAAAGTTGGTTTTGCGTGGTCTTTATCATAAAACCGAAGTTGATGAAGTCAAGGATGCAATTGATTTACTGTGGCTAATGTTTCCAAATTCACAACAGTTTTTTTAAGAAAACACAATAATGATACTGGATTATTTTTAGTCTCGTTGATTTTAGGAAAGCCAGCTAATGAGATTAGGTCTCTTCTCAATCAGAAAATTTCTTGGGAATCACCAAAAGATTCCAAGAGAGAAGTTCAGTGGAGATGCCAAAAATGGGGGCACATGTCGAAAAATTGTAACCGACCCTTTGCTTGTGTTAAATGCGACCAAACGCATTTACCAGGAGCTTGCAATTTTTTTTCGGGTAAGAACAATTTGCCGTATTGCGTTCATTTCCAACAGTCTGGCCATCCGTCCAGCTTTAGGGGTTGCCCGGTATACAGGACATTCGTTGAAGGGAAAAATAATCGTAAAAATGAATCTATTGATAGAAAAATAATAGCTTCAGCTCTTTTGCTCACTTCAATTAACAGTTCTTAGTTTGTAACTCCTAGCAAGTCGTTTGCCAGTCACTTTAAAGTTTCTGATGGAAACAAAAACAAAAAACCTGCTTTTAATGAGGAATTTTTAAAAATTGCTAAATCGCTATGTCAACCAATGGAGCTTTCCTTGGAAGACAAAATTGTATTATTTTTATCAGAATACAAAACACTGACTAAAGTGGAAGCTAAGAGCCGTTGCATCACTCTATTGCAGGAAGTTAACGATTCCTATGGTCTGTGATTTTCTTAACGTTCTTTCTTTTAATATAAGGTCACTAATTGATGTAAATTGAAGACTAGATTTATTGCAGTTATTAAAATTTAATAACATTGACGTTGCGTTTGTTCAAAAAACTCACTTGAGGGCTAATCAAAAAGTTTACCTGGAGGATTTTACTTTTCTTCGTGATAATAGTCAACTTGGGGTTGGCATAGCGTTAAAAAAATCCTTAAAATTTTCGATAATTAACTGTGTTGGAATTAGTTTTCCAAACTTATTATTATCGATTGACACGCTAGTTAATGGTGTCATCAAAAAGTACTTGTTCGGATCGGTGTATATTCCATGTAATTCTCAACATTCTTTAATTTATGATGGGTTATCAAACTTAGCACGGTTGTCACAAAATTTTGATGGGTTCATTGTTGGGGGAGACTTCAATTCAAAAAATATTTACTGGGGTGATTCATTCAACAATACCAACGGTAATGCTTTCTTCAGTTGGTTACAGCACAATATTCTCAGCTTCACAAGGTTATCGGACTCCACACCGTGTTATATAAAATTCACTGATTTTGACTTTCTTCTCCATTTAACCAATTTTTTCACCTCCTACAAAACAATCGATTGGGACTTGTTTAGAAATAATTTTGTAAATGAAATATTAAATTTTTTTCCTCCCTCTTCTAGGAATTTAAGTAATAATGAAATTGATGATTTCATAACTCAGTTTACAACTTGTTTAAATTCGTTAGTTACGCTTCATTCAGAAAAAATTCTTAGAGAAAACAAAAAAATGTATTTTCTGATAATATAAAACATTTGTACAAAATTAAACGTCGTTGGCAAAAGGAGGTAAAACGTATTTACCACAAAAACATGAACCGATCTAACCCAAGCTATTTACATTTGTCTAAACAAATTCAGCTGTTGAGTATTATTATTAAAAGACAAGTAGAAGTGGAAAATTCCAAAGTTTTTTCTGATAAACTGAGCAAGATAGTTCCAGGACCACGGGCTCATAAGGAAATTTATAATTTGATAGGAGCGAAGAGCAAATCCTTAATGAAAAATCTTTCAGTTGGTGGGGTTGTTATTGATAATGACGAGGAAAAATTCCAACAACTTCAAGCTCATTTTTCTCATATTTACAGGGGATGTCCTCCTAACAGAGACATTTCTTACATAGAAAACTCACTTTCGAGTGTCTTCGATCAAGTTGCTGTAAATACCTTCACTTTTAGTAATGATTTTTCTTCACTTAATGAACGCCATCTTCCTCGGTTGACATTTTTGGACGAGGTTTTTTCTTGTGCTATCAACTTGAATGGCAAAAGGTTTCCGGTCTTGACAACATCTCTAATTTTTTAATTAGAAACTTCCTATGAAATCATTCGAATTTCTCGTAATTATTTTCAATAATTGCTTAAGCAATTCATATTTTCCTAACGCTTGGAAGGTATCTAAAATTGTTTCCATTAAAAAAAATGCCAACAGCTGTGAGTTGAATAACCTTAGAGCAATTTCTTTGTTATCTAATCTTGGAAAACTTTTCGAAAACATTATTCGAAAAATAATGGGCGTTGGGTTGGATTCGTCATATATTCCAAATTTGCAATTTGGATTTAAAAACTCAACAGTTGATGCTTTGCTGAAGTTTCAAAATGATATAATTTCCTATTTACGCATTAGTCGGTGCACCGTTGCAATTACCTTAGATATTGAAAAGGCGTTTGATCACGCATATCATAACGGAATCCTTTACAAAATGTTGCAAATCGGCTTCGATTCCTCAATTATTAAATTGTTTTAGAGTTTCTATGTATGTAAACTATGTTTTATAGTTTAGAGTGGCTATGTTTGTGAACGAGATGAGCTGTGAACTAAGAAGAGTGAACTAAATGAACGAGATGAGTTGTGTATTGCGAAATGTGGCTAAGGTAGTGAAGAGAAGAGCTGCGAACTAAGAAGAGTGAACTAAATGACCGACTGTGTGAAAAGTGGCTATGGTAGTGAACGAGATGAGCTGTGAACTAAGAAGAGTGAATTAAATGAGCGAGATGAGCTGTGTATTACGAAATGTGACTATGTTTGTGAACTAAATGAGCGAATGAACTAAAAGAACTACGAACTGCGAACTATATCACATAGTTCACAGAAGTGAATAGTTCACGTGAACTAGGTCGTTCATGAACTACACAACTCTATCGAAAACTCTAAAATCAAAAGCCAAATTAGAAACATCTTTTACGTTCTTAATAAAATGCAGAAGTCAACATACATATAATCCCTGATTGCATCAAGCAATCTATCAAGAACGTACGAAACATCTTTCAACATAATATGATGGAGTGTTATAATGCATCTCACAGAAACTCGATTAAGAACTTGCTGAAAAACTACAGTACTAAATCTAATGTTCAGACAAAAGAATAGGGAAATTGGAATGAACCAAAGATTATTGGAACAAATAAATACATTCCTGAAAGTGGAACTCAATGAGGTTGAATTTGACATGCTGAACAAGAGTGGAATAATTTTATATAATAGCACAGCACAAACGGAAAAACGAACACAAATTCGAAAATTTACTAGGTTGCAAAATACACCAGGAACTGCATTCAATTCTATGATTAATGAAGACTGTTTTGTGAATAATTCCGAACAATATACGATAATTTTTAGTTCTAAGTCCCTAATTCGCTTTACCAATAAAGAAGGAATACTTTTGTTCAAGTATATTGCAGATGCAGAAGATGGAATCCAAACGAACAGTGAAAAAGATAAACAGGACACGGAGAGGTCCTGTTCGTCAACATAATCAATAGTCACTTGAGAATGAGATCCCTTTCACATATGGACAAATATCTACTGGGAATGTTCCAGTTGACGAAAGGATTCCTGAAAGAAAATGATAATTTGATGGTATTACAATCTGATAAAGGTAATGTCACGTTGGCTATGGATAAAACAATGGATAATTTGAAAATGAAAACTACAAACGACAAACGACATCGAGACTGCAAAACTAAAATAATAATAAATTTTAATGTCTTTCGAAGTGATATCGCTGTTCCCCAGCGTTCCTGCTGATTTAGCATGTGAGATTATAAAGAATATACTCTCTTCATACTCTGAGTTAATTAAAATACCAACACCACTGATCATTTAAATACTCAGATTTTGCATTAAGGACAATAGATATTTCATGTTCCAGAAAAAATTTTACAACCAAATAAAACGGTTACCGATGTGATCATCAGCTTCCCAATAATTGCTGACATCGTTATGGGAGAGTTACTGAATACGACGGTTATGAAATTAAAAACGCGGACATGACGTGGACATAAATTTAAAAGCATTAAATAGCTTCCATCGTAGAATTCAATTTACATATGTGATTGAAGTAGGTAACAGACTGGCATTTTTGCATATATCGATAATTATATGTATATGACATTAAGCCTTTGACGAACTGTTGCATGAAACCTATTGCTCTGGAGGACTACACTGGCAGGAGCAATAATAGAAAGGGCACTTGAATCTGGAACGTTTCCAAACTCAACAGAGACATCTTTCTTGCTGAACTGGATTCTGACCCTTGTCGGACCGACAATGAGAGGGATGCTCGGGGTAAGGTAAAGGCAACTATGCTAACTATAACGCGAGCATGTAACAAGGCAATGCCAAAAGTCAACGCCAGGAAGAAGAGAGTGAGCGCCTACTGGTGGACAGAGGAAATATCGCATCTGAGGTCTGTTTGTATGCACAGCAGAAGGATATATACCAGAGTCCGGCGCTCTCACGCCGCTATAATTGAAAAAGAGGCCTATAAAAAAATTAAAAAAAGAGCTCAAACAAGCTATAGCCAAAAGCAAGAAGAAGAACTCAGAATGAATATAAATAACGGCTCGGATATAAAGTAGTGATGAAGAAGCCTTGCGCTGGACATCGGAATACGGTACTTGATGCAGACGAGATGTCAGCTGTAGTGAGCACGCTGTACCGGACGCATGATATCAGTGCCCATAGGCCCGATATCACCGCTGGCATATCCTCGCCGCTATTCACAGAAGATGAACTGAAAGCAGCTGTTGGTAAAATTAGGAGAAACAAAGCACCAGGCCCTGATGGAGTCCCAGGAGAAGTTATAAGAATGATTGCGGACGAACGCAACTGGGTGCTTCTCGATATGTACAACGCATGTCTGGATGAAGGGTGGTTCCCAGACGTTTGAAAAAGACAAAGACTTCTCTTCATTGATCAAGGGAGGGGTGTCCCAGGCTCCCCCTCGGCATACCGGCCGTTGTGTATGTTGGACACTGCTGGAAAATTGCTTGAACTATTATTAAAACCCACGCTGGAGCATGCAATAGGAAACACAGAAGGGCTTTCCAAGCGCCAGTACGGCTTCAGACCCGGAAGGTCGACTCTAGATGCCATAGAGGCTGTTGTGACCACTGCAGCAGCACGGCAGCGAGGTAATCATTGTTCAAAGCGCACCGTTCTCCTAGTAACCGTAGACGTCCGAAACGCTTTTAACATCGTGAGATGGAGAGACATCCTGGACGCGCTGGAGAACAAATTCGCAGTACCGGCCTACCTGCGGAAGATAATACGAAACTATCTCAGCAATCGTAGACTAATTTATGAGACAACTCCTGGCCTTCGAAGCAAGAACATCACTTCTGGTGTGACCTAAGGATCGATACTCGGACCAGACCTTTGGAACTTCTCCTATAACGACTTCCTCAACGTCGAGATGCCAGATGAGGCATATCTGATTGGATATGCTGATGATATTGCGGCCGTCATCACTGCCCACAATCTGACGGAGGCACAGAGGAAACTAACTCAGGTTAAGTTGAGGGCGCGCGCTTGGTTAGACTCTCGCGGCCTTACCCTAGCGACGGAGAAAAAAGAACTACTCCTATTCACGAGAAGGCATGTCCAGCCGGAGGTTGACATGCGAGCTGTAGACGAAGTAATAAAATCAAAAAAGAGATAAACTATCTCGGTGTAAGTCTTGACCCTAAGCTGACGTATTGGGCTCAGTTTCGACACGTGGCAAAAAAAGCTGCTAAGTTGGTGGGTTCACTTAGCAGGCTAATGGCCAACATTGGTGGCCCAAACCAGAGCCATAGGATACTGCTCATGTCGGTGACAATGTCTGTTCTCCTCTATGGCAGTGAAATATGGGCCGACGCGTTAAAAGTTATAAAACGTAGGAAAGCTTTTGGGGCGGTGCAGCGAACTGCAGTGTTGAGAATAGCATCCGCATAGCGCACGGTTTCGTAGGCAGCAATTCTTGTTATCAGTGGCTGCCCACCTATCGACCTACTGCCCAATGGACGAAAGGAATTATGGCAGCTTAAGAAATCAATGGCAGCAAGACTCACAGCAGAGGAAGCCAAGATGCAGACTTTGCAGCAATGGCAACGCCGATGGAACTCTGAATCGCGCGGGTATGGGTTGCTTTCTGTATGGGTTGACAGAAGATTTGGGGAAGTTGGATACTATCTCACACAGCTACTGAGCGGACATGGTTACTTTTGCAGCTATCTGCATCGAATGGGCAAAGTGAATAGCCCGCAATGCATATACGCAGATGGTATAATTGACGACGCGGAACACACCTTTTTTCTCTGCGACAGATGGCAGAGAGAGAGAGAGAGAGAGAGAAGCTCTCTCTCTTTGGAAGCTCTAGTGGGTACAATCACCGCTGAAAATATTATTTATATAATGTTGAGTAATGAGGAGAATTGGCACCATGTGGCTCGGTATACAGAGCAAGTGCTTCGTGCAACAAAGCGGGACCTGGACGCAGGTGCAACGAGGGACGTCCGGTAGGACATAAGTGGAGCCCCCACCCCGAAGTAATACGAAAGTGGTCCGGGGTGGAAAAAAGGCTCCCGAATTCGGGGGGGGGGGGGAGGAAGGGACTTTTTTAGTGCGTGCAAGCCGCACACACCGGGAGATGCGTCAGGCATTTTTTACCTCCCCACCCGCAAAAAAAAAAATTCAACTGTAATGTTTCTATGTAATTGTAATTAGTATATGCATTAAAACTAAGCTTCTTTTTGTAAAGTCTGTTCTTCTTAAGTTATTCTACTCACTGGAGTAGGATCAACGAAGGCAAGAGTACATTTATTTTCCTCATGTATTAGTAAATTTGATTATTATCATAAAATAGATTGCAAATAAAAATATATTAAAAAAAAAACAAAAAAAATATTTTTTATTTCTAAAATTTTTACAGAATGTAAAAAACAACGACTGCGCGCTTCGAAATTCGAATCTCAATCGGTCAACACGATTTTTGAGTCTGATTTCTGTATATGTGATTTTGATTACTTATGCCAAACTAAAGAAAGAAAGAAATAAACTTTATGTAATTTGTATTAACTTCAATTTTAATTGTAATTTTTTCAATGTTAATTCAACTGTAAGGGGGTCAGTGGGTGCCGTTATACCAGGGAAAGGTACTGACCGCCTTCAACTTGGCGAAAGCCTGTATCGATCCTGGCCTCTTATGGTACCAAGTGGACTCGCACCTCCATGTGGTGACCCCTGGATGGTCAACTAGTACCCGCTTGGTATGACTAACTGACGCGAGCGGCAGCCTGAAAACAGGTCAAGATGATTCGGATCGCACTGGATGAGGATGGTAATACTATTTGTTTTGGTCGCTTTAGGCTGACCGTTGCGGTATTCTGTTACCTTAGTAAGCAGGAGTGACGTCCTGCTGAAACGGCTTTCAGGCTAATGCCGCAACCGCCGTCGTCCCGTTGAAACCGTGGCGGGTCTTCAAGTACGTTCGAAGTTACGTCACCATTAAGTTGGTGGTACAGGCTCAGTTGAGCTTTGCTGCTGACTCACGCTCGTCCTGGCTCTGAACACTCACTCTCATAAGGAGCAGTGTCAACCCCCGCGTGGCCTCCCTGCATTGCATAGATAACCACGGGGACTTACAATGACTGTACAACGAGCGGAGATTGCGGCTTGAAGCGGGGACCCTAAAAAACTGAAAATGGAACAACAACAACAACAATTGCAACAGCAAAAGCATGTGAAGCGCTGAATTCGGCGCTTCATGATAACCCTGAACATAGTGCTTTAATCTTAAGGAAAAGTAGTAGACTTCTGCGCTCACCTGTAGGTAATACGCCGAAAACAATTCGCCAGCCACAAATTAAGGCAAAGACAACGCCAACGAGCACAAACGTGAACTGTCGCCCCACTTGCAGTACTGAGAGGCAAGAAACAACCACGTGCTTTACTCCGGAGGAAGTCGCGCCCCACAATCACAGCTCGCCTCGGCGGGAATTTGTGATAAAAATGAGAGCGGCAGAAAAGGAAGCTTTCACCAAGATGCGAAGCGTACTGAGTAAAATGAAACGGGCAATTTCGAAGCAGAAGAAGAATAAATCTAGATGTGAGGGATGCCGCCTCAGAATTAGATGAACTTCTGGACGTCACCGAAAACTACAGGAGAAGCTGGAAAAAAGCTGAGAAGGAAAGAACGCTTGCAAATAAGACAGTGGAAGCAAAGAAGGGCGCGCACAATCAGGACATCCATATGACCTCCACAAGACAGAAACGGGTAGCCTCTAGCCCTGTGCAATCAAGGAGTAGTAAAAAGTTCCGCGAAAAGGAAACAGCTGGCTGGGAAATTGTCGAAAGAAACAACAAAAGACGGGCTCGGGTAAACAAAGAGGTTAATAGGAAAACTGTACATAGACAGCTCGTGCACGAAGAAAGCGCTATACCACAGCCTAACAAGGTCGCGGTAAAAAGGAAAAGGAGGGTAAACGGTCTGACTGACGCCGTTCTTATCAAGCCGGCAGAGGGCCATACTCACGCCGAGGTTTTGAAAAATCTCAGGAGCGCGATTAAGCCTGAGGATGTGCAAAATGGAGTTCGAGCTATTCGGAACACTAGGATGGGTGCCGTCTTGCTGGAATTCGAAAAAGCAGTCAGGATGACGTCAAAATTCAATGAACCCCTGAGAGAGAGCTTAAAGCAAGTAGCAGCAGTTACGGATCTAAAACCGAAAGTCACGCTTGAAATACGGGATCTCGACTCGATCACCACAGAGGAGGAAGTGAAACAAGCAGTGTATAAGGCCTTTTCCGACACTTCTACCGATACAAAAGTCAACATTACGGCACCAAATAACAGAGAACAAGTAAGGGCGTTTCTCACCCTGGCCACAAAGGATGCCAACACTCTTCTGGAAAGAGATCGCATCATAATCGGGTGGATCAACTGTAGAATGCGACTCCGTCAAGATACAAAGCGCTGCTTCCGGTGCTTTGCACCGGGTCGTCTGCAATGGGATTGCACTGGAACCAACGGAAACTGTCTGGGTATCTGTATTCGATGCGTCAAAGCTGGTCACAAAATAAAAGAGCGCACGAATGTTCCGAGATGTTGTCTGTGCACAGACGATGGGCGAGATGATCTAGATCACATTCCGGGCTCCAGTAAATGCGCTGCTTACAGGAAAGCTATTGCCAAATGAAGGTGTTACAAGCTAATATGCACAGAAGCACCACTGTCCATGCACTTATGGATCAGCTTATTGTGGAATATGAATCTGAGGATGTCATCATCAGTGAGCAATACAAGAGAAAAGAGAATGGGAGATGGTATGGCGACTTTTCAGGAACTGCAGCTATCTGGTTGCCAATAAACTCAAATTTCCTCCTAATAAGAAGTGGATCAGGAAATGATTTTGTATGGGCCAAAGTCGTCACTTCACTCTCGTGAGCTGCTATCTCACACCCACTGATAGCGTAAAAATGTTCGAGCAGAAACTGTACGAAATAGAGGATCAGGTCCGAGAGGTAGGAAGAAATATCGTCGTAGCTGGTGATTTCAACTCTAAGGCTGTAGAATGGGGAATGGAAACCACGAACGCTAGAGGTAGACGAGTACTGGATATGGCAGCCATACTAGGTCTGTGTGTCACAAACACAGGAAATGCGACTACTTTTAGGCGACCAGGTTGCGAAGATACTACTCCTGATATTACGCTAGTATCGGAAATGATGGCCCGGAGAGTAAGCTCGTGGAAGGTTCTGGAGGACTACACTGGCAGTGACCACCAATACATTGTTTATGACATAGAAGCGCCGACGCGACAATTTAGGAGCAATATTAGAAAGAGCACTCGTATCTGGAACGTTTCCAAACTCAACAGAGACATCTTTCTTGCTGAATGAGAGGGATGCTCGGGGTAAGGTAAAGGCAACTATGCTAACTATAACGCGAGCATGTAACAAGGCAATGCCAAAAGTCAACGCCAGGAAGAAGAGAGTGAGCGCCTACTGGTGGACAGAGGAAATATCGCATCTGAGGTCTGTTTGTATGCACAGCAGAAGGATATATACCAGAGTCCGGCGCTCTCACGCCGCTATAATTGAAAAAGAGGCCTATAAAAAAATTAAAAAAATAGCTCAAACAAGCTATAGCTAAAAGCAAGAAGAAGAACTCAGAACTCAGAATGGATATAAATAACGGCTCAGATATAAAGTAGTGATGAAGAAGCTTAGCGCTGGACATCGGAATGCGGTACTTGATGCAGACGAGATGTCAGCTTTAGTGAGCACGTTGTAGCCGACGCATGATATCAGTGCCCATAGGCCCGATATCACCGCTGGCATATCCTCGCCGCTATTCACAGAAGATGAACTGAAAGCATCTGCTGGTAAAATTAGGAGAAACAAAGCACCAGGCCCTGATGGAGTCCCAGGAGAAGTTATAAGAATGATTGCGGACGAACGCAACTGGGTGCTTCTCGATATGTACAACGCATGTCTGGCTGAAGGGTGGTTCCCAGACGTTTGAAAAAGACAAAGACTTGTCTTCATTGATCAAGGGAGGGGTGTGACAGGCTCTCCCTCGGCATACCGGCCGTTGTTTTAGTGCGTGCAAGCCGCACATACCGGTGTCCGGGAGGACGCCCCGAGATGCTTCAGGCATTTTTTACCTCCACACCCGCAAAAAAAAAAAAAAAAATTCAACTGTAATGTTTCCATGATTTGATGAGTGCCGAGATCAATTCGGAATTCGGCAAGATCCGTGCTGACATTGATGAGCGTTTTCGTCAATCGGTGTCTGCTGGTCAAGCTAAGCTGAGGGCTGACTTTGCGAGTGTCTCTGCAAAACTGGAACAGACGACTGATTGTTCTGCGGTTCTTGATGGGCTCGAGCGTCGTATTAGGCAGGCGGATCTGCTGCTTGCTTTTTTTGCTGCTTGCTTTTTTTTTTTTTTTTTTGGTTTTGAAATAATTTGAATCAAATTTTTTTTTTTTAATAATTACATAATGTTCCGTTTTTGGATTTTAATTTAACCTCTTTCTTTTTTTTTTCTTTTTTTTATATTTTATATACGCAGCGTATGCTTAAGTATATTATATTACGCAGCGTATGCTTAAGTAACCTATCATTTTTCATTGCGTTGTGATTTTTAGTTTCTTTATCTTGTTTCTTACTATTTATATCTTCTATTTCTTTCCTTTTCTCCTTCCTTTTCTTATACTGTCTTCTTTTTACTTTTTCCTTCTCCTGGTGTGCACGGTGTTTGGGGTTTTTGATCGGGGTGCATCAGACGCTCATGACTGAGGCCATTTGCCCCACGGCTAGTGACAACAGCGTCATTCGTGACTTTGGTTTAAGCTCTGGTCAAAGTTTTAAAGTTGGCCACTTCAATGCTCAAAGTGTCCTTGCTCCGAGTAGACCCGAAAAATTTGATGAGGTTAAGTCTATACTTGAAGGTGGTTTTCTGGATGTAGTTGGTTTCTCAGAAACCTGGCTCACTAAAGATACTTGTGACGACCTCCTCTCTACTCCCGGTTACGCGATTGTGAGACATGACAGACCCTCGCGTGGAGGTGGAGTAGCGTTGTTTTTAGCGAAATCTCTCAAGTGGTCGATTATAGAGCGTTCCTCGGCTGCCTCTCCCATTGAGTTCTTATTTATTAGGATTCATGGTTTGGGCCGAGATATTGCAGTGGGAGTGGTTTATAGGCCCAGGGGGGGAACTTGACGATCTGGGTGATGTGCTCTCCAGGGTTTCTTCTGGGTACAGCAACATTGTCATTATGGGTAATTTCAACATTAACCTGCTTCAAGCCGATGTTCTGGGACGTGCATCTTTATTCTTTGAAGAGTTTCGCTTGGACTTAGTTCACGACCCTAGGCAACCTACACATTTTGATGTTGTTAGTGGTAGTCAATCCTTGATTGATTTTTTTGCGGTATCAGATAAAAGTTTGGTTTTGCGAAGAATGCAATTCTGGGTTCCCGGTATTTCCAAGCATGCGTTTATCTGCTGTTCCTTGTCCCTTGGGGCCATTCATTCCCGTGAAATTTTTGAGTACAGAGATTTTAATCGAGTTAATGTCGACCTGCTTTTGCAGGATTGCCTCAATTATGACATGAGTAATTTCTTATTTGAAACAGGTGTTGATCTTAAAGTCGAGGCTCTTAATTCGGCATTAACCTCACTTTTCAATTTGCATGTTCCTATTGTTAGGCGAAGGGTGCGGGGTTTGGGTAGGGGGTGTCCCTGGTATACCCAGGACATTATTCTTGCCAAGTCACGTCGTGATGAGGTGTTTTGTTTGTACAAGAGACTCCCCTCTGCTTCTAATTGGGCCAATTATACTAAAGCACGTAATAAAGTAATACAGCTGATAAAAAAAGTTAAATTTGAATATGGACGGAGAAGTTTCGACAACATAAACAATTCATCCGACTTTTGGCGCTGTGCTCGGAGTTTTGGGGTTTCTAAAAACCCCGCCTCTGTGATTAATTTATGCCCCGACGACCTCAATGTCTACTTCGCCTCCCTTCACGATACTTCTCCCAGAGGGGCTCGGGTTGACATTACTTGTCATTTCGCTAACGTGACGCTACAGGACCTTCATGATGCGCTCTTTGCGCTGAAATCGGATTCTGTTGGGCTTGATGACATCCATCTTAAATTTGTCAAGCTGGTGTTTCCTGTCTTTGGCTCTTACCTGCTCGTCATGATTAACCACGTGTTAACTACATCATGTTTTCCTTTAAGCTGGAAAGCGGCTAAAGTCATTCCCATACCTAAGTCTTCTAGACATGCTCTTGTTTCTGATTTCAGACCCATTCGTATTCTGCCATGCCTTTCCAAATTGTGTGAGAAAGTTATGAAACGACAGATAACCTCTTTTTTGTCCGGTGACGATAGAGTGTCGTTGTTTGCTTACCAGTCGCGTTTTAGGGAAAGGCATAGTACTACTACTGCGTTACTTTATCTGACAGATCAAATTAGTGAGTCCATGGATAGAAATCTCATGTCCTTTTTGGTTGCTTTGGATTTCAGTAAAGCCTTTAACAGAGTTGACTGGGCATTGTTATGTATGAAGCTTAAAAGGCAATTTTTCTTCTCTTCATCAGCATGTAATTTAATCCATTCATATCTGTCTGAAAGAAATCAGTGTGTTTCGGTTAAAGGTGCTATCTCTAGTTCACGTTCACTTTGGAGTGGTGTCCCTCAGGGTTCTATCCTGGGTCCCTTACTTTTTATTATTTACATCAACGATTTGCCCCTCTGTGTCCGGTCTTCGGACGTGCACATTTTTGCCGATGACGTTTTGTTGATGCAGTCTTGTGGCCGTCTTGAGGCCGGATGCGGTGTGCGGCGAATCGAACATGATTTGAATGCAATCTCTTTGTGGGCTTGTGATAACAACCTTGCTCTTAATGCGAGTAAGTCCCAGTCGATGGTTTTTGCGGGGGGCTTTCTTTCAGCGAATCCAGGAGCTATCTCACATGATGGTGTGGAATTACTATGTACTAGTACTTTGAAGCACCTTGGACTTTTCATTAGTTCTGATTTATCCTGGGACAAGCAGGTTGCAGCGATTTGTAGCCGTGTTTACCTTGTAGTTCGCAACCTTTCTTTCATCAGACATTATCTGCCAATATCTTCCAGGCTCAAATTATCGAAAGCGCTAATTGTGCCTCATTTTCTTTATGGGTGTGAGGTATTTGGTGGCTTTAGCTGTGCTTGCCTTAACTCGCTCAACAAATGTGCTCGTGCTGTTGTTAGGTTTATTTACTCGCTTCGAAAGAGGGACCATTCTAGTCACCTGATTGCCTCAGTTTTTGGTATGAGTCTTAGATCACTCTTTGATTGCAGACTTCTTTTGCTTTTATTCAAGGTTGTTAGGTATAATTCCCAGGCTTACTTGCGTGATAAGCTGGCTCCGGCTCTGTCGACCAGAAAACTGAATTTCATTGCACCGCGTGTCCATACTCTTAATAGGCAGCGCTCTGGTCTGATTAGAGCCATTAGGTTGTGGAATAGTCTTCCACATCGAGTCAAGAGTATCACCTCGTTTCCGAGCTTTAAAAGGGAAATTATTACTTTTTTGACTTCAAGTCATTTGGCCTAACGTTTTTTTGGGTTCTGTGTTTTTACATTTGGTGCACACCCACTCTTCGCCTTTACTCTTCCTTTACCTTTCTTCTCTCTTATTATTTTTTTATTTTTTTTTCTCTTCTTTTTTTTTTTATTTTTCTACCATCTATTCTCCCTTTTCAAATAAACTTTTTTTAAGTTAAGTTTAGTTTTTAGTTCAGTTTTGGTTTTCTTTTCTTTTTTTATTCTTTATTTATGCTTACTCTACTAATTATTAGTTCTGATGTATAATACACAAGGCGATTTGGCCTTTTTTTTACTCTTGTTATTTTTGAAATAAATAAATAAATAAATAAAATAAATAAATTGTAATTAGTATATGCATTGAAACTAAGCTTCTTTTTGTAAAGTCTGTTCTTATTATGTTATTCTACTCAATGGAGTAGGATCAACAAAGTCAAGAGTACATTTATTTTCCTCCTGTATTAGTAAATTTGCTTATTATCATAAGATAGATTGCAAATAAAAATATAAAAACATTTAAAACAAAAAAAAAATTATATTTTATTTCTAAAATTTTTACAGAACGTAAAAAACAATGACTGCTCGCTTCAAAATTCGAATCTCAATCGGTCAACACGATTTTTGAGTCTGAGTTCTGTACCTGTGATTTGGATTACTTATGCCAAACTAAAGAAAGAAAAAATATTTTTATCTAATAAAGTTTGCTTTTGTAGATACCAGACGCTTTCTTTTGTCACTTATTTTAACGTCGTCCTTAAGCAAATTCCATTGTTTTAGCCGTGAACCTAATATTTCTACTTTCATTTTAGTAAGCTATAAATCTCTTATTAAGTCATTAAACTTTGCTGCATCAATGAGATGTGGTTCAACAGAAGGTGTTGCGATTACGAACTCGCTGCCTTCGCTATTACAAGATAATTGTGATAGCGGTACCATCTTTTGAGTCTTCACGTTTGGACTAGAAGGAACTGGAAAAATTTCACTGTGAGATACTGGAGCAGACGTTGATGGTAGGTTTGGATACTGGATCTTCTTGGCATTTTTTCCAGCACGACGCTTACGTGGATTAACAACACAAAAATAGCAATCATTGATGTGATCAGTTGGCTCTCTCCATATTCTTGGTACTGCAAACTTAATCTTTTTTTTTCTCCTCGGTACCAGGCTGGAAAAAAAAATTAATATTATTCATTAACAAATGTCGTATTTAATGTATATTTTAAAATATGTAAATAGGTATACAAATATACTTTAAATATAAGGTGTATTTTCGTACCTTCTAAAGTGTTTTTGCTGTTATTACACGAGAAGTGCATGTTAAAATAAGCTTCATTGGTTTCACAAATTTTCTTATTTCATGATAAACTAAATTTTTTGGCTGTTTAATAAACTCACCACAAACTTAGCAAAAAGAGTCCACGCCGTTTTTACACATTTTCGATGACATTTTTAGGCCTCGCGACACATAAAATGCGTTATTCCACTAGAAAGCGCACTCGCATACTGCCATGACACTCTCCTACCTCTCACTTCACACCCACAGTCCTTCTAAACCCTCTCTTGCATCATAAATGCAACGGATTTTAAAAAAAATGTGCAAAACCAACGTATATGTAGTTTTCATTATATTAAGTACAAAAGCAAACTTTATTTATTATTAATGGAGTTCCTATTTACTTTTCGATTTATATAATCAGAAAATAATCACTAATTAAAAAAGTTGTTTTTTGTTGCCATGTGTTATATAATATATATATATATATATATATATATATATATATATATATATTCTTCAAGGAGCGTTTTCCTTGGTCTTTCCTCGTGAACTACAACTCCTGTTTCTTTATTGTTCCGAAAACCGAAGGTTGCAGCACTTGGAACTACAACCCTTCTTGTTACGAAAACAAAAGATTGCAGCACTTGGAACTACAACCCTTCAAGATATTAGATATGAACCGATAACCGAAAGTTGCAGCACTTGGAACTACAAATTTTATGCGATTGTTGCGACTAGTTAAAACAGTGATTTTGTCTGAACTAACTTCTTTATTTTAATGACTTTATTTATATAGTACAATTTTTACCTTTACTTAGCCAATTGTATAACAGTTAGCTATACCTATACATACGCTTAACTCATATTTGTGTCATGTGCCGTTCGTCAATTCGCTCACAACTGTGAGGTGAGGTCTCAGGTTACGGGCATTCGTTCACCTAGCACGGCTCTTTTTTGGTGGTCAGCGAATTTTATAAACGGCCGTGACAGTGGGGTTTTAGTTGCAATTCTGTTGCTTGTTGACCCTTTCGTTTTTACTGTGGCTGCAGGCATGAACATCCTCCCACCGTTGCGCGAAGTTACTTAGCGACAACTTCAAACGGTTGATTGTGACGTGGTGACGGTTTGGGCGTTGGTGATCTAGATCGTATCCATTTCCACAGCAGCCCAATCACTACAGCTACTCCAATTCCAAGCGGCAGGTACCCGACAGTAAATTGATGGCGGTCAGTTGTGGTTAGCTGCTTGATGTCCATGTTGTCCTGGTTTTCCAGTTTCTTCTGTAATTCGCTTAGTTCCTTGAGTTTGGACATAAAGTGACTTCTGGTTAACGATGTGTGGTTGAAAACGTCCAAGGTTTCGTTGCCTTTGAACTCGGCCAAGCTTGTGTAAGAGCTGGCTAAGCTGCTGTTGAATCGTTGGAAACTGTGAGCGGTTAGTTGTTTGCTCTTAACTATACAGTTTGGCTGAAGTTTTAGGCAACCGATGCCGCGCAAGGTGAACTGAAATGAATCTAAATTGCACACCGCGTTTACTAGTACTGTTGTTTTCGTTGCGAAAATCCATTCATTCGTCTTCATCAGTGCTTGCCATGACAGGTCAGCTTTGAATTCGTAATATTCACACTTCGCCTTAGTATCATTGTTGAAGAATCCTACCTCGCATGTACACACACCCGACCCCTGAGTGTACGTTGTCCGTACGTCATGACATAAATACGTATTGGCGTCCAACATTGGACACTGCTGGATTGCTGTGGCACTTGTTGGGAAGTATACATCTCGATGAGGCGAAATCGCCAAATACTGCGTGGACAGCATTGGGAATACTAGCGTGCTGTTGATCGTTCGTGGTATGGGAACTAAATTGAACAGTAAAAAGCTTCTATCATCGGTCAGTGTAATTTTTATGCTGAATATGAGGTGATTATCCGAGACGCTAGCCGATACCTTTAGTAGCTTGAATATTGTCACTACATTTTCGTTATCAACCGGCAACTGCAACGTGTTTGGCAGGTGATTCCTGATCTTCATTATTTCTTCTGTCAATTGGATGGGTGAAGCAGCAATGGATGGATTTTTCCGTGATTCACATCGGTCAGAACAGACAGAATAGCTGTTTGGGTGTGCTTCAGCTCTGCTCTCATGATTAGTAGCTGGAAGGCTAGCGACGTGAACATTTGGAAACCTCCCTGCTTGCTAGAAGAGTCTTGTTGCTTGTTTAGTATGGCTTCGACTTCAGCTAGCTGCTTGTCTATCTCCTCCAATTTACTCGTTATTGCCGTTTGGTCCCTTTTCATTAAGTTCATCGTTGAGTCGACTAATGACGTTTGATTTTTGAGTAGAGTCAGCAAGTGTGCTTGATTGTCGTTTACCCGATCTATCGTTGCTGCCATCTGCTCAGCATAGTTCGAATCTAAAACTCCGAAAAGAGTACTGGCTATGTTGCCAATCAGATTTACTGCTCCTCTTCTTTTGCGTCTGGATGTCATGATCTTGTTATTTGACTTCACCTGGTCCAAGTCTTGTTGGAATTGATCCCGTAGCACGTTGCAATTTGTATAATTCTTCATTCCTTGGCAAAGTCTGCTCAATGCTGACGTCCCCTTTGTAAATTCATCTAAGCTTGATTGTAATAGCTTGAGATCAAAAAAGTCAATCAGGTTCCATTCGGCTGTTGTTATCTTCACTGTTCCCAGACCTTCGAAATGAACAGCTGGTGTTGTGTCGTAATTTATTATGGCGTATGGCACAGCCAATGCTTTTGGTAGTACGACAAGGATGTAAAGAAGTGTAGCCAATGTGCTGGCAAACCCGACTTTCCGTCTCTTTGGTTCCTTCCCACTCTGCTGTTCTATGCTGTCGACATTTGCCTCGACGGCTTCTTGTGGCAGTGCCATTGGCTCAACATTTGCTGGTAAGTGTGCTAGTCGGTGAATCGGTCTCTTCCATTCTCCTGTGGCCGTTTTTACCTTCACTACTCGAACAAATCCATCATCTCCTTCGTACACCTTCGTGACGCGCCCTAACGGCCAGCTTAGTCGTGGCAAGTTAATCTCTTTGATGATGACCATAGAGTCATGCTGGATGTTAGGTGATTGTGTTCTCCATTTAGACCTCTGCTGCAGCTGTTTTAGGTATTCTGTCGACCAACGCTTCCAGAATTCATATTTGAGGTGAGACACCAATTTCCACCTTGTAAGTAGACTTGTGCTGGCTGGCTTGGATGACGGTTTTACCATTGCGGTTAAGGGTTCTCCAATCAGGAAATGACCTGGAGTGAAAGCGATCAAATCATTGGGATCTGTAGACATTTCGGTGAGCGGTCGTGAGTTTAAGATAGCCTCAATTTCTACGGCCACAGTTTCGAGCTCTTCGTATGTCAATGATGCCGTTGAGACACTTCTTGTGAGCAGATATTTTGCTGATTTCACTGCAGCCTCCCAAAGTTCTCCGAAATGTGGTGAGCGGGGTGGAATGAAGTTGAATTTTATATTCTTAGTACCACAGGCTTTTGTTATCTCGTCCTTAGCTTCTGACGAGTATAGATGGTGCAATTCATTCTTGGCTCCGACGAAGTTTGTTCCATTGTCGCAAAATATGTTTTGACAATGTCCTTGCCGGCTGATGAATCGCTTCAGTGCACCAATGAAAGCAGATGTTGTGAGGTCGGACACGAGCTCTAAATGAACCGCCCTTGTAACGAAACAGCAAAATATGGCGATGTGCGCTTTATGTGGTCGCTTTCCTCGAATTTTGTAATGCACCTCAAACGGTCCACAGTAATCGACTCCACTGTTTATAAAGGGTCGGGCCGCGCTCGTTCTTTCTGGTGGTAGGTTCCCCATAACTTGGGTTAGGAGTTTGGGGTTGGCTCTGCTGCACTTCACGCAGTGTTGAACAACTGATCTGACCATCAACTTTCCTTTTATGGGCCAAAATCTCTGTCGTAATTGGGCGAGTAACAATTGCGGCCCGCAATGCAAGTGAGTAACGTGCACTCGTTGTATTAACAGTTTCACTATTGGGTCATTGTATGGAAGAATCGCCAAAAGCCTTCTCCGATGCATCCACAAATACATGCATCTGCATTGATCTTCCGTTGTTCCAATCGAAGATGTGACGAGCTATTTTGAAGTTGCTTAGCTGCCGCAAGTCTTCTCTGAACGATGTCCACCTTGTATGATGGTCAATTGATAGTGATTCTTCCCATGACAATTTTAACTGCCACAGTTCCTGTATGAATATTTTTGCCATTACTACTATCGGTGCTAGAATTCCAAGAGGGTCGAAAAGTCTGGCAAGGTCTGAGCTTACTGTTCTCTTTGTTATGCGCTTGTGATCAGACAAATTAATGTTGATGCAAAATTTATCCTCTTTTGGAGACCATGCTAGCCCCAGGGTGTTGATCGTGCTCTCATCGCTTGACAGGTCAAGGTCCTTTTCCTGATTGTCGGCTGGGATACCTTGTAACAGTTGTGAATGATTTCCGCTCCATTTGTGCAACGCAAATCCAGCTGATATTAAAACCTGCACTAGTTGACGTTGCGTCTCAACTGCAGTGCTAAGACTGTCTGATCCTCCCAAACCATCGTCCACATAGAAATTCTTATTGAAGAACTCAGCTCCTAGCGGATGTGTGCTGCTGTTTTCTGTCACAAGCTGCTTAAGGCACCTGATTGCCAAATGTGTCGTAACGTTTCGTATTCCTCCATAAATGCGACATATTGTTCCTTCAACGCATCATCCTTGGACAAGCGTCGTTCCAACGATCTGAATCTGTTGAATGCTATTTCATTTGAGTCACCTAATCTTTCTGGACTGTCAGCAAATGGAAGTCTCACCATAAAGTTGCCCTTCCACAGTCTAGACATGTTCTGAATGAATTGCATTTCGCATTGATGTTCTGCATTGGAACGCGGTTGCTCTGCTACCACCACTTCGTCTAATTTCCACAATCGCTCAATACCGTGCTCCAGAGTGCTTTCCTCAGTGGTACATACTCCACATTGTAATGATCCACATTGTGTCAACAGCAGAAAATTTATACGTCCGTCAACAGCAGCATACCCGGGTATGCACATACATTTTGTATAGGAAGTAGCACTGCGTTGTGACAAAAATGTTAATATTTTATACATTTCTTTAAATCTGCCCTACTTTTAATTATTATTTGGTGAAAAATATGTTGTTTTCTATAGCACACTGTATAAGGGTGTATGCAGAGAGGATAGTCAGGTATAAAAATTTTATAATTATGTTAAAAAAGGATGTCAATACTCAAGTACTTTTTTGTATACGAGTTTTTCAGGTTGGCTTAATTGTTAGAATCCATCTGTACAATTTACCCTACCTGAAAAACTCGTGTATAAAAAAGTATTTAAGATTTGGCATTTTTTTACAAAACATAATGGGTAAATTTTGAGCTTAAACACATAGTTTTTTTATTATCAATTATTACGCAATCAAACAATTTTTAAATTCAAAAATGACAGATGGTGTATGGCTTAGTCCACGACAATTTAGAGCGCTTGATCTTGAGCAACAGCAAGAATACATTAGTCACAGATTAGAGGATTTATGGGAGGAAAATAGTGATGACGAGCCTTTGGTATCTGAAGATATTGGAGACGACAACGAAGAAAATATAAATCCAGATGATTCCGATAAAGAAGAAGTCTAGTTACCAGAATACGACCCGGAAGATGAAAGTGATGAAGAACTGGCTGATATAACAGTTGAAACCGACGAAGAATACCCAAGCAGGGATGGTACACTTTGGTCTGCTGCACCCCCACAAACTGCAAGATTTCGAGCACACAACATACTACGATCTGCGAACACTGGACCAGTAGGAAGAACAAAAGGTTTGACCATTGGAGAAACATTCAGATTGATAATGTCTGATGAAATTTGCGACGTAATTGTTCGGGAAACCAATAGAAAGGCAACCCAATACTATAGAAGTGGGACTACACAAAATCGAACGACCACATGGAAAGCTGTAACAAAAAGTGAATTTGACGCGTATTTGGGTCTTCTTTTGCTGAGTGGCGTTACACATTCCGGTTACGTTCACACTAAAGATTTGTGGAAAACAACCTCACATCCGCTATATCGTGCATCAATGAGCGTGCGACGATTTTGGGCAATAAATCGCTTTATACGGTTTGATAACGGAAACACTCGCCAGCAACGCAAGCAATTTGACAAGGCAGAAGCAATAGCGGACATTTTCCTGATGATGAACAGCAATCTACATACAAATTATGTAGCAGGAACCAATATCACTGTTGATGAACAACTATATCCTTACCGTGGTGGTACTGGTTTCACACAATACATACCGTCAAAACCCGCTAAATATGGAATAAAAGTGTGGTGGGTATGCGATTCTGCTTCTTCTTATCCATTAAAGGGACAAATCTACACGGGAAAAGCAGCGTCCGGTGAAAGAGAAAAAAATGTCGGCGAAAGAGTGGTAAAGGATTTATGCGTCAACCTTTTCCGTGGAAGTGGGCGATATCGTGTGCGATAATTTCTTCACCAGCTACAATTTGGCAAAATGTTTGATGATGGACAGCAATTTATCAATGTTGGGCACAGTGAATAAAAGACGAAAATTTGTGCCACCACAATTTTCTGATCCCAAAGGACGTGTAGTGGAATCAACCATATTTGGGTTCAGCAACAATATTACATTGTGTTCCTACGTGCCGAAGAAAAATAAATCTGTTGTTGTCCTCTCAACTATGCATTACACAACCGAAGTACAAGGTCCAAAAAAGAAGCCACTATTGATATTGGATTACAACAAAACCAAAGGAGGCGTCGATAATATGGATAAATGCCTAGCAGAATATTCAACAAAGCGGCAAACGAACAGATGGCCTTTGTCTTTTTTTTTATAATATTCTAGATGTTGCTGCCTTTGCTGCGTACATAATTTACGTCGAGAACAACCCACACCTGAAAGCTTCTACAAACCGCCGTAGGGTGTTTCTTCATCAGCTCAGTGAGCAACTGACGAAACCTGAAATAGAAGTAAGGTCGAATAATAGTCGAATATCAAGAATATTTTTTACACGCAACGCCATTGAAGCAATAATCGGCGGTCCGTTGAGGATAATGGATGCAGCAATAGGAGGCGAAGAAGAACGTGACAGCACGGGCAGAATAAAAACAAAGGGTATTTGTTATATATGCACAAAACGTCGCCCAACAAGGAAAGTTTGCGTATTATGTAAGACACCTGTGTGTGCCCAACATTCTTCTAATATGACGCAATGCAATAGATGTAGTTGAAATTTTTACAATTTGAAATAATTACATTTTTTTATATAATATCTCACAATCAATTTAATAATATATGTAATAAATATATGAAATAAATGTATTTAATAAATTTAACATTATATTCTTCAAATGTACCATTCGAATTAAAGTTTTCTTTTCACTGTACTCATATATTTGCGTTAGTAGTCATATACATACCCGGGTATGCAGCTGTTGACGTAAGGGGTAGGAATCGAAAAATGGCCATATCCTTGGCCCAGGTGATCCAATCCCAACTATACTTTGGAATATGTTGTAAAACCTTTTTGTTGAGGATATTATAAGGTTTCATACTAATCCGTGTGCTAGTTTTTAAAATATAGTGATTTGAAAAAGCAAAACATACCCGTGTATGCTACTGTTGACAGAAAGGTTAATGTGCTCACTGTTGCTGAATCTTCCTGATAATATCCAACTGAAAACTGTATTTTGTAGTGTGGGCAGGTTGTCACCCAGTTTTATTTGTCCAACCATGAGCAGTTGGTAGTAAAACTCAGCTCCTAGCAGCACATCGATGGCTTCTGGGCGATGGAAATCTGGATCGGCTAAGTTTACGTTCTTTGGTATCGGCCAATGAGATACATTTATGGATTGGGAAGGCTGCGGGGATATTATGTTCTGCAGGACGAATGCTTCTAGACGAGTTGTAAAATTGTTTCGTGGAGACTGCAGACTAACGTTTATCCGATGTTCTGTCCTTTTGGTTCCTTGGCCAATGCCCTGAATAATCATCGACGCTTTGGATGATGTTATGCCCAATTTCTTCACTATCCTTTCTGTCGCTAGATTGACTTGTGATCCCGAGTCAAGAATTGCTCTACATTCCACCTGTTGTCCATTACTAGCTACCAGCCTAATTCTGGCAGTTGCTAACAGAATATATGGCTGCGAATTCTGATCTTGTGCGGCGCTTAATGATGCTGTACGGGAGCATGTTTCCGGCTTTGTTGAAGAAGTACGAGCTGTCTCTTCATCGATCCTTCGTTGGATACTGCGCGTGGATTTTAATGGGGCTTCATCAATGTGGAGAAGCGTGTTATGTTTTTTAGAACACTTCATACAATTTCTTGATGTACATCATCCTGTCATGTGACCAGCCTTCAGACAATTAAAAAAGAGTTTCTGCTTCTTTACGAATGCGCATCGCTCTGCTGGTTGAGCTGTAGAAACGCATGGCACGCAAACAGCGGATGACTTCGCCCTTTGCATGACTGGCACGTTATTTCCGCTTGTCGCACAGCAGCTCCTGATGTAACAGATTTTTTGGCGTAGTGCGATGTCGAGGGCTTCTCCCTTTGACTGAACGACTCAAGCGATTGGAATCGTTTCTCCAAGAACACCATAAATTCCTCCATCATTGGCAATACCCAATTTAATGCCAGCAAACACTCTTGCGTAGTGTCATGAAAGCATTTTATTGACGCTGCAGATGGCACGCTCGTGGGTTGATCTAGCAGCCTTTGAATTAATGTGGATGTCAACACTCTTTTGTTGTTGTATCTATCCTGCAACATTTTCCATGCTGCTTCGTAGTTAACTTCTGACGGCGATAGATGGCGAATTAACTTCTCTGCTTCTCCTGGCAAGTTCGTCTTTAGATACCACATCTTTTGGATTGCGGGTAACGATTGCCTGTGCACCAATTGGTTGAATAAATCGAAGAATTGTCGCCACTTCAAATAATCTCCATCGAAGGATGGAATACTGATTTTTTGTAATTGTATCGCACTGGTGGCATTTCCTTCTGCTGATGGCACTGATTTGTTATTAGTTGCTTTTATGGTCAACTCCACTACTGCACATTCCACTTGCTCCTCGATATCGTTATATTCGGTTTCATCGTAACCCGCAGCTTTGGGATCATCACAGACTTCGAATATATTTAAATTTAGCATCTCAGCCTGTTGCCACATATGTTTCAATGTCTCCAACTTCACCTCGTAGTACTGCCTGGGATGCTCGGTAGCGTCTTCCGCAATTCTATTGCACATTCGGCGCGTTGCGGCTGACGAGGCCACTAATCGTCGGACCAATCTTGTGTTCTCATTGGGCTCCTCACTTACCAGCGCGCTTAGTGTGGTTTTGGGTACCTTAGCGAGTGCCGATTCGAATTCAGACTTGTACTGTGTCGCTACTGCCATGACTTCTATGTAGTAATTTTTCGTTAAGTAGTCATGGGTCATCGGGGCTTGGGGAAACGTTCTTATTTTTTGGTCGGCATCTTGGAAGCATGAAACGGCATCCTTCAGCCGCTGAATTCGCTCTTCATAATATTTTGCACTCTGCTTCCGATCGGAGGAGTCTTTCTTGTAGTTGCGAATTAGTGTGAAGATCGTTTCACCTGTCTCCTGCTGAGATGTCACCAGTTCTTCAAACGTTGTCATCGTTGTTGTTTGATCGTTGTTGCGTGAAGATCACGTCGGGGTCACCAAAAATGTTCAAGGAGGGTTTCCCTTGGTCGTGGCAGTTGCAGCACGTGAACTACAACTCCTGTTTCTTTATTGTTCCGAAAACCGAAGGTTGCAGCACTTGGAACTACAACCCTTCTTGTTACGAAAACAGAAGATTGCAGCACTTGGAACTACAACCCTTCAAGATATTAGATATGAACCGATAACCGAAAGTTGCAGCACTTGGAACTACAACTTTTATGCGATTGTTGCGACTAGTTAAAGCAGTGATTTTGTCTGAACTAACTTCTTTATTTTAATGACTTTATTTATATAGTACAATTTTTACCTTTACTTAGCCAATAGTATAACAGTTAGCTATACCTATACATACGCTTAACTCATATTTGTGTCATGTGCCGTTCGTCAATTCGCTCACGGCTGTGAGGTGAGGTATATATATATATGTTCATGCCTGCAGCCACAGTAAAAACGAAAGGGTCAACAACAAACAGAATTGCAACTAAAACCCTACTGTCACGGCCGTTTATCAAATTCGCTGACCACCAAAAAAGAGCCGTGCTAGGTGAACGAATGCCCGTAACCTGAGACCTCACCTCACAGCCGTGAGCGAATTGACTAGTTATTATATATAACTAGAGTAACCCTGCCCGCGTTGCTAGATAATACAATGCAAAAATTAAATTTTCAGGGTTCAATGTGGGTAGCTAGACCAACAAGACCTGCAAAAAATTACGGTGTTATGTACTTTATTTTCGGGGATTTTTGATTGTTAAAAAAAATAAATATAAACTGCAAATAAATCTTATAAAATTTGGAACATAATTAATTTCGTGTTGGTTTCAATTCTTATGCAAAACTAAACTCGCGATTAACTAATGGTAGGGTGAGGGTAGGAGAGCGAAATATATTTTACGACCTATTCTCACACATACCAAACATACACAAAAAATTTTTAGCTACTTCTTTCTATTTAGTGTTGCTCCCTCTCCCGTTCTGCCCTCTACCAGTCACTCACTCCCTATCGCACTCTATCTCTCCTCCCATTTACAATGCCATTCACAATGTCATTGAGGCGTGTGGATGCCTCCCTCGAAAACACTCAGGTCCGTTTTCACAATGTTCGGTTAAACTTATGGTTTAGTTTTAGTTTAGTTAGTTGACCGGAGCTTCGATACTTATCCTTTGGTTAAAAATTTTCGTTTTCACCAACCTTCGGTTAACAAACCTTTGGTCAACTACAAGTTGTAAGAGATTGTGACGTTTGTTCTATTACATTCGAAAAAAAGCAATCAGCTGTTCAATAAATACTATTTCAAATATTCAGAAAATATGGATGGATAAGAAAATGGATAAAAAAATTAAAAATGGTATGTAGTAAATTCCATTACTAGTCAAATGAATTGTAATTGGCTAAAATTTGTGTTCCTTTTTTTGATTTTGTGATGAACATTGTGAGCTGAAATTTTGTACGAAAGATTCGCAATCGAACTCGGCAAAGAAATCTACCCGTTTTCTGAACACTTTTACTTTTTTCATGTTTCGACTTTCATTATTACTTATCATATTTCATAACATTAATTAGTAATGTCAGACAAATTCAATTAAATCTATAGGTTAAACGGAACCCCAGGTCTCGGTTAAGTTAAGAATCGCTTAACCGAACGTATAACGTATATTCGGAGAAATTTTTCATTGTTACTTTATAAACCATCAGTGAAAGTACGGAGTAGTATCGGAGTTATAAAACCACAACGAAAATGGCCACTGATTTTTATATATATAGATATATTATATATAATAATATAATAATTATATACATAGTAATATATAAAATAATAATTATATAATAATTATTAATGTCTGGAATTAAATAAAGTTTTGGAATAATTATGAAGTTTTGGAAGGAAATGTAAAACACTGCATGTACTCGCTGCTCCGTTGTCGAAACTGTCGCAATTTTTTACTCTGCACCTCATTTTATTTTATTTTATCTTTTTATTTTAATAATATATCGCTAGATAGATTTTATTATCCTGCAATCTTAGCACAGAAGGAAACAAAAGTATAAACTATAGTGACGTCAACCTGCATATATTATTAAGATAAAAATTATTATTTCTTACAGAACGGTTTGTGAAAAAAATTTGAAATGCAATGTGCTGTAAAGTATTGTAAAACAATTCAACAAAAGGCTATAAGTTTCCTGTGCAAATTTAATAGGGTATGTTTAGCTTGATCTTATCAATTCTTATTTTTTGCCCAATTATGAATTGCCAGTTGTAAAGTGCCCGTTTAACGTCAATTAGAGTTTAAATGTAGTTTAAAACAAACTTTGCATTTTAAACTGCGAGTTTAAAATTCCTTTAACCCACCTATTTTGGTAAGTCAAGTAAGAAAATGAGTTATTTTTCGGATGAGAGTGATGCTGAAATTCAGGAAGGGTTTTCGACCAAACCATTTCAACGTTTTTGGACATAGAGACAAAAATTCAAAAAATAATAATTTTCTAAAAAATTTTTTTGAAAAAATGTCAATATGAAGAAAATATTTGATAGTACTGTCATATAGTAACGAGTAAATTCCGCTTTTATAGAAAAGAAAAATATAAAATATCTACGTTAAACGTTCACTGTAACGCTGCTGCTTGATTTAACCGAAGTAATATTTTATTCGACGTTTATTAACATTTATATTAATTGAAAAGTTTTTTACAAAGCAATTTTGTGTAATTAGTGCACTACTCTCTTCGAATAGTGTTTTTCTTTACTTACTTATAATATTCATTACAATATTAGACTTCAGATTTCTCAACTTTCTTTAGAAAAATTTATTACAGTTTGGTGCCACCTTAAGCCTTCTTCAACGGAAACAAAAGTTTTTTTAAAACAATGTATTAAATCTGCTTGTTGTTTAGAAACATAAAGCAGTAAATACTGCTTATTGGTCCTATACTACGCTATTCAAATAGTATTTTTTCATTTAATTGTTCTACTCCGCAACGATACAAAAAAACAACGCTGCACCTAAACTCGAAGCTACATGCATGTACCCATTATTAATATATCGTTGCTAGAAAAGCAACTGAGAAAGCAGTATTAACTGTGAACTATAAGACCAAGAGAACTAGAAGAGCAACTGAGACAGAAGTATGAACTACGCGCTCGTTGGGGAAAAAATTTAAAGGCCGTTAAATTCCGCAATTAAAGGCTGAATTATTCAGCAAAAATTTGAAATTTCGCAACTAAGGAAGAACATACTCGCACACACACACACACACATGTTCTTTCACACACACGTGTGTGCGGACGAGAAGGTCATATTGCCAAAGAATGTAAAAATGAAGCAAGATGTATAGTATGTCTGAGAGAAGGGAAGACAGAAGTCAGTCACGCCTCTGGAAGCTTTAAGCACCCTTCGTACCAAAAGGCAATAATAGCACAAAAGGGCGACTAGGACACAGCGAAACAATGAAGATACTGCAATTAAATTTGAACCATTACGAGGCAGCTCGGCAACTACTAACGCGAACACTGCTGGAGCACAATGTAGATGTCGCGATATTTTATGAACCATATGCCTGTATTTGGACTTGTGCAAAGTTACTCTTTGAAGGCATGCCTGATCAACCAGAGGAATACTTTGTACATGCGAATGCGAAAATAAAAGGAATACAGTTTTACAGTTATATGCTTCCTAATTTGCCGCTGGAAGCCTTCATCGGTGATTGACAATATTGTTGCTCATGTCAGAGAAAAATCACCTGTGGTGATTGCGGAAGATTTTAATATTGGGCGATTGAATAGGGGAGTGTCAGAACTACTAGAAGAAGTTCAGTACTTCCGGAAGCGTTTACCAGTCTTTACCTCGCCATGTTAAACCATGGCTTGGCTAGCACGTATAGCAAAGCAGGACGATGTTCAATAATTGACCTAAACTTTTGCAGATTACACAAAACTCCAACTCGCAAGTACCTGAAGTGACAACACACGAGATAGCGGAAACATCAAGCGGAATTAGGGTCAACAAAGCGCCTGGATTAGATGGCATTCCGAACGTCGTCTTTGCTACAGCTCTTGGCTAAAATATTGGCGACCTGTTTAAGAGAGTAAATCCCCTCGGGAAACGTCAACGCTTTGGTTCTTATACCTTAACGAAAAAAGCCACCTGAAGAGCAGTCCTCCAATCGCCCCCTGTGCATGATTGATGGCCTGGGGAAGGTATTTGAGAAAATTATAGCGTAACAGTATGGAGATATATACTGAAGGTATTGGCGGTCTATCTAAGTATGGCTTTAGGAAGCAGAGGTCAACACTCCATGCCATCAGTGATGTGTGTAATTAAGCCAGGAATGCTATAGCGGGCCAGAGGTGGAAAGGCGGCAGTAAAGAGTATTGTGCATTAGTCACTCTGGATATTGAGAATGCATTTAACTCATCGAGCTTAAGAGCGTTATTGGAGGCTGTTCATGCGCTACGAATGCCTGATTATCTGGTAAAAATCATCCAGGACTACTTAAACGACCGTATTCTGTACTATGACACTGATGATGGAGTTAAAAAACACTTAGTAAGAAAAACAGAACCTGAAGGATCTGTTCTTGGACCTATCCTATGAAACATTATGTACAATGGAGTTTTTCATGTTGGAGTACCAAGCAATCACCACACATATTTGGGTATGCGGACGATGTGATGTAGCTGTTGTAGTTGTTGGGAAAACTATTGCTGAAGTAGCCATGAATTGTGCAAGGGCCATTCAAAACATAAAATAATGGTTGCATAAAGTGGGCCTGGAACTAGCCTCGCAAAAAACAGAAGCGGTGTTAATCAGTAGCCGGAAAAATGTTAAATGATGCAGATACATAATCGAATCAAAACACAGCTTGAAATACTTAGGTGTTGTGTTAGACACCGTAGATTATGCTTCAAGGATCACCTAATATATGCAAGTTGCAAAGCGCTGAGAGTAGGACAAGCACTAGCGAGAGTAATGCCTAATATTGGTGGGCCAAAGCAAGATGTCCGAAAACTGTTTGCAAGCGTCAGCACATCACCGTTAATGTATGCTGCTCCAGTCAGGGCAGACTCAACTGCCGTAAAGTCCTATTTGAAAGGGATGATGAGTGCACACAGACTGATGTCACTAAGAGTATTTTGCGCTTTTAGAACAGTCTCTCAAAAAGCAGCAGTTGTTATCGAAGGAAGGCTACCGCTGGGCATAGCAGCTAAAGAGGCGAAAGCTATTAGAGCTCTCAATAACCGAAACCATAGACAGGTGGAAGGAGATAGGTTTCGTAATCTAAGTTTAGACGAATGGCAACAAAGGTGGGACATGTCGGCGAAAGGCCGATTGACGCACCATCTTGTACCAACCATCAAGCCTTGATAAAAGAGAAAATTTGGAGTCGTCGATTACTACCTCACACAGTTTCTTTCTGGTCATGGATGCTTTCGAAAATACCTCTATAAATACATACTGGTAATAGATCCATTTTGTATGTCTTGTAGAACAATAAAGGAGAACGTAGAGCACGTAATCCAAGAGTGCGTGCGATATGAGCGACAGCGAAATGCTCTCCAAGAAATAATGGGACAAAGAGTTACTCCCTTTGGAATACTGGAACATATGTGCAGCTCCAGCACAGCATGGGAGGTTGACTGCTTAATTATAGGTGAAATAATTCAACTGCAGTGTCTTCATGACAAGCCGAGAACGGTAACGAACGCAGTTAATAACTGACGATTAGGCAGAAATGCTTTTACGGCCTCCTGACGTACTACCTAACAGTCGTTCCGTGGGGATTACCGTGATGACGAGAGGAGATGTTTAGCGGGTTAAAGTACCGCACTGATTAAGGCTTTTGATGCCTTTATTCCTCGGTAACAAAAAAAAAAAAACAACACACATACACACACGATCCCCATCTAAAGGCTGCGGCAAAATTTCAACGTAATCTGCAGATCTGTATGCCCGGGCTTGATGAAATGTATACGCTTAAGAAGTCGAAAGGCCAGCAACCTATTACAAATTTCCTATTGATTTAAGATCGATTGATGATGATTTCAATATATACAGTGATGCAATCAATAAAAGCTTGAATTATAAAATTATAACGAGTTTTATTCTTAAGCTAGGATAAAACACAGTCTGTCCAGGGTTCGTTAAAGGGGTCTCGCAACCCTCTAACATAATACGTATTCCCGAATAACTCACGACTGTCTTCGCTACAGTCTAGCACTGACTCTGTAAAGATTTCAGCTCGGACGTTGTTATTGGTTTCTAATTTTTATTCTTTTATTATTAATCGCTTAACAATTCTTATACTTATACTAATACTTAACAATTTTTATATCTAATAATACGTACAATGAAAGATGGGGATAGAGTATCCCGCAGCAGAGGGCTGCACAATATGTATCACCTAGTCAAAGCACCAAGAGAGACGCGGTGAGTGGTAGGAAGTGTAACAACTTCTTGGCAGAAGGCCTTAATATGCGGAAGGCGAAAGGTTCTCTGTTGGAGTGAGAGCAAAAGCGATACTCGGCAGATGGCTTTTAATTTATTTGGTGACATCAGAGCGTCCACCAACAAATAGTCTATGGTACCTCGTTTAGGTGCCCTACCTAGTTGGTGAGCAAATAGTTTTGCTCGCCTCTGGCCGAAGCCGATAGTGCCAGATAGTGCTGGACACTGTTGACAGGAGTCGATAGCAACTCGATAGTGCGGTTGCTGGTTCCCAAAGCCGATAGTGCCAAATAGTGTTGGACACTGGTGACCGAAGTCGATAGCAACTCGATAGTGCGGTTGCTGGTGGCCAAACGCGATAGCGCCAAATAGTGTTGGACATTGGTGAACGAAGTCGATAGTGGAATTCGGAAATTTGTTTTCAAAATTACACAAAGTCTTAGCAGTCGAATGCAAGCGACTTGGACGGATTCCAACTTCTCCCACTCTGCACTACTCTGCAGTTTGTGCATCCTTTACGTCGTGTGATGGTTGAACTGTTTGCGAATTCAAACTTTTGACTGTGAATACGTCGGAAAGCAAAAGCGTATAAAATGTTTTGCTTATGTGACGAATGCTAGTGTCTTCGAAATCCGTACTTGGCGGATTTCGTCATTTTGTTCAATTTGTGTTTTTTTTATTTGGTTTTAATTTATTTTTATTAATTTACTTTAATAAAAAATATAAAACATGATTAAATGAGAATTAGAAAAAAAGAGTATAAAGAAATTGATTGCCGCTGTTTGGTTTTGAACGGGCTTCCCTCGTGGTGGGGTTTTTGTATGGTAGCTCAGAGAGCAGTGTTTTTTGAATAAGAAAGAGAATTGTAACTTGGCTTCAATTATGCCTGTTACAGTCTATCCCGATTTTGGTTGACAAAAATAAAGGGGGAAAAAAGGATTTGTTATATATATAAGTTTTTTTTTGTGTAAGACGAAGAACCCATTTATTCAGTTGGGATTTTTTTGGATAATTATCTTATATTATAGAGGGCTTTTGTTATACATGTTCTTCCTATTGGTATATTTTTTCCCTTAAAATAGTAGTATTTTATTTCGTTGTGTAGTAGTTAGTATTTTTTTGTAAATGTAATTTTGTGAATATATTGTGAATATAAAAATAATGTTTTGTTTCTTTCTTTTTGTAGTTTTTCGTTTCACTTAATGTTTTTTATACTTTGTATAAATACTCGTTTAAGGAAAATATTACTAAATGTCGTAAAAATAACTCGCTGTATTTTGTGTGTGTTTGTAGTTGTGATGCTTATGTTTGTCACTACAGCAGCACGCTTTCTAAAAGGGCCGGTTCTGGGTATGGTTGCGGTTGGTGGTGAAGATTCTCCATTGGTCTTGATGGCTGATTTTTGCCCAGCCGTATTGTACGGTGACTGTGGCGGTGCCTTCCGGTAGGCGTTTTGTGAAGCTTCGTTTGTTCGGTGTGCTTTGTGGTGGTATTTTTATTTTCTGAAACCATCCTCTTTTGTTGGCTTCTGATGGCTGGTGGTGATGACTGGTGGATAGTTTTCGGTTTTCGGTTCTCCCCTCGGTGGTTGATTGCGGTTTTTGTGGTTTTCGTGGTTGTGAAATATGTCTGGTACGGTATTCCGGGCGGGTTTTCTGGAGAGCTTCTTTAATTTTGTTGAGGTTTGCTTTGGGTTTCGATAGTGTTTTATATGTGCCTAAGTGTCAAGTGGTGACGGCACTATATGTTTTGTCTTTGGGAGTTTTCTTTCGATCTTCCTTGCGGACGCATGATCGCCATTGTTTGTTTGTTTGGTATGCGCTTCGTCTGATTATCGGTTTTCTATGTATCGGTAGAAGTTGCTTCCTTTGGTCATGTGTTTTTGGCTATGACAATTGCCTTATAACTTCTTTTTCGGTGTGTTTCGTGGGTGCTACCTTTGTTTAGAAGGTACGTCGGAGTTTACACGTATGGTCGGTTGTGCTATGTTACATTTAGTATGTATTTTCTTCATGTGATTCTTTGTTTCGCCTATCGTTTGTTGGAGTTGTATTTGTTCGTTATTTTGAATGATTGAATGGAGAGCTATGTGCGAATGCCGATTATTTCTAGAAAGTCCATGCCGAGTATTAAGTCTTCGGTTAATCCTGGCATGTATTGCAAGTGGTGGTAATATGTTTTATTATTTATTTTTATTTAGGTTTTTCCGTAGCTACGGACGGAAACGGCTTCCCCAATGGTTGATGCAATCGGTATTTCTTCCGTGCGATTCGATGTAGTGGGACGGCTTAGTTTGTTTTTGAGGTCATCTCCCATGAAGGTTAGAGAAGCTCCGGTGTCAACTAAGGCATTAATTGTATATTCAGCGCATTCTACCTGCATATAATATCGGACAGGGACGGGCAGTTGTGTTTTTGTTTCTCGTTTGATGACATTGGCAGTCACGAGATAGGTTTTCCACCTTCCTGCAGTGGGAGCAGCACAGCAACTTCTTGTCGGCAAGACCAGTAGTGTGAGCGTTGATCGTACGTGGGAGGCGTGATGAACTTGTTAGCATGTCGATTCATTCTCGTTTCCTCACCTTTGAGGTGCTCGTATTCTTTAGTTTGTGACATGAGTTCGTCGAGATTATCGAAATAGTTGCGCCTGATGTATAATCGGTATTCGAGGCGCAGTCCCTCGTATGCTCGTTCGATTTGCTGCTCGCTTTTCATGTTCGGGTGCTGTCTTATTAGTGTCATTAAGTGGAGAATATAATCTTTGGCGCGTTCGCGATTATTTTCATCATCGCACGCGCTCAGTAAGATCAGTCAGTGTAGCATCCGATGCTTTAATAAAGTGTCGATGATACAAACAATCACCAAATGGTCTAGATTTAGGTGCAAAACTACCCCTGCCGAGGATTCGTATACTTGGAGCCCAACGACAAAAAGAGAAGCTGAAACTCTTAAAATGTACGCTGAAAAGAACAAGTATGGTGCTGTAGCCACTGAAAAAGTGTGAAAGGCAGTGTTGGTGTTGCACGTGTTGTCAAGAAGACCTGACCGTGACAACGACGTATGCCACTTGCTTAGGTTCCTGGAGAATAGGGACTACAGGTGGAAGAGTGTTGAAGGCAAACTTACGACAGCGACGAATCCCTTTCGGAATAAGCTGATAAAGATTCCTGAAAAGGATTTGCCCATCAAGGACAGAAGCCCATGAAGTGGGTTAAGGAGGTGCAGAGTACCTACAAGTATGTAGCACGCACGCTGCCCAAGAGACAGGCAATGATGTCGTTCGGAACCGGAAAAGTGGCAAAGAAGCTGCAGCAAGACCAAAGTGGAGGAAACGTTTTCTCCTATAGCGAAGTCGTGAAAGATTAGTCGGTCTGCCGGGGGTAGACAAGACCGATCCTGACCAATATGTTGGTGACAAGCTGGCAGTAAGCTATTTGCCAATGAAGAAGACGTTTCCGGAGTCTATAGAGTGACCTATACAAAATACCGATGCCAGACTTGGAGAGGTATGGCCGGGAGCAAAGATAGAAACCATTACCTGGGAAGAAATTCCATGCCGCCCAAATGCTTTCGTATGGATGCCGCCCGAATTCGGGAAGCTTGGGTTGTTGAAAGCACTCATGTGGATTACACCAAACCAAAAACCTATCCTTCATTTTAGGAAATAGGTTCTTTAAAAAAATTTAGTTTTAATGTTTAGCGTGTTTAGTGCGTAGTACTCCTTTGATCCTCCTTTCCATCTCTTGCCCTCTATTGCGCTGACAGTCGACCGTGACTTTCTGAAACCATATTGATTGTCAGAAAGCGACTGCTTTTCATCTATGAATGCCTGCAGACGCTCACAAATAATTTTCTTTAGCACCTTGCCAATAGTGTTCAAAAGACAGATTGGGCGATGTGAAGATGGTTCTTCCAATGGCTTTTCTCCCTTGGGTATTAGTACAAGACGTTGTACTTTCCGAGTAGTTGAAAAAACGCCTTCCTCGAGACATTTTCCATACATGCATGCGAAGAGTTCTGGTTTTCTAAGCATGGCAGCCTTCAGTACTCTGTTTGGCATCCCATCAGGGCCACGTGTCTTATAGTCACAAAACTTAGCGCACGCCTTCTCCACTTGGTTGGCAGAGACTGGTGGAATTAGTGCGGGCGTTGTGCTTACGGTTGTGGTTTCCCTTTGCGTCATAGGCTGTCTAGAAAATAGCGTACATACCATTTTTCTTAATAGGGTTCGAATCCGTTTCCTCGCAGAGGTGATGAAAACAATGCGCTTTGCTAATTTTAATGGCCTCCTTTAGTGCCTTGCGGGTGGTTTTAAACGCACTTAAAAGCTCTTGAAAATATGGTTTGCGCGTGATCGCTGACAGCGTCGCCTCGCTTTGCGGCATTCTGTTCTGAGCAAGCGAATGTTATCATTCCACCAATAGCATGGTGGCGCTTTTCTACGCAATGTTCTACGAGGCATCGACGCATCGCACGCATCAATTACTGGTCGCTGTGCATATAGCCTTCATTTACCCACCATTACTAACAAAAGTGAGATCTATAATCGATCCAGCTTTTCTATACGTAAAACTTCGGTCATCGTTAAGCAGGTCTGGTTTCATTCTTCTGCTTTTTAGTAGTTCCTTGGCGCCTTGACTCAACCATTTTCCACTCATCATCGCCCTGTGAAGGGAATTTGGTTAACACTGGATTAAGGGCCTTCCTCTTAGAGTTCGGCGTGCCAGTTCCTAATGGTAGCCTTCTCTTGCTGCAAGCTTCGGCTTTTAACCAAGGTGAAGTCTGTGGACACTGGTTGCATCTTAGTGCACTCATAGAACTGCTTATTTCAACTTGACCCTCAATAGCATACAACTTATAGAGCTCATGTATCCTCACTATAGCGCACATAGCGATCGACTGTATAACTGTGGAAAGTAGTAATCTTCTGTTTTGACGTGGCCCGCCACAGTTACTCATCTGGCGCGAGAGTGAAGCATACACTCCCAATGCCTTCTTGCTCACATTATTCAGGTGCATCGTAAATTTCAATCTGGCGTCCATCATTACTCCCAGATATCGAATCGCTGGACTTGTTTCAATGTTGTGTCCGTCAATGTTGAGTGTCATGATTTCTCTTTTTTTCCAGCTTGTTATTAAAACAGCTTCTGTCTTACTGCTGGCCAGTTCTAGATTATGTTGTGTTAGCCAAATCTTTGTCTCTTTAACAACATTGAACGCAATTTGCTGGATTTGGGACAGTTCCTTTGCTACGATAGTTACCGCCACATCATCCGCATATCAAACGAGCTTTACGCCATTTGGTACCGGAAGTCTAAGGAGATCATCATACATTAGATTCCACATAAGTGGTCCAAGAACGGAACCCTGTGGCACTCCAGCAGTTATCTTATATCTATTTGTTCCCAAGGCGCTATTATACAGCAGTTCCCTATTAGAGAGGCAGCTTCTAATTATTCGTAATAGGTACTGCGGCGTTTGCAACCACTGTAACTTTCTAATTATACTTGATCAGTTTGCAGTGTTAAATGCATTTGTAACATCAAGAGTTACAACCAGGCAGTACTTCTTCGTACCATTTAGCCAGCGGGACCCTTCAATGGCCATATGTGCAGTGTTGATGACCTCCTCTATAGCTAAAATTTTTGAGCGTCTTTTCCTAAAGCCAAATTGGTTCTCAGACAGCCCATTTATTTCTTCAACGTGGCTATCAAGACGGTCCCGAATTAGACGTTCTATACGACCCCGGATCTCCTTCGGGCTTGCCGGGCTTGGGAAGTAAGACTAAGCGTTGCTTTTTCCAGATTTTAGGAAAGATTCCTTCTCGCAAGCAGCAGTTATATAGCGCCAAAAACATTTCGGGGTTCTCTTCGATGGCCACCTTTAAAATCTCGTTTGTGAGACCATCTAAGCCGGTGCTTTATTCTTTTTAAATGAATTTATTAATGCAAGCAATTCCTCCTTGTCACTTGCGGTACTTCAAGTTCCTCGTCATCGTTTGTGGTTATTACATTTGCTGTCTTTAGTGAGTGCTTAGAAAAAAGCGATTTAACGACATTCTGCAGAAATTTATGACAAGTGGGAGTTTGTAATTTCTGCTTAAACTTTGACATAACTATTTTATACGCATTGCCCCAAGGATTAATATCTGCCTCATTATATAGTTGCTTAAAAGAAAGTTTTCTGCTCCTTCGGATGGCTTTCTTCAGTTTACTTTGTGCTTTTTTGTATGCTTTCTCCAGTGTGGCAATTTCCTGTGTACGCCTCCGGCGTTGTTTACGTCGTTTATACGCAAGACATTCAATGTCATCATTTCACCAATATTCGGGCTTTCTGTTGTTGGTGCTTTTACTTCTTTGCATTGAGGCATCGCAAGCAGCACTAATTGACGCCACAGTGTTCACACTAAGTACGTTTGCTCTATCTGTCGAAGCAGAAGCATTTTGTATCACATAAGCAAAGGTTTGCTTGTCCATTGTCTTAAATTTCCATCCTCTAGTTTGAAGTTTTTCGAATATTGGAGGTTATTACCAGTTCAGTGTGTGTGTGTGTTTTTTTTTTCAATAGGAGTAAACGCATCGAAAACTGTAAGTCCGAGCGGGACTTTAACCCGCTAAACATCTCCTCTCGTCCGCACGGATATTATTCCCGGAACCACCGTTAAGTATTACGTCAGGAGGCCGTACTGCTGTTCTTATTTTTTCAAGTCTTCTTTGCTCTGCCATAACTAAGGCCGCCATTCGGGACACTACCTTCCAAAATTTTCTATCGTTGAGCATATATATATATATATATATATATATATATATATATGAATAACATGAAACGCCAAGATCTGGAGGTCATTCCTTAGCGTATCGTACCTCGAGCGGTCTGCAACAGTCACACTATGGCTCCTGTTCGTATCCAACTCTATACAGATAGGATTTAAAGGAGCCATGTCCGCTGAGAAGTTGTACTGTATAACAGTCAACTTCCCCATGTGATTTGTTCAGCCATGGGTTTACACGGGGAATAAGCCCGTAGGTCCATCTCCCATTTTCTGCACTCTGCCATCTTGTTTGCCATTCTTCGATAACGGCTCGTAGCGCTTCAAGATGCGCATTTGGGTTGCTGCGTGTGCGGTTGCCACCCCATTCTGCGTTTACTCTCAAGTGTGCCGCTTTGGCCAGGAGGACCAAAGGAATCATACCTCCAAGCACTACAGCCGCATCTAACAAAACCTTTCTAATTGCGCACGAAACACGCAGGGCAGAGTGCCTGTACGGCGCATTTAGGCCGCGAACGTAACTATCTTTCAAAAGTGCTTCTTTCCATATTGGTGCTGCGTGCAGTAGTATGGAGTTAATCACAGTTGCTAAGAGTTGCCTTAGTTCTAAGCGGCTCGAGTATTGTCTGCCAGCTTGCAGAGTTGAGCGCAATTTTAATATCTAGAGTGACAATCAATCAATATTGCTTTGAGCCTCCTCGCCATCGTTTCCCTTCAATTGCCTTCTCTGCAACATCTTTAACCATCTGCAGTGCACAAGTGGTTGACCAACCCTTTCTGAACCCATAATGACTGTTTGAAATTCGCTCGCTTATCGATTGCAACAAGCTCTCTTTAATTATAAGCTCTAAAACTTTACCTGCAGAGTCCAGCATACACAGGGGATGGTACGACGCAGGACTAGCTAGATTTGCCCCCTTCGGAATCAGTACAAGCCGCTGGCGTATCCTCAGTCTTGGAAAAGTCGCTTCTTTCATGCAAACATCAAATACACTCCTTAACAGTTCCATCTGTTTTGTAGACGCTACTTTAAGATGCTATGTTTTGGCAGCCCATCTGGGCCTGGACCTTTGTTTAGCTCACCAGCCACTTGCACCACCTCCGCCGCTGTCACCATTGACACGATTTCCGCATCATATTCTTCTAGCGATGCTCTATGAAAGCGTTGCTGTACTGGGAAAAGCGTCTTAACTATGTCATCCATTATACGTAGATAGGTTGGCTGCGTTGACTTCAGCTTCTTCATCGCAAGCTTATAGGAAAAACCCCATGGGTGGTTTTCAGCATCATCGCAGAGTTCTAAAAAACAGCTTTTAATTGTTTCCGTAGACTTTTATTAAGATGCCTTTTGTTCTCGTAGTTCCCTCTATTCCTTGCCCGCTGAAAAATTCTTCTTGCATGTATATACTTTTTCCATATGCTGGCTATACCTTTACTCCACCAGTAAGCTGGCTTGTGTTGCTTGCTGCTCTTCTTATGCGAAATGGATGCGTCGCAGGCGTTTTTGCAAGATCCAAAAAGCTTTTCGGCAAGTTGCATCGCAGCTTCTTCTGCAGTCCCGTTTATGCCTGCCCCGCCCAGCATTTCCACAAACATTTCGCAGTCAAAAGTTTTAGGACTCCAGCAGCAGCCATCTATCGCTGCTGAGAAGTCGTCCAAGAGTGCTCTTCCTAGGGTATTTGTCCTGCTTGACCCCCATTCAGTGGCCCAGCCATTGAAATTGCCAGCAATCAGAACAGGGCTTCTTAGACGTACATCGCTTGTCAGAGAGCCTAATACCATGTTGAGCGTATTTATGTCAACACTAGGGGGCACATAGCCGCTGTATATAAATATAATGCATATCTCGACACAAAACGAAGCCAAACTCTGACCTATGTGCTACAACCTCTGCACCAGTTGGATCAGTGCTCCAAATTGCTGCCTTATCTGTTGCATCGCTACCCCACTTGCCATCATTTTTAGATGCGTACGGCTCGCTCAAAATCACCACATCAACGGAAACTGTTCGAAAACTGTTTGCTGTAGTAATTGTTGTGCTGCTTCACAGTGGTTTAAATTGAGTTGCAGTACCTTCATTCCTTGGCATCACCTTGTTTAACGCCTTTTAATGCCATTCTGGCTTTCTGATAAAATGGACATTTGAAACCACCACATGTATGATTTCACATGTCTCTTTGGCACAGGGTACACATTGATGCATTAGTGCCAGCTTTGGCAAGGTGTCCTTTTCCTCCACAATTGAAAGACAGAATTGTGGCGTCAGCTACTTGGTTTTTACAATGCCTAGAGATATGTCCAAATTCAAGGCCTGTAGCATTTGGTCGGCGTTGTTTGCTCGCATATGCGGCAGCTGACCCAGCCATTCCTTATTTTCCCAGCCTTCATAAGTATATATGCACTCTCAATTGTCATCCTCATGGCAGCCGTTTGTGTGCCGCCATATCCCCGCCGCAGACTAAGGACGTCAAATTGGACGAAATTTTTAAATTGAATTGCGCGGCGATTTCATTAAAAACATCTGAGTTTTCAGTTACGCACGGATTAGCTCGCCGTACGTCCAGGGTTCGTCACAGAAAAGATTTATACACTGTGTGGACTTCTGTTAAAATACAATTCCTTTATTGACTCCTGGTCCAATGATACAATTTCCTTCTTAATAGTATGACTCCTAACGATGCTGAGGAGCAGGAGGATCCGCACGCGCTCTGAGTTTCCGTATCGTTGGCTTGGTGTGGCTGAACAACGTTCGTCTGTGAGTCTAGCCTAGCCTTGCGAGTAAATCGAACGTGAATATATTGCTGAGCAGATGGGAAAGCCCGCACCCGACTACTGTAACGGGACACGGGAAAGCCGCGCGTGTCACCAGTACAGTCAACGATATATTATTATAACGCGGAATAAATTCACGCGGTACCTAGCCCTGCGAGTAAATCAAACGTGAATATATTGTTGAGCAGGCGGGAGAGCCCGCACCCGACTACTGTAACGGGACACGGGAAAGCCGCGCGTGTCACCAGTACAGTCAACGATATATTGTTATAACGCGGAATAAATTTACGCGGTACCTAGCCCTGCGAGTAAATCAAACGTGGATATATTGTTGAGCAGGTGGGAGAGCCCGCACCCGACTACTGTAATGGGACACGTGGAAGCCGCGCGTGTCACGTGTAAATCTACGCTGTTCCTAGTCTTGCGAGTAAATCACGGATTTTATTATGATCGATATGATCGCGAGTTTAACATCTACACTGTATATTAAAATGTCTGCCCTGCACTCTATGTTTTCTGTTTACCTTGTGTTATGTCCGTCTTTTCGGGAGCTCGCCAAATGAAACGTTGTGTTCTGTCCGCTGGTCGACCACCAAGAGAATGATCGCAATCCGTCTTCTTGCCTAGTCTCCGCTTATGTTCCATTTCCCGTGTGTTGCTGTTCTCCGTTTCTCTTGTTTCTTGTTCTGTGTCGTTCGTGCTCATGTGCTGATTTTGATGGTGGTTTTGCAACTATTGGCTCCGCCCTTTTCAGTTGATTAGTTAACTTACTCTTATACGCTACTCTTATATACATTCTAATCTTATGCATATTCAATACACTGTGTTTCAATACAGGGTCACTGGAAACTTAGCCTATGCTTACACGGGGAAAGTACTTCAAGTTTAATATTAAAATTCATTTAAATTTTAATTCACTCACTTGTAATAACCAAAAATACTACTGCTAACAAGATAATTTGTGTTGTGCAATTCGCACTCGACATTGTGCCATCACAGTCTCCTCCTACTTCGGAGACGGAAGGATGTTCCACGTCGCGGCTCCGTGTGCTTCGTGATTGTTACTATTAATCGGTGTGTTTGTTTCTACGCATGTTGATTTTAGGCTGTGTTTTTTTTTTTTGTTCTTTTGCGTTCGCTGTTCTTATTATTTTACTGTTCTTGCTGTGTTTGCGATTGTAAGCTGCTAGTTCTTAGTTGTTTTGCTCGCGGGATGATTATTTGCGTGTCTACTATTTCTCTGCTTTCTGCTGTTTGATGCCGTGTGCATGCTGTTATTGTGATCGTTGGGTTTCGATGCTAGCACGCTGCTGTTCATGGAAAGATTCATGTGACTGTTGCTGCTGTAGTTTGTTGATTTTGCTGCTGTTGTTGCTATTGGTGCGATTTCTTTGACTCTTGCTGCTGTGTTCGGCTGAATTTGCTACCATTTTCCGGCTGTTGTTATTTTGACTATTGTGTTTCGCTGCTAAGACGGGGTCGTTAGTGGAGCGATTCGTTTGATTGTCGCTGTTGCGATTCGTTGCTTTCGCGGCTGTTGCTCGACTGTTCCTATGTTGCACACTGCGGTTACGCGCATTCCTTGAAATCACTTGGCAAGCTACTCGGCCATTTGGCGAGAATCTAGTGCGGCTGTTTGCTGTGTGGTCTCGGTCGCTATCGCCGGGGTGATATGTCTTTAGCTCTGCAATATGCGCTGTGCGTGGATGTTTGTCAACCGATCGGCGGATTTTTACTATCACTGGCGAGACAAACTCAACCACTTCAAATGGTCCATCATCAGCAGCGGGTGCTGCTTAAGCAAGACCTGTTGGCCTAGTTGTGGCGCCCATTTCCGCCTTCGCAAGTTGTAGTGTTTGGCCTGTATGTGAGCGGCTTTGCGCATATTCTATCTTGCTACTGAAAAGGCCTTTTGAATGCGCTCTGCATGTTCCGCTGGTGTGCTTGTCGCATGTCCGGTGCCCCCGATTCCGCGATCAAATAGTGCGTTCGGCAAACGTGGTTCTCTCCCTTGAACCAAGAATGCAGGGCTATATCCTGTCGACTCTGATCGGCTACTGTTGAATGCTAAGCTAAGCTCGGGTAGCAGGTCGTCCCACTTCGTTTGTTTGGACCCAGCGTATTGCGATAACATCGTTTTGATTGTTCGGTTCGTCCGCTCCGTCGGGTTCTCTTGCGGTGTGTAGGGTGCTGTGTAGCGATGTTGCATTCGCAGCTCCTGTGCGAACCGCTGAAATGCTTTACTCGTGAACTGCACACCGTTGTCCGATATGAAGAACTTCGGTACGCCGAACCGGGCGAGGATGCGTTCCCGAAACGCCCTGATGAGTACCTCCTGTGTTGCTGCACGACACGGGACCAATTCAACCCACTTGGAGAACTTGTCGGTGAAAACTAACAGTGCCGTGTTGCCGTGGGTCGATCTGGGTAGCGGACCTATGAAGTCGGCTGTCACGGTGCTCCAAGGTTCCTCGGCATGGTGAGTCAACATCTCACCGGCGGGTTTCTGTTGCGATGACTTGTAACACTGGCAAGTCTTACATTGGCGGACGTACGTGCTGATTTGGCGATACATCCCTGGCCAATAATATCTCTCGCGTAGAACTTGAGTTGATTTGGAGTTAGTGCCAATTGCACCTTTACTCCCCTTTTTGCTGCTAGACGTATGAAGACGGCTAGTCTGTTAATTATAGCGTATATTCAGATAAAAAAGTGAAATGAACTAATAGTCAGTTCGTCAGCGTGTTGAGTCTTTTAGTGTGGGGTAGGTTAATTTTCTGGTGGAGGGTTGGGCCCTAAAGATATCTAATGTGGTGTTGGAGGATTCATTTATTCTGTCAAAAATTTTGAGGGCTCTGTCTTTTATATATAATTTAACTGATTTGAGATTCAGGTCTTTGTGTATGTCTGCATTTGAGACATACCAGGGGATCCTGAAAATCTTTCTGATTGCAAGGTTTTGTGCTATTTGTAGTTTGTTTATTGTAGAATTTGGCGCTGCCGCGAGAGCAACCAACGAGCATATATTATGAAGAGATTACAAAGGCGAATTCACGGCAAAAATATTTTGACGATGGTTACAGAGTTCGGGGACGGACCATTTGGGTCGACTCGAACTTCGTTTGCTTTTGTTTCATGCGTATGAGGCAGCAGAATGCCGTATAAACTTATGCAAAAAAGTGCTTCAATGCAACCATCGTGGACATACGATGTGTGAAGTAAAACAAATGAAGATTATAGGTTTCTCAGGCGTGGAGAGGCAAGGGGTACATTCAACTTCTTATTATTATTTTACAATAACAATTCCCCATCGTGTGCTCAGGTACAAAGCAGAATTTTTCAATTTTGTGTTTTATGACCTGAAACAATACTGTTTGTTGTTATTCCTTCGATGGTTGAGAATATGCCTTGCGCTTTGATTATCAGAGGGGGAAGAGAAGCAAGGGGTAGTTTCTGTTTATGATTTTTGTGCTTCTGATCATATCACAAATTTTTACATTTTCAGCTTCTGAGCATTTTCGGCTTCTTCATTCAATTTGCTCCTTTCGCACTATGTCACTACAATTTTATTGAGGGTATAGAAAAGGTAGTATGTACTTATATTAAAAAGTATTATTTAATTGAAGTTAATCTTTCGGTAAGTAATAAGTAGTAAAATAAGGAAAAATGCTAAATCAAAAAAAAATTAAAATATAAATGGTTGAAAAATGAAGAATATTTTAACAATTAATGTTCAATGACAAATTACGAAAATTTTTTGGTTTTCCATATATTGTACTCTAAATAAAAATTGTTTACTTTATATTAATTTTATTTAAGTTACGTACATTTTAAAATAAGCACTACCTTTTCTACACTCGAATTAAAATTGTAGTGACATAGTGCGAAAGGAGCAAATTAAACGAAGAAGCCGAAAATGCTCAGAAGCTGAAAATGTAAAAATTTGCGAAACGATCAGAAGCACAAAAATCATAAACAGAAACAACCCCTTGCTTCTCTTCCCCCTCTGATAATCAAAGCGCAAGGCATATTCTCAACCATCGAAGGAATAACAACAAACAGTATTGTTTCAAAGGTCATAAAACCCAAAGTTGAAAAATTCTGCTTTGTACCTGAGCACACGATGGGGAATTGTTATTGTAAAATATTAATAAGAACTTAAATGTACCCCTCGCCCCTCCACGCCTGAGAAACCTATAATCTTTATTTGTTTTACTTCACACATCGTATGTCCACGATGGTTGCATTGAAGCACTTTTTTGCATAAGTTTATACGGCATTCTGCTGCCTCATACGCATGAAACAAAAGCAAACGAAGTTCGAGTCGACCCAAATGGTCCGTCCCCGAACTCTGTAACCATCGTCAAAATATTTTTGCCGTGAATTCGCCTTTGTAATCTCTTCATAATATATGCTCGTTGGAGCAACGCAAGCGTAGAGGAGGTTTGGTCTAATGATCTGTTTATATATGAGTAGTTTATTTTTGTGGTTTAGTTTGTTGTCGCGAAGAAGTGGGTATAGTGAGTGCAAGATGCCGTTTGTTTTTTGTCTTTTGTCCTGTATGTGTTGGATCCATCTGTGTCTGCTGTCAAGGGTTAGCCCTAAATATTTTGCGGTAGGTTGCCAGGCGATTTCTTCATTATTAACTCGTAGAGTTTGCGGCCGTTGTGGACGTTTTCTTGAGATGAAATAATATCTCTGTGTACGCCGCGCGGCCGTCTTACGTATTCCTAAATGTCCAGCCGTTGGCGCGTCATTGTTTTCTTGGATAACCTCCGTACGCATACGTTCTGGCACACACAGTTTCCACTGGCTCTGATCTTGGTCGGTACAATTCCGATATAGGTTGCCATTCTCGATTCGATAGTCAGGGAACTCTTCCGGTTGCTCCTGAACTTCCTTGATTTTGCGCTCCCACCATGTGCTTCGTGAATTGATTTTAGTCCGAGCGCACACTTCTCCAGCGGGTCGAGACAGTGCGTCTGCCACTACGTTCTGCTTACCTCTCCGGAATTGGATATCGTAGCTGTGTTGTTGTAACTCTAACGCCCACCTGGCAATCCTACCCGAAGGGCTTTCTATGGAGTTTAGCCATTTTAGAGCTAAGTGGTCCGTGATAATGGTGAACTGGTAGCCCTCGAGATATTGTCTCATCTTACGCACGGCCCAAACTACCGCGAGACACTCCTTCTCCGTGGTAGTGTAATTTTTCTCGGCGCCGTTTAAATGACGGCTTGCGTAGGCTATTACTCGCTCGTGACCTTCCAGGACTTGGGTTAATACGGCACCCAAACCTAGATCGCTAGCATCGGTCTGTAGCATAAATCGTTGCTCAAAATCGGGGCAAGCCAGGACTGGGGCTTCCGTGAGCCGTCGTTTCAAGTCCTCAAATGCGCTCTGTTGCTCCTGCTTCCATCGGAAATGCTTGCCTTTCTTCAGCAGTGCGGTCAAGGGGTTAGTCACCTTGGCAAAATCTGGAACGAATCTGCGATACCAGGACGCTATTCCCAGCAGCAATCGTGTCGGGGTCGGTGTGAATCCCTTTCTAGCTAATAACGTGTCCCAAGTATTTTACTCGGCTCTTGAAGAACTCGCATTTGTCCACATTCACCCGCAGCTTGGCATTTCTTAATCTCCTGAAGACCTCTTTCAAATTACTCATGTGTGCCTCTAACGTCTCTCCCGTTACTATAATGTCGTCCAGATAGGCGAACGCAACGGGTTCCATATCTGGACCGATAACTGTGTCCAGCGCTCGTTGGAACGTGGCAGGCGCCGAGTGGAGGCCAAATGGCATCACCTTCCACTGGTATAGACCGCGTCCAGGCATGGTGAACGCTGTGTACAGCTTGCTCGACTCCTCCATCGGTATCTGCCAATAGCCATTCCGGAGATCCAGGCAACTTATATACTTGGCATCTCGAAGTCTATCCAGGATGTGATGGATTCTCGGCAATGGATATGCGTCGGGTACAGAGCGTGCGTTGAGTTGCCGATAGTCAACGCATAGGCGCCATTTCCCAGATTTCTTTTTCACTAGCACTATAGGAGCGCTGTGCGGACTGAAAGAAGGCTCGATACACTCCTGTTTCAGTAGCTCGTCGACTTGTTCGTTGATTATCTTCTGCATTGCGGGGTTGCGAGGAAAGTAACGCTGCTTTATCGGCTTCTCATCCCGCATAGTTATCTTGTGGCACGCAATGGTCGTTGTTCCTTGGGCCTCGTCGAGTCCTTTTAACTATTGTTCTAGGAAACGCTGTATGCGTTCTTCGTCTGTAATCGCTACTGTGGTGCGGGTACACTTGACTGGGTTATGTTGGCTGGGTGTCGCACTGATCTCGGTGGAGTACTCACCACATATAATGGTTATTCCCATATTAGCCAGGAAGTCAAATCCTAGGATTACTTCGTCGACCACTTCCGGTAACACAAGGAACGGAATGGGACAGCTTGTCTTGCCCATTTGCACCTCCATGGTGAGGCCTTCACTTATCACCTGGGGATTACCATTTGCCGAACAGATTTCCGTCTTTTGCTTGACTCTTTGCGCGTCACAAAAAGTTCGTGCTATTTGGACGCTAATGAAGCTTCTAGTAGCTCCTGTGTCTAGGGTTGCTTCAATTTCCTTGCCCTTCACCCTCACTGTGGCTACGACCCGTTGGTCCTCCGTTCGCAGCCCATCGTGTGCTATCGAGTTCTTGCGGCCGTCTAAACATCCACTCGATCCGGATGTGGCCGTCTGCCGTTTCCCGGCTGCTTGCGACAGCATTCTCGTGTCCTGACGCCTTTGAGTCCACACTCCCAGCAAAATATTAGTGCCTCCATTCGACACTCCCGTGTGACGTGACCTCCTTGTCCACATCGTCTGCACGCCCCATGTGGATTTCTTCCATGTGTGTTGTCATCGACAACTTGACGATGAAGTTCGTGGCTTCGTCCATTTCCGCGAGCCGAAACTTCCTCCGTGCGCTGCGGTCTATGCGGAGCGTGGCTCTGTTTGTCCATCCTTAGATTCTCCCAATCACCGGCGAGGTTCACCAGTCCCTCTAGTCGGTTGAATTCGCTTCACTTGACGTACAACCGTAGTTCATGGTAGCTGTTACGGTATATACGGTCCAGTTGTTCACCCTCGCTTAGATTCGCGTGTCGCATCAAACCTTGTAACGACACAACGTACTCTTTAAAAGACTCTCGTGGTACCTGTTGCCGCTGCCGTATATCGTCGTCTAATCTTTCGAAGAAACGGGGCGGTAGAAAAAACTGCAGAAAATCCCGTTTAAATAGGGTCCATGTCGCCCACCTTTTGTTGTTACACCGAAACCACTGTGCCGCTCGTCGTTGTAGCATTTCTGGCATTGCTTTAGGAATGCAGTCGACGTCTACATTATATACCTCAGCCAACTCTTCAACTCTCTCCACGAATATCAGTGGGTCCTGCGTGCCACCGTAGTTGACGCCCCACTTCTTTATGTGGTCTAATGTGGCGATATAACTGCCGTTAATGCCAAGCGGTGTTCCGGCTGTGGGTTGCCAGTAAAAGTAACCTCCTTGCGTAGAATCCGGTCGTGGTTCTAAGGGGGTTTTCTGGGGTGCTGATATTGACGCCGCTGTTTCGGACGTTTTCTGGGCGTCTGACGCTGACGCCGCTGTTTCGAGCGTTCTCTGAGCGTCTGTTAAAATACAATTCCTTTATTGACTCCTGGTCCAATGATACAATTTCCTTCTTAATAGTATGACTCCTCATGATGCTGAGGAGGAGGAGGATCCGCACGCGTTCTTAGTTTCCGTATCGTTGGCTTGGTGTGGCTGAACAACGTTCGTCTGTGAGTCTAGCCTAGCCTTGCGAGTAAATGGAATGTGAATATATTGCTGAGCAGATGGGAAAGCCCGCACCCGACAACTGTAACGAGACACGGAAAAGCCGCGCGTGTCACCAGTACAGTCAACGATATATTATTATAACGCGGAATAAATTTACGCGGTACCTAGCCCTGCGAGTAAATCAAACGTGAATATATTGTTGAGCAGGTGGGAGAGCCTGCACCCGACTACTGTAACGGGACACGGGAAAGCCGCGCGTGTCACCAGTACAGTCAACGATATATTGTTATAACGCGGAATAAATTTACGCTGTACCTAGCCCTGCGAGTAAATCAAACGTGGATATATTGTTGAGCAGGTGGGAGAGCCCGCACCCGACTACTGTAATGGGACACGTGGAAGCCGCGCGTGTCACGTGTAAATCTACGCTGTTCCTAGTCTTGCGAGTAAATCACGGATTTTATTATGATCGATATGATCGCGAGTTTAACATCTACACTGTATATTAAAATGTCTGCCCTGCACTCTATGTTTTCTGTTTACCTTGTGTTATGTTCGTCTGATCGGGAGCTCGCCAAATGAAACGTTGTGTTCTGTCCGCTGGTCGACCACCAAGGGAATGATCGCAATCCGTCTTCTTGCCTAGTCTCCGCTTATGTTCCATTTCCCGTGTGTTGCTGTTCTCCGTTTCTCTTGTTTCTTGTTCTGTGTCGTTCGTGCTCATGTGCTGATTTTGATGGTGGTTTTGCAACTATTGGCTGCGCCCTCCTCAGTTGATTAGTTAACTTACTCTTATACGCTACTCTTATATACATTCTAATCTTATGCATATTCAATACACTGTGTTTCAATACAGGGTCACTGGAAACTTAGCCTATGCTTACACGGGGAAAGTACTTCAAGTTTAATATTAAAATTCATTTAAATTTTAATTCACTCTCTTGTAATAACCAAAAATACTACTGCTAACAAGATAATTTGTGTTGTGCAATTCGCACTCGACATTGTGCCATCACAAGCTATGTTGCGCAGTAATTCTTGACACAAAAGTGCGCATTATTGCAATAATTATTTTAATAATTATTTCCGCGTTCATTCGGTGCAAACTTAAAAATTGGTGCTTATCAAGCTAATAATGATGAACTAGTTCGGACGACCGTTCAGTACCTTGAATTTGGTGAACGACAATCGTTTACCGAATATTTCACATTGTGCCGAAAAGTATGTTTTGTTAATTACGTTAAACGTTATTAACAATGGCCAAAATGTATGTGACGTTAAGCTTTGTTAAGTTTGGATAGCTTTCACAATTCCGACCTACAACAGGATTTTACACTTAGGTTGATAGAAGTCTGCATAGCATACCTTGACGGGAAAATATATTTTACCACGTTAGACTGTCGTAATGGGTTTCTTACACTTCAAAATGGCGCCTGAGTCTGTTAAATATACATCATTTGCGACACCATACGGGCAATTTGAGTAGCTCCGGATTCCTTTTGTGTTAAAAAATGCTCCAGCTGTCTTTCAGCATTTATGTAGTCATGCTTCGAAATTTAAACCAACCAAAACTATGTAACGGGACGCGTTTAGTGGTGAAACATTCATGGGCAATGTGATTCAGGCGACTATACTCAAAGGGAAGTTTAATGGTGAGGAAGTTCTCATTCCGAGAATTCCAATGATCCCAACCGCTATGCCATTCCAATTTAAACGAATTCAATTTCCGATCCATCTTGCATTCGCCATGACGATTAATAATCCTTGAGTGTTTCTCGCCTGAATCTAGAAAATGAATTTTTCTCCCAAGATCAATTGTACGTAGCATGTTCACATGTCGGCAAACCATCCGCTTTGTTTGTTCTAGCAGCTGTTCACAAGGTGCTTCAATGAAGGAAATTAAAAGTAGTGCAACAATGCTACGCAAATTATTTAATTCGCTTCAATAACGCAAACACCTTGCTGCCACGTAAACTACATTAATTAATTTAAATGAATGAAGCTAATAAGTTAAAACAACATTTATTGATTCTGAGGCGCTACGAAGTTTGTCGGGTCAGCTAGTAATGGATGAAAAACTAACAAATTATTTAATTTATCTTTTTATAAAAATTTTATGTATGATTTTTAAACAATGTAAAACCCATTACGTTAAAAATTCGTAAAAAATGTTTGCATTGTAAATAATTGTTTTGTTCTTTCGATTTTATCGAAGAGTTGATCGGCATAATTTTTGACTTATCGCCGCATCGCACCATCAGTACTTCGTTTTTTTCATCGAATTTGTAATTTTCTTGGCGTCATTTCTTGGCGTCATTTTCTTGGCAATAATGGATGGAGAGTCGACTTTGTGGTTGTAATTTAAGTACTTCAGTAGAACGGAATGTCGCCGATCGAATTAGGGTAAGCAAACTCATTCGGATTCTTTTCTTGCTTATGTTGTTACTATATTCAAAGTGAAACAAGCATCAACCAAACAATTTAATTTTTTTTTTGTGTTATTGATTATTGTTGAATTTTTGTTTATAAATATTTCGTAGGCAGTCTCCTCCAAATGAAATTATGTCATGAATATTAGATATTGTAAACAATTAAAGTATCTGAAGAACTAGGAATCTGTGTCATGCTTAATATCGTACATACATATATCAGGGGCGGAAGTTTGTAATTTGTTCTCAGTTATGAAATTAATCTTGAAGCTTTCCGAAGAATTGTGAAATGCGTCAATTGTGAAATGCTCTAATAAAAATTTAAGGGTGTAAAAATAAAACTTCTAGAAAAAATTGTGAAATATTATATTAAAATGAAACGTGAAATATAAAACGCGTAGACACAAAACAAAATTAAAATTTATTAACTATAGTACTTAAAAAACCCAACTAACTAAAATTATTAAAATATAGTACTTAAAAACAAACCCTAGAAAAGGAAATTAAAACTGTAAAAGACAGTATTTAAAATAAAAACAGAAACGAGTGCATATAAAATAAAACGCACAAAAACCAAACGTACGAAAAACAAAGAAAAATAAAACCCCAAAGCTGTAAAACAAAACTACAACAAAATAGAAACTGTGAGTGTAGTTAAATATACTATATAAAATAAAACAGCAATAAAAAGAAAGTGCCTAGACTACAAAAATATAAAACGTGTTAAATAAAACAAAATAACAAACGGTTAAATACAGTGTGCGAAAATAAAACATAAAAATAAAAGAAAAACTGATAAATAACTGATAAATTTAGTATTTAAAACGTACAGAGAAAAAAAAAACAACATCAAAGAAAAACTGATAAAGCAACAGAAAGCAAACAACAAATAAAATTAAGGGATTTATTTGCGACATTTGCGGACAGGGTTTCACTGCGATGCATAGCCTTAAAAGGCATGCAAAAGCAACGCACGGCCACCCACAACTCCGCTGCGAAGACTGTGGGGAAAATTTTAACCGAATGGATAATATGCTCAGGCATCAGAAATTACGTCACCGAAAGCCATCGTCATCATCATCATCAGCACAGCAGCCATCTTCATTATCCACAACTTCTACAACAACACCATCATCAACAGCATCATCAGCACCATCATCATCATCTTTAAATGCAACAGCAGCAGCAGCACAAGGACCATCATCGTCTTCAACAGCAGCATCTTCAACGAAAGGAGCAGCCGCATCATCAACATCATCATCGTCTTCAGCAAAACACCGAGCTACTACAACACAACCCAGCTACTACAACACAACCACACATTGACGCTATCGAGAACGTTCGTTGCCCAACATGTAACGAAGATGTTTCTCGAAGAGGCTGGAGCTACCATCTGCAGACGATCAAACACAAAAAGAATTGTTGGTCGCCGCTAAGCAATGGTTTAAAGTGCATCAAAACAGCCTTTAAGGATAGAGTTCAAACACTTCTTTTCCAAAATGAGGATGAGGGACTTCTGATTCCAGAAGATTTCTTCAAAAACGCTAAAACCATAGTGACCAAGCAAATAAAGAATTTATTAGAAAAGCACGCAATGCTAAAACTTAATATGGAATTGTATGCAGAATATATCAAAATAACAGAGGATGACGAAATAATGGTGGAAATAGAATCATTTCAAACAAAGATGATTTTAGCTCAAAAAGTTGAAGACCAGCAGCATCTACGATGACATGTCTGAACAACTGACCACCAAAATGGGTGAATTTCAGGAAAATTCAGGAAAGGAAAAATAGAGATAAATATAAATCAATACAGACCATTAAAGGGAACATCCTACATCCTTTTGCCAAAAGTCCTACAGGAGAAGAAAGCCTGCGTCAATGTTAAAAATAACGATGTATACTGCTTCAAATGGGCAGTAATATCTGCGCTTTATAATCTGACAGCAGCAAAGACAGACCGCAAAACTACAACGTCTCCAACATTAGAGCGGAAATTATAATAATAGAAAATGGAATGATACTGAACTTCATGGGATTAAAGTTTTCTCTCTCCATAGACGCCATTTGCAAATTTGAAGAAATGAATCCTACGATTAGCGTTAATGTGTTTGGTTTTGATAAGGAATCGGCAAACATCTAGGGACCTTACCACTGCACCAAGCTGGAAAAGGTGCAGCACATCAACCTGCTGCTGCTGCAAAATGATGAGCAGTTCCACTATGTGTGGATTAAAAACATTTCAAGGTAATTATAATTTATTTTTTTTCTCAACTTCATGTTATTTCACTTTTATTGCATCTTTCATTTTACACGACTACTTATTGCAATAAATAAGCTAATTATATTACTTTCTATTGGCTTTTTAGATTAATAAAACAACAACAGACTGCTCATCGCACTAGACTGTACTTGTTCAACAGCTGTCTCCAGTACTCCCACAACGAGAGTACTCTACAAAAACATAAGGAAGAGTGCGGAAAAATAATAACCGAGATGCCGTCGCTGGAAAAGGCGGTAATTAGTTTTAAGAATTTTGAACGGAGCTTAGATGTTCCTTTTGTAGTATACGCAGATTTTGAATGCGTACTAAGTAGTTCAGGTTTAGATAATAACAATAAGTTTGTATGTAAGCATATTCCGGTAGCCTTTAGTTACAATTTGTTATTTATTCAGGAGAAGATGCTCCCAAGAAATTTATTGAATACTTAATTGAAGATATCTTAGATTTATATAATAACTATTTAAGTAAATCGAAACCTACGGCCTTTTTAACTTCTTTGCAGCTAAAGCAACAATTCCAAAGCAAAAACTACCATATTTGCGATAAAAAATAGGGCTCTGATAGAGTGGCAGACCATTGCCACGAATATAGAGGACCGGCACATAATGAATGTAATTTAAAATATCAAATTTTAAGTTTGTGCCTGTGTTCTTTCATAATTTTTCTGGCTACGATTGCCATCTTTACGTTAAGGAATTAAATTCTTTTGAAGGTGATATAAACGTTATCCCTTTATACAAAGAGTAATACATATCCCTATCAAAACGTATAAAGGTGTCTTAAAAGAAAACTATTGAAATAAGGTTTTTGGATTCTTTTCGTATTATGGCATCAAGTTTGGATGCATTAGCACATTTAACGGCAAGTGATTTTAAAACTGTCCGCCAAATGTATTTAAACGATCATGAATTTAAATTAGTAACAAGAAAAGGTGTATTTCCCTATGAATACATCAATTCTTTCGGTCGTCTTAAAGAAACCTCTCTTCCTACTCAAGCTGAATTTTATAGCGCTTGACAAATAAAACTTGTTCCAGGGAAGATTATGAACACGTACTTAAAGTATGGCAAATATTTAAATGTAAAACACTTGAGGTTTACATGCTTCTATATCTGAAAACAGATGTTTTAATTTTAACAGATATTTTTGAAAATTTCAAAAAAATATGCAAACAAATTTATGATCTACAAAAAAAGAACTTGAATTGTTTACAGATATAGACATGTATTTATTCATTCAGAAAAGTATTAGGGGAGGCATTGTCCAATGCTCCAAAAGGCATTCAAAGGCAAATAATAAATATATGTTGGATTACGATTGCAATAAGCCTTCAGAATATTTAATGTATTTGGATGCCAATAACTTGTATGGTTGGGCAATGTCTCAATATCTTCCTTATGGAGGTTTCGAGTGGTTAACAGATACTAATAATTTTGACGTAGATGGAATTAATGAGAATTCAGAAATTGGATATATATTGGAAGTTGATCTAGAATATCCGGAAAATCTTCACGATTCGCACAACGACTTACCATTTTGCGCGGAAAATAATATTCCGCCCAATTCCAAATCCAATAAATTAATCACTGATTTAACCAACAAGACTACATATACAATACATTATAAGAATCTTCAAGTGTCAAGGCTACAGTTTTAGAAAAATTAAGTTTAAGTGATTACAAAGATTGTTTAGTTAATAAGCGAATTATATATCGAGACATGTTTAATTTTAGATCCAAGCTCCATAACATTTATACAGAACAAGTACATAAAGTAGCTTTAAGTCCATTAGATGATAAACGTAAAATTAGAGAAGATAATATTCACACCTACGCTTGGAATCATTATAAGATAGATATAGACCTAAGCTTAGATAGCGATCAAGATATGTTAGAAGCATATAATATTAACTGTAACTTTTATATAATAAATAAGAAAAACTTTGTAAATATATAAGTAAAATTTTTTTATTCATATTAATAAAGCTGTAAATTTTACATTTGAAAAAATAAACAATTATAAATTTTTCAAAAGGGCTATTTTGATAGAATAGATTATATACTTTGTATATTCATTATTGAACCATTATATAAAATATAAATTACATTTTATGGAATTAAACTATTTCTCAGATATCAAAAAATTTTGTGCTTCCTACACTAAAATGTAAAAAGGTAAGCTAAATAAGCTAATAGGTTCATACCCTATATATAAAAGAAAATCTTTTCCTTTTTAATAATTAATTTTACTAGGATTTTATTTTTAAGTATATTAATAACAGGAACTATGATTACTGTATCATCTAATAGATGATTAGGAGTGTGAGTTGGATTAGAAATTAATTTATTGTCTTTTATCCCTATAATAAGATCTAATAATTTGATATCGTCCGAAGCTTCTTTGAAATATTATTTGTCTCAGTCATTAGCTTCTGTTGTATTATTATTTTCGGCAATTTTGTTTTTAATAAATATTAATAAATTATTTCATTAATAATGTTTACTGCTCTTTTAATGAAAATAGGGGGAGCTCCATTCCATTTTTGGCTTCCTTCAGTAATAGAAGGTTTGTCTTGAATAAATGGTCTTCTTTTGCTTACTTGACAAAAAATTGCCCCTTTAGTACTAGTTTCTTATAGTTTTCTTTCAATTGGTTGATAAATTTAAGAGTGATTCTTTCTACTGTTGTAGGGTCTTTAGGGGGTTTAAATCAAACTTCTCTTCGAAAATTAATAGTTTTTTCTTCAATTAATCATTTAGGTTGGATAATTATAGCTATTTGTTTAAACGAAACTATATGATCGATTTATTTTTTATTGTATTCTTTTTTATCAATAGTTATTTTATTATTTTTTAATGAGATAAATATTTCTGATATTAATCAGTTGTTTAGTTTTATTAACTATTCTTCAGAATTTAGGGTTTTATTTATTTTTAGATTTCTTTCCTTAGGAGGTCTCCCCCTTTTATCGGCTTTTTTTCTCAATGAATGGTTATTTATTGTATAGTAAGAAATTTATATATTTTTACAACCTTAATTTTAGTTATAACAGCTTTATTAACTGTATTTTTTTATTTACGATTAGCTTATAGATCTTTAATATTAAATTCATTTGAATTTCTTTTTTTTATTTATATTATTTTTTCTCTTTTTGGCCTTTTATTGGTTAGACTACTATATTTTTTATTTTAGGGCTTTAAGTTAATTAAACTTTGTGATGGCACAATGTCGAGTGCGAATTGCACAACACAAATTATCTTGTTAGCATTACTATTTTTGGTTACTACGAAAGAATGAATTAGAATTTAAATGAATTATAATATTAAACTTGAAGTATTTTAATCGTGTAAGCATAGGCTAAGTTTCCAGTGACCCTGTATTGAAACACAGTGTATTAAATATGCATAAGATTAGAATGTATATAAGAGTAGCGTATAAGAGTAATGTCTGAAACACAGTCAAAGAAGCAAAATCAAAATCACCAAATATCAAAATTACATGGTCTCTTACGGGGGTTGAGAAAAAAGTTCATTTCCATTCTGCTGCACGTTTCTGCTGCGGTTTTTTGCATCTTTGCTGTCGATCTAATTCTACTGCAATTCGATTTGACAGCAGCAAAAGCGATCTTGTTCTTCTTACTCCCTGTTTGCTAATTTTTGCTAGCTGCATCGGATCCGCACGTTGTAAGTATTTTTATTAATATTAATAAATATTCAGCAAAGTATGAAGAGTTAAGTATAAAATTTGCATAACAAAACAAAATTATGATTATATATTTGTAGATATAAAATATGGACCACGACGAAGAGCTTATAAATGCCGTCAAAAACCACCACCCTCATTACAAAAATATTTTACAGAAGGAGGCAGTGTGGGACGAAATAGGTAGACAGATCGGTTTGAATGGTAAGAATACCATTAATAAAGTGGAAAAAGTGATGAGTATTTTGTATGTTCATTGTAGCTGAAACGTGCCGCAAAAAATGGAAAATCCTGCGCGATACTTTTCGCAGATCGAAAAGGAACGCAAATTAGGCATCAGGAAGCGGTGCGTCGTCGAGCAGGCGCAAAATGTGGAAGCACCATGACGCAATGAGCTTTCTGGACAATTTACAAACATGCAGAACGTAAGTGCTCACAATGCCACAAACTGTTCCATGAAAGTATTAATTTATGTTTGCTTTAATATCTTTGCAGTACAATAGGAAGCATTCCGGCAGAGGATGACGCGGGCTGCGATAGCCCTTCCACCTATGAGCACGATGATAATAGGTCCACGCCTAGGCAATCAATTCAGCAATCGCAACGTTCTACGCCTACGCCTAGCAAGCTTGCAACGAAATGTAAGTACCATCAGCATATTTTAAAAATTAAAATTGTAAATATCTTTTTATTTTAGCGCCAATTGAACGAGGTTTTCGGAGTCGCTGCTGATGGAATAGCTGCCTCCGCACAGCAGATCGCAGCTAGTTTCAAACCTTTACAAGAAAGTAAAGTGGATTTGGCATTTTCCGGCTTGGCGAAAATTGTGAATGTGGCCAATATGCCGGACGAGCTAGAAAAAAGCGTGATTCATGAGGTCCAAACCGTTGTTTTCGGTGCGGTCCAAGACTAAACAGCACGCAACATTGATCTCGCAAAATAATAATTTGCAACATTTTCATTATATTTATATACATTGCATTTGCATTTAAACCATTAGTACAAAAACTAAGTCATCTTTAATATAATTTATAATTGTACTTTTTCATTAATTGTTAATTGATTATTGGATTGAATTGAATAATTGAATTGTTTTCAATATTGCCAATATAAATATACTACGTAATCTGAAATGAACCAAATGAAATGAAATGAATATTAAAACTGAACTGTTGTTTCTGATTTATTTGGTAACATTTATTTGTTCTGATTTAATGGATATGGTGCAATATTATGGCCTTTAAATATATCTGTTTGTAAAAAGATAGTTTTTCAGCGTGTCTCGCTGTTGAAAGGCTCGTGACGACGAACGGTTTGCCGTTGTGAAACGAGTCGATCTTAGAAGATCGTCTCCAAACCTGTCTGGATCTTCGTTGCTAAAATATGATGTATCCTTCTTGAGCATTAAAAAATTGTGTAGCACTATTGTGGCCAAGACAATTTTGTCCACATTTTCAGGCTTGGCATGTATGGGTGATCGAAGAACACGCCAACGGCTCGCAAGAATGCCAAACGTATTTTCTATGCGCTCACGTGCACGGGACAATATTTTGTTAAAATTCAGCTTTTCCGGCGACAAATGAGTTCCCGGGTATGGCCGCATGATATTTTCTTTTAAAGGAAAGGCGCTGTCTGCGACAAAGAAGTGCGGAAATGCTTCTGTGGTGCCTGGCAGCGGACGATCCGGTGGAACTGGTAGTGAGTCATTTAAAATTTTTCTTCCGAAAGCACTATGTAGAAAAACACCGCCATCGCTTTGACTTCCCAAAGCTCCAACGTCGACAAAGGTAAAACAGTAGTTGGCATCGCAAGCTGCCATCAAAACTACACTAAAATGCCGCTTATAATTGAAATAAAGCGAACCGCTCCTTTTTGGACTTAGAATTTGTATATGTTTTCCGTCAATTGCTCCTAGGCAGTTGGGCATACCAGTCTTTACGTAAAAAAGATCTGCGTTTTTACGCCAATCGCTTAAATTAGGTGGCGCTACGTAAAATGGATGCAATTCACTCCATATTGCTTCACAGGTTTCGTAGATGATTTTACGAACAGTTGAAATTCCCAATTTATGTGTCCAGGCAAGTATTTGGACAGTGCAACCTTGCAACAGGTAACTAAAGTTATAATTAAAACACAATAATTAAACGTATAATTTGTTCTAAATTTTCTAAAACTCTACTCACAGAAGAGTTATTGACAGCCTTAGATCCGGTGCAATTGCTTTACGCTGGGAGTTTCTCACTAACTTTTCCCGAAGGAGCAGCAGCAAGCATTTAAAATTCGCACGATCCATCCTGGTTGACATGAAAAAATGTTCTTCATCCTCTAACATTTGCAGTTTCGTGCCAGTTTCGTGGAATCCTAAAACGTCTCTCTTTAGGTTTAGTGGCCGAACCCACCACCTCGGACGCAATTTTTCCCGAGCATACAAATATTTTTCACAGGACAGGCGTAATAATTCGCCCAAGCGAAGAAGTGCTTCGAGACCCTTTAGCCCTCTCAACCGATCCATTTTTCCGATAGAAAATATTTACAAATCAAATCAAATCAGAATTTATTGAGACAATGTTTGTTGAAATTATGACAAAGTTTACAATTATAAAACACAGCTGTTGTGAACTTTTTTGACAGCTCAAACTTTTACTGCCAGTGTGTTTAACTCCGAGCGATTTCTTGCTGTTTTCCAGTGCTGCTGCTGTCTGCTTCATTGACTGTGTTTATGGCATAAGTTAACTAATCAACTGAGGAGGGCGGAGCCAATAGTTGAAAAACCACCATCGAAATCATCACATGAGCACGAACGACACAGAACAAGAAACAAGAGAAACGGCGAACAGCAACACACGAGAAATGGAACTTAAGCGGAGACTAGGCAAGAAGACGGATTGCGATCACTCTCTTAGTGGTCGACCAGCGGACAGAACACAACGTTACATTTGGCGAGCTCCCGATCAGACGGACATAACACAAGCTAAACAGAATATATAGAGTGCAGGGCAGACATTTTACTACACAGTGTAGATGATTAAACTCTCGATCATATCGATTATAAGAAAATCCGTGATTTACTCGCAAGGCTAGGAACAGCGTAGATTTACGCAGCGGTAAACAATATATCGTTGACTGTACCGGTGACACGCGTGGCTTTCCCGTGTCCCGTTACAGTAGTCGGATGCGCGGCTTTCCCATCCGCTCAACAATATATTCACGTTTGATTTACTCGCAAGGCTAGGTACAGCGTAGATTCACACCGCGTTATAACAATATATCGTTGACTGTACTGGTGACACGCGTGGCTTTCCCGTGTCCCGTTACAGTAGTCGGATGCGCGGCTTTCCCATCCGCTCAAGAATATATTCACGTTTGATTTACTCGCAAGGCTAGGTACGGCGTAGATTTACGCAGTGTTAAACAATATATCGTTGACTGTAACGGTGACACGCGTGGCTTTCCCGTGTCCCGTTACAGTAGTCGGATGCGCGGCTTTCCCATCCGCTCAACAATATATTCACGTTTGATTTACTCGCAAGGCTAGGTACAGCGTAGATTCACACCGCGTTATAACAATATATCGTTGACTGTACTGGTGACACGCGTGGCTTTCCCGTGTCCCGTTACAGTAGTCGGATGCGCGGCTTTCCCATCCGCTCAACAATATATTCACGTTTGATTTACTCGCAAGGCTAGGTACGGCGTAGATTTACGCCACGTAATCGAATATCTGTTGCCGATCCCCACCTGCTCGGAAACAGATACATACCCGTCTCCCGTAGACACGAGAACCGCGTGTTTGTTTACTTATTTCGTTTACTTATTTACATAATCGAGACGCAGAGACGAACGTTGTTCAGCCACACCAAGCCAACGATACGGAAACTCAGAGCGCGTGTGGACCTCCTTCCTCCTCATCAGTGTTAGGAATCATACTCTTAAGAAGGAAATTGTATCATTGGATCTGGAATCAATAAAGGAATTGTATTTTAACAGAAGTCCACACAGTGTATAAATCTTTTCTGTGACGAACCCTGGACGTACGGCGAGCTAATCCGTGCGTAACTCCGGAAGAAGCGGGTAACTTCGTTACAGTGGCGCCCGAACAGGGACGCTGTTAAATACAATCACAATGTTAACAACTTTATTGCACAACGAGAGTATTCCCAGGAGAAGATGCTGGGAGTTTCATGGATCTATACGTTACGGGATTTTCTGCAGTTTTTTCTACCGCCACGTTTCTTCGAAAAACTAGACGACGACATACAGCAGCGGCAACAGGGACCACGAGAGTCTGAAACGTCGCGATTTTCTTCGGTCGTTTTTAATGACATCGGCCCTACTTCGCGGTTTCCGTTTACCGGTTCGAGAACCGTATCTATAGCCGGGGTGGTTCAGAGCTGCCCAGGGTCGTTTCAAGAATATTTATTAATAAGGGCCACTGTTTTGATGTTAGGTTTTCAGCTTATCTTTATTTTGGATTTCTATATTAATTAAAACTGATTTACAAACTATTTCTTAATTAATGAACTTATTTCAATTACCTATATTAATTAAAACTGAGGTGTGTTTGCAAGAAGCGTCGATGCTGTGTACCCGTATGTTTTGGTGTGGTGTAGGCGTTGTTGTTGTGGTAACAAACTTTCAGTTCAGATGCCCTAATGCGAGAATGGTGGTTATAGCGTGACCACCGGTTGTATGTTGTTGGGAGAGGATGCCTTGTCGCAGCCGAGTATGAGACCACAGTCATCTACTCGACGGCAATCGCAATCTACATCCGACACGTATGACGCCGATTCGACGGTCACCGGTGCCGGTTGTAGACGCAGCAGGTGTTTGGGAGAGACTGAGTATTTTTTGGAAAGAGGCTGAGGATTGGGAGAGGCTGTCTTGTCGCAGCCGAGTATGAGACCACGGTCACCTACTCGACGGCAACCGCAATCTATATCCGACACGTATGACGCCGATTCGACGGTCACCGGTGCCGGCTGTAGACGCAGCAGGTGTTTGAGAGAGGCTGAATGGACTTGGGAGAGGCTGGGTGTTGTTGGGAGAGGCTGCCTTGTCGCATCCGAGTATGAGACCATGGTCACCTACTCGACGGCAATCGCAATCTACATCCGACACGTATGACGCCGATTCGACGGTCACCGGTGCCGGCTGTAGACGCAGCAGGTGTTTGGGAGAGGCTGCCTTGTCGCAGCCGAGTATGAGACCATGGTCACCTACTCAACGGCAATCGCAATCTACATCCGACGGTCACCGGTGCCGGCTGTAGACGCAGCAGGTGTTTGGGAGAGACTGAGTATTTTTGGAGAGAGGCTAAGGATTGGGAGAGGCTGTCTTGTCGCAGCTGAGTATGAGACCACAGTCGACGGCAACCGCAATCTATATCCGACACGTATGACGCCGATTCGACGGTCACCGGCACAGACGCAGCAGTTGTTTCGGAGAGGCTGAGTATTTTGGAGAGAGGCTGAAGATTGGGAGAGGGTGAGTATTTTGGAGAGAGGCTGACGATACCACGCTATAACTTACCAAGATGTTATCGCTGCCAGGTCGGCTAACTGAATGAAGACTCTGTGCGTGTTCCGTCTTTTATATGCTGGCGCAAGGTATGGCGTTTCGTCGTGTTGTGTTCGATGTTGCTGTTTCTGTACTGCTGGACGCTGCCCCATGGCGGCTAAAAAATGCATAGAGAGTATCTTTGGTTTACATCTCAATAAGACCATGAATCATCCGTCATGGCAGGTTTCAAAATGTGTGTCATCTAGCTAGTGATCCTTAATTTCATAGTGGCGGTGAACTTTGATTTGCTTAGCAGGTTTACCTGCATGTTGTTCAATTGATGAGAAGTCTGAGTCGACTTAGTAGTGAACTACATGGTACTTGTACTTATTAGCGAAAAGTTGGTCTCAAAAAGACGGATCGGTTGGCATGTTGTTCAATTGATGAGAAGTGTGAGTCGACTTAGTAGTGAACTACACGGTACTTGTACTTAGTAGCGAAAAGTCGGTCTCAAAAAGACGGATCGGTTGGCAAAAGTTGTGCAATTGATATGAAGTCTGAGTCGACCTAGTCGGTCTCGTATAGATGGATCGGTTGGCACTGTAGTAGTCTGAGTCGATCCAGTAGTGTTCACATGAAAGACGATCTCATTAAAGACTAGTTGACTCTCCTAGGAGGGAAGACAGAAGATTTGTTCTATTGTAAGTGAAATCACAGGTGGTGTAAAGTAGCTGCTATGGTAGTTCAATACAGGAGTAAAGTCTACCAATAGCTTACTTGTTCCCGCACGCGAGTAGTTATTGGTGGCACAGGTGTATTACAAGGTGTATATTAAGCAAGTCAGGTCACCGCTCTGATGAACGTTACTGCTATTGACTTCGACACATAGCACCCTTTGAATGCTCTAAGTACTCCAGGTTCTCTTCCTGGAGTATAGGTAACTTGTATCGGATGAAGCAAGATCTATGTATGTCAATTAATTTTGGCATACATAGTTACGCCTTAATCCATTTTCCTCCAGGTTCTCTTCCTGGAGTTTTCCTACGTAATAAATGGAGGGTGTAGAGGAGTAGCCTTCCTAGAAGCTTCACAGATTCGAATAGGTAGCCCTGTGGTCGAGTCCTTCACCAGTTGAGACTAATATAACTGGTACCATGAGCGCTCACACGTTCCAAGCCTCAGAGCGATTTGAGGTAGGTCTCGTGGTGGCCGTGGTTGAGCTATTGAGTACAAAAAACTGATTACCAAAACAGTAACGATGAATGGACTGTGAACCATGATTAGAGTAAAAGTTTTGTACCAAAAGCGAGCAATTAGATCCGTTTAATTACTTAAAATGGGAGTCTGATTTACTTATAATCCCATGCACGATGGCGTGCCGTGAAGTTAAGCCTCTCGAGGGCAGGAATTCACGTTAAACCCATGGATAGTTGTGTCTGTACTGCTCTTGCTTACATGAAGGCTGCTTCGTTTGCCGGTGCTGTATTTGTGTGTTCATGTGTAGAGCGTAAACCGGTTTGCAGTGTGTTATGTATATGTTTTGCTTACCACTACTCATAACGCGTTTACTGGCTTCATTGCAATCACTTTAATGTACTACATACATGCGTAAAAATACATTTGCATAACATAATGATAATAAAAGAATGGAATGAATAATAATGAAATGCATGCTCGCAGCGTTGAACATTAATGTAGCGATAAGATCTTTCGTAATGTGTAACTATTTTTATTTATTTAGCGTTGGAACATAATGAATAATAAAAATATTAAGTATAAAATGTATAACGAGCATGAGACCGTTTGGTGTATGTGAGTGTCTTCCTCTGTACTTCCTCACAAGTTTTTCAAAGAGTACGTTGTGTCGTTACAAGGTTTGATGCGACACGCGAATCTAAGCGAGGGTGAACAACTGGACCGTATATACCGTAACAGCTACCATGAACTACGGTTGTACGTCAAGCGAAGCGAATTCAACCGACTAGAGGAACTGGTGAACCTCGCCGGTGATTGGGAGAATCTAAGGATGGACAAACAGAGCCACGCTCCGCATAGACCGCAGCGCACGGAGGAAGTTTCGGCTCGCGGAAATGGACGAAGCCACGAACTTCATCGTCAAGTTGTCGATGACAACACACATGTAAGAAATCCGCATGGGGCGTGCAGACGATGTGGACAAGGAGGTCACGTCACACGGGAGTGTCGAATGGAGGCACTAATATTTTGCTGGGAGTGTGGACTCAAAGGCGTCAGGACACGAGAATGCTGTCGCAAGCAGCCGGGAAACGGCAGACGGCCACATCCGGATCGAGTGGATGTTTAGACGGCCGCAAGAACTCGATAGCACACGATGGGCTGCGAACGGAGGACCAACGGGTCGTAGCCACAGTGAGGGTGAATGGCAAGGAAATTGAAGCAACCCTAGACACAGGAGCTACTAGAAGCTTCATTAGCGTCCAAATGGCACGAACTTTTTGTGACGCGCAAAGAGTCAAGCAAAAGACGGAAATCTGTTTGGCAAATGGTAATCCCCAGGTGATAAGTGAAGGCCTCAACATGGAGGTGCAAATGGGCAAGAAAAGCTGTCCCATTCCGTTCCTTGTGTTACCGGAAGTGGTCGATGAAGTAATCCTAGGATTTGACTTCCTGGCTAATATGGGAACAACCATTATGTGTGGTGAGTACTCCACCGAGATCAGTGCGACACCCAGCCCACATAACCCAGTCAAGTGTACCCGCACCACAGTAGCGATTACAGACGAAGAACGCATACAGCGTTTCCTAGAACAATAGTTAAAAGGACTCGACGAGGCCCAAGGAACAACGACCATTGCGTGCCACAAGATAACTATGCGGGATGAGAAGCCGATAAAGCAGCGTTACTTTCCTCGCAACCCCGCAATGCAGAAGATAATCAACGAACAAGTCGACGAGCTACTGAAACAGGAGTGTATCGAGCCTTCTTTCAGTCCGCACAGCGCTCCTATAGTGCTAGTGAAAAAGAAATCTGGGAAATGGCGCCTATGCGTTGACTATCGGCAACTCAACGCACGCTCTGTACCCGACGCATATCCATTGCCGAGAATCCATCACATCCTGGATAGACTTCGAGATGCCAAGTATATAAGTTGCCTGGATCTCCGGAATGGCTATTGGCAGATACCGATGGAGGAGTCGAGCAAGCTGTACACAGCGTTCACCATGCCTGGACGCGGTCTATACCAGTGGAAGGTGATGCCATTTGGCCTCCACTCGGCGCCTGCCACGTTCCAACGAGCGCTGGACACAGTTATCGGTCCAGATATGGAACCCGTTGCGTTCGCCTATCTGGACGACATTATAGTAACGGGAGAGACGTTAGAGGCACACATGAGTAATTTGAAAGAGGTCTTCAGGAGATTAAGAAATGCCAAGCTGCGGGTGAATGTGGACAAATGCGAGTTCTTCAAGAGCCGAGTAAAATACTTGGGACACGTTATTAGCTAGAAAGGGATTCACACCGACCCCGACACGATTGCTGCTGGGAATAGCGTCCTGGTATCGCAGATTCGTTCCAGATTTTGCCAAGGTTTTCCTTGACCGCACTGCTGAAGAAAGGCAAGCATTTCCGATGGAAGCAGGAGCAACAGAGCGCATTTGAGGACTTGAAACGACGGCTCACGGAAGCCCCAGTCCTGGCTTGCCCCGATTTTGAGCAACGATTTATGCTACAGACCGATGCTAGCGATCTAGGTTTGGGTGCCGTATTAACCCAAGTCCTGGAAGGTCACGAGCGAGTAATAGCCTACGCAAGCCGGCATTTAAACGGCGCCGAGAAAAATTACACTACCACGGAGAAGGAGTGTCTCGCGGTAGTTTGGGCCGTGCGTAAGATGAGACAATATCTCGAGGGCTACCAGTTCACCATTATCACGGACCACTTAGCTCTAAAATGGCTAAACTCCATAGAAAGCCCTTCGGGTAGGATTGCCAGGTGGGCGTTAGAGTTACAACAACACAGCTACGATATCCAATTCCGGAGAAGTAAGCAGAACGTAGTGGCAGACGCACTGTCTCGACCCGCTGGAGAAGTGTGCGCTCGGACTAAAATCAATTCACGAAGCACATGGTGGGAGCGCAAAATCAAGGAAGTTCAGGAGCAACCGGAAGAGTTCCCTGACTATCGAATCGAGAATGGCAACCTATATCGGAATTGTACCGACCAAGATCAGAGCCAGTGGAAACTGTGTGTGCCAGAACGTATGCGTACGGAGGTTATCCAAGAAAACAATGACGCGCCAACGGCTGGACATTTAGGAATACGTAAGACGGCCGCGCGGCGTACACAGAGATATTATTGGCCAGGGATGTATCGCCAAATCAGCACGTACGTCCGCCAATGTAAGACTTGCCAGTGTTACAAGTCATCGCAACAGAAACCCGCCGGTGAGATGTTGACTCACCATGCCGAGGAACCTTGGAGCACCGTGACAGCCGACTTCATAGGTCCGCTACCTTTATCGACCCACGGCAACACGGCACTGTTAGTTTTCACCGACAAGTTCTCCAAGTGGGTTGAATTGGTCCCGTGTCGTGCAGCAACACAGGAGGTACTCATCAGGGCGTTTCGGGAACGCATCCTCGCCCGGTTCGGCGTACCGAAGTTCTTCATATCGGACAACGGTGTGCAGTTCACGAGTAAAGCATTTCAGCGGTTCGCACAGGAGCTGCGAATGCAACATCGCTACACAGCACCCTACACACCGCAAGAGAACCCGACGGAGCGGACGAACCGAACAATCAAAACGATGTTATCGCAATACGCTGGGTCCAAACAAACGAAGTGGGACGACCTGCTACCCGAGCTTAGCTTAGCATTCAACAGTAGCCGATCAGAGTCGACAGGATATAGCCCTGCATTCTTGGTTCAAGGGAGAGAACCACGTTTGCCGAACGCACTATTTGATCGCGGAATCGCGGGCACCGGACATGCGGCAAGCACACCAGCGGAACATGCAGAGCGCATTCAAAAGGCCTTTTCAATAGCAAGAGAGAATATGCGCCAAGCCGCTCACAGACAGGCCAAACACTACAACTTGCGAAGGCGGAAATGGGCGCCACAACTGGGCCAACAGGTCTTGCTTAAGCAGCACCCACTGTCCAAAGCCGTGGATAAGTTTGCAGCAAAACTGGCGCCGCGGTATGATGGGCCATTTGAAGTGGTTGAGTTTGTCTCGCCAGTGATAGTGAAAATCCGCAGATCGGGTGACAAACATCCACGCACAGCGCATATTGCAGAGCTAAAGACGTATCACCCAGGCGATAGCGACCGTGACCACACAGCAAACAGCCCCGCTTGATCCTCGCCAAATGGCCGAGTAGCTTGCCAAGTAATTTCAAAGAAACCGCACCAATAGCAACAACGTCTGTGAATCGAAACACAACAGTCGAACAACAGCAGCAAAATCAACAAACTACAGCAGCAACAGTCACATGAATCGTTCCATGAACAGCAGCGTGCTAGCATCGAAACCCAACGATCACAATAACAGCATACACACGGCATCAAACAGCAGAAAGCAGAGAAATAGTTGACACGCAAATAATCATCCCGCGAGCAAAACAACTAAGAACTAGCAGCTTACAATCGCAAACACAGAATCATCCGTGAGATTAACGGCAGGAGATACCGGATCCAGGTTGGGAAAAACGGAGCCGCGACGTGGAACATCCTTCCGTTTCCGAAGTAGGAGGAGACTGTGATGGCACAATGTCGAGTGCGAATTGCACAACACAAATTATCTTGTTAGCATTACTATTTTTGGTTACTACGAAAGAATGAATTAGAATTTAAATGAATTATAATATTAAACTTGAAGTATTTTCCTCGTGTAAGCATAGGCTAAGTTCCAGTGACCCTGTATTGAAACACAGTGTATTGAATATGCATAAGATTAGAATGTATATAAGAGTAGCGTATAAGAGTAAGTTAAATAATAAACTGAGGAGGGCGGAGCCAATAGTTGAAAAACCACCATCGAAATCATCACATGAGCACGAACGACACAGAACAATAAACAAGAGAAACGGAGAACAGCAACACATGGGAAATGGAACATAAGCGGAGACTAGGCAAGAAGACGGATTGCGATCACTCTCGTGGTGGTCGACCAGCGGACAGAACACAACGTTACATTTGGCGAGCTCCCGATCAGACGGACATAACACAAGGTAAACAGAATATATAGAGTGCAGGGCAGACATTTTACTACACAGTGTAGATGATTAAACTCTCGATCATATCGATTATAAGAAAATTCGTGATTTACTCGCAAGGCTAGGAACAGCGTAGATTTACGCAGCGTTAAACAATATATCGTTGACTGTACTGGTGACACGCGCGGCTTTCCCGAGTCCCGTTACAGTAGTCGGATGCGCGGCTTTCCCATCCGCTCAACAATATTTTCACGTTTGATTTACTCGCAAGGCTAGGTACAGCGTAGATTTACGCAGTGTTAAACAATATATCGTTGACTGTACCGGTGATACGCGCGGCTTTCCCGTGTCCCGTTACAGTAGGCGGATGCGCGGCTTTCCCATCCGCTTAACAATATATTCACGTTTGATTTACTCGCAAGGCTAGGTACAGCGTAGATTCACACCGCGTTATAACAATATATCGTTGACTGTACTGGTGACACGCGTGGCTTTCACGTGTCCCGTTACAGTAGTCGGATGCGCGGCTTTCCCATCCGCTCAACAATATATTCACGTTTGATTTACTCGCAAGGCTAGGTACGGCGTAGATTTACGCCACGTAATCGAATATCTGTTGCCGATCCACACCTGCTCGGAAACAGATACATACCCGTCTCCCGTAGACACGAGAACTGCGTGTTTGGTTACTTATTTCCCGCATAACCGACGTGACATAATCGAGACGCAGAGACGATACGGAAACTCAGAGCGCGTGTGGACCCTCCTCCTCCTCATCAGTGTTAGGAATCATACTATTAAGAAGGAAATTGTATCATTGGATCTGGAATCAATAAAGGAATTGTATTATAAATGTTTTCTGTGACGAACCCTGGACGTACGGCGAGCTAATCCGTGCGTAACTCCGGAAGAACCGAGTAACTTCGTTACAACTTTTAAGCTTCAAAGTTAAGAATATTAGAGGGTCTTTTAAGCCTTAGTAAATTTACTCCTCTAGAATTGCAGTCTAGTGTAATTTTTGACTATAAGGCTGAATAAAAAGAATTTTCTTATGGATAAATTTACAGTCTATTGCCTATTTTCAGCCATTTAATCTATCGCGACAATGATTATTTTCTACAAATCATAAGCATATTGGAAATTTATATTTTTTATTTGCTGCATGAGCAGGGATAGTAGGAACTTCTCTTAGAATATTAATTCGGATAGAATTAGGTCACCCTGGTTCTTTAATTGGTGATGATCAAATTTATAATGTTATTGTTACAGCTCATGCTTTTGTTATGATTTTTTTTTTAGTTATACCAATTATAATTGGAGGGTTTGGAAATTGATTAGTTCCTCTTATACTAGGAGCTCCTGATATAGCTTTTCCTCGGATGAATAATATGAGATTTTGAATACTTCCTCCTTCTTTAATATTGTTGCTAACAAGTAGAGTAGTTGAAAATGGGGCTGGGACAGGGTGAACAGTTTATCCTCCTTTATCTTCAGTTATTGCTCATGCAGGATCTTCAGTAGATTTAGCAATGTTTAGTTTGCATTTAGCTGGAATTTCATCTATTTTAGGTGCAGTGAATTTTATTACTACTGTAATTAATATACGCTCTGTCGGTATATCATTTGATAGAATTCCTTTATTTGTTTGTTGTAATTACTGCTTTATTATTATTGCTTTCTCTCCCTGTTCCTGCAGGTGCAATTACTATACTGTTAACTGATCGAAATTTAAATACATCATTTTTTGATCCCTCAGGAGGGATGGATGTATACTGGATGTATTATACCAACATTGATTTTGGTTTTCGGCCATCCTGAAGTTTATATTTTAATTTTACCGGGGTTTGGAATAATTTCTCTTATTATTAGTCATAAAACAGGAAAGAAAGAGACCTTCGGTTCTCTAGGAATAATTTATGCTATATTGTCAATTGGTTTGTTAGGTTTTATTGTCTGAGCTCATCATATATTTACTGTTGGGATAGATGTTGATACTCGAGCTTATTTTACTTCTGCTACTATAATTATTGCTGTCCCTACAGGAATTAAAATTTTTAGTTGGCTTGCTACTTTTCATGGTGCTCTGTTATCCTATTCCCCTTCTGTGCTTTGGTCCTTAGGTTTTGTTTTTTTATTTACAGCTGGAGGTTTAACTGGGGTAGTTTTAGCTAATTCTTCTATTGATATTATTTTACATGATACCTATTATATTGTTGCTCATTTTCATTATGTTCTTTCAATAGGATCTGTATTTGCTATTATAGCAGGGTTTGTTCATTGATTTCCCCTGTTTACTGGATTAACTTTAAATATATTGTTGTTAAAGGCTCAGTTTGTTGTAATATTTATTGGAGTAAATTTAACCTTTTTTCCTAGACATTTTTTAGGTTTAGCGGGAATACCTCGACGGTATTCTCATTATCCTGATTATTATACAGCATGAAATTTAGTATCCTCTATTGGGTCAATAATTTCTTTACTAGTTATGTTATTTTTTTTATATATTTTACTTGAAAGAATAATTTTACAACGTAGTGTATTATATTCTTCACAAACAAATTCTTCGATTGAATGATTTCAACAAACACCCCCTAGAGAACATAGTTATTCTGAGCTACCTTTATTAGTAAATTTCTAATATGGCAGAATAGTGCCATGGATTTAAGCTTCATATATAAAGATATCTATTGTTAGAATAATGTCAACATACGCTAATTTTGGTTTACAAGATAGATCTTCTCCTTTAATAGAACAATTAGTTTTTTTTCATGATCATACATTAATAATTTTAATTATAATTACAGTAATAGTAAGACATGTAATATTAATGTTAATGTTTAATAAATTTATTAATCGATTTTTGTTACATGGTCAAGGATTGAAATAGTCTGAACAATTTTACCTGCTATTGTTTTATTATTTATTGCTTTTCCTTCCCTTCGGCTTTTATATTTATTAGATGAAGTAAATGATCCTCTTATTACTTTAAAATCTATTGGTCATCAATGGTATTCTAAATCCGAAAAGTCTGAATATTGATATCTTCAGAATATTCAGACTTTTCGGATTTAGAATTTCATTCATATATACTTCCATTAGGTGATTTATCTTTGGACGGGTTTCGATTCTTGGATGTAGATAATCGAGTAATTCTTCCTATAAAAACTCAAGTACGAACATTAGTTTCTTCAACTGATGTAATTCACTCATGAACTATTCCTTCTTTAGGCCCTAAAGTTTAGGGGTTAAAGTAGACGCCACTCCAAGTCGATTGAATCAAACAAATTTTTTTATTAATCGCCCTGGTTTATTTTATGGTCAGTCTTCAGAAATTTGTGGGGCAAATCATTCTTTTATGCCAATTGTAATTGAGAGAGTAAAGAATAATTTATTTATTGATTGAGTTATTTCTAATGTTTAATTATTAAGTGGCTGAAAGTAAGTACTGGTCTCTTAAACCATGTTATAATAAATTTACGATTATTCTTAATAAAAAGTTAGTTAATTTATAACATTAGTATGTCATGCTGAAATTATTAATAATTTAATATTTTTTAATCCCTCAAATATCTCCTATTAGATGGTTAAGTTTATTTTTTTGATTTTTATTTGTTTTTTTATTATTTAATGTATTAAATTATTATTTTTTTTTTAGTTTATCAATTCAACCAAAAATTAAAATAGAAAGTAATTTATTACCGATAAATTGAAAATGATAACTAATTTGTTTTCAGTATTTGACCCCTACTTCTAGTTTGTTTGGATTATCTTTAAATTAAATTAGATCTTTAATTGGTTTATTTATTATTCCTTCTTTATTTTAATTTATCCCTGGTCGACAATATGTTTTTTGAAATAAAATTTTATTAAGTCTTCATGGTGAATTTAAGATTTTATTAGGAAGAAAAATAATAGGGTCTACTTTAATCTTTGTTTCTTTGTTTTCAATGATTTTGTTTAATAATTTTATAGGTTTATGTCCTTATATTTTTACTTGTTCTAGTCATCTTACTATAACTTTATCTTTAGCTTTACCTTTATGAGTTAGTTTTATAGTTTATGGTTGATTGAATCATACAAATCATATATTTTCTCATTTAGTTCCTCAAGGAACCCCTGTTCTAATACCTTTTATGGTATGTATTAACACAATTAGAAATTTAATTCGTCCAGGGACCTTGGACGTTCGTTTAACCGCTAACATAATTGCTGGCCATTTATTAATAACTTTATTAGGAAATACAGGTCCTTCATTAAATGCATTATTAAGAGTTTTAATCTTAGTTCAAATTATACTATTAACATTGGAATCAGCTGTTGCAGTTATTCAATCATATGTTTTTTCGGTTTTAAGAACTTTATATTCTAGAGAAGTAAATTAATGTCAGTTCCACCAAATCACTCTTTTCATTTAGTAGATTATAGTCCGTGACCTATTACTGGGTCAATTGGAACAATAACTATAGTATCAGGGTTAGTAAAATGGTTTCATCAGTTTGATTTATCATTGTTTTATTTAGGAAATATTATTGTATTATTAACTATGTTTCAATGATGACGAGATGTTTGTCGAGAAGGTGCTTTTCAAGGCTTACATAAGTACAAAGAGGGTTGTAGAGGGGTTACGGTGAGGGATAATTCTTTTTATTCTTTCTGAGGTATTATTTTTCGTTTCATTTTTTTGAGCCTTTTTTCATAGAAGTTTATCTCCTTCAATTGAAATTGGAGAAATTTGACCTCCAAGGGGGGTAATGTATTTGACCCTTTACAAATTCCTTTATAAAATACAGTTATTTTGCTTACATCAGGAATTACAGTTACTTGAGCTCACCATAGTTTAATAAGAGGAAATTATTCACAAACTACTCAAGATTTATTTTTTACTGTTTTATTAGGGATTTATTTTTCTATTTTACAGGCTTATGAATATATAGAGGCATCTTTTTGTATTAGAGATTCTGTATATGGCTCTTCATTTTTTATAGCTACTGGTCTTCATGGTGTTCATGTATTAATTGGTACTTCCTTTTTATTAGTAAGTTTAATTTGTCACTTAAATAATCATTTTTCTAGTTCTCATCATTTTGGTTTTGAAGCAGCTGCTTGATATTGACATTTTGTAGATGTTGTAAGATTATTTTTATATGTATCAATTTATTGATGAGGAAAGTAGTTATTTATGTAGTATATTAGTATATTTGATTTCCAATCTATTAATGTAGTATAAATAATTTATTTATTGTTGTATTTAAGAGTTATAATTTTTATAGTATCTTTATTAGTTATACTAATTGCTTCTATTTTATCTAAGAAATCCCTCTCTGATCGAGAAAAATCCTCTCCATTTGAGTGTGGATTTGATCCGAAATCAGTTTCTCGAATACCCTTTTCTCTCCGATTTTTCCTAATTGCGATTATTTTTTTAATTTTTGATGTAGAAATTGCCCTACTTTTACCAGTAGTTTTATTAATTAAAATTTCTAATATAATTTATTGAAGATTAACTTTATTTTTCTTTTATTAGGCCTATAGAGCCTTTTTTCATAGAAGTTTATCTCCTTCAATTTAAATTGGAGCAATTTGACCTCCAAGGGGGGTAATGTATTTGACCCTTTACAAATTCCTTTATAAAATACAGTTATTTTGCTTACATCAGGAATTACAGTTACTTGAGCTCACCATAGTTTAATAAGAGGAAATTATTCACAAACTACTCAAGATTTATTTTTTACTGTTTTATTAGGGATTTATTTTTCTATTTTACAGGCTTATGAATATATAGAGGCATCTTTTTGTATTAGAGATTCTGTATATGGCTCTTCATTTTTTATAGCTACTGGTCTTCATGGTGTTCATGTATTAATTGGTACTTCCTTTTTATTAGTAAGTTTAATTTGTCACTTAAATAATCATTTTTCTAGTTCTCATCATTTTGGTTTTGAAGCAGCTGCTTGATATTGACATTTTGTAGATGTTGTAAGATTATTTTTATATGTATCAATTTATTGATGAGGAAAGTAGTTATTTATGTAGTATATTAGTATATTTGATTTCCAATCTATTAATGTAGTATAAATAATTTATTTATTGTTGTATTTAAGAGTTATAATTTTTATAGTATCTTTATTAGTTATACTAATTGCTTCTATTTTATCTAAGAAATCCCTCTCTGATCGAGAAAAATCCTCTCCATTTGAGTGTGGATTTGATCCGAAATCAGTTTCTCGAATACCCTTTTCTCTCCGATTTTTCCTAATTGCGATTATTTTTTTAATTTTTGATGTAGAAATTGTCCTACTTTTACCAGTAGTTTTATTAATTAAAATTTCTAATATAATTTATTGAAGATTAACTTTATTTTTCTTTTATTAGGAGATTTATATCATGAGTGAAATCTAGGTGTTTTATCTTGATTTCATTAGGATTGTAGTTAAATATAATATTTGATTTGCATTCAAATGGTACTGTTTCAATCTTAAATATGAAGCGATATATTGCATTTAGTTTCGACCTAAATCTGGGATTTAGCCCTTATTTTTAGTTAAAGCCAAAAAGCGGCGTATTACTGTTAATAATATTATTGAATAATATTCTAATGAATGAGATAAGGAGACAAATAGGAGCTGCTAACTCTTTATTTAAATGGTTAAATTCCATTTTTATCTCTTTTATATAGTTTAATTAAAACATTATATTTTCATTATAAAAATAAAGTTATCTTTTCACTAATTGTAATTCACTATATCTAAAAATATATTAATTTCTTTTACAGCTTCAATGTAAGGTCCTATATAGACTATTTAGATAAATAAATAATAATATATTTGTAAAACAGAGATTCATATAACAAATGTTATTTAATAAATTTTTAGATTATTAAATTGAAATCATATATAAAATATTGAGGATTTTTTTAATATATTGTATAGATTTTGTGTCCAAAATTTTTCTGATCAACCTTGATCTATTGTTTTATATATGATTCTTCCAATATTAAATGGGAAAAAACAAATACCATAGGTAAAAATTACCGGTATAAACCATATATTTCTTATAATAGATTTATATAGGTTATTGTAGTAATGTAATTTTTCCTTTTTTGAAATAAAATACCCAATTAAACCTCCTGTAACACAAACTATTATTGTTATAAACTTTATAGAAGGGGTTAAACAAATATTTTTAATCTCTGAAAAAATTAGTCATCTTAATATTCTTCCTGATAATAATGATATAATTATTAATCCAGTTATCCCCCTCAGTATAATTCATCTTTCGTCGTTTAATATATTTAATGGAGTAAAGTTTCTATTTCTATTTATTGAATAATAAATTAAACGAAAGTTATAACTTACTGTTAATCCAGTTGAAAAATAAAATAAAAAGTAAGATGAAATATTTAAATCTATTATTCTTACTGCTTCAAGAATAAAATCCTTCGAATAGAATCCTGCTAAAAACGGTATTCCACATAAAGCAAGATTAGAGATATGAAAACAAGCTGCTGTATAAGGTATATGAATTGCCATTCTTCCCATTATTCGAATATCTTGACAATTATTTATATTGTGGATAATTGCTCCGGCACACATGAATAATAAAGCTTTAAATATTGCGTGGGTTAATAAATGGAAAAAAGCTAGCTTATAAAACCCTAAGGATAAAGTTATTATTATTAAACCTAATTGGCTTAATGTAGATAATGCAATAATTTTTTTTAAATCTGTTTCATAATTTGCCCCTAACCCGGCTATAAATATAGTAAGACCAAAGATTAATAGTATAAAATTTATTATATAATAATTTTCAAATATTACATTAAATCGAATTATTAAATATACCCCCGCAGTTACTAAAGTAGACGAATGAAAAAGAGCAGATACAGGGGTAGGAGCAGCTATTGCTGCAGGGAGTCAAGAAGAAAATGGGATTTGAGCTCTTTTTGTTATTCTTGCAATAATTACAAGTTAAGTAATTATTTTTATAATTTCTGTAGTCTTAAATATTTCAAGATAAAAAATATAGTTTTATCTCCCAAAATTTATTATTCAAGAAGTTGCAATTAATAAAGTTACATCTCCAACTCGATTTGAAAGAGCTGTTAATATTCTTGCATTGTAAGACTTAATATTTTGAAAATAGATAACTTATATATATATATATATATATATATATATATATATATATATATATATATATATATATATATATATATATATATATATATATATATAAAAAAAACATGGGTACATGGGAGTCGCTCAGTAGGAGGCACGGCGGCACTACTTGACGCAGCTGCTAAGCGGACATGGTTGTTTTAAATCCTATTTACACAACTAGGGCTACGAACGTGATCCATTCTGTGAGCACTGTGGAGTTGAAAAGATTGAGAACGTGCAACACGTTAAAAGACAACCAAGCGTGGAACGCAGTGAGTACAATGGCAGCGCTAGTGATGAAGGAGCAGAGAAGGCGAGAGCATGTAAGGCGATTAAACGAACAAAACGATTGACCTGATAACTGACGATTGAGCAAAAAATGTTCTTACGGCCTCCTGACGTAATTATCCGTGCTGACGAGCGGAGATGTTTAGCGGGTTAACGTCCCGCACTGATTAAAGCTTTTGATGCTTTTACTCCTCCTTAAAAAAAAACACGCACGCACACACACACACACACACACACACACACCCCCACATTGATTGAGAGTTGAGAGTTGATATAAGCAGACGTGCTTCATCGCTGCTCTCGTTTTTAATTTCGATTTTCTGGTGAAAGATTGTTGTGATTAAAAAAAATCAGTGCTATAAATAAGTGCGAAAGTGTAGTAACTCGGTTGAAATTGAAACGCGAGTGCTTGCTTGGACACATAGATTATATATTTATTTTAAAATTTACTTGGCTTTTATAATCGCCAAAGCAGTAAATATTCAGTGTTTTCATTAAAAATCCCGCGCAACATTCAGCGGTATCGTATGTTTTGCTGTCAAAATAGTGCTAAAGTGAAAGCAGAATATTGAAAATAGTGTTATCACGCTTACATTACATTCACGTGAGATTGGGGCGGAGCCAATTTTCGAAGCCCTACAGCGCCACTTTTTTCCCCACTTTCTCACAATAAGAAAGCTTAATCTTGAAAGCTTTTTTGGATTATGTCTATGCTAACTCCAACATCGGTTCAGAGTGAGATAGCAACACCACAATGCAGTGGAAAGAAGCACTCAACTGATGTATCAGGAGGAGTAGGCAAAAGTTCTGCGAAACAAAATTACGGAGGTAGTCAAGAAGAGGAGATCAGCGAAATAGCGGATCCATTTGGAAGGAGTAGTCGGATTGGTCGGTCGCCTGTTAAGGTAAACCATGGAGAGCAAGCAGCTCATTCAAGCTCATCGCCGCCGATCATGGCCGCTCGAAATGTAGAAATTACTCAACGAAAGTGTGCTTTTGTGTCACTGGGTAGAAAGATTCGTGAACTGCATTCAATGATGACAAAGACAGTTTCATCAACAGGTCATTCTATCAATCAATCGATGAGAAATGTAATGGATGCCGTCGTAAAACTATATAATAAGGCAGAATCAGAAGCAGATCATTTGTCGTTGCACCAGCAATCGTCTGTGATTGAAGACGAGCGAAATGATCAAAAGAAGCAAAGTCGTGATTCTGTTGCGCAGACCTCTCCATTACTCAAGTTCAGTAAGGAGGCAAAGCGGCAAAGGGATGATGGGAGCTTAATACAATCGCGCGAAAAAAAGGCCCGTCATATCCACACTAAAGAGTCAGATTTAAGTAACCAGGTCCCAAATTTGAGTGGAAAAAATCACGAAAGTTATGAATGGAAGAAAGTAACTCACAAAAAAAGTGCAAAAGAAGTCAGTGCACATTCCAAACTGAAGACATCAAGACCAGAATCCATCATAATTCAAAAGTCGGGTGGTCTTTCATACAGTGACATTCTCAAAACTGTCAAAGGAGACTAAAATCTTGCGAAGCTTGGTGAAAATGTGGTTAAAATAAGAAAGACCCTTAAAGGAGAAATGCTTTTTCAACTTAAAAGAAATGCGGATGCGAACGTACACTCACTTAAAGATGAAGTCCAAAAAACTCTGGGCGAACAGGCTAAAGTGAAAACTGTGGGCAATGAACTACTAATAGAAGTAATAGACTTAGATGAGATCACTACAAGCGAAGAAGTTGTTCTCGCTGTAAAAGGTATCTGCGAAGAAGTGCCATCGATTATCTCGATGCGTAGGTCTTATGGTGGCACGCAGGTTTCAGTTCTTCGCGTATCGGTAAAAGCAGCTAGATGCCTTTTAGATGTAGGAAAAGTCAAAATCGGTTGGTCAATTTGCCGAATCAGATTAAAAGAATCGGTTCTGCGTTGCTTTAAATGTTTAGATTTCGGGCATATAGCAAAAGCGTGTAAGAGCAGTGAAGATCGAAGCAAATGCTGTTTTAATTGCGGACAATTCGGTCATATCGCAAAGGAATGCAAAAATGAAGCTTTCTGCATAATATGCTCATGCAGAAAAGTGGATAGTAACCATCCTTCAGGTGGACGTAAATGTCCTGCTTTCCGAGCTGCTTGCGAAAAACGGAAATGAAGTTGCTGCAGATTAACCTCAACCATTGTGAAGCGGCACAGGAACTTCTCAAGCAAAGTGTTTTAGATCATAAAATCGATGCAGTGATTATATCTGAGCAGCACCGAAATCAACTCGGATGGTTCTCGGATGTCAAATCGAAAGCTGCCATTTGGAATTGTGGCAACCTACATTTGCAGTGGAAGCTTGATGCAGAGCGCGATTATTATGTCGCTGTCAAAATTGCCGGTATATATATTTTCAGCTGCTACTGCCCACCGAGCTTACACGATGCACAATTTGCTCAAATAATTGATAATCTGGTCAATGATGCTAAAAGTTATTCCCCTTGTATAATAGCTGGAGATTTCAACGCATGGTCCACCGAGTGGGGCAGCCTTTACACCAACGAAAGAGGTAAAATTTTACTTGAAGCATTCGCATATTTAGATGTTGTGCTTTTGAACGACGGCCGTGAGCACACATTCGAACGCAATGGAAGGAAGTCAACGATATATATTACGTTTGTAAGTTGCTCTTTAGTAAACAAAGTTAAGTGGTGTGTTAGCAGCCTCTATACAAATAGCGATCACCGGGCTTTGATAACGCACATCAGCGCGTGCAGTCGCACTGAGGCGGTAATGCGAAATAGCTCACAAGCAAAAAGGTGAAAACCCAATACGCTTGACAAGGAAGTATTTGAGCAAACGATTGACATGCCCTTTCCCCAAGGTGATAGCGCAGAACAGCTGGCTAGACAAGTCGTATCCCATATTGCTACAGCATGCGATGCATCAATGTCAAGAGCTGGAAATAGTCGCGGCCGAACCTCAGTCCACTGGTGGAATGCAGAGATAGCAGACCTTAAAAGAATTTGTGCTCGTGCCAGAAGAATGGAGCAGCGAAATATCGAAATAAGAAAATTACGAATTTTATCGATCGTCCTATACACTGGCTCGTAGAACACTAAAGAAGGCAATAAGAAAAAGCAAAGCAGCTTGTTTTAGAGACTTATGTGACGATCTGGACTCAAATCCTTGGGGAGGCGCTTATAAGACAGTAATGGCAAAATTAAAATACGCCAGGGTACAAATTCCCACAGCAGCTGAATTCATGCAGAAGGTGGTGCATACGCTCTTCCCAATTCATGATAAAAACATGCCTCAATTGCAATATGAGCCGAATAATATACCAATCCCAGCCATTACTAATGATGAAATATCTGCGGCAATAAATTCATTTGGCAATAGGAAAGCGCCGGGTCCAGATGGTATCCCGAATGAAATATTAAAATTAGCGTACAGCCTCAAGCCAGAAATTTTTCAGAAATTAATCCAGGCATGTTTGTCGCAACAGAGTTTTCCAAGAATATGGAAAATCCAACGATTAGTCTTGCTCCTAAAACCCAAGAAATTATTAATGGATCCAACTTCATACAGGCCGCTATGTATGATTGATACTCTTGGAAAGGTATATGAGCATATTCTACGTGAGCGTTTGCAATGTCATGTTAACGAAATCGATGGTTTATCGCCACATCAATATGGCTTTAGGAAGGGCTGCTCAACAATACACGCTATTCAGAAGGTGATAAATATAGCGGAGAAAGCTATAGAGGGTTCCCGTTGGATGTACGGTACGAAAGAGTACTGCTTGGTAATAACGCTGGATGTGAAAAATGCGTTTAATTCGGCAAGCTGGGAAAGCATCATTGCAGCACTTGAGCGATTGCAAACACCATGCTATCTTCTGAGAATCCTAAAGAGTTTCCTCTCCGAGAGAACCCTCCTTTACAACACCGATGTTGGTGTTAGACAACACAAAGTTACTGCAGGAGTTCCGCAAGGCTCGGTGTTGGGACCACTACTGTGGAACATTATGTATGATTCAGTGCTACGCATCCCTGTCCCAAGCTGCGTAAAAATAATTGGATATGCTAACGATGTTGCGGTGGTCATTGTGGCAAAGCAGATACACCAACTGCAATCATTAGTGACTGATGTAATGTGTTTGATTAAAACTTGGCTCACGAGAAACAAATTGTGCCTAGCTACACAGAAGACAGAAGCGGTGCTAATAACCAGCAGGAAAAAGCTCGAATTCGTAGAGTTGAACATTGATGGAGTCAGAATCAAGTCTGCACCAGCGATTCGATATCTAGGCGTGATGCTAGATAGCAGGCTGACTTTCTCTACGCATATCGAAATGGTGTGTGGTAAGGCAATGGCAACGTACGCGGCCCTAACTCGTATAATGCGTAATACATATGGGCCCAGCCAGAAGCGTAGACTGCTGCTGGCTAAAGTAGTTATATCTATTGTAATGTACGCTGCACCGGTTTGGGCTAAGGCGATACATGCAAAGAAGAACGTGCGACAATTAAATCAAATTTTTCGTTTATGCGCTCTACGAGTTTACTGTGGCTTCCGAACGATCTCGCACGAAGCAGCCGCTGTGATCGCAGGATTACCTCCGCCCGACTTATTAGTTGAGGAAATCTCAACACGTTTCCATAAGAGAACAGACATCCGCAGAAGTCTTGCAGCTCACGAAGTCAAAGATATAACCCGCGTCACCTTCTCCAAGTGGCTAGATAGGTGGAACATCTCTAGCAAAGGGCGATGGACACATAGACGGATTCCTGACGTGAAGTGTTGGGTGGAAAGACCGCACGGTGAGTTAGATTTTTATTTAACACAAATGATCAGTGGTCATGGCTGTTTCCGGAGCTATCTCCAGAAGTATGGGCACCACTCTAGTGCCACATGTGGTTCGTGCGCCATTGCACATGAAGATGTGCACCACATATTTTTTGAATGCGAAGGTTTTGCGGCCGTTCGCTTAAACACAGAAACAGTGCTGTGTCATAAATTAACAGCGGACAATTTCACCAACTGCGTGCTGCGATCGCCAGAAGCTTGGCTGGCCCTTAAATTCATGTGTGCCAATATTATGATGAGACAACGCAGGTTAGAACGCGAGCGTAGTGTCCAGATTATCGAACAATAAACAGAACGGGACAAACGAACTGAAACTGATACGTTAGAGTTAGAGACTATTAATATAGGACGGAGACGAACGTTTGCGCATTAGCTCTTTCTGCCTCCCGACGGTATACTTAGCGGTAGTTCCGGGGGACCAACAGACAGGGGGAGGGGTTTTAGCGAGTTAAAGTCTCCCACTCCGGCTTTCGATGCTGTCCTCTCATTTCAAAAAAAAAAAAAAAAAAAATCCCGCAAGGTTTAAAACTATTAAGAAAAATTGTATCAACGCTATTTCCTAGACAGCCCATGACGCAAAGGGAAAGCGCAATGACCGCACTAACTCCACCACTCTCTGCTAAGTGGAGGAGGCGTGCGCTAAGTTTTGTGATGCTAAGACACCTGGCCCTGATGGGGTGCCCGCTTTTAATATGGCCAGTTGGGTACAAGTACTAAAGGCGCTAAGAGCAATTGATGTCCCGAAATATTTGGTCGACATAGTAGCGAGCTATCTATCTGACCGCAAGCTGTTATACAATAGTGAAAAAGGTACGGAGTCTTACAACATCGCAGCAGGTGTTCCACAAGGGTCCGTGCTCGGTCCGCTGTTGTGGAACATTATGTACGACGGAATACTGCGGCTTCAGTTTCCAAGCGGTGTGACAGCTATAAGTTACGCCGACGATTTGGCAATTGTTATCGTGGAAAAGCACATAAGCGCTATAGAAATATCCGCAAACACGGTTATACGACAAGTTGTGACGTGGCTAAATCAGGTAGGCCTTGACCTTGCAGCGCACAAAACTGAGGCACTTCTTATAACCAGTCGGAAAAAAGTAGAACACATGAAAGTGCAAATAAATGATCTAACTATAAGCTCAGTGTCCTCGATAAAATACCGAGGAGTACTACTTGACAATCGACTCAACTTCAAGCAGCATATAAACTATGCATCTGACAAAGCCGCAAGTACGCTAGCTTCACTGACCAGACATCTACCAAACGTTGGCGGGCCGAAACCTCGCAAAAGACAACTCTTAGCTTCAGGTCGCTGCGCCGATCTGGGCCGACGGTCTAAATATTAAATCGTCAAGAAGATGGATGTTGGGTGTCCACAGAACAAGTAAGTGTGTAGTGGCATCGATGATCCCCATTGATATAGTGACATGCGAGATGAAACGAGTATACTATCGTCTCCAAACAGACCACACAAGAAGGCATATAGTGCAGCTAGAAGAAAGAGCAGCCGCGATCGCTGAGTGGCAAGAGCGTTGGACTGAGTCACCGAAGGGCAGATGGTCTCACACACTCATACCGTGTGTCAGCAAGTGGATGCAGAGGCGCCATGGCGAGGTAAATTTTTATTTGACACAATTCCTTACGGGTCATGGTTGCTACCGTACCTACGAATGTTTGGACACGAGAGCTCGTCTGAGTGTCCACATTGTTTAAGTTACGCTAAAGATGTCAGGCACGTGTGCTTGAGATGTGATGCAATATTGTGATATTGCGAAAATGTATGCGAGATTAGAGAATGATATCAGAAATGGTGTTTGCTTGACAGATTGTTGGCTCCTGGGCATCAAAAAAACACCAAGTCTACAATTAATTATGGTATCCAGACATCAGCGGCGACGAAGAAGAAAGCGGATCGTGCACCTAAAAGAAGCAGAGATGAAAATCTGATCGTACAGTCCGCAAGTAAAAAATATAGGACGCCTGATGCTGCAGGGTACGCTGCAGTGTTGAAGGCCGTGGTAGCTTCAGGAACGGGAGTGAGTGCAAACGATGGATGGACGCAAGTGGCACGGAAGTTAAAGAAGAGAGATACCGCTCTTAAAAAACCCAAGCCAGAGACGATCGTTGTTCAAAATAAATGCGAGTGTACATATGCGGAAATTTTACGCAGACAAAATAGGCGAGTTAAGTCAAAGCGTGGCAAAAATACGAAAAACGAAGAAGGGTGAGCCACTGCTGCAGCTCACGGATACTGGAGACAATGCGGAGAAAATCAGAAAGGCGATTGCAAATAGTCTTGCTGAACAGGCAGAGGTACGAGGTGTATCAGAAAGAATGGTGCTTATTATCAAGGACATAGATGAGGTCACAAAAAAGGCTGATGTCTTCCACGCAATCGTCAAACGTTTAGCTTAAAAGGATTCGCGAAGGAGGATGTATTAAGCATGCGTAGAGGATTTGGGTGTATGACCAATGCGAAAATTCTTCTGAAGGCAGGCAAAGTTAGGATCGGCTGGGTGAATTGTCGCATATGCGAGCAGGCACTGTTAGCAAAATGCTATAGATGCCTAGAACATGGTCACATTTCAAAGCAGTTTAAAAATTTAGCAGATTGCTCATCCTTGTGTTACAAATGCGGCGGAGATGGCCACCTGGCTAAAGCATGTTCCAAAGAGCCAAAGTGTATATTATGCCAGAGAGCAGGAAGGAAGGATATCAGTCACACGTGTGGGGGATATAAGTGTCCGTCTTTACAACAAGCTAAAGCTGCACTAAAAGGCGGCAAGCAAACCGACTCAAATCTATGAAGTCACTTCAGCTTAATTTAAATCAATGTGAAGCTGCACAGCAGTTGTTGGAACAAATTGTTTTCGAGTTGCGAGTCGATGCGGTGGTTTTAAGCGAGCCGTACTTTAATAAAATAGCTAGCACATGGGCATACGATCGAACGGGTAAAGCCGTAATTTGGAATGTTGATATTGTTGCCTCGAATATTATCGTCCATAAATCAGATTTTGGCTATGTGCGGGCTATTAATATACAGCTGTTATCTCCCGCCCAGCTTAGATATGACCGCATTCAATGGTATTATTCATTCTTTGGTGACCGATGCACGACAAAGGAATTCTGTCAGAATTGCAGGCGATTTCAATGCATGGGCTATTGAGTGGGGATCGAAAAGCACAAATACTCGTAGTAGAACACTGGTAGATTCCTTCGCATCTCTGAACGTGATACTCCTTTACACAGGTACTGTAAATACCTACAGCAAAAACGGCCGCGGCACAATAATAGACATTGCGTACACTGCACTATTTTCGGCGACGAGGTGGCAATTAAGCAAGTGCTACACACACAGTGATCATAGAGCGGTTGAAATTGAGGTCTCATGAACCTTAAGAATGAGACAAAGCAGGGCACATAATAAAGGCCGATTTTGGAAACCCGAAACATTTATTTATTTATTAATTTCAATATGGAGTACAAAAAAGGTCTCAGGACCTTATATAGTTGTACAATTTAACATTTTAGTAACAATTAATATAATGCGCAGTATATTCGAATTTACATTTCAAAAATTATACCAAACAATCAAGTTAAAAATTCTCATAGCAGCAAACCCTTTAACTTAAAGCCATTAATAAAAATTCATAAATATGCCTAATGCACTAAATTAAAGGTTAACACTCAAAAAGAGTAGTAGGATTATGGGAACGGGAAAAATGGGAAAAGGTATAATACCACAAATAGCGGAAACCTCCAGCTGGACAACTCGCAACGCCGAGATGCAAAGGACAAGTAGCAGAGACCACGACATAAGGGTCAACCCCGACAGAGGAAACAAATAGCCTTATCCTTAAAGAGGGTCAGACTGAGTCATTCCAGAGTCGAATGCCCCTTAAAGGCTAGATCGATCCCTGACCAGCGTGTGGAACCTAGGAATGATAAAATTCCCCATACGGGAAGAGCTTCCCCGCACCAACTTATCATAGATATAAGTTTGGCTCCCATGTCTAATAATCTTGTAGAGCAAGAGGAGCAGTCTGAGGTCAAAAAGTGTTCTCAGCTGGATCTTCAACACAGTTTTTACCAGGTGAGACACATGGTCCCTCTTACATTAGGCAAAAACAAAACGCACCACCGAACGGAGGCAAATATTTAGCTTAGACCAGCACACAGCACTGCACCCTCCATAGACCTCACAGCAGTACAGCAAATGGGGCACCAGCAGCGACTTGGCCAGACGAAGCCTCACACCCTGAGTCAAGAAATGCTTTATTTGGTACAAGCTCCTAAGCGAGCCATAGACTCTCCTGCAAACTTTGGAAACCTGGTCATCCCACGACAAATCATCACCCATGACGATTCCCAGGCTAGTTATAGTGCGATCAAAGGGTATCCCGGGTATCAAAGGGTATCATGACGGGGGTTACCCCGTCATGCTGAATCAAACTAGGGGAGCGCAGATGTGATCTACGACAAAAAGCTATAGCATGCGTCTTGGCTGTATTAAGAACCAATTTATTACGTTCGGCTCAACAGGAAATAGCCCTGAGATCCTCACTGGTAAGACTAGCTCCCCGCTCAGCCAGCTCCTAGTCGCAGGCCAATAACAGCTGTACATCATCCGCAAATATGTGGACACGGGAATGTGAGACCACGCTTGGCAGATCATTAATGTAAAGCATAAAAAGGAGGGGTCCCAGCACAGAACCCAGCGGAACACCACTTCCCAATTCCAAGAAAGCAGACAACACGCCTGCTGAGCAAACACGCTGATGCCGATCACATAGATAAGAATAAATAAGCCTACACGCTGAGCTTGGAAAATGAAACTATTCATTCAACTTGCTGCACATAACATTCCTGTCCACGCGATTAAAAGCTTTACTGAAATCTTACGTAGCCAAGTACGATTGAAGATTACCGTCAAGATTCCGACTAATCTCATCCACAATATCAAATAGACCAGTAGTCGTACTGTACAGTTTCCTGAAGCCCGATTGGTTGCGATACAGATACATACCCCTGTTCAAGAAAGACATCATCTGATGCTTCATGATGACCTCACAAAGCTTAGAAAGGTAGGGTAAGGTACTTATAGGTCTGTAGTCAGACAACAAAACTGGCCGTCCGTATTTGGCAATTGGAACGATCTTTGAAAGCTTCCAATCCCTTGGGAAATACGAAGAGGATAAGACGGCATTAACCATAGAAACGATGTGAGCTCCAAAGACAGGAAAGATTAATTTCAAAAATTTAAGGTGAATGTCATCTAAACCTACAGCATCTGATTTGAGTTCCATAATGGCCGTAAAAACCTCCTCATTGGATGCGTTCCTAAATGAGAATAACTGATCATTCACTACCTGCATAGAAAGACTGCCTGAGAAGCCCTCCACAGGTGGTGCATGAAGACCAGACATTTGACAAGACATTTGATGCCGAAATTTTTATGAAAGTCGTGAGTGGCATGAGCGCAAGCTGCACGGCAGATGAGGCTGCAACTGAACTTTCGAGAAAGGTGAATGAAGCATGCGATACAGCAATGCTGCGTAAAAGAAGTTGCCCGAGGCGTAGACCAGCATACTGGTGGAATGCTAATATTGGTGAATTGCGCGGAGAGTGTATCCGCGCAAGGAGATCATGCAAAAGAACTCGTAGAGGACCACTAGAGCAATATAAAAGCACGCTGCTGCTCTACAAGGACAAACGGAAAAGGCTAAAAGCAGCTATCCGGAAATGTAAAACCAATAGCTTTTTGGAGCTCTGTGATGAGATTGAAAACAATTCGTGGGGCTTTGCCTATAAATTGGTGCTTAAAAAGCTTAGAAGATCGGAGCAACCCAGCAATGCTCGAGTTATGGAGAGCATAGTTAGAAATCTTTTCCATCTACAACCGCCGTTCGTAAGAGTGGCACCGGAAGGCGTTCACGAAAGCGTGCCAATGGTGACAGTATCTGAGGTATTGCAAGCGGCAGCGAAACTCAAGCCAAATAAAGCGCCAGGGCCAGATTCTGTTCCTAATATAGCGATTAAGACACTGGCATTCAATTCTACGGATTGGCTAAGAAGTGTTTTCGATATTTGCTTTAAGGAAGGCATCTTTCCGAAGCAGTGGAAGAGACAACGTTTAGTGCTGCTCCCAAAGGGTGCGAATACAACAAGTTCGTATCGTTCGTTGTGTATGTTTGACGCTATCGGAAAACTACTGGAGAACGTTATAAAAGAAAGACTACAAGCTGTAGCAAATTCTAAAATGTCTGACATGCAATATTGGTTTCGAAAGGGTAAGTCAACTGTTAATGCACTAAGCCTGGTGAAGGATATAGCTGAGAAAGCGATTGACGGTAAGCGCTGGTGCGGCGGCGATAAACAGTATTGTCTAATCGTCACTAACCCCATGAGAACAGGGGGGTTAATTTTTGATTTACATGTTAATTCTACACTAATTAACTAATCTATAATAATTAATATACATATGTATTAAGTTAACAACTTTTTAAGGAAGCACTACTTTTTTCTATATCCGCATTAAAATTGTACTCAGTTAAAAGCCGAAAATATCAAACTTTTAACAACTTTTTAAGGGAGCACTACTTTTTTCTATATCCGCATTAAAATTGTACTCAGTTAAAAGCCGAAAATATCAAACTTCGCCAAAATATCATTTTACATATTTACAGACTCTTCCAATTCCTTTCCACTCATCAACAATCTCATAGCTGATGTTAGTCCAGCGTTCACTCATTAAGCGATAATACAATTCTGCTTTGTTATGATCATTGTCTCGTGCCTACACACGAACACATAGTTTCTGCCGTACGTTCGTTGTCGACATTAAGAAAAAAATGCTCTTAAAATGCTAATAATAGAGTCGCTGAGGTCTTTTGAAGTTCCATGCTACCTGCATAATATTGTGAGCAGCTATCTGCGTGATCCAGTCCTCCTATATAATACAATGGACGGCGCCAAAGAGTATCGTATTAAAGGAGGTGTCCCACAGGGACCAGTACTTGGTCCGCTCTTATGGAATATCATGTATAACGCCATATTACAGCCGACGCTGCCTGAAGATGTTAAAATCGTTGGATTTGCAGATGACATCGCTATCCTGGTAGTGGCAAAGTATCTGACGCTGGTCAAGGCAAGAGATGAGGAAGCAATATTTACAGTAAGGACGTGGCTAGATGAAGTGGCGCTAAGGCTAGCTGACCATAACACGGAGTGCGTTTTAGTGAGCAGTCGGAAAAAAGTTCAAACCGTCACGATTAGTGTTGGTGACTGTATGACCGAATCGAAATCCTACATGAAGTACCTTGGAGTGATGCTAGATCATCAGTTGTCATTTAAAGCGCACATTGGGTACGTACAGTGTAAAGCAGCAGCAGCAACTACAGCATTGTTACGGATAATGCTCAATAATCGCGGGCCGCGGCAGCAAAAAACAAAGCTACTTGCAGGTGTCATTAATGATGATACTTTACGCGTCACCAATATGGATGCAAGCAGTTGCAAAGCCCAGCTATGTGCGTAGCCTTAGTGGCACATATAGACACTGCGCACTACGTGTTTGTTGTGCCTTTCATACCGTCTCCTTTGACGCCGCACTGGTGATTGCAGGCCTGATGCCATTGGACCTGCTCGCGAAGGAAGCAGATGCTAGAGCACATGCAGCGGCAGATGTCAGAGATACGACTTCCAGCGAGATCATGGAGAGGTAGGGAGTGATAGAGGAGTGGCAAGTGAGATGGCAGAACGCCGACACGGCCCGGTGGACGTTTAAACTTATACCCGTGTCGGAGCCTTGGCTCAGTAGGAGGCTCGGCCTGGTCCACTTCTACTTGACGCACCTGCTAAGCGGACATGGTTGTCTTAAATCCTATTTACACAACTACGGCTACGAACGTGATCCATTCTCTGAGCACTGTGGAGTTGAAAAGCTTGAGAACGTTCAACATGTTGAAAGACAACAAAGCGTGGAACGCAGTGAGTACAATGGCAGCGCTAGTGATCAAGGAGCAGAGAAGGCGAGAGCATGTAAGTTATTGACCTGATAACTGACTATTGAGCTAAAAATGTTCTTACGGCCTCCTGACGTAATACCTATCAGTGGTTCCGGGAGGAATATCGATGCTGACGAGCGGAAATGTTTAGCGGGTTAAAGTTGTAGTGGCAGACCGTGTCCACATATCTCCAAAACCAGAGGAGGTGCCATATGTTTGTTTTGTAGAGAATAAACTCAAGATTTCCCCTCACAGAAAGACCCTAAGTCTCCTGGTTGAATGATTTGTGTGGGAGGTGTGAATGGAAGTGTGATTGAACAGGGAATTAGGGAAAGTGGGAATTGTAAATGGAAGGGGGAATTATTGGAAAGGATTGGAAGGATAAGAATCGGAAAGGGAGCAGGAGGAGGAAGAAAAAAAATGAGGTTGAGAGTGACCGATTGATAGAGATGAATGGTTTTGAGCGTGTTTAGAAAAACAAAAAAAAATATTAATAAAAGTATTGAAAAAGAAAAGAAAAGGAAGAAGTTAAATGCTTAAGAAAAAAAAATCAATTGCTAAAATCTTTAATGTGTTGAAGAAAAAAATAAGGTGAGAAAGAAAAGAAAAAAAAAATAATAGGACCAATATTAGGAAGTTACAAGAAAAAAAAAATAGAAACAAACATTCTGTCGTTACAGGTTTGGAGCCGCAAGGTGGCGCCATCTTCTGGATCCGGAATTGGCTGAGTGAAACAAAACAACAAAAAAGAAAGGTTGACAAAAGTGTTGAACATAACTACGTTTAACCTGCCCTAATACAACTGCTATCTCGCAAATCATTTTTTTTTCTTCTTTTTCTTTCCATCTTGTTTGATAAAGTTTTTTTCTAATATACCTACTTTTGTTATACTACATACCTAAGTTTTAAGAGAAAATAGAAAGTGTCTTAACTGATTGAATTTGTGAAAAAAAAAAATAAATATATATATATAGTACGTATATAATAATGAAACCGTATTAAAAAAAAAAAAAAAAAAAAAAAATGTATTCTTTTACTACTGGTTTAAGGTTCTAGCGTAATGTGTTCATAAGTGCGGTTCAAGGCTGTAACTCGAAAGAGACGGACAATGACTTAGGTTGTGTTCTGCTAGGGTGTATGAGATTCCTGGTGGGTTATAGTGTGAAAGTATTCTGTTTGTTTAGGTGAATAGTGGTGGGTGAGACTGTGTGGTCGTATGATAGGTTTTATGTTTAGGTGGTAGTGAGAGTTAAAGGATTAGCTTGGGATAACCCATTAGGAATCATAGGTGTTTGTGACTAGTGTTTTGTTTTTAATTCCCCCATTATCTTTCCGCTATCTGTATACAAAAAAAAATACGGCACGAATTTTTGTTTTTCTGATGTGGGTAGGGTGGCAAGAAATCACCCCATATTGCCGGCGAGACTAGCCGCAGCCACCGTGCCACGCCACCCTAACCTTGCTCACAACAGAAATGGTGCCCAACGTTTCATTTTTTTATAATGTTTCTATTTTAACTATTTTTAACTGTTAATTATCTTTCTTGATCTTTTTGATATTTTTTTTTTTACTCTTCTCTTCATTAATTAATTAATTAATTTCTTTTATTAATAGTTTATTACATTGAATTACGGTTTGCTTTTTGTTTTCATTATAATTTTTTTAATTTTTTATTTTTTTTGGCTTGCTACATTATTCTTTTTTTTATTATATCATTTAATTTCATTGGTTATACATTTTTTATATTTTTTTTATTATTATCTTATTATCTTTGCTTATTATTTTTATTATCTTTTATTTAATTTTTATTATTTTATGAATCAATATTTATTTTTGCTTTTGAATTTTAATTTTTATTGTTATTATTTTTCTATATATATATATTTTTGAGTTAATTTTTTTAGGTGGTTGTTGTTGGAGTTTTTTTTTCTTTTTTTTAATTATTTGCATTATTTGGCACCTTTCCGGTGAGGTCATTCCAGTTTTGTGTTTTCTTCGATTAGTTTCCCCTAAGTGTGAGTTTTGTGAGTGAGTGTTTGAGTATTTGAGTGAGTGTTTGGTGCATGGAACGCGAGCAAGAGTCTGAGACAAGGAGACCTATTACTAGAAGCGTTAGTAGGGCTCTAGAGAATCAAACAGTAGGTTCAGTACTCGACCAGATAGATACTGGGATAGAAAGAAGAGTAGATTTTGTCCCAGTAGACTATTTCAGCAAGTGCGTTAGCTTGGTGTTTGGACGACCTCGTAATAGTGAAGAGACTAAGTCGGAGTCCAGTAGTTTGACCGTCAGCGTTAGTAGCTTCTCCGCCAAACTAGAGAAAATAGCAGACATGTCGGAGCAAGAGGGGCAGGGTGTGGAACCACAGCGTGGGGTTGCAGGGCCGAGTGGCTTAACATCATCTGCCGCTGCTGCATCATCTGATTCTGATCAATTGAATCAGATGATGGCAATGATGATGCAGCAGGGACAGATGATGGGTGGTTGCGCAGAAGCCATGCAGCAACTTCGTGGTGGTTTCACAGACATGGGCAGAAGAGTGGCTGCGATGGAGGCGTCAGGTATACCACCAAACCCTCATCCAAGAGACGCCTCCACTCCGCCAAGGCGAGAGGCTGCTGATGCTGCCAGGGATGCAGTATCGGGAGTTGCAGCGCGGCAGGGTTTGGGTCACACGTCGTTCCAGGGCATCGAAAAGATGCGGAAGCAATATGAATTATCTTTTGAGCAGCTCTTCACCGATTTCCACTGCCTGGTCACCGGAGCCGCTGCAAAGTGGTATTGGCGGGTATTGGAGCATCATGAGAGTGACCCGGACTTTGGCTATGAAGATTTAAAAAGAGAGCTGCTGAGCAACTTCCGATCTGCAGACTCCGACTACGAGATAATAAGGGAGATTATGGATCGGAAACAACAAGTGGACGAGAGTTTTGAAGATTTTTATGCCGAGATCCATAATCTCATCTTCAGGCTGCGGAGAAAGATTCCTGAGGAGGAATTAATTACAATAATTAGAGCCAATTTAAAGGCAAACCTCGCTGGCCTGACTTTCGCATGCAAAGTCAGCTCCTTAAAAGAGTTCTACAGCGAATGCAGAAGGGCAGAAAAAGTAGTAAAAGAAAGTAGAGTAAAGGCAAGGCAGGTTAGCGAGGTGGGGTTGCCGCTTGAGGAGGGAGAACCTTCAACTAGTGTGGAGGCTTTGGCTCCTCAGCGGCCCAATTTTTATGTAGCCCAAAGAAGGGATTTCGTAAGACCTCCTCAGGGATCGGGTCTTTCAGGTCCACCTCCGTTTACGTCTGTGTCTCGTCCATTTACTAGTAAGCAAGTCTTTTGTCAGTCTCCGTTTCATGTTAATTTATGTTTTAGTTGCGGAATGCCTGGGGACCACTTCAAGAAAAACCAACTTGACGTGAAGTGTAACTCGGCACTCCACAATATGACGTGTTTTGTTTGTCATAGTGATATTTCGTATTGTGAGTTTCGTTCGGGAAACGTGAATCCTGCAGGGAATCCGGGGATCTCTGCACTAAAGGAGGAGTCCCCGGCCAACCTGTAAGGATTCTACAGAGGAAGGATCCAGTGATCCGCAGCCATAGCCCGATAGGTCGTCCCATAAAAACTTTACACCAGCGCAAGGTCGAGTACGAAGCTGTGAGGGAGAAAATCTTTTTAAGTGAGGTTGTACTCGGCAGTAAAAAGCGGAACTTCGATAAGATAGCGAATATGAGGGCAAAGAGGCATATGATGTAGAAAATTAAGAAAGTTTTAGTCTCTGCCATTGTGACGCTGGAAGGCGATAATAGATTTTTCGCTAAAACTAAGGTAGACGGTGAAGACGTGGTTGCATTGCTGGATTCAGGTGCTTATGCTAACTGTATCGGAAATGGTGCTTTAGAATTTATTAAAACACGAAACAGACAAGTCATTCCGATACAGGGGCAGAAATTCAGGACTGCCAACGGAGGTGAAACCGCTGTGATAGGTGCCATTTCACTTCCAGTTGTCTGGGAGGGTTTGACAAGGGACATGGAGTTTCTCATAGTTCCCGCTTTACAACAAGAGTTTTACTTTGGGGTTGACTTCTGGCGAAAATTTGGCTTGCCAGTAATTAATAAGTGTACACGTGTAGGGGTTGACGCAACCAGCTCAGTGTTTGTAAGTGAACTTAAACAGACATCTTCAGACCTGACTTGCGATACGGACCTACACATTCTTACCAAAGACCAAGAGGTAGCACTGGAGAAGGTTAAAACCAGATCCCCGTCTAGTGCTGTTCTGGGTCTCGGGCGAACCAACATGGAAGAGCACGTGATAGAAGTGGTAGATGAGCATCTTCCAGTAAAACAACGCCACTACCCCATTTCAACTGTGATTCAGCAACTGATCTTCGCAGAGCTTGACCGAATGCTGAGTTCAGGAGTAATTGAGGTCAGCAACAGCAGCTCGAGCTCTCCAGTGTCTTTGGTAAGAAAAGGGCCTAAAAACCCACTATGCCTTGATGCTAGGGAACTAAACGATCGAACGATTAAAGACGCATACCCGTTACCTCACATTGAGGGTATCCTTGCCAGACTTCAGGACACTCCCTCCATCAGTGCGATCGATTTGAAGGATGCGGTCTGGCAGATACCATTGGAAGAGAAGTCGAGAGGTAAGACGGCATTCACAGTTCCAGGACTGCCGTTATATCAGTTTACTTCAATGCCGTTCGGACTGTGTAATGCCGCACAGCGTATGTGTAGGCTGATGGACAAAGTCATACCCGCTGAACTTAGGGAACGTGTCTTTGTCTACCTCGAAGATCTTCTGGTGTGTTCTGCAAAACTCACAATAAATGTAGAGAAAAGCAAAGCAAGCTTTCTACAAAGCAAAGAGGTGAAGTATCTGGGTTATGTTGTCGGGGACAGGAGCATCAGGACAGATAGCAAGAAGGTGGCTGCGATTGATGAGTTTCCGGAGCCTAGAACGCCTATCACTAGAACAGTTAAGACGGTTTCTAGGGATGTCAGGCTGGTACCGCAGATTTATTAGGGACTATTATACCATAGCAGCTCCGCAGCATGACTGTCTCCAGAAAGACAAAATGAAGAAATTTGCGCTAACTGACGAAGCTAAGCACGCCTTTGAAGAGATGAAGCGCAGTCTTTCTCCGGCACCAGTGCTTAGTAATCCGGACTTCAACAGACATTTTTATATGTTTTAATGTGACGCATCTACGCAAGGGGTGGGAGGAGTTCTCTTTCAGATGGATGATGAAGAGAACGAGCATCCGATAGCGTTTATGTCAGTCAAACTCAATAAGGCTAAGAAGAATTATAGTGTCACTGAGCTTGAATGTTACGCTGCTGTACTAAGCGTGAAGAAGTTCCGTCCTTATGTGGAAGGTTTACCTTTTACCATAATTACGCGAGCTTGAAGTGCTTGATGAACCAAAAAGACTTGTCTAGAAGATTAGCCAGCTGGAGTTTAAAACTTTAAGCTTACAATTTTAATATTGAACACCGAAAGGGTTCTCAAAATGTGGTGCCAGATGCTCTTTCTCGCATGTATCTGGAAGAGATAGGACCGGTAGACAGATCACTAGATGTTAACATCAATTCCCCAGCTTTTTCTTCGGAAAAATATGAGGAATTGAGGAAAACAGTGACTGAAAACAAAGACGAACTATCAGATTTAGTTCGTTTAGTTAGTTTATTTAGATAGGACCGGTAGACAGTTCACTAGATGTTAACCTCAATTCCCCAGCTTTTTCTTCGGAAGAATATGAGGAATTGAGGAAAACAGTGACTGAAAACAAAGACGAACTACCAGATTTAGTTATTTCGGACGGGTATGTGTACAGACGTGCGGGTTTTATGACGGGTGATTTGGTTCAAGAGGATCACGCTTGGCAGCTCTGGGTACCGTCTGAATTGCGTTCTAGATTACTGGAGGCTTGTCATAGCTCACCTTCAGTTGGATATGGGGGAATTCCCAAGACGCTGGATCGGTTATTATTATTATTCTTATTATATAATTATATTCTTATTATTCCCAAGACAAAATTATTATTGGCCGGGAATGGTTAGCGACGTGCAATATAGTGTTAAGAATTGTGATATATCCAAGGGCAGCAAAAAGTCTAAAGCAATGCACCGTCCACTGATGGGCAAACAATACATAACCGAACGACCCTTCCAGCGTCTCTACGTCGACTTTATGGGCCCATACCTAAGGTCAAAGAACGGCAATTCCTTCATCTTCCTATGTCTGGACCACTTTTCGAAGTTCGTTTCCCTACAACCAATGCGAAGTGCCACCTCCGCTAATGTAGTTAGGTTTTTAGAAAATAGTGTGTTTCATGTTTTTGGTGTCCTTGAGTTTATACATTCTGACAATGGGAAACAGTTCGTTTCTGGTATGTTTAAGGAGTTTTTAGAAAAGTATGAAGTTAAACATGTCAGAACAGGATTTTACTCTCCTCAAGCAAATGCAGCTGAAAGGGTAAACCGTTCAGTTTTGCAAATTGTACGTTCGTTTGTAGGAGAGAACCAACGAAACTGGGACCTGCATATTAGTGACGCAGCATTTGCGCTAAGAAGTGTGGTCCAGAAGTGTGGTGTGAGATAATGCGTCGTGTGAGCTCCGTAAAAGTAGAAGACTTAGCAGTCGTGAGCCAAGCGGACAAGTTGAGCTTGATCCACCAGAAAATTTCAGAAGCATTACAGCTGGCTCACAAGAAAATCGCCAAGGCTTATAATACGCGTAGTAGGGATGTCAATTTCCAAGTTGGACAAGTGGTATACCGCCGAAACTTTAAACAGAGCAACCTCGTTGATGGTTACAACGCCAAGCTGGGGCCAGCCAACATTAAATGTGTAATTTTAAGTAGAGTTGGCAACTCGTTGTACGAGCTCGGAATTTTAAAAAGTGAATATATATATGTAAACACAACAATAGCAACATCAAGAAATTTTCACAAACCAAGACAATATAAAAGAAAAGTTACACAAATAAATATATACAACACAAGAAGAATGACATAGTCAACTTTCACAACGTAGAAACATATATTACATTATCATCAACACAACAACAAGAGTTCACAATTCACATAGAATCCAGTACAAAACAGGAAAATCAAACAACTACAACACCATACGAGAACAGTTAAAAATTACATGAAAAATACAGGAGCGGTAGCAGGGTCCAAACGAATTTTATATTTTTAGGAAAAAGCATTATTTTAGCAACACAAGAATAAAAAAGAAAAAAAAAATTAGTAAATTAAATATTAGAAAAGTTTAAGTTTTAGAAAAACAAATTAAAGAGAGCAAATTTAAGAGGCAGAAAATAAACAAAAAAACCCCCTAAAAGTTTTACCCCCTAAAAGTAGGGGGTAAAACAGAAAAAATATAGTATCTTTACAGGTCCGGAGCTGCAAGGTGGCGCCATCATCAGTCCGGAACCGGGTAAGCATTTGCTGATGAAAAAAAAATATAACATATTAGTAGTAGATAATAAATATTAAAAGAGAAGAAAAACAGAAAGGAATAAAGAAACAAAGAAATTCCATTATGAATATTCATGTGAAGAATATAGTAACACTTAAGAGTAGTAATAAGAAAAGTTGTATGAACAGAGAAAGAAAACAAAAATATAAAGGAAGTGAAGTGAAAAATTAAAGAAGAATATTTTTTTCTTTTACTTCTGATGTGCTGGTGGACCTAAGGGGAGGTCACCGCACTTGTGGGCGTGGAGAACGGACAGACATAACGGGCATTATGGAATACACAGACGTACTAACAGAACTGCAGTTTCACTTTGAGCCAAGTGCAGTTCATGGCTGTAACTTGGGAGAGTTACAGACGGGGTGGGTGGCTCACAGACAGACGACGACTTAGGTTGTGTTGTGCTAGTATGTTTGAGTTTCCTAGTGGGTTGTAGGGTGATTGGTTTATGTTTGGTTAGCTGAAAATAGTTGAAAGGGGTTGAGTGGAGAATGTTAGGATTTTGATTAGGTAATTCTGAGTGTGAGAGGGTTTGCGTTGAATGACAACATTAGGAAACATAGATGTAAGTGACCAGTATGTCGTCTTAACTTATCCATCCTTCGCGCTATTTCTTCTTTAAAACACAAAAAAAAAAATATTGGCACGATTTTTGTTTTTCTGTTGTGGGTAGGGTGGCAAGAAACCACCCCATATTTCCGGCGAGCCTAGCCGCAGCCACCGTACCATGGCACCCTAACCTTGCTCACAACAAAGGTACGGTGAAGACTGAAAGACAGGAAACTTTAGCAAAGCGTGTTAACCAAAGTGATGGAGTACATACCATACCCAAGAAACTGTTATCTGAAGTCCTCCGAGGTAAGGAGGGACTGTGGTATTCCGATGTGCAGGAATCAAAGATTTCCTTGAGGAAATTAATGAAGAACGCATCGACTATTGCATCATAACATGATGCAGAAACATCATACCAAAACCTAAACAAAGAAAACAATGAAACTAAGAGAAAATATATACATTACTTACCAAGTTTCCGAAGCCCCACGAGCAGGCGCTTCGCCTGCTAAATCCAGGGCAGATGTATGACACTCAACAACGATTAGGATGCTGTATTACACTTTTTACAGATCCGAAGTCAAAAAGATATTTTCCTTATCTAATTATCCAGAACTAAAACATATATTACAACATGGGAAAAAAAGCACACGAAGAAATAATACAACAGAATGTCAAAACAAATATTGGAAAATAAGGGGGATTACACCAAAGACGACTGGAAGGATCGATCATTTTAAACGTATAGCGACAATTATCACGTTTAGGATGATGATACACGAACCACATAACATTTGAAATTAAGAGTAAATATTAACTTAAATAGTTAACAATGATTACTGTTTGATAAGAGTAAATACGAAATAAATATTAAAATACGAAATCATAATAATCATAACTTCGAGGATTTTCATGTTATATATATATATTAAAGGGGAAATGACTTCAAGAATTGTTGCTGATCAGTGCTTGAGAAATATGAAATAGTAAATACATAAAGCTGAAATGAAGAAATGAAGAATAAACAAGTGGAGCATCAGCAACAACACACAAAAAAAACCGATAAACAAAACGAGTCTACGCACTCTTGAACTTGAAAATGAAGTACATAAAGCATCGTCGAACGAAAAACGAAGAAGTAACATATGAAAAAAATTGCAATACGAATCAAATGCAATGCATATATAATTGGACCACGATTACCGGTTTGCACGATTAACAACAGTGATTTAATAGAGAGTTAAAAACAAACACATAGTTACGGGAAATTAACTGAAATTATGTAGGTTAAAACTAAATTAAGTAGGTTTTAAGGTCATGCTAACGACGCGGGAAAATCACTTTAAGTTTATGCTTAGAAGTGATCAGTGGAGTTTGAAAAGTGTTTAAGAACAAGTGAATTGCAAACATATATAGTGGGAAAAATTATAGAAGAAAGAAAATGGGATTTTCGAACAACTAGAACTGATAACCTTCGAGGACCGGGTACAGTTGACGGATCGACTATTGACCGTTACGCAACAAATGTACGTCCACACGAGATACATGCAGCCAATAGAAGAATTTGAGAGCGTACGGTTACGCTACTACATGGAGTTGTTGGAGCAGCGAGAGCAGCAGATCTACGCAGACAATGTCCTGCAGGCTCAGCATGAGGAAAAGCGGCACCGATTGGAAGAGATGCGTCAAGCAGAAAATAAGAGGAAGGAACAGGAAGTCGAAAAGATTAACAAAGTGAAAGCACAGATCGAAGAACACCGCCAAAAAACTGCAGAAATGCAGGAAACACTACAAGAAATGTCAACCGAAATGGCGACGATGAAGAGGAGCGAGACGGAGGTCAATAAGAAACTGCAGATGAAGCTGGAGGAGGACAGGATGCAGGCGGAGCAACAACAGAAGGAACAACGTCAGCAGCAGCAGCGCATGGCAAACACATCTGCAGAAGAACAAGTACTTAACGAAGAGGGTGCGGCGGTGTATTGAGCGCAGCGAAGTCGTGGACCCGATGCACCGAATCTTGAGAGAGATTACACGGAGGACAAGGTGAAGCACAATGGGACAGAGCGAAACGCAGAGTGGCAAGGCGATATAACGGACGTGCCTCACGGTCATACCATCTGCCAGCGACGCTCCTAATGACGAGCGTGAGTCGGTCGACATATATGAGTCGACGACATGAACGTGTGATCGTAGTGACGTGCTGATGGAAATGAGCGTGAGTGTGACGTGTGTGAGACGGCGACGTGCCGATGCAGTCAAATGTGATTGTGACGACATGAATGCCCGTCAAAATCCAACCTATCCTATCTCGGCCGAGTCCGTTCTTGGTCCGGTCGCCATGGAAGTCATCTGCAGGGTTGTAACGAACTTCGGGTTAGCCAAGATACCCTCAGCCGTTGTCCGGGGTTCAATTTACAAGACCTGGGTTCTTTTGTTCAAGGATTCGTTTAATTTAAACTTGTTTCGCTTGGCTTAAAATATATCGATACTTAAAACTAACAATGAATGTTTTAATGGTAACAATGATAATGAGCTTATGCTCGTAGTGTCTTCGTGGTCGTTCGGGCCCCGCTAGTGGGCGTACGCACAACAAACGCAGCGGAGTTCGGTCGTTAGTTGGTAATAGCGACTTCTCGAAGGGCTTACGCACACAACTCAATAAGTCTGTCTTTCGCTGATGGGCTTACGCACAACGGATGCAGCAAGGTTTTATTCTTGATTGTCGAAGCAACTTATTGTAGGGCTTACGCACACAAGGCAATAAGTCTTCTATGTCGATCGCTGATGGGCTTACGCACAACGGATGCAGAGAAGTTCTGTACTTGATTGTCGAAGCAACTTATTGTAGGGCTTACGCACACAAGTCAATAAGTCTTCCATATGTACTGTAGGTCTTCCCTGCAACTGTCTTCTATGAGAGTTCACCGTTCACTATTCACTTTTAGATGTTATTCTTGTTAATAATTTATACAGAGTGATTAACATTGGGCGATGTGCGGTTATTGCTGGTGCCAGTAATTATCGTCACAGGATGACTGGATGCTGGACATCTGTGCTTTTCGGCGCAAGGGCTTATCTGGAAACGCACCACCTGGAGGAAGCAGTGGTTGGACTCGTGCACCAGAGGAAATACGAAGTCCCTCGAAAATAAGTCCACTTTCCTCGTCCAGCTCTGCAACCGTTGGTGGCGTTCTGCTTCCGTACCGTGTGCTCGTAATAGCGTGAAAAACTGCAAGCTGAAGACGTGTTTCCGTTGTCGTTGCTTAGCAGATATCATCTCATTCACAACACAATTCGCGCAGCGCTAGATGACCTTATCGCTCAACCATCGCAGCTGTGTGCAGTCGGCGTAGGTGATGTCAAGGCTGCCCGGACCCCGTGGGATCGAGAACAGTGTCACGTCTTCATTCACCATTCGTCGGATGTTGTGAACGGTATTTACCGTCGAGTCACCAACCATACCTAGCGTGCCTCTTATCCATTTCTTCAGGCGAGGGACTGCTGAAAGCCTTCAATTCGCCCACGTACGCTGTTCTTCTTGTGTTGCTGCCCTCCTTTTGCAGTTTCACAATGACTGGAGAAGTGAAACGCTTTACGCGGTATGGTCCTTCAAACATTGGCCCCAGTTATCATTGAAGTTTGCAGATGCCTTCGACAGCTGCTGACATCGTAACAGCACCAAGTCACCGATCTTTGCTGCCACGCTCTTTTCCATATGTTGTATGGTTTTCTCCATCATCTCCCGACACCTCGTATGATCTGTCGGCCTTCGTCACCAACGAACCGAATGGTCTCGAATCCTGACGGATGGTCTATCGGCATTTGTCAACAACGAAAGAAGTTCCCGACACGACGGATGGCCTATCGTCCTTCGTCGCCCCTAACCGAACTCTCCCGAATCAAGACGGATGGTCCATCGGCTTCGTCACTAACGAACACAGCCTCTCCCGAATCCCGACGGATGGTCTATTGGCCTTCGTCACCGACGATTGACTCACCCGAACACGCGAGTGATCTTCGGTACGTCGCGCACCCACACGCGAACACCCGAGGGGATTTCGGCAAAACGAGTGCTCACCCGAACACGCGAGTGATGTTCGTTACGAACCCACACGCGAACACCCGAGTGGATTTCGGCACGACGAGTGCTCACCTGAATACACACGTAGACTTCGAAACGACGCGCACCCACACGCGAATACCCGAGGGTATTTCGGCACGACGAGTGCTCACCTGAGATTAAGACAACAGTGTATAGAGTAATAACGAAATAAAGAATAAAGAAAAGTGAACAACAAATGTGGCAAAGTGTGTGATAACGTATACCCTTCTCTCTCTTCTCGGTCATTTCACAAATAAATGTTCTGTGAGTGCTGAACCCTTCGGATCCGGCGAGCGTGGTGGCATCGCCGAAGTTCTCTTCGTCAAAGAGCGTATTCGGAAGGCGCTGCTATCTGCCCTGTGTGAGAAAGGCCGGGGTGGGCACATCTTTACCGTTGCACAAATGCTCCAATTTTTTTGTTATTTTTGGGTCTGTGTTTGGTGTTGTTGTAGACCCCAAAGACACCAAAATTTATTGCCGCCGGCTTCTAGTTACTGAGATATAGGCCTTTAAAATTTACAAGTTAGATGCTCTTTATCTCTTAAACTATAACAGATATCCGGTCGAACTAAATACCGTTAGATAGATGTTTGCAATATCTCTTACTTCTGTTAAGGTGTTTTTACCGTAGAACCTATATTTTTGTGTGAAAACTGCTTTTAATGGTTATAGTACTGTTTTTTACCACAAATTATTTTTTTACTAAATAAAACACGTAATAACATGGCATAATTATGTACTTCTTATATAAACTGACCTAATTGCTCGTATCATGGTATTTTGTTTATTACAATTGGTCCCATAGTTTACGAGAAAATAGAGTTTAAAGATCAAGATTATATACAAATTTGATACCTTTTCTAACCAATACACTTTTTTACACTTTTTATCAATCCTTTTAACGCAAAATCGTGCGATTTTTTTCATAAAAATTTTTCCCCTGCGGCGCTCTGTTTAACATAGACAACAAATGACTTCAATGGTGAATTATCTTACTTAATGAAAGATTAAGTAACCGTCGCTAAATCTTTCATACGTAAACGACTACATCGTAAATAGTTCCAATATCTCTTTATCTATCGATATGGTTGTCCTGAAAAGGACAGATTTTTTGCCTAGAAAAGGTCAGATTTTATTACTCGGAATCAATTTAACGAATTCTTTTCGCTAAAGGATTATACATAGCGCCAGCATGTATAATCCCTCGATGGTATTGGTATGGGCTTCGGAAATGGCGTCACGAAAGTTCTTTGAATGTTTAACTTTCAGGTGTTCATACTCTAACTCACCCAAACTATTGTAAACCTAGAAATAATTATTTTAGTAGAAAATTAAAATCTTTTTTATAAAATACAGTAAATGCTTATATATACCCGCCAAAAATCAGTTATTATTGTGGTTCCTTTTTCAACATTTTTCAAAATGTGTTTTACTACAACCATCGCTAAACGAACTTTCACCGGAACGAGGAAACAAAAGTTTGTTCCACGTTCCACGCCTCCTAAAACCCACTGCCCTAGAACTCTGTGACCTTCCGCAGAAAATTATCACACAACGCTGAGTGAGTGCAAAAACGAAAATTATAAATATGTACATATATATGAAATTAATTGGAAATTATTAACATATTAAATGAATTGGGAAAACTTGTTGAAATGCATTATGACTATTGTATTATCAATTTACTATGAGTAGTAAGAATTGGCGTAAGATAGAATACAGTCGAGCAATAAAACATAAATGAAGTTATCTAATATTAATTCTAATATGTCAATTATCACAATAGTTAATGTTAATGTGCCAATGTTAATCACTCTGTATAAGTTACTAACAGGAATTAATTATAGTTCGATAACAATTAACATAATGGACTAATAAAAGAAATAAAGGTTCGAAGCAAACAAGCAACAGTGAGCGCGAAGTTGAGTGACACGAAACAAGGTCAAAGCAGAAGAAACAGAAAAGGTGAACAACACGAGAACATACAAGGTCACACGAAAACACGGAAGACAGGAACAACATAAACGTGTTGACGAACTAAATAATCGAACATAGCGGAGAACGGGAACTTGTTTTCGAACAAACGAGACAACGCCAGAGCATAGCGGGAAACGTATAACGGAAGCAAGGAAAAGTGGTCTATAAAAGAGAAAACAACCAAGCAACAGGGATTCAGTTTGAGCCAAGACTTCGTGAGGTGCAGTGTTAAATTCCAGCAGAGAACCCGAGTATACTTTAAAACAGTGAATAGTGAACAGAGAAGTCTCGTAGGACAGTCACAGGGAGGACCTACAGTACATATACAAAACTTATTGATTTGCGTGCGTAAGCCCTTCAATAAAGTATCTTTGACGATTACACTTCGTATCGCTGCATCTGTTGTGCGTAAGCCCATCAGCGATCAGCACCAACACTTATTGATTTGCGTGCGTAAGCCCTTCAATAAAGTCTCTTTGACGGTTATACTTCGCATCGCTGCATCTGTTTTGCGTAAGCCCATCAGCGATCAGCACCAACACTTATTGATTTGCGTGCGTAAGCCCTTCAATAAAGTCTCTTTGACGGTTATACTTTGCATCGCTGCATCTGTTGTGCGTAAGCCCATCAGCGATCAGCATCAAAACTTATTGATTTGCGTGCGTAAGCCCTTCAATAAAGTGTCTTTGACGGTTATACTTCGCATCCCTGAATCTGTTGTGCGTAAGCCCATCAGCGATCAGCATCAAAACTTATTGATTTGCGTGCGTAAGCCCTTCAGTAAAGTGTCTTTGACGAGTATCCTTCGTATCGCTGCATCCGTTGTGCGTAAGCCCATCAGCGAACGACAGAATTATTGAGCTGTGTGCGTAAGCCCTTCGAGAAGTCGCTATTACCAACTAACGACCAAACTCCGCTGCGTCTGTTGTGCGTACGCCCACCAGCGGAGCCCGAACGACCACGAAGACCCAGAAGTCACCGTCATGACTTCCTCAAGCGTGACTCCAAGAAGTATATCAGTGGCGCAGCAGGTACCGGTTCCACGTTACGCGATGGTTATCGACATCGTGCGGAAGTGGTCGGAAAGATACGACGGCGAGAAGGATCCACTCCTATTCACAGAGCGCATCGAAGAACTGGCAGAGACGTTTGGACTGGATATTGACATGCTACCAAGGACAATGCCAGAGTTGCTGAAAGGAAGGGCACTGTTATGGTTCCGTAACAACAATGCAAAGTGGCAGCACTGGGAAGCCTTTAAAACAGACTTCCACAATTTCTTCTTGCCGGCCCGTTATTTCGAGAGTCTGGACGATAAGATCCGGAAATCACATCACCTAGAAGGAGAAGAGTTTAAAGATTATGTTGTTCGTCTACAAAATATGATGAGATACGCAGATTATACCGAGAGTCCAAAATTAGAACGAATCTACAGGAACAGCAGGAAAGAATTACAGTTCTATATTAGACGGATGGATTTTAACAGTCTACAAGAACTGTTAACGCTGGCTGCAACCTCGAGTGTCTCGCGAGTGGAGGCCCACCCATGAGCTTGGTGTGTCCACAGTGGAAGTTCCCGGATAAAAAAATTCTCAGTCCTCAGCAGGAGGACGATTATATTGGCCGTCCATTGCAAGGAAACACTCGCAGAGGCTTGCCAGAACGCCAAATCGATCCTAGGACCGCTTGCCGAAACTGCGGTTTGGTAGGGCATCGGGCCCAGGGTTGCCGTAACAGACAGGTTTTGTTCTGTTGGGAGTGCGGACGTCGAGGAGTTCGCACCGTAGATTGCTGCCGCCAGCAAGCGGGAAACGGCTTGTGACCACGTCAACGGCGAGTGGAGACGGAAATCCCGAGGCCAGCGACTCGCGAACAGTAGAGGCTAGAAGTCTGTCCGTCGAAAGGGGCCGGATTTACGCGAGAGTACAAGTGAACGGCGAGCAATACGACGCGACAGTAGACACCAGAGCGACGAGGAGCTTTATCAGCAGACGCCTGGCGGAGTAAGTTAGAAGAGATACTAATGTCACACCAAAAGCAACCACGATCACACTAGCCGATAACTCGCGGAAAACCTGCGTGGGCGAAGTTACACTACCTTACCTTTAAAATGAGACCTTTAAAATTTCAATGCTGGTTTTACCAGAGGACGTCGATGCCATCATCTTGGGTATGGATTTTTTATGCTTCACCGGTACAACCATTAAAAGTGGTGGCCAGACACTGGATTTGACAGAGCAACAGGTGCCAACATCATACACAAGGTGCACAACCATACAAGAGAGTCGTGAGGTTACCATGGAGGAGGCAACAAAAATTCTACAAGCAGAGCTGAAGAAATTCGAAGACATCAGGGGTCCTTGGATTACATTACGAGTCACAAGATCATCATGCGAGACGAGAGACCAATCAAACATGATGGTGATCAACGAAGAAGTCAACGCATTACTGGAGAACGGGTGCATTGAACCGTCCCATAGTCCATTCAGTGCGCCCATAGTGTTAGTGAAGAAGAAAACGGGAAAATGGCGACTATGCATCGATTATCGCCAGTTGAACGCAAAGTCTGTTCCGGACGCATATCCAATTCCACGAATTCAACATATTCTAGCCCGGCTACGAGACGCAAAATACATAAGCAGTCTAGATTTGAAGAATGGATACTCGCAGATTCCCATGGATGAGAACAGCAAGCAGTACACGGCTTTCACCGTACCCGGCACGGGCTTGTTTCATTGGCGAGTGATGCCCTTTGGGTTACATTCGGCCACAGCAACTTTCCAGAGAGCACTAGACCAAGTCATCGGGGCAGATTTGGAGCCGTACGCATTCGCTTATTTGGACGACATAATAGTCACGGGGTCCACGTTGGCAGAGCACATCAAGAATTTAAAAGAAGTTTCCCGTCGACTACGTCAGGCTAATCTCAGCCTTAACGTTGATAAGTGTGATTTCTTTAAACGGGACACTTAGGAAATACTTAGGACACATGGTCAGCGAGCAAGGGATTCACACGGACCCGGACAAAGTTTCTGCGATTCAGCAACTCAAGCCGCCAACGAATGTTCGAGAACTACCAGGCTTCGCCGACATAGTGCCACTTTTGACGTCAATGCTGAAGAAGGGAAAACACTGGAAGTGGGATGCGCCACAAGCGGAGGCATTCAATACCCTCAAGTCCAAGGTGACAGAAGCGCCGGTGCTGGCTTGTCCAGACTTCGCGCAAGAATTCACGCTACAGACGGACGCAAGCAACTTTGGTTTAGGAGCGGTGCTCACACAGGAATTCGACGGGAACGAGCGAGTGATCGCATATGCAAGTCGACGACTGAATCCAGCGGAAAGCAATTATTCTGCAACAGGAAAGGAATGCCTAGCAATTATCTGGGGAATCAGGAAAATGCGGGAATACCTCGAAGGATACCATTTCATCGTAGTCACGGACCACCTGTCTCTCAAATGGTTGAACTCGATCGAGAATCCGTCAGGACGAATTGCCAGATGGGCACTCGAATTGCAGCAGTACATATTTGACATAAAATATCGCCGAGGAAAGTTAAATGTTGTCGCCGACGCTTTATCGCGTCAACCGGAAGAAACCGTAGGAAGAATCACCGCAGTGGACGGTAAAGCAGATAGAGGCACGTGTCCATGGCTGGACAGAAGGATCAAAGACGTCAAAGAAAACCCGCAGAAGTTCAACGACTACATCATACAGGATGGTCAACTCTACCGCCATATTGCGAACACTTTAGACGACGAGGAATACATACCCTGGAAGTTATGCGTCGCAACGAACCAACGACCACAAGTATTACAGGAAAACCACGATAGCCCATGTGCCGCACACGGCGGTATACGAAAGACATCTGCAAGAATTGCCGCTAAGTATTACTGGCCTGGAATGTTCAGGGATATCAAACGATATGTCCGAGGGTGTAAACTATGTCAACAATATAAACCGAGTCAACGCAAACCAGCAGGACATATGTTGTCCAAAATCGAGAAAATTCCGTGGGAAACACTATGCACCGATTTCGTAGGACCGCTTCCACGGTCGAAACATGGAAATTGTATGTTGTTGGTGTTCTTCGATAAGTTCTCCAAGTGGACCGAAATGGTACCTCTACGCAAAGCCTCAACGGAGAACTTAAAGAAAGCCTTTCGAGAACGGATTCTGGCGCGCTTTGGTGTACCTAAAGTTCTGATCTCTGACAACGGAGAACAATTTACGAGTCGAAGTTTCCGCAACTTTCTGGCGGAAATGGGCATCAGGCAGCAATTCACAGCACCGTACACACCACAAGAGAACCCGACGGAACGCATTAATCGAACTTTGAAAACAATGATCGCGCAACTCGCAGGAAGTCACCACAAACCCTGGGACGAGATGTTGCCAGAGGTATCTTTAGCCATCAATAGCTGTGTATCAGAAAGTACGGGGTTCCTTGTACAGCCTTCCTTGTACAAGGAAGAGAACTGCGAATACCGAAGACACTATACGACGGAGTCACGAATGGGACGGGGTACGAAAGCAACGACGCGCAAGGCAGAGCAACGAGGCTCACGGAAGCGTATCAAATAGCCCGCAGAAACATGCAACAATCAGCGCAACAACAAGCACGACACTACGACTTGCGACGTCGTCAGTGGAAACCCTCAGTTGGCCAAGCAGTGCTGGTGAAACAACATCACCTGTCTAAAGCAGTGGACAATTTCGCGGCGAAATTGGCACCACGGTTTGAAGGTCCTTATTACGTGGTTGACTTTATATCTCCAGTAATAGTGAAAGTTAGAAAAGACGGAGAAACCCGGACTCGCACAGCGCACGTAAGCGAACTTAAGGTGTTGCATCAACAAACACTCGAAGCAAATGTAACAACGCGACGTGAGGACAGTAATTTGGATAACCAAATAAATAACCAGAGTTCTGAAAACAATAGCAAGACAAATAAGTCCAGCACAATGGATGCAGGAATAACGAGGTCAAGAACGACGAGACGAAGCAGATTTGCACTAAATGAAACGAACACGCGAGTCGCGAGGAAAAAAAATGCAAGAAATTCCTACGTGAAGCACGACTACACCGAACCGAACCTATAATGCGGCAAGAAAGGAACAGCGAAGTCTGAAAGACATGAAACGTTAATAAACAATATAATAAAAGTGTTGGAGTACATACCATACCAAAGAACACAATAACTTACCTAAAGTCATCAGAGGTAAGAAAAGACAGTGGCATCGATCAACGAGGAACGCATCGAATACTACATCATCCCATGAAAACCTAAACAAAAAAAAAACAATGAAACTAAGAGTAAACATAAAAGTTATATTGGAATAATCGCAATCTTACATGAATCATTATTAAATTATACTACTGTATAATAACTTGCTTATTTCAATTGTTTTGTAATTGAATATATATTTGAATTGTTGTTTGCTGTCATTTAAAAAAATCATTAATAGAATAATAGAAAATTATTGTTGTTCAGATCGTCTTGAGAATTGCTGTATATTGTTTTTCAAATAAAACTGAAAAGTTTTTTTGTTAATTCTTTCGAAGCTGTTTGCATTATTAGAAGATTTTAACAGGTTATGGGCGACATAAGGGAATCATCTAATGGAGTACCGCAGTTTAACGGCAGCGGATTTGATCAGTGGCAGTTCCGGGTGAAAACACATCTGGATGCTCTCAACTTGGTGGATGTTCTAACAGAATGGCATTTTCTGGTAAGAAGCAATTTAAGAAACCTTTTAAATTTCAAGGTAAGTGCTTCAAATGTAATAAGTTTGGTCACAAAGCTAAATTTTGTCGGCAATATGATGCGCGAAGTGCCGTAGAGCAAAATACAAAAGTCTGTTTTATGGCTGATAGCACCAAACAGAATATGAAAAAGTCAAAATTATCTTTTAAATTGGATTCTGGCGCTAGTGATCACATGGTTAATGAAAACTGGTATTTCTACCAGTTACTTGAGCTCAGAACACCAGTATCCATAAATGTTGCCAAGGATAATCAGTCACTGATTGCGAAATGTTTTGGACAAATTTGTGGAGTGAGCAATCACGGTATTGAATTATTAATGAAGGATGTGTTGTATGTTCCAGAATTACGTGATAATTTGCTCTCTGTTCGCAAACTTACTAATAGTGGAGTTAAAGTAATATTTTGCAAAAAAGAAGTAAATTTAATCTAAGATGGTAAAAGAATTGCCACAGCGTACTTACGAGGAGGATTGTTTGAAATAGATATAGATTTATATCGGAAGAATGCTTACGAATGCAATTCTGATAAGGTGAAACTATGGCATAAGCGTTTTGGGCATATTGGTCAACAAGCATTTAATGACTTGATAAAAAATAATTTGGCAAAGGGATTAGATGTTAAAACCGAAGCTTTTAGTTTTTGTGATGTTTGTGTTCAAGGTAAACAAACGCGTGATCCATTTAAAGGTACCCGGGACGAGTCTAAAAGAGTTCTTGAAAGAATACATTCTGATGTATGTGGGCCGATGGATCCTGTTGCTTGGAATGGTTCAAAATACATTGTATCCTTTATCGATGACTTTACACATTTTGCCATGATATATACAATTAAGAAAAAATCTGAAGTCTTCTCTGTAATGAAAGAATATGAAGCAATGGTAAGCGCAAAATTTGGATGTTTAATTTCAAAGCTGACAATTGACAACGGAGGAGAGTACATTTCAGCATGTCAAGATAAGTGGTATAAACAAAAAGGAATTTCTGTAGAAATGACAGTAACATATACACCGCAACAAAACGGTGTTGCAGAGCGATTTAACAGAACACTGATTGAAAAAGTAAGGACAGTGTTACTGGAAAGTAATGTACCGAAGCGACTTTGGTGTGAAGCAGCGTCTACTTCAGTATATTTAATTAAGCAAGTTTCTTGATTACTTCACTGGTTATGAAGCGATCTCGAATACTTGTTGTTTCATAGATACTCCAGAAACATACTCACAAGTTAGTGGTAGAAGTGATGAAGTGAAATGGAAGAAGGCAATTGATGAAGAACTGTCTTCACTACGTAAAAATGAAGTATGGAAGATTGTTGATAAACCTAAAGACATCAAGCTTCTCAAAACTAAGTGGATTTTCAGAATTAAAGAAAATGAAAATGGGCTTCCTACTAGATACAAAGCTAGACTGGTAGTGAAAGGTTTTTTTGCAAAAACCTGGTGTAGGTTATAATGAAATATATGCACCAGTGGCCAAGTTAACAACTATAAGAGTTGTCTTAGCGGTTGGAATTAACAAAGGTTTTCTTTTTCATCAATTTGATGTGAAGACAGCTTTCTTGCATGGTGAGTTAAGGGAAAAAATTTATATTGAAATATCTGAAGGTGTAACTGCTCAAGATGGTAAAGCATGCAAGTTGTTAAAATCTCTTTATGGTTTGAAGCAAGCACCTAGGTGCTGGAATGAAAAATTTAACGAGTATCTAATAAAACTTGGCTTTATCAGATCGAAACATGATTACTGCTTATACACATTAAATAAAAAGGATGATTTTATGATCTTGGTTATGTATGTGGATGATCTATTGATTGCAGGAAGTAGTTCATTTAAAAAAAATCATTAATAGAATACTAGAAAATTATTGTTGTTCAGATCGTCTTGAGAATTGCTGTATATTGTTTTTCAAATAAAACTGAAAAGTTTTTTTGTTAATTCTTTCGAAGCTGTTTGCATCATAGATTAGTAGATGAGACACTCGAAAATGTCCCTTATACACTAATGCATTTTTGCTGGAATTGCACTGATACAATGAAAGAAAACTTTGATTCGCTGCAAAAAAAGTGTAGCCTCGCCGTAAAAAAGTGTAGCCTCGCCGTAAAATAATGTAGCCTCGCCGCAAAAATTTTGTAGCAAGCACTGATCGAAAATTTATTTTAAGGGGGTTGTTTATGGAAACGTCAAAATAAATAATTATAAATATTATGTTTTTTATCCATGAAAAACATGTATAAAACATAGTTTTAATGTTAATAAATATATTCTATAACATTTTACACAGCATTTTCTAATTTGCTTGGTTATATTTCCTATAAATGCAGTCGGTAATTAAAACTTTTTTGTTATAAATACACAATTATGCGCCTAATTGCGAAAATATTTTGGAATGCTGTTAGCAGAATAGTATAAATGAAACTGAATACAAATTATTACAAAATAGTTGCAAATTATACGTTATTGTCCTAGTTGGGGCTCCAAAACCCTTTAGCACATACGGTTGCACTGGTAAAAAATCGTACACATTGTTTGATAAAGATACAAGAACAACAATGGGGTATCTCTCACGTATTGTATACGTGAGTTCAACATACCAAACAATCAAATGTCAAACCGACTTTTTGAAACGGCGAATAGCGAGTGTCACATCTAGTAATCTATGGTTTGCATTACTAGAAGATTTTAACAAGTTACTTACCAAGTTTCCGAAGCTGAGGTCGGACACTCAACAACGATGCGAATGCTGCGTTCCACCTTATGCTGCATTTCACCTTTTATAAATCCGAAGTCACAAATTTATTCCTTTATCTAATTAAAACTAACCATTAGAACTGAAATATATTTTACAACATGAATGGAAACAAACACACGAAGAAATAATACAACAGAATGTCACAACAAATATTGGAAAACGAGTGGGGTTACACCAAAGACGACTGGAAGGATCGATCATTCCAAGTGTATGGTACACGAGTTATAGCGACAATTATCACTTTTAGGATGATGATAGAGCACGGACAATGCACGAATCACCTGAAATAAGGAAACAGAGAGGTGAGGGCTAATATACAAAAAGTTAAACTATATTATATAGATATAATATAAATTAATAATGAAATTGCGATTCAATCATTATAAATTAATAATGAAATTGCGATCGAAATGAATAATGAAATCGAAATTGGAATTAATATTAAATATTAAATATATAACAGCAATTGCTATTTGATAAATATTAAGTACGAAATCATAGTAATATTAATACGAATTAATATTAAGGCAATAAGATAAGAATTAATATAACTTCAAGGATTATCGTCTTTTGAATATTAAAAAACAATTACTTCAAGAGATATAAGTAATAATACATAGTATAGAAATAAAAAATACATAAAAGTGTACTAAAGAAAGTAAAAGGAAAACAAGAGCAACATCAGCAACAACAAACACAAGCGATCGAGAAACAAACGAAGCCAAACTCAACGCACTTGAACTTGAAACGAAACACAAAGCATCGTCGAACTTGAACTTGAAAACCAAGTACATAAAGCATCAACGATAATATATACACAGAAGTCAGAAACTTGAACTTTAAAACGACTACATAGCTGTCGTCGACCGAAAATACATGTGAGCTTGAACGAAAACGAAAGCCGAAGAAATAACATGTACACAAAGAAATTGCAATCAAACGCAATGAACACATAATTGAACCACGATTAACGGTTTGTACGAGTAACAAAAGTGAGTAAATAGAGAGTGAAAAACAAACACATAGTTACGGGAAATTTGAAGTTATACCCCGTTTACATAAAAATATTTAATCCGATTAAGCTGTTCGAAAACTGATGAGCTTTCTAAGTGTTTCCATACATAATCCGGTCAAGCAAAGTAGGTGTTTTGTTATTGCTTTGTTTTGTTTGGTGTAGTTGAGCTTTTACCATGTGTGTGGACATATGTGCTAATAGTTTGTCGCCTGTAATTGTCCCTTTCTAACACATTGGCACTAGACAAGGAGAAGCATAAGTTCCTACAATTCCGAACTTCGAACCTGAGTTGCAAACTAAAATGTGAAGCTAAAACCCAAAAGCATTTCGGTTTAGCGCTGTAATTGCAACAACAATTTCAATGGTATTTAAAAAGTTTACGAGCGGTTTTAGGTCCTAAAAAGTTTTACTTCCAATTTCTGGAAAAACCATTTTATGTAAACGCGGTATTATGTACAAAAGCGGACGAAAGAAAGAAGTTGGTTTTAAGGTCATGTTAACGACGCGGGAAAATCACTTTAAGTTTATGCTTAGAAGTGATCAGTGGAGTTTGAAAAGTGTTTAAAGAACAAGTGAAGTGCAAATATATATAGTGGGAAAATTATAGAAGAATATGGAGTTCGGAACGATTACGATCAATGAGAGTGAGACAACAACAACGCAAATGAAGACAACAACAGCTCATATGAAGACAACAACACCACCAAAACACACCAGCACAAAATAGCCATCACAACAACAAAAAGTAGCAACCGAGTAACCGTATCTCGCAACCTCACCGAGGAAAGGAGGGAGTGTGATGATTATTTTCCGCAGAAAATTATCACACAACGCTGAGTGAGTGCAACAACGAAAATTATGAATGTGTACATATATATGAAATTAATTGGAAATTATTAACATATTAAATGAATTGGGAAAACTTGGTGAAATGCATTATGACTATTGTATTAGCAATTTACTATGAGTAGTAAGAATTGGCATAAGATAGAATACAGACGAGCAATAAAACATAAATGAAGTTATCTAATATTAATTCTAATATGTCAACAGAAAAGGTGAACAACACGAGAACATACAAGGCATACATATCACCCATCGATGCATAACGGTGATGCATCGTGTCCTAAGCGTTGCAAGTATTTGCGGAACTTTCGATGTCGAGTCAGGAACTGTGTGTGGAACTTCAAGTGGAAACACACCTCGCCATGCATAACGGTGATGCATCGTGTCCTAAGCGGTGCAAGTATATGCGGAACTTTCGATGTCGAGTCAGGAACTGTGTGTGGAACTCGCCATGTTTCCGATTAAACCATCTCGCAATATTTGGAATAAGTGCATAGGTCCACCTTCAAGCGGTGGGGAAAAGGTGTAGAACGAAACGACACCACAGCCAAGTATTCATGGCTGACGCTTGTATTGGTCGCGACGCACAAAATCTTATTTCTATTCACTCACCTGAAGTCGTACAACAAAAGATAACGTCTGCGTTGAAGTCGTTTTAAGCAAAACCAACGGGTCTTTTCCACGATACTTCGTTTCGGCTTCTTATTTCGTGTTACTCTCGCAAGAGTACTCTGCCGAGTCAGCCATACTCTCGTGCCTGTTGGTGTCTGTTTCTTCGCATAGCACGAGCCGGTTTTCTGCCGATGTTTGTGGGGTTTTGTGGTTGCCGCTTTCTCTTGTGTTGTTCTTTCCAATTTGCATCGCAATTTTGTAGTTGCTGCGTTTGCGTTTGCGCAATTTCGTCGCAGTTTCGGGATTGCTGCATTTTCCTATTTCGAAACTGCGTCGCAGTTTTGTCGACGATTTCATGGATATATCGGCATTGTATCTGGGCATGTTTATTGTCTACTATATGATGTGGGACAAGTTTTATTCGGTGATTACGGTTTAGAAAACTGGCTAGATGACAATATTGCCGTCTTTTGTGCTGAGACGGTGGTTGTGCGGTGACGAGATTTATAACATGTCTGCGGTACGGTACGGTAGGCGGTAAAATTTGTGGTTGTGTAATTTAAGCTGATACCGGTTTTGGCTTCGGTTTTGGAACGAGAAAAATATATTTTTTGGTGTGTGGCGGTTGAAAATGTGGTAGATCGTATGATTTAGCTGTATGCTATTCAGTGCTTGGGAAAGTCGGTGCCCTTCTTAGTGTCTTAAGATATGTGCTGGATTTCGGATTCTGTTGAACAGACTGTACCGTTGGTCTAAATGTAACTGGTTTGTTTCTAAAGTTTGTAACGAAAGTTAGATGTTAACTTCCGATACAAGTACGGGTGTAAAACCTGGCCTGCTTGCCACCTGAGCTGATTCCTTGAAGGTCGTCTTCAAGGAAGGCAGTAACCTTGAATTGTGCGCACCCAATTCAAGGTGGATTCAATTCTGCATTAAAAAATGCAAAACATTCAATTTTGAGACATAAAATTCAACAGTCGATACTATTGGAGTAAACAAAGGGATTAACTCAAGGCCAGCAAAGCAGCGTACACATAAAACTGGTTTTACTGCAACAACAACGCAACATGAACATCCTTAGTTCATGGTTTTCATCTGCATTTGGTGGAGAGCTCAAAAGCTGAAACCATATTCAGATCTCGTCAGACTAGTGCTTGCACTAGTCCAGTGACACACGAATATCCTTTGTTTCATAGTTTTCATCTGCATTTGGTGGAGAGCTCACAAGCTGAAACCATATTTAGATCTCGTCAGACTAGTCCCTGCACTAGTCCAGTGACACACAAATATCCTTTGTTAATAGTTTTCATCCACATTTGGTGGAGAGCTCACAAGCTGAAAGCATATTCAGATCTCATCAGACTAGTCCTTGCACTAGTCCAGTGACACACGAATATCCCTTGTACATAGTTTTCATCTGCATTTTGGCGGAGCGCACATTTTGGTCATAAGTTTAAAGCCAAACGCGAACGGACACAGGCATATGTGTTCAATGTATTCCCAATAAACTTTCCTTGATCCCATATATACGCGATATTCTTACTTCCCAAAAACAACTTATATTTATTTATATATATTTATACCGTTATGTAAAGCCTGAGACAGAATTGGACGAACAAGAGACAAAGTACAAAATCAACTGTCAAAATTACATAGGCTCTTATGGGAGTCAAGAAAAAAATGAGTTATCTGCGAACGACCGTACTTAGATAAAGAAACGCATGTTCGCAAGATTGCTCGATTTCTATTTTTGACACATGTGCACAAGCTCTTCTTCTGCTTCCTTGTTACATTTCACATGTGTTTTTGGTATACCAAATATTGTGCCTTCAATATTTTTATTTAAATTTTTAGTTTCAAGTTTAACAATTTTTCTAAAAGTAAAAGTAAGTTAAAAGAATATAAATACATAATTATAACAACTATTAATACACTATAATTAATAATATATTCATATTTTCAGGATGGAACACGAGGAAGCATTAATTGAGCTAGTGAGGTCCCACCGTGAGCTGTACGATCTGCAGTCCAGCCTCTACAAAAATGTTCCACACAAAATAAAAGTGTGGAACAACATAGGCAAGGAAATTGGTGTAGACGGTTAGTATATACTATTAATAACATCGCAAACATTAGTCCTACAACAATAATTCTATTACAGGAGAAACGTGCCAGAAACGGTGGATGGGACTGCGAGCGTGCTACCGGCGAGCGAAGCGTGCGGATGTAGTGTCTTCAGGCAGGACCGCAGCTCTCCCGAAACGTAAGTGGCGTCATTTAGACGCTATGGGATTTCTTGACGGCGTGCAAAGCTGCAGAAGGTATGTTCCGCTGAAAATTATATTTCTTATGGTCTCTTGACTTATAACTAACATGTTATTGTTTTAGAACAACTGCAAACTTGGCATTTACCGATGTGTATGAGGATGTGGACTCGCCGGCTGGGGAAAGCGAAATTCCATCGCAGAAATGCCTCCTGCAGGAATTTGCTGCGACACCTCCAGCGGTAAATACTGCGAAGAGAGGAAGCGCAAACACAGTAAGTTTCATTACGGTAGTTTAAATAACTTTTTTAAGCTAATTGTTCTTTATGAAATCCAGAAGGACACACTCTTGACTAAGTTCCTGCAGGAAGCCTCAAAGTCCATCACAGAGGTAACCGAAACGTTTATTACCTGAAAGCAATGAATCTGTGAATTTTTTTTTGTTTTTTGTCTTATTGACTGAATATTAAATAATGAATTGACTGAATATTTTTATTGAATGAATTTTTTGTTTTTATTTTATTTTTGTATGAGTAATTTTGTTTGCGATGTTGTATTATATATGAAATATAAATGATAATAAACATTGATTTAAAACAAATGGTGAACTGTTGTAGATTCAAAGTGAATTTAAGAAATCTTTCAGCATATCTCTTAATTGAAACGCAGCAGCTATAGAGCGGTTTGCGGTTGGTTGGCGAACGGAAGTCAAGGGTGTTGTCTCTCGTCTCCAATCTCCTTCTATATCGATACCGTCTTCGGTTCTATCCACCAGGTCTGGGCGGAAGTAATGGGTGTCCCTTTTTAACATTACGAAATTGTGTAGTACGACACTAGCTAACACAATTTTGTCAGCATTTTCCGGCTCGGCGTGTATACTCGTGTGCAGAATTCTCCAACGGCTCGCCAATATACCGAAAGCATTTTCAATGTAAACACGAGCCTTTGATAACTTTTCGTTAAACACTTTTTTATCTTCTGATAAAGTCCGTCCCGGATATGGTCTCATCAAATTTGTTTTCAAAGGAAAAGCGTTATCGGCAACGAAGTAGTAAGGGAAAATGGTACCACCTGGAAGAGATGTAGCAAGCGGAACCTCTAAAGTTCCGTCCAAAATTTTTCTGCCAAAAATACTACTAGCAAAAATTCCTCCATTGCTTTGGCTTCCCAGTGCACCCACATCGACGTAGGTAAAAGTGTAGTTGGGGTCACAAGAAGCTAAAAGCACAATGCTGAAGTGCTTCTTGTAATTGAAGTATAGTGAACCACTTTTCTTCGGACAAACAATTCGAATATGCTTTCCGTCGATTGCTCCAACACAATTTGGCATTCCGGTTTTGGCGTTAAACATGTTCGCATTCGTTTCAAAGTCTATTATACTTGGAGGTGCCATGTAAACTTCTTTCAGCTCATCCCAAATTGCATCGCAGGTTTCGTAAATGATTTTCCGTACTGTTGAGATACCCAATTTGTGGCACCAAGCCAATATCTGTACGTTGCACCCTTGTGCCAAGAATCTGAAATTTTAAGTGATGATAAAATTAATAAAACCAAAATTAAGATTGCAATCATCAAAATTGAGACTCACAGAAGTGTAAGAGATAAGCGAATTTCTGGTGATATGGGTTTCCGCTTTGAGAAACGCTGCAGCCTATTCCTGAGCAATTCCAACAACGCATTGAAATTTGCGACGTCCATCCGGGTCGCTTTAAAAAAGTGCTCCTCGTCTGTGGATTGTAGTTGTCTTGTGCAGGTTTCAAAAAACCCGAGTTCATCTCGTGACAAGTTTACCGGGCGAACCCACCATCTCCGTCTTTTTTTTAAAACTTCTATAACATCAAAGACGATGCATACAATTGATGTTATCGCAGTTATACATTGCACTGCGTCCTCATTTAAATGTTGTTTATTAATATTTATAAGCAGATGTCGAAAATGACAGATTCTGTACTTTGTTCGCGACGTCCAATTATGTGCGTGTTTTAAGCAAAAGATAAAAGTAAATTTGTACTTTGTCTGTCCAATTCTGTCTCAGGCTTAAAACTCGATATTGCTTTCAATTGAAGCCCTAGAATTAAGCCGTAGATTAGAAGTGAAAATTGTAGTAGATATTAGATAATAAAAGTGAACAATAAAGAAATTGAAATTTAGATAAACCATAAATGTAGACGTGTTCTTCTTTATTTTTCATACTTAAACACAGGACAACGGCGAGCATATCCTAGCAATGAAAAATAGTTCGTTGCAAGTTCTTCCGGAAAGTGCAGTTGTACGGGTTTACCTTTTCTGGAATTGACTGGTGTTTTGTTTCTCTAATCGATGATTTGAAATGTAGCAGAGCAACTTTCAAGACTCTGGCCGGCGATGAGAATCTTGCAGTCCGACTGCGACAATAAGTCATTGAGTTCTACCCATCTCAGGAGTACTCATACTTTGTGAATGTTTGTCAACCGCTCTACCTACTAATGTGAGTGAGGCGCCTGTGTGTATCAGAGCACATTTGCTTCTCTTTGCAGAAAATCGGTGTTCTGTACATTTTGTGTTCATATGACTTGGTGATTCCATAAGGAGTTGTCGTTGTAGTTCGGCATGTACAATCTCGCGATAGTATGTCTGCCTTTGCACAATGAGAAAAAAAAGCTTTGATCTGGTTTACTGCAGCATCAGCAGTGACTTTGGCGTGCATAATGCTGGCTGGTTACCCAGTTGGAAACGTGTGGTCGGGTGTGAGGAACTTCTTCTCCACGAATATGCTCATATTCGTCGGTATGGTTCATGAGCGAATGTAATTCCTGAAGTCACCGTGTCGAATATAGACCCGGTATTGAAGACATACACCATCATAGATTCAGTCTAAGTGATCTTCTTGGCTCATGCGTGAATGTTGGCGAATCATATTCATGATACTCATGATGTAGTCTATTGCTCTTTGGCGTAGACCTTGCCGCTAACAAATAATCTCCTCTTCTTGCCTTTGTAGGTGCCCGCAGTAATTCATTCAAAATCAGAAGGAAGTGGTCGTATTGAATAGAGTAGTAGCTGGTTAGTTCTTCCATGCTTTCAAAGAAACCTAGGATTGAGCGTGATCCATTGTAGTGCATATTCCAGTTGCAAACCGTATTCATAACATCACCTTCTCTGCAGTCATGCGGTTGATATGTTGAATACATGAGGTGTTGCTATTGTTCACCACCGGTTGTAGTAGAGAAATATCGGTATTCGGTATGTCGTCGACAATTTGTAGTGTTGTAAATTCTTTCGGTGCGGGACTAGAGTCTACTTTCTCACTATCGGCAGAGTTTCGTCGCGATCGTTGCCCCTTAACGTGTTGACTGAGGCGTTGCCTCATTTCCTTGAAGCTTAGTTATTCTGGGAGGTTTCCTTCATCCCTTTTTTGTTGATTCGGTGGGCTAATTCTCGACTGGCTCGAAGCGTCGCTGCTTATCAGGTTCATTTTACTGCGTTGAAGTGCATTAATTATTTTGATTTGATGAATAGCTTCCAGAAGAAAGCTGTCAATGTTCGGGTGCCATCTGTAATGACAAATTTTCCTTCTCTGCCGCGATAGACTCAGTCATTCCAGAGTTCATAATGGGTGGAACTTGGGAAAAACCACTCTCAACGGTAACATTTCTTCGAATTTCTTTCGATGGTTTGCTAAAAACCAATCTAGTACTGACTTAGAGAGTTCAGCTGGGACGCAATCGTTGATATCAAATTTATTGCTTCTCTTTTTGCTAATCACAATGATTATATTTTAGCCTAACAAGAGTTATCTTATGCTATTCCTATTCAAAGTATACTGCTTAACCAAAGAAGAGTCGCCGTGGCAATCACGTGGGAGTAAAATGAAGACCTGTGGTCGCAGAATAGAAAATGCAGAACCAGTGGTTCGCAAACTACGGAAGCAGTCGAAATACAATAAAGGAGAGCCGCAAGCTGTCAGTGAAGAGTCGCTGAGGCGATCTAGAAGAGCCGCAAGTGGTCAGTGAAGAGTCGCTCAGCGATCGATGAAGAGTCGCTGAGCGATCAAGAAGCGATTAAGAAGACCGTAATCGGTCGTAGAAAAGTCGCTGAGCGCTCAAGAAGAAGCGTAATCGTTCGTGGAAGAATCGCTGAGCGATCAATAGCCTAAAATATAACTTAAAAATAAGAAGAGCCACAAGTGGTCGGTTACTTATCGGCGAATCCGAGGATTCAAAAAATTAGCTAGTAAATCAAAGGGCAAAAAATGTCGGCACGCGTATCTTTCCCTCTAGTGATTAGCAAGCTGATTTCCCCATGGAAATCCGCTCGTTAAGTCCGTCTGCTAGAGTAAAAAGCTATGGCGTATGTAAATAAGTTCTTTCCAGTTATGCTGCTCTACAAATGAATCTAGTTTGCCTTCTTTTATGTTTGTGTGGTGTGTGTATATGTGGTTCATTCTGGTCGCCTGGACTATACGTGTTTGTAATGTGTGTCGATACAGATTTTTGTTATTGTCGTCATTTCTTGTATTCGTCTGTTTCTATGTTCTTGCGTTGGTACTGCACGTACTGGCTTAGGGTAGGACTCGTCGGCAACCGAGAGCGAGATCTTCCGCAGCTCATAGCAGCTCCTTGTTACACATAAAATTTACAAGCAGATTCTTACTATGGGAACCTAAGCGAAAGAAAAACAAATACACTATTTATTAGAAATGAGCAATGAAAACTGTTACTAAATCTGCGGAACATCAACTAGCGATTGTGCAGAGTTTGGTGGTTATCTCTGCTTGGCCAAAACCGAATGTTATTGTTACGAATCCCAAATTCCTTTCGGTATATTTCATTGCAAGATTCCTGTTATTTGGGTCTTAAACAAAAAATAATCTACCAATTTATTATTTAATATTTTTTTTTAATATTTATTCCATTAAATTTTCTCGTATAATAATTTATTACTAACTCACAATGATAGTTTCTCATTCTTATAGTTTAAAATGCATGTAATTAATAATTTCTTTTATGAAAATAAGTTTATTTATAAAGTACCTTTTAAGCTTGTATTTAAGCGTTGCGATAAAGAATACGATATATAGGAAATAAATATGTATACTCACCTGATTATTTACTTTTTTTTTACTTCTTTGGTTAGCTCTCTTTCCTCGGCGCTGAGCTCATCGACGAAGAAGAACTGCAAACTGTAAAAAAAGAAAATCTCAAAGAGAATAAGAACTTACACAAAAAAAAGCGAAACCAAAATGTATAAATATGTCGGATAGCGCAACAATGCTAATAAATAGCGAGTACGAAGTGTACTCTTTCCGAACGCGTTTGCATTGTAGCGAGCGAGGGAGAGTATAAACTCTACCGAGTGTGGTCGTCGGCTGCGTAATGGAATAAGAAGAAAGAACAAAGAAAAGTAAGATGAGTTCAGGAAAAGAAAGACCAGTCTTTGACTAGGAGTGAACTTGATAAGGTGGTGGAAGTAAATGGTAGCTGACGAATAGACTGGCCCAGATGCTAACTTCTTAGCATGTCCGCCTCATTTAAAATGTCACTTTTTTGGCAAAACTGGCCGTAAGATTGCAGACTGCCGTATGAGAAAGAAGAAAAGTTAACCTCAACACAGTAATCAGTTTTCAAGCAACGCATCTGTAGGAAGGGATCGGTCATCCATAATTTGTTTTTAAATGTGGAAACAACGGCCATATTTCATCAGTGTGTGCCAAAAGCAGTTGTTCATCATCAAGTAGCAACAATACCTATGTGAAGAGAGTCGACGCTTGTACTGTAGTTGAGCCACAAGGTATTCTGTCCCAGTCAGGCAAGTCATATTAATTTTTTTTTTGACTCAGGCGCAGAGTGTTCATTAATTACAGAATCCATATCAGAGCATTTTTCGGGTAATAGAATTAATATTGTGGTAATTCTGAAGGGTATCGGCGATACCACTATTTGGAGTATTTTGCAAATATTATATAATGTTAAAATATGCGAATATTCTTTAGAAGTTTTGTTTCATGTAGTTCTGGATAATTATTTAAAACACAATGTAATGATTGGCCGTGAAATTTCAAGCCATTGTTACGGTGTTGTTATCACATCTCATAAATTTAATATTTTTAGAGCACAAAATGTAAATACTTGCTCCTTGTCTAATAACTATATAGATTATATTAATGGCAATTCTACGTAGCGACTGCGCTGCCTGAGGTGGTCTGCAGCCGCCATAAGGTGTACATTGTGAGGCGCTCTGCCGTCAAAGAGGAGCTGCAAGGTTTGTATGGTGAGGCTGCTCTGCCGCCGCCATAAGTATTATATGGTGATCTGCTCTGTCCTCTTGTGATGCCCTCTTGCTGCATAAGGCTTATAAGGTGAGACAGACAGACGGACTGACAAATAGACAGACGGACATACTAGTATTATGGGAAGGGAAGGAGGGGGGGGGGGGGGATATGTATAAAACGGAAGTTATGGGAGAGCAGCAGATGCAGATGGTTGTTGTGTAGGAACATGTTGTTGTTGTTATTTGTTGTAATATGATTGGTAGTGAACGAGGCCGCCGGTCCACAGAGTTAGTGCAAACAAATGCCTCAAGTGGATTCGTATGCTGTCGGCTTGCAGTGTGTATAATTGTTTCTTTTTAATGATTTTTTAAGTGAACCAAGTGCCGTCGACTGAGTTGGTGTGTTTGTAAAATTTCGGTGATTGTATTGATTATTTATTTGTTGTTGCTATTTGTTTTAATAGGAACCTTTTAGTAGAACGGATTGCCGTGGAGTTAATGCAATCAAATTCCGTTGGTTTTCCTTTTCTTGCCTATGCTGTTGGTGTTGTGGATTTGTTTTCAATACTTGGTGATGTGGTAGGATTATGTGTATGCACAATTCGTGGCCCGACAGAATATTTTTTTGTTTCTGTTCTTTTTTTCTTTGCAATGTATTTTGGGAATGCTTTTCTTGTGAGCGGTGACATTTATATTTTATAGCTATTTTTCCTTTTAGTAAATGAATTGAGACCCTTTCATGTGGATTTTTGGAGTTCATTGAACACATGTAGGGTTGATTTTTCTTTTCGTACAAATGTAGGTCATTTTATGTTCTTTGATCTTTAACTCTCACTCCAAACATAGAATTAAAGGATGAGATCGTTGGTATTGGAAGACTCAATTAGTTTATATGGTGTTGTATATGTTAGTGATATATGCATGTTTGTGTATATACATATATATGTATGTAAATATCTCATAAATGGAGTGTATTAAATTTTTAGAATAGGTGAATTGTAAGGTTTAAATAAATTGTATTTAAAGTTATGTATCAGTATATAATAATTATAACGTGATAGATTTGTGACGTGTGACGATGGAAAACTTAAACATTTGTGAATTTATCGATCGTGTTCATTAGTTTTTAAAAAGGAAAAAGGAAAATCTACTTGAGGAACATTTTGAAGAAATTTTAAGCGTCTATTCAAAGTTATGTCGATGTTGACATCACGATAACGTTGAATGTATTCACGGCAATCATTATGAGAGCTGCTGCTGGTCTTCAGATAAATGCCGCGATGGTCCTGACACTCGTACGTGCTACATGTTGGAGTACCAAATTTCTAGAGTTAACAAATTAATGTCGTTGTATTCTAGATTGCTATAGAACTGTTCGAAATTATAATATTATATGATAAAAAAGTCAATTGTTAAAGTTTAATAATTTTTTGTTTTTATTTATTTATTTTGTAATTTGTAACATAAGTATATACATATTTATTACATTATTATGACAGCGGGAAGTCCACAAGCACCTCCAAGCGAAAGTTATCGCTTCTATCCTTCACTATTTTCATCAAATAGTAGGAACCGTTGCTGAACTCCGTAATGGTTTCGTTACTTATATTATTGAAGCGTTGAGGCAAAAAAACAACGTTGTCCTCTAACTCCGTTAATATGCGTACTCCAAACTTTGTTTTCACTCGGCGGACAGTTTTGATAGGATAGCTTGAGTTTGCCTCCATGTTTTTGATGGTTAGTAGAGTTCTGTATCACATTTTTTTTGTTAAAATCGTCCACAGCAGTTAGAGAAAAAGTTGGTAAGGTGGCCTGGTTTTGATCCATTTTACTCTTTCGTTCTTTTTTTTTTGTATATTTTTTATTAATTAAATAGAAAAGTAATTTTTTGGTTTGCTCGTTTGACTGTTTCGTTCGAGAATTTTACAATGACTGAATGATAGGTATATGGATATAACAATGGATATCATATTAGGTTTTCTATATATTTTGAGTAAAACCAAATTCTTGTTATTATGAAAGAGTGTATAAAGAGAGCAAGAGACTTAGTGAGAGAGTAGAAACCCCAAAATAAAAAGATTAAATAAAAAAATGTTATATATGTGTTCCGTTTTTTATTTACCAACGAACAACACACAACATGAACTCTATCAACATGTCGTTATTTTTGAAATGTGTTCATAACTTTCTAATGACTCAGAAAGAAAATATCCTGGATGAACACTATGAAGAAATTGTGACGAGCTACGTGAAATTATGTCGGTAAAATCACATCATGGCTATCATTATACCATTTGTTGTTGGTCTTTAAAAAACAGCGTTGATGTATCAGATGCCTGCATCTGTAGTTACCTCGAATTTAAGATTACGAGAATCAATAAATTGATTGCTTTATATAGCAGATTATATAAAATGTAAATGTTTAAACAAAGTAACATTACATAAAAATTTTATATATTCAGTCCTTTATTGAATACTTTTGATTTACATTATACAAAAACTCCAAACACAAGTGCCGACAGTTATATGAATTGTAATTTTGATGTTAAGTGTAGTTGTATTGGATTCCGTTACCCAAATATAGAATTATTTCATGCGGTGGTTGCAAGTTTCCAAAACTGTCATAATATTTTTTTATATTTCTATTCTTATAAAATGCTACCCAATGAGTTCCAGGACCGCTGGAAGTGTCTAAGTTAACAATTCCACATGCTTTTTCATTTATTCGTTTCGGTAGACAATCTCTCATGAAAACGCCTGTAAAATGTGGCAATTTATTAAAAGTTTTTTGGTTGAGGGTGATAATATAGTCCCAATCCTTTTTTGTATGGTTTAAGATAAAAGCCTTTCCCCATTGCAATTGGTTCCATTGTTTGATTATGTCGACTTGCTTCCTTCAGTTGTTTTCTTGCAGCGCCATCAGATGCTAATCCACCAACGGCTCCAAGAGCAGTTAAAATGCGTACTAATGGTAGAAATCCTCCAACCGATTTTTTTCGTCCAAAAGACTTTTTAATTACTCCTTGTACCATTTTAATAGCATTTGGAATATCTTCAGGTTTTCGTTGCTTAATAAATTTTAATGCATTTTAATGGTTTTAGTGAATATTTTCTTTGCACAGCTGCCTTTAAACTTCTTCTTCTTTATTTTCTTAAAAAGTTCTGTTTAACTGGTTTCAATACCGGCTTTGGGCATCATTCCGTACCACTGACGAACGTGATTGGAAGCCACGCCGGCGTTGGCAAAACTCTGCCGAGAGAGGCATTTCCTAAAATTTCTGTTCGTGGATTATTTTCTGTTTGCTCTACACGACAACCTTTTTGTTCACGCCAGAAATCGTACCTTTTCTGTACACTAAAACCATCACGAATGAAGATGGGCACGTGGAACATGAAAGAAAGAAATTAATGTTTCATCCGAATTGCATTTCCAAACCAGTAGCTTGGATCGGCTAGATGAAAAGTTCTCAACAGTACGGGCAAGGTATGCAAGACGGACGAAAGAATCAAATGATAATTAAAGTAAGGCTTAGTCATGTTAATAAAGCGAAAACAACAAGAACAAATATTAAAGCATCGATAAAGTCTAAAGTAACAGCTGTTAATGCCTGGAAAACATAAATTAACCAACAAATTTATTATTGTTCGTCTATCGTCAGCCAAGGGTTCTGCCGACGCAGTTTCTTCAGAATTTCTCGACGCTGGCATCAAATGCCCAGAAAAACAACGAAAGTAACCAAAAAAAAGAGAAAACTTTATGTTCGTTAGTGTTACGGAATGATGCCCTTTAACTTTAGCTTTCATTGCGTTCGCAACTAAGAATGCGTTTATTCGTTCAACAATTTTAGTGTCCTTAGTTATTGATCTTCGAAAAGCCTTTTCAGCTAATATTTTATCTGCTTCGTGCCTTTTATTTAAATCTTTACTTTGAGAATATGCAATATCATGCTCTTTACATGCAGCGTCCAATGGATTGATTCCGCTGTCACCTCTAGCTAAACGATCTTTTAGTTTAGTTCCTGGACCACAAAATTGATAACCCGGTAAATGAGGTTCAAATGGCAGAGAATTAATAACTTTATTGAATAAACCTCTTCCAATCACTGGTTTAGAAAAACTGGAAACTTTTTTCGTATATAATAACCCTTTTATATCCAATCGACAACAAATACGAAATATAAATGAATAAAAAGGCTTGAATGCTTTGTATTTATATCATAAGATAATATGCGCTTCGTTAAACAACACAAATTAATAAAAGTGAAAAATTTGGATCTTCATACAAATAATGTCATACAATCCAGGCACAGTCCACTTCTACCGAATACAATTAAGTAGATGTCTTATTGTTGGACCTTCAAACTGCGGAAAGACTAATGTCATGTTAAGTTTAATAGAAAGTCCAAATTGACTAAACTTTGCAAAATCAAAGTAAAGTAAACTTTGTACTCAAAATCACTTTATCAACCGAAATATGAATATCTAAAGCATTTAATAAAACCAATTCAAAATATGGGATTCTTTACATATTCCGACAATGAAAAAGTTCTCAAGCCGGATGAAGCAAACCCAAATTCAATAATGATATTCGATGATGTAGCTTGTGAGAAGCAAACAACATTCGAGAGTAATTTTGTATGGACAGACACAAATCTATTGATTGCTTTTACTTATGTCAAACATATACAAGAATTCCCAAGCATTTAATACGTGATAATGCAAATTTTATAATTATTTTGAAGCAAGATGAAATGAATATTAAGCACATATACCATGATCATGTCGGAACAGATATGGCATACGCAAAATTTCTAAATATATGTGGAGAATGTTGGAAAGATAAATATGGATTCCTTGTAATAAGCAAAGATGATGCAATTGACAATAGTCGTTATAGAAAGTTATTTGATATATACTTTCACATATAATTAATAAAGACAGTGTTATGCTACATATATATATATATATATATATATATATATATATATATATATATATATATATATTGTCACCAAAATGAATGAAAAAATATTAAAAGATGTTATTAAAACTAACCGAGTGCTTAAACAGCAACTTTAAAAATATTAAACTTGGGAAAGCGGATATAGAGAATCAATTTGAAAAAACTTTTAAACCGATTACAAAGCCTCTCAACAAATTGGTGCAAAAATCGAACACAAGTACTCACAACAATACGAAACACAACTTAAAAGTTAAGTTACCACTAAAACTTAAAACAATTACTCCAGCTAAAGCACTAAAAACTGATTTTTCCAATTATACTCTGATCAATAATGATCAAGATGAAGACGACGATGACTTTTGCTCACAGGTGGAGGATGATGATGATGAAGATGAACAATTGCCGCCTGAACTAGATATTACTACAAAATATGATGAGAAATGTACTGAATCAATACTTTACTCCAAACTACAGCAACAGAATGAGTTTGATACTACATATGGACCACACAAAGGATTGGATGGTAAATGGCGAATCGGCGATAGCATCTTTAGCATATGTAATGACAAAATAACAATATCAGATAATAGTTGGAACTTTACACCTGGATTGATGCATCTCCTATATCTAAAAGAACCATCAAAATATAACAATGCAGATCTACAAGCATACAAACTTATCTTAGAAAATACTAGTGCTCACAAACGTAATTTCAACAAAAATGAGCAAGTAAAAGGAACTAGAGCCTTCAAATACACCAACATTATAAAACCATTATTTATTGACGCATCGCCGTCAACTATATCACAAAAAGTAACAATGGGAACGGGTTTCATGGTATTCAGTGTTAATATTGATAATATTAATACTAAACCGAATTATATATATTGGGATGATCCAAATGAGTTGGATGAAAGGTTAAGACTTTTACTATCATCAGAATCTGCCGGTAACAACAATCATAATAATGAGGTAGTTTCCATACTGGAAGAACGTAGGGAAGAAGAAATAATTGTATAAATCTTCATATAAATAAACAGATCTTTTCTAAAATAAAGATAATTACAAAATGAGTGTTGACAAGTTCGGTCATTATTCCATTGAGATCTCATCAAACAGTAAATTAAAGCGAAATTTTTCAAAAGCTTTTGGTCTCAATTTGGATAGCAATACAAACTTGGATCTCCGTTGGAAATGGAGTAACAAAATTATATGTTGACTATATCATAAATCAAATGAATGTGAAATTTTAAAAACAAAATAATACACTAAAGGTGCAAATAAATAAAGATATTGAAAAAGTTAGCAAAAAGTTTTAATCACTAGTTGATGATAGTCTAAAACAGATAAAGACTGAATTTAAAGAAGAGTACGATATACTGAGAGAAGAAATAAATAAAAACATCGACGAGGTAGTCTCTCGAAAACTAGAGATCACAAAAGACGATATTGAAAGTAATGTTCAAAATTTTGTAAAATATACTAGTGAACAAATAGAGCGAATTGAAAGCTATATATTTCAAGAACTACAGAAAAGACCGAAATCCGTAGCTGATTTAGAAGAGAAAATTCTTAATGAAATGCAGAAAAGAAAAGATTCTCAGTGTTATTAACATATAAGTAAAAAGAAAGCTTTGGTGGAAGAGCTTCACAGACAAGCGAAGGCGTGTGATAACAAAAGGAATAGATGACCTTTGGCAGGCAGATTTAGTGGAAATGGGTACTTATTCTACATACAATGATGGTTATCGCTTCCTTCTAACTGTAATTGATACATTCTCAAAGTATGCCTGGATTGTACCATTGAAATCCAATAACGCTATTGACGTTACTATGGCTATCCATATTCTCCTTGAAACGGAAACCAAACAATTTACAAACCGATGACGGCAAGGAATTTTTCAATGGAAATTTTAAACGTTTAATGAAACTAGTAAAGGTGTTGTCTACAGCCGGGCTGTAGCCGAAATACCCTACACCTTAAAGCTGCATATATACTCGTATATATATACAATATATATATTATATATCTAATAATAAATATACAATATATATATAATAATAATAACAATTATATCGCACCACTTCTAAAAGGCAAAACTTTATACTCCTATGAAATTTCTACCACTATGCCGTCATGATAGCTGTATGCAGTTTCATAAGAGAAAGCATAAGGAGGCGTGGCCCGCCCACAAACTACAATTCACGGTGTAGCGTATAAAAATACCACATCAATCATTACTCAACATATAGTATTTTAAAGGCGTCAATTGGTGATCGCTTCAATCGAACGTTAAAGCAGATGATGTGGAAGGAATTCAGTTATAATGGCTCATATCGATGGATTGACTTGTATAAAAACTTAATTAAAAACTAGTAAAGGTGTTGTCTACAGCCGGGCTGTAGCCGAAATACCCTACACCTTAAAGCTGCATATGTATATACTCGTATATATAAGATATATAAGATAAACTATCATTATAGCTGCTTAACTATTTCTGTGCGTTACAAACACCGGTACTAAGTGCGTTTACTCCCAAAATTTAGGTGTAGGGTATAAAAATATATTGCAATACTGGGTGGATGGGTAAAAAGGAGGCGTGGCCCTCCCATTTTTTCTCAACAGAATATTATTGGTTCACAAACTACAATATTATGCACACCATTATTCAGGAAACTTATATACTTTTCAATACAATCCATGTAAAACCCTCCATGACCTATGTACACTAAAAGTGGGCGGATCACGCCTATATTTGGCATATTAACTGGAAGCATTAGTCTAAACCTACATATAAAATTTTCTTGTCTTCTCTCAAAAAGCGATGCTGATATGACCTTTTTTAATAGGCAAAACTGAGATACCTGCACTCTCGATATAAAAAGTAGGCGTGGTCCTTGGGCGATTTTGCCCATTTTCAATACGAAACACCACAACATAGCAACGAATATTTTTGCCAAATTTCATTTTGAAATCGTAATCCGTTCTCCTGTGATCGTGATTTCAACGGACAGACAGACAGACAGACAGACGGACAGACATCGTTATTTCAATTTTGGTAGTGATGCTGATCAAGAATATATATACTTTTCCATACATATCTTGTCTAGTTCTATGCGTTACACACTCCGGTAGAAAGTGAATATACCCTCAACCTTAAGGTGTAGGGTATAAATATAACAGCAACTAGTAAAGGTGTTGTCTACAGCCGGGCTGTAGCCGAAATACCCTACACCTTAAAGCTGCATATATGTATACTCGTATATATAAGATAAACTATAACTATAGCTGCTTTCTGCTTTCTGTGCGTTACAAACACCGATACGAAGTGCGTTTACTCTCAAAATTTAGGTGTAGGGTATAAAAATATATTGCAATACTGGGTGGATGGGTAAAAAGTAGGCGTGGCCCGCCCATTTTTTCCCAACAAAATATTATTGGTTTGCAAACTACAATATTATGTACGCCATTATTCAGAAACTTATATACTTTTAAATACAATCCATGTAAAACCCTCCATGACCTATGTAAACTAAAAGTGGGCTGATCACGCCCATATTTGGCATATTAACTAATTAACCATTAGTCTAAACCTACATATAAAATTTTCTTGTCTTCTCTCAAAAAGTGATGCAGATATGGCCTTTTTTAATAGGCAAAACAGAGGTACCTGCACTCTCGATATAAAAAGTAGGCGTGGTCCTTGGGCGATTTTGCCCATTTTCAATACGAAACACCCCAACATAGCAACGAATATTTTTGCCCAATTTCATTTTGAAATCTTAATCCGTTCTCCTGTGATCGTGATTTCAACGGACAGACAGACAGACAGACAGACAGACGGACAGACATCGTTATTTCAATTTTGGTGGTGATGCTGATCAAGAATATATATACTTTTCCATACCTATCTTGTCTAGTTCTATGCGTTACACACTCCGGTAGAAAGTGAATATACCCTCAACCTTAAGGTGTAGGGTATAATAAAAATATAAGAATTACAAACCCAACAACATACATTCTTGAAGACTACCAAGGGAATACAATTAAAGCTGGACTCTATGAAAATTAACTGCAGAAAACAAGATATCCCAATACATATCTGGTAGAAAAAGTTCTTAAGACCAAAGGCAGAAAAGTTTTTGTGAAATGGTTAGGATTTAGCGACCATCACAATTCCTGGATCAATAAGAACGAAATTTTATAAAAAATTTTTATATTCATACATACTAAAATAAATAAAATAATATTGTTAATAAAAGAAGAATACATCTGTTTTTCATTTCATTAGTCAAACTACTCGCAACATGTCAATTACTCCTACTTTAACAGGAAACAAGTCCGTTTTATCGGCTAATTATTTTCCGCCCTTAGATTTAGAGAGACCGTATGTTTGTGGTCTTGTAGACTTCCATAGTTACCATACAATACCAAACATTGATCACGAAAATAACAATTATAATAATAATAATTATTCAATAATTTATTATATTATTATAATAATAATTATTTCACGTTGTGGATCATACTATTAGATTCCTGTCGGGTCATATCAGTTGGATGACATTGCTGAGTTTATCCAAAATAAATATTCTAGTATAGATCAGAATGAAAAAGTGGAAATAGCCGCAAACCCTAATACATTGCAAGCGGTCGTAGGATCGAGTAAACATAACATTTTCTTTAATAAAGAGCGAACCATCGGTTCACTATTAGGTTTCAGTGAAAAAGTATTGGAAGCAGGAAAGTTTCATACTTCAGACTTGCCAGTGAATATAACAAAGATAAATGCAATACACATTGAGTGCGACATAGTTAGGGGTGGATACATAAACAATATACCAGCGCATACAATTCATATGTTTGCTTTGAATGTTAGTCCAGCCTATAAAATAGATGAGATCCCAAAATATGTAATCTATTTGGCAGTAAACTCCAGACAGAAAAGTTCGATTACAGTGAAAATTGTTGATCAAAACGGACATTTAATAAATTTTTCCGGAGAAACCATAACACTCAGACTTCATCTAAAACCACAGGAGCAATGATTCTATATAATAAAAACACATATACCGAAGCATTTTCTTTCAGTTCTTCTTTATCCTCGTCCTCAGTCCTTCTTTATGCCTGAAACACAGTTGGACATTCAAGAGGCAACATTCATTTGTATTTTTATCTTTCTCTAAAATCACGCACACAATTGAATGTCGCATACAATATGCAAAAACTGTCATTTCTGGCACTGAATTTAAAGGCCTAATCAACTAAATAAAGTCAACTATTTCCATAAATTTAATTTGTTGTTTTTTATTATTTTATTTTATTTTGGAAATCAAAACTCCAATTTCCAAAAAAAACCATTTGTAAAACTTAAAACTAATTGAAAACTAGTAAGGGTACCTTCGGTCAGACCGAAGCTTATATACCCTACATCCCGCCGATTTTCACCATTTTCAATACAGAGTTATCTATGATGGCAGAGAATATTCGTACCGAATTTCAAGTCAATTCTTCCAACCGTTATTCTGGAATTGCGGTTTATATCAATGTCATATGTTCGTGGGCGGACACGCCCATTTTTTTTAAAAACTTAATCTACCTGTACCGATGTATTCGGAAACAAAATTGAAGCTCAAAACTAAGTCTACAAGTTGAAATATTGTTAAAAGAATTAGTATTTGTTAAAAAAGTAGGCGTGGCGCTGCACCGATTTATCCCATTTTCAATCCCACAGAGTTTCGGATGACAAAGAATATACGTGCAAAATTTCATCGCGATAGCTTCATTCGTTCTCCTGTAATCGTGATTTCCACAGACAGACAGACAGACAGACAGACAGACAGACAGACAGACAGACAGACAGACTACGGACATGGCTAAATCGACTCAGGAGGTGACACTGATCAAGAATATATATACTTTTCCATACCTGCCACGCCTCCTTTAATGCGTTACACACGGAAGCACAAAGTGAATATACCCTCATTCCTTCGGATGTAGGGTATAAAAATCACATTCATTTGTGAAACTTACAACTAATATTTGTAAAACTTAAAACTAATTGAAAAAAAATCACATTCATTTGTGAAACTTACAACTAATATTTGTAAAACTTAAAACTAATTGAAAAAAAAAACACATTCATTTGTGAAACTTACAACTAATATTTGTAAAACTTAAAACTAATTGAAAAAAAAAATCAGGTAAAAAATCTTAGCACTATTAATTTTGCTGATTCGATAGAGCAATTGCGCTATACACAACAGTGCTGATGTCTCTATGGATCTCATTCAGCAGAGCTCCATTAACATTTGCGTCTTTGATGGCGCTGGATAAGGTGGCGAACAACTTATCGGTAGTTGTCTCGCTGGATCGCTGAACAAACGATTTGGAGACCTCTCTTAGTGATGTGGAGGCCTCCGCCAAAAACGCCGCCAAATATGGATTCTGCTTATCCTGAAGTAGTTTGCAATTTCAATTACACCGTAGTGGCAATACCGAAAGCTTTCACTCACCTTTTTTGCGGAACCAGCGCTCGCAGATGAAGGCGAAGGAACGGCAAGCCCGGGCGAGTCAGCTGCTTCGGGTTGTCCCGGGGAGTCAATAAACTCCTCTTCGGCTGCTTCCGATGCAGCTTCACCATTTCCAATTGTCCTAATATAAAAATGTTGAAATATTGTTCTAAATTATAATGTGGGCAACCTACCTTCTGCTGGCCTGCACTTCCTCGAGGAAACCCATAGCTTCGGAGTGTCGCCACTTCTTTCTTGGAAAAGTGGCGGCACTTCCCGAAGCTATTTTTGCCGAGTTCTTGGCTCTTCGGTAACTGCATCTCAGCGTTAGCCAACGCTTTTGGCAAGCATCCCCTGCAACTTTATTATTGTGTGTTATTAAATAATGTTTATTTTTAATTTCGTATTATTACTAACCGTCTAAGTTCAGTTGCGCTCCTATGAGTGCCCACGTCTTCGCCTTGTGGTGCACATTTTTATACAGCGGGCTTTTTAAGTCGTACAGCTCCCTGTGCGACCGGACGAGCTCAATCAACTTCTCTTCGATTTGGTCCATTCTGCAATATTGGAGTTAGTAAATTTCATCAAATATTTGTTTCTTTCATTAAATATGTACTTACATTTTGAAATTATGAGAAATTATTAAAATCTTCTGAAAATAACACAAAAGCACACAAATTATTGAATGGAAGCAGAAGAAGAGCACGCATACACAATGTGTCAAAATAGAATTAGAGCTGACTCGCATGCAATTGAATGTTTATCTACATACGAATGCTCTCAGATAACTTATTTTTTTCTTGATTCTCATAAGAGCCTGTGTAATTTTGACAGCTGATTTTGTATCTTGCCTCTTGAATGTCCAACTGTGTTTCAGGCATTATTGAAAAGGTCGCAAGAATCGAACAAACGAAAAAGCGTTCTCCCAAATAAAAAGCTGTCTTCTGAAAATAAAAAGTTTCTAAAATCATTGGGTTTAAAACTTAAAACAAAGTAAAATGAGTCTAATAATTGATGTTCTACAAACACCGCTTTATGATGAAAGTGTTATCAAAAAGGAATATTATAGCTATTCACCATATTTACAATCATATAAAAGCAATGATGAGATAAGGATATCTATTCAAAATCAAGATCTTTTCGTTCTACCTAGTGAGAGTTTAATTTATATTGAAGGCACAGTTACATTAGAAAATGGAGAAGCAACAGCTAATGCAAAATTAAACTAGTAAAGGTGTTGTCTACAGCCGGGCTGTAGCCGAAATACCCTACACCTTAAAGCTGCATATATACTCGTATATATATTTAGAAGTGGTGCGATATAATATACTCGTATATATATACAATATAAAAGTTTTTATAAAAGTTTTTTGAAAAAGTTTTTTGCTGCAGAAATGCAGCTGAGTGAACTGTGGAAGAACATGTACCGCTAGAAAAGCAACTGGCTGAAAATATCTGAAAACAAAAGTTGACCACTGTCAGGGCAGCTCAGCTCATCCGGCCGTGCTCAGGGAAAGTGGCGGAGTTCTTCAACAACCCCGACAGGGTCTCGATAACCCCAGTTACAAACAAACAGAACGAGCTGAGGCTTACGTTGGCTCTACTGCCGTAAACTAGACCGATAATTAAATAATACACGACGATATCCACTCACGATCGATACCAAGTGGTGGCGGCTAAACAAGCGTATAAAAAAGAATAGTACGCGGAGGATCGGTGGAGGTAAGAGGTTGAGAGACGAGAGCAGGTGTTATTTCCCTCCCCCTTTCTGTACCCACCCTACCTTGGTTGGCGCATTGGCATTTGTTGCGCCAACCCCTTACGTGTGTCGCCTGGCTGCGCGGAGTGGAACCGCTTACACACCTGTTAATCTAATATAAAATAATTACTCCATTTTCATTCAAAATTTATTAATTTTATTTTAACAAACAGTTATTTTTGCTATGGCGGCTTAACATTATATGTTTATCAATGAAGGACAGAAAAAAAACTGCTGTCCCAACAAAATTTAACAAATTCTTAATACCAACGCAGTTACCTGGTTACGAACTCCTGTTGAAGGCGCCCACAAAGATAGTTCGGAACCCTGAAAATATAACTAAATGTACATAGGCAGCTATAAAAATCATTTAGTTGGTTGGGATACCAGCCGTTAAATCACAATCAAAAAAGAAACTTTAAATATTAACTATGTCGGTATATAGATATAAATTCCGAATTGAACTATACGTAAATTCTTTTGTACTTCAAGAGAAAAAAAAGAATGTTTAGGTAAATGTAAAGATGTTCAAGTAACATAAATCCTTAACATTTAATGAATTTAGACAAGCTAATGATAATACATAAAAAGAATACCATTAATGACAATGATAATATTAACGTGGCAAGAGAGAAAAAAAAGGAACCTCTCGTTGACTGAATATTCAGAAGGCATTAACGGTATTTAATCGAAGGAATTCTGTTTTTCCATTTAATCGACAGGAACGAATCTGGTTGTTCTGGATGTAGTTGTTATTGCTGGTGATATGGTTGTTGTGGTCGTTGCTGTTGTTGTTGTGGTTGCGGATGTTGTTGTTGTTACTGCGGTCATTGCGGTAGCTAGTATTAACCATAGTTACGCTGTCAAAGGGTTTATTTTTGTATGCCAGACGGTTTGATTTCACAATTTTTATTGTTTATTCTTTAATTTTTCACTGACACGATGTTGTAATTAAAAACAGTTTAATTTGCCGCAACTGAAAATGTTAGTTTTCTGTGTAGCCATTTATTGCTTCTACTGTCGGCAATTTTATTTTCGTTCGTGGCTGTTGCGATAGCAGATGATTAGCGATTTACTGTTGCATTTTTCATATTATTGCTCCAAATAGAAAACATAGAGAACGCTGCTATTTCTATGTTGCTGTTCTGGTTTTGTTCATTTATAGCTGCTTGATCGCATTCTTAATAAAAGTCGCACGATAGAAGTTCTTCTGCTCTATTTCTATCACTTGGTTTTTCTAACCGCAGCTGATGTTGTTGTTCAGTTCATAGTCACTTCCACTATAACACACAGTTTTACCATTTAATTATGCCTTTTCAAATATCAAACAGCCGCTAAACGTCGTTTAGTGTTGATTAATAAACATAATTGGTCGAGCACTAAGTAATTTGGGCAATAAATGGGCTTTTACTGTCCGTGATGTTATTATTATTATTGCACGTCTATTTAACAGTTATTACAGTAACATTTTATTGTTGCTGTTATTACTAAATTCGTTATTTCTGCAAAATTTTTCACAAAACAGATTTAGTTATTTTTTTGTTTTGTCACTTCAATGTCAACGAGTGACGTGACAGTTGAACTTTTTTAAATAAAGAAAGTTTAATATTCAAGATGTTTGTTATCAATTATTAAGCAAATGTTTTTAAATGTTTTTCACAGTATTAATTTGAAAACCATGCTTTTTACTGCTAACAACTTTAATTTCTTATCACCGACTGACTTCTTCTGAGCCCACGCTCTGTCTCGAAGCTGCAGACAGAAAACTGGTTTGCTTCGCTCATTCCAGTCGCCGCCGCTGCGCAGCTAGCGACATCTCACTCCCTCTCACCATGATCGACTTTCATTGCAAGTCCCGTAGGATGGCGTGATGTGAAGTTCATAGAAAAAAAATTCTTCTCTAAACTTCGATCACGCCACTTTACGGGACTACTCTCTCCGTCGTCATGATGTAAAGAGGAGATGCCGATATCCGCATTGCGGCAACGATCTGGAATGAGCGTATTACCGTCCGCTCAACTTCTGCGCTCCGACACAGAGAAATATAACAGCTCTTCAAATTATCCATGGCGCACAATTAAATTAAACTAAATAAATTTTTTAAAATTAGTATAATATATCATATAATAATAGACATATACCCATATGCATATCTTGTCGCTTATCTAGCGATACATTCATGTTCCTCCACAGTTCACTCAACTGCATTTCTGCAGCAAAAAAAAAGTCTTGCAAAAATTCGCCTAAAAACTTTTTTCAAAGACTTTTTTTAAACAAAAAAGTTTTCAGAAAACTTTTTTCAAAGACTTTTAAATTTAAAAGTCTTTAAAAAACTTTTTTAAAAAACTTTTAAATTTAAAAGTCTTGAAAAAACTTTTCTTGTTTCTTTTTTCAAATGTAAAATTTACAGCTTTATTAATATGAATAAAAAAATTTTACTTATTTTATGTACATACTCTGTATATATGTCATGGAGCTTGGATCTAAAAATGTACATATCTCCATATATAATTTTCTTATGAACTAAACAATATTTATAATCACTTAAACTTAATTTATCTAAGGCTGTGGTCTTGACACCTTTGGCCTTTATTTCCCCGCAACCAACAACTTGCGTTGTATACATTTTGGAACGGAGACCTATATATTCCTTAATAATTTTTCCTTTGTTTTCATCCTTTATCATACTAAGGATTTTAGTATTTCTAAGCGGCATATGGAAAGGATTGTTGGGTGAATATTCGGATGTGTCAAATTTTGAATAGACATCGTCACGAATATCGTTATAAAAATCTTCACATTGGATAGAATAAATAAAGGAATCATTATCCATGTACATAATTTAAGCTGAGCCTTGTTGTAAATTTAGGCTTCTTGTAATCATTGTGGAAATCATACATTTTCCACTTGGACAATTTTAAATCAACAAATCCCAAGTAAATTGGTTTATTATAGATCGAGCGAACTCTACTCATTTGCACAGCAACAATTTCATGTGTAAAATAAGAAATCCTGTGGAAATTTGGTTTCGCTATTAGAGCTCGTGCTCATAAACGTCTTCCTTTACTTTCCCATTCAGTAACGATTTTTACATCCTTTCTTTTGTCTACATTTTCCATAGTCTTTCCATATACCGCATTATTAAGGAGTTTAAAAAAGTTTCTCTCGAAGCTGTTTTTGGCTATAGTTCCATGGTAAGTATTTAAATCAATGTACTTCTTTAACCAACAAGACTGCTTAAATTTTAATATTCTGTGTATTTTCTTAATGTGCAAGCCATTTCTTATGCATGAAATATTTACAATATTATTATTCCTTTATTAAATATTATTTATATTGTAACGAAGCTATCCGGTTCTCCGGATTTAAGAACGGGTTAGCTCGCCGGCTGTGCAAGGTTCGTCACAGAATATTTATCTAAATTATAAGAATTTCGACCTCTATTACAATACACGCTTTATTTCTTTATTACTGGTTATAAGTAATAAAGCCTCGTAGTTTGGCTATGCTCTCTCTGGACTAATAATCAGTCTGTGGCAACGTCTGTATCTGCTGTCAAACGGTCACCATGCACGGGTTGAAGGCGCCAAGTCTCTCTCGTTCCCTGAATTCCGTTGTTCCGTCTATTTGTGTGACTACAGACCGCCGAGCCACTGGATACCAAACCACAGCAGACTCCTAAGGCTGACAAAAGTGTACCAGACCACAAGTTGCCAGTCTAGTCGACGGGAGTTTAGTCCTTGGTACACCAACTCGTGCGTTCGTCTTGAACGTTCGCTAAACGGAGCTTGCCGATTGTATATATTGCCGAGCCGCTGGGTACCGAACCACGACGGGCTACTAGGGCTGACAAAAGGGTACCAAACCACAAGTTATCAGTCTAATCGACGATATATAAATTACGCGGCACAAAACTGTGACTATTGAGTTACACTAAGTTGGAGCGCTCGTCCAATTGTTTGATGTATATATATATATGATTTGTGTCACCGAGCCACTGGGTACCACATCACAGCGGCCTACTACGATTGACAAAAGGGTACCAAACCACAATTTGCTAATGTATTCGATGCCACGTATATATATATATTTATTCCGCGGCACAAATCTGTGCTTCTTATTCGTTTCAGTTGTCGAAGTCTGTTTCACTAAACGTCTACTTTGATTTACCTGCCTGTGTCGTCTGTGTACTGTATTCCCGACAGATCGCACGTCCGTCGCGTTCAACAGCCAAAGACCAAGTGCTTGTCGCTGTTATCTTTGCTAAGCTCGCTGCCTCTCTTTAGCTTCGCTTCTAGTCGTCTCTACTGTGTTGGTATTTCTGTTTTCCACTCGTCGTGTTTTCTTACGCTCTCTTCCAGTTTCTATACTTGCTTGTGTGTGTCTGTGAGTTCTCTCATCGACGGCTTAACTCATCGCTACATTCCAATGCTTAGCTTCTACTCGTTCTCTCCTTCTCTTACGCTAACAATTGGCTTAACTACACTACCTTAAATTAACAACTCATTATGGCTTAAACTAACAATTATTTTAAAGAATGAAAGAAAACTATAAACTAATACTAAACTAATAATTAATGTGTTTAGAAATAATAAATATGAAGTGAAAGATAATATATCCAAAAAAGAATTTCCCCTGCGGCTGCGTGTACGATGAAATTCGGCAGCGTCTTATTTCGTCGTTACATTATATTAAATTTAATGTCGATTAAACTTGTTTAGTAGTATAACTGCTTTCACCAGTAGTTATTACGTTTTGTAAACATGTAAAACTTAATTTTTCAATTGAATTAATTTATATAAATTTTCGACTTTATTATTGAAAACTATCAACGCGAATGAAATGTTATTTTCTATTGCATCGATTAATCAGTAAACTCCTGATAAGCATGGACTCATAGAGCAAAAAACAAAACAAAAATAACGCAAAAAAAAACACTATTGTAATTATACACAAAAACGTAACAGAAAATGACAAAAAATCCAATAATAAGCATAAAAATATTCCCACTAACAACGCCTTCACTTGCATTCCTTTCGTCTTTTTCCTCTCACCCAAAGGGTTATCATAAAATTCCCTCCTTTCCTCTCACCGCCCTGATTTCTGTCTTCACAGTCCACAATTTGCATAAAGTCAAACAACTCTCCTTATTGCACAAAAACTCCGACAATTGCACAAAAACAAAACAGATGCAATAAAAGTGGACAAAAAATCCAGAAACCCTCGGAAATATTCCCACTAACAACAATGCGATCAGAGCTATTCGCCTCTTCCACTTTCCACCTCTTTCCATGATCGTCTCATTATTTCTATGACGAACTTCAGCGACAAAACTGTGCTCTTGGACTCTTTTAGTGCTTAGCTACACATGTTTATATGCAATCTTTAGATACTGGGTCGTAGTAGTAAGACCCAGGCAATCGAAAATGTGGTGCAAAAATTTGCTCTACATGAGAACTCTATGTATTATAATCTCTATGGTACAAGTCTATTGAGAAAAAGAATTTAAAATGAGAAAAAAATATTTTATAGCAAAAAAATTCAACAAATTGTTAAAATTGACAAATAAAGTAGTCTAAACTATTCTGCAAGTATTAAAAAAAAGCGAAGAAAATTGGAAAAAATAAAAAAAACCAATAAAATATAAAGCATAATTAAATTGAAAAGTAGTTTTAAAATTTCTATAACCCACCTTGAAATAGATTTTATCCAAACGTAATGTGAAAGAACATGAAAGAAAGGTCTTGGATGAGCAGCATGTTGATGTGATGTTCTTTTTCAGCTTGAGTGCTATTAAATGGTCCTATTTAGCTCCAAGCTCTTCATCAAAGCCGAAAACGTTTATGCTTATACTATTGTTTATTAGTTCGAAATCCGAAATCTCTGTAAGCGGTAGAGGAAATGTTAAGCGATCAAAGTTGACCACACTTCCGTTTGTTAGAACAATTTTGCTGTCTTCGATATTCGAAATGTTGTAGTTCTGTGTTCTTTGCGGATTCAAGTCGGTTGGGCTCAGAGTTGCGATGATTGCCCACTTGAAGCAGTATTCATCATCATTTCGCATATTGACGAATGCTTTCTTGTTATCTAAAACTTTTGGTAGTGGCAAATACGAGGATCCCTTTAATGGCCTGTACTGATTAATATTAATCTCTACATGGCATATTTTAGATATAGCACTGCCACTGTCTCTTTCCTGGAATTCTGTGAGCTTACTTAATAAGCTTGAAAATTTTTTACAGAGAATCTGGTCTATCTGGTTTTTTATTTGAACTAACATCATTTTCGTTTGGAAGGATTTCATTTCCACTATTTGCTTATCGTCAGATGTTTTAACAAATTCACAGAATGACTCCAAATTAAATTTAAAAGACATATGCTTTTCGAGGCCGTTAATCAGCTCTGGTATAAAATTAATTTTTCCTTTTCTGAAGGAATTCTTCCGGGATAAGAGTACCGACGTCTTTATTTTCATGCGCGACTCTATTCTCTCTTTGAAGTTATCTCTTATTGATTTTAACTTACTGCTGTTTGTCGTAACACAACATGTTTGCTTGTGTGCTCTTTTATTTTTACTTTTTTTCACTTGTTTGTACGTTGTGATTAGACGAAAGTATGATCAAACACTGTTCATGTAATCCAATTGCGTGACGTCTTATACCATATGTGTTGTCTTTGCAATACATTTAAACTTTAAGCTGTTGAATAATAAAAACCCAAAGTATAGAAGCAGACCCGAAGCATAAGGTAGAGCCGAAGTATAAACCCGACGCTTACCGGGCTTACCCAAAACACTCACCATGAATAAGTATACAGCATCGGCTATAAACACTTCTTGCCAACGAATGAAAATTACGCATACATACATACATACATACATATGCATACATATGTATATGCATATAAAACATAAAATTAAATTTCAGCGCATAACAGCACTTCGTCAAATCAATGACCATTAGTGCTCTTCATTTGTATCAAGGATCAGATGATCCATTATTGTGACAAAACTACTCCTGTTTACTAAAAAGAGAGCAATAAAACCAAAATGTTCTTGAAATGTTAGCGATCTTAAGGAATTCCTTAACTATAACAAGAAAACAACATCACCAACAACTACGGACTGTTACACCAACAACATATTGCTGCACAACACGAACGTAATTGCTTAAAGAGAAGAAAAACAGCATCATCAAATAAATCAGTTTTAATTTAACAAGAACAATAACGATCACCAACTTTGTATACATCACATCAGTGATTTGAGCTTAAATAATATTAACTTGCATATAAACTAAAATCGTAAACACACGATCATGCATGCTAGAATTCTACGGCATAACCAATTAAAGAATCAGCGAAATTTTATTACACTAACTCCATGGGCGCACTACTCTTATGTAAGAAAACAGCACAAACATACATATTAAAAGTCTTTAGCAAAGCAAAATTACCTACATTTGTGAGACAAAAAAAAGAAAAGCCTTCGACCTATGTTCAATGAACTGAAATTATCCCTCATTTGTATTAAGCTGAGATCTTCTTAAAGAAGAATCTACTAATCTTAAATATTCTGTGACATTCACTAAAAGTAAACAATAGCAATAGAATATGAATATCACGGATAACAACAAACGCATTTCCAAATACATTGTAAAGAGAAGACAACAACAACAAAGATTCTGTCGTGGACACATTTCACATGCACATATTCTTACCGCATGTCACCTTGCATTGAAAGCAATTCCAACATAAGCACGAAAAAGAAACCTAAAGAAATTTTGTTTGCATTAACTCCACGGCGATCCATTCTACTAAAAAATTCATATTACAACAAATAACAACAACAACATAAGCAATTAAATAATCACCGAAAATTTTATAACACTAACGCGGTCCACGACACTCAGTTCACTTAAAGAATTATCACAAACATACATACTGAAGCTTACAGCATAAACAATTAAAGAAATCACCCAAATTTGTTTACACTAACTATGTGGACCAACGCTCTCGTTCACTACAAAATCATATTACAACAAATAACAACAACAACGTATTCTTACACAACGACCATCTGCATATACTGCTCTCCCATCACTTCAATCACACACATCCCCCTTCCTTCCCTTCCCGTACCGTCTGTATATATTTCCGTATCTCCTTTTTACTCACACTCACATACCGCATAGCCGCATCTTCCTCTAACACACTTAAAGGCATACCATCAAGCAGATATCCGTCCGAAGCCTTTATCCTCTCTTCACTCGCTCTCATATAACTCGTATAGCGCTATCTCACTCCAACACACATAAAGCATACCACCATGGTGCTCAGTTGTGCCAGAACCCCTCTTTCCACACTACTAATGGAATTTTGAAAGAATATTTGAAATGGTTTATAGAAGGAATTCCGCTAAGCCAAGTTAGCACTGCTATGTTAGGAATACGTTTGGCTGATCCGAATAAAACAGTACAAAGGCGACATTATAGAATTAGTATAGAGGAACGAGAACTTGATAGAGAAAAAATAAAGGAGTTAATAGAAGCAAATATCAATTGCTAGCCCCATGATGCTTTTTCAGAAAAAGAATGGTTCCGATCGTCTTTGTGTGGATTACCGGGAAATAAACACAAATACAATTTCCGATAAATATCCCCTACCGCTTATATGAGACCAAATCGCTAGACTGCTCTCACTGGTTTGGATATGGCTAGTGGGTTTTATCAGTTTCCTGTACATCCGAATTCCATTGAACGGCAGGCTTTCGTTACACCGGAGAGACAATACGAATTCTTGGCTATGCCTTTTAGCTTAAAGAATGCGCCTTCAGTTTTCCAACGTGCGGTAATGAAAGCTTTATCGAACTGGCCCACTCTTTCGTCATAGTGTATATGGATGACAACATGGTCATTGCTCAAACAAAAGTGGAAGTGTTTGAGAGATTGTTTCATTTAATATTACTAAATGCTCCTTTTTAAGGTCTAATGTTGAATATAGTAATAGTAATAGGCGGGTTCTGGAACCAAGGAAATCGAGGGAGCCGAGCGAGCCGTTTTTATGGTTTGTGTCTTAGCTATAAAAATGGGTGAGTATTGTTATACTTGGTTTATGTCTGTGCTATATTTGATTTTTTTTGTTATCGATAAAATTATATTTTCGCATTATAGGTTTATGGCTTTACTACAAAAAATTTATTTTCTTGTTTCTTGTTTCTTTCTGATTTAGTGAATTTAATTTTTTTTGTAGCATTCTTTTGAGGGTATTACTTTTAAATAGTGGTTGATATATTTAGTTTGGTTATTGTCGAGGGTATTTTGTAGATTTTTATACACGTAGATTTATATTTCTTTTGTGCAATAATATTATTTAGGTGTATTTCGTAGCTAGAATATCAATGCTCGTTAAGTATTTTGATTGGCAGCACTCTTTTTGCTGGTTTTAGGAGACCCAAATGATAATATTGTTAGTTGTTCAAGATAAAATAAAATTTAAAAAGCGTGTGTTTGGTTTTCTTTTCGAATAGTGTTACCAATTTATATAATTGTCTTTTATTTAGGGTAGCAAGCACTAGGTAAAGATCTAATCTATGAGTTTGTTGTAGATAGCGTAATCGTGGGTGTTTTCCTTTTTGACTGAGTACAGTATTTTCCTAATTGTGTTGTAGTTCATGCAGTTTGTGTGTGTGTATTTTATATGTTGACGAATTCCTATGGTGCGATCAAGGATGTTTTTCTTGTAAGCCTGAGTTCAGGTTTTGCTTATTGTCTTGTTGTTGTGGTTTTTGTTTATGTGTATTTTAACTGCGATCATCCCTTAAAATTAACGTGCACTAAGTGTGGCAGCAAACGCAATTCACATGATCCCCGTCCTAAAATTATCGCTGATCAAGCCGTAAATTACAAAAGGAAAAATTTCTTTTCTATTAGAAGAGAAAAAATATTTATATCGAAAGGCAATAAATAAGGAAGAAATGATGAGTCTCTAAATTCACAGGATTCCTTGTGCAGGTGTACAAATAAACGTGATTCGTAATGGAATCATCCCATAAACCAATTATCTCTTATCTAACAAAGCCAATTCGTTTGTTTGAATTTAATTGACGTTGTGTAGGAATTTTTTCGAAAGGAGAGAAGAAGAAGAAGAAGAAGAAGAAGAAGAAGAAGAAAACGAAGAAGAAGAAGAAGAAGAAGAAGACAATTTTATATAAAAAGTTAGAAAATTTCGGACAAGAGTTCAGTTTCTGATATCACTCAGTCATCGCACGACCACCGAAAATTAAAACAGCAAAAATAATCAATAAAAAGTGAAATAGTAAAGTGAAGCATATTAAAATTGTGAAAGAAGACCATACTTAAATAGTGAAAGAATATAGAAGCAGAAAATTTCAATCGATGAGTATAATCACATCTATGTTTTTATTTTTTGCTGAAAAACATACAAAGCAGCACTTCTTATTGCAAAGAATGCAAAACAAACAGATTAAGATCATCGTATGTATACGTTTCGGAATTGAGATGTACTTTTATATCCGTTAAATCCCAATGTGAATATTCTTATAATGTATTGTATAAGAAATGTTGTTAGTTAGATCAGTAAGTCGCTATGTATTTCATGAAGATATGTTGGATATTCTAGATCTACTTCAAAGATATAGTCGAAGGATGAGTTTTCATCAAATTTCCAGACATCAAAGTTATCAACATCTTTGATCCATTCGAAACCTCCGTAAGGAAGATATTGAGACATTGCGCAACAATACACATTATTAGCATTCAGATACATTAAATATTCTGATGGCTTATTACAATCGTAATCCACCATATATATGTTGTTTGCCTTTGCAGGTCTCTTACTGCTTTGGGACAATGCCTTTCCTCATACTCCTCTGGATAAACACATACATGTCTACATCTGTAAAGAGTTTCAGCTTTATTTTAGTGGTCTTTAGCATTGCATCCCAGGATCAGCCTGGTGCGGTGCAGTATTGATCCTTATCCTTATCCAACTCATAAATATTTTTACACACGTTTCCGAAATTTTCAAATATATCTGTTAAAATAATGTCTTTAAGGTTTTGACATTGGAATGTTTGCCAAACTTTAGCTGCGTGCTCATAATCTTCATTGGAGCAAGTCTTATCTGGCAAACGACTATACAATTGATCCAGAGAAGGAACGGAGATTTCGTCGATCGGTCGAGTTTATGTATTCGTAGGGTAACACATGTCCTGTCCATGTGTTTTGCGAACTGTATCAAAGTTAGATGTTGATAAGTTTTGAGCTAAATCATTCAAATTTACTGCCATATATATCGACAAGAGTCTAAAAACCGTAATTATACTACTTTAATTATATTCTTTTTATTATATTATATAAATGTATCCAAAAATTAAGCAAATGAAATAAAAACTAGTAAAGGTGTTGTCTACAGCCGGGCTGTAGCCGAAATACCCTACACCTTAAAGCTGCATATATACTCGTATATTTATTTAGAAGTGGTGCGATATAATATACACGTATATATATACAATATATATATTATATATCTAATAATAAATATACAATATATATATAATAATAATAATAAAAACAAAAATTTTTTTTTTAAGTGGGCGGTTCACGCCCATATTTATCATATTAACTTGAAGCATTAGTCTAAACCTACATATAAAATTTTCTTGTCTTCTCTCAAAAAGTGACGCTGATATGGCCTTTTTTAATAGGCAAAACAGAGGTACCTGCACTCTCGATATAAAAAGTAGGCGTGGTCCTTGGGCGATTTTTCTCATTTTCAATACGAAACACCCCAACATAGCAACGAATATTTTTGCCAAATTTCATTTTGAAATCTTAATCCGTTCTCCTGTGATCGTGATTTCAACGGACAGACAGACAGACAGACAGACGGACAGACATCGTTATTTCAATTTCGGTGGTGATGCTGATCAAGAATATATATACTTTTCCATACCTATCTTGTCTAGTTCTATGCGTTACACACTCCGGTAGAAACTGAATATACCCTCAACCTTAAGGTGTAGGGTATAATAAAATACAAACTAAAATACAGAATGAAATAGAAAATAAAATATAAAATAAAATAAATCTAATATGAAATTATTTTTAGGAAATGTATTCCTTCATGCCTCTTAAGAAAGATGCATATCTTCTTCAGGTGAAGTGAACTCCACACACCTTCGCAATAAAGTTTGTTTTGCCTATTCATACGTTTCCTCCAATACACAATTGCCAGGCGTAGCAGATCTTCGGACGTATTTCGTCGGTACACCTCCATATAGCTTCTTACCATGTTGGTTAAGGGAACGACAAAAAATCCAACGACGAAATTCCGTTCATTTCAAAGAATTAAATTACAACAACGACACTAAAACATAGACAATTTTGTACACACTTAGTACACCATAATTTTAAGGGATGATTGTGAATTCATGATCATGTCTATTCCGTTCACCGCCACACTTAGTGTTAATTAATTTTAAGGAATTAACGCACTTAAAATGCATACAAGCAACAACAACTTCAAGACAAGGAAACCCTGACCTCATAACGAGAAGAAAAACATCAACGCGTCATAGGAATTCGTCAGCAGTTAAAATACAAACAAACAACCAATACAACACAAAAGCAAATACTGTAGACACACCAAAAGGCAAATCCTTGATCGCACCATAGGTATTCCCTAACAGTTAAAACGCGCATAATTGAGGATAAGGATCATGTGAATTACGTTTTATGCCTCACTTAGTGCACCTTAATTTTAAGGGATTAAAATACACATCGCAATTAAAATACACACAAACAACAACAACTACAAGACAATAACCAATACGCTGGGTTCAGACGAACAGGAAAATTCATGATCGCGCCATAGGAGTTCGTGAGTAGATAAAATGCACACAAACTACATGAAGTACAAAACAATTGGAAAATATTGTACTCATTTAAAAAGGAAAACGCCTACGATCGTGCCATAGGAATTTATTAGCAGTTAAAATACACACAAACAACCACACTAAAAAAATAAATTGGTAACACTATTCTCCAACAAAACCAAACACACGCGATATAAGAATAATTTTATCTTAGACAACTAACAATTTGATCACATCTGTCGCCTTAAACCAGCAAAAAGAGTGCTGCCGAATCGAAATACTTAAGGTGTATTAATATTCTAGCTACGAAATATACCTAAATGATATTATTGCATAAAAGAAATACAAATCTACGTGTATAACAATCTACAAAATACCCTGGACAATAACCAAACTAAATATATCAACCATTGTTTAAAAAAAAATGCCCTCAAAAGAATGCTACAAAAAAAAAATAAAATTCACCAAAACAGAATATAATTAGCATACAGTTTATATAAGTACACCAACCTATATATATTTTTTATAGTAAAGCCACAAACCTACAATACGAAAATATAATTTTATGGTCAAGAAAAAGCATGATGACTGAGTGATATCAGAAACTGAACTCTTGTCCGAAATTTTTATACATTTTGTCTTCTTCTTCTTCTTCTTCTCTTCATTTGAAAAAATTCCTCCTAAGACATCATAAAATTCAAACAAACGATTATCCTCTAATTGGATTTATTAGATAAGGGATAACTGGTTTAAGAAATGATTGCAGTATGAAACACGTATACTTATACACCTGCACAAATACTTTCAAGAGATGATCGCACTTAAAATGCATACAAATAACAACAACACCTACAGGATAATAAGGAAAATCTGACCTTAGAACGATAAGAAAATCACCAAAGCGCCGTAGGAATTCGTTAGCAGTTAAAGTACAAACAAACAACAACTACAAAACACGAAGCAAATACTGTAGACAGACAAAAACGAAATTCCTTGCTTGCGGCATTCGTCAGCAGTTAAAATAAAGAACAAACAACAAGCAAGATGAAGCAAATACTTTAGACACACCAAAAGGAAAATCCTTGATCGTTCCATAGGTAGCCGCGAACAGCTAAGACGCGCATAATTGAGGATAAGAATCATGGGAATTGGATTTACCGACACTCTTAGTTTACATTCATTTTAATGTATGATTCCACTACGAATCACGTTTAATTGTACACCTTTTCCTAATTTATTGCTTTTCGATATATGTAAATATTTTTTAAAATCGAAAATTCTTGAAAACCCCCATAAAATGTCAATGAAATTTTTCCTTTTGTAATTTACGGCTTGATAAGTGATAATTTTAGGATGGGGATCATGTGAAGTGCGTTTGCTGCTACACTTAGTGTACCTTAATTTGAAGGGATGATCGCGGTTAAAATACACACAAACAACAACAACAACTACAAAACAAGAAGCAAAAGCCTGAACTCAGGCCAACAAGAAAAACATCCTCGATCGCACCATAGGAATTCGTCAACATATAAAATGCACACACACAAACTACATGAACTGCAATAAATTTAGAAAATACTGTACTCATTCAAAAAGGAAAACGTCCACAATCTTGCCATAGGAATTCGTTAGCAGTTAAAATACACACCAACAAAAGTAGAAGACAATAAGCAAAAAATTGAAGTCAGGCCACCAAGAAAAACGTCCACGATAGGAATTCTTTAGCAGTTAAAATACATACAAGCGAGTACAACACAATTGGTCTGTACCCAGTGAAAAAGGAAAACGCCAGCGATCACGCCATCTACAACAAACTCATACCTTAGCTCTCTATCTAGTGCGCACTATCCTAAATTAAAGACAATTATATAAATTGGTAACACTATTCTCCAACAAAACCAAACACACGCGATATAAGAATAATTTTATCTTAGACAACTAACAATTTCATCACATCTGTCGCCTAAAACCACCAAAAAGAGTGCTGCCGAATCGAAATACTTAACGTGTATTAATATTCTAGCTACGAAATACACCTAAATGATATTATTGCATAAAAGAAATACAAATCTACGTGTATAAAAATCTACAAAATAATAACAAGAAAATAATTTTTTCGTAGTAAAGCCACAATCCTATAATGCGAAAATATAAGTTTATCGATAACAAAAAAAAGGAAATATAGCAGGGACACGAACCAAACATAAGAATACTTACCCACTTTTATAGCGAAGACACCAACCCAAATACCAGCACACTCATCACCCTCGATTTCCTTTGTCCCAGAACCCCCATTACCACTACTGAATATCTTGGGTATGAAATTAGAGCGGGAGAAATTCGGCCTATCCCACGTAAAGTAGAAAAATTAACTGCTTTACCCCCACCTCAATCAGTCACTCAATTGATGCAATTTATAGGTCTAGCTCCATATTTCCGGCAGTTCGAACCCAGGTTTTCACAATTGATGAAACCCCTTTATTTCCTCACTTCTGAAAGGAATAGTTTTTCTTGAAAATTAGAACATGAGCGAATACGAAAGAAAGTTATTTGCATTTTAACCATTAAACCAATATTAACAATTTTTGACCCCAAATACCCTATAGAGTTGCACGCAGATGCTAGTTCTGATGGCTATGGTGCCATATTATTGCACAAGATCAATAATAAACACCACGCAATAGAGTATTATTAGTAGCAAAAGAACCGTCAATTTGTAGTATTCACAGACTGTAACTCTTTAAAGGCTTCTCGTACCAAAATTGATCTGACACTAAGAGTTCATCGATGGTGGTCATATTTAGAGTCATTCAACTTTAGCGTCAAATACAGAGAAGGAAAGCGTATGAAGCATGCGGACTTCTTTTCCCGCAACCCATTACCCATAAAACCACAATCGGTTGCTGCGTTCCTGTAAAGCATATACATTTGACAGATATCACAGATGATTGGCTACATGTTGAACAGCAGCGAGACCCGGAAACATCTTCTATTGTCTCCAAATTACGTAATAATGAACTTTCGGAGAATCTGGCAGGTACATATGAATTGCGTTCGGGAGCTCTTTACCGGAAAATACAAAGAAATGGTAAGACACGATGCTTGCCTGTGATCGCAAGACCCTTCAGTTGGTCAGTAATAAATCATGTACAGGAATCTGTTATGCATCTGGGTTGGGAGAAAACACTTGATAAGGTATACCATTACTATTGGTTTGACAATATGTCCAAATATGTTCGAAAATTTGTAGATAATTTGCGAGCGAGGGAGGTATAAACTCTAGAGAGTGTGGTCGTCGGCTGCGTAATGGAATAAGAAGAAAGAACAAAGAAAAGTAAGATGAGTTTAGGAAAAGAACGAGCAGTCTTTGACTAGGAGTGAACTTGGTAAGGTGGTGGAAGTAAATGTAGCCAACGACAAGATGGCGGAAAACAATAAAGAAGATAGGGCTTGTGGGATAATTCCGACAAATACATAACTTACTATGGATCTAGTACATACTTATACTCGCATTCCTTTTACAGGTTAGAAGTTAGTGGTGTACCTTTTAAAGCAACTGTACTTATTCTTATTACGAAACGTGAATCAATAATTATTCCCACTACATATAATATTACACTTTACACATACTACTCTTTATGCAGTGCTCCGAGCTAATATTTAATATATTAATAATAATACTATTTAACATCCCTTAAGTTACTAATTTACAGACTTTCCAGATATTCCTTTAGAATTTTACCACTTATTTGAAATAATATTTGTCAAATTCACGTTTAGTTACTCATTAGACATTAGTTAGTCATTAGTTGGTAGTGATCAAAGCAGTTTGTTTCGTGTGCGCCTTCTGTTTTTTTCTCATATATATTGACCAGAATTTACAACTATTCTTGGGATAAATAACGGAAGGAGACTTCGGATTTCCCAATGAGCTTCCCACTATTTCGTAGGCAGTGTGAATATTCTATAATGTTGGCTCGGTTCAAGTTCCTTCGCCTCCACCCTCGTGGCCCAGGACTTCTCTAAGGAACAAAGCTACGGTGACACGTCTAGAATACATCTATTTCTAGGTAACCAGAAGCTGCGGAAAGGCTCCGGCAAACCAGAACCAAATTCAGAAAGAAGACTTAGCTTTTGCACACTACATCCGAAGAAATGTGGGTATATTCACATTGTGCTTCCGTTTGTAACGCATTAATTGAGACGTGGTAGGTATGAAAAAGTATATATGTATATTCTTGATAAGTGTTACCTCCTGGGTCGATTTCATTTAATTTCAAAGTGTAGCCTTAATTTAAAACTCCATTTTATTCTCAAATCATGGCATCACGTTAAAACTAATTTGCCAACAATTTTCTGTTTGGACAGAAACGACGCGAAGTTGATTTGTGCTCTTCTCCAAGGCTTCTTTGCAATTGAGCGAGCACCTGACGATCTTGTCGAGTTTCTTCTGCAGTCGGCACTCAGTTTGCTGTCCTCGTCCTCTTCGACGTTGGTTATCTCGGACTCCAAGTCATTCAGGTCGTCGTCCATGCCTATGTACGTCCGTCGTGGAGGCAGCATCGTCGTTGATGGAAATGCGTGCGCCGGATTTGTTCTTCGGCATCAGAGCGCTCAGCTCCACGGTCGTCACTCCCGAGCTACCGTTTACCTTTGACTCTAAAAGCACAAAATAAAATAATTTATGTTATTAATTAATTAATTAATTCAGCTTCACAATATGTACATACTCGTTAATCGACAAATACTTCACATAACGGAAATTTGATTGTATAAAAGTGTTTAACTAAAAATTGCATTAACATTTCAAAGCGAAAACAAAGGTGACTTCGAAAACAGTGCGAGTTCGATGGGAATGGATCTAAGAAAATATAAAAACACATTTACAAATAGTTGATTAGATATTTGAAACATTATTTACAATAGCAAGCGTAATTACATTTTTTTTTACATTTGCAGCTATTTTAAATAGGATTAAAGTAGGCGTGTTTCTTGTAGTTGTGTTATAAAAGCATAAATGATTAAATTTGTGTATAGGTATGTAAAGTTTTGTTGCCTTGCCTTCAGTTTCTAGCTCTGCAGCACGTTATTGTTAGAACAGCCTACAAAAAGGCTACGAATTGAATTCCACTTGTGATAACAAATAATGTTTAAATGTCTAATGTAATATTTGTCTAGGTTTTTTTATATGTTTTTTCAGATGCATTCTCAACTTAGAAAGCAAACCGTATTGTCTCGTAGATACACAACACATATATGAATGCTCTTCAATACATTTCTGTGGACTATAAATACAATTTTCTTACTTTTTGATACTAGTTGCGAAATTTACGTTGGATACCGCAGTAATTTTTAAGATGCTGTTTTCAAACATAGGCTCTGTAATGTTATTATTATTCTTAGCAACGATTGTAATTTTGAGCGCACCAGCCACTGAATCAACTTTAATAGCTCTTCTGTGTTTAGTACGATCACCCTTGTGCCCCTTTATAACAACAACAACAACTACAACAGCTTCGTCGGGATGACCTGAAGAAAATTGAGTTTGAACCAGAAAACGAAACATGCATGCTGTTTAAAATTATTTACAAATAATGTTATTGAAGCGCGTTTCTGTACAATTTTCAAAGAAAGTTAATATTAATTAAATAAAGCAACTGTTACAATAAAAACCACCAACAAAAAATTCTTTGAAGTCTAGTTTTATACTCGTATACATATGTGTATGCATAGTATGTACATACACTTGACGAACCCTTTATCGGTTTATTCCGCAACATTTCTGGCGAAACTAATGTTGCAGCTGGTTTGTGAAAGAAAGATAAAAGTTTTGTGTGCTATCATCTTTATGTATTTGTCGATGTCTGATGAATCACGAAAAATTATTTATGCCAGCATAACTATAATAAAGCGCAGAGGAATTATAGTGTAATTGAGTTTAGGCGCTACGCTGCTGAATTAAGCGTGAAAAAGTTCCGTCCTTTTACACAAAGTTTACCTTTTATCATAATTACCGATACGCGAGCTTGATCAACAACTCTGGTAGGCTAGCTACATGGAGTATGAAACTTTAAGCTTGACATTTTCACATTGAACACCGAAAAGGGTCACAAAATCTTGTGCCGTACGGAATTATCTTCCGCATGTTTGTGGAAGAGATATGACCGCTAGAGCGATCACTTAATATCGACCTCACTTCCCGAGCTTTTTCTTTAGAACAATATAAGGAATTAAGCAATACAATCATAAGGAAGAAATACGGACAACAAGATCTACTAATCTCGGACTGTTTAGTATACAGACTTACGGGTCTTATGACTGTTAATATGATACAAGAATTTGGTTGCGGTTTGTCGGAGTCTTGTCGCAGGTCCTGATTAGTTTGAAAGGGTATCCATAAGACGCTGTTCGGTTGGGAAAATATTATTGCCCGAACGATCGTGAAGAACTGTGTAAATTTTAAAGGTAGCGAAAAGTCCAAAGTGCCGGTAATGCAACGTCCATTGATTGCTAAAGAATATGTCACACAAGCGTCTCCATAAAGTTTATAGGTACTTTATTCCAGCACCTCAGCAGATCTGTCTTGATTTCTTGTCTTATGACTACTACGCAGACTTAAGGAGGTGTAAGTGCCGTAAAAGATAAAGATATTGAACCAATCGGATAAAATATGTCTGATCCTACCGTCTGTTCCTGTCGCAGAATTTCTCACACGGCATATTGAATATATGTAATAAATTTAAGTACTGCACGCAAAAGAAAGTCCTTTAACTAAGTAAAATTTCCCTAAACACCTATCATCATTAAACTCTAAAAGACATTTAACTTATAATGAGTAAAACCTTGAAATGAAGAAAAAAATCTTAAAAATAACGACATGTGTTCATAATCTTACTGGAAACCAGTAACAATATAATTGTTTTTAAGCTGTAGAATAACCTTAAAATGAAGACTTAAATATTTGTATATTTTTAATATTTATGTAAACATGAACTTAAAAAAGTTTTCTTGTAATAAATACAAAATTTCTTAATTATATCCCTTATTTTCCACCTCTAAATAAAAACACTTCTATAATTTTATAATTTTTGATGTTTTATTTACATAAATTTATATGTTATTTCAATTTATATAACAATAATGAATATAAAAAAAAACTTTAGTTCTTATATATAACCACTTATTTACTTTATAATTTTATAAGCCAAAAACATATAAAACAAACTATACTCATTTCGAGAATTAAAAGTAAGAGCTAAATAAGTGTTAAATTCAAATAATTTAATGAAAATTAATTAGTGAAATAAGTACGTTTCATATATTTTAAATTGTTTCGCACAGAATTTATAGCACCACAGACTGAGCTATATTTTTCATTAGGCACACTTTATATATCAAAGGAAAAGTTTTGGATAAAAGTTAACACAAGTTTACAGTTTGGTGGATATTTCAAATTTGGTAGGAGAAAAATTTTGAAACGTCTATTATAGCGGCCTGATCCAGGAGCGGCGCGCATTGTTGGGGACGTAGTCATAGGGTTGAAACTCTGCTGTCAGCAGGTTGGGCTTACTTCTGGGACAGGTGATGGCTGCGATGTTGTTATGATAAGTAGGGGTTGATCCATTCTCCCTGTGTCGACTTATTTTTTGTGGGGTCTTTTCACGTGCTGCCTAATGAAGAGCTTCGAGCTCTTGTCACCGGCGGAGCTCCGACTCTTTTTTGACTGTTTGGATGCAGGTGGCAAATCTTTTCCGCAGTTCCTTAACCGTTCCAGTTTAGTCGAATCGGAATTCTTTGGCGTATGTCTGGAGTGCCTCCTTGCGCAAGAAGTATACCCAAGAGGTCTTAGGCGTTGCTTACGGCCCTTCCTGTGAATAAGAGTAAAAGTGTGCTCAAGTCCTTGATAGGGCGCCACTGAACGAAACTTTCGGCTAGAATATGTCTCAATTGTGTCCGGGGTCCACACAGTTATTTGTTTTGAACTGATGATCCTGGCGTTGGTCGTAGAGTAAAAACCCACTTCGGCAGATGATCCTGGCGTTGGCCGAGGAGTAAAAAGCCACTTTTGCAGATGATCATGGCGTTGGCCGAGGAGTGAAAACCCACTTTTGCAGATGATCCTGGCGTTGGCCGTGGAGGGAAAACCCACTTCGGCAGATGATCCTGGCGTTAACCGTGGAATGAAAACCCACTTCGCAGATGATCCTTGCGTTGGACGTTGAGTGCAGACCCACTTCGGCAGATGATTCTGGCGTTGGCCGTTGAGTGAAGACCCACTTCGTCAGATGATTCTGACGGTGGCCGTGAAGTGAAAACCCACTTCGGCAGATGATCCTAACGTTGGCCGAGGAGTGAAAACCTACTTCGGCAGATCTTTCTACGTGCTGTCGACAGTCTATGTGCTGCCTAGATCCTTTGCTCAGCCGACGTTCTCTGCTCTGTCGTCGTCCTGCGTTCTGCCGACGTCCTCTGCGTATCGAACACTAAAATATTTCCCTTTCGTCGAGCGGCCTTTGGTTCATTGTGTCTGGAGATGGTGAGGAACCAATGGCCTCTTTCATACATCGTCATTAGGAGATACGATTTTTCCATTAACTTGTCGACCTATGTACGCTCTCCTAAGTCCCTGTAGTCATCAGCAGTTTGTATTGTTGCCAGCTGTGCGAAGAATTGTGGTCTCAAAAGATGCGGTTTAGCTTGCACTTCCTCCGGTTTGTGATCCAGTAATACCTGCAAGTACACATCAATGTTAGCATCATTGATCAGGCGATCGTGGAATATCCTCGCGTAGTCTTCTGCGAATATGAGAATACTAGCTGCGCCGACTGAGCTATCAGCAGTTGTTCTCGTCCTGTATCCTACTGATTCGTGTGACGCTTGCTGCAGTGAGATCAGTGTCACATAATTTCTCACTGGTGATTAGCGGTGACTTTGGTTGGTCTAGTGGAAGCAGCGTATTCTGCTGTCGGTGGCAGCCTGGCGTCGCCTTACTGTTGTCTGCGGTTATTGATAGCGGTTCGCGGGGCTGTTCTGCTCGCAGTGTGGCTTTGCCAGTAGCTAGCCGTGTTTGTGCAGTTGGGCCCCACTTCTGTATGGGCAAAAAGTTTTTTTTTTGTTTGTGCTCCAATGATTTTACTTGCTGCGCCTTCGCTCATTGGCGTGTGCCAAGTGATCGTTGTTGTTGTTGTTCATGGCAGCGCTGTTGTTTCGACTGAGGTGTAATCGGAACCGCCAGCGGTTGGGATATGTGTTCGGGAGTTTATTACTGCAGTTGCTGTGGTGCGTCTTTTCCGTACGGCTCTAATGAGAGAAGTTTGCCGGCGTTGTTGCGCTGACGTTGCTTGCTGTAGGACAGTCATAAATCGTTGCGTCGGCTGGTGCGCTATTCTTTTAGTTTTTGCTTTTTTTTTCTTTCCTCGTCGACCCTTCCACTGTCACTATTTTAGACTCACTTATTCAAATTTGCAAGATTGTAGTTTACTTGGGTTCTCAAATTAAATGATTATGACGCCAAAGAATTTGTTACTAAGTCATGATCTTCATAATTGGTAAATATTCATAGTTGCGTGTCACACAACATCTTAATACGACGAATTTTTAAATATATATACTTCTATGTTTATATGTCTAGTTGTCCATAAACGTTTATATACATTATTATTTACATAATGTAATTTACATGTGGTGAAGGTTTTCAGTGGTCATGTTCTTCTAATTAAATGATAATTATATATGATATTATATTGATTTCTATTAACACAGATATAGGTAGATAGTTACAGAATACAGAAATTTTTGTATTGTCCGCTATCTATTGTTAATGATCGAATTCATATTTCGTTTAAATCTCATTAGTAGTACAAGAAAATCGTACGCTTATTCTCTGGTGAAAGCATCAAGTCAAGCAACGAATAAAAAATAGCACGTGGAAAATCGGAGTTTGGCGAGTGGGGCACGAATTAATTGATTTTTATCGCGGAAGATGTTCTGTCTTCTTCTGTTTTGTAGGTTGGAGGAGATCTGCAACAGTAGATGAAATAAAGTGTGACCTCATTTCGGGCGCTCAAGTATGGCCGACGTTGGCAGTGTAGGTCCAAATGCTTTCGCGTTTTATTCATGGAATGGCTTCAATTCGCTTATATAGGTTGTGCGTAAGGACGTTCCGTCTGTTTTCTTCATTCGTGCGATGACGGGCGATAAGAACGCCTTCACACTAAACGGTCCCTCGCACTTAGGTGCTAACTTCTGTGCAAAATAGTCCGTGGCTTCGGAAACTACATGTGTTTTTACAAGAAATTTCTCTCCGATCCGAGGTGTCCACTGACGCCGACGCAGGTTGTAATAACGTGCTTGTTTTTGAGTTACAGCTTCGAACTGTAACTGGCCAATAGTAACGTTTCATTATCCGGGCTGTAGTCTTCCGGACTACAAGGTGGCCGGCGCTGGGCACTCGTGATTTTCCTGAAGCACTCGAGTAAACAAGTGTGTCGGTACGCAGAGGTTTCAAGGTGTATTGTCATCGTCTCCGGTGGTGGTTTCGGGAACTGCGTCATGTGTTCTAACACGTAGTTCAACGGTGTGTCAGCCGAAGGAAAAGCGGGTGCCGATTTTCACCAAGAAGTCAGCGCCTAATAGGACATCATCTATAACTTCTCACCTTCTACCGTCAGCCATACGTATGCTGATTGGCGAGTTTAGCTTCTTCTTTCTTTTCCCCGTCTTTAGTGTTGGTGTCGAGTGGTCTGCCTGCGTTGCGCCTGTCCTCGCTGTTGACGGGGCCTTGCCCGTTTCCCGAAGCAGCAGCAATCTACTTTCCGGGTACCTTGTTTAACGCATGTCCACCAGAATAATACTGGGATATTTTGGCAATATCGTCTCACGTGTTTATCCTGCCCGCATCGGCGACATGGTGTCGAAACGTTTATGGGGTTAAGTAGAAATTGTGCTAACTCCCGATGTCGCTCTTCTCTTGCTCGAGGAGTCACCGCGCCTGTGTTGTCTTTTCTTCCATGTGTACCTTCCAAGTTTTCTGCGAGAGATACTAAGCCGTCGAGGTCCGTAAAGTCTCTTCTCTTGATCTATAGTTGGTACTCCTGGCGACAATTTCGGAAAACCCGTTCTAACTTACCCTGTTCGGAGAAGCTCGCGTGCCGCATTAAATCCTATGTCTCCAGAACATAGTCTTTAAAATTTTCCCCATTTCGCTGTACTCGTGCCCGGATTGCGTCCTCCAACTGTTCGAAGTAGCGCGCTAAGAGGAAAAACTTTAGAAACGACTGCTTAAAATCGTCCCAGCTGGCCCACTCCCGACGGGAGTTCCGTAACCAAGTCAGTGCTTTATCTCGTAGTAACTCGAGCATCATGGTTGATTGGCTGTCTACGGGTAATTTGTACACACTAGTTGATATTCCATTTCCTTATTTTGTCTATTATAGCGGGCTGATCCAAGGAAACTCTGCTGTCCGCAGGTTGGGCTTCCTTTTGGGACAGGTGATGGCTGCGGTGTTGTTATGACAAGTAGGGGATGATCCATTCTCCCTGTGTCGACTTATTTTTTGTGGGGTCCTTTCACGTGCCGTAGTTCCTCAACCGTTCCCGTTTCGTCGAATCGGAATTCTTTGGCGTATGTCTGGAGTTCCTCCTTGCGCTAGAAGTATACCCAAGAGGTCTTAGGCATTGCGTACGGCCCGTTACACTTTAACGAAACTTTCGGCCAGAATATGTCTCAAACGTGTCGGGGTCCACGTTATTAAGTGTGCTTTGTTTTTGACCTAGAACATTTCCCTGATCATGACCATCAAGACGGTTCCTAGCGTTAAAATTCGTTTCTTGCAGTAGAATGATGTCAGTACTTTAAGAACCGTTATTTACTGTGCTTTGTTTTTGACCTAGAACCTTTCCCTGATCATGGTCGCTCTATTTTTAAAGTTTTTTTTTTTGTAATTACCGCGAACTCATTCCACAACTGTCAGAACAAGAATTAGGTGAATTTCAGTTGTGGATATAAAAGTATAAGTTTTTCCAATCTCAATAGTGGATATAAAAGTATAAAAATTGGTACCAAAAATAGGAACAGCAAAAAAGTGAAGGAATAACGACAAATTTTTTAATTAAATAACGACAATTAACTTATTAATTAAATACATGTATTACTTTATTTATTTATTTAACTATTTTTCGGAAACTACTTAATTTTAATTCTGAGCAACATTTCGCAAACTATGCGTAATCATCGCGAGTATCATTGTATTCTAATACATGCTTTTTAATATTGGATCCATCAATCCATGTGACGAAATCTTCCATATTACGAGAAACTAAGAAAGCTGGTTCCTTAATCATGTCAGGTCCCACGCGTATATGACCATGTTCAATCAGGTAAGTAGCATTCTTTAATGATTGTGAGAGTTTATCTGAAACGAAAAGAATTTTTCATTAAGCATTACTACTGCATTAAACATGTTTAATCATAATAAGTACAATAAGCCGAGTTAAAATAGAACCTAAGTTTTCGTTTTGATTTTAATATGCCGATATAAAGAATTTAGAATATAAATTAGCATGAACTACTTAAAGAGTTCATTCTTACTTTAAAAAGTCAATGTCAATGGGCCGATTTTCTTAATTTACACACCATTCTTAATTTACAATTTTTTTCTTAAGTTACAACCTCTTACGGCAGACAATATTAGTGGAAAATAATGTTTTCTTCTCGAATTGCCGTTTATGTTTATAGAGGGCGGAGCACGTCACATGCACACGTCGTTGGCACATTATTTTTAACGTGTTGCGATGATTCTAAAATTACAGTTTAAAATTACGCCTACAAGCTCAAATAATAACATATTAGCACAGAAAAGTTCTTATTTATTAAAGTGGCAATGGCACACCTCCCACTTTGTCCATTATTAATATCAAAAATTATATGATCGGATATATACCCAGTTTCAATATGATTATTTTATTCCTTCAATTCTAAGTGCCGTTTGTGTTCAGTTTATGTTCTGTGTATGTGGGCGAAACACTCCCACTTTTCTTTCGCCCGAAGCGTTGGATTTGAGAAAAACAATTCTGGCTCAAAACTCAGTCAATAAGTTGAAACGTTGACTTATTAGGACAAAAGATTTCCTATTTGTTATAAAAAGTCGGCGTGACACTGCCGATTCTCCGCATTTTCAATACCAAAAAAATGGCAAAGAATATACGTGCAAAATTTCATCGCGCAAATGCAATCTACATCAAACAGGAGCAATTTGCAACATCTACCACCTTCTGTTGATGTAAGTACTGATGAAAACTATTCAGAATAGATTTATTTTAACAAAATTTATTATCATTTCCAACTTTGATGATCCCATAAATGAACCCATAAATGCTTTTTTTTCTAGTGATGTAACAAATAAATGAAAGCATTTGTTAAAGCTTTCAATTTTTATTAATAGTATTTCATACATCATTCAACCAAGGCAGCATTCCAGAAGTAGTTCCAAAAAGTACATGTAATATCTTCGGGTTGATCGTGCACTGCAATATTTTTATTAAAATCCTGTCGTTTTAAACATGCTCGTGTTCCAATATAAAATTATATAGAACACAACATGCCAGAAAGGCATCTTCAATTTTGCATTTATTGCAACTATTAGTGCCTTTATAGTTATAATAGTAAGAACCATACTTATTCGAAGCATAAAAAGCTAACTGCTTGCCATCGAGCGCTTCAAGGAACAAAGGGAAAATCAAAATCCATTTAGCTTTAATTTTTTTTTTTGCTTATTTGCAACCATTCGCTTTGCGTATCGGGGAACTAGAAAAATTGAAATATTATCTTATTAAATAATATAAAAACTGCATTTTATTTATTTTTTTTATAAAATTATTTAAATTCATGTGATGTTATAAATTTAAGAGCTCACAGCAAGCAAACGGAAAAAAGTTATTTCCTATCGGTCTTTCTGAATTGAACAAACTGGTCTGTAACTTCAAAAAAAGCCGTTCCAATGGCTCGGCGACCAACTTTTTGAACCTATAAACGTATTGGGCAACGAAGTTATAGTTGACAAAATTGTGGAAGGAGTGCAGAAATGCTGTGCTGGAGTGCTTAATTGCTGGAAAAGAGGCATGTCGAATAGCCAAATTAGGCCAAAAACCGTTCTATATTCGTTATATTCGATCGTTATATTAAATCCTGGCGCCTTGTTCGGTTTCAGCTTGGATCACTTCCGCCGTGGTCTCAATAGGCACGTCTTGGGAATTACCCTGAGCAACACTAACATACCGCGTGTGCAGCGGGAAGAGGTCCGTCACTATACCATCCATGACCTGTGGATTTATGAGTTGTGTAAATTTTTTAAGCTTGTTGAGAACTACCTTATAAGCAAAACCCCACGGACTGTTCTCTACCTCATCACACACTTCCAAGTAACTTTTGTTTTTACTCTCCCTTATTGCCGCTTTGAGCTTTCTGCGTTTAACCTGCGTTTAAGCATCATATCTCTCAAATCATTCTTCCCGCGCAGATCTGCAATCTTAGAATTCCACCAATAGACTGGTCTGTGCCTTGAGGGATACTTTTACGCGACATGGCTGCTTCACAGGCTTTAATTAATTTGCTTCTTGCAAAGCAAGTAGGCTTGCGGCTTCTACCGCCGTACCGCTTGCGCTCATTCCACTCAACACTTGCAAAAACATCTCACACTCAAATGTTTCAGCCTTCCAACATCGATTCCGCACAGCCGCTAGTTACCTCGCTAATATCAATCTGGATCGCTTGGTGGTGCGTGTAGCAACTACTTATTTGCCACTTTGTCCTTAGAAACAAAAATTAGCTTATGAAAACAATATCTATTACAGAACCTCTGCCATTTTTGCAGTACGTGTGCGTTGAGCCTGTGTTCAACAATACAACATCTAGCGCTGAAAAGGTGGCTAACAGGGATCTACCTCGGCATTTGTCTATTTTGAACCCCATTCTGAGGCCCAGGCATTAAAATCACCAGCAATTACGACTGGACGCCTGTGACGTGGATCTTGGACCAACCATATCTAGACTTGTTGGCAGATAACAACTGTATATATATATACCGCTAACCTCCGAGCACATAATTCCAATCTCTGATTTGCAGACTGTAATCCCTGATTTGTCTCCATTAAGATTCCATATCGCAGCTTTACCCGACTGATCGCACACCCATGTGCCATCCATCAGGTTCTGATTAGGTTCGCTTAGAATACATCTACTCGTAGTTCATAACGTATTTGCTCCAGCAACTGCTGTGCCGTTTCGCAGTGATTCAAGTTAAGCTGCAGAATCCTCATTTTAGACCGATTCCTTTACCAACCTTTTTCCCTTACTTGGCTTTCTCGTATGCTGGACACTTATATCCACCACACGCGTGGCTTATTTCTTTACGTCCTTCTCTTGTGCACAGTATACGTCTAGGGTCGTTGATGCATACATTTGCTATATGTCCCTCAATCCCACATTTGAAACAGTTTGGAGCAATCATTTGCTGTATTTTTACACTGTCTAGCGATGTGGCCATATTCAAGCCACCTGTGGCACTTAGTCAAAACAGTTCGCTCACGTATGCGGCAACTCACCCAGCTGATTCTAATTTTCCCTGCCTTCAAAAGCAAACTGGCATTCGCTATTGAGAGCCTTACCGCTGCCATTTGTGTACCTCCAAATCCGGTCCGCAGGCTTAACACGTCTTCTTGATTAAAATGGTCATGCTTGAATTGAGCGCATCGATCGCTCGATAGACCTCGGCTTTTGATGTGACTTCATCTAAGTCCATAATATCCAGGACTATCTTCTCTGATAATCCGCGAACCTCCGCCTATTCTCCAAGGCTGTCCACAATAGCAGATCTGACCTTCTCTGTATTTACCCCGGTTTCGCCGATTTGCAGTAAAAGTCCACCCTTCTGCGTGCGCCTTATTTTTGTTACGGCTTGGCCTACGGCACCCATCTTCTCATCAGCCTTCAGCTTGTGAAGTATTTCGGCATACGAGAGCTCCAATGTCTTTTCAATAACAATTGCTTCCGGTTTTGGCCTGTTTAAGGTTTGTTATCTATTCCTTGGTTTCCTCCCTTGTACCAGCTTTCACCCTTCAACATCTTCATGGTTGTTACCAACTGCATCCCTAGGCTGTAATGCACTAGCGCAGCTTTCGGTTTTGTTGCATGCTACGTCCTTTTTGCCGCTGACTGAACTATCAGGCGCTCTTCTCTATTTCTCTTCGATGCACGTTCTTCCTTATCCTTCCTTAGCGGTGATGTCTGCATACATTTCTCCTTTGTGGATTTGCTACGTTTATCACTTACAGACGCACTGTTTGCGTTACAACGATCGCCATTTTTCGCTTCAATTTCCACCGTTTCGTTGAGGCGTGCACTCAATCAAATCCCTCATTGGCTAATGAATGGAGCGTCTTCCTTCGCTGTTCATCTCTACGAGTTCGCTATTTTCCGAACCATCTTTGTGAATACCGAGACGCCATTAATAGCTAACTGTAGTGATTGCTTCGATGCATTTGAGCATTTGGGCATTGCCATTTCACCTGGTGCACCCAATGGTGACCGTTGCACACAAGTACTCTTTGCAAAGCGATTGCTGCAGTCTGATTGATGATCGCAGCCGCCATCATCGTTACACAGTTGACATGCTGCTGAACTTATCTCTGCTAATAATGCTCTTTCTCTTGCAGACAGCACATTTACAAAGCTTTAAGTGCAGACATGAACCAGTCGAGCACAGATTCTAGCGCCCCCTTTCGTCAAACTTACGAAAGCCCTACCAAAGCTTACGAGTGCTTTATCAAAGCTTTGCTTTATATGCTCTTTTATTGACGTATAGAGCGAGCAGAGAAGCAGTGTCTTAAAAGAACTTCCAAGAAAAGGCTAGCTAGACTAGGTCAATGAACGACCGTAAGTGTCACAATTCCCATTGTTGACACAGATAAATTTATTAAAAAAAAAGGCAACAAATGCCGCAAAATATAAAGTTGATATTATTCACCTATGTATTAAGAAACATTAGCAACTTTTTTCTCACTATTCGTTACATCGTTGGACACACTTTAGTTCAACAATATATCGTCTATGTCGATTTTCCACTTAAAAAAAGCTTAATTTTTACGGAGTCGATTAAAACGCGACCACTTTCTTCAAACTCTCTGCGGAGTGCGCGTGTGTGTGTGTTTTTTTTTTCTTTTATATGAGAGGAAAGCATCGCAAGCCTGAGTGCGAGACTTTAACTCGCTGAAACCCCTCCCCCTCTCTGTTGGTCCCACGGAACTACCACTAAGTATACCGTCGGAAGGCAGAAAGAGCTAATGCTCAAACGTTCGTCTACATCCTATATTAACTCTAACGTCTCAGTTTCAGTTCGTTTGATCATTTGTGTTAAAAAAAAATCTAACACACCGTGCGGTCTTTCCACTCAACACTTCACGTCAGGAATCAGGCTATGTGTCCATCGCCCTTTGCTGGAGATGTGTCACCTATCTTGCCTTTTGGAGAAGGCGACGCGGGTTATATCTTTGACTTCGTGGGCTGCAAGACTTCTGCGGATGTCTGTTCTCTTATGGAAACGTGTTGAGAATCATGCGATTACAGCGGCTGCTTCGTGCGAGATCGTTCGGAAGCCACAGCAAACTCGTAGAGCGCATAAACGAAAAATTTGATTTAATTGTGGCACGTTCTTCTTTGCATGCATCGCCTAAGCGCAAACCGGTGCAGCGTACATTACAATAGATGTAACTATGTACTTTCGCCTACTACTTTAGCAGTCTACGCTTCTGACTGGGCCCATATGTATTCCCCATTATACGAGTTAGGGCCGCGTACGTTGCCATTGCCTTACCACACACCATTTCGATATGCGTAGAGAAAGTCAGCCTGCTCTCTAGCATCACGCCTAAATATCGAATCGCTGGTACAGACTTGATTCTGACTCCATCAATGTTCAACTCTACGAACTCGAGCTTTTTCCTGCTGGTTTTTATCAAACTCATTACATCGGTCGCTAATGATTGCAGCTGGTGTATCTGCTTTGCCACAATGACCACCGCAACATCGTCGGCATATCCAATTATATTTACGCAGTAAGGACAGGGATGCGTAGCACTGAATCATACATAATGTTCCACAGTAGTGGTCCCAACACCGAGCCTTGCGGAACTCCAGCAGTAACTTTGTGTTGTCTAACACCAACATCGGTAGTGTAAAGGAGGGTTCTCTCGGAGAAGAAACTCTTTGGGATTCTCAGAAGATAGCATGGTGTTTGCAATCGCTCAAGTGCTGCAATGATGCTTCCCCAGCATGCCGAATTAAACGCATTTTTGATATCTGAATTAAACGCATTTTTCATTCTGAATATTGTTGAACAGCCCTTCCTAAAGCCACATCGATGTGGCGATAAACCATCTATTTCGTTAACATGACTGCAGACGTTCACGTAGAATATGCTCATATACCTTTCCAAGAGTATCAATCGTACATAGCGGCCTGTATGAAGTTGGATCCATTAATAATTTCTTGGGTTTAATTAGCAAGACTAATCATTTATTTCATTTATTTCAGTTATTTGCAGAAATCCACAATGGCTGTACAATAAGAACCAAAAAGTTTCTTAGTACAAAATTCAATCAATAATACATTTAATATAAGTTATATTATCTTAAATTAAAGGTAAAAAAATAAGCAAAAAAAAGAAAACAAAAAAGACATAAAAAAGAAAAAAACAGAGAAATAGTGAGTGAGAATGAGGGAAAGAAAGATAGAAACATCACCGTGTGAGAGTTCTACACTGTGATGCTGGCAGTCGAAGGAGAAGCAATGTTACGAGAAGTATTCAACTATCGCATGCTTGAACGACCCTGTTCCGGCAATGAGCTGAAGGCTCATAGGCAAGGAGAACCATAATTTTATAGCGTTGATAAAAAACAATCTTGATGAGTTTAAGCAACTATATTTCGGGGTAATTAACAGAAGGCCTCTAAGCGATTGACCAAATAGTAATTTATGAAATAGATAAGCAGGAGTGCGTGAATGAATAATTTTATGTAGAAAAATGCAGGTACGAGCTTTGAGGTAATCACTAATATCACAGCCTAGAATAGCAGATCTAATCGCACCTAAGTGGTCGAAGTTGCGAAGACCATACACGTACCTGGTTGCATGATTAAAAGCAACAGAGATCGCGAGTCAAGCTTATTGTAGATAGCATTCGAATATGTGATTAAAGGGATGATTAACTGCAGAACAAGCTTCCGTTTAATGACAGTAGGAGTGCAAAAAGCAGAGGACCGAAGATTCCTGAGAATGAAATAAATATTTTTAACAACATTGTTAATGTGGTCCACGCAACTCAATGACGCATTAATACGATAGCCTAAATTTACAGCCACTTGTACAACTTTTAACCAGGGTTCGGAATGCACGCACAATGTGCTGCACACATCGACGCATTCACAACGATTGTGTTGTGCTTCGGTTCACTTGCACGTCACATACGAATGTGTTGTGATCAGTTACACAATTCACAATCGAGGTGCTAGAACCGACTCTCCACGCACAACGCTTCGTGCAAGAGACAATCATTCAGCACGAAGCACGGTGCCGCTCTTCACAATCACATCTCCGACGATGTGTTGGTTGAGTGCCGCAGCGCGCAGGTAGACAATTTTCGGCACAAAATCAAGCACGGAAATTGTGACGCAAAATGTGACGAAACGTGCGTGCCAAATGTGCCACTAGCTAGCACATTTTTGAACTTATGAAGATATAAGACAATCGTCTTATATCTTCGGCACGTTGCTTGCAGATGTGTGTGACATTTATGTGTTTGTGTAATATGAATTGTGCTTCGGCACGATGTTTAGTGGAATTGTGAATGTGCTTCGATGTGCTCACATTTCCGAAACCTGCTTTTAACTTATCGCCACCAAGAGATATATCAGGAATGTCACAATAGCAAAACTTATATCTTGATATGGTCAAAACAGACGACTTCAAAGGATTGAGCTGCAGACAATTCTTTATTGACCAACATCGAATGATATCGAGGTCCTCATTTAGTTTAGCTACCCAATCCTCTCTAAGATTATCCCTACTAGACTGGTACACCTGAATATCATCCGCGTATGCGTGAAGTGACGAATACTTGCAAATATGAAAAATATCATCCAGAAACATTGAGAAGAGTAGGGGTCCTAGAACAGAACCTTGCGGTACACCACTGCAGATTCTTTTGAAGTGGGAAAGCCAATTTGACCACTTAACTGACTGAAATCTGTCACATAAATAGCTTTTTATGAGACCAGCGGCACTGACACCAAAACCAAATAGATGCTGTAATTTGCGGCAGAGTATACGATGATTGACTGAGTCGAAGGCCTTAGAGAAGTCCAGCATGCACACTAAGGTAAGCATCCCATTGTCGTAAAAAGGTCTGATGTCGTCTAAGACTTTAAGGACTGCAGTGGTACAACTGTGTCCAGCACGGAACCCAGACTGACTGGCGTCTAATAGCTTATTTATAGATAAGTATTTAGAAATTTGATCAGCCATGAGCATTTCAAGTACTTTAGATAGCGGAGATAGAATACTTATTGGCCTAAAATCAGCAGGCACAACAGCATTCGTTTTCTTAGGTAAGGGAATGACAAATGCATTTTTCCACAAACTAGGAAAAGTAGATGTCGTAAAGCAATGATTTATAATATGGGTAAATGAACCTACGATAAATGCCAGTATTATTTTAACAAATTTGAGATGCACTCCATCTACACTGACCGCATGAGACTTAACTCTTAGCAGCGTACTAGATACTTCAGACTCACATACAGCAGTAAATTCGAAACTACATAAGGAATTATTAGTGGGAGCTATGATAGGAAAAGCAATGTCGTTACTGATATTTGCAGAATTAAGAGAAAGAAAATGTTCATTTAAAAGATTGGGGTCAAGAGTACCATTTGCAGCATCGTAGTTACTGTTGCTATAAACTCCTAACTTTTTTAGGTTATTCCAGAGAACTTTGGCCGGCAGAGAAGTGTTAAGCTTGGATCTAAAGTAGACAGTCTTCGACCGCCTAATAAGACGAACTGAATTATTTCGTACACGCGTGTAATTTTCCCATCTCTCAGCCGAAGAGTTTCTTTTCCAGAGATAACGAAGCTTGTTACGCTCTCGTATGGCTTTCAAAACTTCCTTTGTGAACCAAGGACATGGAGAATTAACTGTCCTTACAGTCCTAACAGGCACACACTTGACAAACAAGTCACTAATGAACTGGGTTAGCATTGTTGTTTTATCATCCACAGTGGGGCAGACCAACGCAATACTATTCCACGGAACCATACTCGCCTTATAATATAAATTTTGGATGCCTATTGACTTAAAGTCGTAAAAAGAAAAAGACGTTTCAGTAGAGTTACGACTCATAGGAATACCCAAGGTTCATAACAGCAAATCATGGTCAGATAAGAAGTAAATTTGGTCAAAAAGTTTAACAAGTGATAAATCTGACACAATGAAATAGTCAAGTAAGCTAGTTATTAACAATAGACAGCCCTAGTGAAGCCACATTATCCCGCATGGCACTTACACTATTGTCATCGCATAATAGATCAATGTTAAAATCTCCACAATAAGATAATTAGAGAGTTCAGCGAAGTAAGTGTCTAGGCTATACATTCTAGAGGGATTATAAACGCATGAAATAAGAATTTCTAAATTGATAACACTTACACAAATATTAAGGTACTCAACATCACTATTGGATGACATTGAGACAATTCTCGATTTAAAGGTACTGCGACAGAAAATGGCTACACCACCACCTCTTCTGCCCGCCCTGTCATTCCTAAACAAATTAAAATTATTCATTTTCAGCACAGAATCCTTTAAATCCGTGTTAAACCAAGTTTCCGAGACACAAATAGCATCCACCAGAGTGTTCTCAAAAACATATTTTAAATAATCAAATTTACAAGAATTCAGACTTCTGGCATTAAAGTGCACAATGTTAAATCCCTTTCGCTGCCCACAGAGCACATCATTTAGAGTCTTTTTATCAACACCATTTAAATTATACACAGAAGCCGTCACGGAGATCAAGGGGGAGAATGAAATATTCAAACACACCACAAATTGATATACTACCCTTCATGAAAACCACTGCCAAAAATGAAAATGAAAGAGAGAGTAAAATTGAGAAAAATAGGAGAAAGAAATGAAAGTTGAGAGAATAAGCTGAATAAGAAATAAAGAGAGAGAAAATTAAGCTTAGACTACACATTTAACTATGAGAAGAGAACAATACTAAAACACAATTAGGTTGAAATACTGTTATGAAAAAAAAAATATATGTATGTATATATAAAATTCATAATTTATTGCCAGTGAGAGAGTCCACACGATCCACAGGTATAGGGTTGCCATCGGAACTCAGTATCACGAAAACTTTACCACCAAATGTATATGCAGCAAGCAACTTTTTCTTACGCCGCTGGTCCAACGAATGCCGCAACACCTCGCGAAGATATCTTGGAAGACTTTCATGCACATACACTTTTTCCTGCCCACCTAGCCCCAGATCACTTAGATTGAGAGCTCGTTGATTTCGCTTGCAATACGATGAAATAGCACGATGAAAAGAAGAACGATGAGAGGCAGAAGATAAGCGAAGAATGATTGGCCCATGAGAAGAGTCTTTCTTTTTTAGCCGAAAAACCTCTCTTAAAGTTTCAGCTTCAGCCGTCGGACAAAAACCAACTCCACTACACAGCTTGCCATATACTGAGAGTAGGTTCTCACACTGGGAGAACGGGATTCCTGAGACAACGAAGTCTGTTGATACTGAGGCTTTCTCACAGACAGAGATCCTCTCACGCAACACGGCGATCTCTTTTCTAACAACAGTTGCCTCAAGAGCAGCTGCCTTAGCCACCTTCAACCGTTGTGACAACGCACACCTCCTCGTTAATAGTAGAGAAGTCTCCTAACACCTCATTAAGCCTTTTCATTATGCGCTCCTCAGAATTCTTCACGAGTAAATGCACTTTCTTAGCGAAGCTCTCCCGAAATGCTGCGAGCTTACTGTCGAATTCAGCCAAAAGAGATGATTCAGCAGCACTTTTAATCGGAGAGACGAGTTGAATAACTGGACTTAGAGAGCGGTCACGAGAGCAAGTATTAAGAGCTTGGATTCTGGATGACCGTTTAACATGAGCAGTGTTGCTTTTTCGATTTTTGCTTGGCGACGGCATATTTGATTGAATTAAGTAAATTTAATTAATTTAATTCACACTCAAATAAAATGTTAATGTATATGATTTGTATAGCTTAAATCACGACGATCGACGTTTGAAACCGGCGAATTATCATGAAACTAATGCCGACACGACAACAGATTAAATAATAAACTATGAACCGATCACTAGCAAACAGACGACACGTCTACACAGCACGACTATTCATAATCGTTGGATTTTTCATATTCTTGGAATAACCTTGTAACGACCGTTAAGAAATCCTGAAAAACCCCAGAGAAAACAAATCCTAAAAACTTTTTTTTTTGTGTGCTCTCTCTCTCACTCGCTATTCTTTGTAGGGATAGGGTGTAACGATCCCAGCATCGTTTCAAACTATTCTGCCGAAAACAATCATCTGCTTACAATGAACCGAGTAAACGAATACACATATTGACTTACATATATTCCGTGTCTAGAAGTCAATTACATACCGAGATGTATATGAAAGCAAGCAGCCGATCATATACATACAGCACAACGACCAGCAATAGCAAAATATATACATACATTTATGACGACATAATTGCAGAAGCAGAAACGAAGAAGAATAACAATAACAGAAAATAAACCACCGACTGCTTCTTTACAATAAACCACAACACAAGAAGCAAGAAACGACAACAACGGCAAAACCTGATTCCATAACCGGACATGGAAAGCGACAACAACAACAACAACAACAGCAACCACAGCTAATGGGAAGACAATGCTAACAAGAAGCATGGAAACTTCCAAAGTGATTTCCTAAGCTTAGATTTCCTAAAGTTAGAATTCCTAAGAACCTTAATTCAAGTGCTGCTTTTAACGAGCATTTTTGAACTTAGAAAATCGACCAGTCTCCCAACGGCGAAACTCTTCACCAGTTAAGCGAGACTTTATCTCATTCGTGAGTGGTTCAGTTTTGGCGCCGCAAGACAAATAAATTTATTTTCAAGTTATACCCGATTTTTTTGTACGATAAGTCAACTTTAGAGTTGATTAACTCCACGGGCTTTAGCTCACACCTGATTTTTTTTATGATTAATCAACTTTAGAGTTGATTAACTCCACGGGCTTTAGCTCTACTCGCACCGATCACTTCGTCAGGCCGAATCAACTCCAACCTTGAGTTGATTACACACTCTTTGATTGCTACTCGACCGAAGCGTCGCACCAGTACCGAGGCTGTTGCTCAGCTGTCCTTTTCCCTCTCCCACTAAACTCTCTTTAGCATAAGACTTAGGCTAAGTTACATTGTAGTAGAATAAGCACACATTGTTAGAGATAAGAAAATTTAAATAGAAACGATATCAAATATAACGTCAGAGCTGAACTTTTTAGTCAGTGCTAGATTGTTGAAACACAATCGTTTGAAATTCGGAAACGTTACAAAGTTAGTGTTTTTTTTTCAAGTTCCACCCACAATGAACCCTGGAACCGCTGAGTCTATCTCAGCTGATACAAAAAACTTGTTACAGTATGTATACCTTTTAATGCATTATACCTCGGATTTGGGCTTGTTCGTGGATGTTTCTGTTGTTTGCAGATTGCTGCGGCGGCAGTGGCCTCGTCGGAGCAAACGCTTTCGTCGTTGACATAAGGTTTTAGTTTGCTGATGTGGACAGCGTGCGTTTTTCCGTGTTTCAGGTATTTAACTCTTGCGATGACTGGCGAAGGAAACGAGATGGCTCGAAATGGCCCTTTATACTTCGGTGCAAGTTTCGCTGCGAAGTAGTCTACACCCTTTGGCAAGTTATGTTGTTTGATTAGAACGAACTCTCCAACCTTAGGTGACCAGTGACGGCGTCTTAAATTATAGTATCGCGCCTGGTCTGATGTTGCTTTCGCTTGTCGGTTTCTCACAATTTCGAAAATTTCTCTGAGTTGTTTGGCTTTCTCGTTGGCGCTCTGCGCTGGTTGTCCGGTGCCGAGTATTTCCTCATCGAAAAGGGCTGCGGGCAGTCGTGGCTCCCGTCCTTGGACTAAGTAAGCAGGGCTAAATCCCGTTGTTGTGATTGGCAAGTGTTTATGGCCAGTGTTATCTCCGGAAGCCTCTCATCCCATTTGCGCTATTCCTCGCCGGTGGACTGCGCGATCATCGTTTTCAGCGTTTTGTTCACGCGTTCGGTTGGGTTCTCTTGCGGTGTGTACGGAGCGGTGAATTGGTGCTTTACTCCGATGCTTGTCAAAAAATCTCTGAAATGTCTCCTTTTGAATTGTTTGCCATTATCTGTTACGAGTACCTTTGGGACGCCAAACCTTGCTAAGATCCGTTCTCTGAAACCGTTCAGCAGATTATCTCCGGTGGCTTTGCGAAGCGGTATTATTTCTGTCCATTTGGTGAATTTATCGAAGAAAACTAGTAATGCCGTGTTTCCGTGTGTTGAGCGTGGCAGTGGGCCGATGAAATCGGCGCAAACGATGGCACAGGGCTCTTCTGCTAGCTTTGTCAGTATTTTCCCTGCTTGTTGACGTTGTTGTGTTTTATACCGCTGACATGAATCGCATCGGCGGACGTGAAGGCTGATATCTCAAAGCATCCCAAGCCAGTAGTAGCGGTTCATTATTCGTGCGGTGGTTTTTCTTATGCCTAGGTGACCTGCCGTCGGACTGTTGTGATTCTCGTATAACACGCGATCTCGTAAGAATGTCGGAACGCACAGTTTCCAAGGTGTGTTGCCATCGTTACTGAGTTGACTTTAAATGTGTCGGAAGAGGCTGCCGTTCTGTACTCTGTAATCAGGGAATTTTTTCGGTCGCTCTCTGACTTCTTGCAGCTTCTTTTCCGTCCATGATCATTTCGGTGCGGTTTCATTTTCGCTGATCGTGTTAGCCGTGGTGACTGCCGGTTGACGGCGCAATACATCGGCGACAACATTGAGTTTCCCCTTTCGATATTTAATCTCGAAGTTATATTGCTGCAACTCCAGTGCCCATCGAGCGATACCTCCTGAAGGGCTTTCGATGCTGTTGAGCTAATTGAGTGATAAATGGTCCGTGATCACTGTAAATTTGTAGCCCTCAAGATAGCATCTCATCTTTCGGATGCCCCATATGATGGCCAGACACTCCTTCTCTGTCGATGAATAGTTCTCTGTCTCTGTCTCTGAATAGGTCTCTGCCTGGTTCAATCTGCGGCTTGCATACGCGATCACCTTCTCTGTTCCCTCGATCTTTTGAGTGAGTACTGCGCCCAGTCCGCTGTCGCTGGCGTCCGTTGGGGGAGTAAATTGCTTGGTGAAATCCGGACAAGCGAGTATTGTCCGAGCGTTGATCAATGATGTCTTCAACTTTTCAAATGCTTGCTGCTGTTCCGGCTGCCGCCTCCAGTGCTTCCCTTTCTTGAGAAGGTTGGTAATCGGATGTGCGATTGTTGTAAATTCCGATACGAAGCGTCTGTACCATGATGCGATTCCCAAGCAAAGTCGAAGATCGCGTAGATTCTTCGGCGGCTCAAGCGCCTGTATAGCTGTGATTTTCTCTGGATCCGTCTGAATACCGTGTTCGCTCACGACGTGCCCCAAATATTTGGTTTCCTTTTGGAAAAACTCACAGTTTTCCCTGTTCAGTTTGAGATTTGCGGCTCTTAAACGTCTGAATACCTCTTTGAAATGTTGCACACGCTCTTCCTTCGTTGCGCTTGTCACGATGATGTCATCTAGATATGCGAAGGCATTAGCCTCTAAGTCTGGTCCAATCACTTGGTCGAGGTCTCGTTGAAATGTTGCTGGTGCGGAATGTAACCCGAACGGCATCACCTTCCACTGGAAAAGACCACGGCCAGGCACGGTAAAAGCTGTGTAGGGTTTACTGGATTCCTCCATCGGAATCTGCCAGTAACCATTTTTTAAACCGAGGCTACTGCTAAACTTTGCATTCCTTAGTCGATAGAGGATGTAGTGAATGCGTGGTAGCGGGTAAGCATCTGGGCGCGACCGAGAATTTAATTGGCGGTAGTCTATGCACAAGCGCCAATTGCCAGTCTTCTTCTTCACTAGTACGATTGGGGCGCTGTACGCGCTGGTGGATGGTTCTATGCAGCCTTTGTCTAGCAGTTCGTCCACTTCCTGATTGATAATTGTATATCAATGCTTTATCGGTCTTTTTCGTCTATCATAGAAATCTTGTGCGTGGTAACGCTTGAGAGTCCTTCGAGATGGTTAAATACCTCTAATTCTTGTTGCAAGATGAAATCGGTATCGTCTGAGCTTCGTGATTTTTCCTTGCCATGCTGCTCTTCTTGGCTGACGCTATAGGTGTTGATTGCCACTGTCTCAGGTGGTTGGAGAATGTTTTGAAAATTGAATGTGAATCCCCCGCAAGTTAAGCTGGCGCCAGCCTCTGCAAGAAAGTCCATCCCTGGCAACAAATCATCGACAGCACCTGGAAGTATCAATAACATTGTGCGACGGGTATCTTTGCCTAGGGTGATTTGGGCGTCGATATATTGCGACAGCATTCCCTGGGACCCATCGGCCATGCGTATGTAGAGCGGTTTGCTTAACGTTTTAGTTGCTAATCCTAGGTCTTGCTCCATTCGTGGGCTAACGAAGCTGCGTGTTGCTCCTGTGTCCAGTGTCGCCTCTATCCATTTCCCCTTGACTCGGATTCTGGCTATGAGATGGCCCTTATGACACCTTAACACTTCTGCTTGTTCCGAGAAGACGTCGGCCCTGTTTCCGCCAGGTCTCGGCTCTGGCAGTGTTCTTCCACATGTCCAGCAGAACAGGATTTGCGGATTTCGACAGCCTCTGCGCTGATGTCCGTCTTGGCCGCAGCGACGGCATGCCGTGATTGGATTAATGGGTCGCGTTGTCAGCGGCGTGATCTCCATATGCCGTTCGTTTCTTGGTCGAGGCAGTTGCGTTCTGGTCTCGTACGGAGGCCGGAATAGTGAGGTGCTTGGTCTCTCTCGTTGTCTCGGGTTCTGTGGCGTTGATTCGTCTGACCTCCCTTGAATGCATTCTAGATCCTCGGCTAAGGCCACCAATTCGTCAAGATCCACGAAGTCCTTCCTTTTAATATATAGATGAAATTCTTGTCGTGAATTGGAATACGTGTTCGAGCTTCTGAGCATCCGTGAAATTCGTAGTTCTCATCAGGTTACAAATGTCCAGAACGAAGTCCTTAAATAATTCTCTCGGTTTTTGCATGCGTCTGCAAAAGTATCTACTTGACAGGAAGAATCGAAAGAAAGCTGTTTTGAACTCCTTCCAGCTGTTCCATTGTCGTTGATTATTGCGCAGCCATATCAAAGCACGATCCCGGAGCAGTTCGGGCATTATTCGAGGCATACTGTTTAGCGGAAGTCGATACACCTCGGCCAATTCCTCTATTCGTTCGATGAACAGCAGTGGGTGTTTCCCGCCGTCCTATTTTACGTTCCACTTCCGCACTTTATCAATGATTAACACTGGGTCGCATTCAACGGTTGCCGGTACGGATAACGCATGCTCGTCTTCGCTGTCCCCTCGTTGGGACGACGCTATCTTTGTCTCCTTCGTATCGCCACCTGCCTGCCGCTGTGGATTCGGATATTTCTGGATCTTTTCCGGCTGCTATAGCAAAGGCAGCCAAACGTTTTCGTAGTTCTTCCACGCTGCCTCCTTCATCTAATTCGAATTCCTCGGCATAGGTAACTAATTTCTCCTTCCGGAGCGTATATATCCACCACTGTTTCGACATCGTGGTGATTCCATTGTAAGTACGTTGCTTTGAAAATTTGTTAAATATCTGGCGTATGATGTCCCTGTTCGGGCGCCACTGTAACGACTGTCTCTCCTCTCTCCTGGGTATGACTCAGTCTCGTCCAAGGTTCGTTCAGTTATTTGTATTTAATGAACACGATACACCACATAACGTTATAAATATATTTTATTGATCCTAACTATGAATAAACTTACAACTAGGCTATGTATAACGATATTATTATTGATGAAACTGAGATTTGTATTAGTAGATATTAATTTAGCTGGAACAGAAACGTTTGATTAGCGTGCTTACGAGACACCTTGAAGTATAGAGTCGCGGAGTTTATACCCACAGCTAGTTTCGATCTATTAATCGAAGGTGTTATGAGTGAATACGTCCACCTACCCTTCGTGGAGGCGTCCCATCGGGACCAGAGAACTGCATGAATACCCTTTTATGAATCTCTGAATAAATTCACGAATTTATGAATGCCTGCATAATTAGCATTCACAGCGTGTGAATGCCTGCTTGATTCACATTCACAGTCTATGAATGCCTGCTTGATTCACATTCACAGCCTATGAATGCCTGCTTGATTCACATTCACAAAACGTGAATCACAGACAGAATCACAACTTCAGACGGGAAAAGATTCACATGATTCACAAAATATCCTGTGATTGTTTTCAGCAGGCATAGAAATTTCTGTGATTGTCTAAATGATTCACAAAAATTTGGGACCATATTCAACTGCTCATACACTGTTTTCGAGGATTTTTGTTTATTTTAATTTGTTATCAGTTTGAATAAGCGTGAGCTAGCGAGAAAGGTGTCAGCTATGGTCATAGGATGCGGTTTGAACTATAACAATGTACACTGTCAAAACTAAACACATATTGGCATTTAGGATTTGTTGATTATAATAAAACTATAATTACTTAAGCTTATCAAAGAATGTTATCCTATAGCAAATTTATAAAAATTTATTATGCTTCTTTTAGATATTTAAAAAATATAATTTTACTAAAAATTACATTAATTACAGTTTATATTTAAAAAGAAATTAAATAAACCTATATTATGCTTAAAAGCATTGTTAGAACCAATGTAAAATAGTATAAAACTAGAAGAAACTCGAAGACATTTACAGTCCAAACACAGAAACAAAGCTTTATATATGAAATTTTTCCAGTGCCGTTGATTTCAACGGCAGTGCATTTCAAATAAAGCAAATATGTTTGTTATATTTATAAAAATTTATTATGCTTCTTTTAGATATTTAAAAAATATAATTTTACTAAAAATTACATTAATTACAGTTTATATTTAAAAAGAAATTAAATAAACCTATATTATGCTTAAAAGTATTGTTAGAACCAATGTAAAATAGTATAAAACTAGAAGAAACTCGAAGACATTTACAGTCCAAACACAGAAACAAAGCTTTATATATGAAATTTTTCCAGTGCCGTTGATTTCAACGGCAGTGCATTTCAAATAAAGCAAATATGTTTGTTTTATTAAGTAAGTGCAAAATGTTGAAGTGAATATATTTGAATCACTTGAAAAGCTGACGAAACTCAATAGTGAGCGATTTACGAGTATTCGCATTACCAGGAGATCATGATAACTAGTAACATTTGCGCATAAAGAATAGGCAAAAGTCTTCCTTGAATTTGAACACCGCTCATTGGCTGCAATTCTTTTTCACAGCATTATAGCTTCATTCTGGTTTCTCAAAGACAATTTCAATTTTTCTCCTCTATAATCCTTTCCTTATCGAAACAATAACAAACAGTCTGCCGGAGACGTGGGTTTTAAACGTTTCTGGCGCCAGAATGGTTATTTCCAGAATCGTGTAAGCGATAGAAAGAGCGATTTCTTACAAACAAAATTTGTGCAGTGATATTGTTACCAGGAGAACAGAATATCAAACATACAAGGAATAGGAAAAGATCTTCCTCAAAATTTGGACATCGTCCATTGGTTGCACTTCATGTTCAATGAACTGTGGCGTTGCTGTTGTTGTTGTTACTTCTAAGAAAACGTTCATTATCTTCTTGCACCCTCCATTCGTAAAAAAATTAAAAATTGTGTTGCGCTTTCTGGAAAACAACAAATGAGCAAGAATCCACGTCACACTAATGAGAGCGTGGTTTTTCCCAACGAAAATATTTTCACTCTTTTGTTCTTCATAAGTGTTCTAACATTCTAATAACAAAAGTTGGTGAAGTATTTTAAAAAAAGCAATTTGCAGCACTTATTAAATACAACATTGAAAAGCCCTTGCAGCACGAGGTGGAATTCCAACTTCAATTTATTTAAGTCAATATCGATTAACTGGCAGACGATACTTGAAATTTTGTCTGAGCGCGCTGAAAGTTACAGGCTTTCATCCATAATCATAAACATTTTGAATGTGTTAGTGGAACTTTGTGAAAGTTTTGAAATAGTTAATAAAAAATTGCAAGGGCGGTCATACGCAACGATAAATTATGTATACCCATCGATAAATCGAATCAGGAAATTGTGCGAATATAAAGATACTAGGGTTAGCCGGTTTTTTAAAAACCGGTTTTAAAAACCGGGTATTTGAAGAAAATTATCGTATTCCAAAACCGGTTTTTTCAGCGAAACCGCGCCGGTTTTTATTGTTTTTACAGATATAGATACTATTTTATTTTATTAAACAGAAAAAAACAAGTAATTATTAATTTCACGAATATAAATATGTAGTTAAGGATAGTAAAGATGCAAGACTCATACATATTTTATTCATTTTGAGAAAACAATAAAAACAAAACAAAAACTCTAAATTATATGGGTTCTGTATAAATTTTATATACGAATATATGTATAATAAGTAATTATATACATATTAAATTTTATATATTACAGAAAAATGAAATTAAACCAGTTGAATAATCAGTTGTAATCTTTGGATATTTTGGGAGCCCTTTTTTGTATTTTTTATTTTTTATCAGTGAAAACCGAAAACCGGTTTAAACCGGTTTTTTGGAAAAGTTAAAACTCGAAAACCGGTTTCCTAAAAAGTCGGGTTTTGTCCAAACCCTAAAAGATACCGATATGCACGTTATCTCTTCCTTGAAGGAAAATATTTTAAGACAGATAGAGCATAAGTGGCTGCCAAATTTGAATATCATCCATAAGGCTTTTTATATCCGCCTACAAACAGTAGCCTAAGCCTTGAGTGCATAACGGAGGCAAAGATTTTTTGCATCGATCAAATTGCACAATTCAGAGTGCCAGTCGCCGATGCTAATTCTTCGGAAAACATTCAACACAGTTTGCTTCTGGGGAGTGACATAGAATTCTTCCATCCTGAGTTCTTAAACCGGCCACCAGTTACTTCTGTACAAACTTGCAGCGATGAGGTCGAAAAGTATTCATCAGTGACAGTACCTGTGACTGTTGACTTCAACCCTTTCGTTTGGTGGAGAGAGCGCAGAGGTGAATACCCAAAGCTGGCAGTTTTAGCTGAGAGGATATTATCAATACCTGCAAGTAGTGCGGCTTCCGAGAGGATATTTTCATTAGCCGGTCATTTAATCTGTGAAAAAAGAAGCCGATTGGATCCAAAAACTGTGGACTCCCTGCTATTTTTAAATTCGCTCCATAAATGCGATATCTAGCTCTATGTATATGTTTCTAGTCGCTGATGTTAAAAGTACAACATTTCCCTGTGCTTACATGTAAAACGATATGAAATTACATGATTTCCTTAATTTACTATTAATACATTTCCTTAAATTGCTAAAAGCATATAAAGTTAGTGCATTAGAAAAATATCTCAACCTTGTTAAGTAGTTTAAGTCCACTTTTGGGTAATGTAAATGCAATTAATGATTTCGTACATATAAATAAGTATTTCGAAGCATTGTATTAGTATTAAAAGTTTTACTTATTATACAGCTTGTTTATGAATTAATAAAGTACAGCTTTACAACAATGGAACTAAATATTTTCAATCAATCAATTGGGAATCAATTTCTGGTAAGGAGTTTTCTTGATCAGTAGTGAAGATGATATGTTAGAACACTTATGAAGAACAAAAAGGTGAAAATATTTTCGTTGGGAAAAACCACGCTCTCATTAGTGTGACGTGGATTCTTGCTCATTTGTTGTTTTCCAGAAAGCGCAACACAATTTTTAATTTTTTTACGAATGGAGGGTGCAAGAAGATAATGAACGTTTTCTTAGAAGTAACAACAAAAACAGCAACGCCACAGTTCATTGAACATGAAGTGCAACCAATGGACGATGTCCAAATTTTGAGGAAGATCTTTTCCTATTCCTTGTATGTTTGATATTCTGTTCTCCTGGTAACAATATCACTGCACAAATTTTGTTTGTAAGAAATCGCTCTTTCTATCGCTTACACGATTCTGGAAATAACCATTCTGGCGCCAGAAACGTTTAAAACCCACGTCTCCGTCAGACTGTTTGTTATTGTTTCGATAAGGAAAGGATTATAGAGGAGAAAAATTGAAATTGTCTTTGAGAAACCAGAATGAAGCTATAATGCTGTGAAAAAGAATTGCAGCCAATGAGCGGTGTTCAAATTCAAGGAAGACTTTTGCCTATTCTTTATGCGCAAATGTTACTAGTTATCATGATCTCCTGGTAATGCGAATACTCGTAAATCGCTCACTATTGAGTTTCGTCAGCTTTTCAAGTGATTCAAATATATTCACTTCAATATTTTGCACTTACTTAATAAAACAAACATATTTGCTTTATTTGAAATGCACTGCCGTTGAAATCAACGGCACTGGAAAAATTTCATATATAAAGCTTTGTTTCTGTGTTTGGACTGTAAATGTCTTCGAGTTTCTTCTAGTTTTATACTATTTTGCATTGGTTCTAACAATGCTTTTAAGCATAATATAGGTTTATTTAATTTCTTTTTAAATATAAACTCTAATTAATGTAATTTTTAGTAAAATTATATTTTTTAAATATCTAAAAGAAGCATAATAAATTTTTATAAATTTGCTATAGGATAACATTTTTTGATAAGCTTAAGTAATTATAGTTTTATTATAATCAACAAATCCTAAATGCCAATATGTGTTTAGTTTTGACAGTGTACATTGTTATAGTTCAAACCGCATCCTATGACCATAGCTGACACCTTTCTCGCTAGCTCACGCTTATTCAAACTGATAACAAATTAAAATAAACAAAAATCCTCGAAAACAGTGTATGAGCAGTTGAATATGGTCCCAAATTTTTGTGAATCATTTAGACAATCACAGAAATTTCTATGCCTGCTGAAAACAATCACAGGATATTTTGTGAATCATGTGAATCTTTTCCCGTCTGAAGTTGTGATTCTGTCTGTGATTCACGTTTTGTGAATGTGAATCAAGCAGGCATTCATAGGCTGTGAATGTGAATCAAGCAGGCATTCACACGCTGTGAATGCTAATTATGCAGGCATTCATAAATTCGTGAATTTATTCAGAGATTCATAATAGTGAATAGATTCATGCAGTTCTCTGATCGGGACTGCCATACCGCAATCGATTTCTCCCTTTCTTCTTTGGCTGCTGCTCGTGTCGAGGTGCGTTGTAATGACCTTCGATCATAAATGCAATTCATCTCATCAGCCCAAACATCGATTGGCAAAAGACCTGCTATAACGCCTGCTGCGTCATCGGACACTGCGGAATCCACTAATTATTCTCAACGCACTAAGTCTGTGAACTGCGACTAGCTTTCTTCGAAGCGAACTAGCTTGCAGTGCTTGAGACCAGACTCGCGCCGCATACAGCAGAACGGAGCTTACCACCGTAGCAAGTAGTTTGCGTTTGACCGGCCTCGAACCGCCTATGTTTGGGAAGAGTCTTGCCAACTTTGTCTGAGGTCTCGCTGCCTTTTCAGCCGCATAGCACGCATGCTCCCTGAAAGTTAGTCTATTATCTAATATGACCCCCAGATATTTAATCGAGCGCTTCGACTTAATTTCAACATACCTACATACAACCTACTTTAACAGTGATGTACTCCAACTTCTTCCGACTGCTTATAAGAACTGCTTCCGTTTTATGTTAAGCAAGTGTCAGACGAGCTGAATTCTGCTTCTTTACTTGTGCAATTGCGGTATTTACCACTACTTCTAACTGGCTGAATTGCTATGCTACTGCCACTATCGCAATGTCGTCAGCGAATCCTACCATGAAGATTATTTGCGGCAAAGGAAGCCTCAAAACCTCACCATACATTAGGTTCCATAATAATGGACCCAAAACGGATCCATGCGGAACTCCTTCAGAAACACCCAAGTATTCTAACTCGTTATTGGTTAGTTAGATGAGTTTTCTATTGGTAAAGTAGCTGCCTATTATTTCAACAATGTAAGATGGTGCTTCCATTTTGTCGAGCGCTTTTTTAATGCACGAGCAGTCTTCTGAATTAAAGGCGTTTCTAATTTCAAGCGTTACTACAGCGCAGTACTCTTTGGTCCCCCTTTCCAACGCTCGCCTGTTATTGCATTCCTTGCGCAATTAATCAGTACATTAACCGCGTCGATAGTGGACCGAGATTTCCTGAAGCCATACTGTCGCTCAGATATTGCGGCCTTTTCTCCGGCTACTGACAGAAGTCGATTGCAAATAATTCTTTCGAGAAGATTTGGCGGTATGATGCTGCTTCATCAGGCGGCTTATTTCCCTTAGGAATCAGAACCCGTTTCTGCTTTTCCAGCGGTCAGGGAAAACGCGTTAGTCTAAGCTGGTATGTAGTCAAATACATGTCTGGCCTTGAGGATATCGCAGCCTTTATCACGACATTTGGGATTCCATCTGGACCTGGCGCTTTGTGATCACCAATTTTGTCGCAGGCTTGCCTCAGCTCCTCTAACGAAATCGCAGGTGCTACCTCGTTGCGCGTTCCACGAGCGACACTCCATGGAAGCAGTGGTATTTCAAGAAAAAGAGTTGACACAATTCTCCGAAGGAGGGCGCGACATTAAATTTGCGGAGTTTTGAAGCTTAATTTTTTTCATGACAGCTTTGTAAGCGTTAACACACTGTCAATGTCCACTTGGCTGCACAAATGACTGAAGCTTTTCCTTTTGCTATCCCTGCTTTTCCTCAACTTCATTCTCTTTGAAATCTGGGCCTCCTCTGCACCTCTGCTTTTGTCTCCTCGCCCTAAAACACTCTGCTCTCATAGAGCGGATATCCTGATTCCACCAATAACATGGCTGAGTCATTCGCTTTTTTGACTTTTTGGGCATTGATATGTCACACAGCCTATCCATAACGACTGCGAGTTTATTACTAAGCTCTTCTGAATGAATTCCTCTCATATCTCTTTGTCGAAGGCTTTAGTTTCCTACTGGTTTTTCCAACCGCAGTCGACTTTGAAAGTTTCGGCGTTGGGCAATGTTAGTTATTATTGCCTGGTGGTCGGTGTGTGTAATGTTCGCTGACACACCAAATCGTAGTTTGCGCCATGTAGTCTGAAATGAATGTTAAAACGATAATAGCCTCCGCATAAGCTTTCCTGAATGTACTTTTCCTGCCGGTGTTAAGAAGAACTACCTTCAGCGACAAAAGAGACGCTAGTAAGCTACTGCCTCTCCGCTCGCGGGCGTCTAATACTAATCGGTCAAGCATTACTTGAAAGTCGCTATGTGACCAACTAGGCGGAGCGAAGCAGCTGTAAAAGTGAATGCTTAGTATAGCAGCTGTCTAATGAAACCTGGAATGCAAGTACCAAGCTCTTCAAATGCCCAGCGACCACAGGCCCAAATAGCAGCAATTGGGGCGGTCGGGCACTCTATATCGTTCACTAAGCAACGCCAAATCGACTTGTTCCTCTTGTGTGAACTGCTCAAGGAGGTCCTGCGCAGTTACTCAATGGTTGAGATTTAACTGCACCGCTCTCATGGGTCTGATTTGCCTACCGCCAATTTGAATACGGGGCAACAGCTACTTCCAGCAATGTGGCTTGCGTCTTTAGTTGAGTCCGTCTTGCAGAACATGCAACAGGGGTCTTTTTTCCATTGCATGGCAATGTGACCTTCCTTACTGCATCTTCTGCAACATTTTGACTGATTCATCTCGCTTTTGCAGTGTCTGGAAATATGTCCGAATTCAAGACACCTGTACTATAGCATTTTGTTAAGACATTCTGCTGCCGTATTCGGCAGTTGACCCAACCAATGCGTATTTTCCCTGTTGTTTTGATCGCCGCTGTGTGAAGCCTCCAAATCCTCGCCGCATACTGATTACATCTTCCTGAGAAAAGTTAATTAAATTAAACTGGCCAACTATATCATGGCCACCTTGGCCTTTGTCGTTACTTCATCAATATCTTTGATATCAAGCAATACTTTCTCTGCTAAGCAGCGGACCGGAGCGTCCTGGCCTAAACTAGTATCAATCAAGGGCCTAATTTTTTCTGCCTTTTCACTTGTTTCATTTATTTGCAGCAGCAGCTGGCCTTTTTGCGTGCGCCTTATCTTTGTGACAGTCTGACTCATATCTCCGATATTCGTGTCCGCTTTCATTTTATGCAGGATTTCTGCGTGACCTGCTCACCTTTCTTCTCAATTAGGATCGCCTCCGGTCTAGGCTTTTTTATAACTTCTTGCCTTTTTCTCTTTTTCTGCGAGCTCACTTTGGTCCAATGAGAACCAATTTTAAGTTCTTTTGCAGCTTCGGCTTCTTGATGTGCAGCCTTAGCATAGGAAGTGACCTCCGGCGTTTTGGTTTTCTTAGATGCCGACTGAATTAGTGAATTCTCCTCCCTTGGGCGCTTTGAGATTCGCTCCTGCTTCTTCTTTAACGACGGTGACGTCTGCGTAGATTTCACGAGTCGTTTCTGCCCAATTTGCTTTTTAAAAAAACGAGCGGTCTTCACCCCGCTCGCCATTTTCAACTTCTTCATAGAACGCTGCAATTGCGTCGATCAGCTCCCTCATGGGATGATGTATTGATCGCCTTCCTCCACTGATTATTTCTATCAACTCACCATCTTTCGACCTAATTTTTTAAATACCGTGATACGCTCTGTGTCATCTGTGTCAACACACGGCACTGTGGAGAATTTGCTTGTGTAGGAGTTTGTACCTCCACCGAGATTTGAGATGGCGACCTCGATATGCGAACGCTCTTAGCAAATGGATTCGACATACCTGATTGGTCCTCTTTACGTTTGCGTGTTGATCCACACCTCGCAATTGTTGCTTCCGATTTACTTGTGGATTCCATTCTTTTAGCATACCCGTTAGTGTAGGCGGGCACCTACTGAGCGTGAATTCCAGCGAAGACACCAACAAATCGAACTATCCACACCTTTGCAAGAAAACTTTTGCTTTGGAACAAAGCAGCACAGGCTCAAACCAATAGATGAGAGCTTTATTAAAAGTTCCCGCTTTATTAAAAGCTTTCGCTTCATTGTTCAATGTTTACTTCCCGCAAGAGACAAACGCATTTACTTGCAATATTTAATGATTTTACTCGCACTGAGGTTGCGCGGGATTTACAAATGTTGCCTTCTCTGTCGTATTAATATTTAACAATTTACCAATTTCTGGACGACGGCTAGTATAAAAACCATGTTAACTACTAATACCAGTGGCCAAGATAGCACTCGCGACGTAAAAAATAACGCGTTGCCACACTTTTGCACACTCTTCATATTATTAGAATTTATCGATTAGAGTTTACCACTGAATGAAACGCTTTTTCCGGAGCTGCACTAAAAGCACGTCTGCGCACTATAAAACGATCTCACTCTCCTCCCGTGTGTGTGTGTTTTTTTTTTTTTGATTTAGCGAGGAGTAAAACCATCAAAAGCCTTAGTCAGTGCGGGACTTAAACCCTCTAAAGATCTCCTCTCGTCAGCACGGATGTTCCCCCCCGGAACCACCAATAGGTATTACGTCAGGAGGCCGTGGGATCAATTCAGCTCAAACGTCAGTTATTAGTTCAATCTAATCGTTCGTTTGCTCGTCCTACCTGCTCTCTCTTACGCTGCTCAATAACCACTAAAGCTGCCATTCTGCTTACTGCGTCCCAGACTTCTCTATCATCCAACATGGCCATCACAATATTTTCTGAAGCAATAGGAACTCCTATAACGCCGCTGGAGTTCTCCTCTTAGCATGTCCTAACGAGGGCATTCGAAGAATATATGCCGCACATTTTCTACGGTCGCCATACCACAATAATCGCAGAAAGGATCTCGTTCGTGTCCGTATTTGTGCAGATAGGACTAGAAGCAGCCATGTCCGCTCAGCAACTGCGTTAAGTAAAAATCAACCTCAGCATGAGGTCTGCTTGCAGCACTTGGAATGAGTTCGGTGCGGTGGTAGGGCATAGGCGTATTCTTGACCTCGTTAACACCGAGATCATGGAGACGTTGATGCCAACCGATAGTATGAGTAAGACTATAGCCTCAATAAAGAGCCACAATAGCCTCATAACAGATGGTCAAACACACGAGCAGTGTGAGAAGAATGACATATGCATCTTTACTGATGCGTCATTACGAGAAGAGAGGGCGGGAGCCGGAGTCCACTCGGTATAGTTGAACCTGGCCTGTGCGCTATCTTTGGGACGACATGTGTCGGTATATCAGGCCGAAATGCTGGGGCTTGTACACGCACTGGATCACCTGATTGATGGAAAGGTGCAACATAAGACTATCTTGATTGCGCTTGACAATCAATCGGTGATTAGGTGCATGCACAGGACACACGTGGATTCGAAGCTGGCTCAAGAATGTGCTCTAAAACTTAGCAGGTGTGCTCAAGTTAATGAGGTCACACTTATGTGGGTAAAAGGGCATGCCGGTAACGATGGTAATGAAGTGGCTGATGAACTCGCAAAGCGGCGGTCATCATCGACTTTTGTTGGACCCGAGCCGAGAGTTGCTCTGAGCAAAGGATCGGTAAAAGCTTTAGTCGAACGATGGATGGAAGTCTCCCACATGAAAAGATGGGAGAGTTTAACCACGTGTAGACAAGCTAGGGTCGTTATGCGCAGCCCTATGGGCGGGCAAATAAATGGGTCACCCAACTTCCAAGGAGGACCCTGAGCTGGCTAGCAGCAATGGTGACTGGTCACGGTAACTTCAGATACCATCCCAAAAGATAGGTCTTGCTCAAGATGGGATCTGTAGACTGTGTCAGGAAGAAGATGAGACAGCGGTATCTTTGGAAGATCACCCCTCCTCTTCCAAAAAAAAAAAAAAAAAAAATGAGGTCTGTTTAGCCAGAGCTCTAATAATAGAATAAGCTTGTGTGTCCATCTGCCCGTATCTGCGTTCTGCCATTTAGCCTGCCACTCCTGCATGACCAAACGTCTCACTTCACAGACTGCGCTGCTGCTAGTTGCGACGCTTCTGCTGCCTATCACTGTGTGCGCCTTCCGTATTTCAACTTTCAATCACAAGTGCAGCGTCAGAGGAGGTCGTTCGAAAGGGACAACACACTCGTAGCGCAGAATGTCTATAGATGGCGTTTAATCCGCGTACATAACTGGGCTTTGCAAAAGCTTCCTTCCATACTGGTGACGCGTAAAGAATTATTTATTTATTCTTTCAATACATTACACTTTAAGACTAGGAGGTCTTATTAATTGTATAATTCAGTGTACAACAAATTATAAATGAATAGCTGTAATACTAATAATAATAATAATACGATAATGCGAGAAGTAAGTGCTATCGAAAAAGGATACAGAGTTTTTAAGATACAGAAGGTAGTAGGTTGAAGAAAGGATAAAGAGAGAGAACAATAATGAAAGTGGGAGACAAGAACCGACGCAGACCAACTACAAGTTTATTGTGAAGCGGATATAAAATGTAACAATTTCCGCTTGAAGTGCAGCGTACTGGTGATTCTCTGTATGTGAGTTCGTAAGCAGTTCCACCGCCTGATTGCGAATATAAAGAAATGCCGCTCAGAAATCAAATAATGGTGCCTGATGGAAATAAGACGTTATTGTGGTTAGATCTTGAAAAATTTAATCTACGTAATATGGATTTGCTGTGTACTAGAACATCAGGTAAGTCATTAATGTACAAAGAAAACAATAAGGGACCCACTATGGTACATATGGATTTTGCTGTGTACTAGAACATCAGGTATGTCATTAATGTACAAAGAAAACAATAAGGGACCCAGTATGGACCCTTGGGGTACACCACGCTTTAAAGAAGCGGTCTGGAAGACAGATCCATTATGCCATACTACCTGTGTTCTATTAGCAAGATAAGACCGAATTAAATTCACTGCAGAACACGAGAACCCAAACATGCGGGATAAGTATGTGAGTAAAATATCATAGTTGACTGAATCGAAGGCTTTGGAGTGATCCAGTAGTACAAGAAAGGTGACTTTATCATCCTCAATATTCAAACGCACATCCTCAACGACATCAATTAAAGCGGTGATGCAGCTGCATTCATTTCTAAAGCCAGACTGTTTTTCCGAGATAAGGCTATATTCAGTGCACATTGCAGATATTTGGTTAAAAGCTAGTTTTTCAAAAATTTTGGATAAGAAAGGGAGAATATATATTGGACGAAAATCATTATCGGATTTCGGAATTGGAATATGCTTAGCCACCTTCCAGGCATCCGGAAATGATGAGGCCGTAAAGATCCTATTAAGAGTGTATGTTATAACGGGAACTAATTCAGTAGTTAGCAGTCTGATGAAGGATGGATAAATGCCATCTAGTCCAACTGCATTGGATTTAAGACTTATTAGGCTTCCAAGAACTTCATTTCCATCAACGCATCTGAAACAAAATGGATTGGAAGGACCAAGCGAGCGGAGGCTGCAGGGCGTATAATGATTCGTACTAATTAAAGGAACATTAAGATTTAGAAATTTGTTGTTAAGTACATTACAGTTTACGTCATCTTCATACGAGGATCTGGAATCTTTAATAAGACCAAGATTACGGATTTGGTTCCAAGTACGCTTAGAATTGCAGACGAAAATTTTGTACTAAAATATGCACGCTTGGCCTTTTTGACACCTTTGGTTACAGATCTTTTAGCATGAATAAACTTTAATTACAAAGCCGGTAGTCTAAACCGTTTCTATCGCTTGAACGCTAAATCACGCTGTGAAATCAATTCTTTAATTGTATTCGAAAACCAGGGCTTGTCAGCGCATTTTGAAACCTTTCTTTCGAGGGGAACGATCTTATCAAAAGCTTTCGTGATTTGCATATTAATAAAATTAATTTGATCATTGACAGATAACATAATGTGAGTGGCGTTCCAGTTAACAAGTGCAATATCAGAGCGTAACGTAGAAATATTAATATCTCTAAAGTTTCGAAAGGTAAATGCGACAAGAATGTAATTAAGTCTAAAAACATAGAGAAACAGTAAATCATGTCGCGAAAATTGAGGGGCATATAATTGATTATAAAATCGGATTTTATTACTATCGGACACAAAGATGACATCGATTAGGGTCTCACTACTACATGTAGTAGTTCACATTTACCGGGTATAGGGCGAGGCTACACATGCGGTCGGTTAAGATATAATCAGCAAGCAAGTTACAATTGAAGTCGCCAACAATAATAATGTGCTGATAACAGGGCACCAAGTTTTAAATAATAACAACGAAAAACTCATGCTTACACGATAATTGGGCCTGTAAACAGAACCTAGTAGCAACTTGTCAACTTCAGAGTGAATTTCGCAAATATGAATTCAATACTTGTGTTTAGAGCCGATTTGAGTTTCACTTTACAGGTGATATTATTTCTGATAAAGATTGCGACGCCTCCAGCATGCGACAATCTGTCATTCCGAACTAATCGATACACATGAACCGAAAACAATCCATCATGCAATGTTAGGTTAAACCATGTTTCAGAGATTCATACGGCATCTATATCAGACTTTTCAAAAATGTATCTAAATTCGTCAATTTTATTATTTAGACTCTGTGCATTAATATGGCAGATTTTGAGACCATCACTTTGTCTACACAACACGCGCACCATATTATACAAGCAGGCACTAGAACATCGACCATTAGTCACATCTGAATTCATAACAGACATGAGAAAAGGAGAACAACCACCAGTACATCCAGAATGTTTTAAAGGCGTAACCACTAAAAAGTAGAACAATTGTATAGAGGCGGTCGGTCGTTGAGGCTCCGTAGAAGTAGTGGGGAATATTAGAGAAGTAAAAAGTTGAAATACATAGAAATGAGATGAACATGAGAATTATAGGCAACAAATTTTTCTTACAGGGTAATAATGTAATAAATAAAAAGAGAAGGTGATGATTTCTGTTTAAAGCTTTCATTGGAGGTTGTCGTCAACTTGGTCGCTATCCGCGATAGTCTCCAATTTTCCTGCATGTGTAATGGTTGACCAGCTGCTGTTGTTCCTCAGTTTCACACTAACAACACTCCGTCTCGTGGACACTGCATAAATCCGGTTGCTAACTTGACAGCAAGTTGAAGTATTGAGCGATTTTTCGCGTTAAACTCTCGTTCAGGAATATGCTTTTAGAAGATTCGATACCAACGTCAGAAATCAAAAGTTGACGAGCCTCTCGTTTACGAAAATTAGCAGCAGCTTTAAAAACTGCGTTCTTCTCTGACAACGTTTTGAATTTGATGATAATGGGTGGACCTAAATCACGGGTTTTCTGCGGTGGGCAAAAAATTGAAATAGTGGCAGGCATTGAACATCCCACAGTACAGCACAATTTATTAATAATAATATTTAAGTCCTCGCCATCAAGTTTGGGGATCCCTGCAATAACTGCATTACACGCAATTGCGTTTCTCTCAGCTGCGTCACACCTCAATTCCAATTTTGCTAACGAATCTCTTTCAAAGAATCATCGAAAGCATTCAATCTGAGTAATGTTTGTCTCCATCTAACTGACTAGGTCAGAGAGCTCCCTCCGATGACGAGTCAATTTTGCCGAGAAGCGACTCAACAGAAGATCGGCATGCTTATCAAGACCCACTTCAAGCTCACGAGCTGTGAGGGGTATGGAATTTACATCGCTCAAATTGGTGGATAAATCCGATCCCACAGCACCGAGAACAGCAGACTGTGCTTTATAAGAGCGAGTGTTGATCACAACGTGAGAGGAAGAACCGTTAGACATGTTCCACAGAAATATGTGTATTAAGCTAGTATATATATGAATGTATGTAATACATACATTTTTAAAATAAGTAAGAACATCGAAGGTTATGAGCGCCTCATGAATCCTCTGCCAATTCGCGGTATTAAAAGCATTCTTAACATCAAGTGTTACGATTAGACAATACTGCTTTGCCCCGCCACTCAAGCGTTTCCCTTCAACTGCTGAATCAGCAATATTTTTCACCAGTTGTAGCGCATTATTGGTTGCTTATCAGACATTCTCATATCTGCCACTAGTTGCAGGCGCTCTTTGATTATGGATTCCAATAACTTGCCTGCCGTATCCAGCATACATAAAGGGTGATACGATGTCGGCTGGTTTTCACCTTTTGGAAGTAGCACCAGTCGCTGCCTTTTCCATTGCTTAGAGAAGACGCCTTCTTCATCAAAAACTCCTCTTAGCCATTCCGTGTGGTTCACTGCTAGCGTTTTAATAGCTACATTTGGGACCCAATCAGGCCCTGGCGCCTTGTTCGGTTTCAGCTTGGCTGCAGCTTGCATCAGTTTCGCCGTCACAGTAGGCACCTCTTGAGAATTTTCCTGAGCAACTCTTACAAATCGCGCTGCAGCGGGAAGAGGTCCGTCACTATACCATCCACGACCTGTGGACTTTTGAGTCGTGTAATTAGTTAGTTGTAAATTTGGACATTCGAAACTAAAAAAAACAGGTTTTGGAAGTGACATTTTCAAATTTCGCTTATTTAAAGTTTAAATTTTATTTTTACTACAACTAAATTAAATTGATATCTGCATTTAACTCATTAAATCAAAAACGTTGCGCATACGCAACATTTCATAACATATACTTTTTTGCATAGAAAAAAAATATAAATCCATTTTAAATATATATAGTGCATTATAAATTGAGGTCCCTCTATTTATAAATACAAATGAATCTTAGTTATTATTGCTTGCCTAAACAGTACGTACAAATCAGCAAGATTGAAAAAAATTTTCAATATTTTTAAATTAACCTAGTTTAAAAGTTTATATAGGTTATTTTTATAGGCAACTTATACTTTCATTTCATCATAGACAAAAATGCAAGCTAATTTAAATAACGAAATTCGTAGAACTACCGCAGAAATATTGGCAGAATGAGAATATTTTGATATGCAAAACAGTGACGCAGTTCAGGCTTTTTATATGCCACCAGCAGTTGATAAACTTAGGGGGAATTTACACTCGTGCATCATGCATCAGGCGTCACGACTTTGTTGTTGCTTTGATAACAAAATTGCAAGAAAAACAAGCGGATGAATTTGATGACTATGTGTAATGGGTAATTTTCTTTTCAATATCATGCTAATTTAGACCCTTGGATCTTAATGGTTTAACTAGCAGCCTTATAATGGATCTATCGCGTTTGCGTTTCTTGCTCGTTTTGCTTTGTACTTTTTTGTTGTTTTGGGAGCATTGAGAGCGCAATATAGCGCAAAACCCTCAAATGCAGCCCAAAAGCGAACCGGAACACAAGAGCGAATTTGTTGGTAATTTTCATGCTTTGCAGTCCCCGTCGTGTTTCTGAGGTATAACCGAGTAGTCAAACCTTGGCTGTCAAACCTTGGAATTGAAAAATTATTGCGTTTGGAAGATTATATTGAATTTTAGTATGCCAATATGTTAATAATTTTTAAAAAGGACGAAGCTATTAATAAGTTTGAATATTATTCCAATTTTGGATTTTTGTGCGATGTTATTATAACTTTATTTTACCAAAAATAAAAAATTTCATTAATTTAAGTAATTTAGAAAAAAACATTTATGAAAACATAATTAGTAAACATAATATTGGCAACAACTAAAGAACTTGCTGAAGAAATACGTAAAAATACCGAGAAATCATAAAAGAAGCGATACACTACCTCTTTCTTCAACAAGCAGTTGTGCACTAAAATAAGGGTGGAAAGCAAATTGTCACAATTCTTTATTATAAACATTTTTGCCGCCCGCCAATAACCAACACATTTCAATAGAAAAAGTGTGTATTCGAAGCCATACTGCATACATGGCAATCTCTTGCTTTCTGCAAACAATGGTCTATGATGCACGGCTAAAGTCGACGCGTGCTTCGTGTTGCTCACACGTACGCTAGCGTTCGTGGGCAGAGATAACGAGATAGCTGACTTATTCCAGCGATTGTTTGGCTTCCCATTCGGGTTCCAAAAGTTTGTTGGTGTTCGTAAAAAACATGGAATTTTGTATAGAAATGTTCGTGAAAAATTTGAAATCTGATGAAGAACTCCTCACCAGAGACCCCCACTCACCTCTTGACGCCCCGTTGATAAGGGGTCGGAGACGACAAGATTTTGCCTTTGTTTACAATATTTGATGTATGCCTTAACACTTTGTTTTGAGATTTCAACTTAATTGTAAACCTGTAAAAATAAAATAAATTATTTCGATTGAACGCATATTGATTTTATCTATGATTATTACTTTACATTAAGCGTAATATATATAGTGATAGTATTAAATGTTCGCAAAACAAAAAATCTGAGTGAATATTCTAATATGTTTTGTGTTTACAGGAAATTTAATACATGTTTTTATTATGCGTATGTTACCCAACTACATATTTGGGTTCCGTTTACAAATTAAAATTATTGTTTATATTTCAAGACTTTTATTTTTTGCATAAATAATACATTTCAGATTTTTTACAGCTTTCTAGTTGTTAAAATTATATAACCTTTTATTTCCTTAATGATTGTGGTTCATATCGAGGACTTTCGTTGGCTGCATTTTAACTTTAACTTAATCCAGTCGTCATAAAACACTTCAATAATATTTTTTATTATTATATTAATAGAAAGAAAACAGCAATAATGTAGTATTGGCATATCTACATTTTCATTTCCACCTTACTAGTGAATTTTATTTGCAAACTGCGTATGTTTCCGCGTACTTTTGCATGTACTATGGTACTTAAGTAGTGTTACTATATTACTACTTTTTGAGGAAAAAAATGTTTTCGCTACCTTAAAATGACACTTATGTGTTTGAAATTCTTAATTGATTATGTAATGCCTTATCTCTTTTTCCTTTTTGAGTTATTTTTAAAAAAAGAACAATATTAATGTACAATTTTGGTACCATACACTTTTGGCAATTTCGTACTGTAATAATTTCATGAAATTCCTTATCTTTTCACCTCAAAGAAGAAGAAGAAGAAGCATTTCATAATTTTATTTATAATATAATAACATAAAAACAAGAATTATTAATGCTCTCATGTAATTGAACTATTGAACAATGTTATCAAATACATATTGACACATATAAATACAGCAGAATTCGTTTTTGAAGAGTGCAGTAACATAAACGAATGTGTGCTTTATGGCAGCAGCAACATCAGCATAGTTAAAAAAGCCAATCAGATGTGAATTCGCGTGGTGAATAACACACGTACAGTGTACGTGAAGAAATCGAAAAAACGATGTCCAAATCTTCGGAAAGCCGAGCGAGTCAGCCATCTCGTTATCTCTGTTCGTGGGTGATACACTCATCGGTATAGGCGTGTGTTATGGAGTTTTTGTTTCCACTCAAAATCTCAAACGCAGGCTACTCGATAGAGTTCCATTATGCCATTTCAAACGCATTGCGCTTGGCTTCGTGGTTGATTTTGCGTTGAGTTTGAGATCCATTATAAGGCTGTAACTGATTATAATCGTGCAAAAATATAAAATACATCCATAGCACTTACTTTTTACCACGATTACTGGCAGACGCCTGCAGCAAAAGTTCTTGACAGACACTCTAGCTATTATCTCGATGGATGAAGTGTTATTGCATAGTCCCATGGCGTAGAGCTTGTTAGCTAATCTTGCCGTTGCTTCCGACTTATATGAATCATCTCTCTGAAGTCTGGCAATTTTCTCCAAAAGATTACGAATTTCGCGAGACAATTTGTGATATCTAAAAAATAAACTTTGCGTTCAATTTAAATAAAAAAAATTTATTATTTTTTAAATTATAATTAAAAAATTATGTTACAAAGAGGGATACATTCATTTTTTTGGGAACGGCTAGCGAAAGTGGGACGGACGGTTGAAATCAGCATAAATTAAATTAAAATAAATCCCCAATATACAACACCCTTCTCCTGTTTCATAGCACGATAAAACTGAACTTGAAGAATCATGAGCGAAATTTGAATTCTTTGTGTTGCTCGTTCAGAGAATCAACAACATGCCCCGTAGTATACATTACAATAAGCGTTTGAGTGTCAATTGAAATAAATATTCGTTTACTATTTTTTCTTGATGTAAACACCATGAACTCTGCGAGAAAAATCTTCATTAGATTGCGCAAGCATAATCTCTGTACGGCTTTCGGACATGCCGGTGTGATGTATACTAGGAAAAAGGATTTGAAATGGAGAAGACAAAGGTATACTGCGTTAGCCTTGGACGAAGGTTCCAAGTGTTTGTTATTTAAGACAAACTTAATTACTGAAGAGAGGAATTCTTTGTGGTCTGAATTTTTGTAATGTTTGGTGGCACCATAGAGGGAAAATATAAAGAGGGCGAAGCATGAATAAAAATATGTGGTCTATCCAGTAGAACGATTTATCACTCATTGCTAAGTTTTCCCCGCTCTTCTCTCTTGCTACTACCAATGCTAATCTGTGTTCATTAATGTTCTGAGCATTTGTACCCGATCCCCTACTGACTCGTTGATGGATTACAAAATGGTTCGAATATTTGCTAGTTGTAGTGTTCCTAAAAACCTTTTATTTTTCTAACGCAACCCAGGATGACGACTCAAATGGTAATAGCAAACAAAAATCAGAAGAGCATCGAAAACTCCAGAAATGCTAAAATTTTGATGCTTAAAAATTATTCACAAACACAACCAAAAGAAAGCCATGGAGTAAATATTCTGCTAGTTCCGGCATAGAGAAAGAATAACAAGAGCCCGCATCACCCAATTTACTAGAACGTCTACATTGAAGCGAGCGGTCTGCAGTGAATGCGACATGCTTCCTCAAAAAGTGAATCAATTTCAACATTATTAACTCACGCAACAGCAAATCCTTTTTATTTCGATCCTTTCACACCTTTTGTGTATGCCTGATCCCGTTATTATTTTCCATAAAACCCAGGGATTTTCGGGATTTCTGCTACAAAATGTTAAGAAAGGTTGTATTGCAAATCCTATCAAATCGCAGTAAAGCAGAAAAAGGATAGCCCTATTTAAAATATGTTATTGGCTAGATATGTGACTGGTCAGAAAATCTTTTCAATGATCACATACAAACATACACATGTATTCATGTAAGAGTTCAGAGTCCAAAATTTATAAAAACGAAAAAGTCATCTCATCAAGAAGCTACTTATTGTATTAGCTAAGCTAATTTTAATCAGTTCCAGTGCTTTTGATCTGTTCAAATTAAAATTTTGCTGTTAAAAGCCTGCTGAAAAGAAAACACGAAACGCAACGTAATTTCTCAATACTTTTTTTATTTTAATTTAGCATTTCAATTTTAAAATTTCTTCGCTTTTTTAAAAAATTTAACTATAACAAATTTTGCTCTTCTGTATTATTCCATACTCGTATTTATATCTATTAAGTGACTACCTCAATTTTGTACCGTTAAGAACACAAAAAAGTTATCATCATTCTTGTGATTATTTTTGACAATACCGAAATTAGTACCGGTCCCAGGATTTTTCAATTCCGACATCCCAGAATTGCACATTTTGGTCCCGTCAGCCCTTGGCCGACGTAAAAATGGACGAGGCACTCGGAACGGACAAAGTGGGTGTTGCAACGGACAAGCATTGCAGACGTAACCTAAACATGTCGCAGGAAAGTATCTGCTCGGTATCCCTTCTGAGTTGTAACTTGTTGAACACAAAAATTTTTTCTCCACATTGGATGATGTCACTCTGATGGACGAGAAGGTCGGAAACACTATATCTTCTAATAGTGAGACCATTAGAAAACGAAAGTTTGACAGTCTCATGCCCAGGTTTCCAATGATTGGTTAAGTTAAAAACAATTAGTGTCTCTGACAAAACACGACGTCAGTCGCTGGCAAGTCACCAACGAGGAAGGACTGTACGCTTCTTTCGTTTATTTTCACTACACCTGAAAACTAATCATCCTTTTATTATTAACATTATTATATTATATAATATATTATTATTATATTACATATTATTTTATATGATATTAATAATAATTAATATATAATAGTTATTATTTAAAACGTCACTTTACATTGTAAATTGCGGAAAAGAATGAGACAAGCTATTTTTTTGAGTTTGTTCAGTCTGTTTGAGTTGTTTCAGTGCTGAAAACAACCTTATCCGCATACATGCTTAAAATGCGATAGTGTACGTCTGCCCGTCAGTGTTTTAGGACCACCAAAGAATATTCTTCAAAATTTCCACAGAATTACCAATCCCGATACCATTGAGGAATCAGAGAAGAGAGTACTGGGAAAGGTTCTCCAGGCGGGCCGAACATAATCTATCTAAAGACAAGGCTAGGTACTTGCATGGGGATATCGACGGCTTGGTTCGTTTTGTCTCGAGTGTTCTCTTCAACGCCTTTAATAGCTCATGTCCTATCAGCCAACAGCCCCAAAAAGCCAAGCCGGCTTGTTTCACCTCAGAGATGCATTGAAGAGATCCATCAGATTGCTTTTTAATAAGGCAAAATTAACGAACGCGGACGAAGACTGGTCCCTTTATAGGATTCGTACTTACAAAAGCAGAATCAGGGCTACCAGGAGGGACTCGTGGAGGTCATGTTGTACCTCAATATGTGAGGTCAACGAGGCCGCCAGACTTCGCAGACTGCTGTATAAGAAAACTTCGGTTTCCAGCTGCATTCAAAGAGCTGATGGCTAGTTGACTACGTCCAGCCTAGAATCCCTGAGACTGCTATGTGATACACACTTCCCGGGCTGTACGGAGCACGTGCCAGAGGACCCTCCAAGGTTCATGCGCGTGCCTGTTAGCAATTCTTTTCTTTTTAGCAAAAGACAGTGTGGCATGGGCGATTGTTGTGTTAGTTCTGTAATAGGGCGATGGTTAGATTACAAAAACACAAAAAAATTGCTATTATAAATACGAACAATAACAGCAAAAACATACTTCAACACCGATAAACAAGCAAGAGGAAGAAGGATAGGAAGGACAAGAGCAGCAGATGCCCCATTTCATGCCAACTGGCAAAGTACTAAAAATGCTTTTGTTGTTGGGTTTGTTTTATTGGTATTTCATGGAGTACACGCTTGGAGCGTTTTTGGACATAGAACGCGCGTATAACAATATTAAACCTGAAGCCATTAGTGAAGCACTTCTGTACTTTGACAACCAGGGTCATCAGTCCGGTCTTTGGAGCAAGAAACCTTCGTATGAACGTCACGCGTTGGATTCCTCAGGGTGTAGTTCTTTCACGGATGCTGCGTTTTGTCGTGGCCGACGAATTACTTATGATACTCCTTAGTGCAGGTATCAAAGCCATAGCGTATGCCGACGATATAGCCATTTTGGTTTCAGGCAAGTTTTCAGCCACCCTAAGTAAACTTATGTCGTTGGCACTGAGTAAGGTAAACCCGACTAAGACTGATCTTGTCCTTTTCACTAGGAAATACAAGATCCCAGAATTTGAGAGAACCAGCTTAAAGTGGCATGTGCTCTCACTGTCTGGGCAGGTGAAGTATCTTGGCGCAGTTCTGGACTGGAAGTTATCCTGGAAGCAGAACACTGTCGCGAGGATGAAAAAAGGATTAAACGCATTCTACGCCTTCAAAGGGTCCATTGGCGGTAGATGGGGTTTGCCACCGCAAATCGTAATCTGGATCTACGCGGCAATAATTCCAGCAATTCTTACCTATGGCTGCTTTGTTTGGTGGGAGGTGAGCCAAAAGAGCTGTAACCTAAAGCTGTTAGTGAAGGTGCAAAGATGCGTAGCATTGAGTATTACAGGCGCAGCCAGGAGCACTCCGCAGGCAGTGTTGGACATGCTGTTGCACTTTTTTCCCCTCGATGCGTTTATCATGGGCGCCGCAGGGAAAAGCTTGACCAGATTGTGGGCGCTCAATCTCTGTAAGGCATCAGGTTATGGACATACCAGTGTGCTACAGGCTCTGGAGAAACGGAATTCAAGTTACTTCACCATATGCGCCCTTTTCTATTGTGAAGAGAATGATTGACTTCATAGTGAAGAACGGAGCCAATCGCAACGGGATCAACAGGAAAAATTGCGCTACTACGCAAACCCTATGGCCTCAACTTAACTGGAGCAAATCGCGGCAGTTGCTTCATTTGGGACATGGTATCCAAATGGGAATCAGGTGCCAAAGTAGATCATTGCAGATTCCGCGATGATACTGAGTTGTAACTTGTTGAACAGACAAAACGGGAAACGGTAATGAACACAAAAATTTTTTCTCCACATCGGATGATGTCATTCTGATTGACGAGACGGTCACGAATACTGATATCTTCTAATAGTGAGAACATTAGAAAACGAAAGTTTGACAGTCCCATGCCCAGGTTTACAATGATTAGTTACAGAGTAATTGTGGTTCCAGTCATAGTAATATTCTTGGACTTTTTAAGACGCTATTTTAAGGCGATTTTTAAGTGATGTGATATGTACAGAGAAAAGCTGATGTTCCAAAACAAATCGTATAGTTTCGATTCAGCTGCTGGGTTTTCGGGTGTAGTTTTTAGTTTTTATTTTATAACGAAGTTTTATGGGCGGGGTAGCACTCAGCGGTTGCCAGAGTTCTTTGCAAGAAATTCAGTGGGTTCCTTGCATTATTAGCCTATGTTGAGATGCGACGTTCCAGGGGCGAGCGTTACAGCGGCTGCTGACGACGACCAAGTGTGACGTGCGACATGACGTCGACGTATGTAGATGAGCGTGGCAGCGGATGCTGTCGACTAGCGTGAATGCGACGCGCGAGATTGCGTCGACGTATGCTGTCGACTAGCGTGAATGCGACGTGCGAGATGGCGTCGACGTATGTAGATGAGCGTGGCAGCGGATGCTGTCGACAAGCGTGAAACGACGTGCAGTGGCGTAAACGTAGATGAGCGTGGCAGCGGATGCTGTTGACGAGTGTGAAACGATGGCGTCGACGTAGATGCGCGTGGCAGCGATGGTAAAGGTAGCGAGGTGTAAAGAAGGGATGCCACCGCCAAGTCTTCAACGTTAAGCGATGGGGGAAAAGGTGGGTCTAAAGAAGGGATGCCACCGCCAAGAGTTCAACATTAAGCGGTGGGGGAGAAGGTGGGGTAAAGAAGGGATGCCACCGCCAAGTCTTCAACATTGAGCGGTATGGAAGAGGTGAGGTAAGAGAAGGATGCCACCGCCAAGTCTTCAACATTAAGCGATGGTCGGATGGAATGGGATGGGATGGGTTTCGCAAGGATTAATCTCGATTTTTTCCTCCGCAGAGAAACTCAAACTACGTCTTGACTCTCCTGAATCGGTAAAAAGCAAAGAGAGCGACGCTACCCTATGTGCTGTTTTTAAACTGGGGACTATTCCACGCTGTTTCGTTTTGTTTCTTGCATCGTTGTACTCTCGCCAGAGCAGCCTGTCGCGTCACCCACACTCTCGTACCTGTGTGTGTCGGTTGCTTCGCTTGACCAGAACCGGGTTTTCCGCTGGTAGTCGTGTGGTTGCTGCTCTCTCTTATGCGACGCTTTCGAGTTGCGTCACTGTTTCATGTTTGCTGCGTTCGCTCTGGCGCCCTTTCGGGTTTACCGTATTTTCTACTTCGAAATTGCGTTGCAGTTTTTGGCTAACTATACGGTTTTGTGGCGATCCAATTTGTGACGCAAAATGGTTCGTCACACCCCCCCTCCCCCTTACTTTCCCCGGAGGTGGCGGATTACCCAGTTATTCGCCATCATTACGACGCGGAAATGATCCGTCCGGAAGACCACCCGACGCCCAATGACTCGACCTTTCTCGTTCAGCTGTTTCTCGATGCCGTTGACGAGGTCTTGTGGGAGACGGCGCTTTACGTCTTCGGCTCATTTCCCGATTCCTCGGAGCTCGATGAACTGGTTGGATGCGTCTTCGACAAGCGTCGAGTCGGTATGCGTTTGGCTTCCGGTTGCTGACTGTTTCCGGTGGCCGTAGTTGTGTCTAGAACGGCCTCGGGTAATCTGGCGAAATGGTAGCTAATGTCCACAGTGTTGACGTCGACCTTCAGGGATGTCGCATCGGTTGGTGTCGCACCGGAGCTGCTGCATCGGGGCCCCCTTGTTCTGAGTCTGGCCGAACCTCGTTGATGATTTCAGCTCTGCCTTCGCCTTGCGAACCCTTATCGGTTTCGGAGGAGAACAATTGGCTTGAAGGTGGTCCGGGGCGAGCTCCTGTTCCTCTGCGCAGGAGCTCCGGTGTAGGCGTACCATACAATTTCCAAAAAATCGACCATGGTTCCTCGGCCACCTGCGCCAACATTTTCTCTGCCGCCTTTTATTGATATGCTTTGTATAATTTGCACGATTCGCAGCTCAGCACGTATTTTCGGATGTCGCGAAACATGCCCGGCCAATAATACCTGTTAGCTACGCGCAGCGTTGTCTTCCTGATGCCCATGTGGCCAGCGCACGGGCTGTCGTGATTTTCCTCGAAAACGCGGCTCCTTGCATGATCTGCCACGCACAATTTCCACGAGGCGCAGTCCTCGTCATTCGTTCTGCCGGCGATGTGTCGATAGAGTTGTTAATTTTTATGATGTAGTCCGGAAATTTTTCTGGATTTCTCTTTGCTTCCGCGAGTTTCTTGTCGTACCACCCCGTCCTGGGCGACCATCTGTTACCTGTCGCAGTGTTTTCAGTAGTTGGCAGGAAAGTGCGTCCGCCACTATGTTTTCCTTGCCCTTTCGGTATTCCACGTCGAACATATACTGTTGCAGCTCCAGTGCCCATCTAGCGATTCTTCCCGAAGGGCTCTCGATGGAGTTCAACCACTTCAGTGAGAGGTGATCCGTTACCACCGTGAAGCAGTCTGATCCTTCCAGATACGACCGCATTTTCCGGATGCCACACACTATCGCCAGGCACTATCTCTCTGTTGTTGTGTAGTTTTTCTCTGCTAGGTTAAGGTGTCTGCTAGCGTATGCTATAACACGTTCCATCCCGTCGACACCTTGTGTCAAAATGACGCCCAGACCATCTGTACTAGCATCCGTTTGTAGTTTGAATCTCCTCGAGAAATCTGGGCATGCCAGCCCATATCAGTATGGATCCCTGCTTGACTGATGATATGGCCGAGATACTTTAAATTTTGCTTGAAGAACTCACATTTTTCTGCGTTTATCCGTAAATTCGCCGCCTTAAGTCGGCGAAACACCTCCTGCAGATTCTTCAGGTATTCCTCCATGGTATTACCTATGACGATTATATCGTCTAAATAGGCCAAGGCGTGCGGTTCCATCTCCGGTACTATAACCTGGTCGAGGGCTCTCTGAAACGTTGCGGGAGCAGAATGCAATCCGAAAGGCATCACCCGCATGTGGAAAAGACGTCTGTCGGGTACGGTGAAGGCTGTGTATTGCTTACTGGTTTCCTCCATCGGTATTTGCCAGTTTCCGTTCTTGAGGTCTAGACTGCTGATGAAGCGCGCATTCCTCAAGCGATCCAAAATGTGTTGTATTCGAGGCAGTGGATACGCGTCTGGAACTCAGTGTGCGTTCAACTGGCGATAGTCGATACACAATCGCCATTTTCCCCGTCTTCTTCTTCACCAGAACAATTGGAGCGCTGATTAGGCTGTGCGCCGGCTCGATGCACCCCTTTTGAAGGAGTTCGTCGACTTCCGTGTTGATGACCTCCTGCATCGCCGGATTCCTGGGAAAATACTGCTGCTTGATCGGTTTGTCATCCATCATCTCGATCTTGTGCGTCGTTATGTTCGAGACGCCAGATAAACATTCGAAGGAGTTTATTTCGGCTTGCAAAAACTTCTTCGGCTTGCAAAAAAAGGATAAGGTTGTCGGTTGCACCTGTCATAACCAAGAGTTCCTGTGTGCGTTCCACTTTTCCGAGACGTAAATTTATGCGCAGCTGTTAGTGTATCGTTCTCAGTTGGCCATCCGCTAGCCGTACGTCGATGTTCGTCGGCGTCAGGCGGCCTTGACTGGCGAGACGATCGGCGAAAAAATTACTGATAAAACTGCTGGTTGCCCCCGTGTCGATCGTAGCCGTGGCAAGGTCTTGCTGCGTTGGGTGAACCGCCCCTCGTTACTGGCGATTCTCTCTGTCGTTTTCCTGCTGCCGACGACAGCACTCGATAGTACGGATTCCCTTCCGTCAACAATCCCAGCAGCAGATAACTTGGGGGTTTTTACATTCTCGCAGCCAGTGCCCTCTTCGTCCGCAGCGGCGACAACCGTCAAACGTGTGTCCTCTTTCCGGCTCTGACGGTTTCGGCCCATTTTCCCGTACCCTCTGTAAAGTACTCTCGTCTGCCAGCATGCCATGTCGCTCTTTGCGATACAGCGGAGGTGTTTCTCGCTGCGGTCGAATCATTTGCAGGTCCTCCGCCATGATAATTCCTCCAGTGTGCGGAAATCATTCCGACGAATATAAAGCAGGTATTTTTCTCTCAGGATGCGGTATATCCTGGCCAGCATACGATCCTCATCGTATCGCTTGTTGTTGTTTCGGTACCATGCGAGCCCTCTGTCCTTTAGCAGTTCTGGCAACGCTCGCGTCGCGGTGTTGGCGAAGTCGCTTGCACTTGTAAAGATTGCCTTCCTGTCTCTTCGCCGTCCGTGCTGCTGGTGCGTAACTTCGGCGTCGTGTCCGTGTACCGTGCTTGTGTCGCGGCCGTGGCCGCCGACGGTATTTCTAACTGCTGTTTCGATGCTGGGGAGTTCGACCGGCTGCGACGAAACTCTGTTTCCAGTTCGATGAGACGCGGCACTTGTTCCGCTGTATGATGGCGTTGGCGTAGATGCGCGTGGCAGCGGATGCTGTCGACGAGCGTGAAACGACGTGCAGTGGCGAACTTTAGATGGGCGTGCCAGCGGATGCTGTTGACGAGTGTGAAACGTCGTGAAGTGGCGTCAACGTAGATGGGGAAGGCAGCGGATGCTGTTGGCGAGTGCGAAACGAGAGCATCGACGTAGATGGGCGTGGCAAGGACTTGTTTAGAAAACGCGCGTGATCGTGATGTCGTGAAGCATGGCTGAATCGGTAAAAAGCAAAGAGCTTCCTAAGTGTCTCGTGCGTCGGACCGCCGCACACCGCTAAAGGGTGTGGCAGGGCAAAGGGACACACCGCCAAGTATTCAACGTTAAGCGTTGAGGGAAGGGTGAGGTAAGGAAGGGATACCACCGCAACGGTTTTAATGAGTAAGAGTCTCACACACATGACTGTTCGGAGTACCTAGCAGCAGAGCCCATTACGGGTTTCTACCCCTCATGTATACTTGTTTTCACACAATTATACGTGCACACGCATATTACGTATAACGTTTAGATTAACGTTTTACATTTTTTTATTAGTAATTTCTAAAACTTTTACATATCCGTGTAGTTGTTATCTATTGAATTATATTTACATAACTATTTAGATTTACATAAACTAAATCTACAAATAAACTATAATAGATATTTATAATAAAGTATAATTTCTTCAATATAAATATCACATAACATCGATGCACAATCCTCCGCTGTGTACTTTCACACTCAGCGGAGGAATGGCAACTACTTGCTCTGTATGCAAGCGTTTGTTTGCAAGAATACAACTTTCCTGCGAACTGCTGGAAACACAAAAAAAATACTGTGGAAAGTGTTGTTGTAAATTTGGAAATAATCCCTTTTCACGTTGCCTTTGGAATCCGTTGAAAGATAGACAATGTCCCCATCGCACACTGGACACGTTATCGAACGGAAACGCGCAAACGATTCCAACCAGAGATAACGAGATACCCGACTCGCTCGGTTTGCCGAAAATTTGCATCTTCGTTTTTCAGATTTTTCCACATACAGTATTCGTGTTATTCACCTAATTTCACCTCAGCAGCAATGCATATATTGGAAAGAAAGTCATTCTATTTCCGTCAGATATCAGTTGTCAACAAAAATTTGCTGAAGAAGGTTAGGTATAGTGATTTTAAAAAAAAAAAATGAATTCAAATTATCAATGCGCATTTCTGTGCGCACTTTTACAGAAATTTTAGATTTCCGTACGTAAGCGAAAACCGAGAAAGATGCTGAGGAAATATTGAAGCTTGAACCCAGAAACTCACAATGTTTGACGGCTTTCTTGCGGATGGCACAACTTTCACGAAATTGATGTGTACATAAAAACATAACACAAAAAATATAATTATAATGTAATCTTTTTAATAAAAAGTATTAAATGTTAATTTGATTTCAAATATTTATATTTAAAGTAGTGGAGTGGCTTTTATAAACGTGACACAGAAATTTGTCTCTTTTGATTTATTGTTGAAAGATTTCTATTAAAAAACTCGATTTTTTTAGATTCTATTTTCACCTCGAAAGTATTGATAGCATGATTGTTTAAAAGAAGTAATTATAGTACCAAATTTGCAAAAACTGTATGTTAGAAAATATTTGCTCTAAAAATGTTGGTAATTTAATAATAACAAAAGAGATCAAACTGAGTTGAAGCATTACTTAAATAAATAGATTTTTTTAACAATTCCAGTGGAATAAATATTTTTTTTTTGATAAATAGTAGTAAAATAACAAACTGCTGAGCTATCATAGTACTCGCAATAGTACGGGAAAACATACGTAGTCCGCAAACGGCTAACATTTTCAATGCACATTTAACTACGAATGTGAAACCAAAATGTAGATATGCCACTATTTAATTCAATGTTATTCTCTTTCTAGAAATGTATAAACTGAATTTATATGTTATTTTTGAAAATATCACGTAATTTCTTTTTATGCTTATAAATAAGAATAAAAATATCATTAAACGTTAATAATTACACAAAAACATTAATAATTATAATAAAAGCTACTAGGAAACTGTTAAAAATTTTCCAATTTGTCTATGCATAAAATAATGTTTTAAAAAAATCCTTTCCAACAGCAACCAAAATTTTTACATTATCTTTTACGTGTATGCGAAATAAAAGATGTGTATTGAAAGTTTTTTATATGCAAAAAATGTTAAAATATTATGTTGCTTCGACCGGCACATAACTTTTAACTTTACTTTAATTAAACGTGAATACTGCATTGTATTAATCCGCTTTATTAAATTGTTAACGTACAAAATAAAAATTTAGACAATCAAATACAAAATGTTTGTTATGGTTTGACAAACTTACAGAGAATATGTTCATTTTACTTAGTTAAATAGCTATAAGGACACATTTTTTAAATAAAAGATGTGTATTGAAAGTTTTTTATATGCAAAAAATGTTGTCGATACAGTTGACCACAACAGGGTTGCCATCAGCTTTGGATTTAACAAAGACCGTGCCTCCAAAAGCATAAGCAGCGTGAAGTTTACCTTGACGCCGTAATTGTGCCGCATGTTGCATCACGCCGCGCTGGGATTCAGGTAAACTTTCATGAATGTGAACCATTTTAAACCTCCAAGTTCTAAATATCGCAAGTTTAAAGCACGGTGATGAGACTTACAGTATGACGATAATGCACGGCTCAAAGCAGCACGATGAAAAGGTGATGTTAGCAGCATAATGATAGATCCATGAGCAGAACCCTTATTTCCAACACGAAACACATCGCGCAAAGTGTCACAAGTAGGGTTAAAACCAAACACTTTGCAGATTTTATCGAACACTGAGCGTAGGTTCTCATTTTGAGAGGGTGGTACTCCAGAAACAAAATCAGTAGAAACTGATTTTTTTTTCACACGAAGTTATTCTCTTGTTCAGCAAAGAGAGATCAGATTTAATAACAACGACGTCCGCAACAGCGGCTTCAGCAACCTTCAATCTGTTCGACAAAGAGCATAACTCCGTCTTAATATTGGAAAACTCTCGCGAGACATCATCAAGTCTGTTCAAAATGCGCTCCTCGCAATTACTAACAAGCAATTGAAATTGCTCTCCAATACACTTCCGCAACTCCTCTAGTTTGTTGTCAAATTTAATCACGAGAGGAGATTCTGCAACGGGACTCGACGAAGCAGCCCGAGAGCCAGCTGTGAGAGCACGGTGCCTGGTTAACCGCAAACTATTATTAGCGTTGTTGTTATCTTTGATGGAGTTCTTGGTTGACTTATTATTTCTTTTAGGCGAAGGCATTATAAATATAAAATTTAATAAAAATTTGAAAAGGAAAAATCGCGTATTGACAAAAACACTTCTGCCTATAACTGTAGGAAAAAAATAGCGATAAACGAGTTGGATAAATGATGATTTGCAGACGCGATCACTATCGGAAAAAAACACGTCTACTCAGCACGCATAACGAACTTGAAATGTCCTAATGCAGAACTAAATGCGGTTTTTTGTTGTGGGTTCGTTTAACTTCCTGTAATCAACTACAAATCTCCATTTTTTTTCTCGCCATCTTTTCCACTCTTTTTGGGCACTATCAGCAATGGAGAGCTCCATGCAGATGTGCTTGGCGATATCAAATTTTCATCTAATAACTTTTGGATCTGTTTATTTATTTCTTCTGTGTTTGTATGTGGAATACGATACTGTTTTTGATTAATCTGTGCTTGGTCCATCTTCGTTGGAATTTTGTGCATTAGGACCGGTGTGAACGTTAATTTGTCACCCTCTAAAAGGAAAATGTCGTGGTAAGACTTGCATAGTTTAATAATTGATTCTCTTTTCTCTATATTTAGTGAAGGATCCAAATCTAACTCTTTCATTAATCTTTGTAGACGTTGAGCCTTGTCCACACTAACTATAGTGTTGATTGATATTTTAGGAATATTCGATGTATTGCTTACGTTGTATTGATTGAAGTGACTAAACTTTGGAAAGAAGTTGTCATTGACAATGAAGTCTTTTTCCGTTGTATTTAAAATCGAAACGCTGACTTTGTTTTTTTTTACGTTCCCTAGAGTTTCTCCCAAGAATATTCCTGGTGTAATTTCTTGTTCATATATCACAACAGTCATTAGTTTAGTTTTACAGCCTCATGTCGGATACGCACTCGCGTGACGGACGGTCCGTAGTTGTTTAATCTCCTTTGTGTATTTCGTTGTTTTTCTTCGTCTTTGACGCCAGCGTCGATGGTTTACGAAGAAACTGCGCTGCCACAAACCCAGATGGGCCTCAGTCGGACGCTGGCGGCTAGATTTTTTTTTTTTTTTTTTGGTATTTTACCTGCTTTGCAGACATTATCAGTTGTCATTCGTCGGACGATGCATTTCGTCAAAACCTAATCGGATGGAATTGAGACGGAAACAAAAAGCTATCGACTAGTACAAAAAATTTGTGGTTAACAGAAATTTTTGTAAAGAAGTTTTTAATAAAAAAATTTATAATTATTAAAGAAATTTATTTATCAATTATTAAATTAAAAGTTACTAAGTTATTAGTATAATAATAATATAATAATTTTTAATTATTAAAGGTAGATTTATTAAATTATTAATTATTTATTTGTTAATAAAGAACTTAATTTTAATTTTTTGTCAAAAAATATCTCACAACTGCTACCGTTTTATGTAAGGCTTTAATTTCGAACAAAAAAAGAAATGGTATCGAGTGCTGCTTTCTATATTACACGAATTATTGTTATAATAATTATTATTATCACCAATTGTGTTCCCCGTTGGATTACTTTTTCTCCTGTTATTGCTGATGTTACATATACTTCCTCGATCGTATAATATTTCCTCGTACTCTTTGCTTTGTCTTTACTTCTACTATTATTAACAAACTTAGAAGTTGGCAACGTTTCCACAATCGATTCTAATGTTGGATTAACTGTTACCACTTCAGTTGGCCTCAAGTTACTTATGTTTTTGGTTTCCCAGCTTATTGGCCTTGCCTGGGCCCTTCTGTTTCCCTGAAACGTTTCTCTTAGCTTGGCAGTCCTTCAAAAAATGTACTGGTCGGTTGCACCAGTGGCAAACGATTCTTGCCGGCTCCGTCCTCTTTATCGATGCTTCGGTTGTAAGTTTGCCTTGCTGTGTGTGTCGTTGCCTTCCCTAATTATCCTGTCTGTAATTGTTGTTGTTGTGCTGTGCTTATTGCTGATAATTGTTTCTCCTGAATGGGTTTTCGTTGTTTCTTTAGTAATTGTCTTTCGGAGGTCGAGCTTTTTTTTTTTTGGAAGAGGAGGGGTGATCTTCCAAAGATACCTGTAACTGGCATGCACGATTCACACCAACGGGTGCGCCTACGTACTAAAACCTAAACTCCCCGTGTGATAGAAGTGGGACTGTCGAAGTAGACCACCTGATTCTGGTCCTTTTTCGTCCCACCGCTATCCTACCAGAACCTAGTCTCTAGACGTGTGGAATCTATCCAGCTCCGTTCTCATGACCAAGTCCTGTGACATTGGAAGCAAGTCGCGAAGGTTGACACCGCTGACATCGTCATCATTAATAAAGTGTCGACCCAGTATAGTCAACCTTCTGCTTGCTACTGCTAGACACTGGCACAGTACATGCACCGCTGTCTCATCTTCTTCCTGACACAGTCTACAGATCCCATCTTCAGCAAGACCTATCTTTTGGAGATGGTATCTGAAGTTACGGTGACCAGTCACCATTGCTGCTATCCAGCTCAGGGTCCTCCTTGGAAGTTGGGTGACCCATTTATTTGCCCCGCCCATTGGGCTGCGCATAACGACCCTAGTGTTTGACCATCTGTTATGAGGCTATTATGTCTCTTTATTGAGGCTATAGTCTTACTCATCCCATCAGAGCAATCCCATCAGCGCCTCAAGGGCAGCAGTCGGGGATGTACGCATAGCTCCCGTAACAGCAATTCACGCCAGACGTTGGACCGCAGCAAGTCTACCTCGCATTGTCTTTTGTTCAGATTTAGGCCACAAGACAACCGAGGCATAAGCAATAATGGGTCTAACCCTTGCAGTGTATATCCAGTAAATGGCACGGGGGTTTAATCCCCAGCGTAAACCATACACTCTTCTACACTGGAAAAAGGCTCGCTTCGCCCTTTGGATCTTATTCTCAATATGATCACTCCAGGATAGTTTACCGGTTGGCATCAGCGTCTCCCTGATCACGGTGTTAACGAGGTCAAGAATACGCCTATGCCCTACCACCGCACCGAGCTCATTCCAAGTGTCATAAGTCTTCATGCGCAGTGCTGCGAGTGCCGCCGTCTTCTTAATAAATAAGTCCAACGGGAGCAATCCCATCAGCGCCTCAAGGGCAGCAGTCGGGGATGTACGCATAGCTCCCGTAACAGCAATTCACGCCAGACGTTGGACCGCATCAAGTCTACCTCGCATTGTCTTTTGTTCAGATTTAGGCCACAAGACAACCGAGGCATAAGCAATAATGGGTCTAATCCTTGCAGTGTATATCCAGTAAATGGCACGGGGGTTAAATCCCCAGCGTAAACCATACACTCTTCTACACTGGAAAAAGGCTCGCTTCGCCCTTTGGATCTTATTCTCAATATGATCACTCCAGGATAGTTCACTATCAAGGATTACTCCTAGGTATTTGACCCTCCTGGAGATCTTGATTTCATCCCCAAAGAGGCTAAGCGGCCTCATGTCCAGACCTTTCCTCTTTCTTGTAAAGAGAATCATGTCTGACTTACTCGCATTGATGGTCAGTTCCTGTTCTCTGCACCACCTCTCCACTGTTCTGAGAGCATGTCTCATAAAGTTGGTGATGCTGTCCAAGAACCGTCAGGGTCGAGCTTTACATCTACTAGTAACTTCATGACCATACCTGCGTCATTTTTCACAATATGGCGTGTTTTTCCTGAGCAGAACTAATAACTAATTGTTGATGCCTGCAGCCACAGTAAAAACGAAAGGGTCAACAACCAACAGAATTGCATCTAAAACCCCACTGTCACGGCCGTTTATCAAATTCGCTGACCACCAAAAAAGAGCCATGCTAGGTGAACGACTGCCCGTAACCTGAGACCTCAACTCACGGCTGTGAGCGAAATGGCGAACGGCACATGACACAAATATGAGTTAAGCGTATGTATAGGTACAGCTAACTGTTATACAATTAAGGTCATTAAAATAAAGAAGTTAGTTCAGACAAAATCACTGTTTTAACTAGTCGCACCAATCGCATAAAAGTTATAGTTCAAAGTGCTGCAACCTTTCGTTTTCGTAACAAATAAGGGTTGTAGTTCCAAGTGCTGCAACCTTCGGTTTTCGGAACAATAAAGAAACAGGAGTTGTAGTTCACGTGCTGCAACTGACACGACCAAGGAAAACGCTCCTGGAACATTTTTGGTGACCCCGCCGTGATCTTCACGCAACAACGATCAAACAACAACGATGACAACGTTTGAAGAACTGGTGACATCTCAGCAGGAGACAGGTGAACCGATCTTCACACTAATTCGCAACTACAAGAAAGACTCCGCCGATCGGAAGCAGAGTCCAAAATATTATGAAGTGCGAATGCAGATGCTGGAGGATGGCGTTTCATGCTTCCAAGATGTCGAATAAAAAATAACAACGTTTTCCCAAGCAACCGATGACCCATGACTACTTCACGAGAAATCACTACACAGAAGTCATGGCAGTAGCGACAAACTACAAGTCTGAATTCGAGTCAACACTTGCTAAGGTACCCAAAACCACACTAGGCGCGCCGGTAAGTGGGGAGCCCAACGAGAACACAAGATTGGTCCGACGATTGGTGGCCTCGTTAGCCGCAACGCGCCGAATGTGCAATAGAATTGCGGAAGACGCTACCGAGCATCCCAGGCAGTACTACGAGGTAAGAGGTTGGAGACATTGAAACATATGTGGCAACAGGCTGAAATGCGAAATTTAAATATATTCGAAGTCTGTGATGATGCCAGAGCTGTGGGTTACGATGAAACCGAATATAACGACATCGAGGAGTAAGTGCAATGTGCGGTAGTGGAGTTGACCATAAAAGCAACTAATAACAAATCAGTGCCATCAGCAGAAGGAAATGCCACCAGTGCGATACAATTACCCAAAATCAGTATTCCATCCTTCGATGGAGATTAATTGAAGTGGCGACAATTGTTCGATTTATTCAACCAATTGGTGCACAGGCAATCATTACCCGCAGTCCAAAAGATGTGGTTTCTAAAGGCGAACTTGTCAGGAGAAGCAGAGAAGTTAATTCGCCATCTATCGCCGTCAGAAGCTAACTACGAAGCAGCATGGAAAATGTTGCAGGATAGATACAACAACAAAAGAGTGATGCCATCCACATCAATTCAAAGGCTGCTAGATCAACCCACGAGCGTGCCATCTGCAGCGCCAGTAAAATGCTTTCATGACACTACGCAAGAGTGTTTGCTGGCATTAAATAATTTGGGTATTGCCACTACATCGTGGGACCCACTTCTGTTGCATCTCCTGATAAAGAAAATGGATCGAACGACATATATGGCATTCGAGCAATCTGTGACATCGCCAATAGAGCTTCCATCGATGGAGGAATTTATGATGTTCTTGGAGAAACGATTCCAATCGCTTGAGTCATTCAGTCAAAGGGAGAAGCCCTCGACATCTTACTCAGCCCAAAAATCTGTTACACCAGGAGCTGCTGTGCGATAAGCGGAAATAACGTGTCAGTCATGCAAAAAGGGAAGTCATCCGCTGTTTGCTTGCGATGCGTTTCTACAGCTCAAACCAGCAGAGCGATGCGCATTCGTAAAGAAGCAGAAACTCTGTTTTAATTGTCTGAAGGCTGGTCACATGACAGGACGATGTACATAAAGAAATTGTATGAAGTGTTCTAAAAAACATAACACGCTTCTCCACATTGACAAAGCCCCATTAAAATCCACGCGCAGTATCCAACGAAGGATCGATGAAGAGACAGCTCGTACTTCAAAAAAGCCGGAAACATGCTCCTGTACAACATCATTAAGCGCCGCACAAGATCAGAATTCGCAGTCATATATTCTGTTAGCAACTGCCAGAATTAGGCTGGTAGCTAGTAATGGACAACAGGTGGAATGTAGAGCAATTCTTGACTCGGGATCACAGGTCAATCTAGCGACAGAAAGGATAATGATGAAATTGGGCATAACATCATCCCTAGCGTCGCTGATTATTCCGGCCAAGGAACCAAAAGGACAGAACATCGGATAAACGTTAGTCTGCAGTCAGAACATAATATCCCCGCACCCTTCGTAATCGATAAATGTATCTCATTGGCCGATACCAAAGAACGTAAACTTAGCCGATCCAAATTTCCATCGCCCAGGAGCTGAGTTTTACTACCAACTGCTAATGGTTGGACAAATAAAACTGGGTGACAACCTGCCCACACTACAAAATACAGTTTTCGGGTGGATATTATCTGGAAGAGTCAGCAACAGTGAGGAAAGCACTCTGAAGCACGGTATTGAGCGATTGTGGAAATTAGACGAAGTGATGGTAGCAGAGCAAACGCGTTCCAATGCAGAACATCAATGCGAAATGCAATTCATTCAGAACATGTCAAGACTGTCGAAGGGCAACTTTATGATGAGACTTCCATTTGCTGACAGTCCAGAAAGATTAGGTGACTCAAATGGCATAGCATTCAACAGATTCAGATCGTTGGAACTACGCTTGTCGAATACGAAACGTTAGGACACATGACAAGGGTTGACAAGGAATCCATTCTATCACCCAACTACTTTGTGCCTCACCATTGCGTGGTCAAGCCTGACAGCACAACCACGAAACTGCGCGTCGTGTTCGATGCATCTTCGAAGGGCTCATTGCGAACATCGCTCAACGATATACTACACACAGGGCCCGTTATTCAGGACGATCTATTTACAACATTTCCAACGTTTCCGGTTCCCGCGGTTTGTGTTTACGACAGATATCAAGAAGATGTACAGACAAATTCTCGTCCAACCCGCAGAGAAGATACCAAGTGATCATCTGGATAAAGGACCCAAGTCAGCCACTTAAATACTACGAGCTAAACACAGTCACGTATGGAACGAGGCCGGCGCCGTATTTGGCAATCAGGTGCAAGCAGTTTGTGACAGAAAACAGCAGCACACATCCGCTAGGAGTTTTAAAGTCAACTGGATTTGCGTTGCACAAATGGAGCGCAAATCATTCACAGCTGTTACAAGGTATCCCAGCCGACAATCAGGATAAGGACATTGACCTGTCAAGCGATGAGAGCACGATGAACACGCTGGGGCTAGCATGGTCTCCAAAAGAGGATAAATTTTGTATCAAGATTAATTTGTCTGATCACAAGCGCATAACAAAGAGAACAGTAAGCTCAGACCTTGCCAGACTTTTCGACCCTCTTGAAATTCTAGCACCGACAGTAGTAATGGCAAAAATATTCTTACAGGAACTTTGGCAGTTAAAATTGTCATGGGACGAATCACTATCAATTGACCATCATACAAGGTGGACATCGTTCAGAGAAAACTTGCGGGAGCTAAGCAACTTCAAAATAGCTCGTCACATCTTCGATTTAAACAGCCGACGGTCAATGCAGATGCATGTATTTGTGGATGCATCGGAGAATCCTTTTGGCGCCGCGATATACATACGAAAGTCTCGGGTAGCGCCACTCAAACACCAAACATTGCCCAGATTGGAATTGTGTGCGGCCCTGCTAGTTGCACAGCTAGCCAGCATAGTAAAGGAAGACTTGAACAATGCTGACATTCAGACAACACTCTGTACAGATTCGACAATTGTGTTATCATGGATAAACTCGTTATCGGTGTCGTTCCACACATTCGTAGCCTACAGGATTGCCGCCATACAAGAATTAACACTGCCGGAACAATGGCGTCATGTTGCGTCACAAAATAACCCAGCAGACGTATTATCCAGAGGAATGTCGCCGAAGAAATTAATATGCTGCAATTTATGGTTATATGGTCCGGTATTTGTGATGGAGGAGAGGAAAATTGACCGACAAAATTTTTACCAAGCCTATCCATAGCAAATGACCTGGTGCGAAAACGTAAGACAACGACACCACCATCACTAGCAAGTAGCACCAAAGCAGCATCGCTATTGTATGAGGTAGAACACGGAAACTCATTTACGACGCTCCAACGAATTATTGCATACATAATTCGCATCGTGAAGCGCTTCAAAGAAGTTTCAGGTTTCAGTGAACTGCAACTGTCGCCCCAAGAACTAAATGAGTCATTGATGCTTATAGTAAAAACAATGCAGCAATCTGAGTTTCTAGAAGACATGAAGGCACTATCGAAGGGTGAACAGATACACAAATCTAGTTCACTAGCCTCGCTGAATCCCTTTCTGGATGACAAGGGCATTATTCGAGTGGGCGGCCGCCTTACGACGGCAACACTAAGCTACGACGCTAAGCATCCAATGCTTCTATCATACAATGAACCAATAGTGAAACTGTTAATACAACGAGTGCACGTTACTCACTTGCATTGCGGGACGCATTTGCTACTCTGCCAATTTTGACAGAGATTTTGGCCCTTAAAAGGAAAGTTGATGGTCAGATCAGTTGTTCAACAATGCGTGAAGTGCAGCACAGCCAACCCCAAACTCCTAACCCCAGTTATGGGGAACCTACCACCAGAAAGAACGAGCCCGGCTTGATTACTGTGGACCGTTTGAAGTGTATTACAAAATTCGAGGAAAGCGACCACATAAAGGGTACATCGCCATATTTTGCTGTTTCGTTACAAGGGCGATTCATTTAGAGCTCGTGTCTGACCTCACAACAGTTGCTTTCATTGGTGCACTGAAGCGATTCATCAGCCGGCGAGGACATTGTCAAAACATATTATGCGACAATGCAATAAACTTCGTCGGAGCCAAGAATGAATTGCACCATCTATACTCGTCAGAAGCTAAGGACGAGATAACGAAAACCTGTGGTACTAAGAATATAAAATTCAACTTCATTCCACCCCGCTCACCACATTTCGGAGGACTCTGGGAGGCTCCAGTTAAATCAGCAAAATATCTGCTCACAAGAAGTGTCTCAACGGCATCATTGACGTACGAAGAGCTCGAAACTGTGGCCGTAGAAATCGAAGGTATCTTAAACTCACGACCGCTCACCGAAATGTCTACAGATCCCAATGATTTGATCGCTTTCACTCTAGGTCATTTCCTGATTGGAGAACCCTTAACCGTAATTGTAGAACCGTCATCCCAGCAAGCCAGCACAAGTCTACTTACAAGGTGGAAATTGGTGTCTCACCTCAAATATGAATTCTGGAAGCGTTGGTCGATAGAATACCTAAACCAGCTGCAGCAGAGGTCTAAATGGAGAACACCTAACATCCAGCCTGACTATATGGTCATCATCAAAGAGGATAACTTGCCACCACTAAGCTGGCCGTTAGGGCGCGTCACGAAGGTGTACGAAGGAGATGATGGAGAATGAAAGCGACCGATTCACAGACTAGCACCCTTACCAGCAAATGTTGACCCAATGGCACTGCCACAAGAAGCCGTCGAAATGTCGAGAGCATAGAACAGCAGAGTGGGAAGGAACCAAAGAGACGGAAAGTCGGGTTTGCCAGCACATTGGCTACACTTCTTTGCATCCTTGTCGTACTACCAAAAGCATTGGCAGTGCCATACCCCATAACAATTTCATTTACAATAACAAGTTCATTTCGAAGGTCTGGGAACAGTGAAGATAACAACAGCCGAATGGAACCTGATTGCCTTTTTTTGATCTCAAGCTATTACAATCAAGCTTAGATGCATTTAAAAAGGGGACGTCAGCATTGGGCAGACTTTGCCAAGGAATGAAAAATTATACAAATTGCAACGTGCTACGGGATCAATTCCAACAAGAGTTGGACCAGGTCAAGTCAAATAACAAGATCATGGCATCCAGACGCAAAAGAAGAGGAGCAGTAAATCTGATGGCATCGCCAGTACTCTTTTCGGAGTTTTAGATTCGAACTATGCTGAGCAGATGGCAGCAACGATAGATCGGGTAAACGACAATCAAGCACACTTGCTGATTCTACTCAAATTTCAAATGTCATTAGTCGACTCAACGATGAACTTAATGAAAAGGGACCAAACGGCAATAGCGAGTAAATTTGAGGAGATAGACAAGCAGCTAGCTGAAATCGAAGCCATACTAAACAAGCAACAAGACTCTGTTAGCAAGCAGGGAGGTTTCCAAATGTTCACGTCGCTAGCCTTTCAGCTACTAATCATGAGAGCAGAGCTGAAGCACACCCAAACAGCTATTCTGTCTGTTCTGACCGATGTTAATCACGGAAAAATCCATCCATTGCTGCTTTCACCCATCCAATTGACAGAAGAAATAATGAAGATCAGGAATCACCTGCCAAGCACGTTGCAGTTGGCGGTTGATAACGAAAATGTAGCGACAATATTCAAGCTACTGAAGGTATCGGCCGGCGTCTTGGATAACCACCTCATATTCAGCATAAAAATTCCACTGACCGATGATAGAAGCTTTTTACTGTTCAATTTAGTTCCCATAACAACGACGATCAACAGCACGCTAGTATTCCCAACGCTGTCCACGCAGTAATTGGCGATTTCGCCTCATCGAGATATATACTTCCCCACCAGTGCTACAGCAATCCAGCAGTGTCCAATGTTGGACGCCAATACGTACTTATGTCATGACGTACAGACAACGTACACTCAGGACTCGGGTGTGTGTACGTGCGAGGTAGGATTCTTCATTATTTCTTCTGTCAATTGGATGGGTGAAAGCAGCAATGGATGGATTTTTCCGTGATTAACATCGGTCAGTTCAGACAAAATCACTGTTTTAACTAGTCGCACCAATCGCATAAAAGTTGTAGTTCCAAGTGCTGGAACTTTCGGTTATAGGTTCATTTCTAATATTTTGAAGGGTTGTAGTTCCAAGTGCCAACCTTCGGCTTTCGGAACAATAAAGAAACATGAGGTGTAGTTCACGTGCTGCAACTGCAACGACCAAGGAAAACGCTCCTTGAACACTAATAATTTATTAATTATTAAAGGTAGATTTATTAAATTATTAATTATTTACTTGTTAATAAACAACTTAATTGTAATTTTAAATTGTCAAAAAATAGCTCACAAGTGCTACCGTTTTATGTAAGGCTTTATTTTCGAACAAAAATAGAAATGGTATCGAGTGCTGCTTTCTATATTACACGAACAAGTCAAATGGAGCTTCTAGTTGTTATTATTACGATAAGACAAATAGTTGCTTTTTGTTGCATACATTGTTGCCACACACTCATGTTCATATTTTATATACAATAATATATGTGTCCACTAGGATTCTCATGTAGTTGAAATCGAAGTGACTGCATTTTTTTGTGTTTTTGAAAGTGCTTCCAAACTATATCACCCAACTATTCATTCTAACACTATTCGATCTGCAACCTGAGACAGTCTGCAAAGCATAACATCAGGTAAAAAAAGCCAGACGCTGGTAGACGCTTGGATAAAGAGTCTCAGTTTCGGCTACGTTGGCGTCTCGGGAGCTCACAGCGAGCGCGTATCCGGAATTGGGTGTTAGTTTTCAAACCGTCAAGCTTGAAGCAGAAACCAGCGTTGCCACCCTGTCCAAATAGAAAAGAAAAAAAAAACAGAAAAGTAAAAAGCAAAAATAAACTCAAATAAGAAGTTTGAAAAAATTAGAAAATGAAACTAAGAAACGTAGAAATGAAAATTTGGAAATTAAGAGTGCTGGAACTAATGTCTCGTTGGAAATAATGTTTCGTTGGGCGCCATTTGTGTTGTGAGCAAGGTTAGGGTAGCGTGGCACGGTGGCTGCGGCTAGACGCGCCGGCAATAGTGGGTGGAGTTCTTGCCACCCTACCCACAACAAAAAACAGATTCGTGCCGTATATATATACATATATATTAGGTGTACAAATAAGTTTCCGCGGTTTTTTATAATAAGTTAGGAATTTATTGTGAAGGAACAGTACATTACGTTTTATTCAAACTATTTTCCCTCATTTGCCACTACTTTTCCCCATCTTTCTGAATCATAAGGGGCTAAGTCTGGTGAATACAGCGGGGGGTAAAACTTCCAGTTGAGTGTTTCCAAGTATGTTTTTACTGCCGGCACAACATGTGGACGAGCATTATCGTGTAAAAAATAATTTTGTCGTGTCTGGAGTCGTAATGGGCGCGTTTTTCCTTAAGTGCCCGACCCAATATCATCAATTGTGTTCGGTAGAGAGCTCCAGTAATGGTCTCAGCTGCAGATTTTTTCAACTTAAAGAAGTAAAGCAAAAGTTCCCGGAAATGATGCTTATTCGGGAATAATATTATTGTTATTATTATTAACAAAACCTGACATTTTTGCAGGAAAAATATTATGTGATGGTGATACGGAATCACTAGTACTTTAAGGTTATGGTGTTGCCGGATGACGAAAATTGGGATATTACGTTTTACATCTAAAAATTTCTCCATAACCTTCTGGTGGGGCCATCTTTTGACAAACCGCGGAAACTTATTTGTACACCTAATATATATATTTTTTTTAATAGAAGAGGAGCGTATAGAAGACTTAAGACAAGCCACAGGTCTTACTCGGCTACGTTTCCGAATGGGTCATTCCAAGCTAAAGTTTTCATACTCACAATCACTTAATCAAAATCCTTACATTCCCCGGTCAACCTCTCACCTTCACTACCCTAACTAATCATAATTCAGACACCCTACAACCCACTATGGTAAATGGTAAAAAAGTAAATTAAAAAACTTGGAAAATAAGAGCGTTGGGCGCTATTTCTGTCGTGAGCAAGGTTAGGGTGCCGTGAAACGGTGGCTGCGGCTAGGCTCGCCGGAAATATGGGGTAAGTGGGGAGTCAACGGTTTTCTGTGGCCAAGTATGGGTGCGTGTGCTCCGTCCGCCTGCGGTCGCGTGGATTAATTATTACCCTTATCTTGTGGCAACAGTAAGTGGTGAGCCAACGGTTTTTTGTCGCCAAGTATGGGCGCGTGTAATCCCTCCGGCCGGCGCTACCGCGAATTAATTATTACCCTTATCTTGTGGCTTCATAGTAAGTGGGGAGACAACGGTTTTGTGCGGCCAAGTAAGGGTGCGTGTGCTCCGTCCGCCTGCAGTCACGCAGATTAATTATTACCCTTATCTTGTGGCAACAGTAAGTGGTGAGCCAACGGTTTTTTGTGGCCAAGTATGGGTGCGTGTGACCCCTACAGTAAGTGGGGAGCGAACAGTTTTCTGAGGCCAAGCATGGCTGCCTACAAGATACCACACATTAAATGAAAGTGAATTTACACACAACACTGATTTTCCATGTGCCATATACAACCTATTTCCATTTTTGTAAAAATGGAATTATTTCCATAATTACTTAGAAACCAACAAACGGTATGCCTCCCAATTGGCTGCAATGAATAGTTTAGGAGATATGGCTCATCAAAATATGATTTTTTTTTACCTCCACACGCCCATAATTCCCAAACCAAGGTCACGTCACATGAGATATTTTTGTGGGTAGATTCAGGAGTTGGAAAGTGGACTAAAAAAATAGCTCTCCAAAATACCTTTCAAATGACACCTCGTTCACTTCAATACACTTCATACTTTAGAAGTTATCGCCAAAGTCTACTATTCGACCTTGCAACGCACACAAAGACGCCCACTACCATGAAATGGTATCCTGGGGTGGCATAGTATAGGCCAATGGGCTATATTCAAGACATTCCCAGTATAGGAAATACTAGTTTTTCTTTTTAGTGGAGATACTATGAGAGAAGCGTTACCTTAAAATTATAATGCGCCCCCCACCGCCCCCATTTAGGAGCCTTTAAAGTTTGAAACTTTCGGGGTCTATATCTCCGTAATCCCGGCACATATCTGAATGATATATACATCGTTGGAAAGGTAATTTTAATATCTATAATCCGTATTCAGAGACATTTTATCGAAAAATTTTACTTTTCGCGTAAAACGCGTTTAAAGTTTTTCCTACTTTTTATACCCTACACCTTAAGATAGAGGGTATATTCACTTTCTACCGGAGTGTGTAACGCATAGAACTAGACAAGATAGGTATGGAAAAGTATATATATTCTTGATCAGCATCACCACCAAAATTGAAACTAGTAAAGGTGTTGTCTACAGCCGGGCTGTAGCCGAAATACCCTACACCTTAAAGCTGCATATATACTCGTATATATGTATATTTAAAAGTGGTGCGATATAATATACCCGTATATATACAATATGTATATTATATATCTAATAATAATTATACAATATATATATAATAATAATAATAAAAACAAAAAATTTTTTTTGTTAAAGTGGGCGGATCACGCCCATATTTGGCATATTAACTGGAAGCATTAGTCTAAACCTACATATAAAATTTTCTTGTCTTCTCTCAAAAAGTGATGCTGATATGGCCTTTTTTAATAGGCAAAACAGAGGTGTCTGCACTCTCGGTATAAAAAGTAGGCGTGGTCCTTGGGCGATTTTGCCCATTTTCAATACGAAACACCCCAACATAGCAACGAATATTTTTGCCAAATTTCATTTTGAAATCTTAATCCGTTCTCCTGTGATCGTGATTTCAACGGACAGACAGACAGACAGACAGACGGACAGACATCGTTATTTCAATTTCGGTGGTGATGCTGATCAAGAATATATATACTTTTCCATACCTATCTTGTCTAGTTCTATGCGTTACACACTCCGGTAGAAAGTGAATATACCCTCAACCTTAAGTTGTAGGGTATAATAACGAGGTCTGTCAGTCTGTCCGTTGAAATCACGATCACAGGAGAACGGATTAAGATTTCAAAATGGAATTTGGCAAAAATATTCGTTGCTATGTTGGGGTGTTTCGTATTGAAAATGGGCAAAATCGCCCAAGGACCACGCCTACTTTTTATATCGAGAGTGCAGGTACCTCTGTTTTGCCTATTAAAAAGGCCATATCAGCATCACTTTTTGAGAGAAGACAAAATTTTCTATGTAGGTTTAGACTAATGCTTCCAGTTAATATGCAAAAAATGGGCTTGATCCGCCAACTTTTAGTTTACATAGGTCATGGAGGGTTTTACATGGATTGTATTGAAAAGTATATGTTTCCTGAATACTGGTGTACATAATATTGTAGTTTGTGAACCAATAATATTCTGTTGGGAAAAATGGGCGGGACACGCCTCCTTTTTACCCATCCAGCCAGTATTGCAATATATTTTTATAACCTACACCTAAATTTTGAGAGTAAACGCACTTAGTACCGGTGTTTGTAACGCACAGAAATAGTTAAGCAGCTATAATTATAGTTTACGAGTATTTATGCAGCTTTACGGTGTAGGGTATTTCGGTTACAGCCCGGCTGTAGGCAACACCTTTTTTAGTTTTTTGTTATGTTTATATTTTTTTGAAAAAGAAGTTGTTAAGGATGTTATAAAGTTGAACTTCCCTATAGTGAAGTCGAAGGGACCACAAAATTACTTCATTATATAGAAAACATAATACTTTTTTAAATTTTTATTTTAAGTAATCAGTAATTTCAGTTCGGATTAAACTTTTCCATTTTTGTTCTTCAACGAAAGCTTCTAATAAATTAAGAGATTCGAAAACTTTATTAGGTACATAATTTTTTCATCTCCACAAAAGTGGTAGGCAGAATTCCAAATTGTTTAGCAAAATCTTTATTTTTTGCTCCACCTTCTTCAACTTTATTAATAATCAACAATTTTTTTTCAACAGAGAGACTGTTTCACTGTTTCACACTGTTTGTTCTCTTAATGCAAGTAACTCAATGCAGGTGTCAAAATTGTTAGTGATGGTCATTTTTTATGTTTTTCTGTTGTCATTTTCAAATTTCGGGGATGCCCATATAAAGTTTACTTTTCCATTTTTCCATCGGAGTACAGTGTTACTATTATAACCAACGGAAAATTATTTGAAAAAATTCATTATACGGAGACAAAAACGTATGAAATTTGAGATTGCAACTGTAAAACTGGTTCATTGTATAGAAATATTCACTGTATAGAAATTCATTATACAGAGATCAAAAAAGACCAGAAATTGAACGAAAAAGCAGTGTACTTGAAAAAAATTCATAACTGAGGGACGGTTGAGGGACGATTGAGGGATGGTTGAGGGACGGTTGAGGGACGGTTGAGGGACGGTTGAGGTACGGTTGAGGTACGGTTGAGGGACGATTGAGGTACGGTTAAGAGACGGTTGAGGGACGGTTGAGGTACGGTTGAGGTACGGTTGAGGGACGATTGAGGTACTGTTAAGAGACGGTTGAGGGACGGTTGAGGTACGGTTGAGGGACGATTGAGGTACGGTTAAGAGACGGTTGAGGGACGGTTGAGCGACGGTTGAGAGACGGTTGAGGGACGGTTGAGGGAAGGTTGAGGGACGGTTGAGGGACGGTTGAAGGACGGTTGAGGGAGGGTTGAGGGACGGTTGAGGGAGGGTTGAGGGTCGGTTGAGGGTCGGTTGAGGGACGGTTGAGGGTCGGTTGAGGGTCGGTTGAAATTCATAATAGGGAGTGCTTCATTGTATAGAAGTTCACTATAGAGAAGTTCGACTGTATAAAAGTTTACATTTTAAGAAAATACAGTAACGAGTGTTTACGTATTTTATGTATCGAAATCTGTGCAGTATTTCCGAAGAAAACGGACATCAAATTTGCCAACACTACTTTTTAGCGAACACTTTTTAATAGCAAGCGAAATAACAACTCAAGCAAATATCTTTAGGCCTAAGCAACTGAACCATACACTTACTTAAACATTTTTGTTGTTGTTGTTGTTGTTGAAGTGGACAATTGTTATGAAAAAAAATCGCGCGATTTTTTATACCCTACACGTTAAGGGTGAGGGTATTTTCACTTTCTACCGGAGTGTGTAACGCATAGAACTAGACAAGATAGGTATGGAAAAGTATATATATTCTTGATCAGCATCACCACCAAAATTGAAATAACGATGTCTGTCCGACCTTCCGTTGAAATCACGATCACAGGAGAACGGATTAAGATTTCAAAATGAAATTTGGCAAAAATATTCGTTGCTATGTTGGGGTGTTTCGTGTTGAAAATGGACAAAATCGCCCAAGGACCACGCCTACTTTTTATATCGAGAGTGCAGGTCAGCATCACTTTTTGAGAGAAGACAAAATTTTATATGTAGGTTTAGACTAATGCTTCCAGTTAATATGCATAGGTCATGGAGGGTTTTACATGGATTGTATTGACAAGTATATAAGTTTCCTGAATAATGGTATACATAATATTGTAGTTTGTGAACCAATAATATTCTGTTGGGAAAAAAAATCTACCCTTTCCCCAGTATAAGCGATTTTGTTGTTGTTGTTGTATTTGTTGTTGTTGTAGCTCTCCACAACAACAAGTCCCGCCCCCCCCCTCCCCCATTTAGGAGATATAAGCCTTTTAAATTTGAAAGTTTGGGATGTCTATATCTCCGTAATCCTGGGACATATCTCAATGATATATACATACATCGTTGGAAAGGTAATTTCAATATCTATAATACTTGTGTAGAGATATTTTCCCAGAAAACTTTTACTTTTCCCGTAAAACGAGATTATAGTTTTTCCTACTTTTTTTTTTTTTATGTTTATGAATTTTTTGAAAATGAAGTTGTTTGGAATGATATATTTTAGCTTTTAGCTTTCGTTTTACGGGAAAAGTAAAAGTTTTCTGGGAAAATGTCTCTACACAAGTATTATAGATATTGAAATTACCTTTCCAACGATGTATATATCATTGAGATATCTCCCGGGATTACGGAGATATAGACATCCCAAACTTTCATTGTTGTTTTGGGGGCTGTTTTTGGTGTTGTTGTAGACCCCAAAATTTCTTGCCGCCGGCTTCTAGCAACGAGCATATATTATGAAGAGATTACAAAGGCGAATTCACGGCAAAAATATTTTGACTTGGGTTTCAAAGTTCGGGGACGGACCATTTCAGTCGACTCGAACTTCGTTTGCTTTTGTTTCATGCGTATGAGGCAGCAGAATGCCGTATAAACTTATGCAAAAAAGTGCTTCAATGCAACCATCGTGGACATACGATGTGTGAAGTAAAACAAATGAAGATTATAGGTTTCTCAGACGTGGAGAGGCAAGGGGTACATTCAACTTCTTATTATTATTTTACAATAACAATTCCCCATCGTGTGCTCAGGTACAAAGCAGAATTTTTCAATTTTGGGTTTTATGACCTTTGAAACAATACTGTTTGTTGTTATTCCTTCGATGGTTGAGAATATGCCTTTGCGCTTTGATTATCAGGGGGGAAGAGAAGCAAGGGGTTGTTTCTGTTTATGATTTTTGTGCTTCTGATCATTTCGCAAATTTTTACATTTTCAGCTTCTGAGCATTTTCGGCTTCTTCATTCAATTTGCTCCTTTCGCACTATGTGAAAACTGCTTTTAATGTTTTTAGTACTTTTTTTACAACTAATTATTTTTTTACTAAATAAAATACATAATAACATCGCATTATAATGTACTTTTTATATAAACTGACCGAATTACTCGTATCTTGGTATTTTTTTTATTAGAATTGGTCCTATAGTTTACAAGAAAACTGAGTTTAAAGATCAATATTGCATACTAATTTGATACCTTTTTGAATCTACACATTTACACTTTTTATCAATTCTTTTAACGCAGAGTTCTGCAACGATGATCTGTCGTTATTCGTTGACAATTACATTAAATGAAATTTTGATGTATTTATCTTAATGTGAAAAATTTTTATGAAAAAAATCGCCCGATTTTTAACGATTTTTAAGGTTAAAAATGTTCCAATACAACAACAACTACAACAACAACAAAATCGGCTATACTGGGAATGTCTTGAATATAGCCAAATTTTGGTGTCTACAACACCAAAAACAGCCGCCAAAACAAACAAAAAAATTGGAGCATTTGTACAACGGTAAATATGTGCCGCCAGACCCCTAAACCTTACCTATACCTCAAGATTTTTATAATACATACATACTTGCAGTGTACTAACCTCGTGTAATCCTCACGTTTACTAATATGGTATTTCGTCATGATCCAGTTTTCCCTTCTATTATTATCACTTTTCCATGATGCGAAGTTAGTTTTTTTTAAAAGCTTTTGCTCGTGAAATTTCAGTGCTCGAACCATCATAAATAAGTTGAAGAGAAAAAGCGAACTTATTATCTAGTTCTAAGCAGGAAGCTTTTTACTATGTAGTTGTATGCAGGAGAGACATGCGCCGAGAATTTTTCACCAGTGGTGGCGGCTTCGCGAAAATAGGCGGCGGTCGGGGCTAAACGGCTTACAGCCGAACTAATTTTAACTTATCGGCGGCTTGCCCGTTTTTGCAAAAAAAAAAAATGATGTAATATGAAACAAAAAGAATTAGGAAAACAGAACACCAAATATTTTCTTAGATTTATATACATACGTTATTTTATATGTCTCTATATACGTATCAGAGAACTGCATGAATCTATTCACTATTATGAATCTCTGAATAAATTCACGAATTTATGAATAATTAACATTCACAGCGTATGAATGTCTGCTTGATTCACATGCACAGCCTATGAATGCCTGCTTGATTCACATTCACAGCCTATGAATGCCTGCTTGATTCACATTCACAGCCTATGAATGCCTGGATGATTAACATTCACAAAACGTGAATCACAGACAGAATCACAACTTCAGACGGGAAAAGATTCACATGATTCACAAAATATCCCGTGATTGTCTTCAGCAGGCATAGAAATTTCTGTGATTGTCTAAATGATTCACAAAAATTTGGGACCATATTCAACTGCTTATTCACTGTTTTCGAGGATTTTTGTTTATTTTAATTTGTTATCAGTTTGAATAAGCGTCAGCTAGCGAGAAAGGTGTCAGCTATGGTCATAGGATGCGGTTTGAACTATAACAATGTACACTGTCAAAACTAAACACATATTGGCATTTAGGATTTGTTGATTATAATAAAACTATAATTACTTAAGCTTATCAAAAAATTTTATCATATAGCAAATTTATAAAAATTTATTGTGCTTCTTTTAGATAATTAAAAAAGATAATTTTACTAAAAATTACCGCCTAAATGTTCATTACGGGAATCGGCGAAGCCGATTACCGTAATGAACATTTAGGCCCCCTCCTCCCCCAAAATTGAACTTGAAAAAAAATTTAGGGGCGTGGCCTTACTTTAGGATTTATGGGCGTTTGAAGGTCAAAACCGTTCAAATTTTGAATAGCTATATCTTCTCAATGGAATAGTGTACAGATGCATAATGTATATCATTAGAAAGGTATTTTTGAGATCTATCTTTTAGGTATTAATCTTTTTTTTGATTCTGCCACTATTTTCCGAGATAATTTAGTTTTAAAAAAAAATTCGGAGGTTGTCTTAAAAAAATATAAATTGTTAAAAATATTACGTAATGATGTCAAAAGTTAGCATCATCCCCTGAAAGCTTACAGTCTCCCCTTTCCAATGATATATAACATGTTGGGGTTATCTCTTACGATTCCGACGATATTCATCGAAATGTTCAAAAATAAATGATAAGTGCTCAAACTGTGTAGTGTGCATATCTGTACACTTGCAAGTGCTTATTACGAACAATGTTTCTATTAGTTATTATTGGCGTATTTTTAGGGTAAGTAAGGTATATTGTTATAATTTAGGGTATTTATAATTTATTAATTACAAATAAAAACAAAAAACACAAAACAGAAAAGTTACAGATTCTTCTTCACTTCCAATACTATACATTTCAAATGACATAACTTCAAAAAACTTGTTACTTTTTAAAATGAAAAATTTTTAAGAAAAATCGCGCGATTTTTTTCAAAATTTTTCGCCTGCGGCGCTTTTCCCTATTGTTGGGGGGGAGGGGTTAGGCAGGAAGGGGAGGGGGAGCGAGGAAGCAACACAACTCCACTGCGGAACCTGCCCGAGGCCCTCAGCACTTCAATTTTTCGCCTGCGGCGCTTTTCCTGATTGTTGGTGGGTTTGGGGGGGGGGGGGGGGGGTGGGGGGAGAGGGGTTAGGGGAAGGGGTTTCGGCAGGGAGGGGAGGGGAGCGGGAAAGCAACACAACTCCACTGCGGAACCTGCCCGAGGCCCTCAGCACTTCATTTGACCTTCAAACGCCCTCTGCATGACCTCGGAACGCCCACAATCGGCCACGCCCCTCATAAAAACCCCTAATTTCAAAGAAAAACAGTAAAAAATAACTGTACAAAAAAACACAAAAAAATTGGCAAAATCCCGTAATGCACATTTGTTCCAAAATTACATTAATTACAGTATATATTTAAAAAGAAATGAAATAAACCTATATTATGCTTAAAAGCATTGTTAGTATAAAACTAGAAGAAACTCGAAGACATTTACAGTCCAAACACAGAAACAAAGCTTTATATATGAAATTTTTCCAGTGCCGTTGATTTCAACGGCAGTGCATTTCAAATAAAGCAAATATGTTTGTTTTTACGTCTCTTCGGCGCCAGAAAATTCTTTGTTTACTTGACGGATCCGAGAAGAAAGGCCGAAAGGAAGAAAGGAAGGATTTTATACAATTCAGATTGTTCTTACAATTGCCTACTGAGGCTAACTGCCTCAGAATTATGATCGCCTAGTAATTTCCATCATAGCAAAGTATTCAATGTAATTCAAAACCAATAAAGGTGTTGTCTACAGCCGGGCTGTAGCCGAAATACCCTACACCTTAAAGCTGCATATATACTCGTATATATAAGATATATAAGATAAACTATAATTATAGCTGCGTAACTATTTCTGTCCGTTACAAACAGCGGTACTAAGTGCGTTTACTCTCAAAATTTAGGTGTAGGGTATAAAAATATATTGCAATACTGGGTGGATGGGTAAAAAGGAGGCGTGGCCCGCCCATTTTTTTCCCAGCAGAATATTATTGGTTCACAATCTACAATATTATGTATACCATTATTCTATTCCATGTAAAACCCTCCATGACCTATGTAAACTAAAAGTTGGCGGATCACGCCCATATTTGGCATAATAACTGGAAGCATTAGTCTAAACCTACATATAAAATTTTCTTGTCTTCTCTCAAAAAGTGATGCTGATATGGCCTTTTTTAATACGCAAAACAGAGGTACCTGCACTCTCGATATAAAAAGTAGGCGTGGTCCTTGGGCGATTTTGCCCATTTTCAATACGAAACACCCCAACATAGCAACGAATATTTTTCCCAAATTTCATTTAGCAATCTTAATCCGTTCTCCTGTGATCGTGATTTCAACGGACAGAAAGACAGACGGACAGACATCGTTATTTCAATTTTGGTGGTGATGCTGATCAAGAATATATATACTTTTCCATACCTATCTTGTCTAGTTCTCTGCGTTACACACTCCGGTAGAAAGTGAATATACCCTCAACCTTAAGGTGTAGGGTATAAATATACAGTCGATTCATATTTCGAGTGCAAAATGTTGAAGTGGATATATTTGAATCACTTGAAAAGCTGACGAAACTCAATAGTGAGCGATTTACGAGTATTCGCATTACCAGGAGATCATGATAGCTAGTAACATTTGCGCATAAAGAATAGGCAAAAGTCTTAAACGTTAAAGTGTTTTTTTCCTAGCTATGAAGAAAGGCGAAATTTTAATAAATTGGGATTGAGTGATTTTAATAATTTACGTTTAAAACCCACGTCTCCGGCAGACTGTTTTGTTATTGTTTCGATAAAAAAAGAATTATAGTGGAGAAAAATTGAAATTGTCTTTGAGAAACCAGAATGAAGCTATAATGCTGTGAAAAAGAATTGCAGCCAATGAGCGGTGTTCAAATTCGAGGAAGACTTTTGCCTATTCTTTATGCGCAAATGTTACTAGTTATCATGATCTCCTGGTAATGCGAATACTCCCTTAGTACCCTTTACCAGGAAGCACAAGATTAGGCTGGAGAAGCCTGTTCTGGAAGGGACTACAATAGAATTCTCCAAGGAGGCAAAGTATCTCGGGGTTATCCTGGATAGAGCACTAACTTGGAACGCACACCTCAGCAGTGTTATCCAGAAAGCCACAAGGGCATTCTATGCCTGTACTAGGTTCTATGGTAAAACTTGGGGCATCAGCCCTAAAATGACCTACTGGGCATTTGAAGTTATTGTAAGACCAATACTGACATATTCGGCGTTGGTCTGGTGGCCCAAGGTTGATCAAAAGGAAGCTGCAAAAGCCCTAAATAAGTATCATCGACTGATCTGTGTGGGCATTACTGGTGCTATGAAATCGTGCCCAACCATGGCCCTTAGTGTCCTGTTACACATCCCACCCTTATCGATAATGATAAAAAGGGAGGCATGTCTATCGGCACTCCGGCTCAGTCGTATCTCCACTGTGAAAAGTGGGGATCTACATGGTCATATGAGAATTGCGGATATTTTCATTAATGAACCCATTGTCAAATTCAGTGACAACATGCCAAAAAAATTGGCTTTCTCCAGGAACTACACAGTTATTGTATTTGACCGAGAGGACTGGAGAAATAGGAATTTGAACTTCGAACCGGGAGCTCAGATTTGGTATACCGATGGGTCCAAAATGCAGAATGGTGATGCTGGCGATGGCATTGTAGGGCCGAGATTTCAGAAAGGTATACCAATGGGAAAGTATGCTACTATCTTCCAGGCAGAATTGTTTGCCATAGAGATATGTGTGAGGGAATGTCTTCGTAGGAGGGCATGCGGTGCAAACATCTATATCCTCTCTGATAGCCAAGCGGCTTTGAAAGCCCTCAGGTCTGAAACAATTGGATCCAGGCTTGTAGACAACTGTCGCAAGTGCCTAATCCAACTGCGACAAAACAATACCATTACACTGGGATGGGTCCCTGGGCATGAGGGCTATGAGGGGAATGAGAGAGCTGACTGCCTAGCAAGGCGTGGTGCTCAGCGACCTTTTATAGGTCCGGAGCCTTTTTATGGACTATCTAATGGATACAAACGGGAGGTAATCCGGCAGTGGGAGGAAATCGAGTTTGAGAGGGCGTGGCCAAATACTTTAGGCCATCGCCAATCTTAGATTTCTTACCTTAGCTAAAGGAGTGTCATCAAAACTTCTTCTGCTAAATAGGAAGGACTTAGGTGTCCTTTCAGGTTTTCTTACGGGCCACTGTGGCCTAAGATACCACCTGAAAAAAATCGGCATGTCTGAAACGGACATCTGCAGATTTTGCGATGAAGCTAAGGAAACCGCTGAGCATGTTCTCTGCGATTGTCCTGCTCTTAGCAATCGGAGGCGGTTAAGCTATGGTGATTCAATTATGCCTCACTCTAAGATTTGGATCACTAACCCAGGAATTGTGCTGAATTTTATGAAGAGCTTAGATCTGGGTTAGGTAAGGGCATGCACAATAGATCCAAGAGGTCGCGGTGCAGCAGTGCCTATAATAATAATAATAATAATGCGAATACTCGTAAATCGCTCACTATTGAGTTTCGTCAGCTTTTCAAGTGATTCAAATATATCCATTTCAACATTTTGCACTCGAATTATGAATCGATTGTATATTTTTGAATTACTTTGAATACTTTGCTATGATGCAAATTACTAGGCGATCATAATTCTGAGGCAGTTAGCCTCAGTAGGCAATTGTAAGAACAATCTGATTGTATAAAATCCTTCCTTTCTTCCTTTCTTCTCGGATCCGTCAAGTAAACAAAGAATTTTCTGGCGCTGAAGAGACGTGAAAACAAACATATTTGCTTTATTTGAAATGCACTGCCGTTGAAATCAACGGCACTAGAAAAATTTCATATATAAAGCTTTGTTTCTGTGTTTGGACTGTAAATGTCTTCGAGTTTCTTCTAGTTTTATACTATTTTACATTGGTTCTAACACAACTTTAAAGCAGGGCAGGGGAGACGGCCCAAAAAATATTAGAGCTCCGGCTCCGGCTCCGGAGCAATGATTTAAAATAAATATTACTCCGGCTCCGGCTCTGGAGCGTTAATTTTAAAAATTCTTGCTCCGGCTCCGTCTCCGGAGGGTTAATTTTAAAAATTGTTGCTCCGGCTCCGGCTCCGAAGCGACTTCTTTAAACAAATTTGCTACGGCTCCGGCTCCGGCGATTATTTAACAAAACTTTAATGAATACTAAAAGTTTCAAAATTTATTTATACCTTTACATATTATATTACAATGAATTGGTTCTTAAAAATAAAATTGCTTCTAACAAATCTTCTTTCATAGAAGCTTGCAGATCAGAGCAAATAATTCGAAGTGCTGAAAATAACCTTTCTACACTCACTTGAGTGGTTGGTAGAGCAGTGACAATGTACGATATATTCTTCGTAATTTCTGGATAGAATGAACGGCGCTATTCGAATAGCAAATGCATGTTGTTAACACCAGATGGACTACTTGGAAAAAATTTAGATCAAAGAGCTTTTAGTCAGTTTTACAACCAGAATATTTTACTTAGGAATCACGAAACAAGAAGACTTTCGTTTCTTAGGAAGACCCACACCCTGTGACCGGTGTATTCACTTAGTCCCTGAAATTGCAACTCATAGATCTAAAGGAGATAAATAGATATATATTATTGATCAGCATCATCTTCGGAGTCGATTTGGTCTTGTCCGTCCGTCTGTCTGTCCGTCTAACTGTCCGTTAAAATCACTATCACAGGAGAACCGTTGAAGATATCGGAATGAAATTTAGCAGAAATTGCAGACCACAGGATTTTTCCTGTTAAAAATGGGAACACTTTTTATACCGAGAATGCTGTTTTCATCCTATAAAAATGGCATAATACAAAATTGCACTTGGATGTTTAGAATAACATTATTCGTTGATAGGCCAAAAATGGGCGTTGACCGCCTACTGTCAACAAAAACTGAAATAACAGAAATACGTATGGAAAAATCGAAATAAATGAAAGTTTAAATATAAAAAAAAAAATTCCATTCAATTTATTCAAAGCTATTGGGTATGTAAAATTCGGCCAGGCCGAATATAGCACTCTCTCTAGTTTTTTTTCAAAACATCTAGAGTTGGAGTATGGCTTTGGCTCCAGCTCCATTATGTTGCTGAAAGTAGCTCCGGCTCCAGCTCCATTAAGTTGCTGAAAGTAGCTCCGGCTCCGGCTCCGGCTCCTTTAGGTTGATGAGGTGAAGCTCCAGCTCCGGCTCCGGCTCCTTTGAAAAGGTTAGCTCCGGCTCCGGAGCGGCTCCCCAGCCCTGCTTTAAAGCATAATATAGGTTTATTTCATTTCTTTTTAAATATATACTGTAATTAATATAATTTTTAGTAAAATTATATTTTTTAATTATCTAAAAAAAGCACAATAAATTTTTATAAATTTGCTATATGATAACATTTTTTGATAAGCTTAAGTAATTATAGTTTTATTATAATCAACAAATCCTAAATGCCAATATGTGTTTAGTTTTGACAGTGTACATTGTTATAGTTCAAACCGCATCCTATGACCATAGCTGACACCTTTCTCGCTAGCTGACGCTTATTCAAACTGATAACAAATTAAAATAAACAAAAATCCTCGAAAACAGTGAATAAGCAGTTGAATATGGTCCCAAATTTTTGTGAATCATTTAGACAATCTGTTGCGGAACGCGCATCGTTGGTGGGAAATGTTAATCTGAAAAAGGGAATAATGACATTAAAAGAAATAAAAAGTCTACTTACTTTCGATATCAGTCGAGGAGGGAATCTGGAATAAACAAAAAACCGCATTTAATAGTCATTTTCATTTAATTAATAAATTAAACTTATCTGTAGTAACTTCTGCAGCTGCGTAAGGGTTAACGATGTAGACGGTCAAACGGACCCATCAAAACGTGCTCTCGTTTTACAGCAGTTTATTTTTGTATGTAATTTGTTTGAGGGATCGTTGTAAGAAAAGAGCGGCGAAAAGAGTACAAAGGTAGAAGTCAGAGAGTGTAGGAATTTTATGAATGAGTAGTAGGAATTAGGTGGGAAAAGTAAACGCCAAAGAGTAAACGGAGAGTAGATGGCACAGTTGTCTTTCTTATTATGAGCGCCTGGTAAATAAAACCGAAACTGGCTATGCAAATCTAATTTAAATCGTGGACCTTGTGATTCTTTTCGCTAAAGAAGGAAAACGTAAGTTCCAGAATGTTCAAGAATAAAAATTTCGCGATAACGTGAGAATGGTGTATAAATAATAGGCAATAGTTTACCGGAATACAGTGGGAGGAGCTTAAACTAGTTTCTGGGAGGCCAGAATAAAAGAACAATCTCCAAGGCCACTGGAAAAATAGCGGTGCAAAACGAAGTTTTGCTGACAAATTTTAAAGTTGAAGATGGGATTAGCACTTGAACAGCGGTAGAACACAGAAGCAGAAATTTTTAAGTCGCGGTTTTTAAGTCGGAAAATATCAGTTTTTGCATTCTAAGAAATGTTAAGTTGAACAAATGCTCCTGACCAACGAAGTAGTGGACATTAAAATAAAAAACATCCAGCTTCAAGGAGGAGGACAGCAAGGATGCAGCTCGTCTGACCAGCGTTACAAAATCGTCAAAAAGTAACAAAAAGGATTCTGTTCCGATTAAAGGCCTGGGTCAGCGACATATATATAAAATCCGACGCATGGAACCATGATAAAAGCGACAGCAACAATTTACGCGATTCCTGTGGAAGAGCTACCGTCTGGAAAAATCCTAAGGAGAAGTAACAATACATCGAGAAGCGTCTCAAAAACCATAGTACCAGAAGGAAGTAGAATTAGGGTGAGACAGGCTAGCAAACGTATAGTTTAATTAACTGAATAAATACATTTCGTGCACCCCAAACCAGCAGAGCTTTCCCGGTGAGGTTAATTGTGGTAAAATAAAAAGTTTTGAAAATTGAAATAACCCCTGTTGAACCTTACATATTTTCCACTGGAAAAACGGTGATATTTTGTTGAGTTAGTGACACAATTAGTCAAAGAAAACTATATATATATATTCCAAAGAGAATCGAGTACTATAATTTCATTTTTATTATACATTTATATGTTTATATATTTAATATCATACATAATATTTTGTTCTCTAGTCTTAAGTGCAAATTATGATTAAAGATACAATTATTATCATGAAGTGCTAAAGTATACTTTGAAGGGGGCGGGGGCGGAAGTTAAAAGTGGTTCAGGAGGATGGAAAGATGATGGTTTGGTAAACGGAGGTAAGAATAGAGAGAGAGAGAGGGAAAGAAAGAGATGGAAACGACTTAACGAATAGTAAATTCTTTTCTAAAATTTATTGTTACACTCAGCCCGCGCCAGGAAGGGTTAAGAACCATGACACGTCATCGATTAGGTTAGCCGGAGTGAAAAAAAAAACCAGGACGGGACAACTGAGGAGACGTAACAATATGGCGCCCAACCTGAAATGGAGCTGCGCGGTTTTTCCTCCACTGTTTGTCCCGAATCTGATGTCTTGAATTGACAAAAGTGTCAAGCTCAAGGTATCGGACGAAGGATATGTAGTGGGCGAACAACCGCGAACCAGAGCAAAATTTTAATACAGACCAAATTGAATGTTCAAACAGGCTTTACGGTTCTTCCTCCGAGGAGCATCCCGAAATTGGTGGCTTGGATTAGTAATGAAATCAAACCCAACAGCACCAGTGAAAGGATGAGTTGCGGACGAATAACCAGATCTACTGCGTAAGTTGGACTTACGACATTTAAAGTGACACATTACCCATGTGGCTTCCTGAATGAGGAGTCTTGTAGAGCAACTAATAAAAAAAGAACATAACCCAATTGAACTCGGGGAGGCAGCACATAGGAACAGTCAAGTTAGAGTAAGGAGCACTCCTTTGCTCGCGGCGAAGTGGCCTACAAAAGGCTAACACAGGCTCCGCGAGGAGAGGACTGGTCCATAGATAATACATAATTAAAAAGCATATAATGAAAATAGTAGGAGAAATAGAAATAGCAGTCCTGAATGTATTCCGCGGCGGGCAACTGCATTTAGAAGGCTTGGATTAGTAGCGAGTTAAAGATCCAATAGCTTCACAGCGGAAAGTATGCATCAAATTAGTAGCAGATCTAAAGCAGCGATGTCGATCCGTAGACGCTTTCTAAAAACCCAAGAAGTAGAAGTCGGTAAAAACATCTAAAAGTGATAAACAGTTAGTCCAGGCAAAAGTTCATATATAGAGAGATCTTACAAATTGAATCGCTCGGAACACAGTGCACAGCACCGACTTGAAGAAGCAGGATGAAATAAATGCTGTCGCCAATCGCACTGCACCGAATGCACAGCATTGTAAGGGAGAATTTCCTCCACCGTTCGGGTGATAATAATGGAGAAACAGAAAGCTGGCTACGAAGTGATCGATTTCCAATGCTGCCAAAAATTATTAGGATTAAATCAAGAAGTTGTATTGTGAAAGAAAGCAAACCGAAAACCATCTCTCTGAACCCGTTGAAGATCCAGCCCCCATTTGTGAGCACTAGAAAATTATAAGAGAATAAATCAAATTTTTCGTAATTATATTAATAAGCGGATGATAGTGATAGCAGTCAGAAGCCTGATTGTCTAATACAAATACATAGTACGATATAGAGGTCGCATTTATATTGGGTGTTTATTATTATATTGTTTTTATATATATATATGTAAATATAATTTGTCAAAGGTAACAAGTTTTTTTTTTTGTTTTTTGTTGAGAGTATACGGGTTATAAATTGATTGAACACCGGATTAGGTATAAAGCCGCTGAAAGGTTGGGCTATCGAACTATTGTTTTTGCTGCGAACAAAGGAATAATAATTAAGAGAAAAACAAGCAATACAACGCCGAACTGTTTCGATAGGGATTCTAATTAGCGGACTACAGAACAGGGTATGTCAGAAACTGGCAAAGCAATCCAAAAGCAGAGAAAACGAAGGAATATTAGATTTGATTTAAATCGATCTTCGCCTCAAGTAAAGGAATTGAGATTTAACACACTCCATCAGTTTCGTGATCGGTGTAGACGGAGCATGGCGGAAGCACGGAAAACGAATCAGTCACATGACGTGACGTTTACGGACCTTTCGGCTACAATAAACGCACGTAATCCCCAACGTGCAGCAGCAGCAACAGAACTTCTGGCATCGCAAGGGAAGGAGGTGCAACCACAGCAGACGTCCATGGGAGCAATAGCGAGCGATCGAATCAGCGGTACGTCAAGAGCCATCCCAGCTTGTACTGGCGCAGTGAACAAACCCACAAAACCGCAAGTAGGAAGCAGAGATCCCGAGGAAGGGAAACACGAAGAACTACACTCCCAAAAAGTAGCGGAGATGGTCGACGAGGCCTATGAGCGATGGCGAGCATCAGTAGATAGAGCAATCACTGCACAGATACAGGAAGGAATGCAAAGCAGTCTGCGTTCCATGATGGCGGAAATCGGAGTGTGGTTGCGCGGGTCAGGCAGAGAGCTGAAGCCACCGGAGCATGTGGAGATAGGACAACGGCCAGGGCGAGTGGTGGATGCGCCACTTAGACCGGAAGAAAAATATGAATTAAGATACCAATCGGACAGACGCCCAGCACAATCTTCGCTTCCGCGAGAAACTCAGTTCGAGCGAACAGCACAGTGCGGAAATAGCTTGAATGAGCAGGTGCCCAGAGGAATAGGGGTGGAACAGCGAGCAGAAAATCGAGATTCGCTCATCAAACTAGATAGATGGGGTATTAATTTTAGCGGCAATTCGAAAGGTCTGTCCGTAGAAGACTTTATCTTTAGAGTGGAACACCTGCGGGCTCAATACGATTGCACGAGGCCTCAAGTTCTGAGAGAATTCCATCTTCTGCTAACGGAAGAAGCTAAGGAATGGTATTGGCTTCACGTCCGAGAGAACCAAGCATTGGATTGGGATGCCTTACGCAGAGCATTACTGTGCCAGTATAAAGCAACACGATCAGGGTTTGAAATTATGCAACAGCTTGTGGAACGTAAACAATTATCCCACGAAGCCATTGATGAGTATTTTCAACTCATGCTGAGACTCCGCAGCCAATTACTACAATCCATACCAGAATATGAAATGGTAAAGATTCTAAAAAGGAATCTTAAAGAAGAGCTGGCGCGGTTAGTGTACCCGATGCACGTGTACTCAGTACAGCAATTGCGAGAAGAGTGTCATGAGGCGGAAAGGTGCTTTTTGAGGAGGCAAACAAATCATTCTCGAAATCCTCGCTTTCCAAGACAGTTAAACGAAGTGGAAGTGGCCAAAGAGTGTTGGAGGGGAAACGCAGGAGTTAGGCAGCCGCCGCCCCAAGATATGATGATGTGCTATGGTTCAGGGAATGCATGTCGCGCATAAGGAACATATTTTGTTTCAAATGTGATCTGCCTGACGTAACAACTCCGCAATGTCCCACGTGTAGGCCGGGAAACGCGGACAGAAGAATGGCTAAGGCGGGGCGACCTTCTTCCATGTCAGATCCCGTCCAACAAAGAAGGAAATAGAAGAAAATTCGACCAGTCACGATGATAGCAGAGTAGGTAAGGAAGAAGACTGCAAACCTGGAAAGAGGATTAGAATTAATGTTTTAAGAAGATTAAGAGAAATTAACTGTAGTGATAAGGGGATTAAAGAAAGTCACACAATAGAAGAAAGGGCGAATAGGTATAGAGAAGCTAGGAATCGCATATTTAGAAATGAAAACGCGGAAGTAGAATCCATATTGTCCACTAGAATAGCAAAAGCGCGCCGAAGGTATAAGCAGCGAGTTAGAGCACGGAAAGCGGTTCTCGCCACTCTAACATCAATCGCACAAGGGGATCCGAGGCCTTATGTACAAGTAGTTATCGGTAAGCAAGCAGTACGAGGTCTCCTAGATTCGGGAGCAACTGTTAGTGTCTTAGGCAAAGGATGTAGAGAACTAGTTCAACAAGCAGATTTGCAGGTAAAACCGTTTTATGCGAATTTGAGAACGGCTAGTGGTAGCAAGCATTGGATTGTAGGCAAGGTGGACGTCGATGTGAGGTATAAAGATAAAGTAAAGCCCCTAACTTTTTATCTCTGCCCTTATTTAGAAAAAGAAATTTATCTTGGTATAGATTTTTGGAAAGCCTTTGAAATAGCACCAGACGTACTCGGAATCAGCTGTGCGAGTGTGGTAGACTGCAGCTCCGAGGAAGCAAGTCCAGCAGCCCACAAATTGAGTGAAGTAGACCGTGAGCGGTTAGAAGCTGTAAAGACACAATTTAGATTTTTCGAGGAACACGGATTAGGGATAACAACAATAGAAAAGCATGCCATACATTTAAAAAAGGGGTCAGAACCTTTTAAGGACAGACACTACCCGGTGTCGCCAGCGGTCCAGAAACTAATTTACGACGAAATTGATAATATGTTAGAACTGAGAGTAATTGAGGAGAGCGATAGCCCATGGAACAACAGGATGACAATAGTGCGGAAACCAGGGAAAAACAGGTTGTGCTTAGATGCGAGAAAGCTAAACGCCCTGACGGTGAAGGACGCTTACCCGTTACAGAATATAGAGGGAATCCTGAGCCGTATAGATCACACACATTTTATTAGTAGTGTCGATTTGAAACATGCGTTTTGGCAAATTGAGCTGGAGCAAGAAAGCAGAAAATATACCGCGTTCACTGTTCCAGGGAGACCGCTCTATCAATTTACCGTCATGCCGTTTGGTCTATGCAATGCCGCACAGCGCTTATGTAGATTAATGGATAAAGTAATTCCTCAACGATTGAAATCAAACGTATTTGTGTACTTGGATGATCTATTAATCATAAAAGCAGATTTTAGCGCACACCTGCAGATTTTAAGGGAAGTGGCTGAATGCTTGAAGCGGGCAAATTTGACTGTAGGTCGCAAGAAGTCGAAATTTTGCTTTAGAGGGGGCATTTTGAGAACAGATCCCGAAAAAGTAGAGGCGATAAACCGCATTCAAACGCCAAAATCAATCAGGGAAGTAAGAAGCTTTCTGGGAGTTGCTCCTCTCAGTGACACTTTGAAAAAGACGGGTAGCAAGTTTTCAATGACGTCTGAGGCAATAGAAGCGTTTTGTCGTCTGAAACAGGCATTAACGATAGCGCCCGTGTTGGGCGATGCGAATTTCACGAAGAGATTTTATATTCAATGTGACGCGTCAAATGTGGGAGTAGGAGCAGTTCTTTTCCAACTGGATGAAGAGGAGCATGAGCGACCTATTGCTTTTTATTCCTACAAGCTAAACCAACACCAACGCAACTACAGCGTGACCGAGAAAGAATGTCTAGCTGCGATTTTGGCTGTAAAACGTTTTCGACCCTACGTGGAGTTATTACCCTTCACAATAATTACGGACCACGCGAGTCTCAAGTGGCTCATGTCACTCAAAGACCTAAGCGGTCGGCTGGCGAGATGGTCCTTATTGCTGCAACCATTTGATTTTGAAATTGAGCATAGGAGAGGTACAGACAACGTGGTGGCGGATATGCTGTCCAGGTCAGTCAATGAATTGGATGCAGAGGTTGATAAATTAGTGGACATGGAGACAACTGAATTCCAATCTAGAGAGTATCTGGGTATAAAGGAAAACATCGAACAGAACTCAGAGCTGTTGCCCGACCTAAAGGTAAAAGATGGTCTCGTGTTTAAGAAAACGACTTTTACAGATAACCTGCCAGCCGACGAATTTTCATGGAAGCTTTGGGTACCTGAAGCGTTGACGTCAACATTAATTGAGAGGGCGCATAATCCCGAAACAATGGCGCACGGAGGCGTGGCGAAAACTTTGTACAGATTGCGTCAGTTTTATTATTGGCCGGGTATGGTGCGACAAGTACGCGAATATGTAGGTAAATGTGACGTGTGTAAGGAAACGAAACCTTTTAATGTGGAATTACGACCCGGAATTGGGCAAGAAGTAGTTACAGCCCGTCCGTTCCAGAAAATTTACGTTGACTTCCTCGGGAAATATCCACGCTCGAAGAGGGGAAATGCCTATATTTTCATTGAAGTCGACCATTTCTCGAAATTTACATTTTTAAAAGCCATGAAAGAGGCCACAACAAAGAATGTTGGTGAACGAAGTTTTTTTCAAGTTTGGAGTCCCAGAGAGCGATAATGGAGTGCAATTCGCATCCAAGGAATTTCGAAAAGTTATGGAAAACTTCAAAATCACACATATGAAAACAGCATTTTACTCGCCACAGTCTAATGCGGCTGAACGGGTCAATCAGTCCGTGCTAGCAGCGATTAGGGCATATTTGAACGAAGATCATCGAGATTGGGATCTCTATTTGCCTGAAATAGAATGCGCATTCCGGAGTTCAGTTCATGCAGCTACGGGGGTGACGCCGTTTTTTGCTTTGTTTGGCTGCCACATGTTCACCAGCGGCACGGATTACGAACTTGCGAGAAAATTGAAAGCGTTAGACGATGGTGAGCTTAGGATTCTGAGCCGAGCGGACCAGTTACAATTGTGGCGTGAAAAAATTAGTAAGAATTTGCACATAGCTTATGAAAGGAGCGCGAAATACTACAATAAGCGAAAGAGGAATGTAAAGTTTTGTGTGGGTCAAGAAGTCTACCGAAAAAATTTCGCACAAAGCAATTTTGGACAGAATAAGAATGCGAAGTTTAGCCGAAAATATTTGGTTGATGAGTAGCAGCTAGTTTGTAAAAGTGTAGGTTTGGTTCAGTGTAGTGGTAGGCGTCGAAGTATTGTGAATCCGAGATGTTTAGTATCTAAGAGATAAACAGAGTAAAAGTTTTTTTTTATGAAGAAACAACATATTACGTCCCGTATCCTAGATTTCCCAAAAATATTGCCCGGCTAGCTCGATGAGGACAATAGTTTTAGGTCGTGGGTGTGACCCTACGTTGGGCAGCCTTGCGATAATAGGTAGTTGCAAATTGGTCCGCACACTGCCTTTGCCTCATGCTTAAAATTGACGCGTGCAAATGCAGAGTTTTGTTGCGGAACGCGCATCGTTGGTGGGAAATGTTAATCTGAAAAAGGGAATAATGACATTAAAAGAAATAAAAAGTCTACTTACTTTCGATATCAGTCGAGGAGGGAATCTGGAATAAACAAAAAACCGCATTTAATAGTCATGTTCATTTAATTAATAAATTAAACTTACCTGTAGTAACTTCTGCAGCTGCGTAAGGGTTAACGATGTAGACGGTCAAACGGACCCATCAAAATGTGCTCTCGTTTATTTTGATGGGTCCGTTTATTTTACAGCAGTTTATTTTTGTATGTAATTTGTTTGAGGGATAGTTGTAAGAAAAGAGCGGCGAAAAGAGTACAAAGGTAGAAGTCAGAGAGTGTAGGAATTTTATGAATGAGTAGTAGGAATTAGGTGGGAAAAGTAAACGCCAAAGAGTAAACGGAGAGTAGATGGCACAGCTGTCTTTCTTATTATGAGCGCCTGCTAAATAAAACCGAAACTGGCTATGCAAAACTAATTTAAATCGTGGACCTTGTGATTCTTTTCGCTAAAGAAGGAAAACGTAAGTTCCAGAATGTTCAAGAATAAAAATTTCGCGATAACGTGAGAATGGTGTATAAATAATAGGCAATAGTTTACCGGAATAAAGTGGGAGGAGCTTAAACTAGTTTCTGGGAGGCCAGAATAAAAGAACAATCTCCAAGGCCACTGGAAAAATAGCGGTGCAAAACGAAGTTTTGCTGACAAATTTTAAAGTTGAAGATGGGATTAGCACTTGAACAGCGGTAGAACACAGAAGCAGAAATTTTTAAGTCGCGGTTTTTAAGTCGGAAAATATCAGTTTTTGCATTCTAAGAAATTTTAAGTTGAACAAATGCTCCTGACCAACGAAGTAGTGGACATTAAAATAAAAAAAATCCAGCTTCAAGGAGGAGGACAGCAAGAATGCAGCTCGTCTGACCAGCGTTACAAAATCGTCAAAAAGTAACAAAAAGGATTCTGTTCCGATTAAAGGCCTGGGTCAGCGACATATATATAAAAAACGACGCATGGAACCATGATAAAAGCGACAGCAACAATTTATGCGATTCCTGTAGAAGAGCTACCGTCTGGAAAAATCCTAAGGAGAAGTAACAAGGGAGGTGACTAGTTGTAAAGCGTGAGATTCAATTTCAGTTTATTTTTTTTTTTTGTAATTTGGTATATATATACAAAAGAAAATCACTTTCGTTTTGAGAGAATAATTTTCATTTGCGCGGCAGTTTTTCAGTTATAAACTGTCTTAATACATCGAGAAGCGTCTCAAAAACCATAGTACCAGAAGGAAGTAGAATTAGGGTGAGACAGGCTAGAAAACATATAGTTTAATTAACTGAATAAATACATTTCGTGCACCCCAAACCAGCAGAGCTCTCCCGGTGAGGTTAATTGTGGTAAAATAAAAAGTTTTGAAAATTGAAATAACCCCTGTTGAACCTTACATATTTTCCACTGGAAAAACGGTTATATTTTGTTGAGTTAGTGACACAATTAGTCAAAGAAAACTATATATATATATTCCAAAGAGAATCGAGTACTATAATTTCATTTGTATTATACATTTATATGTTTATATATTTAATATCATACATAATATTTTGTTCTCTAGTCTTAAGTGCAAATTATGATTAAAGATACAATTATTATCATGAAGTGCTAAAGTATAATTTGAAGGGGGCGGGGGCGGAAGTTAAAAGTGGTTCAGGAGGATGGAAAGATGATGGTTTGGTGAACGGAGGTAAGAATAGAGAGAGAAAGAGGGAAAGAAAGAGATGGAAACGACTTAACGAATAGTAAATTCTTTTCTAAAATTTATTGTTACACTCAGCCCGCGCCAGGAAGGGTTAAGAACCACGACACGTCATCGATTAGGTTAGCCGGAGTGAAAAAAAAACCAGGACGGGACAACTGAGGAGACGTAACAAATCACAGAAATTTCTATGCCTGCTGAAGACAATCACGGGATATTTTGTGAATCATGTGAATCTTTTCCCGTCTGAAGTTGTGATTCTGTCTGTGATTCACGTTTTGTGAATGTTAATCATCCAGGCATTCATAGGCTGTGAATGTGAATCAAGCAGGCATTCATAGGCTGTGAATGTGAATCAAGCAGGCATTCATACGTTGTGAATGTTAATTATGCAGGCATTCATAAATTTCTTAATTGATTCAGAGATTCATAAAAGGGTATTCATGCAGTTCTCTGATACGTATATGTATGTATATTATATACATAAATGTATATTATATGTTACGTTATATCTGTGAACGAATATATATATCTATGAAAATTACTCTGTGAATAAGACATGTACTTACACCGATTATTTAATTATTTTAAGCTCGTCATCTTTTAATAGTGTATTCCAGGCTTCATTTGCAGCATTGCGAGGAATTTTTCGTAACCATTTCTCCAACTCATCCCAGTTTTTCTGTGCTGGATCTAAAAGGGCTGCAATGACATGCGCCTTACAAATTGAAAATCGTTCTAAGAAATTCGATTCTGCAAATTCGAAGCTTTTCTTCTTATTTCGAGCAGAATTTTTTCTGCGAACGCTAAATGCATGTTTATGGTAGCGTATTTACGACCTTGCAAATATTTCGTGGCAATTCTCAAAAATTCTTTAAACTCGATAATAAGTTCCTTTTCCATATTATTCAATAATAAGTCGTCCTTCCCAATTTCAATGAGCGCAATATTTACAACGCTGCTGTTTTGCGAAAAACTCTTGTACATTGTACACAGCGTATTCCACCTTGTGTCGACAGAGTTTTTCAAGGTTCAAATTTTTCGTTGGGTTTGAAATTCTTCATCCAAAGATGATGTTTAAAATTTGTGGGTCAATTTGCTCGTCAGCTTGTAATGACTCGCAAATATTTGAAATCTCTTTTATCAATTCATATAAATGTTCTTGCTCGTAGTTCGTCTTAATAGTAGCAATTTTGTCGGCATTATAATTGAGCGCTTTATATATACGCTTCAAGTTGAAGCTTGTCTTTTTAAATACTAAAAATGCAGTATTATTTAAAATGTCATGCACTATGAAACGGTGCAAACTGTGCGCACAACATCCAAATCTCTTCACACTCATATAGTTTGCAGCAGCTCTGATATTGCTAGCAGCGTCGCTTAGAACATATATTTTTTTGGTGATAGCCCGAACTCGCTTAAGTTTTCTCCAATTCTTTTCGCTATATTGGAATGAGTGTGTGGATGCGGAAAATGTTCTGTTGCAAGAGATAAACATATTGGTTCCCATTGTCGCGGGTATATTCACTTTCTACCGGAGTGTGTAACGCATAGAACTAGACAAGATAGGTATGGAAAAGTATATATATTCTTGATCAGCATCACCACCAAAATTTAAATAACGATGTCTGTCCGTCTGTCCGTCTGTCTGTCTGTCTGCCTGTCTGTCCGTTGAAATCATGATCACAGGAGGATTTCAAAATGAAATTTGGCAAAAATATTCGTTGCTATGTTGGGGTTATTCGTGTTGAAAATGGGCAAAATCGCCCAAGGACCACGCCTACTTTTTATATCGAGAGTGCAGGTACCTCTGTTTTGCCTATTAAAAAAGGCCATATCAGCATCACTTTTTGAGAGAAGACAAGAAAATTTTATATGTAGGTTTAGACTAATGCTTCCAGTTAATATGCCAAATATGGGCGTGATCCGCTCACTTTTAGTTTACATAGGTCATGGAGGGTTTTACATGGATTGTATTGAAAAGTATATAAGTTTCCTGAATAATGGTATACATAATATTGTAGTTTGTGAACCAATAATATTCTGTTGGGAAAAAAATGGGAGGGCCACGCCTCCTTTTTACCCATCCACCCAGTATTGCAATATATTTTTATACCCTACACCTAAATTTTGAGAGTAAACGCACTTGGTACCGATGTTTGCAACGCACAGAAATAGTTAAGCAGCTAATTATAGTTTATCTTATATTTCTTATATATACGAGTATATATGCAGCTTTAAGGTGTAGGGTATTTCGGCTACAGCCCGGCTGTAGACGACACCTTTACTAGTTTTAAGTCTTATTTTATACTGCGAAAAACATCTTCTAAAGATGAACGGGCTAGTGTTGAGGACGTTGGCATTGAAATGTTTGGTCTTAGATAATTTGCGTATTCTAAGAAACCCTCTTGTTCGACAATATTAAATAGGCGTAGATCCCTGCAGCACATTTCAACCAATGCCCGAGCGTTGGCAAACTTCTGCGTGGTGTTTTTATTTAAAAGCTTTGGATCTTTCATAATTGCTCCCTCTGTTAAAATTTGTGACTTTAATGTGGATGCGATTTCTATACTATTTTGGCTTCGCAAGTGATTTGCCAAATTCGCTGTGGAGGTTCCAATACCAAACCTAAAAAGCGGCGTAGCCGGAAAGTATTGAGGGAACGAAAAGTTTTAAAGTACGATAAATATTAATATAAACATTACAAGAAAGCTTAAAACGTAAGCAGCATAATTAACAACGCGGATACCGAGAAGGATAGCACCGACGAAATTGAAACAGAATACAGTCGTTTTGAGTTGCTCTAAAAACGTCATCAAATGACGAATCGAAACCAATCAAGTGACTGGAATTAATTGAAGAAGTGGGAACATACCTAGTAGCCTTAATATTTTAGAAATGAAAAATTTTTATGAAGTCATTAAGCCGGTAGCTTTTTTGGATTGTGTTGATAGTTGCTTCAAAATATTTAAAATGTTTCAGTATGAATATTCGAAAGTTTCCCAAGGCCCTTTGCAATTATTAGCGCAGTCTAAAAGTATGCAATCGCTTTTGTCCATCACGAATCTCAATTATCTCAAATAAGTTGATGTTTAGTTTTGAGCCTTTTTCATAACACGTTATAAGTTAATTAGTAGTTAGAAATAAGTCAAATAAAACCTGTTAACAAAATAAAAGACTATACAGTATTATCATAAAATCATAATTAAAGAACAGCATCTTACTTAATTATTTAAATGTAATGTTTGCCCTAAACAGACAAAATCGGGGTAACAAATTTTAATTTGAATTAATTTGAAAAAAATTTGTTATCCCATTTTTCATTTTTTTTCAATCAATTATTTGTTCACCTATTTCTGTAGAAATCTATCAGTATTACTCAGTATTGCTTACCCTTTTAAAATTGTTGGGTTAGCATCAAAACATAATTTGCACATGTTTGTTTTTTCGAGTAGTTTTGTTTGCGACGCATAATGTGCCAAAAAAAAAAATTCCAAACTTGGGAAGAAGTGGAGGTGGAACCCTGCTTGTGAAGCCTGATACAGACCTTTTTCCGAACGTCTTCCTTCTTACGTAATATTTCCTCGTATTTTTTCATATCTGCCACCCCAAATATTGCGCTGTGTTCGAATTCTTCGAATTCCACGGCATCCTTGCGTTTTTTGTTCAGAAAATAGTTTTTAATATTTCCATTTCGTTGCATACTTCTTAGTTATACGTTATACTTATATTATACAAAGAACCAAGAATCAAAAATGTTTTATAAAATATTATTTTTGATAATGTTATTACCACTTTTTTATGAACTTATACTTTATATTCAAGAACCATAGAAAACGATAGAAAGATTTGTCTTTGCGAGTTTCCGTTATGTTTCTCCAGCACTTCTTCCCAACAGATTACATCACAGAGGCTCCCAATGGGAACTTCCTATTGGAAGTTGACCAGAAGGTAGCCACACACTTTTTGTGTACACACCAAAACAGTTCGTTTTCGTACTCAGTACCAGTACTAGTCCTTCCACTACTCAAGTACCAGTCCCTTTTCAAGTATAAAGGACTTGAAATGTACTTGAAAGAATCTACTGCAGTACCAAAAGTACTGAATACATTACAGCGATTGTAACGATAAAATTTTGTTACACAAACATACAGAATCTGGCATAGAATCAAGCACTCAAGGACAAACGCAGCAAACTCGTTTTCAAAAAAGATATTGGAACGAATTTCCGTCATCCCTTGTCAAATTTGGTTTGGAGACAAACCGGTTTCGGCGATGTGCCATCTTCCGTGTCTAATTTCGTTTTCATAACTTAAATTAAGAAAACTAGTCAAACGAGTTTGCGAAATAGTTCGAAAACATTGGAAGCAGCGAACACGTCCTATCAATTCCATCAAACAGGTTCAGAGTTTGACGAGAGCTTTAAAGCTTTTCATACAACCTGTCAATTAGAAACCACACCCGTGGCAAGTCATTTAGAAACCACACCCGTGGATACAGAGACGATCAGCACCATAAGGACATCGCAGTGAGCACTGTAAGGACTCTGAGTCGGCATCAAAGGGACTCGCAGTCTGCATCGAAAGGACTTCGAGTCGGCATCAAAGGGACTCGCAGTCTGCATCGAAAGGACTCCGAGTCGGCATCAAAGGGACTCGCAGTCAACAGCTCAAGGACATCTCGGTCGACGTCGCAGTCAACTTCGAAGTCAACGTCTCAGTCGACGTCGCAGTCAACTTCGAAGTCAACGTCTCAGTCGACGTCGCAGTCAACTTCGAAGTCAACGTCTCAGTCGACGTCGCAGTCAACTTCGAAGCCAACGCCTCAGTCGACGTCGCAGTCAACGTCGAAGCCAACGGTTCAGTCGACGTCGCCGTCAAGAGCGCAGCTGGCGCATCGGTGCAACCTACATATAGCCCTGTCAGTCTGTGGGTTTATAACCCGCGGCAGAGGGACAGTCGGTCTGTTGGTTTACACCCCGCGACTTATAACAACATCGTCCTGTGGTCTGTGGGTTTATACCCCGAGGCAGAAGTACAGTCGGTCTGTGGGTTTATACCACGCGACTCATAACAACATCGCCCTGTCGGTCTGTGGGTTTATATCCCGAGGCAGAAGGACAGTGGGTCTGTGGGTTTATACCCCGCGACTCATAACAACAACACAGCGGAGTGACTCGCCTCAAGGAGAAACTAACAAGAAATTTCCTTTCCACCCTAATTAAATAAATTATAAAGATAATCTAACGATTTGCTTACAGCCTAATCAGATAACTTTTAATTTCCAGCAATCTAAGCATTTGCTTACAGCCTAATCAACAATATTTAATTTCCAGCAATCTAACCATTTGCTTACAGCCTAATCAATAATATTTAATTTCCAGCAAACTTATTGTAAACTTATGTAAGTAACTTATCCTTACGCACATTGAGAAACATTGTAACCCAAAATCAATCAAGGGGATCGAGCTTCGCTTGGGATTGGGTGATAAAGGGAAAACATGACTGCTCTCCGTAACTCTCCTGAGCGGGCAAGCCAACTTCTACCTCCACGTGGTGATCCCTGGCCACCAGGTCCTCCGGCTTTATGGGATAGCAAGAGTTCCTGGGTTGACAGAAGCGGCGACTCCCCTTACATATCTTTGTTCCTTACATACCCAGACCGGTGACTCCATCCCATCCTTACCTCCCTACGTCTGGGCTGGATTAAGGTGTTATACGACCCGTGCCAATAAACAACCTGGCTGGGGACCCAATCAAATAGCCCAGTCGAGAACGGAGTATCCAGTTACATGGCGACCACCGGATTAACTAGCCTTGCCTGTATAAGGGGCTCTGCGCAGGTTGACCTCCTTTCCCCATTACTCGTCGGACAACAACTTTATAAAAAACCGAAATGGACGAAAGAGGGAGAAGGGGAAGTGGCTGGGCTTGACGCTCCATTTGAGGCGGAACCCGTTAAGGGATTAGCTTCGGCTGAGAAAGAAACGTAGCCAGAAGGACGAGTAAATCTTCACGTGGAGGATTTGGCTTCTGGAGAAACCAAACCGTTTGTGGGTTTGATTCGTCCGAGCGATTAGACGAATCCAAAAAAGGACCAGACGGAAATGCCGTGGACGTTGGCCTATCGGCTTCTCGTAAGAGGGAGAACCTGCTCAGTCGAGCACTGGAGGAGTGGTCATCGGCAGTGTTGGTGTCGCAATCGCTTCCAGCAGGGAGCGAAATGCTATCCGGAAATCTCGGAAGCGTACCCTCCAGTCTGGACGAGACCCGGCATTAATGAACAAAGAACCTGGCGCCAAAAGGTTATACGCTGGAGTTGCTGGTGGGGATCTCCTCATTGGTATTGCAGACCTGGGTCGGGGTGGTCCGTTAGAAGATAGCCATTTGGCAATCTTCAAGTGCTCTCTCCTCAAAGCACTGGACGACCTGGATGGAACGGCGGATATAGGGTTCGTGGGAAGTGCCTATCTGGACTGTGGATTCATCGTCATTAGGTGTAGGAGTGGCTCTTTAGGGCTTCTAAGATGCTCGGAGGCCTCTGGCAGGGGGTATCTCTGCGTCTGGATAGGCTTCACGCCTTGAAGGGTGAAAGCAGGATGGTGGTTGTTGCCTACGATACGTGGATAGCAGATGGTAGAGTACTGACATTATCCTAATAAGGCTCCAACGTCAGAACGGCTGTGTATAGTATACCTCTAAATGGAGGGTGACCCGCACGGAAAAGTTCGGCAAAGGAGAGAAAGTCGGTGGCACGCTGACGGTCTGATGCACGAAGGAAGAGGCGGAGGCTATCAAGGCTGGGGGAGGGGGAAACACAACTGCGGTCTTGATCAAGCAGTGGTCAAATTCTAGAAGGATCCAGCCTGATCCAGTAGACACTGCGCCCGCGGGGACGGTGACGCATTCTTTCACGGATGGATCGCCAGGGAGGGAGGTGTGCCTGCGCGGGCAAACACTGCGGGTGTGTCAGCTGAACATCCATCACAGTTGGGCAGCTTCAGCAATGATGTTGAGGCACTTTGTGGAGGATGAGCTGGACATAGCCTTGGTGCAGGAACCCTGGATACTCCGTGGTAGTATTAAGGGTCTATCCTCTAAAGGGGCTAGTATTTTTATTTCTACAGTCGAGGGCAGGAAACGGATCTGCATTCTGGTAAGGCATGGGGTCCAAGCGGTACTCATGCCCCATTTAGATTCTCTAGACCTAACGGTCGTGAGAATTGGGAGTGGAAATGGCTCCTTTCTGATCGCGTCTGCCTACCTACCATACGACTCGTCGGAGCCACCCCCGCCAGTGGAAGTCGAGCGTCTGGCGAAGTATGGAATGGGGAAAGAGGAAGAGATGATTGTAGGTTGTGATGCTAATGCACATAGTACTGTGTGGGGTAGCTCTGACGATAATCGCAGAGGCGAGTATTTACTTGATTTTTTGAGTAGATTCGATCTTCAGATCGTCAATAGAGGGTTTGAACCTACTTTTGTGAATGTCATCAGAAGTGAGTTTATTGACCTAACTATGGCAAGCCTCGGCATAGTGGGGAGACTCTCGAATTGGAGGGTCCGTGATAGACTAACAATGTCAGATCATAGGGCTATTCAGTTCGAGGTTTCCTACGGTCGGAGACGGCGAAGAGGAACTAGAATGGTAAGGATCCCAAGAACACGGATTGTCATTTGTACAAGAAAGTGTTGGAGGGGGATCTTAGGTCTAGGTTGGCGAGGAAACCTAGGAATACTATGGAAGTAGAGATCGAGGTTAAGAGATTAAACCCAGCCATGATCTCTGCTTTTGAAAGAGCGTGCCCTCGAACCAAAGTGGATGGAGAGGACCCGGTCCCCTGGTGGAACGGGGAGCTGGAATCTCTTAAGACGGAAACGAGAAGAGCCTTTAATCGGTACATGAGGCAAAAAGATGTTCTGACGTGGGCCGATTATAAGGAAAAGAAAAAGTGTATGAAGAAGACCCTGAGGAAGAAGAAGAGGCACTCATGGAGGGACTTATGGACTAACACAAAGGATATATCCGATGTATGCAAGGTACAAAAGATGATATCCAGGGATCCAGCATCCAGTATGGGTCTTATCCGAGATAAGGATGGGGTTATTCTGGAGACTCTGGAGGAATCCGCTCAAAAATGGTGGATTGACACTTTCCTAGATGCATTGGATCGAGCGAAGCCTGGTCACCACTTCGCAGATGGTTTACCGGGTCAGCGAGATCCGATGCGGAAAGGATTGTAATTCTGAACGGGGTTAGATGAGCGCTGTTGACCTTCTCCCCGTTTAAGACTCCAGGACTAGACTACTAGTGATATTTGTACCCTGTCTGGCCTGGGGTTTCGTGCCGAGGGTCTGGAGGGAGGGAAGGGTGGTCTTCCTACCTAAACCAGTCAAGAAGGACTATACTGAGGCTAAATCCTTCAGACCGGTCTGCTTAACTTCTTTTCTTCTAAAGACGATGGAAAGAGTTGTGGTGGACTACTAGAGGGTACTCATATCGTTGAACATCCCTTGAGCAGATGTCAACATGCTTATAGGGCAGCTAGATCAACTGAGACCGCTCTCCACAACTTAGTTGGAGTGGCGGAGAAAGAGCTGAACAATGGAGGCATTGCTATGACCATTTTTATGGACATAGGGGGGCCTTCGACAAAATCTGCCAGATTGAGATGTGCTCTGGAAGTTCGTGGCGTAGACCTGGTTATAATAAACTGGGTTGAGTTCATGCTGCGGCATAGGGCGGTCAATCTACGTTGTGGGAGTCATATCAGTAGAGCAATAGTGACGAGGGGTTGTCCACAGGGTGGGGTTTTGTCTCCCATCCTGTGGAATATCACTGTTGACTCGTTGCTACAGCGGCTGGACTTGGGAAGCATACACACTATTGGGTATGCGGATGACGTAGCTATGATGGTGAGAGGAAAATATATAGGGATCATGTGGGACATCATGCAAGGTGCAATCTTCACTGTCGAAAGGTGGTGTAGAGAGCATGGCCTCACCATCGATGCTGCAAAGACGTATCTGATCCTTTTCACAAGGAAAAGAAAGATTCCGTGTATGAGTTCTCTTAGGATTTTTGGATCTGAAATCAAGGTTTCCCGAAGGGTCAAATATCTAGGAATGATCCTTGATGGATCCTTGGCTTCTTTGGAAGGAACATGTTAAGGACAGGATCAGGAAGGCAAAGATTGTGCTTTTCCAGTGCAGAAGGGTGTGTGGCATCCAGTGGAGTATATCGCCAAAAAAGAGGCACTGGGTTTACACGGCCATGGTTAGACCCCGTTTGGCATACAGTGCGGTTGTCTGTTGGCACAGGGCTGGCAAGACAACGACTAAGTTTGAGTTAGACAGACTGCAGCGTTTAGCATGTGTGGTCATCAGTGGTGCTATGCTACTACCGCGACGTTCGCTCTAGAAGCATTACTCGGGATGCTACCGTTGGACCTATTTGTGAGGAAGACGGCGGCATTGACTGCATTACGCATGTGGAGGAACGCCGAAGGGCATGGGTCTGGTTTAACAGCTACAGGACACGGTCAAATTATTGTCTTGGTCTTTAAAAATATTCGTGATGTGCAGATGCCGATGGAAGGCATGAAGAGAGTGCGAGTCATTGATAGATCGCACGCCACACTTATCGCGGATGGGAGGCTGCACGGGGTATGCAGTAGGCTCGACATTAGCATCTTTACAGATGGGTCGTTGATAGATGGGAGAGCGGGTGCTGGTGTCTTTTCGGAAGAATTACACCTTCACTGTGCACTTCGCTTGGGGAAGTACGTGTCTGTGATCAGGCAGAGTTGCTGGCCTTGGTACATGCTCTGGATCATTTAATTGGGCGTCGGGTGAGGAATAAGAGGATTCTTATGGCACTCGATAACCAGGCGGTAATCAGGAGTATGGGGCGGACAAGTATAAATTCCAGTTTGTTGCTAGAGGCTATCCAGAAGCTTAATTAGTGTGCCAGGGGAAGGAAGTAACACTCTTTTGGGTGAAAGGACATGATTGCACGGAACAGAATGAGAAAGCAGATTTTCTCGCCAAGAAAGGGTCTGCTGAAGATTTTTGCGGCCCCGAACCGAGAGTCGCTTTAAGTGACGGGAAGGTTGCGTCCCTGATGGACACGTGGTTGTTCTCCGAGCACTCACGGAGATGGTCGGAGCTAACCACTTGCCGGCAGACGAAGTTGGTTATTAAACAACCATTCGCGGAGAGGCCAGAAGACTGCTCAACTACGGAAGAGACAGTCTGAGCTGGCTCACCTCTCTGGTCACAGGCCATGGTAACTTTAGGTATCATCTCCATAAGATGGGGCTTGTGGAAGAGGATACCTGTAGGCTGTGTCTGTGAGGAGGAGGAGACGGCGGATCACATTGTGAATTATTGCTCGGCTCTGGCGACCAAGAGGCTTGGTATGTGCGATCAGTTTGCTGACGGACGTATAGACTCTTGGTTCAAGAATGCGTTAGCATTAACACGGGCCCTGGTCATAAAACGAGAGGTCGATTCCTTTGGCCATTCGTAGTGACCGGGGCCGTGGGGGCGAAAAGGGATCACTTGTTCTGGTCTGCTTCGTTATCCTCACCGAAGAGGAAGGTTTTAGTAGATAGTCCACCTGAGTGGGAGTCCCACACTATCGGGGGGTTGGTTCGGCAACCGTACCGGTGTTAGTGCTTAAATGCATCTCCTGCCTCTATAAAAATAAAAAAAAAATATCTGATGTGGGCAACACATAACTTCCTTGTATGACGGCAATTGATGGTTTTATTTCAAGAGTGGTTGATATATTTTATTTATATTTTAAAATAGAAGTTTTAAAAATTTTAAATATTTTTACTTCCATAATGAAAAAAATTTCATAGGCTTCTCTTAATTTAAATAATTTAAATAGTAGTAAGTAAAAACAAGGAAGTACAAATTAGTTTCCACACAGCTTTAACTATCAATCGTAGTAATTTTGATTTCCCTGTTTAGTTCTGTAAGGGTACAACCAATTTTTGTAAAAGATATAGCAGCGTAACATTCATTTATCATTATCATTTATGTAATTCGGATAATGCATTCTTCGTGTTCCTTTGGCGAAGAGTCCTTTTGGTGCGAACCATCATTAAAATTGGAGCTACAAAATTGTGTCTTATGTAAGGCCCAATATACTTTCTAGGAGTGTTTGTTTTTGAGTAATGTATGAAATTTGAAAAAAACTATATGAGAAGTGTCCTTTTCGCGCAACCGATTGCATCCAAAAAGGGAGGTGCACAACTAGGTCTTATAAGAGTCTCAAATACCAAATTTCAAGTTTCTACGATTCTTCGTTTTTAAGTTATTGAGGATACGTACATACGTACAGACGTACATACGTACATACGTACAGACGTACAGACGTACATACGTACATACGTACATACGTACATACGTACACACGTCACGACCAAACTAGTCAAAATGGACTCCGCGATGGTCAAAATGTGTGTTACCATCAAAATCTCAATATCGAAATTTTTCATGATTACAATACTTTCTTGTATTTACTACGTATACAAGGAAGTAAAAACCCATAATCAAAAGCAATTCAATAAAGTTTTTAATATAAAATTTGATGTATTGTGTTCTAACAAATAAATAACTGAACGAGGCCTTGGACTGGACTGAGTTATATCCAGGCGAAGAGAAAGATGCCACTATAACCATCGTTACAGTGGCGCCTGAGCAAGGACAATACATCAAATATCTAACAACCAGCGAGCACCCAATCTGACTAAAGCCAAAATAATGTCGAAACGATCGTGGATTTTCACACTACGCAAACGCGAATTAATTGAATATGCCAAAGAGTTCGATCTAGACGAGATAGCAACCGCCGATGAACTAAGAAGCAGTTCGTTGCTTTTGCCATAGCAGCAGAGAAGGATCCCGTGGTACACGCGCGAGTTACATTCTATGTTACCGTATTATTATTTTCTTGATGTAAAAACTGTCTCTCTCTTCTATAAGAACACATTGTCAGTTTAGTCTTAAGATTCACCTTGAATAAAGCACAAGCTTCAACCACATGTCTTTTTTATTTTAATAAAAACGTAACTGGCGCAGTCACAAAAAAGAACCTAAAAAACAAGTGTTATATTTATATGAAAAGAAAATTATTATCAGTCAAGTTGATTAGAAACTATAATAGAAGTGCAATTTTGCAATAAACAAAGAAAAGTAGTAACTCTCAAATAAATATAATAGAAGTGAAGTGATTTTTACTTCTCCAATACAATTTGCAAACCAATTATTAATGATTAATGAGTTGGACATGAGTTATTCGAAAAGTGTTTTGAAATACTTCAATTACAAGAAGTAATCAACTTATAATACATATATTCATATATATAATAACTTTCAACGATAAAACGGTTCTGATAACAGTAACCACTAACTAGTTTTCTCTCTACCAAAATGGCACAAGCAAGAGAGATTTCGCAACCAGTGTTCCAACTCTCACTGAATGACATCATTAAAGATGCACATAGAGTACATGAGTTCAGAGGCGATGGAGAATACGCTCTCTCCTCGTTTCTGCGAGAAGTGGATTCTATCTTTGCACTACTACATACAAGCCCACCGGCAGCCGAATATGTTCTTCGCAGAATTGTTCTCAATAAAATACAAGGTAAAGCATTACATACAATAAGAACAATACCAGAAAATGCAAATTGGAATGCAATCAAAGAAATCCTCATACTAAATTTTGGCATAAGGGAGACTTATCATCAACTTTACCAGGAGGCGTTTGCAGCTCGTAACCATAATATAACTCAATATTTTACATTATTGTTAAACATATTATCAAGGCTAAACGAAAAGTATGAATATGATGTTAGCAAACCATTAGAATTTAGCCCTTCATACACGGAAAAAATTATTTTGCGTACATTTTTAAATAATATAGATGCAAATTTAGCTTCGGTTGTTATTAACAGAGAGGTAACTAGTTTAAGAGAAAGTTATAATTTATTGGAAAGTGAGGGTTTGATTCGCAACAATAACCATAAAAATAGTAATTTCCAATCAAATAATAGTTTTATAAACGGTATAAAGCAAAACGAACAAAATTCTGGAGAAAATTCTCAACGGTATTCAAAAAGAAACGGCGGCACCTGGTCAGGACAAAATAGTTTTAATAATTCACGACAATTTAGGTTTCAAACTTCAAATAGAAGTGGTAATGCTAGAAGAAATGAAGCGGAGTTGATGGATACAGATCATATACAGGTGGATGACGTATCAAATTTTCACATAATTGCCTCAAAGGAGCACTTCCGTTGATAGAGCTAAGTATAAAAAACGAAAAAATTGTATGTCTGATAGATACGGGCTCATCAACTTCACTTTTAAATGAAAATGTATTAACCCATTATAAAAGAATTCCACTTAAAACCCCATTAAAATTCAAATCTCTCAACAATGAAACTAAAATTAATTTTGAAGTAATTACTGATTTGCCAAAAGAATTTAACAGAAATGCAACAATGTCCTGGAAACTGACTAATTTTGAAGGAAAAAATTTCGATGCAATTCTCGGACAAAATATATTAAAACCATTAAAAGCAATCGTAGACATGGACAAAGAAAGTATTACTATAAATAATTATGTCATAGATTTTTTAAAAGAATATCCATACAATTTAGACGAAGTCCACCAACTTGATGTTATTAATCTAGATAAATTAACTACTGATCACCTATATCATAATTTGAATTGGGAAGAAAAAACTGCATTAAAGAAAATATTGAAAGAGTTTCAGGACTTAATTTACACTAAAGGTCAACAGTTGACTAACACAAATATTATACAGCATGAAATCAAGACAATAACCGATAAACCAATTTACACTAAAATTTATAGATATCCCCAGATCCATGAGAATGAAGTAAATAGGCAAATAACAGATATGTTGTAACAAGGCATAATACAAGAAAGTAATTCTCCTTACAACAGTCCTTTGTGGGTCGTACCAAAGAAGACAGACCTTGCCGGAAAAAAAAGCTGGAGAATTGTTATTGATTATCGCAAAGTGAACGAAATTACAAGGGACGATAAGTTTCCAATACCAAACATCGTTAGCTTACTAGACAAACTTGGTCGGGCACAGTATTTTTCGACATTGGACTTGGCAAAAGGGTTTCACCAAATTCTTGTTAAACAAGAAGATCGGTTGAAAACTGCATTCTCCACTCCTTATGGTCATTATGAGTACGTTCGGATGCCTTTTGGTTTAAAAAACGCTCCTGCAACGTTCCAAAGGTTAATTAATCGGGTTTTAAAAGATTTTATTAACAAATTGTGTATAGTGTACTTAGATGACATACTAATATTTTCAACAAGCTTTGAGGAGCATATTTCAAGTATAAAAAAAATTATGTCTAAGTTAAGAGAAGCTCAATTAAAAATACAGATCGACAAATGCAAGTTCTTTTCGAAGGAAACATTATATTTAGGACATATTTTGACACAGGATGGCGTAAAACCAAATCCAGACAAAATTAGACATATATTGGATCTGAAGATACCAAAAACCACGAAGCAAATTAAATCGTTCCTAAGTATATGTGGATATTACAGAAAATTTATTAGGGATTTCGCAAACGTAACCTACCCAATGGTAAGGTTTCTAAAGAAAGACAATAAAATTAATATGAAGGATCCTAATTTTATCAATTCGTTCGAAAAGCTAAAACGAATGATTACAGAAGCTCCAATACTTAAGTACACAGATTTTAACAAACGTTTTGAGTTGGCAACCGATGCCAGCTCGCTTGCAATCGGAGCAGTGCTACAACAGGACAAACATCCTGTTTGCTTTGCCAGTCGAACTCTGAACGACCATGAGCGTAATTATTCTGTCACAGAAAAGGAGCTCTTGGCTATTGTTTGGGCTACTGGATATTTTCGTCCGTACTTGTATGGGGTTAAGTTTAATATCACGTCCGATCATCAGCCACTTAAGTGGTTGTATACAAAAACACAAGGAAAGGACGCAAATCCAAGACTTTACCGGTGGTTGATTAAATTAAGCGACTATAATTTTAACATAGATTATATTAAGGGAAGAGATAATCATGTAGCAGATTTTTTGAGCCGAATCAATTCTAATACTCATGAAATAAACTTAGTTATGACGATTCAAATTCTTTATATAACAATGCAGATGACGACGCAATAACAGTACATTCTCAGGAAGAAGATTTACATAACCACATAGGTATTTTAGACACAGTCGTCAACAGATTTCCGGTTCAGATTATATTTACAAACACAAAACTCCGCGACTTTGAAATAGTCAATAACAAAAAGAAAGTTTTTATAAGTTTAGAAGATCTTAATGAAAATTTAGTAGATATTTTACGAAAACATATTAAAAGAGGAAAGGTGGGAATCTACACAGACCTTGGTGACCAGAAATATAATATCTTACAAAAGAAATTAATTGAAATTTACGAAAATGAGCCATATGTAAAATTTTATAAATGTTCCTACCATGCTAAAGATATGACTACCGAAGATGAAACCTTTAAACAAATTTATATGTAACATAGAAATGAGACACGACACACCGGTATTAACGAAAACTACGAAGGACTAAAAAGGTGTATTTATTACCCAGATTTGAAATCATTAATTCAAAAATATGTTTGTTTGTTTGTTTGTTTAGAAGAGCGTGTGGCTGCCTTGGACAACGCCACGTCCACCTAGGCCTTACCGGCCCATTGCGAATGCCCTTAAAACGTCCCGTGGGGGCTCCGATAGCAGCTACCTAAGCCTCTCCAATTTTAGCCTACCCGTCATTTATGACAGGTAAAGGCTGTGAAAAGGCGGCTTTAGAGCTCCTGATCATCTTAAGGAGATCCTTGAGCGGAAGGACTGCGATTTCCGAAAGTTCAGCCACGAAACCTAACCCGAACGAATTCAAGCGTCGGTATGCTAAGGCTGGGCAGCGGCATAGCAGATGAGCCACGGTCTCCTCCTCGTCAGTATCATTACAGCATCTGCAGTGATCCACTTTGGCACCTGGCTTCCATCTAGATACCATGTCCCCAATGGGACAGTGCCCCGTGATCACTCCAACGGTCAACCTTAACTGTTCCCTCGATAGATGAAGTAACAGCCGCGATTTGCTCCAATCAAATTGACGCCATATAGTTCGCGTCGTAGCACAATCGTTCCTGTTGGACCAGTTACGATTGGCTTCGCTCGTCACCATGGAATCAATCATTCTTTTAATAATGGAAAAGGGCGCGTATAGTGAAGTGTCAGCCTCATGGAGTCCCAATGAAGCGCCCGTACGCGCTAACAGGTCTGCTTGCTCGTTGCCCTCAATATTTGAGTGGCCTGGAACCCAGCAGAGCCTCACGTTGTGGCTACTTCTTAGCACTCCCAGCTTACTTCTGCACCTCCTAACTATATCAGATTTCACCATGGGTGATCCTAGTGCTTTCAGCGCAGCCTGACTGTCCACAAAGAAATAGATAACCTTATTTGTTAATTTTTCCTTGCAGACAAAATCCGCTGCTCTTTCTATTGCGAAGATTTCCGCTTGAAAAACGCTACAGACGTCTGGTAGTCTGTATGACCTTTGAACGTTGAGCGTCTCCGAGTAGAAGCCCGCTCCCGTACCTTCCTCAGTTTTCGAGCCATCTGTGAAAAACAATAGCCCTTCGGGGGGCCTGCGTTTCAACATATCCCAGTCAGCTCTACTGGGGAGCTCTATAATGGATATCCCTTCAAAGTCCAGCCTCGGGAGAATGAGATCCGTCTTAAAGGATAGATTCTTCCGAGGACCCAAGCTCAGTTTTTCCAAAGCATGTAGCACACTGGTGTGTCCAAAACTTAATGCCTTACAGAGATTGAGCTCCTTAAGTCTAATGAAGCTTTTCCCTGCCGAGCCCATGATAAACGCATTGAGGGGTAGGAAGTGCAAAAGCATGTCTAACCCTGCTTGCGGAGTGCTCTTGGCTGCACCAGTAATACTTAATGCCACACATCTTTGCACCTTCGATAATATCTTCAGGTTACAGCTCTTTAAAATCGCCTCCCACCAGACAAAACAGCCATAAGTGAGAATTGGGCGGACTATCGCCGTGTACATCCAATGGACAATGTACGGTGGCAGACCCCATCTACCACCCATGGCCCGTTTGCAGGCGTAGAAAGCGTTCAAACCTTTTTTCAACCTCTCAGCAATGTTCTGCTTCCAAGAAAGCTTACGGTCCAGAACTGTGCCGAGGTACTTTACATGACCAGAGAGTGAGAGCACATGCCCGTTTAGGCTAGGTCTCTCAAAAACTGGAATTTTGTATTTCCTGGTGAAAAGGACAAGATCCGTCTTAGCAGGGTTTGCCTGAAGACCATTCCTGTCCGCCCACATCATCGTTTTATTCAGTGCCAGCGACATAAATTCACTTATGGTCGGCAAAAACTTGCCTGAGACCAAAATGGCTATATCGTCGGCATACGCTATGGCTTTAATACCTGTACTATGAAGTGTCCTAAGTAATTCGTCCGCCACGACAAGCCACAGCAGAGGTGAAAGAACTCCTCCTTGCGGGGTGCCGCGTGTGACTCTCATACAAAGGTTGCTTGCACCAAAGACCGGACAGATGACCCTAGTTCTAAGCATCAACATTATCCAGTCTATAATGGCGCTTGGCACCTCAAAGTACAGTAGTGCCTCCCTAATAGCTTCTGGTTTAACATTGTTAAACGCGCCTTCTATATCAAGAAAAGCTCCAAGTGTATACTCTCTGACCGCTAGTGATCGCTCTATTTTAGAAACCACACTATGCAAAGCGCTCTCAACTGATCTACCCTTTAGGTAAGCATGTTGAGAAAGGCAAAGCTTGTGTGTTATTCTGTCTCTAATATATCTATCCACCAGTCTCTCTAGTATCTTTAAGAAGAAGGAAGAGAGGGAGATGGGCCTATAATCCTTAGTGGAGAAGTGTGACGGCCGACCTGCTTTAGGTATAAATACAACCTTTACGCTTCTCCATACATTAGGTATTAGGTTCATCCTAATACAAGCACTGAAAATTTCGGAAAGTAGTGGTAGAACCGTAGGCATGGACCTTTGAAGCATAGCCGGTATTATACCATCCGGCCCCGCTGATTTATAGGGCAAGAAGGACTCAATCGCCCATGCCACCCTGTCCTTTGCTACTATTTCTCCCACTACCCCCGGCTCCTGGAAAAAAGAATCGCTAACAGGCACGCGCATTGGCCCCGGAGGATCCTCAGACACGTGCTCCGTACAGCCCGGGAAATGTGTATCGCAAAGAAGTTTCAGAGAATCCAGGCTGGACGAGGTCCACGTGCCGTCAGCTCTTTGCAGGCAGCTGGAAGCAGGAGATTTCCTGGACAGCAGTTTGCGGAGTCTGGCGGCATCATTGACCTCGCAAATTGAATTACAATAAGACCTCCAAGAGTCCCTCCTGGTAGCCCTGATTCTACTTTTGTAAGTACGAAGTCCAATCCTATAATGGGACCAGTCCTCGTCCACGTTCGTCAGTTTCGCCTTATTAAAAAGCTGCCTAATTGACCTCCTCAATGCTGACAGCTCTGAGGTCCACCAAACCGGCTTGGCCTTTTTAGGCTGTCGGCTGACAGGACATGAGCTATTAAAGGCGTTGAGGAGACCCTCCGAGACAAGCTGGACCAGGCTGTCGGTATCCCCGTGCAGATGCCTAGCCTTCTCTTTAGATAGATTGTGCTCGGCCTGCTTGGAGAACCTTTCCCAGTCCGTTCTTCTCGGATTTCGAAATGGTATTGGGGTTGGTAAATCTGTGGAAATGTTGAAGAATATCCTTTGGTGGTCCGAAAAGGAGCACTCCGTGGATACTCTCCAACCCACAATATCAATATTTATATCATTCCTGAGGGTTAAGTCTATGACTTCTGACCTGGTTCTGTTGCTAAAGGTAGGAGTGTTACCCTTATTGCATATCACCAAGTCGTAGTTTATAATGAAATCGAAAATTGACTCACCCCTCTTATTAATATCTCTGCTGCCCCATTGCGGGTGGTGTCCATTAGCATCGCATCCTATGACTAAACGTTGTTTGCTAGCACTGGCAAACTTTGTTAGCTCGCGGACTTGATGAGAGGGCGGGTCCGACGCCTCAAATGGGAAGTATGCAGACGTGAGCAGAATTGTGTCCTTCTGCTTTGTCTCGCATACCACCGTGGTGAGGTCAGAGTAGCTGTAGTTAGGAAGAAGAAAAGCATTAACATTTTTCCTTACCAATATACAGGCTCTCACCTTGTCGGTAGTATCTGGCTCGAAGACTCTATAACGCGGTGATCCTAGTCCGGCAACCCTACCTGTCATAAGCCAGGGTTCTTGTACAAGGGCCACGTCGATGTCCTCTTTCATCATGACAAGGAGAAGGTCGCCACTAGCCGCCTTACAGTGGTGCAAGTTAATTTGCACCACTTTCAGCTGACTTTTTGGCGACATCCTCAATGTGACCAGTGGAAGGCACGCGGATCTTTAGGGATCCTAAGCCAAACCGAATGACTCCATCCGCTCTTTTGATGGCTTCTAGGGACTCTTGGCTAGTGGCTAGCCAGAAGTTCCTACCGCCATTTTTCGGGACGTTGGATGAGACAATTTCCCAGTCCTGTGCCCCTATCGAACGATTCTGTTTCCTTATCAGTCCCAGTACGGATGCCCCCGATTCTGGGACTGGGGGGGGGATCCAAACCACGACTAGCGGTCTCAAGGGGAGGGACGACCGAGGCAGCACTTCTAGTTTGGCTTTAGGCCACAATTCCCCCAGGCCCCCGATTACAGCCTTCAAGAGATCCATGGATCTTTTGTTGCCGCAGTTGACGACCTTCACCCCCTTTTGCCAGCCAGCGCCTTCAAAAGCTACCTCCTCCTCCCCCCTATTATCCTTCATCATCTCAGACAGCAACTTGGCCTCCACAAGAAGCCAATTCGTCGGTACGATCTTACCGTCAGGATCCGATCTGTCGACGATGGCAACCTGCAACTCCTCCTGGACCACAGAGTTTGCTGTCCTTTTCACCTTTTTTACGTCCTTCTTCAGGCTCTCGTCCGCCGACCTATTCCTTTTTGCCGCCTTACTAGTAGACGGCACGGGTTGTGGGTCAGTTTCAGGAGCCGTTATGGGCGCAGGTTCGGATGATTTCACTTCAGGTAATGAAGACTGTTGCCGAGAGTTAGCCGTGGTCTTTTCAAACTTTGCTACCTTCCTGGCGTTCAGTCTTTTCATATGAAGCTGTTTTTCGGTCAGCGTGGACGGGTCCAACTTGGCCAACTTGCGAAGATAACTCTTCGCGCGTTTATAGGCCCTGTTGGCTTTATCCACCTTAGACCGAGAGACAACTTCTGGTTCCGTCCCATCATGTTTTGTGCTGCTAAGTGGTCCCTCATCCAATAGCGCAGCTTCAGCCTCAAGATCTATCATAGTGGCTTGGCTTGATTGAGAAAGAGTCATAGACTCGTCCTCAACGGCCTCGCCAATGGACAGATCCAAAAGCTGGGCGCTGCAGCCATCTTCGGGATCATCCTGAGCAGCTTGCAGTACCTGACGCTTGTCACTGTTAGTGACGCCGTCAGGAGTTGCACGTCCGGTACGTACAGGGTAGTTACACCCGTCACCCATCGTCGCCGTCCGTGCTGTTTCCTCCACCTGTTCGTCCTTTTTAGTAATCATGTTGTGTGTCTCAATTTTGTTCCCACGAGTAGCGGACAAAGGGAGGTCCACCCGCACAGAGGTCCGTGTGTGAGGGTAAGGCTAAATAGTGTCGGAGGTCGCCAGTTGTCCGACACGCTCCGTTAGAGACTGAGCTATTTTTAAGTCTGGGTCCTCAGCCTGGTAGATCCTCGGCACGGGTCGCTTAACACCTTAATCCAACCCAGAAAGAAGGTGAAAAAGGAATAGATTTAGAAGAGTATAGTATTGAAAGGAACAGAGAGAAAAGACGGAAAAAGGAGGTTATACCGCCTCCCGATTCGGTCGCCAGAGCCTCGTCGGTTAAAGAAAAAAAAAAAAAAAAAAAAAAAAAAAAAAAAAAACAGGGGGTGCCACGAGAAGGTGAGGATGACTTTTGCGTGAGAGAGGCTATACGTTCCGCTTCATCCGCCATACCCCCCTTCAAAAATATGTTAATAATTGCGATATTTGTAACCGAGTGAAGTATGATCGAAATCCAATAAAATCGAAATTTGTTCTCACAGAGAATCCAAAAGATAAAAATAGTATCATAAACATGGATGTATATACCAACTCGAAATCTAACTTTTTGACATTTATCGACCGATTTTCTAAATTTGCTACAGCTTATTATCTAGAGGACAGAAACAATCAAACAATAATTGAGAAGTTGAGACAATACAAATCACAAAAGGGATATTTCGAAGTTTTAATAGCAGATAACGAATTTCGAAGTGTTAATATTAAAGACTATCTAAAGTCAGAAAATATAATTTTGCATTTGACTAAATCTAACAGCCATACAGGAAGCGCCGATATAGAGAGGCTACATAATACGTTGACTGAAAAAATTAGGATGCTAAATATCGAAAACAAATCTCTAAGTGTTAAAGAAAAAATAAGTAAGTCAATTGAATATTATAACAATTCATACCATTCAATTACAAAAGAAAAACCAATAAATGTAGAATCTGGCAATTGTAATAAAATTAATATATACACAAAAATAACTAACGAAAAAATTAGATATATAAATAAAAGAAATTTGAATAGAGAAAACTACAAAGAATTGAGGAAGGAAGGGTATATAAAAAATTATAAAAATGTTCGACATAAAGAACAACCTAAGTGAATTAAGTAATGTACATGTTAATAATATTAAAAGAAAATACAAATATGCCAATAAATTTAATATTGAAAATATTTAGTTCAAATTAAGGACAAAGAATAAATAAGACATTTTATGCTCATAATTAACACAATAAACGATTTATTTGTTATACTTGTAAAGAAACCTATTCGAAGGAAAAGTAAACCACAAATGTACTTAAGGAAGAATATGTATCGAATGTTTATATACTTTGCTAACGACTGAATTGTTAAACATAATTTTATTTTAATTACTTATATGAGGCTATTATTACTAAAAATCTAAATATTACTAATAGCCTCAGTTTCAACGAGGGGGAAGTTACATTCTATGTTACCGTATTATTTTCTTGATGTAAAAACTGTCTCTCTCTTCTATAAGAACACATTGTCAGTTTAGTCTTAAGATTCACCTTGAATAAAGCACAAGCTTCAACCTCATGTCTTTTTTATTTTAATAAAAACGTAACTCGCGCGTGCTGTAGTTAGAGGCAATGCACACCGCGGCCCGAGCGCCATCACTAACACGGCAACCATGATCAGGAGATGATCGGAACGAGACACAGACACTCATTTCACAGACACTTTCATACAAAATAGAACTTTCGCCAATGGGAGCTCATAATTCTCGAGCAGAGTTGATTTTCTACCTCACAATTTATTTCACAATCACATTCACCTAAGAGCAGCTTCGCCTAAGCTTAGTGAAACGGAATTTCACCTATCGATACCTACAGTCAGCGAAAACCTCATCACCGAACCCAGCCAGCATCATCGACAAGGTTCGAAAATGTAACATTCGATATGACGCTGGCAAGGAGTCAAGCAACCTTACTCTTTATTGAAAGGGTGGAATAATTGACAGGAGTATATCGGATACTCGTAGATTATTTGCCGCAGATGATGCCGGAAATGCTTTGCGACGGTGCACTCACATGGCTTCGGCATAACCAAAGTGACTAGAGAAGCTGGAGCAACTTTAAAACCGCTTTCTTGCAGTTTTTCTTATCGAGAAGGTACTTCGAGCAAATAGAGGACCGAATCAGGATGCGCACGCAACGACTGCACGAATCGTTCAAGGACTTTGTGTTAGACATCTGCGATTTGATGAGAACAGCTGACTGCACGGATGCGCAGAAGTTAGAGCGTGTGTTTCGTAACTCGCGGCAAGAGTTTCAGCTTTACATAAAAAGGAAGGACTTTTCAAGCCTCGACGAGTTGGTCAGCCTAGCAGAGGATCTGGAGTGCATTCAAAGGAAGCCAGATGAGACGGTATGGCAGAACACGTGCTCACGAGATGAAATGAAACCATTCCTTCCAAGGGCAGAGTACGAAAGCAGACCGCAACCACAGAGGATGCGACGCGAAAGACACATGGAAATTTTGCAAGCCCCCGTACGGCCCATCAATCCCAGCATTGTATGCCACCACTGCGGCCAAGACGGACACCGGCAGAGAGGCTGCCGATATCCTCCACTATTATTTTGCTGGACCTGTGGGAAAGTACGCATGCGAAGCATCGATTGCTGCTATCGTCGCCGAAATCAAAACATTGAAGCACACCAGGGAAACGACGACCGCCCCCGCCAGTACCGAGACTCGGCGGACACAGGGCGAAAAACTTCTCGGAACCACTAGAGACTCTACGCTGTGATTAGCCCCACCTCCTCGCTAGGATTCACGCTGGACGCAACGATTGACACAGGAGCGACACGCAGTTTCGTAAGCAGGCAGAGGAACTCGGACTAGAAGAGAAGACACTAATCCCTCCCATATATGTACGGATGGCTGATGGTAGCCAAGGAGAGGTAACCAACTATCTCGACACCACCATCAGTTTTGGGAGAAACAGTTTGCGCACCAAATTACTGATCTTACCAGGTGCAGTCCACAAGTTACTCTTGGGCATGGACTATCTCGCGAAGGCTGGAGCTAGTTTCTCGTATGGCGAACTAACGCTGAATTTTCAAGACACTCAGCAGCCCGTAGTAAAAGCAGCAATAAACACCTTTGTCGTCGACAGAGAATCCGAAAGCTAGGCAGAAAATCGGGAAACAGGCGAAGATACAGAAACCCTATTAAAGAAAGAGTTGGAAGCGTTTGAAAGACTAAAGGGCCCCACGAACATCGCGAAACACAAGATCACCATGATCGATCATCAACAAAGAGGTGGATGAATTGATTAATAAAGGTTGTATCGAGCCATCGAGCAGTGCGTTCAGCGCCCCAATCGTTCTGGTTAAGAAAAAGACCGGTACATGGCGTTTATGCATCGATTATCGGCTAAACTCCCGATCGCGAACAGATGCGTATCCTTTGCAACGCATCCAGCCCATCCTTGACCGTCTCAGGAATGCCAAGTTCTTCAGCAGCCTGGACCTAAAGAATGGATACTGGCAGATTCCGATGGACGACGCCAGCAAACCCTACACAGCGTTCACAGTGCCCGGGCGCGGCTTATTTCAGTGGAAGGTCATGCCATTCGGACTGCACTCGGCTGCAGCAACTTTCCAATGAGCACTCGACAAGATAATAGGGCCAGAGCTAGAACCATATGCCTTCGCGTACCTGGACGATATCATCGTGACCAGGGCATCAAAGGAGGACTACACGCGACATCTACAAGAAGTTTTCAGGAGGCTGCGTGCAGCAAATGTGAAGTTGAACATCGACAAATGCGAGTTCTTCCAAAAGGAGACGAAATGTCTCGGTCATGTGGTAAGTGAACAGGGCATGACTGATTAGGGAACTGATCCGGATAAGATTGCGGCGATAAAAGCACTCGAACCAACCACCAATCTGCGAGAGCTCCGCCAATGCTTGGGAGCATCTTCAATTTCCTCCTGATACCGAAGGTTCGTCCCAGAAATGTCTCAACAGCATCGAAAGCCCTTCAGGGCGTATTGCTCGCTGGGCTTTAAAGATGCAACAGTACAACTTCGACGTCAAATTAAACGTTGTCGCTGATGCGCTTTCCCGTCAACCAGCAGAGAAAAATCGAATCACGGCCGACGAAAGTTTACCGCCACCACGGTGCTCCTGGTGGGAGAGGAGGATCCAAGAAATAACAGGTAATCCACAGTAATTTCCCGACTATAGAATGGAGGGAGACCAGCTCTACAGACACATCCAGCGACAGCCTGCTAATGACGATAACGCTCCATGGAAACTTTGTGTACCAACACATCTACGCGAACGCGTGTTACAAGAGAATCATGACAATGCATGTGCAGGCCACTTGCGGATTCGGAAGACGTCAACGCAAATCATGAATCGTTATTATTAGCCCGGAATTCTCATAGAAATCAGCCGTTACGTTCACCAGTGTGACCCGTGCCAACGATATAAATGCGAACAACGACAGCAAGCGGGGAAAATGTTGACGCAGTTAGCTGAAGAAACATGGGCGATTGTATGCCCCGATTTCGTCGGCCCACTGCCACGCTCAACGCACGGGAACACCACTTTATTGGTTTTCTTCGACAAATTCACAAGTGGACGGAAATAATCCCACTACGAAAGGCTGCAGCGGACGGTCTGCTCAAAGGATTCCGAGAACGAATTGTAGCTAGATTTGGCGTCCCTAAAATACTGGTCACGGACAATGGGAAACAATTCAAGAGTAAGCATTTCACAGAATTTCTAGCAAGCATCGGAGTGAAGCATCAATTCACAGCGCCACAGGAGAACCCGACAGAACTAGTAAATAAAACGGTGAAAACAATGATTGCACAAATATCTGCGGGGGGGGGGGAGCAGCGTAAGTGGGACGACAACCTGCCCGAAATCATGCTTGCAATAAACTCATAAACTCTGCCAATCTAAGACCACAGGCTTCAGCCCGGCATTCTTGGTTCAAGGAAGAGAATAACGATTGCCAGGAGCACTATTCGACGAGAAGACCCCAGGTACTGGGCAGAGGGAGCAAACCGCACATGAGAGGGCGAAACAACTCCAGGAAATCTTTGAGATTGTACGAGGGAAGCAGGCGTTAGCAGCGTCAGACCAAGCGCCTTATTATAATTTAAGACGTCGCTAGTGGTCACCCAAACTCGGACAACTCGTATTGGTAAAAAACATAGTTTATCGAAAGGAGTTGCGCCAAAATACAAAGGGCCATTCAAAATCATCGCCTTTGTATCGCCAGTCATCGTGAGCATTAGAGATCTAAAATTCAAGAAGGTGTACGACACCAACGACAACGAAAACCGTTTCGGAGCCAACGTCGAAAAAGAATAATAACACAACGCAATAAAGATGTGAGTGCCAGCCAAAAAAAAAAAAAAAGGAAAAAAACCTACCAATTTGCCACGGTTAAGGAGCACAAATCAGACTGCAACGTTTATTATTCTACATTTGATTATTACCAAAATATTCTATTAAATGGAATATAAAACCGAATAATTTAAATTTAATTTTCAAGTGCACTCAATTTAAAATTTGAAGAATTTCGTTGCAGCAGCGAATTATTTAAAACGACGAAGACAGGAAATCATCGAAGCAGAAGTCAGCGAGAAGCCACACGCACACATTCTACACCGATACCACAAATTGCCGAAGTAAACAGCAGAAGCTAAATAGTATAATGAAGGGGTAAAACAATAAACGAAGTCGCCACCCAGGAAACTACGCACAAGCGCAGTCGCTACATCACACTACGCATATACATACAGCGAGCACAATGGTAATAAAACAATAAACGAAGTTGCAACCGCAGAAACCACGCATCACACTTCCCATCCACATACATCAAACACAAAGGTAATAAAATAATAAAAGGCGACCAGTCAAACAGATCAACAAACACAGGAGGGTAAATCGGAAGCGCTTCACTATTGAAAGCCGATAAGCTGTCGACGACGTCGCAAACCCAACGATCCTCAGGCCGGAGGCGGAAAGGGGTAATGGCACGCTAATTTCGATGACACCAAAGACTGCACTAAACGGAGGAGGAAATTCGCATTGCTTCCGCTGACCACACGGTAGGCACGGGAAGCGTATTAAGATGCACACACAGAAAGCTTAGAAGTCCGTTACACGAGTGTTTATGCTCGCTACATAAAAGCCAATATTCGGACTGTTCATAGAATCGCAGCGACGTTGCGGTATGGGGAGAGGAACAAGATAAGCGACTGCAGCAAGGAACCGTTATGACATCGGGAGGCAATCGTAAAGCGACCTCAGAAGACGCAGATTAACCACGGAGCTGTCAGTCATCAGCGAAATTTCATCGGAGACGGTCGCCGCGATAGTTACCTTCGGTGAGAAAAATTTATAATGTCCAGTTCACCGCCGAGAAAAGCGTTGAAGCCTCGAACGCCACCAGCGTCCAGGAATTGGCTGCAGCAGCAGTAAAGACAACGCAAGCAAGCGTTGTGTCAAGCGATGACGAAATGGAGCGCCCACGGCCCCTTCTTTGCTACCAAGGAATCTATAGGGAGGATTACGAGAGGTTGTCAGAAGGACGTTTCTTCAACGATACGTTGATAAATTTTTATCTGCCGCTCATGCTCAGTCGCCGGCCGACGAAAATTCAACAAGCGACACATGTGTACGACACACACTTTTTCGCACATGTGAGGGCATTTTATGCGAGCAACGACATCGGTGCCAGAAATTACGCACATGGACTCTAGAAGTCGAGCAAGCCACGAAGAAGTACCTGCTGGTTCCGATCAATGAGGATGCCCACTTGATCCTCGCAATAATCCGACACGACGTCGCAGCCACCCAACAAAACGACATCCTCATATTTGATTTACTGTTCATGAAGGACAGGACCCACATACCAGCGCTGCAGCGCAAATATCTTGGCGCAGAACTGCAACGGTCATTTACCGCAGAGACGCTGCCGGCGTACAATGTCCGCATGCCGCAACAGCGAAACTCCACGGACTGCGGCGCATTCTTGCTGCACGCAGCAAACAAATTCTTGCGGGGACCCTTGGGAGACTATCGCACACAAAACTACAGTGAATGGTTTCCACCGGCGGACGTAGAGGCGAAGCGACGAAATGCCGCATACTCTATACCCATGCTGTTGCCAGAAGAGGAGAGATTGGGACTGCCCAAGCTCTACGTATCACAGCGCAAAGATAAAACCAACAAGACCCAGACACCGCCTCGCAAAGGCGGCAGAAGCAACTTCATCAACAGCACCCGCCGCAGCAACAGCAGCAGCAGTAGCGACAGTAGCAGCAGTAGCGACAGTAGCAGCAGTAGCAGCAATAGTAGCAGCAGCAGCCGCCGCGGCAGCAACGTTGACAGCAGGCATATCAGCGACGACGACGCTAGAAAACATACAGAGTAATGACGCAAAAGACAACGCCACGCTCGTTATCACCGCACACTCCAACGAGGAAGCTAACGGCCGTAGTACACCCTTCCCCACCCGCTGGCAGTAAGATGAAGCGGACGGAAGCAGAGGCAGAAGCTATAGATATATTGTAATAGAAATCAACAATTTTAAGTATTGTTAAGATTTTTTGAGAGGACATACAACAATTTTTACACAAAAACCTAAAACACTTGTTTTAGTATTAACGCCACGACGTTTTACTCAAGAAAAATAAGAAAATTTATATAAATATAATATAAGAGAAAAAACGTACTTACTTGATTAACCTAATAGAAACACCAAACGAATTTAAGAAAGAAAAGTCGAAATAGAAAACTATTTAGAAAGAAATAAGAAAACTTTTATGAATATAATATAAGAGAGAAAGAAAAAAAAACTTAGTTACTTTGATTAACCTAACGGAAACGCCAAATGAATTTAATAATCAAAAGTCGATACAGAAAACCATTTAGAAATAAGAAAACTTTTGTAAATATATAAAAGACGAAAACCATTACTTTGAATAACCTTACAAGAAAAAACTGCAGATGAGTTTAATAAAACCATAAGCTAAATAAGACAATGAACAACAAACATGTAGAAATACAAAAGCTTATAATAGTAAGAGCGACAAAACATAAGCGCAATAAGCGAGAAATATGAATTAGAGAAAAAACATAGAAAATAAATTAACTCATTTAATCAATAAGAGACTTATTATTTGAAAAGGAACCGGCAGTCGGTCGCATGAGCCATGAATCAACACTCGATCGCCAAACCCCCGCCACCCCAAGTAAGGCTAAAATGTAACGATTAAATTTTGTTACACAAAATTTAAAGTACATACAGCAGCTGGCATAGAATCAAGCACTCAAGGACAAACGCAGCAAACTCGTTTTCATAACGGAAATTAACAAAACTAGTCAAACGAGTTTGCGAAATAGTTCGGCAACATTGGACCATCAAACAGGTTGAGAGTTTGACGAAAGTTTTAAAGCTTTTCATACAACCTGGAAGAAGAAGAGACGACGATAAAAGAGCGAGCACACAACGCATCGAGACAGTCAATTAGAAACCGCACCCGTGCAAAGTCATTTCGAAACCACACCCGTGGACACAGAGACGATCAGCGCCATAAGGACATCGCAGTCAGCACTGGAAGGACTCTGAGTCGGCATCAAAGGGACTCGCAGTCTGCATCGAAAGGACTTCGAGTTGGCATCAAAGGGAGTCGCAATCAGCAACACAAGTACTCCGAGTCGGCATCAAAGGGACTCGCAGTCTGCATCGAAAGGACTCCGAGTCCACATCAAAGGGACTCTCAGTCAACAGCTCAAGGACATCTCGGTCGACGTCGCAGTCAATTTCGAAGCCAACGCCTCAGTCGACATGGCAGTCACCGTCGAAGCCAACGGTTCAGTCGACGTCGTCGTCAAGAACGTAGCTGGCGCACCGGTGCAACCTACATATAGCCCTGTCAGTCTGTGGGTTTATACCCCGCGGCAGAGGGACAGTCGGTCTGTGGGTTTATACCCCGCGACTCATAATAACATAGCCTTGTCGGTGTGTGGGTTTATACCCCGCGGCAGAGGGACAGCCGGCCTGTGGGATTATACCCCACGACTCATAGCAACAACACAGCGGAGTGACTCGCCTCAAGGAGAAACTAACAAGAAATTTCCTTTCCAGCCTAATTAAATAACTTATAAAGATAATCTAACGATTTGCTTACAGCCTAATCAGATAACTTTTAATTTCCAGCAATCTAACCATTTGCTTACAGCCTAATCAACAATATTTAATTTCCAGCAAACTTTTGGAAACTTATGTAAGAAACTTATCCTTAGGCACATTGAGAAACATTGTAACCCAAAATCAAAAGCAATTCAATAAAGTTTTTAATATAAAATTTGATGTATTACGTTCTAACAAATAAATTATTGAACGACGCCTTGGACTGGACTGAGTTATATCCAGGCGAAGAGAAAGCATCGTTACACACTTTTAACAGAAAAAGTACCTGAAGCCCCGAACAATTGGACTACTTGGACTACTCAAAACTAGTTGAACATTAAAAAATTATGCCAAAAAATTAATGGCATAATTAATGGCTCGTAATGCGACGATCTTTGACAAAAATATTTGAAACAAAATTTTGGAAACAATAGAGTACTCGAGTATTTTTCGAGGTCTACTGCAAATATATACACATATATACAATTTTTTCTCCTTTAATAAGATGGGGTATGTAATTCATATATGTGATTTGTTAATTAAAATTACTAAACGAAAAGATTCAATACACTTTCCACTTCAGAAATATTATATTTTCAAAAGACTTTGTTTAATTTCTTCTTCTTAGGATTTCCTCGTTTATGCCTTTGAACCCCATGTGGCGATCTTAATTTTCACTTGATTGCATGAAAAGTTCTATTCGACCTGCCTATTGATCGAACTTGTGTGATTATAGACGATATCAGCTGAAAATAAGTTCATCTAGAATAACTGCAAACAACAACTTAATATTGTTTACTTTAGGATTAACTTGTGCACAATGGAGAAAATATGTACATATACGTTCAGGTGTTGAGAGATAAAAAACGTTATTAATTTTGTAACGTAAATCAATTATTCCACCACAAATTGATACCCTGATTCACAAAGTCTTTTTTAGTTGTTACCGTTGTCTTTTTCAACACCATTAGCAAGCCAGAGAGTCTACTCGTCGTCAAACAGCTGGTGAAGACAAAGCACTGTCTACTTTGGTGTCTTTGCTAAGGGCCACAACATTTTTAACGTAATGATAGGCTAACCAGAAAGTCTACAGCAGTCGATGAGTAGACTCAAAAAAGACTATACTATACTATATACTATATTGACTTATATTTACTATATAACTCAATATATACTATACTACACTATATACTATATTCAGTTTTATTTATATTATTTTTACAAAAAATTTTCGGATTATATAATTTATGATTATAATTATATATAAATATATTTATTTTTATATATAGACCGCTTAAACTAACCACATACTACTGCTTAGAACTACATCCTAACATACATTCATGCATGCACACATGTATTCACTTCTCTTTTTATTGGCCGACAAACTGTTGCAGCGTTGCAAGCTTTTTAAATGAAAGAAATTTTGCTCACATTTCATGCAGCACTTTATGTAATAAAAACAATAAAAAACTGTAACAAATAATCTTCGGATAATTGTTTAAGTTTTTCCGTACATTTATAAACAGTAATTTGGTTGCAAAAACCCATTTTACAAGGTCTTCAACTATACAACATAACCATTAAAGCAAAATTTTTGTATAAATACAATTTGGCAGCACTAAAAATCATAGTTTATACAAAAACCTTCGTAACAGCGAAAAATGGCAACAACTGCGACGTAAAGGATTGTCTTCTATGACTAGAAGATTTTCAGAATTCCACGACAGTCTCAGCGAAAAGATGCCAACAACTTTTTGCGGCTCGCAAAAAATAATGAGCTGCTCCCTAAAAATTGTGAATAACCACTGGGTCAGCTAATCGATTCAGTATTTTGTTTAAGACTTTGCACAATTAGATTAAGTTTAGAGAACAATAGATCTGGATATTAATAGCATGTTATACGTAATTTTCGTATGAATGACAGGCATTTGCTTCTAATTGAACATAAATTTATTATATAATAGTTTTATATTTATATTACAATAATAAATTTGGTCTAAAAAATAAATGAAAGAAAACATGACATCTAAAACAATTAGGTTTGGGAAAAGTGAATATATTATTATATTTCGTTATATGCATATGTAAATTTTCCTTCACTTGCTATTATGAAACGTGATCTTAAAACAACCCTTATCTCAGCTGCGTCGACGATTGTTACGAAAACAACAACAACAACAACATTCTTCTGGAAGCAGAAACCGCTTGTGCGTAAATGCTTGTATTGATTATTGTTGATTGTTTACTTTAAAGTACTATGAAAGAATAAAGCAGATAGTTTTCATCATAGATTATTAGATGTGACACTCGCTATTCGCCGCTTCAAAAAATCGGTTTGACATTTGATTGTTTGGTATGTTGAACTCACGTATACAATACGTTAGAGGTACCACATTGTTGTTCTTGTTTCTTTATCAATCAATGTGTACGATTTCTTAACAGTGCAACCGTATGTGCTAAAGGGGTTTGGAGCCTCAACTAGGCCAATAACGTAAAATTTCCAACTATTTTGTAATAATTTGTATTTAGTTTCATTTATACTATTCTGCTAACAGCATTCTAAAATACTTTCGCAATTAGGCGCATAATTGTGTATTTATAACAAAAAAATTTTGATTACCGACTGCATTTATAGGAAATATAACCAAGCAAATTAGAAAATGCTGTGTAAAATGTTATAGAATATATTTATTAACATTAAAACTATGTTTTATACATGTTTTTCACGGATAAAAAACATAATATTTATAATTATTTATTTTGACGTTTCGATAAACAACCCCCTTAACATAAATTTTCCATCAGTGCTTGCTACAAAATTTTTGCGGCGAGGCTACATTATTTTACGGCGAGGCTACACTTTTTTTGCAGCGAATCAAAGTTTTCTTTCATTGTATCAGTGCAATTCCAGCAAAAATGCATTAGTGTATAAGGGACATTTTCGAGTGTCTCATCTACTAATCTATGGTTTTCATATCGATAGAAAATTTAGTGTTTTGATCTAAATGGAATTAATCATGCGATAACTTGCAGTTAGTCAACTCTTGAACGGTTGCACTGATTTCGATGCGGTTTTCGCCATTCTGTTAAGAATTTTTGCAGTTTCCCTAAATTGTATTTTAAATATTTCCAACAATAATATTGAAATTTTATGGTTGAGCTGATTAACGCAACTATTGGAAGTTGAGGCAAAAACAAGATCACATTTTCTAGCTGAACGTTAATTGGAAAAGACAATTGCAAAGAAATATGGCTCTTTCGTATTCTAAAATTGTTCCATAACATTAAGCGATCGAGATGATTACTCACAATTGTATATTTGACCTCCATCATTCTTCAGAACAGCGGCAGCAAAAGTTTCATGAAACGCTGAAGTTTTTATTGCTATCCTTTGCTCAGATTTTTTATTTTGATCGATCATTGATGATCCACTATTTCGGTTTCATTTATTTTATTATATTATATTTTCTATTATTACTTTATATTAAATAAAATTATAAATTATAATAAAAAAAAAATTGTATTAAGGAAAACAAATATAAAAAAAACATTCCACGGGATTCGAACCATAAACAACCAAAATGCATCTGGAAAATGAGAAATAATAAGGAAATAACAATACTAATAATGATAATAACATGCATAATAACAATAGTTAGAAGAATATTTTATTACTAGTAACAATAAATAATATAATATATAATTTAAAAAACTAAAAAAAAAAAACAATGTAAATAAAAAATTAAACCCCCACCCACGATTTGAACTTCGGCAAATTAACGTACGCCGTAATAAAAACCTCATGCTAGCAATTTCGGCTAACGCATAAAAAATTTAGGATTGAATAATTCTTGTAATACAAACCAACATATAGTTCAATTGTTCGATTCAACATAGTTCAATCGTTCACTTAGTTCAGTGTTTGTATGGGATATCGTTCAGTTGTCCATCTCGTTCACTTTTTCTAGTTCAATTTCTCATGCTCTTGCTCTTCTGGTTCTCTTGCTCTTATAATTCACAGTACATATTACTTTTTCAGTTGCTCTTCTAGCAACGATATACTACATATAGATATGTGCTTCGAGTGCAGCGGAGTTTTTTGTATCGTTGCGGAATAGAACAAATCAAGAAAAATACTATTTTAATAGTGTAGTATGGCAAAAATAAACAGTATTTATTGCTTTATGTTTTATAAACAAAAGGCAGATGTAATAAATTGTTTTAAAAAAAAAAAACGTTGAAGAAGGATTTAGGTGGCGTGAAACTGTAATATATTTTTCTAAAAAAAGTGGAGTACCGTGAAGTCTAATATTGTAATGAATATTATTAATCACGGAAAACACTATTTGAAAAGAGTAGTGTAACAGTATGCCCTAATTACATAAAATTTCTTTTTGAAAACCTTTTTAATTAATATTAATTTTAATGTTATAATTGATTATTTATAAAAAATTTAGTTGAAATGCATGCTTAGA